>OZ024870.1:66191248-67561324 GCA_964017185.1 Rugalucina vietnamica
TTTCTTCCAAAACTCACAATTGAGAGAAAAAATAAACAAAATTTTGCTTTAAGTGTGATCAGTGTGGACCAGCAAATCAGAAAACACAAATATATAGAAATTTATTAACAGAAAATTTTCTGGGAAAGTTAAATTGTGTTTTACAAAAAAAAAAAAAAAAAAAAAAAAAAAAAAAAAAATCTAGCACGTTGGAAATTCAACATTTTATCAAAGTTTTGGAAAAGTATGTCCCTTTTTCGATAACATGTTAGTTTACATATATGTGTCTCTCTTAATGCTTACTCTCTGTTAAAAATTCAAGTCATTTTTTTCTGAACTTCCGGTTCATGGAAAAAGGTTTCTCTTAGTGATGCAATCTAGGTTAAGATAAACATTTAGAAGTTAACAGCCTAAAATTTATTTCAGTTCATGGCGTCAAAATAATGTAATTTGTTATTTGCTGCCTGAATTTAATTTTTAGACATTCTTGAAGTTTTGCCAATTTTTGGCAAAATGTAAGGCGCCTTACATTTTATGGACAGTATACAACTGCGTTCTAGATAGTATTATCCTTTTGTAAGAGGGTTTGACACATTTCACGTGCAGCAAAGCCCTGAATTTTACTTTTTGCACAAAGTCCTTTAGTGTGCCAGATTGGCCACCGTTTGGGGCATTTGGCTACTTGTATATATGTTGTTGGCTATAGCAACCCCTGTTAGTCTGAGTGACTCACAAACTCAATTCTGATTCACGAGAAGCAATCAGAAAATGATTAAATGTCGCTTTAAGATTACAAAGTGACCATAAAAAGTTTGTTTAAAGGAGCATATATGGCATGGGTACTCGTTACGTGTACCCACAGTCTATGTTTTGAGCAAAAATAAGAAAAATATCGAACATTTTCTACTAAAAATTTTCATTTTTTACAACTTTAATAATCAGTCACTGTATATTGCATGGGCAAGTTTTCGTAATAATCTAGACATGCATGAAAAATTATTGACTGTGATGCAAGCCATCTTAGTATTAGACTAATCCAATGTATAACACATGCTTTGTTAAGCAAGTTTTAAGGCGTCTAGTCATACTGTACAGGGTATGGGCTACATCATGAGAAACCTGTATTTTTATATAATGCAAAATGAAAGACACAGATCAGCTATATAATCATCACACCTTTCCATGTTCTTCTTAAATCTGAAATTTCAAGCATCTAGCCTTCTTCTGCGACTGTACAGGCTGGTTTGTCTTACTTCTTTGGAACCCCCATTTTTTGTTCGTTTTTTAGATACAGCGCAACAGCTCCAAAGTGCACATGCAGTCTTTGTGTTGTACTATCATGATGTCTTGGTTTGTGTTGGACCTGGTCAGAAGACAGCCTCAGACAGGTTTTCTTGTGACACAGCTATGTTCACAACTTCACTTACACATAAGAACAGGGCCCCCGCAAAGTGGGGTCTAAAGAAATAGATGGGCTACTTGTGCCTCCAGGCAAAGCTTATATGCTACTGACTAACCATCTGATTACTGTAAACCATCCTGGTTTGAACCTGCCCAGGAAAAGTGATTCAAGTCAAACCATCCATACATATGAACCTTTGCGGTATGATTTGTAGCTGAGGTGCGTGACCTTCTAGAGGACATAATCTCAGAAGGTTGCATTCTAATTGACTGGCAGGAGAGTTACATTGTCAATTTAAACAAGGGCAAAGGAGATGCTCTTAACAGGGGTAACTAGAGGGGCTTGAAGCTGATTGAACAGACGATGAAAGTATTCGAGCATGGTAGTAGAAGGACTCATCTGGCAAAGAGTTGAGATGAGATGCATTGTGGCTTTATGTCAGGTCGTGGCACTACAGATGCGATTTTCATTGTCCGTCAACTACAATAGAAGCACTTAGCTGCTAACAAGCTGCTCTACATGGCCTTTGTTGATCTGGAGAAAGCATTCGATCGGGTCCCACGGGATGTCATCTGGTGGGCAATGCGAAAACTTGGAGTCGACGAGTGGCTAGTGCGCCTTGTCCAGTCCATGTATAAAGACGTGAGAAGTAGAGTAAGAGTTGGCAGTGGATATAGTGAGGAGTTTGGTGTCAAAGTAGGTGTTCATCAGGGATCTGTCCTAAGCCCGCTACTCTTCATCATTGTGCTAGAGGCTTTATCCAGGGAGTTCCGAACAGGCTGCCCTTGGGAGCTGTTGTATGCAGATGACTTGATGATTAATGCTGAGTCCATGGAGGTACTACTGGTAAAGCTGAAGACATGAAAAGCAGAGATGGAGAGGAAAGGCCTTCGAGTGAACATGGGGAAGACAAAGATCATGGTCTCTGGCCCCAATCTGGACCTTCTGAAAAAATCTGGAAAGGATCCATGTGGCGTCTGTCAGACAGGTGTAGGAAGGAATGCTATCTTCTGTGGTGGCTGCTTGTCTTGGATCCACAAGAAATGCAGTGGAATCAAAGGCCCCTTGCGCCCTGATCCTGATTTCAGATGTGCTCGCTGTCTGGGAAAGGCACGTCCAGTAGATGAAAGACTAGTGAAGGAGGTTCAGGTTGATGACAAAACAGTTGAGGCTGTTCTAGAGTTCTGTTATCTAGGAGACATGCTTTCTGATGGTGGTAGTTGTGAACTGGCTGCAGTTACGCGTTGCAAATCCGCTTGGGACAAGTTCCGACAGCTACTACCCCTCCTCACCAACCCCAATCTGCCACTTTTGACCAGAGGTTGAGTGTATTCAACTTGTATGAGAAGTTTAATGCTGCATTGGGCAGAAACATGGGCCATGACTGTGGCTACACTTAGCCGCCTACGGCGCAATGACTGTGCTATGATCCGCTGGATCTGTAATGTCAAGGCGAATGATGAAGTAAGCTCAGACTCCCTTCTCTCAAAGCTTGGACTCCAGGATATAGATATGGTGCTTCGCTCCAGCAGAATGAGATGGTATGGACACGTAGAGCGCAGCAAAGGCTGGATTGCTCAAGTACGCAAGCTTAACATAGTTGCACAGAAAAGATCTGGCAAGCCAAGGAAATCATTGGATGAAGTGTTGTTAGACAGAAAAAAGCTAGGAATGGATACTGCTGATCCTCAGAATCTCTCAGAGTGGAGAGGTCGTCTAAGAAGGAGACTTGTCAAACAAGTCCAACCCTCAGTAGAGGACAACAGACTATAAAACGGATATGATGATGATGTATACTCAGATGGTTTTATTTTAAGCATTGTTGGATGTCATGACATTCTCATTTGGGGTAAAAGTCCCATAAAATGGAGGCAACATCCCGATATGATCTTGGTTGTTGACTGGGACGTAAAGCATCAATTCAAAAAAACAAACACATATTAGCACATCAATTAAGGATGTTAGAATTACAACATCATTTCACTTCAACTGGTGTGACTTGTAATTTTAGAGTCTGTGTATGTCGTTTCACTGTCAAAGTCATTGGCTCTCCTTTATCAACTGATTTATATATGTCCGTACTTGATGTCACTGTTTCTCCGTTTATATCCGTGACAATATCTCCTGCTCTCAGCCCACCCCTGAAATTTGGAGAAAACATTTGAGCCACCTCGTGGAAAAACCAACAATGTGGTTTCCGAACAGGTCTGACACAAACCGGCCGGTACAGCTACAGAAGCAGGCTAGAAGCTTGAAATTTTAAAGTTAAGTAGAGGAGGAATTGTACTATCTGAGTAGCGAAAACAAAGGCGCTGATCAGCTTCGCGGTTACCGCGAAGCTGATCTGCGCCTTTGTTTTTGCATATGCAGATTGTTGGTTTTCCCATGAGATGTCTCATTTGTTTGTTAGTTTGTTTTCATGTTTTACACCATATTTACAGCTTAAAGGTCATGTTGGGTGGTCAGTTGTTTTAGCCATATTATTCCTAGTCCGGCCTGCCAGTGGTTGATTACCATATCCAGTACTAAGTGCACATTTCTTTCTTCACTATTAAACTGATCAAATCTTTATAGAAAACAACCTTTTAAAATAGAATATGACAATATATACTCCAGTGAAAGTGAAAATGCAATATTGAAATTTCAGTGAAAGTTTGCTAAATTTCACCAAACTTTCACTGATATCCTTATATTTTTGTAAATTTCACAAAAAATGACAAAAATTTGAAGAAAAAAAATACAATAAAAATTCTGTGAAATTTTACCTACCTATAAGCAGGACTGTCTATTTTCAAGCTGTGTACTATAACACCATGATCACAGTCGGGCGGGAAACCAGCATACTGGTCACTAAGGGCAACAATGAGGTCAGGGGTCAAGGTTAACATAGTTATACCGAGGTAATAATTCTTCTTTGGTGACGCGGCTCTGCCAAACCAACTGCTAGATTTCTGTTGTGCTATATCACAGAGAAACAAGAGGGCAATTACTGAATACATGTATAGTCAAGATGGCAACAACAAGGAAGCCAATAAAATACTTTGAAGAGAACAAATGACCAAATGTGATTCATACTATTGCTTCGCCTCTCATTTATTGGCAGGACAAACACAGATTAACTTCCATTCATCTTGTGCATGATTTATGTAAGACATATTCACAATTAGCCAGGTGCTATGGTGTGCCCTGGATTTTGTCATATATTCATTGGTCAGTGTTCATGTATAGTTTGACTGAAAGGTGGTGCCTGGTCAACTCAGTATCAAGTGACTTCATTGTCAGGGGTCAGAAACTGCTTTAAATAAGGAGACACTGCTTTTTCAAAAACACATGCATAAACATTTTTATTTTTCATTTGATGCTCAGCAGGTATTCTATGAGCAGTCTGATTCATTAGCAGGATAAATTACCTTTTTTTGTATTGATTTACCGGAAACTTCAGTCAATTCAGGTTATGTCAATCACTGCAGGCAAAATACAAGAATTCTTACTTTTCTGAGCATAAGCATCGGACCTCTCTATGAACTTCTTGGCATAGTCAGAGGGGATAGAGAATGAGATGCCATCTTTTACTGTCCAAGTGTTGATGCCTATTGCCTCGCCAGCCTGCAATACGAGCCACATCATGAGAAAAATGGATTTTTGCCTATGGGAAAACAAAAACTTTTGTTTTCACTACTTGGATAGTACAATTCCTCTTCTTCGTAAATCTCAAATTTCAAGCTTCTAGCCACCTTCTCTAGCTGCACAGATCGGTTTGTGCCAGAACTGGTCGGAACCCTCAAAGCTCGATTGCCTCACCAGCAAGCAATATAACAAGAAAACATGCCAGGGGATGACATTTGAGCCGCCGCATAAGAAAAACAAACAATGGTGCACATCAGCTTCCAGAAGCTGATCACTGCCTTTTGTTTTCGCTTCAGGGATAGTACAATTCCTCCACTTTCTAAATCCGAAATTTCCTAGCCATCATCTGTTTGTGTCAGACCTCTATGAAAACCATATTGTTAGTTTTCTCATGATGTGGGTCAAAGAAACAGATTTGCTCACCTATAAAGCAGATATGCTTTGCATGATATCTATCTCCTATTAGTGAGTGAAAAGCACCTAGGTTTTTGGAGAACTTACAAACATTATCTTACATTTGAGCCGCCTCGTGGGAAAACCAACAATGTGGTTTCCGAACAGGTCCGACACAAACCAACCTGTACCGTCACAAAAGTTGGCTAGAAGCTTAAAATTTTGGATTTAGAAAGTAGAGGAGTTGTACTATCCGTATAGCGAAAACAAAGGCACTGATCAGCTTCCTGGTTACCGCGAAGCTGATCTGCGTCTTTGTTTTCGCATATGCAGATTGTTGGTTTTCTCATGGGGCGGCTCATTATCATGTACATGTACAGTGTATTATCAAATACTCTCTTTATCTGAATTACTGCAATGCAATCACACAAATTTCTCACCAGATTTATTAATGGTCCACCTGAATTGCCAACCTGAAATTAAACAAAATAGGCAACACATCAGAAAACAATACTGCATATGCGAAAACAAAGGCGCAGACTGGCTTCGCAGTAACAGCGAAGCGGATCAGCTCCTATGTTTTCGCTACAAGGATAGTAAAATTCATCTACATTCTAAATCCAAAATTTGCAGCCTCTAGCCATCTTCTGTGGCTGAACAGCCTTGTTTGTGTCAGACCTGGTTGGAAACCACATTGTTGGTTTTCTCTTGGCAAGGCTCAAATATACTTTTGCACCTATTCAATTTCTCTGTGCATACTTTTCTGGCGATACCATTACATTACAAAAACATCCCCATACAAAATACAAAGAATCTTAAAGTTGCAGTTCTAAGGATTACCCACAATCTATGCTTCGGAACACTAATAAGAAAAAATGTTTAGCCTTGTAAACCTCATTTTTGCTATATAAAAGAGAGGTATAAGGGGGTAAACATAACATGGACATGTTTTCCTGATAGGGCTGAAGAATGGGTATATACAAGATGCAGTATGTCAAAACTGACATTTACCCATTTTTCTCGTGACTGAGCCTTGTGATGCCAAAGTGACCCTCAGGACAGATTTGAGTATCCATCCCTGAAACTCATGTAAGATTCTTATAATATCATCAGATTCTCTAGTTCTTAACCCTAATATTACTCACTGTAAGAGCAGCATCAGTCTAGATACATCAGGAAAACATGTCTGTGAAATTTATACCCTCTCAAACCCCACTTTTATATGCAAAACTGGGGATTGCAGGGGTATACAAATTTTTCTTATTTTTGCACCAAAACATAGATTGTGGGTACTCGTTAGAACCGCCTCGGTGACGTGTGCCCACAATCTATGTTTTGAGCAAAAATAAGAAAAAACCAGAGGACCAATGGTCCTGTAAACGCTCACCTGAGACCTGAGATATATACATGTACCAATAAACTTGTTAGACTAGAATGGTACAATGCATGTATATAACCCTAGGGCAGGGTCAGAATAACTCCTGGAGTCAATGTCTTTTTCAAATCATGAAAATTCAGTCCATTTGCCAATTAACTGCAAATGACATTTTAACAATTTTCTCCATTCAAATGCATGGGCGATCTAAGTTGACCTTGCCGTGAAATAGGTCAAGTCATGATTTATACAAATTTTGTAGACCTCCGTTCCTTAATGCTTCATGCCAAGTTTCTTCTGGTTCTGAAGAAGAAGATTTTAAAAATTTTTTGCTATTTATAGCCATGGCAGCCATCTTGGTCATGTGACCTTGACCATTTATATAAACTATCATTTCCTCTTCCTAAGGCTGCTCCACATAAAGTTTGGCTTTGATTGGCTAGGCAGTTTCTAAAAAAAAAAACCGTTTGAATATTATGGTCATCTACATGTATAAAGCTCCGGGGCAAGGGCAGACAACCCCTGGGCCTAAAATATTTTCATAAGCATACATCTTATGTCCATTTGCTCATTCCTAGCAAGTTTTCTGCCATTACATGACATTTTCCTATTTTTTCCCATTCAAATGCATGGGCGACCTAAGTTGACCTTGCCGTAAAATAGGTCAAGGTCATCCCAGGGTCATGATTTATATAAACTTTGTAGAGCTCCATTCCCAGATGCTTCACACAAAGTTTCAAAATCATAGGCCTTCTGGTTCTGAAGAAGAAGATTTTTAAACGTTTTTCCTATTTATAGCCATGGCGGCCATCTTGGTCACGCGACCATGACCATTTATATAAACTTTCATTCCCCCTTCCCAAGGATGCTCCACATGAAGTTTGGCTTTGATTGGCCTAGCGGTTTCAGAGAAGAAGATGCTTGAATATTATGGTCATATACATGTATATAGACCCGGGGCAGAGGCAGACAACCCCCCAGGGGCTGAAATTTTCCATTAACATTAATCTTCTGTCCACTTGCCTATGCCCAGTAAGTTTTACCCATTAAATAGCATTTTACCATTTTTTCCCATTCAAATGCACTGGCGACCTAAGTTGACCTTGCCGTAAAATAGGACAAGGTCATCCTAGGGTCATGATTTATATATACTATAATGTGCCCGCGTCCCCGATGCTACACACCAAGTTTCGTGGAAATCAGCCCACTGGTTCTGGAGAAGAAGATTTTTAAAGGTTTTTGCTATTTATAGCCATGGCGGCCATCTTGGTCATGTGACCTGAACCATTTATATAAACTTTCGTTCCCCCTTCCTAAGAATGCTCCACATGAAGTTTGGCTTTGATTGGCCAAGCAATTTCAGAGGAGAAGATCTTTGAAATTGTTGACGACGGACAACGACGGACGGACGCCGGAGCATGGGTATACTATAAATGGGTATACTATAAGCTCACATGTGAGCCTTCGGCTCAGGTGAGCTAAAAAGTAAAAATTTTCTACTGAAAATTTTCATTTTTACAACTTTAAAAATCTCTACATATATTGCATGGGCATCTAGTCCTGAACCCTAATATTACTCACTGTAATTGCAGCATCAGTCTGGATATACCCTATGTCATCTCTAGTCCTGAACCCTATCTCTTTTCCAGCTCTGTGTTTACTGCTCACAATACCGACTGTGACAGTAAAGTTGAGGGATAACGGACAACCAAGGGCCACAACCCACTCTCCTGCTCGTAGACTTGAAGAATCACCAAGTTTGATGACAGGTAGATCTTTCTGAAACATTTCATAGAAGCTATCGCAAAACTGTGATTCTTTAAAAGCATGAGGTAAATATTTGCAGTATACTTTAGTATATGTACCATGTAAAAATTTTAGCTTTGTGGACAGAAAAAAAAAAGAATTCAATTGTGTATACATTGAAATAAATTTACATTACTGTGAATTATCTTTAACATGCTATGTTTGCAGGCAGATGCGAAATTTAATTCACTTTGCATGCAACATTGTGAATCAATAGTACTGTCCTCCAACATCCTGAATTGATCACGATAATACACAGTAAAGTAAAACTACATACATGTATGTACATACACGTATTTCTTAACTAGGAAATCATTAGTTTCTAGGATGAAAGACATACCTGTATCTGCCTAATTCTAGTGTCATCTCATGTTTCAGCTGTCAGTCATTCAATAAAATATATAGGCTGTGGTTATCAAATGAACGTAAAAATGTTCAAATAAAACTGGGTAGCGTGTAACTGTTGTTAAAGTGTTAAATGTTGTTCAGATTACTGTGAACACTTTTGATTTAATAGGACTATGTACTTGGAAATTACTTACAGCATCTATTCTAAGAGTGGCAAGATCTGTAACTCTGTCAACTGACTGTAAGGTTCCAGTAAATTCTTTCCCATCTTTCATTGTAACAGTTATTTCACCATTTTCCCGGACAACATGTGCATTGGTCAAAATCAGGCCATCAGATCTCACAATGAAAGCAGAGCCTTTCGATTCCTCATAAAAGCCATAATTTGAGTATCTGAAAAGAAACTGTTTTTTGTCTACTAGACACTATGTTACCACATAAAATTGGTTATTTACAGAATTATAAAAATGAATTATTTGAGGTTTTGCTAAAATGAGTTTGTGTCATGAATTACAAAAATTTATTATTTGACTTTTTGCCAAAATGTGTTTGTGTCAAGTATTAGATTCTTATTTTTAGGTACACAGTGAAGTATTTTTGTATCAAAGTTCTTGATTGGCTAAAATTATTCATTAATTTTATAAAGGAAAATAAAAAATCACGCCTTTCACAATTTGTTCTTTGTTCGGACCACTTTCTTTTTCTGCCCCCGTGACACTCACAGCCTGAGCACGGAATAGGGCCACTTGTTTAACATGCAAGCACTTTACCACTGAGCTACCGACCCACTTGGTCGGCCAGCAACTGACCCACTTAAAATACAGTGGAAATAGGATATCTCACCTTCTTACTCTTAGATAAACAACAGCAGGTGCGGCAATGTCCACAGCATCAGCAATGAAATTGTTACGGTTACTGGCTTGCTTTAAATTATCACCTGAGCTTGCATGAACTTTAGGAATGATGTCAGAAAAGAAATGTTCTCCAAAAACGGAATGGTAAGACTTGAAAACTGCTAGACCAACAACTCCCAAAGTTGCAGGAATCAAAATTCGTTTCAATTTTCCTTTCCCCGCCGCAATACGAAACGAAAATATTTTGTCATGGTACAGCCTATAACATGACGCTTTAAACTTTTGCTGAAGAGGTAAATCTGAAAACAAGCTTCTTGAAAACTTCAAATTTGTGTGTGAAAACTTCAAAAACACAGATCTCATGGGGGCGGCCATTTTTAAAGCAGCTATTTGTATGGTGGTCGTGGAAATTCCGTGATGCCGGTCTCGACTCAGTAGGTAATTAGTCAACTCGTACCCTAGTCAACTATCCATGTTAACTCATAACCATTTCGGACTTTTCGGTATCATCATCATCATCATCATCATCATCATCATCATCATCATCATCATCATCATCATCATCATCGTCGTCGTCGTCGTCATCATCATCAGTCAGCATAGTTGCGGAACCTCACTCCACTACGTTCCGTTGCGGACCTTAATGGTTCTATTTGATCAAAACAATTTCCGATTGAATAAAACAGGATTACACATGGTTGACACGTGGTCAGTGCATCCGAACTTGACCTTCGTGACGTCACGTGTGTGCCTTGACGTCACGATGCGCTCTTTGTCACGTGAGCATGGAGAGCTTCTTTCTGATTGGCTTAGCGTTGCGTAAAAAAAATGAGCGCAAACGAGCTAGCTGAATGTGTAAATCTCACAGAAATTATGGATTTTAAGCAGGAAATCAGAGGCTTTTCTTATGGAACATCACTTGGAGAGAAAATTTAATATCTCTGTGAACAGTATGTGAAGTGAGGGTGAGCGGGATTTAGTTTTTCACAGTGAATTTCGGGTTTCAAAATTTGATGTGTAAAGTAAAACTATTTTTGACCGGTTAGTACACGCTTGGCACTGAGGCTGTATGACACATTCGGAATGCTTTTGTGTAAACATGCATGAGATTGTAAATAACAGCTGAAGGTCTGATTCTACAGTCATCAATGTTGATGCAGCTGGTGACCACAATTGGTTCTAGTGCATGGGAAGAATGGATCCCTGTAAATGCACATGCTGTTCGGGAAAATGATGAAATAACTGTTACAATAGTTTTACTGGAGAATTTCAGTTTTACCAGAAACCTGGACATCTTGAATATCATCAATATTCCTACCATGATCTGTGTTCGAGGAAAACCCAGCGAAAGTCAGTCTTGCAACGTCTTTATCACACAACATGGGTGCATTCTGAATATACCTGGAAGCCTTGTACTTTACTACTTTCTCAAGTTTGTGTTGCAAGTTTGGTGGCTTTAGACCCCACGCCACAGAAGAGTCAGTGGTAGGGATCGCCAATGACATATGTATTGGCTTACACTCGTTTGTTGCAGCCTTACAGTGTGTGCGTGTGTGTGTGTGTGGGGGGGGGGTGCCTGATAATCAGATTTGGTACTACCGATCTGTATGATTTGTACCAGGTAGTTCTAACTGGCTTTAAATTAATTACAATTGTCGACACATAATTACGATGCTTACTGTACAATTCGCACACTTTTGCTCTGTACGCCTAAAAAATTCAGACCTGTGTGTACGGTCATGCACGAAGTAAAACCAGCGGTACGCAAACAGTTTTCGGTTTCATGCGTGCTCAGATAAAATAACTTTAAAATTGTCACAAAACGACAACTTTTCAACTACCGTAGTTTTGTCTGGCTGCTCTGCAAACAATTGAAAAGTAGCTAAAATATTGATACATGTAGCTTTTGATCATTCCATGTTACATATCGTGCAATATATTATATAGTTTCAGTAGTTATACCATAAACGTGCTCTCTGTCCAGTGCCTCGGCCAGACAAATGGTTTACCTAAGGTTTATTTATGTTTAATGGTAGTTTGTCACTTTGGTTTATAAAATAAGCATTTTGCACCTGTTTCTGGTTATTGTTTTCAAATTAAAAATTGATGTATTCAATGTTCTACAGCCATCCCAGTTTATCAATTTTCCCCTCATTTTTTTATTCTTATTAATTATGCAAGGGGCAAAAAGTGGTATAACTTTCCTAAATGATAGAATAACATGTAATTATATGATTATCAACCAGCTTACTTGAATTTTCATACTGAATAAAAAGGTACAAGTACACCTAAATGATAGAATAACATGTAATGATATGATTATCAACCAGCTTAATTGAATTTTCATACTGAATAAAAAGGTACAAGTAGGCAACGATCAGGAAAAGGCGCAATCAGAAAAAGATTCCCACTACAAAAACCGAGGCGGGAAAAAACCAAACTAACAATAAGGTACTTATACCATGAATACATTTCGTAAGCCGAATGAGCAGCTATTTTCCCAATAGGTGGCCACTCAGTTACCTAAACTTAACTGAAAATATGATAACATACATAAGGCACCAACAGCACAAAAAATCTAAACACCAAGACATAAAACAATAAGAACCACCACAGAAGTATCGCATTGGAACGATCAGTAATATAAAATTACTGGCGGGCTTAAACCGGTTTTACAGGATCTTAACATCACCCTCAGCTTCTGCAGTGGTACATAACATTTATTTAGTTGTTAGGTCCTCTTAGTGAATCTCGAACTAGTCAATGAATCATCACGGACAAACAAATAAATCATGATAAATTCCATGATGAATCAAAAACGAGGACTCACAGAATGAGTAAGCTGCCCGACGATGGAGATCCCTAGGCGCCCAATAACTTACTAACTACGGAGCAAAAGAAAACCACCAGTTGAACCCCGGTGGGCCAAGCAACAGACAAGAAGCTCCAGCCCCAACCAACATTTAAGTTATATCCTATACGTCTGTAACGCGTAATGATTTTTTCTGAATTGAAAAGAAAAATCATTCCTTCCAATAAGTTTCTTAAAGTAAACCAAGTCACCATAAAATTCTGGTTCCGAAAGGCCATCACGTAAAGGTCTTTAGCCCAACATTAAATTTGGAAATCAGTTCATAGTGTCTGCGATAAAATTTAGAAAAGGTTTTTCGAAGTTTATGATACCGATAGCCCTGCTGAAGAAGTTTGGCTGTTAAACATTTATTTCGTCCATTGAAGTCCTCAACATGATTGCAGACTCTAGCTAACCTAATAAGTTGTGAAATGTATACGCCATAAGAAGCACGGCGAGGAAATGGTCTTGTCCATAGGCGTACACATACCAATAAGTTTGATTCTAAATGAGCGGTTAGAATACGAATCCTCAAAAACGCGTACACAGTTGTATTGTCGGTATGCACTGTACAATCATTTTGACGCGTACTGCATAATTAAAAAAAAAAAAAAAAAAAATGATGCGTACATAATTAATAATTAAAAAAAATATCTGCTATACTGAATATGAGAACCAAACAACTAACATAATGTTTGGAACCACTGAAAAGGCTACGGCAAGGTTGGGCATTCAATTTGCCTTTATTTTGAAAGCCTGTATCTTGAAAACTACGGACGTTACGACTGTAACTATGTGTTTTTATGAAAAACTGATGTCTTGTGCTCTGAATAGAATAAACTATGTTTGAATATTTTACAAATACTTGCCATGGCTTCGGGTTTAAGAGGGTGGGGTAAATTTTCTGACAACACTTTTTTATTCTGAAAATCGAGATTCCCGCCCGTATCCTTCTAAACATATGCCAAGATAACATTGGCTGCTGATGGCTTCGTTTTCATAAAAATGATATAAGAAATATTGCATTCCTTCGGTCAATAATTATATTGTCAAAACTTTTGAACATGACCTGTATTACCTACCCTATTCACTGAGGTATCATCATAAATAGAAACCTTATACATGCAATACCAATAGTGTTTAGTAGTCTGTCTGTTAAATGTACCTTGTACATGGGTGCTACATCAAAACATAATTATATGTGCTTTAAGGCAAATAAATACTGACCCGCAGAACATTTTTATGTCAAGCAAAGTATAAAATACACTGTCCAAGAAGAGCTAGACGTGTCTCAAATATGCTTAGTTATGATAAACCTCTGTTACGCCTTCGCAATGCAAAGCCAAGAAAGGTATGAATCGGATGCAGAGAAACACTTAAAAACGTAAAATGTCCGTATTATTATGGTTGTAAATCTAAAGACTTTAATTTTTTTCCTGACCCGACAAATCAAAGTTCAGCTATGTACAGTAGAAAGTGTATATAAACAAGCAACATGCTTGATCGTTCCAAGTCGACACTTCTGTGGTGGTTCTTTTCGTTTTATGTCTTGGTGTTTAAAAATTTTTTGTGCTGTTGGCGCCTTATGTATGTTTTCATATTTTTAGTTAAGTTAAGGTAACTGAGTGGCCACCTATTGGGAAAATAGCTGCTCAATCGGCTTACGATATGAATCATGGTATAAGTACCTGATTGTTGGTTTTGGTTTTTTCCCGCCTCGGTTTTTGGAGTGGGGGTCTTTTTCTGATTGCGCCTTTTCCTGATCTTTGCCTGCTTGTACCTTTTTATTGAAATCAGGTGTTTGATGAGCTAGTATCATAACTTGGTTTTTGAGCATTTTGACAGCCTTACCCCCAGAAATGAAGAATGACATTTGTATAGTATATGTGTATTGGTAAAATACAATTGCATGCAAAAGGATTTTCTTGATCAATGGGGGAGGGGATACATCTTTAAAAATATATTTCGGTTTCCTGTGTGTTTAATAGGGGAAATTATGTTATCAACCCAAATTTTCAAAAAGAAACTTCACCAACAAAGAAAACAAATTTTGGGATAATTCAAGAACCTGATCAGCTATTGTTTAGATGAGATTTTTTCATTTCCGCTATATTTTTTATTTTTAAATTTCTACTAGGCAACTTTCCATTCTAATGCAACGTTCTCCTTTGTCTTTGCTTGTACCGATTCCTGACCATTGCTTACTATGTTTTCTTTATTTTTCGTTGCAATACACAAGGGATGCAAATATGTTTCTTATTTTCAACGACCTCTTTCTGAAAGGTTCGATTATTATCGGTTTAGATACATTTTCTAACCATATTTGGCTTCATTTTGGTTAATACAAGTTTTTGTATCAAATAATCTGTTGAAAGTTGCAATATATATGTAATTCATTTCCGCTCCATATTACCAAATCTAAAGGGTCACTGACAAGGCTTTAAGTAGCCGAAACCGCGGTATGGCCAACCCTTTTTCTCATTTAATATGTTCTGTGCTCTTAAAGGATCACAGTATTTATATATATTTCCTTCTGCAACACTGACACATACGTTAGATAAATAATTACAAGTAATTAGGTTCGCATGATGACTTCAAGTGCTAGCTAATACAAATAATCTACGGTTTACTTCTATGATGTATATGATCTCTATCGTTTGAAATCTTATTTAGAACCAATGAATATCAATTGAAATTTTCAAATGATAAACAAATGAATTCCACGGAGATTGATTTAAATGTAACATACATATTTATCAAGTACGCTAGCCTTAATCCTTAGTCGCCTTAATCGATAATATAGAATGACGTAATAATCATTACACATTATTATAATCAAGGAAAACAATGTTAAGTTAGTAATATCGGCATGCTCTAGTAAAATTTGACCTGTTCTACAATTATTTTAACCTGCTTTAAGGCTTTAACATTTCCTTATCGGCCACTTTGTACAGACAATGACTATCATAATCTGGCAATTAATGGAGTTAGTATCACACTGGTGATTTTGAACTCAAACTATCGAGGCATTTTGTTAAGTTAATAGTCATACTGGGATTGGTAATACGTTTCTTAAGATTTTCATGGATTTTATTCAACAGAAGCACACAAATTAGATACACGTTGAATTTATTTGATTTTATTCAGAAGTTCGATTAAAATTTATCAAATGATATTCAAAGAGACAAGTAGGCAACGATTAGGAAAAGGCGCAGTCAGAAAAAGATTCCCACTCCAAAAACCGAGGTGGGGAAAAAAACTAAATTAACAATCAGGTACTTATACTTATACCACGAAAACTAGCATATCGTAAGCCGAATGAGCAGCTATTTTCCCAATAGGCGGCCACTCAGTTACCTAAACTTAACTAAAAATATGATAATACATAAGGCACCAACAGCACAAAAATGTTTAAATACCAAGACATAAAACAATAAGAACCACCACAGAAGTATCGCCTTCGAACGATCAGTAATATAAAATTACAGGCGGGCGTAAATCGATTTTACATAACCTCACCCTCAGCTTCTGCAGTGGCTCACAACATTTAGTTAGTTATTCGGTCCTCGTGGTTAATCTCTAGCTAGTCGAAGTTTAGTCACATTCTTAACATTTTCGAATTCAAAACAATGTCGCAAAGTATACTTTTTGTCCTTTCATCGCCTTTTTTCAAAAGATTGTAATTAGCAAGTACCCATGCTTTTCTGAGGCATCTGATTCCGATACTAGATAACTGCATATCACCATATATGCAAGTTATTAATTTGCTATTCTTTGTAAGGCCAAGATAAGACCAATCACCAGAAATAATGCGCAAGCTATGTAGCAATAAATGTCAACTGTTTTACCAACAACCGCCCAGCTCATATCTTGTTTGCCCGGGTGGTCTAAATCTGTCGTCTTATCAGGATGCGTGCGAGATATTTCTTTCATTGTTGGATCATTGTCAATTATCGAGATTTTCCGATTCCGAAGCCACCCAAACCTTAGAAACTTCACTGTCTTTTGAACCCAAACCGGTACTTCGGTGGTTTTAATGTATATTCTCGATGATACTATGCACATCAGCATGATCATAACGCTGTACATCATTAAAAGTAGAATTACAATGTATATAAATGCTACGGGATTTGAGCTGGCAGGAACGTTTGCGTTTATAACATCCATGTATACAACAAATGATAAAAATATAGTAACGGCAACACCAGTGCGTTCCCCTGAATCTGGCAACATGAAAAACACCAGTTTGTTTAAGAACGCCAAGAAAAAAAGAGGGCACAATATATAGTAGACATAGAAAAGGTTCCGTCTCTTCAAAACAAGTTTCAATATCAGAGCTGATATTTCGCCATCTTTACCGCCCATGTTCGCCGTATTAGCTGCATTGCCTATTAACTCCCACTGACTATTTTCGAGGTAACGATGCAGCTCTATCTCGCTTCCTGTCGACTGAAGAACGACTTCAGTTGCTAGCGTAGTAAGTGGGATGAAATTTAAATTACAAGTTTGTTCGTCAAATGGAAAATTTAGGACATCCACAGAACAAGAACTATAAACTATTTCTCCAGGGCTCCAAGAAATTGAACCGTTTTGGGCGATCCTGACATTTCCTGTATAACTGTTGCCTATTGGTTCATATTTTAAGGCAGACTCTCGTAGATAAAGCGCCGGCTTCCAAACAGACGAGCTTGGTATTTGGAACGATTCAATTCCTCCAAAATCAGATGGCCGCCATTTTATTCTAAAATCCTGCCATTCCAGGTCAAATTGAACGATCATTTTCAGAATTCCAGAGATCTCGTCAAAGTGATTGATACTCAGTAAACGAACCGTCATTTGTATGTTAACTGGATGTTCAGCAGTTTCCCGTGGAAACAAGTCTCTATTATATCCAGTAACGAGTTGTTCATAAAGAGCTTCTGTATGGGTAAAATTGGTGGTGTATGTTTGTGGTGGTTGAAACAGGAGCACTATGGGTAGGAATAATGGTATACCTAAAGAAAGAATATAAATAAGTATAACAATAATTATTTTTATAGAAAGCTCAAAACATGTCACGCTTCCATGTCCATAATCGAACGACAACAGAAAAAGAAAAGACGAAAGAACATTAAGATCTTTTTTTTAAAATTTAACAAAACCATTATTTTTCATCATCTAAAAGAATATCGGTATGTTCACTAAAAACTACACGACTTATCAACGCATATACATGTAACCATGATAACAGTATGATAAACAAAATACCTTTCGGCATTTCAGCCAACACTGGTCAATTAATCGCAGACTAAAGCAACCTAAAGACTGAAGAATCCTCCTTTTATTTGAATAAATAATACACTGTATATCATCCGAGATTGTAAATGCCGTATGCTCACAAGGACAAGTGAGTATACCAACAACGACAACATGATATGTGGCACTCAAGCCTGTTCGGATTGCAAAATTGACCACAGTTTTGCATGAGTAAAGCTATAGAGTTCTCGTGCTACCTATGAAGATTTAAAGCAAAAACAGTGCCGAACCGTTGGTGTTCGGTACTTGGTGTTCGAATAAAATGACTGCAGTTTTTTTTTCTCAAAAACTGCAGCAAATAAAACCGATAAAATATTAAGGTTTTAATTATAAATGCTGTGGCCTGCTGAAAATGTATTTTAGTTGTGTTCATTCTTCCAAGATAATTATTCAATTAATAGGCATTCCCCTCGAGCACTGGTTGTTTCAAATCTATAAATAATTGATCTCTTCTATAAAATTACAAATGTCACAAACATCTAAAAGCATCAAGCTCCTAATCAGTTGGTCTTTATAAAATCATATTTCTAGTTCGTCGTTCAGATATCAGTCATGTATTTTAAAATGTTGAACAAAACTTCAGAGATCTTACCTTCTTCTTAGAAGGGAAAGTCTTCCTCATTGTTGTTTACTACTCATTGATGACCTTATCCAGAAAGATGGCGTTGCAGAAACTGTTACTCTTTGCAATTTTATATATCATCAGCTGGTACAAATGCCTAATCACATAGTTTCTCACAGACTATCATAGATTGGAATAACCACCCTGAGTCTCTATTCGCCTGTGAGTTGCCCGTGTCTAAGGTGACTTCTCTTGTGGTGAGCTAGAGATTAATTGTCTACGGTTAAGCCCCATCCCTGGTGTGGTGTTGTCAATTATGTATTTCACCAGTATCTTATTCTAATTCTGACGAGTACCTGATCACACTTAAGTTTTACGGGTAGTCCATGACGATAATGGCTGTATAGCTTCCGTTTATGTCTGGCCTTATTATCAAGGTACTTTGGTCGCCCCTCTTTACCTTATTTGTTATTATTTTACCGAAGTTTCTTAGGTCAGATCTTGCACTACAGGTTTGTATGGTTTATTCCCACTTTATTGCTCTAACTTGCTGTATTAAATTGTAATGTCGACACATATCAGCCTCTTTGATTCACATTGGCGATTTCGTGATTTCTGTGTGATGACTTATTGATTAGTTAGAGATCTACTATGAAAAATGAACAACTAACTAAATGATTTTAAGAACTGCCAAGATAGATACCCATATGAACCGGTTTAAGCTCTCCCAGGAATATTAATGTTCAACTATTCCTACCGTAAAGGTTCATTTTTAGAAATACTGTATATAGCTATATAGGCATAACCCATTGGCAAAACTATACCGACAGAAAATTATATGGATATAAGATCATATAATATCAAATCTTAAAAACTATCATCCTAAAATGCTATCAGCTCTATGCTAACAATGTTACGAGACTTCCCAATGGCTGTTACACATGCATAACAAACAAAATACCGTTTGACATTGTGGCCAACAATTGTCAGCAAATGCAGACATAAAACAACAGAAGTCAACTTCGTCGAATGAACCACGGAACACCCGAGCTATGGTAAGCTCGGAAACTCCAGAACAAAACGTTAGATCGACACTTCGTGGAAAAACATTTTTCAAGAGTTTTCGATACGACATGTCGCACTCTAGCCTGTTCGTCTTTGAATTTTGACTGAATTTTATCTTTATTAATAAAGTTCTTTACAATATGCTAATTAGGTAAAGATAAAAACTTTCCGAACTCATATTGTGTGAATGCAGAGAAATATAGGGATGGCAGACTTTTCAATCCCTCCGTCAAAGTTAACGTGAACCGATAAAATGTTAGTTTTCAATGTTAAGGATGAAAGTCTGGATGATTAAGTAAGTTATTGCCAGTTAATTAATTCATCCCCATCGGGATCTGCTTGTTTCAGATCTTTAAATAATTGGCTATTTCTAAAAAAATCGCAGTGGTAACAGTTAATAAAGACATTAAAGTACAATATCAAGCACCAAATTAATTGACCTTTATAAAATTATAATAAAAGTTCATTGTGCAAAGCTGATATCAGACACCGGTATCTTTAAAATGCTGCAGACTTAAACGTTTATGTTAGTTAACAAGTTAAAACGATGGTTCGGTTTACTTTTCAGCAAGACAGTTGCCATTATTTACATTCAATTAAAAGTCAATGCTCTCTGGCTTATTTTTGGCCTGTCTTCCAACATAACCTTCAGCTAACAAAAAAGCTTACGGCAAAGTAGTTTCTTTCCGGCCACAGACTACCATGCAGGGACTGGAATGACATCCTTGATCATATGCTCTCTTCTCTTGAAATGTCAGAGAACTATGTGTCCAAGTTCGCATCTCTTATGAGAGCTAGAGATTAATTTGCCACCTGACGCACCCACTGGTGAAGTGTTGTCATTTTGGCCTGTCACCAGTTAACATTTCAAATTCAGATTCAAGTCTGACGCTTTATTTATTAAGGATGATCCTGACAATACAAGTCATACAACGACCAGCATAAGATCTCCTATCTCATTATTCTATTTGTTAATAATATAACCATTAAAGACCTACTTCTGAAGAAGCTAAAAGTGGTACCACTGTTTATTCGGCTAATGACCCCTAATGGTGCAATATGGTCCTTAGATCAAAGGACTGTCATAATGAGGTGATTATCACATCTCTGCAGGGGGGTTATAAAGAGGCCCCTAGAGGATAATACCTGTAGTTCCACTGTTTATTGATTTTATGGTCCCTGCTAACCTGTGCAATAAAACCGCCTCCCTCTGCAATCAATATTGATTTTTTCCTGTTTCGGCCCCTACCTGTATTCTGAGTCATTGTCATGGCATTAGGTTTTCTAATGCCCTGTTCCTAATCTAACGACCCTCAATAGACATGGAAATGGGTCTTTAAGACTTTTTCTTTTCAGTATAAAAAAAATCGATTTGGACCGAGACGTCCATGTCCGAGAGTTAGCTGGGACGAAACGACCCAAAATCTTATACACGGTTTCTATGCAGATAGTCAATTTGAAAGCACGTGACTCTCACATGATCAAGTTGCCAAAAAAATGAGCCCGTCTAACGGTCTTTGCCTAATTATCGCTGTTTTTCAGCAATGGCATTGTATTTCAGGTGTTGACATATATCAAGTTGATGACGCACAAGGTCTAGGTAGAAGATTTGACGGTATTGGAGGTCTAAGTGGTGGTGGGGTAAGAAAGTTTTTAACAGTTCACCCATGGCACATTCATGATTCAGCAATCAGATAATCGACCTATGCTTATCCATTTGTAGTAGCTAGGTATAATATGCACTTGTATCGCCTTGCGGTATGCAAAATGTAATGTTTCGATCCTTGGCCATGACGAAAAGGTGTTTTTTTTTTAGCCCCAGATAAGGGTCGTATTTGCGTATTTTACGACCCTAAAATCAGCAGATACGCCTCTGACTAAAATTTGATGAGTACCATTTACGCATGCAATTTCTAATATACGCAACAAATCCAAATTGACGTCGTAGGCTATCGCCATCTTCATCCAATCTAAACAATTTAACAGATGCTTGCATGCTTTCGAGAAAAGTATCTGAATATTTTTGTCAAGCCTTTATCAAACCACGATGCCCGGACCATCGGCTAATCTTGATTTTGATTGGACGATGGTGTTGCACTTGATTTCACGTGTTGTGTTTTAAGATACTTGGTCCAAGACGATTTGTTCCATGACAAAATACAACAATCTCGAACGCCGAGTCGCCCTTTTTAATGTGATTTCTTTCACCGCCTAAATGTTCGATTTGTTTAGAGGTAGAGCGATCGTTTTTTTTTTTACTTTAGCCCGATTACAAACACAGATTTTTTTTCTTTATTCGAAAACATTTTTATCGATTCTGATCTGAAGTTATCTTTGTATTAAAAGCTGTCAAGACTAATTTCATTTATTATATTTTTCTCGTTCGGACTAAAAATGTAATTTTTTTCCAAGTGAAAAACCCTAGAATGTGGAAGTGTCAATGTGATAATTGTCATCAATTAACTAAAACAACATTCCATTTTTCAAGAGTCAATGAAGCGTGAACGGCGATTGCCCCTTTTCCTGATCACTGCATACTTATTTCTTTGTATACTAACTATCTTTGTTTGAAGTGAGCATTACCTGTAATTAGGCTTGCCAGTTTTTAATTGGTAATTAAGTTTTGAAGGAAACGACAGGGAAAACTTGCCTTCAAATCACTTAGTGGCTTCTCTTAAGAATTTATTGCCAGTTTGTGCTCTAATTATTAGTCATAAACACTGGAAAGAATAACAGATTTTAATAAAGTTTCGAATTAAAAAATAGTGGATCATGCATCTATTAATGAATTACATATAGCATAGTGGCGACAGATATCATCCTTGGCGTGACCGTAGATGTACCCGCAAAAAAATAGAGTTGAGCGATCTTAATTTTATTACCTAAAGCTAGTACTGATAGTTTATTTCGGTGATAAACTCAATTCAGGTGAACAAACTCACACGATATGCCCCATTCGAATGTCCCGAATCAGATTCATTCGCGCCGTTGAACACACTCGGCCGAAGTGAAAAAGGTACGAAACGACCTTGTAAGTATGCAACGGCGTATCGTAAAAAATCAAAATCAAGTACAACAGTAAAACGAAAGTAGATTTCTAGACAACAAAACACTATCAACCCGCAATTTGACCTCTGCCTTCAAATGCTCAAAAACTGTTCAACGCAACTTAGTGGATTCATTCACAGGATGTTGATCAGCAGTATAATTTAGGGCTGAGTATCGCCCACTAAAACCGCATCGCAATATATCGCGGTACGGGAAATGCATATCGCAATGCGTATTGAATATATCGTACAAACAGGAAAGTCAATTTTCGATTTCTTATCGAAGCCAAAATTTGTTGCACTAGAATGGGAATCAATTTTACAACATTTTTAGTACATCTATGACTGATATTATTGTAAACAACATGCAAAATTTTTATGCGACGTCAGGTTGTTTTAAAGTGCCGAAATAGATGTATGTTCCAAAAATAACCACATGATTGACAGCTCAACAGGGGAGGCAAATACGCACATGTATCAGTCAGGGACAAAACCTAAACAAGCTATAAAAAAAATAACTGAAACAAGTTATTTTTCATCTTCCCTGCATCAGTCAAAATCTGTGAAGTTTTTCTTAATTAAATTGAAATATGCAGGGTTTTACATAATTAAAATGTTAATGGGAGATGCAGCAAGATGAGAGCTTTATACTCACATGGCTGAAAGTTAGTATATACCATTCAGATTTTGAAAATTTCAGTTTTTTTATGCAATTTTTTGGCATCAGAATGGCAAAATCCCTGATTTTAAAACATCTGTTCCCACCTTACCAGAATTTTGGCACATGTCTAGACAATTTTCCCAGGATGATGTAACTGTAATATAGCTACTACAAAAGAATTTCTTCGTACGCATAGTCTAAAAAGTGGTACGCAGGTACTTCAAAGACAAGTGGGGTAATGATACTTATAACCTATTCAAGTTAATATTGTCATAATTACTAATTAAAGCATAACTTATATAAGTGGTTTTTTGACCTGAAAAAAATATCCAAGAAAAGTTAACTCTAACATCTTGGAAAGGGAGATCATTTAAAGTGTATTAATAACTTGTTTCAGTTATTTTTTTATAACCTGTTTAGGTTTTGTCCCTGACTGTGTATTGGACTGGTTTCACGCTAATTACATGTACCTGTAAAAATTCGATAGCAGGACCGATTGTAAATACACAGTCTGTGGTTGTACTCGTTTGGATTATTTTGGGTGTTAGTATAAAACCCGGACTGTGTTACGATATACCGGAATCCTTGTATGGGCGTACCGGTATACCGTACCGCGAGCACCGTACCACATTATACCGATATATCGGTATATCGTTACACCCCTACAGTATATGCCAATAACACTTTTCAATTGGATGTCACTTTTAGTCTTAAACCAAGAATCAAAAATCAAAAGTTAATGGCAATACAATTGTATATTGAATTTGTTTGTTTGGTGTTTAAATTTATAAGCCAATTAGTTTTAACATTATTTCAAAAAAATATTATTTGATCATTGCGCGCCAAAATACTCATAGGACAAAAACTTCATGATTAAAAAAAGGCTTTTTACACCTTGTGATGTCATTTTACTCCTCTGGACAAAATTTCAGGGGTAAAATACTCCTCAGGAAAAAAATTATCTGGCTGTTATACATGCTTTAGTTTCACCTGCTTATTCTTCAAATGTTGTCTAAGATGCTGGAGTGGACTCGCTCAGTGATAAAGCCTATTACTTTTAGCACCATGGGGGTTTTAAACTCAGAAGTGTCAGATATTGTCAATTTGACATTTCACCAGTAAGTTATTCTGAAAAGCTCATTTTTCGCCAAACATCTTATTTTTTAATATTGAAATTGGTTTAAATGAGAGAAAAAAAAATCAGAGAATGTTAAATTGTCTATCTTTTCATACTGCAGCACCCTCTCACTAGTATTATGTGCAGTTGCGCAGTCAGTGCTAGATTATAGCAGATATGAAAGTAAAATAGTGAGTGGGAATTAAAAAAAAAAAAGATAGTGTTAGTGCAGAGTGAAATTTAAAAGCAGGTTAAAAACAGTGTTAAATTTATGGGGACAGCTGTTGGATCTGAGAGACGCCTTCTTTGAAGGAGTCAAGATCAGTCTGAAAGTCAGTCTCCCCTGTTATTGACCGGGTCGGTGTGACGTCATAGGTCATTCATGCTAGGTGAATAACTCGGCGTTTATCGCTGTATCCTTACTGAATTAAAAGCAGAAAATATGAAAACAAAGTGAAAATATTAATAAAAGCTTTGCATGTACTGTTAATTTCCAATGAGCGTGGACAAACGAATTTACCTGTTTTTTCAAACTGTAGTCAGTCAGTCAGTCAGTGTAGAAGAAAAATCAATACTGTCACTTGGATACTTACAGTATCAGTGCACAGAAAAATCTATTGTTTGTCTTCATAATTATAACTCTATACATGGAAATATGATAACCAGCAAACACTAGAAATCCAAATCAAAACAAACTTCCTCAAATTAACTTTATACATACCTAAAGAAAGTGAAAATATGCAAATAAAATTGATATAATAATTTCATGTTGTTTACTTCTTTTTTTTTCTTTGCCTTGACCATGCTGAATCACAAAGGGTAAATGTTCTAATTTAAGACACTTTGTGTAAATTGATTGGTCAGTATCTTACAAGTGAAGTCTTATCAATGAAACTTTTTACAATGATAGTCCATGCTCATTGGAAATTTACAGTATTTTTCGATCTTCACAATTTCTTCAACTCACAGTATGAACCCCGTTATGTTTCTGGCAAGTTATGATTTTATAAGCATCTAAAAATGATTAAATTACAATGATAATGACTGAGTTATACCCTCAACCGAATGAGCGAAGAGGCGGGAAAGGTGCAGTTCCGGTAACCAATATTGATTTTTCCTCACGAAATAGTAGCTTGCCGACCGGGTCAATAGCCATAACATACTTCTCCAGGGA
Organism: Rugalucina vietnamica; assembly: GCA_964017185.1. Taxonomy (NCBI): domain Eukaryota; kingdom Metazoa; phylum Mollusca; class Bivalvia; order Lucinida; family Lucinidae; genus Rugalucina; species Rugalucina vietnamica. The sequence goes on from OZ024870.1 coordinate 66,216,805, forward strand.
TATTTTGGAGCCAGAATAACTTAGATACCTTCTGAAAAACTACTTCCCCATAATCAGCTGGGGATAATTCTCAAATATGGAGACAATCTCCATATCGGGGGACTGTCTCCGTTTTTAGGAGACAAGTTATGTTAAAAAATAGCTACATCCCCAAAAACTAATATGTCCCTCGATCGGGAGAATGTCTCCCATTTTGGAGACTAAACAGGTCTCCGATTCGGGGGACATTCTCCCCATCGGGAGACAGTATGAAAAAATGTCATATTTTAGGCATTTTCAGACTGTCATGCGCTTTTTACTACGAAAAAGCGCATGTTAAAACAAGTTGGGAAGACATCAGTCCATCAAGACCTAAATTTAATCCGTTGCATCAAAGAAATTCACCTTTGCGATTAGTACAGAGATTCGGTACAGACCCTGGTATAGTCACTAGATTAAAAACTTGGAAGAATTGTTTATTTTCTTGGTGATTTTATCATTAAGCATGGATACTTTTACCATAAATTTTCAAGCAGAAGGTACAAACTTTAATCTGAAACGTTTTATTTAGGTCATTTCCTGTCTCCCGATCGGGGGACAAAATTTTAACACATCGTTTATAAATTGATCAAAATGCATTAGACTCTATGGCAGTGTCTCCCGATCGAGAGAATGTCTCCATTTTTGAGAATTATCCCCAGCTGATAATGGGTATGGTATGTTTTTCTAGGTATATCCAACATATAAAGTTGATGATTCTGGTGGGATGGGTCGGATGTTTGATGGTATTGGTGGTTTAAGTGCAGGGGTAGGTGGCTTCTCTAAATAGTAGGACCATTTGGCTGAAAATAAAACTTTGTTTGTTTGTCCTAAAAGGCTAATTAACTGCTTTACCTGCCTACCCACAATTTACCAGTCACCCCAAACTCAAAAAATAATATTGCAGTTTCTTGGGGAAAATACCGTATTCGTTCTAATTAGCGCATATGTTCCGATAAGCGCACACCCTGTTCATTTCCGAAAATCATGTGCATAAGCGCACACTGCTAGACTAGCAGATTGATATTGTATACAAATTAAATTAATACGGTATTTACTTTAAAAGCATAACATTGGATGATCAAACACTATTTTGCAAAACGATTAGAACAAATGATTGTTGACATTAAAGTTTCAGCAATTTGTGTGTTGTTTTCTTTCCTAATGTGCACTTATTGGAGCAATATTTTGTTACCTTAACTTTTTAAGTTATTTTGACAAGTTAAGCGCACAGTGCGATAATTAGAATGAATACAGTATTTTATTTTTTCAATGGCTGAAATTTAAAATAGTTTTCCATGATTTGTTTTTTTTTAACATTGAAGTGCTAGTATACAGATTTGTTAACTTAAAATTAACTTTTCTAGAAAATCTGTATACTTTCTGAAAGTTTCTGTGAAATAGTATACTTTCATTTGATTTGTAATTGCTTATTTTAGTACTTCATACTTTCAATACAATATACCGGGTAAAAGGTGATGCTAAATAGAATAAAATATTGAAGATCTTTAAAGGAATAGGTTTATAAACATTATCCGTCATTTCAAAAGAAAACAATTAGCGAAACAAACATTTTGACACCACATTTATTAAAATCAGTTCAGTGGTTTTGAAGATATGACAGTTTTAAGATTTAAAAATGGCCACCTATGGCGGCCGCCATTTTGTTTAGCTAGTCACGTGACCAAAAAAGAAAAATGCTTATTTACAGTAGAAGGCTTAGTTTTTACATTCTAATACAGATCGGTATGATTCTATTAAGTGAATGAAAAGTATTTCAACAACTTTCGTACTTTAATTTGTATGGAATTGGCAGATATTTATAATTCCATGATTGTGAGAGAGTTATGTCATACCCTCACAGCCTTGTTCTGGATTTGGCCATCAAAATTTTGAAACCACTATAACTTTCTTATACCTTGGTTGATTTTCATGAAATTTGTCGCAAACTATTCAGCTACATAAATGCTTTAATAAAACACACATACAATAGTTTGTGAGCCTATTCCTTTAAATGAAGTTTATCCTATAGGCATAATACAGAGCCTATGGAAACAAAACTGTGATTGAGTTAACCAATATTTTCTACTAGAGAAAGCAAAATATCATAAAATAATTTCCCTACCAACCTACCCAAGACAAAAGTGCTAGGTAGGTAAAGGACAAACTAACATTTTTTTTTTATTTGGCCTTGCTGATTGTCATCCCAAATCCATACTAATTCAAGAATGAGTCAAGTACATGTATTCATGAGTCTATTGATGTGTTTGTGTACCTGAATTGTCTAAACCATTATTTTGACTTCATAATTGTTTGTACAAATTTTATGTGACTAATGTACAAGGGGATCTCTTATTATTTCAGGCAACATCCAAACTACTGGTGAATTACCCTGAAGAACAGAGAAACCAAATACTAGACTTTCTTTTCAAGGTAAAATTTATTAATCAAAGCTTGTATTAATCAAAGCGGACATCAAAGTCTTTGGTATTGTACTGTAGTTACATTATTTAACAACAATTAGGGCCCAGTTGCTCAAAACATTGTTTGCTTAACGCTGTCGTTAAGCCCCCTATTTGTTAACTATAAAATTATATCGACTTCAAAAGGAAATACACTGTAATTTTTTTATAACATGTGAGAATTCTTTGCAACATTTTTTTCAACAAAAAATAACAGTGTATTTGTAATATTGCCATTTGAAATTATAACAAATCGTTAGTTAACATCGTTAATTTCGACCAACTGGCCCTAGCTGTTTGGTTCTAATAGAAGCTAATAAAACATCACAGAAAACAGCATTATTTCAGATGAAGCAGACTGTTACTATTTATTTGATAGTATTTCACAGTTTTGATGTGATTTCAGCCCAATTTTGGAGCTTCTTTACACATCCTGAAGGTTGAGATTGGTGGAGACTCAGAGAGCACAGGTACATGTACATATCTAGCCTGGGTTCCAGTCTGATAATTTTTTCTCTTTTTTATTTTTTCGTTTCTTGGTCAAAAATGACAGCCTGGGGAACTTTTATTTCATTTGGCAGCGCCACCTTGATTATCCCTTAGATTTAGAGGGGTTAGACCAAGAACGACAACTCGTTCAGATAACTCTAATGTACTATAAATAGTAACTGGAGTCCCAATAGCCTCGTTTCCGCTATTTCCGATATACCAATTCAGTTGCCATTTGTAACTTGTTTTTCATTTATTTTGTAATAAATTTACAAATTTCACACTCACAGTGAATACGGAAGATACAAAGAAGGACACTAGCGCGATCTTTGGGCAAATGGAGCTAAATGCATTCCAGCGTAATGTCCAGCCTCCATGCTGATAATGACTGATAACACAGCCCCTTTTACATTACCGCGCCTTGTTTTCAATTTTATTACGTCACAGTAGGCTATAATTAGATTATCGGCTTATAGTATTATCAATTGAAAACACCATCAGAGTCCCCAGGCGTCAATATCTACGCAAATCAATAACGGCTACCGAAACCTTTGATGTGTAACTTTTATAACATACTCAAATACCAACAACTTAAGAATAATTATATTGATGACTGGACCCAGGCTGGTACATATCTTATTAGCATAAATATCACATGATATAATTATTGTGTAGTTTGACCCCACTTTTATCCAGTAATTCTGGTATTTTCAGGGTGTTAGATATTTCGTCTCTATAACCAAGCATCTGGTTGGTGGTATCTGAATACATGTAAGCACTTGGAAGAGCCTTGATCAGCCAATCGGAACTTTTAGCAATTATCTGAGCAAGATGAACATGAGGACTTTTATATTGGAATTTTATCCGTCAAGCTGTCTATAAATACTCTTATCTTTCCACTTTATAGATGGCTCCGAGGCATCGCACATGCATTATTCTTGGGAGGAGAATTATCAGAGAGGCTATGAGTGGTGGCTTATGACAGAGGCAAAAAAGGTAAAGGATAGAGAACTGACTAGCTCCTATGTTATTAGCTCACCTGAGTCGTTAGGCTCACAAGGTGAGCTTATAGGATGGCCATGATCCGGCGTCCGTCCGTCGTCCGTCCGTCCGTCGTCCGTTCACAATTTCAAAGATCTTCTTCTCTGAAACCGCTTGGCCAACCAAAGCCAAATTTTGTACGAAGCATCTATAGGAAGGGGGAACCAATGTATATATAAGAAATCCAGGTCACATGACCAAGATGGCCGCCATGCCCATATATGGTAAAAACCCTTCAAAAATCTTCTTCTCCAGAACCGGTGGACTGATTTCAACGAAACTTGGCACGAAGCATTGATGGCTCAAGCACTACAATGTGTATATAAATCATGACCCTGTGATGACCTTGACCTATTTTACGGCAAGGTCAACATAGGTCGCCAATGCATTTGAATGGGGAAAACTTTTAAAATGTCATTTAAAGTGAAAGTCTTGCAGGAAATGGGCAGTAGGACTGAATATTAATGATTCTGAAAAAAAATGGGCCCCGGGGGCTCATATGCCCCCACCCCTAGGCAATATACATGTATATTACCATAATATTCGAACATCATCTCCTCTGAAACCGCTAGGCCAATCAAAGCCAAATTTTATGTGAAGCATCAATAGGAAGGGGTAATCAATGTGTATATAAATAATCCAGGTCACATGACCAAGATGGCTGCAATGCCCATATATGGTAAAAACCCTTCAAAAATCTTCTTCTCCAGAACCGGTGGATCAATTTCAAAGAAACTTGGCATGAAGCATCGATGGCTCAAGCACTACAATGTGTATATAAATCATGACCCTGTGATGACCTTGACCTTTTCTTACAGCAAGGTCAACATACGTCGCCAATGCATTTGAATAGGGGAAACTTTTAAAATGTCATTTAAAGTGAAAGTCTTGCAGGAAATGGGCAGTAGGACTGAATATTAATGATTCTGAAAAAAATTGGACCCCAGGGGCTCATCTGCCCCCACCCCGGGGCAATATACATGTATATTACCATAATATTCAAGCATCTTCTTCTCTGAAACCGCTTGGCGAATCAAAGCCAAACTTTATGTGAAGCATCTATGGAATGGGGGAATAAATGTATATATAAATTATCTAGTTCACATGACCAAGATGGCTGCCATGCCCATATATGGTAAAAACCCTTCAAAAATCTTCTCCGAATCTGGCGGACCGATTTCAAAGAAACTTGGCATGAAGCACCAATGGCTGAAGTACTACAATGTGTATATAAATCATGACCCTGTGGTGACCTTGATCTATTTTACGACAAGGTCAACATAGGTCGCCAATGCATTGGAATGGGGAAAACTTTTAAAAAGTCATTTTAGGTGAAAATCTTGCAGGAAATGGGTAGTAGGACTAAATATTAATGATTCTGAAAAAAATGGACCTAAGGGCTCATATGCCCACACCCTGGGGCAATATACATGTATATTACCATAATATTCAAACATCTTCTCCTCTGAAACCACTTGGCCAATTGAAGCCAAATTTTATGTGAAGCATCTATAGGATGGGGGAACCAATGTATATATTAATAATCTAGGTCACATGACCAAGATGGCGGCCATGCCCATATATGGTAAAAACCATTCAAATATCTTCTTCTCTGAAACCAATAGATTGATTTCAATGAAACTTGGGGTGAAGCATCCATGGCTAAAGTACTACAATGTATATATAAATCATGACCCTGTGATGACCTTGACCAAGTTTATGGCAAGGTCAACAGGGTTGCCCATGCATTTGAATGGGAAAAACTGTTAAAATGTCATTTGAAGGGAAAAGCCAGCAAGAAATTGGCAAATGGACAGAATATTGATTATTCTGAAAAAAGAAAACGGCCCAAGGGCTTCATCTGCCCCTGCACTTGGGTTAAATACCATAATATTCAAACATGTTTATTGGTATATGCAGCAGACTCAGGTGAGCGTTTACAGGACCATTGGTCCTCTGGTTTAATTGATACATCATACATGTTTACTATATAAGTTAATGTGACTGTATCATTCTTTGGACGATAAAAACGCTTTTGTCTTTTCCAACATGTTTATTTTTATAAGGCAAAATTTTACAATAACAGTTTTGTGTGGCAAATAAACATAAAAATGTCAACTTTAATTACCAGGAAAATGGACTAATTAGCACCATATCTAATCAGAAAAAGTGACTCAACAGCATTTCTGTACTGTCAAGATTCAGACAATGAAAGAATATCAAAACATTAAATACCATCATCCATTACATTTACCATGTAAATTTTTTAAATCTTTTCACAGAGGAATCCAGATATTCTACTTTACTGTCTCCCCTGGGGTTTCCCAGCCTGGGTGGGGAATGGGACCAGAGACCCATACCACGCCCCAGAAATGACAGCCTCCTATGTCATAAAGTTTATACAGGGAGCTAAGACACATTATAATCTGACATTTGATTATGTAGGAGTGAGTATATTTGTGTTGGTCAATTTTTTAATAATTTATTTTTTTGTTTGATTTAGTTTCAAGTCCCTTTCAAGATTATTTTTGCTCATATGAGACAGGCCAGTCAGTACGTGGCCCTGGGGCAGAAATGGGAAAACCTCGAGAAAAAAACACCTGGTACACAAGCAAGCAGAACTTGGCATGTCTCGCATGTGCCTCGTGTGGGGCTTGAATGTACACCAGAAACAGTGGTGAGATGATTAAATGATTAAGCACTTTAATGAAATCAGCGCTCTTGAATGCTCGGACAGTATGTAATTCTCACCATTTACTAGAATTGCTAAGCCATCGCAGAAATGGCTGATTACACAAAAGTAGAAATTTGAATGTTATTTGAGCCTTCGCTTGAGAAAACCAACAATCTAGGTTTCCGACCTTGTCTGACACAAACCAAGCTGTATAGCCACAGAAAAAGGCTGGAAACTTGAAATTTTGGATGAATTGTAATTTCTATGGAGCTGGTTTTCTGATCAGCAGCTCAATTTTCATGTGTTTTTTTTTTTTCAGATTTGGAATGAGAGATCCTATAATACAAAATATGTGGAGGTAAGACTATTCTTTGTATACATTGAACCATTTATGATGAATGGATTTGCCCACAGCTATCCTTTGAATGAGTTGGATGAGTTGACTTTCATTTTTAGGGTCATCTGGAGTGATTTTAAAGTGTTATCTCATTTTCAATGGAAACCCTCTAGCAAACAGAATAGGCCAAGATGGGACTCCGCAAAATTATGCGGACACATCTAGGGCTATACTATTTTGTCTATGTAAAAAATGACAGCAGGCTTGTGTTAGAGGGTCTTACAGGTGGTCATTTTATGAAAGTATAAGACCTTCTAGTTTAATAGATTTCATATGAATTCAAAAAAGAATTAGTGAAGTTAATTGTCGCAAACCATTTCTGAACTAACAATATAAAGGACTGCATCATGACAAAACCAACATATTGCGTATGCAAAAACAAAGACGCAGATCAGCTTTGTGGTAACTGTGAAGCTAATCAGCAACTTTGTTTTCGTGAGTATGGATAATAGAATTCTTCTACTTTTTAAGTCCAAAATTTACAGCTCTAGCCATCATCAATAGCTATACAGCCTAGTTTGAGTCGGACCTGGTTGGAAACCACAATGTTGGTTTTCTTGTGTCACAGCTAAAATTTCATGTAGAAGTGTAGCACAGTATTAAATAATGAAGAGTATTTGAAGAAAATTGAAAGATAAGTTTTGTTAGTGTTTCATACAAAAGTTGTCTTTTTGGTACTCTTTAGAATTGACTCAGGGGACTGGGGTGATTCTAATGAGTACCCACAAGGTAGGATTTTATAAAGAAATAAGCAAAATTATCCCAAATTATTGTCATATACTCCTCATTATATATAAATCTTCCACTGTAATTCTTTCAGGTGTTGCGTGACAGTCTAGACGCAGCTGGTCTCCAGCATGTCAGGATTGTAGCCGCCGATGGAACATGGGAACCAATAGCAGGAGAAATGATGTTACTGCCGTCACTGAAGAAAGCTGTTGATATCATTGGGTAAGACATATATTGATACGAGCCGCGTAATGAGAAAATCGTAGTTTTGCCTATGCGAAAACAAAGGCACAGATCAGCTTCGCAGTAACTGCGAAGCTGATCTGCGTCTTTGTTTTCGCTACAGGGATAGTACACTTCCTCTTCTTCTTGAATCCAAAATTTCAAGCTTCTAGCCTGCTTCTGATTTGTGTAAGACCTGATCAGAAACCACATTGTTGGTTTTCCCACGAGGTGGCTGATATATAAACATTTTATATACCAGTAACCAGCAAATGCTGCTATAAGTATTCATGGAGTGAAATAAAGGTATCTCTGAGAATTCCAACATTTCATGTAAAAAGATTGTATAATGCAGACTTGAAAATCTAGTCTTTGATTTCAGGGTTCACTATCCAGGAACAAAGGGTAGCAAAGTGGCCGACATGACTGGGAAACAGCTATGGTCATCTGAGGACTACAGTACATTTAATGACAATGTTGGGGCAGGCTGCTGGGCTAGGGTGAGTAGTGTTTTGATTTCAGTCATGTGATGTATGCACATTTATTTTCAGGTAATGCAAGTTACTTTACCATTTGGTTGTTACTAGTGAAAGGATTAGCACTGAACACTGGTTAACCACATAGGTTTAAACTGCCCAGGAATATTGTGGTCGAGTACGAGACTGTTTGGACATGATATAGCTTTTTAAATAGCTATCACCTCACAGTTAACAGCTCACTTACTGATCAAACTTGTCATAAGTGAAACAATCTTGAAGAAAAAAGTTAACTTAAAGGAGAATGCAATATTCAGCAACAAAACTTTTAAGGGCTTTTCCAGGAAAATTTACCTGGGAGACACGGAACTGAACCGAATTTTTTTCATCGTGGTGGTCGGTGTTCAGACAGTTTCAGTTTCCTTGGTCGTCGGGGTCGTTGATATTTCAATTTCCTGGGTGGTAGGGTTAATTCCGAGATGGATTTATTTCTGGTGGGTCAGTTAAGCCACAAATAAACTCATTTTCACGTTAAATCGCAGGTTTTTATTCCCGAAAACGACTTCGTTTGTATTTTGTATTAAAGGTAAACAATGTGGCGTGTTTGTTTGTTTGTTTGTTCCGCGCCGAACGGCGTTACGGTTTACCGATTTTTTTGGAATCCCAGTCGTTTCTCCCCGGGTCGTTTCCCCCTTGTTTTAGGGGTGGGTCGTTTCGCCCTTAGAAGGTAAGTCGCTGGATGGATGGATGGTGGATGGATGGCTGGATGGGTGGCTTGCAAACGCATGATTCAATTAATTAGCCAATAATTGATTGTGCACTTCAAAGACCACAGCTTGTTTTGATAATTAATTATACTCACACCTGTTAATTAAAGTGGAAGCCTTTCTAAGACACAGTGCCAATCAAGAAGAACAAAAAAAGGAAAAACAAAAAAAAGTTGCTTTATTGGTCTCTGAGTCTCAGAACCATTTTATCACCCCTGATTTTAAATGACTGCAAACGTTGCTCAGTTGGTTGATTTAGTCCTTTGCGAAATAGATCACATGCTTAACTTTTGATAACTTTCTGTCAAATAGTGACAATAACGGAATTTTGAAAACAATATTTTTCTATCTTGGTATCAAAAAGCATGCATTCCGTTTTTACAAATACGACATGGATCTAGGTTAAAACAGAGGCAACAGAGCAGCTACACCGGGGAATGAAATGTCACTTTATTCACTGTTAAGTGTTCACTTTATTCACTATAAAGTGTGTATCTGTTATCACCAGAAGTCCTCGAGTTTGCCGAAATCCCAGTATTTGTGTCTGGAGAATATGATGTTGGTCAGGATGGTAGATAGGGGTGCTTGCGCCTCCGCCATTCGCAAATGCTCTATGGTCATAGTATGGTTCAGGCATTTGCAGACCAGCATCCTCTTGGTATTTTGATGAAACAGACAAGGGTTCTTCCAGGACAATTGAGGACCAATCCCATTTTCCTGGAAACCATTGTCTTAGTTTATTTGAATACTGCAACCCCATAAACGGATACAAAGGTGAACTGTGTTTATGTGTTTATACTGTTGCTAACAGGATTTTGTAACAACTAATTTCTATCCATGGAATCCACGTCGTTTCGCCGTTATCGCCGAGATCGGAAAATGTTTGCTTCAAAATCGTTGAAATTTATTGAATAAAGTATTGAGTATAGAACATCTCCCTGTTGTACGGTCCTTCCGAGATGAGAAATTTGATGGTCAGTTTCCATTATAGCATGGAAAACACCAATACATAAAACAATAAGAACCACCACAGAAATATCGCCTTGGAACGATCAGTAATATAAAATTACTGGCGGGCTTAAACTAGTTTTACAGAGCTCTAACCTCACCCTCAGCTTCTGCAGTGGTTCACAACATTAAGTCTACAGCCTACAAAACACTCCTGAGACCACAGCTGGAATACGCCTCCATTGTGTGGACACCTCATACAGCAACCTCCATCAATAAGTTAGAATCCGTGCAGCGTAGAGCTACTAGGTGGGCTACCCGAGTGTCACTGCTATGCTCAAAGACCTTCAATGGCGTCCATTGGCTCAAAGACGCATTGATAGTCGTCTCATAATGCTATACAAGGTCACTTATGACCTTGTTGCCATACCAGTAAGTGATTATCTTGTCCCACATATCAGAAGAGACTCCAGACATAACCATCCTTTGGCATACAGCTTGATTACCACTTCAAAAACTACTACAAATTTTCCTTTTTTCCACGAACTGTCACACATTGGAATGCCCTACCTCGCCAAACAGTCATGTTACCCACCGTGGCACAGTTCAGTGATGCTTTCCTCCTAATCTCAAGCATCTGTTTTTATCTTTTAACTATACTGTACTAACACCTCTACTCGCACTGTATAAACTCTTTTCTTTTACTTCAACTAACCCCCTTCAGTACTTGGTATACTGTAGTCACTCAGTGGCGGATTTAGAGGGGTTCAAGGGGTTCGCTCGAACCCCCCTCTTGACCCAAATTATTTCATGTTCATGGGGAATTTCAATGGATTTTGTGTGAAATTAGGCAAATGAACCCCCTTTTCTACATTTGAACCCCCTCTTGAGAAATCCTGCATCCGCCTCTGTCACTTCTGAAAGTTCGGAGGTTAAGAAGTACTGGCAGCTAGATAGAACATGAGCCGTTTTATTTTTGGGCCGTTTTGACCATCTTCCGGCCGAAACGACTCTGATTTCCTCTGATCGCAAAATCAAGTTCAACGTTGTACTTCCGTTTCCGCTGATAAAAACGTGATGGAGAAATTTTCCGTCGAACAAGTATTAAAAATTTCTGGGTGGGGGGGTTAAATTTAAAAATTTCTGGGTGGGGGGGTTTATTGGAATTTCAATTTTAGTGGTGGTACCCATAAAAAAATTAAAGTTAGATGGGTGGTCCCCCTAAAAAAAAAGTTCAGTTCCGCCCCCCCCCCCCCCCCCCCCCCCCCCCATGTAATTTTTCCTGGAATAGCCCTAACACTAAAGAACAGACCAAAGCAGACATTTAGGTGCAAATTCTGTTCAAATTGGCCAATGGATAAATGAGATATTGTTATTTGAGGTTTTGGAACGAAGTGACTTGTGACCGCCATTTTGAATATTTAATTAGAAAACTAAACAACAATGTACAAATTTTCTATTTCAAAACTAATATGGAGAAATTTGTCCAGAATTGATAGTAAATCAATAGTAGAAAACATTTAAACAAACATTAACAGAAATATATTAATAGTGTTTTGTTAATACCAGTTATGCTTATTTAATTTGGGCTTTATGACGTCATAAAACCTAATGAATATCCAAGATGGCTGCCTCTTTAAACAGAAATAAATAAACATATCTTTCTTAATTTCCATCTGATTTTAATAAAACTTGTACCACATTGTTGAGAGAGGCAATTACTTGCATTTAAGATGCACTGTATTTCAACCTTGCCTTTCCCTTTAATTTAAAAAAGTCAAATTTAGATTTTCTCTTTACATTTCAGATTTTGAATCAGAACTATGTGAATGGCTTAATGACAAGGTCAGTATAGATGATTATTTCAAACTTAAGGTGATATTAAAGTAGCGGCAAAATTGTGTCTTTCAAAATTTGAAAAAAAAAAAATCTGTGAGGCATGTTAGTCATTTTCTGTCAGAAAGTTTACGAGTCACAGTGTGAGAAAACCAGGCTTTGGGATTTCCGACAAGGTCGGACACAAACTGGTCTGTACAGTCAAAAGAAGCTTGAAATTTAGAGAGAAGAGAAATTATACTATCTGTGTAGCGAAAAGAAACAGTGTTCAAGCTATCTAGTAAAAGTGTAACTTTATCTCTTTTCCCGCAAAAATCAAGAATCAGCTCCACCACTAGGCCACAGCAGACGAATTTACCTTTTTGTTGGCAGAGAAGCAGACGAAAAATCAATATCAAATAAACCAGGCTGTAAAAGCATGCAGCAGTGATAGTATTTTGTGAGCATGCATTATTGTTCATTACCTCATTGGCTAAGGCTGTGTGACGTCATTGTAATTGATGCTAACTGAAGCTAATTATCAATGATAATTCATTTTGTATATGGCATTATCTCTTTAATCTGTGCTATGAATGTCTTTTTTAAACTAGAAACATATGTGTATGTATTTTAAGAATTCATTTCCAGTAAACATTTACTTAACCACATGTTAAACCAACGGGAATCATCATTTTTGTGACTTTGACCCTGCATATTTTGGCATATCCACCAGCCTGGAAGACCCCTCCTCCTAGGTCATTGTTTTATGCATAACCATGGGAAAGTTTACAAAAAGTCATTCTAATATCATAATTCTATCATTATGCACCCTCCCACAAACAGTTACACCTATCAGGATTAGCTGAAATGAGATCAAACAAAGGTCACCCAACCAATTTCTTTGTTTACAATTCATGGAAAATTTTTGTTTGGCATAATTTCTTAGAAGGGGTAATCTAGGGAAATTACAATTTTCAAGTGATAACATATGTATACTGAAAATGCTATCTAGCCAAAAATATCCTGTTGGAACCTTTTAAACCTAACAGAATCATTAATTTTGTAATTGAAAACATGATTTCCTGGTGCAGACAGAAAGTTATGTAAGTTTAATGCGGCTAAGTAAGGTAGCAATACAAAGGTTTCACATGAACATAAATCTAGAGTGATTTGTTGTTGCAACAGCAGAAAAATTATTAAGTTTTGTCTTAGCATGTACATGCAGCATGCATTTTAAACTATGCAGTGTTTGTAAATGAGAGAGTACTATTAATAGCACAGATTATGTTCAAGTCTGTAAGCAGTGTATGTATTTATAGCTCAGCCTCTCTGTTTATCAATGAATCATGAATGACCTACTTGCGGGGTATGATAAGGCATAGCGTTTACACTGAAAGGCGCTGATCAGCTGTGCAGTTAATAATTTCTCATGACTCATACAAGTCAGACTCAGTATAACACTACCTTTGGGGTCCATAGAAACAGACTGTGTTATAAGTGAAACTGTGTTATACTGAGATTAATAACAATAAGCATACAGCATAATAAACAATTTGGGAGCCATGTCATGGCCATGTTATACTGAAAACTGCATTATAGTGAGGCGCATTTATATATATTATAATGAGATTGAACAGTATATGAAGATGCGCTGCTACAAATGAACATTTTGAATAGGGCTATTGTTATCATGCTAGTAAACTAAACTGACATTTGAGGATCCTTATTAGTATCAAAATATCATTATCTGAGCTGCCTCATGAGAAAACCAACAATGTGGTTTTGAACATGTCTGACACAAACTGGCATATACAACCACAGAAGACAGCTATATATGATTTGAGAAGGAGAGCAATTGTACTTTCTGAATAGTGAAAACAAAGGCATTGATCAGCTTCACTGTTATCGCAAAGCTGATCTTCATCTGTTTTCACTCATGCAGATTGTTGGTTTTCTCATCAGGCGGCTCATACATGGCAAAGTGAACTGTCAAAAAAATTTTAAATCAAGTCAGAAACCACATTTTATTCACTTTGCATTAGAAGATTAGATGTTGACTGTCATTTGTATTTTATCCTAGCACAATATCATGGAACCTGATAGCCAGTTACTACGAGGCATTGCCGTTTGCCCGAGATGGTCTGATGACGGCGGATAATCCTTGGAGTGGCTTCTATAGAGTGGAAAGTCCTATATGGCTCACAGGTGAGAAGTGACCTTCACCTACTTTTGATAGTCATTTTTATTCAAACACAATGTAATGGAATTTGATGGTTGGGGGCAGTTTTCAAAATTTGTCTAGATTCAAAAAGATAAGCCCAAAAGTACTGTAATATGTTTCTTTTGATTTTCTTCTAGCTCATACGACACAGTTCACCAAACCAGGTTGGATCTATACTAGACATGATCATGGCGTGACTTTCCTGAAACAGGGTGGTAGTATGGTCACGCTACAAAGCCCAGATAAAAAAGATTTTACTATAGTAATTGAGACTATGGTAAGAATTTACTTTGCAATAGTTTATTGAAAGAAAGTATGGTATTCAGTCCGAGAAGATTGTTATTTTTCAATCAAACTTTTAAGATATTGGTTCTTATGTTTTAAAGAATCTTGAGCATTAGTGTGTCAGTTAGCATGCCCGTCTTTAATAACACTGCAGTTTCCTGGATATTCCATCATAGCAGCATGTTTGTAACCATAAATACAGTATCAAAATCATGAAACTGAGATGATAATTGTATTGTTAATATTGTACAATTATGGATTTTTAACTGGTGAACACAATGTGATATGCACAAAAAATGATACTGACCGGCGGAGGTGATGTGATTTTTGTTTATTTCATGCAATAATAACGATCAAACAAGATTCTCTTTCCACAGTACCACAGGGGAGGGCGGGGGCATAGTGGTACAGCATAGGACTCTGAATCGAGAGGTCCTGGGCTCAATCCCCACTGGTGGCACCATGTTGTGTTCTTGAGCAAGGCACATTAACTCCCCTGAGCACTGGTTAAAACCCAAGAGGCTGTGGCTCCGTCCTGACATGACTGAAAAACTGTTGACTGTGATGTTAAACCTCAAACCAAAAAATCCACAGCACCACATGAAATTGTTGAAAATGTTTGGTTTTGCCCCATGGGACTGGCAAATATTTATGCATAGAAAATTATGTTTGTTTACCCTTTATTGCATAAATACCTGTGTCACATGATATTAACAGCCGTTTATTAATGAAGAGAAAGCCATGCATTATTATTGCAATTCACACGCGCATGTGCTGTTAATACATGGCTTTTATTTATGCTCGTTACCGGGCATCACGCAAAGCATGTGCTAGTAATGAGAAACTGAAGTCCGCTTGGAACGAGCATAAAAACGAAAGCTTTTACACGTATGAAAATGTGATGAGGCTGTAAAATATAGTGCACGTTTCTGCACCTTATTTCTTTCGTTTCTGCAGAATTGATGCAATAAAGCGATCAAAAATGATTTTCTCATTCATAAACATTTGCTAGGTCCCTCAGGGAGTGTTGAAAACCTCGGGCTCCGCCCTAGGTTTTCAACACTACCCTTGGGACCTAGCGAATGTTAATGAATGGAAAATCATGTTTGATCCCTATAGTAGTAAACATCTATATATTTCAGAGTCACAACCATTCACTGTGTATCAGACCATACCTAGCTCCATACAATGTCAGTCCACAGAACATCACGCTGAAACTGCAGGGATCATTTGTAAGTTTTAAGAGTCATCAATTTGCAGGTCTTTGTAAACTCTGTTTGTAATGTTACATATTGGTGATACTGTAAGTTCGGAAATTTTCATGTGACTTTTATTTCCTATATTTTCTATTTCCGATTTATTCCCCGAGGTCTTGGATTCGCAAATGAGTGTTTGTGTAGTCTTCATGACTTAGAGAGATTTTTTTATTAGCAAGAACCTTGAATTCTCTAGGCATCAAATTCATGATTTTCCGTGAAAATTAAGTTCTCACGAACATTTCCGAACTTACAGTAAAGATTGCCCAGAACATAGCTGATCAGTGTAATTGAGATTGCTACATAGGTAGTACAATAATGGCACTCCAAGTTTAGTAATTCTACAACATATTTCCTACATGTATGTCTGAAATGTCAAGCTTCTAGCAATCTTTCACTAAAACAGTCTCAACAGTTTCTGATGGTATTATATCTCAGGAAAGCCCAAGCTAGTTTCAGGGGATGAGCTACATAATTTGCATCGACCTTAATAGTAAAAAATTCTAAGATTGTCCATTTTAGCAATGTTACATATGAATTTCTTGGAAAACCCTTGATTTTATCTGCTTTACAGGCTACAGCATTTGCCTTGAATGTTTGGAGGAGTCAGCTGGGTTTTGATGGAAAGGAGACGGTTTTGATGAAGAATCTTGGCCCTCTACCTGTGAGTTTATGAATAACGGCTTCATAGTAACATTTGAGCCACTGCATGGGAAAACCAACAATTTGCATAGGCAAAAACAAAGGCGCAGATTAGCTTCGCAGTAACTGCGAAGCGCAAAAACAAAGGCGCAGATTAGCTTCGCAGTAACTGCGAAGCTGATCAGCGCCTTTGTTTTCGCTACACGGATGGTATAATTCCTCTACTTTTTAAATCCAAAATTTCCAGCCTCTTACCATCTTCTGTGACTGTACAGCCTGGTTTGTGTAGGACCTGGTTTGAACCCAAATTGTTGGTTTTCTCACGCACAGGCTCATTTGCTCAAGCAATGCAAGCTAATTCTGAATTATGTTCATTGATGGCTGTGATGTTAAAACAAGATCAGAGACAAAAAAAAAACAACGTTGAAAATAATGTGTTAATACACATACATGTACACTAATAATTTATCTTTAGATGCTGTAAGTTAGTTTGCCACTTTATATTGTAACTTCTTGTCATGATGTAAGCTATATAGGCTTTTTCACATAACACATAATTGTATGTTACCATGGTTACAGGTGTACAAAGGAACAGTTACTCTGTCTCTGGGTGTTGATGAAGTGGTTACCTTGACAACCATCAAGACAGGGGCAAAGGGAGAATACCCTGACCCACCTCCAGCTAAGCCATTCCCACTACCATACATGGATGATTTTGAATGTAAGTCATATGAACCATGACAAAAGGTAACCGGTCTTCAGGGTTTCCGACCAGGTCCGACATAAACCGGCCTGTACAGCAACAGAAGATGGCTAGAAGCTTGAAATTTCGGATTTAGAAAGAAGAGGAATTGTACTATCCGAGTAGCAAAAACAAAGGCGCTGATCAGCTTCGCAGTTACTGCGAAGCTGATCTGCGCCTTTGTTTTCGCATAGGCAAAAATCCGGTATTCTCATGACGCGGCTCATATGAACCATGACAAAAGATGACCGGTCTTCAGGGTTTCTGACCAGATTTGACCCAGTACAGTGACACAAAAAGGCTGGAAGCTTAAAATTTCCGATTTTAGTAGAAGTGGGCATGTACTATCCATGGAAGCAGAAACAAGGGTGCTTAATTATTATACCCCCGGCATTTAAGTTTTCGCTTTTCCGTTCGTATGTTCGTTCGTTCGTTAGTTAGTCTGTTCGTTCGTTAGTTCGTTCGTTATTCCGGAACGTTCGTGGAATTTATGTCAAAGTTTTTGTTAAAGTTTCTCTGCTGGTGTATATCTCATGAACTAATGATCAGAAACCATTCATATTTTAACCATAGGTACCCTATAGGGTTTGCTTTATTTCTGTGAGTTCGGACCCTGGGTCCATGCCCGGGGGTGGGGCTAGAGGTCAAAATCTAGGTCACCTTTTATTTGGGTCAAAGTTTTGGTTTAAGTTTCTCTGGTGGTGTTTATCTCATGAACCAATGATCAGAAACCATTCATATTTTAACCGTAGGTCCCCTATAGGGTTTGCTTTGTTTCTGTGAGTTCGGACCCTGGGTCCATGCCCGGGGGTGGGGCTAGAGGTCAAAATCTAGGTCACCTTGAAAATGTGCTATTTACATAGTGTTTTTTCATCTCCAAGTTCATATCTTAACAAATACTTATAGGAATGTATTCCTGTTTGGATCATAGATACCCTTTAGGGTTGAATTAAATTCCATGGCACCAAACTCTAGGGGTGGGACTGAAGGTCAAAATCTAGGACACATAAAATACAATAGTTACCAAGTTAATATTCTGTATGTCTATATCTTGACAACCATGTGTCAGAAAGCATTCATGCTTACAACACAACATAGGTACCACGTAAGGGCTAGACCCAAGGGTCCATGCATGGGGGTGGGGGTGGGACCTGAGGTCAAGATCTAGAACTTTTTTTTTTTTAGAATGACATTCTACTTTCATTTCAATCTAGGACTGAGGACCTGACCCACAATGTCCGTGCTTATGTCCTAGATTGGGTATACACGTCAGCTCTGTATACCGCTCTAAAATAGGTATGTCATTCTAAAACTACACTCCCCCATGTTTGTATGCAAAGTACTTAACACTGCTTATTTCGAAAATGTACTTGATAAGGGTACTGTCTTTCATTGGTGATGTGAGGTTCAATGTCAGGGGTGAGCATGTGGCGGGTTATTTAGGTAGGGGGTAGGGAAGGGGGATTGGTGGCTACCAGCCGGGGGTATACGTGCCTCTCAAGGCACTTTTTCTAGTTTAAGGGATGTAATCATGCAAAATTTAACGTAACTGTGATCGTATAGTTTGTTCCCGTGTATTGAGTGAATGCATTTTCAGGTTGCTAGGGGTCGCCCTCATAAGATTGTTTGTGTATGTTAAATCGTTTGTTTGATTGATGCTGCCGTAACATTATTGTTTGCTTTATATGTTATCTCATGTATTTACACTTTGTAAACTGAAAGAGACCAAATAAAGTTGAAAGAAAGATCAGCTGTGCAGCTACTGTTAATGTTAAAAGCCCACTGATGTGGTGCCTAGCGAATTCAATTCTTGCCAATAAAGACTTGATATATGCTTTATAGAGTGGATGAGTAAAGGCCCACAAATTCAAGAAATGGCTGATAAATCAAACACAAGAAATTAGCCAAAACACAGTCACATGCAATTATCATGTTTTACAGTACATTAGGGAAAGCTTACAATAGGGATAGAATCTCAGCTAAATATCCTAGGTGTGCAAATATAATATTCAATGTGCCTGTACAGTGAATGATATAAACTGTTCACAGCGTACAAAGAGTTCAGTGAACCCTACAACCTTGCTCAGCAGATCGGGGCCTTTGAGGTCATTGCAACACCGGCACCGCACAAAAATATTCTGCGGCAAATGATGATGGAATATCCATGTGCCTGGTGTAATGCTGAGGATGCTAATAAGACAATGAATGTGATTGGGAATTCATCCTGGTATGTGTGTTGGGGTTTAAAGCCTATTATGTGTTTTTTGGTCAGTTTGATTTACTTTGACGGTCAGATCAGTTTTGTTGCATTGCTGTTGCATTTATGACCCATTAGTGGCCAGTATATTATGTAGCAGTTAATCATGCCTAAAGCATCTGTAAATAATGTCTGGAAAATATTTGCTTAAATATGAATGATCTCTTGAAAACTGCACTATGCCATCATTTTTATTCAAGACAAAATTCCTAAATGCTGTAAGTAGTTAACTTAGACCAAATTAACTTTATGACTGCTATCACATGATGACAGCAATGCGAACAGTGACAGACTACATTTGACAAAGTCGGAGAAAATTGACCATAAAACAAAATATGCCTTTCTCCTATGTCAGTTTGTATAGACTTTAGTTGCTAGAGTTTTGAGAAACATCCTACTTGAACTGTGTCATGAGAAGACCTGTCACAAAGCATGATATACAGCCGCAGAACATGGATATAGAGGTTTGATGCTTTAGATTTAGACCATTTTAGCAGAGTGGGTCCAAAGGTACAGCCTGGCATGTATCTGACCTGTCATTGGACAGAAACACAAAAGAAGCAGCCCCTTGGCCGAGTGGTTAAGAGGGCTGTTTCTAAATCACTCGATCATCTCACCGCTGTGTCTGATGTTGGTTCGAGCCCCGCACTGGTCATATGTGAGACAAGCCAAGTTCTGCTTGCGGATGTGCCAGGTTGTTTTCCTTGGGGTTGTCCCATTTTTGCCCAACTATTGATTAGCCCCTCTCATATGAGCTGAAATAATCTTGAAAGGGACGTAGAACGGAATTTAAAAAAAAAGAACACAACACAGGTCTTCTGCTCTTCTCATGATGCAGGTCTATAGCAAATAGTCTCACACCCCTGTGTTTCTATCTGTTTTTCCACAGCATATGCACTCTTCAAGGAGCCCTATAACTTTGTCCCTCAAGTCGGCTCGTTTGAAATTCTACCGACCCGAGATTCCCGGCATAATCAAGTGTTAAGGCAAACTGTCATCGAGAACCCAATATTTTGGTGTCTGTTCGTCGACCTTGTTTTTCCTATGGGGCTCATTGGAGATGCATCGTGGTATGTTGATCATGTGTACGCTTGCTATGAGTATGTTTGTTGTTTATCTTTATGTGTTTGTTTTGTGCTGTAATAACTCAGTCAGCATTTTTCTGTTTTGTCTGGACGGAGCCACCACTTCCTGGGTTTAAACCGGTACTATGGGGAATTAATGTGTCTTGCTGGAGGACACAACATGGTACCAGTAGGGTTTTGAACCCACAACCTCTCAGTAAGGGTCTGCACGAACTACTGGGCTATGATGCTCCCCCATTTGCGTGCTTTGTGTATTGTCAAAGGATATACAAGCCTTTGCATGAGAAAACCAACAATCTGGGTTTCCGACCAGGTCCGACACAAATCAGCCTGAACAGTTAGAAGCAGCCAAGAAGCTTGAAATTTTGGATTTAAGAGGATGATGGATTGTAATATCTGTGTAGTGAAAACAAAGATGCTGATCAGCTGTGCTGTTACTGTGTCTTTGTTTTTGCCTATTCATGTTGTTGGTTTTCTTATTGGCACAGTAAATCCAAACTGCACTATAATTCATTCTTCTGAATCACTGCACAGAGTGATTCAGAAAAAGAGGTTTGAGGGCAGTTTGGCTCTGTGATTCAGAAACAGAGATTGTATTATACTTTTGTGGCTGTTTATTCTGCTTCCACACACTTAACATCTATTTCCTATTGTATTGCTACTGCATTCTTTTGTAGGTGTAGGTGCATGTTGGGTGTTGTTGCATTATATATGTACGCTTATGCCTATTTAATTGTTCATTGTAGTTATGTGCTTGGATTTTAGTGACATAGCATGAGTTGAATATACACCTGCATATGAGCCATGTCATGGGAAAACCAACAATGTGGTTTCTGAACAGGTCCGACACAAACCAGTCTGTGTTGTCACAGAAGATAGCTAGAAGCTTGAAATTTTGGATTTAGAAAATTGTAAATTGTACTATCTGTGCAAAGGCGCTGATCTGCGCCTATGGTTTCGCATATGCAGATTGTTGGTTTTCTCATGAGGCAGCTCATATGTAGTAACAATTTTGAATAATTAAGAAATCTAAAATTGTATAAGTAGAGTTTTGTTTCAAACTAGATATTGACATCACAATTATTATTTTTATGAAATAAAATAAAAACTGAGATCTGTAAGAGCAGTGAACAAATACATGCCTTTGCATTCAAAGTGCAATGATTTTCCAGGTCAGACATTTATGTAGAAGCTGATGCCATGGTTTATCCTATCAACAGTACGTCAGGCGTCTATATTGCTGCCAGGATTGACCGGGGTGGCTGTGGGTCATTTGGGGCCCAGGGTCTGTTCTTCTTCATTTTCCCACTCCAGAAGACATTTGAGGTGTATGGAGATTTGGGTATGTTGGTTGATTTATTTTAAGATATTTAGTAATGAGATAATTTTGTAAGACGCATATGCAAAAATAATATTAATGATGTTGATGATAATAATTTCTGTGTTCATTGGTGTTTTAGATGAAAGAATACAAATATTCTTGCCGCAAGGTCATCTACCATTTATTTCTATTAAATGTGTGCATATATATGGAAGGTTAAAAGAAAATTTTGAGATGATTGATAAAGTTATGACAGGATTTCGTGAATTTTCTGCTTTCAGCGAGAACACAGAAGCTACATGTAGGCAGTATTAACATGCCACAACCATATGGCTGGATTAACATGGGTCTACTACTCAAGGTAATGACCTTAGCTGTTTGTGGGACCTTAAACCCCAAATCAACCAACCAACCAAATCACAATTGGTAGCTATGAGTGGTGAAGTCTGCTGATTTCATCACCGCTCTAAATCATCTGGCCATTTTAACAATGTTTCCAGTGTGGTTTAATGGGAAACGTTCTGCTTTTGGTTGTGTCAGGTGTTTTGTTTAGTGATTAGATAATAACTCCATTTATCATATATTTACTAAAAAATATGTTCTTTTTGCATAAGCGATACAGACAAGAGTTACGTTCACGTATCGCGGCACAGTATCTCGAAAGCCGTATCCGTTCAAAAATTGATAAAACCCATATCACTCCCTTGGGAGAAAAAGCCGTATCACCAAATGATTGGCTCACATACCCACGTGACCCATATCATCCCTAGGGAGAAAAAGCCGTATCACCAAATGATTGGCTAATAAAATTATATTCGGAGCACTCGGCTCCCATTGTATTGAGTTCATTAGGTAGTGTACCGCAAGCATTTTAGATTTGTTTGGATTGTGGTTTTATGTCACAGGCAACAGTATTTTGTCATGTTGAGACGAATTTTCGATTTGTGCTAATGTGGAAATAATATGCGCTCTACTGCACGCTTTGGCGGTATGTCAAAATAAATAAATAAAATAAAAGAAAATAAATAAAACAAAGAAAGGAAAAAAATGCTCATGAATTAAAATATATGATAAAAAGATTACGATATGACAATTTTCATATCGTACCCACGTATCAACCCTTGAATCCCGTATCAGCCCGAGACTCTCGCATCAGCCCTCGGGCCTTCGGCCCTCGGGCTGATACGAGAGTCTCAGGCTGATACGGGATTCTCGGGTTGATACGAGGTACGATATGAAAATTGTCATATGATAATCTCTATGTATTATATTTCAGGACGGGAGAGCTATAGGAACCCTGAACAATACTCAACTTTTCAACATCACAACACCTGTTAACTCAACAAAGGGTTTTGTGGGACTTGGAACAGCTGATTATGGGCTAGCTGACTTTGACAATCTAAAAATAGACACGGCTGAAGCTGGTCTCCAGCTGATAAAGAGGAAAGTTAAACATGTGCAGGGCACCATGCAGGATAAAAATATTGAGCATGGAGAATTTGGGAATAAGAACTTTGGAGCAGATGGTGATATTACAGAAATACAGATAGGTCAAGTTGAGGGTTTAGATAATATAGAAGTGATTGAACATGAAGTTTTAGAAGAAAGTGTTAGTGTCTTAGGCAATAAAGTTGATAGAGTTATTGAAGCTGATACACTGTATTTCAAATCGCTGAGAGAGAATTTTGAAGATGAAAATTGATTGTCATACATTTGCTCAAACATAGACCAAAACGGCAGTCATTAAATAGCATCAAGTTCAGCTTGTTGTTGAGTCATATAGTGCCAAATTATTGTATTTTCTAGCCTGATATTACCAGTAATTCTTTGTGGGTTCTGACCAGGTCCCTAGGTTATAAAACTTTATTCATGCTCAACTCAGTTGAGCATAAAATCTAAACTGCTCATAAATGACAAAATAGCCCAAATAAATTGTAACTTCAGGTTTAGATCACCAAAGCCTGTAATTTATTTTGCTTATAAATGTTAAAATGCCAACAATTGTACGCATTTTAACATTTGTGAGCAGGATACATTTTAGTCTCAGATGAGCTGTGCATGAAAAAAGAGTTATAACCTCGGGGCCAGATAATAAAACTGTCTGTACAGCTACAGAAAATTGGTAGAGCCTTGAAAATAGATTTTCAGAAGTTGGAAAATTTCACAATATTTCTATCTTCAACAAAAGTGCTTATCAGGTGATCATAATTAAACAGCCGATCTTTGATTTTTGCATATACAAAATGCAGGTGTTAAAAGCTTGTATGGTGTAGTGGTTTAGCCACGCACTTGTAAATGAGACACATAGTGTAAAAAACAGATTTTTGCCTTTGCGGAAACAAAGGCGCAGATCAGCTGTGCTGTCACTGCACATCTGATCATCGCCTTTGTTTTCGCTACACTGATAGTACAATTCCTCCTCTACCTCTACCTCAAATTTCCTGGTCGGAAACCCAAAGACTGGTATTCTGACCTCGCGGCTCAAATAAGGGGCTGCCAGCTTCTTCAGTCTTTCGGATGAGGCTTTAAAACAAGGTCTTTTGTATGACTTTAGCTGTTAAGTGGGACGTAAAGCTTTAAACATGACAACAAAAATACAGGTTTCTAAAAAGTGACACAAATGAAAGCCTTCATTTATTTTTCTGTCTCAGTTTACTTTGTCTCTGCACCCAACAATAACCTCAATGACCAGTGGGGGCATGAATCCTTCACACTGGTTATCCAAGGTCATCCAACTGAGAACCACAACTGCAGATGAAATCATTATGAGCCTGTGCGTGAAAAAACAAACATTTGGGTTCCAACCAGGTCTGACACAAACCAGGCCGTACTGTCATAGAATAAAGCTAGAACCTTGATACTTTGGGTATAAGTAGAAGAGGAATTGTACTATCTGTGTGGCGAAAACAAAGGGGCTGATCAGCTTCACAGTTACTGCGAAGCTGATCTACGCCTTTGTTTTCGCCCATTCGGATTGTTGGTTTTCCCATGCGGCAGCTCATATAAGGCTGTAGGCTCCAAAACCTGTCTGGGTTCAATCCTGCAAACAGTGACTGCTGAGCAGTTTTAGAATTCTAAACATAATATCAACATTCCACAAATATCAATACATTCCAGGTATGTTTGTGTATGCTTGTATGTATGATTTTTGATAACTAACTTGTGTGTATTCATGAGATATCTTATTGTATCGATGATTTCATATGATTTCACAATTTTAAGACATATGAAGACATATGAAATCCTGACTATTGCAGATAAGTCTGCCCATCCACTTTAGTGTATTCAGCTTTTCGTCTTAGGATAAAGTAAAATGGGATGTGCTAAAAGCAAAGTCCTAACGGTTTCGATCAGGTGCAACACAATGGTAGTATGTATGTACATAAGAGGTGATGGCAAGAAGTTTTAAATTTTGGAAATGGGACAATCCTGAAATGACTGAAAAAAAGTTGAATGGGATAATAAGCCTCATTTCAATCAGTCATTAGATGAACTGCGACACGAGAAAACTGGGCTTCGGGGTTTCTGTTAAGGTCCAACATAAAAAAGGCCTGTACACCCACAGAAGAAAGAATCTTGAAATTTTGGGTATAGGAATGGTACCATCTTTGTAGCGAAAACAAAGGCGCTGATCAGCTGTGTAGTTACTGCACAGCTGATCTGTGTCTTTGTTTTCGCATAGGCAAAAACCCGGTTTTCTCATGATGTGGCTCAGATGTAGTCTGGATTTATTTAGCTTCATGATTGCTCATGCTTTGTTAGATATAAATGTGACTTGATTGGATGAATTCAGGTATTTCATTTGTATTTCTAATGATAAAAGGTTTGACATATATGCAGTGTACTCTTAAAGAAATCAACTTCATTATTATATGTGATAAATTCTTCAGAAAATATATTTATATAGCGTTAAGCCTTTCTTCATACTTTTCCCATGACCATGATGACCATTTCAACAGAGAGAATTACTACATGTATTTATAATATCACAGCCGGTAAACCTGTTTTTGAGGCCATTATTAAAAGGTACTGCCCTTCAATTTAGAATGTGTTTCACATTGCCAGCTGCAAAACATATTTTTTCATTATTTGAGATGTCTGTGAATTTATTTGAGTAAACGTTAAACATTACCAGAATGATAAATAATGCTCTTTTTCTTGTGGTTTGTGAGGTGTATTCCTAGTATGTAATCAAGTATGAGAGGGTATTGGTATTACTGGGGTTAAATGTCCAACCAACAGCTAATGTCATAAGGAAATGTGACATAAGTTTCAAGTCTCAGCAAAAAGGCTGGAGATCGAACATGTAAAAGCTGATTTGCTAGGTGAGTAGCTTAACTCATTTAATCCTGGCATCCCTTTTATGGGACATAGGCAAACAGAATAGTCCCAGATGTGATGCCGCAGAACGCTGCGTCCCATCTGGGGCTATTCTGTTTGCTTAGAGAATTTTCATCGAATAATTGAATAAAATTTAAAAATCACTCCTGATGCCCCTAAAAATGAAAGTGGACTCACCCAAATGATAGTGACGGGAAAATCTACTCATCAAATATGGGTTAACCACTGTGCCACAGAGGCTTATGGGCAGTGTATGATGTGGGATACTAAGTGCTTGAGTGTGTGTTGCCCAGTTTTTATATGTAAGTCAGGTCTGAAAACTAGGTCCCTTGGCCTTAACACTTTAGGTGCAGCATTGTCTCTAGGCTCGTCTTGTCACCAGTTTGTCCTGGTAAATTATCAAACGACCTCAGTTTATAGTCTCATCTGGAGAAATGGAGAAGCCATGGGTCGAACCTGCAACCCCTGGTTTACAAGGCTAGTGCTTGAAATCCTTCTGAAGTCCTCTGAAGAGGCTAAGAAGAAGTGGCAGGATAGATAGGATAGGATAGTGATAGGGGATAGGAATAGAAATAAGGTAGAGTAGAGTAGAGAGGGAGAAGAAGAAGAAGAAGAGAGAGAGAGACCTGAGGCTGAAAAAGGATTATAAACAATATGGCAGTTCCATTTCTATGGATGGAATACCTTGATGCTGAAGGAATGTGTTGTAGCTGATGGAATATCTTGTAGCTAAAGAAAAAATATTGTGGCTAATGAAAGACCTTGTAGCTAATGAAAGACCTTGTAGCTGATAGCATCTTGTAACTAATAAAAGAACTTGTAATATCTTGTAGCTGATAGTATATCTTGTAACTGATATGATATCTTTTAGATAAGTGAATACTTTGTAGCTGATGAAATGCCTTGTGACTGATGAAATATCTTATAGCTAATGGAAGACACTGTAGCTCATGGAACAATTTGTAGCCAAGTGAATACCTTGTAGCTGATAGAATACCTTGTAACTGATGGAACATTTTGTAGCTCATGAAATACATTGAAGCAAACAGAATACCATGTATATAGATGATATAATACTTTGTATCTGATTCAATATTTTGTAGCTTCTGTAAAACCGTATAACTGATGGAGTACCTTGTAACTGATTGTAGCTGATTAAAACATTAGCTGATGGAATACCATGTAGCTGATGAAAAACCGTGAAGGTGATGGGATACCTTATAGCTGATGGAATATAATGTAGCTTTTAAAATACCTTGCAGCTGATGTAATACCCTGTAGCTCAATGAATATCTTAAGGCAGATGGAATACCTTGTACCTGATGGAATACTTTGTTGCTGATGGAGCGCCTTCTAGCATATAGAATAACTTGCAGCTGATGGAATACCTTGTACATGCATTTGAAGCAATATCTTGTAACTGA
Source organism: Rugalucina vietnamica (assembly GCA_964017185.1). NCBI lineage: Eukaryota > Metazoa > Mollusca > Bivalvia > Lucinida > Lucinidae > Rugalucina > Rugalucina vietnamica. Next base: position 66,244,417 of record OZ024870.1, read on the forward strand.
TTGAATAACTTGTAGCTAATTGAACACCTTGTTAAGTTGTAGCTGATGGAATACCTTGTAACTGATGGAATATATTGTAGATGATGGAATACCTTCGAGCTGATTGAATACCTTGTTACTTATTGAATATTTTGTCGATAATTTTTAGCTGTTGGAATAATGTAGTGTAGCTGATGGATCACTTTGTAGCATTTGTAATTAATTGTAGCTGGCAGAATAAATATCTAGTAAATATACATGTAGTTCAGCTGATGAAAAACCTTGTAGTTAATCGAATAGTGTGGGGAAAACTTCATTGCTGATGGATTCTTTGTAATACATGGTAAATCATGGTTATATCTGGCAAGGGAGGTCCCTGCCCTGATGCCATGGAAAATTTTGTAGCTGATGGGGTGCCTTGAATGCATTACATGCAGGTGATACAATAACCTTAAAATGCAATTTCAATTTATAGACCCGCTTTCTTGTCAGGATATGCATACCACGCATCTGTAGGAATGTTCTTAACGTCATGTTCGCATATTTCCTCAAAGCATAATTTCTATTTTAGCATTGATCACTTGTTTTAACAACGTCTTGTAATCATTAATTGCTTTATTCATGAGACGAGAGAGGAAAGGATTTACTTTGCATTCTGATGCCGATTCATGTAAATGTCGATCGATTTAGAATGTTTGATGAGATGCAATGGTGTTTGTTTTACGGATTGGTGCTATTGATGGTATTCCGAAGCAAATACTAATGTTTTTTTGTGGTATTTGCTATTAAATGATCCGCCGCATAAGAAATCCAACAACATGCATAGGCGAAAACAAAAGCGCAGATCAGCTGTGCAGTAACTGCACAGCTGATTAGTGTCTTTGTTTTCGCTTAAACAGCTTGTACAATCCCTCTTCTTTAATCCGAATTTTCAAGCTTGACTGTACAGGTCAATTTGTGTCGGTCCTGGTCGAAAACCCAGATTGTTAGTTTTCTCATGTAAAGGCTCTAGTGACGATAAGTGGGACGCTGAGCGACGTATGGATTTCAACGGGGAACTATTAGTTGGGGACAGTAACTGATTGTGCTCGGTCAGTATAAAACTTGCGCCTCCGCTAAAGATTACGGGCGCGAAGAATGGCTCGGCGAACTGGCGTAGTCTGATAAGCTCCATTGGTCAGAGTCCTATAATTGGTATAACAGAAAAATAATACTCAGATATACGGTCTATTGTGGGTTTGCATGACCTGATTAGAACGCCGCGACGAACTGAGGTTTCGTCCAAACGGGATCAATTTCTTGATGAAAATACGCACAGCACATGCAAGATGTCTATTAGTTGCAACATGACGCTATCAGCTTTTCTCACGCGTAGTCCTTTTGGTTCATATGCATAAAACAAATTTAATGTCGTTGCACGAAGTTTTGATATGAAATACGCACGGTCGGGTACGATCAAAGCGAACATTGACACTTACCCAAAATGTAAGACAAAAATGATACCGAAATAAACAAAATATTTATATTGTTGGATTGTTTGCGTCACGACACTACATGTAAAATCTTAATGGCGTCAAAAACTGTGTCAATTGCACATTTAAGGCGTTTGGTAGGGAATCTTTTTATACGGTGCTCACTATTTATATACTGTAAGCATTTATAAACGTGTGCAGTTAATATGGGTGTTTCACAAAACTACGAAAAACAAGTAACAATTTAGTGATTTCTGCAGCTAACTGACACATTGAATGAAGTTTTCATCGCATCAGCAAATCGGTTTGTCACTGATTATCTACGTCAACATCTACGACCACTAAGTGCTTCAGATCCAATAATTTGTTTTATTTTGGATCCGAGTTAGTGCTCACTGGTTTACAAATACAAATACAAATAAAATTTTCATTTTGTTTATATTTCTCAATCCTACCTACTCGAAGGTCCCGTGTCCATATGACCTTAGCTGTTGGTGGGGCGTTAAACCCCAATTAACCAACCAACCTACCCACTCGAGTAACCTGTAACAAGTCTCAAAGATGTAAATAATTTGAGCATAGAATGCTACTAGAGAGCACGTTTTACGGTTTCACGATCATTTGTGAATGCTGCGGCTCTATTATTAAATTGTGTTTTTCCATTATCGTCATCACATCGAAAAACTATACAATCGTTTAAAAGGAGTTGCTGTTGTTTGCGCCAGTCGGTCGCACGTTCCGATGTAACTGTTAGCATAGTCCTTTGGCTTTCTATTGATCACACGTTTTGTCCATTTGCTTCTGAATAAAGTGGTTGTCACTCGCTACTTTATGGCATCGATCAGCTGTAGTTAATGCATTTGCGCCGCTGCACCAGAAAACCAAGAATCTGCTCATGCGAAAACAAAGACGCAGATCAGCTGTGCAGTAACTGCACAGCTGATCAGCGTCTTTGTTTTCGCTACACGGATAGAACAATCCCTCTTCTTCGTAAATCCAAAATCTCAAACTTCTAGCCTGCTTCTGTGACTGTACAGGCTGATTTGTGTCAGAACTAGTCGGAAAACCAAAATTGTTGTTTTTTTCCGCGCGAAGGCTCATTTGCTTTTATGAGACACATATAAAGCCAGGAAGTTGGTTAAAGAGTTACGAGAATAGCAGAATCAGGGACAAGTAAGGTAACGTTTTGATTTTATGTTATTTTTTTTTTCTGCTAAAATACCAAAAGCGACAGTGACAGAAGGCGTCGTGATTGTCGTGCGGGTTGACTAAAATGCAATAACCGTGGATTCTCTTTATATGCATATATAGCAAAAAAGGTTATTACATTGAAGTTTTTACGTTCCACACTACAAAAAAAACCTTAATCGTATATATGATGTGCATTGAAACGTCTTGGGTTGCAAATGTTTAAGACGAAAGGTTTTAACTGATTTTATTGCATGTTAAAATTCCATCATTTGTATAATTTCAACGACTGTCTCCACAACAGATCAAATTCGGGTGTTAAAAGTGTACGTTTTGCTAGAGAGGTAGACTACATTCTAATGCATCACCGTTACATTACGCAAACATGCCCATGCAATATTCAGAGATTTTTAAAGTTGTAAAAAATGAATATTTTCGGTGGAAAAAATTTGACATTTTTCTTAGTTTTGCTCAAAACATAGATTGTGGGTACACACAATCTAAACATAGATTGTGGGTACACACAATCTATGTTTTGGAGCAAAAGTAAGAAACGTATGTATACCCCCGCATACCCCAGTTTTACTATATAAAAGTGGGGTATATATAAGGGGGTATTTATTTCACGGACATGTTTTCATGACCAATGCGAACACTAAGTAGCACTTTTAAAAACAATTCTTCATTTTGACTTCAGTGCATTTGATGGAATGTCTAAATAGGTACGGTTCTTCTTTATTTGAAAGCTTGTTTGCACTTTGAAATGATATTATCACTACCATATAGCCTTAGTTTGCACTTATTTATTTAAATGTGAAACCATTCCATTTTTCCAAATATCGTAGAGAGGCATACCCGGGTAATGAAAATATGCGAGAAAATGTGTTGCTTTTGTAATGACCACCAGTATTCATATGATATTGTCATATTTAAGGTTAAGAGATTAAAACTTTCAAAGTAAATACAATTAACTTGCTCTAACATGGATCGACATACATGCTACCTATAATATTAAAGGTCATCGTGCCCTTATTACATGAATAATATCTAAATGTTTCAGGATAATATCAAGTAAATAATCGAGGTATCTTTTTTCTCATACATGTAGGTCTATGCATAATTTGATTTTACATGGTGGTCTTAGAAATGGCCGTTACATGACTGAAGATAGGCAATTCGGGTGCAATAAAAGGTGTTTTGATCGTCAGTTTGGCCCAGTTGCAGAGTGTTGAACGGCAAAATGAGAGATCGAGTGTTCGAAACCTACCCTATTGTGAAGTGCATTTGATTAAGGCTCTTTTACTCCCCATAACAATAGTTAATAACCCAACAAGCGGCGTCTCCGTCCCCACGTCTGGAATCTTGATGGTTATACAGCAACTCGAACAAAACACTGAAGACTTGAAGTTGTCTATCTTCTAGACTATGGATGCGGAAGAATTTCGTCGTCATGGGAAGGAAATGATAGACTACGTAGCGGACTATCTTGAGAACATTCGGACCAGGCGGCCCCTGCCTGACGTGACCCCCGGGTACCTACGTGACCTGATCCCGGACACGGTCCCGGAGTCGGGAGAGAAGTGGGAAGATCTTTTCCCCGACATTGAAAGGGTTATCATGCCTGGGGTAAGTGTGGTGCTTGGTTTATTTTTTCTATAATGGAGTGGATTTAGAAAAAAAGTAAAACAAGTGGGCAACGATCAGCAAAAGGCGCAATCAGAAAGAATTAAAAAAAAAAAAAAAAAAAAAAAAAAAAAAAAAAAAAAAAAAAAAAAAAAAATGACAATTAGGTACTTAATACTAAGAAAACACATCGTAAGCCGAGTGACTGCAGCTATTTACCAATAGGCGGCCACTCACCCGAGCTTAACAAAACTATGCCGTGAAAACGTACATAAGGTTCAAACAGCACAAAATTCGACTCCAAAACAAATAGAACCACAGCAGAATTATCGCCTTGGAACGATCAGTAATATAAAATTACCGGGGGTGGGGGTGGGGAGGGTAACTAGGTTTCGGTTGTACAGGCGCCTAACCTCATCCTCATCTTCTCCGGTGGTTCACAACATTAAGTTTGTTGTTCGGTCCTCGTGTTGAATCTCGAACTTATCTATATGTCTAGTCAATAAATAAATCATAATAAATAACCACCATGACGAAGGTATTGACGATCTACAAGTATAACTGGTTGATTCTTCGACTCAAATTGTTACTTTGAGACAATAAAACGCTATTCGACAGATGCCGTAAAAATATATTAAAACTTTTCATTTGGGTAAGGTAAGTGTATCGTCGGATATACAGCCGGAAATCGGTTTGATGAAATGAAAGATCTGTAGAAAACAAAGTAGGCCTATTTCGAGCAAAAAGCGTGCTCTACGTCCGCGACGTTAAACCACCACGTTGACCAATCATAAGCGACGTTACTCATGACGTCGGGCCTCCGACAATAACTCGAGCATACCGTTGCAAACACCATCTGAACAGATTGTGCAAAAAAGTTATTATGTGTTTTTAATAGAAAAGAAGTTCAATTAATTAATTTTGAAGGTAACCCACTGGCATAGTCCACAGTTCCATGCGTATTACCCGACAGCCAACTCCTACCCCGGTATTGTAGCAGATATTCTCTCTGACGCCATTGGCTGTATAGGCTTCACATGGGTATGCTGATTGTCGTCTGGTAGCCAGAGCATGTATTTTGTAATATTGCTGCGTTTCTGTTTATTTATTTATTCTGTATTAGCAGTAGTATAGTGAACCCTTTGACGTCCTGTTCTCTAATGTAGTAGTAAAGGGGTCCCTTTAGTGCCAATGCGTGGACATTTCTGCTTCCAATATTTTGTCAAGTATTTTTGCGTTTTCTTTATTTGAGCATGTTATTTGTAGAATGCCCATTGACAGAATTTTACTAGAGCCAGTATTTTATAGATGTTCGGGTTTTTTTTTTTTAATTTTTTTATTTTATTTGTGCATGTATTTGTGATATTATTAGAGATGGAATTTTATTTTTGTATGGTTTCTTTACTTGTGCATGTTATTTGTAGATTTCCCATTGACAGAATATTATTTGAGCTAGTATGTTTCAATAATGCTAGTATTTTTATTTGTGTTCATTCTCTTTATATTTGCATGTAATTTGTAGACAACCCACTGGCAGTCCCCTTATTTTCACGCCTATTTCGCTGCAGGGTGTTCCTACCCAGCGATTATAGCTGACATTCTAGCTAATGGAATAAACTGTATAGGTTTCACATGGGTAAGATTGTTTGCTTATAGCATATAATGGTAAAACGAAAAGAACCTCGAATTATTACAATTCAGAAAACGGACAGCGTTCTTTTAATTGTGTTTAAATTTTGATGTGATCTGTGATTGCTTTCTCTTTATTGTAAAAACCAAAATATAACCTAAATTATAACAAATGATAGCGTTTTAAAATACGTTTCAACAATCGCATTCATAACATAAAAAGAACAACTGCTTCCTTAAGAGAAAAATGACTTATTTTTGGTTCAGGACAAGACAGGATATCTTTCTCTGAAAGGACATAAATGTTAGATCATAAAATGAGCCACCTCATGGAAAAACCAACAATCTGCATAGGCAAAAACAAAGGCGCAGATCAGCGTTGCAGTAACTGCGAAGCTGATCAGCGCCTTTGTTTTCACTACTCGGATAGTACATTTCCTCTTCTACTTAAATCCGAAATTTCAAGCTTCTAGCTCTCTTCTGTGACGGTACAGGTTGGTTTGTGTCGGACCTGTTTGGAAACCACATTGTTGGTTTTCCCACAAGGCGGCTCAAATCATGCTTCACCACATTTTCGATTTAGGCGTCCAGTCCAGCATGTACAGAGTTAGAGGTAGTCACACTTGATTGGTTAGGAAAGATGCTACAGTTGCCAGAACAGTTTCTAGCCTGCAGTGGTGGTAAAGGAGGGGGCGTTATACAGGTACATGTATATTTCATCGTTTGTGTTTCAATTGCATTCAAATGAATTACTTCAAACATGCTTTGTGTCAACTTGTGATTTACAATGAATTAATTATAATACTACTTTTATGAAATTTTAATCAGTATCACACATCATTCTAAATGGTTACATATATCAAAATTCAGGTCATTCTTTTGTGGTACTTTTAGTGATTGGATAGTTTCCTTCAAGTTCTACAGTAAGACTGTCAGGTTGAACAAAATTGTTTTTCTCCCATAAGAATCTCATCAGATTCAACTTTGAAAAAAAAAAAAAAAAAAAAAAAAAAAAAATTGTACTATTAGCTAAATAAATTGCTTAATACCACTTTTTTGACATTGCAAAAATGAATGTACCAGAAAAAATAAATCTTGGCATTTTGCAAAAAAGACTCAATTGAATATTATTGTAAAGACTGTAATGATTTCAGAGCACTGCCAGTGAGGCTACTCTTGTTGCCTTGTTGTCAGCCAGAACAAGACAGATACACAAGACCAAGGGAGATAATCCAGACCTTGAAGATGGTGTCATCATGTCTAAATTTGTTGCCTATTGCTCTGATCAGGTAAGGGAGATAATCCATAAAAGGTAGACAACTCATTAAAGGGATATAATCTATAGGAAATAATTCATGGAAGGGAAATAATCGATAGAAATGAGGTGATTCAAAAAATAGGAGATAAATAATAAAAGAAGAGATTATTTACGAATGGGGAATAACATACAAGAAGTGTTGTCATTAAATCTCAATAAATATTGTCACTTCTGCAGTGTAAGAGACATAATTTTCAAGAGCCAACAAAGTCTCGGAAAACACAAAAGTGAGATAATTATTAAACCATCACAGAAGAACTGTCACAAAAGATGGGAAAATGATAAAAATCTGATTAGTGTTGGTAATATTCCATTACCCAGAGCAAAATCTGAGGCACAGTATTAATGAATTTATCCAAAGAATTATCAACATAGACATGTTTTTTGTGCAAAAACTTAATCCAAGATTATTGAGACCCTGGTTGTTGCCTCTTAAAAAATGTATACAAAAACCATAGTTTTAACTCATTTAAGCTTGGCTTCCCTTTTATGGGACATGGGCAAGCAGAATAGCACCATGCAGATGTGACGCCACAGAATGTGGCGTCCCATCTGGGGCTATTCTGTTTGCTCAGTGAATTTTCATCCAAAAATTGAATAAAAAATAAAAATCACTCCTGACGCCCCTAAAATGAAAGTGGACTCACCCTTATGATAATGATGGGAAAATCCATTCGTCAAATACGGGTTAGTTTAAACATATTTATTCAAATAAATCGCATACATATATAAATCATACATTTACATGCAATACAAATTAGGATTAGAATGGAAGCTTAAAGCTTATTTAATTCTTCTCCTGACACATATGAGGAAATAACAGACATGATGGCGAGCGGTTTAACGTATGTTGTGTTTTCCAACAAAGTGTATGTGTATATAATGGAATATGTAAACAAATATTTTATAGTTCTAAGAATTTAACTGAGCATAAATGTGTAGACGTTTAGGATTAGTCTAATAATTCAGTGTTAAATCATGTTAAATATATCCGTAAACAGCTTATGAATAAATTATAACAAACTAAATCAAAGTGCCTACGTATGCCTAGGTATGTATAGAGAATACTAGTAAGTAACAGAATAAAGTCAAGACAAAATAAAGATGGATAGTAAAATGAATTGCCATGAGTGGGTCCTTTGGGATGATTTGGGTTTTACATACTGGTAATTGCATTGCAGCATTAAAATCGTTTACTTTCTTTGATATAATTGTGAACAGCTTCAAAAATCGCAGTATTTGCATTGTAAGGTAGTATGTTACTTCCATATAGTATGACATGTAAAGAAACCTGAGTGTACCTGGAGATGATGTTGATAAGATCAGTGCGCTGGTTTCGGTAAAGGTGACATGATAGAAAGTAATGTTCCGTGTTTTCAACTTCTCCACATCGACATAACGGCGAGTCAGTGATGTGACTAGTACATAAGTCGTGATTAAGCGAACTACATCTCGTCCTGAGACGAGTGTGCAAGATTTGGAGCTTTCTAGATCCTGAGTAATAGTATTTCGGTACATGTCGGTCTCTGTTATTCAAGTTTCTTTTGAAGATATTAAGTGATTCGGAATTCCGGATGTGTGTAGGCAGTTTGTTCCATTCTCTGACTACAGAAGGGAGAAAGGATTCATAGTAGGATTTGGAGCTAGCAGGTACCATCCGGATGTCGTTAGAGTTACGCAGGTTATATGAAGAGACTCTATTAACGAGTGGCGGTACAAGAGAAGAGAGATATGGAGGTGAAAGACCATTTACCATTTTATAAAATAACGTTAACTTGTGTTTTCTTCGCCTTTCTTCCAAAGTTTCCCATTTGGTTTCCTTATTTAACTCTTCAATTGAGACCAGTTTCGTTGTGCCAGTTACTATTCTCGCAGCCTCATTTTGGATTTTTTCGAGCTCTTCTTTCTCATACTGAGTGCAGTTATCCCATACTGTGTCGGCATACTCTAAGATAGGTCGGATGAATGTAGTGTAAATAGTTTCAAGGGACTTTCTGTCGAAATCGAACTTCAGCTTCCTCATGGCGTTAACCCTTGACCAAGCTTTTTCTTTAACATAGACTATGTGTTTATGCCATGATAGGTCCTTTTGGAAGATGATACCCAGGTGTTTGTGCGAATCTACTTCGAGTATTTGTGTACCGTCCATTAAGAGGGGAGGATGGATAGGTTTCAGAACTTTACGTGACGCAAGAAAGGCTTCTGTTTTCACAGGATTAAAGCGGACTAGCCATCTTTTGGCCCATGCCATTATCTTATCAAGATCAAGATTAAGAAGTTCAGCTGCGGTATCCGGATTTTCAACAACAAGGTTACATTTGGGTCATCTGCAAAGAGACGTATATTACAGCCTATGTCTTTGACGATATCGTTAATAAATAGGAGAAAGAGTAATGGGCCAAGAATTGAACCCTGAGGAACGCCGGCCCTAATTTCGTTCCACTTCGACTCAGCACCAGGAAGGACGACTCTCTGTTTTCTGTCAGACAAGTAAGAGCGAAACCAACTTAGAAGAGAACCTCTGATACCAGCAGCTTCTAGTTTAAGGAGAAGACCTTCGTGCCAAACACGGTCAAAGGCCTTGCTTACATCACAAAATACTACTCGTACTTCCTTTTCAGTGTCAAGAGCTTGGGAAAATGTGTTATAGAGAAATGTAAGTTGGTTTACAGTTGAGTCGCCGGGGATAAAACCAGATTGCAGAGAGGTAAGTATGTGGTTTTCGTGAAAATGCGTATATATGTGTTTAAATACAACCCGTTCAAAACATTTTTCAGGAGTACAAAGAAGAGAAATAGGACGGTAGTTGGAAGGGGACGATCTCTCGCCACCTTTAGCTATCGGAGTCACGTGAGACCGCTTCCAATTCTCAGGAAATGCGCCTATTTGAATTGAGCGATTAAAGAGATTACAGAATGGAACAGATAATTCTGTTGCTAGCTCACGAAGCACACGATTGTTTATTCCATCTGGACCTGCTGCTTTACCCAGAGGCAGTGATTTTAAGACCGTTTTAACTTCGTCGGGAGTGATATGTATAGAATTCAGTTCAGATAGAACATCGTAACTTTCAAACTGTGGCAGGTCAACACCGTTGTCATCGATTAGTGTCTGATCACGAAAAAAGTCGTTTAAGATATTGGCCTTGTCCGTTTCATCATCTGCAATAGTGCCGTCTTTTATCAAAGGAGGAACAGAGCTTTTTGAATTTGGTGCTATAACTGACTTTAAAGTACGCCACCAGTCCTTGGAGGATAGTGAGCCATTTTTAAGCTTATCTGCGACTTTGACCTTAAGCGATTGTTTTGATTCCCTAATTAAATGAATTACCCTGTTTCGTAGTTGTTTGAACTTAGCCCAGTGATTAGGAGAGTTTGTAGTTTTAGCCTTTTTAAATGCTCGTTTGCGCTTTCTAATGAATCGCTTTATTTCCATATTAATCCAAGAGGGCTCATCTGGTTTTATACGAGTTTTTCTATTCGGAATACATTCCTTAGCAATTGCAATTATATGATTTGATATATTTTCTGCATATTTAGTTATGTCTGCGTCATATAGAGTATCCCAATTTGTACGTGATGCTTTTTCTCTAAGGCTGTTGTAATCTCCTCTTTCAAAGGACCAAGTGTGGCGGAAAAAGGATTTATGCTTGGGTTTTGTAAAATTGCAAATCCCATAGATAGGACAGTGGAATCTTACTTGTTGCGTTAGAAAAGGATCTCCAACTCCTGTATAGAGAAGATGATCAGAGTTACTTGTAAGTATGAGATCTACTAAAGAAGGCGTGTCATCGAAAAAAAGAGTTGGTTCTTCTATAGTCTGTTTTAATGAATACTGTTGACAGAGGTCATTAATTTTGGAGGCGGATCGTGCATTTAGCATATTAAAATTGAAATCGCCCATAATTAGTATATTTTGAATCCCAGTATCAGTTGCTAGGTGAATAGAATTTTCGATTGTTGTAAGGTATGCGGCTTTCGAGCTTGGTGGCCTATAGAAAAGGCCGAAAAGTACATGTTTGTGGTTCAGAGTAAGTTCTATCCACATGCATTCTATACCCTGAGGTTCTAAGTCCATGCGTCGAGTATAATGTAAGTTATCACGGACATAAATCATTAACCCACCGCCCTCTTTATCCCCTGGCCTATCTTTACGCTCTGGAGAATGATAATGCTGCAAGAAGAGGTCATTATCTGATATATTGTCATTGAGCCACGTCTCGGAGAAGGCAAGGATATCCAGGCCACATAGTTCCGCAAACAAAACGTCTAGCTTATGAAACACACTCTGTACGTTGTAATGAACAAATGAAAGATGTTTTGAAAAGTCAATGGCACTGAGAATAGAGGCTGTAGATGTCAAAGATGTATCAGATGATACAGAAGAGGGACCTGGGTTAGGGTGGATATCTCCTGATTGCTGCAGAAGTAGTGTTATCCATAGTATAAGAGTAGTTATTAAGAATATAAATGAGACTGAGAGAGTGAAACAGAAGTTTGCTTGGTAGCGTTTCCCGGGAACGTAACGTTTCTGGCAGTTATGTTTGGTGCACATATAAGCAAGGGCGTTAGTATTAAGAATGTGCGATTTCACCGAATAGCATGATGCTGCATTGAAAAAAAGCCAAAATATTACTAAGAGGTGAGTAAGTAGGTACATATTTCCGCTGCACTTCCTATACGTATGCATAACGGTTCCTGTGCTAGCCTTGTTTAAAATTACGAAATTGTGAGTAGCAGATACATAAATAGCTCAGAAACCGTCAAACATACATATCTAGAATATACAATGATACAACTCTTAAAAAGACCAACTAGTGTTATATCAACCCACGGACCACACTCAGGCGTATTTCTATGATACAAAGAAAATGAATACAAAAATAAGAAAACAGCATAGCAAAGACAAACAAGTAAGAGAATAGGCATGATCAGATCATGGAGTAGACAAAGATATACATTGTACAAGTTCATTATTTCTCCTGTGAGGTTAAAAAAAAGTCACATTTTTCTGTAACTTATAAGATTAAATCAATAGTTATGGCAAACTGCAACTTTAGAAAGTCATAAGACAACAGACTGGTAATTAAAACTGAACATGGTATATATTTGATTTCAGTCCCATTCCTCAGTAGAACGAGCTGGCCTGATTGCAGCAGTTAAGATGAGGAAGCTAGAAACAGACAAGAACTTTGCTCTGAGGGGTGATATGTTACAGCATGCTATAGATGAAGACAGAGCAAAAGGACTTGTCCCTATATTTGTAAGACAATGTTTAATATCATGGGAAGAAAATTTGCCACACAACTTGCAAGCTCGTTTACTTCGATTTATTAGTGAACAATCATACTACCTTAAATTCATTTTGGCCAGAATTTGAATTTATCTACTAACATCTATCAATATGCGCATATAGAAGTTTAATCAGTATAGCATACATGACATGAACTTAGGAACCTTGGAAACCATTGACAACACCACGATAAAATCTCTCTAAATTTCTTTAAGACTCTTCCCTGAAATGTCAGCATCAATATAGTATTAGCTAGCTTAAAATCTTTACCAAAAGCAGAAGACAAACTTTTTAAATGTGTCAGAAACAACAATGAAATAATTTCGGTTTCAGGTATGTGCTACCTTGGGAACTACCCCATCATGTGCCTTTGATAATACAGTTGAACTGGGAACCATATGTAAGTCACATACATATCTAGTAGTCGCTCAAAGACAGCATTATACTAGAGCAGGTTTAGAATGTTAATAGTTAACTTTTGCTTATATTTATAAGTTCATTGCCTAACAAATTCAACATTTTTAGTGTAATCACATTTAAATACACTTTTTAAACTTCCTCTTTCTCTCAGAAACAGAATTCAAGATCTCACAAATAATTTAGAAATAAATATTTTGTAAAATTAAGGTCAAAAAGACAAAAAGTTACAGTACAAATAATTCTTTATCTAAAACTGTAAAAGCTTTTCAAAATTTATCTACCTTCCAGGTGATAAAGAGGGTATCTGGATGCATATAGATGCTGCCTATGCTGGGAGTGCCTTCATCTGCCCAGAATTCAGACATTTATTGAATGGAGTTGAGGTAAATATGAGCCGCGAGAAGCTGGCTAGATTAGCTGGAAATTTCGGATTTAGGAAGAAGAGAAATTGTACTATCCGAACAGCAAAAACAAAAGTGCAGACCAGCTTCGCAGTTACTGCAACGCTGGTTTGCACCTTTGTTTTCGCATAGGCCAAAATCCAGTTTTGCCCAGAGTTCAGACATTTACTGAATGGAGTTGAGGTAAATATGAGCCACGACGTGAGAAAACTGGTCTTCAGGGTATCTGTCCAGCTCTGACACAAGCCAAGCTGTACAAGCACAGAAGATGGCTTGAAGCTTGAAATTTTGGATTTAGGAAGAAGAGAAATTGTACTATCCGAGTAGCGAAAACAAAGGTGCTGATCAGCTTCGCAGTTACTGCGAAGCTGGTCTGCACTTTTGTTTTCGCATAGGCCAAAATTCGGTTTTCCGACAACATGGCTCATATGGGGGTAACAGCGTACTTACTGTTTTTATCCACTTTCAACATTATTTCATACATATGAGACATACCAATCATTAGGTGAAGCAAAAACAGCAGTACTACAAAAACACCCATCTGACACACCTTCAAGAAGAACTTGGCTAGTCTCACTTACGCCTTGCATGGGGCTCAAGCTCACATTGGACAGAGGTGTGATGACTGAATGATTAAGGTAGTAATGAAATCAGCAAGCTTTACCACTCTGCCATAATTATATGTAATTGTAAAGAATGTATCTGGTACAATGATTTCCTGGACCCAGTTGTTCAAAGCATCGTTAGCTTAACGATATCGTTAAGACATAAATTTGTTAAGCAAATATCAGCAAAAGTAACAGATACACTGTTATTTTTTGTTGAAAAAATGTGAGAATCCTTTGCAGTGCAAAGGATTCTCACATTTTTTCAACAAAAAATAACAGTGTATTTGTAATATTAATGTTTGAAATTTTAACGAAACGTTAACTAACGACGTCGTTAGTTTTGAACAACTGGGCCCTGGTTTAAAGAGCTGCACCAGATTAAAGCATTACCCAGTGACATTTGTTTAATGCAAACCTTAATTTTCTTATGTTTAGCATTTTTATATGGAAACAACAATTTGGTTCTGTTTTTTTTCCAGTTTGCTGAATCTTTCAATTTCAATCCACATAAATGGTTACAAGTGAATTTTGACTGTTCTGCTATGTGGTGAGTAGATTTCTGATTTTGATAAACTTTACATATTATGACATCTCTTTGTACTTCTTTACCTTTATTACTTAATATTGCTCTGCTCTAAGGGTAAAAGACAGTAATTTGATCACAGTCACATACCTTGACTGCTGATAATGAATATGAAGGATACAATATGCTTTGATGTCAGCCAGTGCAAAAGACAATGCCTTAAGGTAAAGAACCATAAAAATGCTGATCCATAGATTTTTTTTATTGTTTGATATTTTACAGAAAATATGTATATCTATCGATTCGGGTAATAAAACAACATGGTTACCAGGTTGGTTTTCCTGCAAATCGCTCCCCTAAAATGACTAAAAACGCCTTTATTTGTACGTGACGTAATGGGAAAATAACAAAAACGCGTCGCTTTTTGCACATGAGCGCTGTTTACAAGAGAACTAATCCATAGAATTTTTTTAAAAACTAAATATAGTCTCGTTTTTATATTGTTAGTCAAAAAGTAAAATAAAAGTCCTTGACTGCCAGGTTGGTTTCGGCGGTATTTGTCGACGAATGAAGACAGGTAAGCTAAAAATCTTCATTTTCCGTAAGTGACGTTGACGTCATGAGAATGGCGCCTTTTGACTTTTCGGACGTGTTCCAAAAACGTTCGGCACTTGGTTTATTAGAATGAGCTTCAGGTGGCGAATTTAAGATCATTAACGTGTGCTTGTATCTGACTTAGTAATTTTCAACTAGAATGACCTTTCAGTCATATCACGAACGGTGAATGGTTCAAATCCGGCCTAAGTTCAACAGTATGTATAGCGGTACTGTTCAAAATCAAATCTTTGGCCCTTGATTTCAATCAAACGTGTTTGTTTGTTTGAATTGAAGCTTAACGTCCCAGTCAACAGCTATGGTCATGCCGGGACGTTGCCTCAATTTTATTGGACTTTTACCCAAAATTAGAATGTCAAAATTGGGGCTTAAAATAACACCCAACTAAACCAATAATGCGTATGAAATTATGTATGGATGGTTTGACTTGAAATCACTTTTCCTGGGCAGTAAAAAAAAAAAGGCTCGAACCAACATCAGACACAGCGGAATGTTAATGAAATCAGCGCTCTTAACCACTCGATCATTCGCAGGATAACTTTTTGTCAGATGATTATGTTGAATATACTACATAAGGTCGGTTTTTCCTACATAGTTTTCGTTTAAATTATAGAAGCCTTTAATTTGATTTCAAAAATGTCTCTCTTTTCTGTACCTTTAAACTAATATGCTAGCCGCTGCATCAGAAAACAAACAATCTGCATATGCGAAACCAAAGGTTGCTATGCAGTTGCTGCACAGCTGATCAGCGCCTTTGTTTTCGTTACTCGCTTATTATAATTTCTCTTCAACTTAAATTTAAAATTCAAAGCTTCTATCCTGCTTCTGTGGCTGTACAGTCTGGATTGTGTCAGACCTGGTCGGAAATCCCGATTGTTGGTTTTCTCATGCAGAGCCTCATTCCAAAGCTCAAGTTCCTTCCACGAGGCTTGAAAGCTTGATCAGGATAAGCCGCCAAATAAATAAATAAATAAATAAGTAAGTAGGTAAGTAAGTAAATAAAATTAAATAAAAAAAAAACGAACAATCAAACGAATGAACAGAATGAATAAATAAATGAGGCTTTGGCGGGTTCGATCCTCGAGTCCGGGACATCACTTTCCACACAATAAAGCCGTCCGAAAATGAATGAGTGTACGGAATAACGCACACCAGCTTTCTGGAAATTCTTTAAATTCATATTTTACCTTTGTCTTTAAACCAAAAGCACATGCTACGCTCCTACGCTCGTAATCTAAAATAAAAAAAATTAATATGCATAAAATTGGAAACGGTATTCGACTATCGCCGTTATCATTTTCTGGACCTGCTTTTCTCTCCATTATAATGCGTTTGTTCGTATAATTTAAAAAAAAACGATCTGTTTCTTTGCTTCTGTCGATATTTACTGTGTGTTCGGACCGCACACCTACAGCCGACGCCATCTTGAAAACGACGTCATTGGCGCGACGTTATGGCATTTCGTCCTTCGCGACGCACGGACCTTTAAGCGCCACGGTTTTTGTGGTTCTTTACCTTAATCACTGACACATTTTATGTTATCTAAAAATTGTGTGCCTGCGTTGAAAACTGCCATCACCAGGATCCTTGGGTAATTAACACTGCTAGTACAGCATAAATTCACACAAAATTAATTTAGCTGTTACATGTACCAGTCAAGATTTTGCTTGGTAAGTCGACAATTTACAACAGACTATAGTCAGTTTATTACCTTTTTGCTTTCAGGGTAAAAGACAGTACCTTAATCAGTGATGCCTTTAATGTTGATCCCCTGTATCTTAAGCATGAAAATCAAGGCAAAATGCCAGACTACAGGGTAGGTCTTTGTACTTCATTTTGAAACACTCGAGTTTTGTTAAGTTGATAATTGTACCAGTATTCAAAATTTTCATTTGGGGACTAGCATTGGATTCCAAATGGAGAGGTCCAGGGCTCGAACATCACTGGTGCTAGTTTGTGTCCTTGAGCAAGACATATTAACACCTCACAGTACTAGTAAATACCCAGAAAAAAATGGTGGCCCTATCCTTACATGACTGAAAAATTGTTGTCTGGGATGTTAAGCCACAAATCAAACTAGAAAAAGTGCCTTGAGAGGCACGTATACCCCCGGCTGGTAGCCACAAAGCCCCCTCCCTACCCCCTACCTATATAACCGTGCACATGCTCACCCCTGACATTGAACCTCAAATCCCCAATGAAAGACAGTACCCTTATCAAGTACACTTTAGATATAAGCACTGTGAAGCACATTGCATACAAACATGGGGGAGTGGTGTTTTAGAATGACAGATCTATTTTAGAGCAGTATACAGAGCTGACGTGTATACTCAATCTAGGACATAATCCACGGACATTGTGGGTCAGGTCCTCAGTCCTAGATTGGAACGAAAATAGAGTGTCATTCTTAAAAAAAAAATGCCCCAGACCTTTACCTCAAGTCCCACCCCCACCCCATGCATGGACCCTTGGGCCTAACCCTTATGTGGTACCTATGTTGTAAGCATGAATGCTTTCTGACAAATAGTTGTCAAGAAATAGACCTACAGAATATTAATCTTGGTAAATATTGTATTTTATAAATGTGTCCTAGATTTTGACCTCCAGCCCCACCCCTAGATTTTGGTGCCATGGAATTTAATTCAACCCTAAAGGGTATCTATGATATAAATAGGAATACATGCAATAAGTCTTTGTTAATATATGAACTTAGAGAAGAAAAAAACACTATGTAAATAGTACATTTTCAGGGTGACCTAGATTTTGAACTCTAGCCCCACCTCCCCGAGCACGGACCCTCAAGTCTAAACTCACGGAAACAAAGCAAACCTTATAGGGTACTTAAAGTCCAAATATGAATGATTTTTGAAAATTGGCTGATGAGATATACACCATTAGAGAAACTTTAACCAAAACTTTGACGCAAAGTAAAGGTGACCTAGATTTTGAACTCTAGCCCCACCCCCAGGCATGGACCCTGGGGTCTGAACTCTTGGAATCAAAGCTAACCCTATAGGGTACCTAAAGTCCAAATATGAATGACTTCTGATAAATGGTTTTTGAGATATACACCACTAGAGAAACTTTAACCAAAACTTTGTCGCAAATTAAAGGTGACATAGATTTTGATCTCTAGCCCCACCCCCGGGCATGGACCCTGGGGTCCGAACTCATGGAAACAAGGCAAACCCTATAGGGTACCTATGGTCCAAATATGAATGGTTTCTGACTATAACTGCATGAGATATACACCACTAGAGAAACTTTAACCAAAACTTTGATGCAAATTCTACTGAACTAACGAACTAACGAACGAACAAACAAACGAACTAACGAACATACGAACGGACAAACGGAAAAGCTAAAACTATATACCCGTCGGCATAAATGCCGGGGGTATAACAATCATCGGGTGTATGGTCAGAAATTCTGTTTGGTAATGACACATCAGTGGAGATGGAAAACATGATTTCTAACACCTATACAGAGTGGATTCTGGGATGAGCCAACTTACCAATCTGACTCTTTTGGGGGATGGGGTCAAGACTTGGAGAAATTGGGAATTATCTCACTAACCAGCAGCTGTCAACTCATGTGTTTTAGAAGGGGAAAGTAAAGTGCAAACAAAAAGCAACTGTAAAAGTCAACAGTATGAAAATGGTTGGGTGGCTCAGGTTGATTTGGAGTAAACATCCCATCAACAGCTACGGTAGTACAGAATTGTTGGTTTTAAGTCTCATCCAAATGTCTGGATAAGCCCAGGATCACATCTGTGACTCATTTACAAGGCAGGTGGCTTAACCTCTACATTATGGAGAACAAAATTTTCGCCTTCGTAAAGGTGTGTAGGCAGTGGGGAGGGAATCAGGTCAAATACTGCTTTCTTTTCACATATGAATTCATTCGTCCTAAATTTTTCTATTTCTCCCATGTAGCACTGGCATATTCCACTAGGTAGAAGGTTCAGATCACTCAAACTGTGGTTTGTTCTGAGGATGTATGGTCAAAAAGGACTTCAAGAATGTATTAGGAAAGTAAGTCTTACAAAGCTATTTTAGATCACCATCCTTTCACTGTTTGTGCAGCACATACTTTATGATTTCTTGTCAACATCTCTATTGGTTGGGGGTTGGCAGTGTAAAAGCTGCTATTAAATATTTACTACTGTTTAATTTATTTGAATGAATACTTTATGTCCCAATGAACTATTTTAGCCATGCTGGGACTATAGGCAAGCTGTTGAAAACAATCCATTTTCAAATGATTTTTTTTCTGCTCATTCTTTTTAAAAGTTTTGTATTAAAAGAAAGTGTTATACAATAAAACAATTGTTGACTATTGAGTCATTGAATATGATGCGATATCCAACAGAGACTACCAATATTGACCGAGACGAAGCCGAGGTCAATATTGGTAGTCTCTGTTGGATATCACATCATATTCAATGACACAATAGTCAATAATCATACAGAATAGAGTCAGTAGACCATATTTTGTTTTCTTATTCTACAGGATGTCAAACTGGCACATGAATTTGAAGCTCTTGTAATGGCAGATGATCACTTTGAAATTGTTGGTAAAGTTGTGATGGGACTGGTCTGTTTTAGACTTAAGGTAGGTTATACTACAAATTCAAACAAATGATTCATGAAAGAATAATAAATTCCATCTAATTGACCATTGGACCATGGGTCCCAAAACCCTCATCTTACATGTGGTTGCTTGACCTTTTGTAAAATAGGTCATAGTCACCCCTGGGTCGTGATTTATATAAACTTTGTAGAGCTTGAGTGCCTGAAGTTAAGAACATATAACAGAAGGTTCAGGTTTTTACCATATATGGTCATGTAATGCACAGTGCGCTTGAAATCAGACTGTAATATTGTTTTATGATGTCAAAACGTACATTAAGTTGCACATAACTGTTAAAATTAGACCGTTATATCTTGGTCTTAAATTAGTGTCATTTCTTGCAAGAAACAATATAAACTGTTTAAGTAGTAATTTGTTTAGTTAAACATGTAATTGTTTAAGTTAAACATGTATAAAGCTATATGATATATATATTTTATATTTTCAGAAATCTAATGAGGTGAATGAAAAACTCCTCAAAGCAATTAATGATGACAGGAGAATACACATGGTCCCTTCCATTATACGAGGCGTGTACTTTCTCCGATTTGCAATATGTGCTTCCAGAACAACCTCGCAGGACGTGAACTATGCATGGAAAGTGATTCTAGAAATGACAAAAAAAGTTCTGGAGAAACAATTAGATTCTTAATGTTAGAATGGTTGTTAGACTAGAAACTACTTCGCAGTTACCATAGTGATATATATGCAAAGTGATAAGCTGGCCTTATCTAAATCTGAATCTGAATAGTTTACTGGTGACACGCCAAATGACATTATTTCACCAGGGGGTTCGGATGTGGGGAGAAATTAGTCCCTTGAACGCACGAGTGTAGCGAACTTGGACACACAGTCATCAGACATTTCAGCAGAGGAGATAAGTGAATCAGGGAGGTCATTCCAGTCCCTGATAGTCTGTGGAAAGAAACTACTTTTGTACGCTTCTTTGCTAGCTGAAGGTATCTGAAAAGCCAAAGAGTGTTGATTTCTACAACGCCTATTCTTTGGGATAAGGTCATCTGTGGGTATTCTGGCTTTACCCTTTAGACCTTTGTATAGCAATATAAGTCTACTATCCTTCCTCCTTTTCTTAAGAGATTCCCATTTCAGTTGACCTAAAATGCCAGTCATGCTCCCAGTTTCAAAAACATAATTTCCCGTCACAAACCTTGCCGCACGATTTTGTACCTTTTCAAGTTCTTCCTGGAGGCCATGAGTGTGAGGGTCCCAAACTGAGCTTCCATATTCCAAGACCGGCCGCACCAGTCCTTTATAAGCTGCTTCTTTCACATCTGGGGGACAAGAATACAAATTTCTCCTTAAGAATCCGAGAGTTCTGTTAGCCTTTGTACAGACATTGGAAATATGAGTATTCCATTTCAAATCATTTGTGATAGTTACACCCAGGTATTTTATGCTTTCAACGTTTTCCAGTAAAGTGCCCTCAAGGGTGTAGTTAGCCTGTATCTTACTAGACCGTTTATTTGTCAGCTGCATCATGTTGCATTTGACGGGTTGAAATCTCATTCCCCATTTCCTAGCCCAACTGCCTAAACGATCAATGTCTCTCTGAAGTTTCAATGTATCCTCTTCATTCTTGATTTCACGATAGCAAACACAATCATCAGCAAAGAGTCTTATTTCAGACTCAATGTCTGCTGAGATGTCATTTATATACAAGGAAAACAGCAAGGGGCCGAGAACGGTGCCCTGAGGGACACCCGAGACAACTGGAGCCCAATCCGATTTAATACCATTAACCACTACCCTTTGTTGTCGGAAACAAAGGAAAGCATTTATCCAATTCAGTGTTGTTCCACCTATTCCATAGCTAAACAATTTGCTTTTAAGGAGTTCATGGGGAGGAGTATCAAAAGCCTTTTCAAAATCGAGTATAAAAGTGTCGACCTGGCCTTTTTTGTCTAAGATTTTGGCCCAGTCATTTATCACTGTAGTCAACTGAGTTTCACAGCTATGCCATTTCCTAAATGCGTGTTGCCTGTCCGACAAGAGTTCATGTTCATCAAGATGGGCCATAATATTTGAGCATACAATATGTTCAAGAAGCTTACAAGGAATGCATGTCAAAGAAACAGGGCGGTAATTGCGGGCAAGTGACCTGTCGCCCTTCTTAAACAGGGGGCAAATATTAGCAAGAGACCATTCTTTAGGAATTTCACCTGTATCAATTGACTGCTGGAAGAGATGGGCGAATACCGGCCCTAATTCCACAGCCAGTTCCTTTAGGACTCTAGGATGAAGCTCATCAGGCCCTAAGGCTTTAGACGGGTTTAGACCTTTGAGAAGTTTGGTCACCCCTTCCTTTGTGACCACAATATCATGCATGAATGGGGCAGATCTATCCATAAGAGGGACCTGTTTGTATTCACTTTTAGTGAAAACATCCGAGAACTGACCATTAAATTCTTCCGCCTTCTCAAATTCGGATTGTGCAATTCCACTTCCATTTCTCTTTTTCAACGGGGGAATACCTTGGGTATCTTTTTTCTGACTGTTTATGTACCTGTAAAAATCTCTGGGATTAGCCTTAACATCTCCTACCAAGTTGTTCACGTAAAGATCATGCTGCTTCCTGATATCAGCTTTGATCTCTTTCCTTAAAGATTCAAATTTAGATCTAAATTTTGCACTACCAGTCTTTTTAGCCTTTGCATGAGTTGCATTTTTTCTGCGAATCTTCCTCCTTATTTCAGGTGTTATCCAAGGGACAGAGGAAACTGAGCGACTAATTTTTGAGGGGATATGTTTATCTGCCGATTCCTGAATAAACGATGTAATAAGATTGAAATTTTCCTGGACCGACCGAGTATCTGAGTATCCGTTGAAGTATCTTTCCTTTGCAAAGTTAAGTGTTTCTGCTCTCATAGATTCATAATCACCTTTCTGATAACGATACACTTTTCTCCTAGGTTTCTTTATAGGGGGGATAGCAATTTTCAATGTGCCATGATGTCATGTTCAATGTCATGATCACTGAGCTTATCCGGGGAATGAATGTCTGCAAACTGACCAGGAAGAGAGGTCAAAATTAAGTCCAAAGTATTTCTTTCTCTGGTGGGGAAATTGACTAATTGTTCCAAACCGTGGTCATTCATGATATCTATCAAAATCTGACCCTCCGTCTGACTCAATGATGACCCAGATTTGCTGAGTCTGTCTGGCCATACAATATCTCTAAAGTTGAAATCACCTAAAACGTGAATTAAGGGGGGTTTGTTGCCTTTATTAATATTTTTGATTTTGTCAAGCTGTTCTCTAAATAAATTGTCAAACTTTTCCAGGGAATTCAATAAGTCATTTCCATTGTCCGATACTGGTAAATGACCATCGACAGGTGGTCGATACCAGCTAGCCACAAAGTGTGTTTTCTTATTTACAAAAAGTTTGACCCAAACCGACTCTGAGTCATTGTCCAATTCTGTGAGGGGCATGTGTGGGATGTCCTTGTGCACAAGAAGCATAACACCACCACCATTTAAGGTTCTATCCTTTCTGTACACGCTTATTCATGCTATTAAAAGATAAGCATGAAGTTTAATCTACCATAAAATAGCAAATAGCCATTTATTAATCTAAAAAACATTTTTTGGCTGAAATAATCAAAGAAAGTAATTTAACCTCCTAGTTAATGCTAAAATGCCAGCATAACTTTCATGTTTAGCTAATCTGAGCCTGAACAATGTTGTAAATCTTCGGAGCCAGGGACACTTGTTTCGTTTGCCTTTATTGGTGCTTTACGTCAAGGGTCTACAGTTAAAGTCATGTTTGTATGTCAGTTATCCTAGTGATACTGTTTCTGTGCAAGCCTCCAAAAGGCAGATTACCAGTATTAAGTGCACATTTTTTTCACCTCTAACTGGCATTTTTCTTGCTCTTCTTGGATCAGCAAAAGCTTAAGAATGCTGATAGAAATATTTTCATGATCAAATCATCAAGAAAGGGAGAATCGATCACAGACCCACTTAGTTACAGGCCGAGCTATTGTGTCAAGTCTCAGTATGGGCTGTTTGTTGAAAGTATAGTTATAGCAAGGTAGTTTGGTATATGTCATCTACATAACCAGATTTTTTCTTATTAGTGCAAAAAATGATGTTGTAATGCAAAAACCTCTTTCAATTTCAAACAAAAATAACACTGACATAAACAATTAAGATATAAATGAAATTGGTGGGAAACCTCTTTTGATCAAGAGCCCATTCCTAAAGTTTGAGTTATGGAATGGCAATGACAAGTCATACTGTTCTATCCATTGTGTACTTAACCAACGTTAGTTATTGTATTTTAACTGTTAAATAAAATTTGAAACCTCTGGACAGGGTTTTCATTTGTGTTCAAAGTATAATAATAAATATGTGTTGTGTGTTTACATTTCATCAAAATATCATCAACATGATTTTAAGTAATAATAAATCAACACTTTGGATTTAGTTTGTAATTTTCGACTTTGAGATGAAAGTCTGACATCAGATGTATTTTGCAAAAGTAAAATACATCCAAGAAGCTGCAAAATAATTGAATCAGATTATGGAACCAGACAACATAATTTGAGCGACTGCATAAGAAAACCAACAAAATGTGTGGGCAAAAACAAAGGTGCAGATCAGCTTCACTATAACAGCGAAGCTGATCAGCACCTATGTTTTCGCTACACAGATAGTACAATCCCTTTTCTTCTTAAATCCGAAATTTCAAGCTTCTAGCCTGCTTCTGTGACTGTACAGAATGGTTTTGTCGGACCTGGTCATACCCCAAATTGTTGGTTTTCTCTCACACAGGCTCATTTCATGTTTGATATCCCACTCAACAGCTAAGGTCATATGGAGACAGAACCATGGGCCATGGAGGTATATTCAGACAATACTTTGTTCTTTCACTGTTCTGTCTGAAAACCACTTTAATTCTTGCAGACAATATTTAATAGCAGATATTCCTTGCAGGTAATTCAGTTTCTTGAGTCTAAAAAGAACTGATATTTAACTCTACTATTTCTTTTTCCTGTCTACAAACCATTTGGCTTCCTGCATTCTATGGCAGAAGTCCTTGCAGACACAATATTTTAATTTGTTTTTGGAAGTTTATAAACACCACCGGACAACACTAAACTCTGCTCTTTCACTTTTCTGTCTAAAAATAACTTGAGTTCTTGCAGACTACATTCCATAGCAGACGTACCCTGCATGGCAAACATACGCAACATGCTGTGGATTCTCTCCAGTGGCATACACTCCAGATTTGACAACATGCCAACAATGTAGGACCAGAAAACCTGCAACAGGATATGAAACTAAAAATAAAAGGTTGAGGAATTGATGAAATTAAATTTAAAATCCAAACTCAGACACCAGGGGCCAGTTGTTCAAAATTAACGACATCGTTAGTTAACGATCCCACAAAATTTCAAACATCAATATTACAAATACACTGCTATTTTTTGTTGATAAAATGTGAGAATCCTATAAACTGCTATTTTTGTTGATAAAATGTGAGAATCCTTTGCATGGCAAAGGATTCTCACATTTTATCAACAAAAAATAGCAGTGTATTTGCTTATGTAGTCGGCATTTACTTAACAAGTTGAGGTCTTAACGATGACGTTAAGATAACAAAGTTTTGAACAACTGGCCCCAGACAGGGAAGAAAGGATAACAGAAATTGTCAGAAAAAAGTAACGTCTCACATGAAGAGCAAGATGAATATCTCAGCAAAGGAGCCATCCAACTAGTACAGGAGCATATAATCTTCTCACGGAGCAAGTAGCTTTCTCTATAGTATTGTGAAAGCCTAGTGTGATGGCAAACTCTCCAGCATTGGATTTGTAGAGAAGAGTTTTATCAGCACACTATCAGCATCATTTGTTTTATTAGCCATTTTGAAGTTCATGACATGACTAGTGTAAACATATTTTAATGGATAATCCACAGCCGCAGCATCTTATAAGCCACAGCCAAGCAAAACAATCTTTTATGTTAGTCCAGTCAAAGTCAGAAAAAGCACCATAATGCACTTTTTACATCACCTTTCATGTGAAGTCGATTAAAATTGCGGAATACAACAGTATTCAACCATAATTATCAGAAAACACTTTGAATTAAATGCTGGAAAAGTTCCCAGGACACGACTTTCTTTGAAATGAACCTTTTAAACTGACAGATACGTTGAAATCCCTGCTGGGAACAACAGCCAATAGACCTCTGTCTTCCTAAGCATAAGGCTTACACCAGGTGATAGCCCCGTGAGATATTATAGGCTCCTGACTAGTATCAACCGAAAAAACTAACTAAGACAGCAGACAAAGCACAGCCCTAGCAGGTTATCTACTCGTCAGCAATCTGGATTACTGAAGGATCCCAACTCCCCACCCCCACACCCACCTACGAGTCAGCCCAAGTTCACAGTGTAAAACAAAATTATCACCTGTAATTCTTCCTCTCTCTGTGCGTGAGCAGAAGCCATGGCAGATTCCGTCTCCTCATCTTCCACAATGAGGCTGTCATGTGGTCTCCCTTTGTGTTCCTCCACCAGGACAAATGTGTCGGTTGTCTCTTCCTTAAGGAGCCCCTGAGTTTGCCAGTAGGCTATCTTGCGTCTCAGAGCTGTGGCTGGTATTTGTAGGGCACTACTGAGGTCTTCCACTGACCAGCAATCTGGAGAAAAAGTGTAAAATATGTTAGGAAAATCATGATAATCCCAGAAAATATGTTGGTTGTTTCCACCTTAAAGGAATCGATTCGGAAACGCATATTTGGCCCTGTACATATTCATTTACATGTTACAGTAAGTGTTACAAATCTAATTCCCACGATTTACCCCATAATAAGTACACAATCATCGATTGAAAATTGCGCTTAAATGCGTCTCGAATCGCAAAGGTTGTCGCCATATTTGTTTACCTGTGACGTCACTCACTCACTTTCGGATTAGAGCCATTTACAAGCAATCGTACTCCACCTCATTTTATCGATAAAATTCGCAGATTAGGGCAAGAGTAAAAAAAAGAAATAAAAACAGAAAAAAAATGTCATCTGTCACAGGGATCTCGCGGACGCAGGACCCGGCGTCCCGGGACGAGTAAATCTGGGCTCAGACACATGGTTTTCCTCAGTGGTGATTCCCGGGGCGCAAGTTGTTTTTGCCGCGATACGTCCCAATATTTACCTGTGTTTTGTTGTCTATGAACCAAAAAAGCATCTTAGAGACATCCATCCGAGTGTATTTCGCACCTTTATGATTTAAATCCAATCAAAATTATGTAACGATAGTTAGGTAGTCGATAATCTTTCATACGTATAATATGGCGATCAAACGATTTAAAGAATGGCGGTCGCATCTTTTGATGGCGCGTGTCCTTATGTAAACAACTTGTAATGGCGATCAAACGATTTAAAGAAAAGCGGTCACATCTTTTGATGGCGCGTGTCTCTATGTAAACACCTTTAATTGCAGTCATTGTTGACAGGTCAGCTGACCGTTTGAGGCGTGTTTACCGAATCACATGCTAAAAATAATTATCCGCATGAATGAAAATCTTTTCTGGATTGGTGGCAAACAAATTAGAAATGCATGCGTATTAAAAATCAATTAGTGATGGGCGGTTCATCTCCGATTATAGATTAAAAAAATAGATTTAACTGAAGCAAATTAATCATATTATGTAAAAAAAAAAAAAAAAAAAAAAAGTGAGATGACCCCTGGAGTGTGTACCGATTCCGTTTTGGAATAAAATGGATGCAAAACTTGCGAATTCCTTTTTCTATTGTGCGCGATTCTTTGACGAATTGTATGTGAAATGCCAGAATTCGGAATAAAAACTACCATGCGTAACAGTAATTACAATCCGTTCATACTGGATTATTGATAAGAAATAGTGAAAATGTATACACCTACGATTTTTTATCGCTTTGGGGGAAGCGAAAAGCCGACGACAGGTATCTGGATAAAAAAAACTATTACATCCTTTCTGTAGCTTGTACTTACAGTTAATCGCCTGGCACTGAGGCATCTTCGGTGAATATTATTCTCCGGTATTATCACATAAACACTTCTATCAAGTTTAACGCAGAAGATATCCACAAATACAAAATAAAATAACGAAATTATCGCGAGAATATTTGAACGTCTTGCAATTGAAATGAGCGGCTTAAAGAGAAAGTGAGTGAGTGACGTCACAGCTTTATACTGGTTACCGCGTTCACCGTGTAATTATCGATTAACCGGTAACCATACCCGATAAAGATGGCGATTCACTCAGATGCAGGAAAAAACGAAGGTTTCCCAACTTTGAATACGAATATTTTGCGTAACAAACCCGATATGCATTCTCTTGTAACAGGAATGAATTTATGATGGTATTTTACGTATACATACGGTGTCTTATGCGGTTCCGAATCCATTCCTTTAAGGAACCCCTTAGTTTAAATGTCCATTATGCATAAAGTCTGCTCAAAACTCCAACAAGAGCTTACCATAAAACTTAATGGAAAAAAAGAAAAAATCAATTCCACATCTAGGGTCAATCATCTTTGTACCTGACATCCTGTTAATTTAGCTATTGCACCCTGTAGCAAACCATCACAGTATCTATATCAACTCAATCATGCCTTTTATGATTTTTTGTTATTATGTTTTATTAAGTGACTAACCTTGATCTTGAAACTGCATGATGATAGCAGCATGTACTGGTGAGACATTGAAATTGAGTGTCCTGTCTTTCAGCTCAACATCTATATTGACTAGACCTACATAAAAACATAATACATGTAAATATTGTTACTACAGGATCAACAAGAGGACCAGTGGTCCTATAAACGCTCACCTGAGACCTGAGATATATACTTATAAACTTTTTTGACTACAATGGTAATATGCATGTATATAACCCCAGGGCAGGGTAAGAAGAACCCCTGGAGTTGATGTCTTTTAAAATCATGAAAATTTAGTCCATTTGCCAATTTACTGCAAGTTTTGCCCTTCATATCACAATTTAACAATTTTCCCCATTAAAATGCATGGTACGCAATTGATTTTTCCGGTATTGCGTATCGGCGATTTCTTTTGCGTTTTCTTACGCTACCAGATCGTTATTAATTGCGTTTTTTCATATTTTAATTGGGTAATTACGCAAATACGCAGCCTAATTAAGGTACTGATAAATGTTGTAGATCTCCATTACGTGATGCTTCATGCCAAGTTTCAAAATCATAGGCCTCCTGGTTCTGAAGAAGAAGATTTTTTAAGATTTTTGTTATTTATAGCCATGGTGACCATCTTGGTCATGTGACAATGACTATTTATGCAAACTTTCATTCACTCTTCTTGAGGATGCTCCAAATAAAGTTTAGCTTTGATTGGCCAAGCGGTTTTAGAAAAGAAGATGTTTGAATATTTTGGTCGTATACATGTATATACCCCCGGGGCAGGGGCAGATAAGCCCCTGGACCTAAAATATTATCATGAGCATACATCTTCTGTCTATTTGCTCATTCCTAGCAAGTTTTCTGCCATTAAATGACATTTCCTATTTTCCCCCCAATTTAAATGCATGGGCAACCTAAGTTGACTTTGCCGTAAGATAGGTCAAGGTCATCTCAGGGTCATGATTTATATAAACTTTGTAGAGCTCCATTCCAAGATGCTTCATATCAAGTTTCAAAATCATAGGCCTTCTGGTTCTGAAGAAGGTTTTTGCTATTTATAGCCATGCCGGCCATCTTGGTAATGTGACCTTGATCATTTATACAAACATTCATTCCCTCTTCCAAAGGATGCTCCACATAAAGATTTGCTTTATTTGGCCAGTCAGTTTCAGAAAAGAAGATGTTTGAATATTTTGGTCATATACATGTATATAGCCCCAGCATAAGGGCAGACAACCCCCTGGGCCCAAAATATTTACATAAACATAAATCTAGCCCAGGGATAAGGGCAGACAACCCCTGGGCCCAAAATATTTACATAAACATAAATCTTCTGTCCATATGCTCATTCCTAGCAAGTTTTCTGCCATTAAATGACATTTTCCTATTTTTTCCCATTCAAATGCATGAACAACCTAAGTTGACCTTGCTGTAAAAAAGGTCAAGGTCATCCCAGCGTCATGATTTATACAAAAACTTTGTAGAGCTCCATTGCCTGATGCTTCATGCTAAGTGTCAAAACCATAGGCCTTCTGGTTCTGGAGAAGAAGATTTTTAAAGGTTTTTGCTATTTATAGCCCTTGCGGCCATCTTGGTCATGTGACCTGGACCATTTATACAAACTTTTGTTCTCCCTTCCTAAGGATGCTCCACATGAAATTTAAATTTGATTGGCCAAGCGGTTTCAGAGAAGAAGATGATTGAAAAGTATGAACAACGACGACGACAACAACAGACGATGGACAACCGAGCATGGGTATACTATAAGCTCACCTTGTGAACCTAACTGCTCAGGTGAGCTAATAAATGTAGACAATTTCATTGGTTTGAAAGTGTTTTCAGTCCAATGAAACTCCATGATGATAGCAGCATGGACTGGCGAGACATTGAAGTTTGGTGTTCTACCTTACAGCTCAATGTCTATATTGACTAAACCTGTACAATATAGTAACTATACTTAGCATCAATGAAAAGTTACCAGTTAACCAGGTTCATTTAACACACAACAATATTTGATTCATTCCGATAAGACAAATGCCGCTACTTCAGCATTCATTTTCATAGCATAGAATGCCATTCATCATTGCTATTGAAAATGGTGCTCATCACAGCCGAAAAGAATATACGCAGTCCTTGACATATGTCAGTAGCTTCCATTGAAATGTATGGGGAAATGCAAATTTTGGGTACAACCTAAAAGTAAGGTCCTCTATTCCGGCAGTCGATGGAAAAATTTCAACCAATTTGGTGGCGTTTTCACTGCGGGTTTTAGAGGCACGAGATAACATGCCGACTTAAGAAAATAAGGCTTTCTAGTTCAAATCACAAATTGCATGTGTTGCACTTGCACCATAGTTCCAGGGCTAGTGGGACTGCTGAAAGTCTCTAAATCAATTTGCTATTAACCATAAATGAAGCTAAATATGTTAAAGAAATTTTATATTTTTTAAAATATCGAAATTTTAGTGGTGGTAACTTTTTGTTGACGCTGAGTATACTTTAATGGTATGATCTATAAATATACAGAATTTCATTGGTGCAGAAGGGGTTTCAGCCCAATGATAATGGCAGCATGCACTGGCAAGACATGGAAGTTTAGTTTGCTATCTTTAAGCTTGATATCTATATTGACTAGACATACAATATATGAATAATTGTTTGTTTCTGCTGAGGATAAACATCCCAGTCAACAATTTTTCAGTCATGTTGGGAAGGAGCCAAGGCATCCTGGGTATAAACCAGCTCTGTGAGTTAATGTGCCTTGCTCAAGGACACAAGTGTGGATCATACCCAAGACCTCTCAATTCAAAGTCCTATGTTCTACCACCAGGCCACTGCCCTTCCCAAAATACAAATATAATCTGAGCTTACTCACAAACAAAACCTGTATTATACGTGTCAACAAGCTCACTCTACAGTTACAGAAAGTGACTTAAGTCATATTTCCTCTTTTCTTTTTCTTTTTTTGCTTTGCTTTACTGACAGGTGTCTTTATCCCTCTCAATAGATAACTATAAATATACACTTCAATCTCCTTATAACATACCTCACTATAATGTGATTTTCAATATAACACTGCCTTGTTGTGGCTCCCAAATTGATAGCTTTGCTATATCTCTAAAGTAAGTAACCTCATTACACTGTTTCACTTATAAATACAGTCTGCTTCTATGGACCCCAAAGATAGAGTAATGAGGTTGACCTATACTTAACTTCATAAATGTACGCCAATAATTGCTGTACCTAGTCATACCTAAATGAGATTTCCAGTTGAGAGTTCTGTTTCCTTTCTGAGCCTCAAACTGTTTGGTATATTTCTCAAGAAGTTTTTGCATCTCTTCTGGTAGCGCCAGTTTTTCTTCTCGAAATGACGGCCAAAACTGGGCTGACAAAACCATAGCTTCTACTTTAACATCCTGAAACATATAGTTAGTACTTAGTTTTTGCTTCATTTGACTTTTAAGGGCATTTTGCTTGTTTTTCATTCAATTTTACATCCTTTTCTTTTCAAGATCATTTCACTCATATGAGGATTGGCATAAAAGAGCATTCTTCTGATCAGCTGGCTGGTGCCTTTCAATTTCACTTCATAGATTCATAAATCTAATGCAGTACTATTCAGCTTTATCCCAAATCTGAAAGTTTGTGCCAGTGTATTCTTCTGTGCTTCTGCTGCCAGGTTTGAATTGTACGAACCCCAGTCAAAATGCCAAAGACAGTCTTTTCTTCCCACACAACTAAATTCCTACCTCGGCCTCGCCCGATTTCCTCCTCTCTTCTCCTATCCTAGTATTGATTCTCTTGCTGTCCGCTACGTCCTTCAACATCACTTCACAGTTATGGAGCTGTGACTCTCCAAATCTCAGCTTCAGCAGCTCCAGATACCTCACCTCCCGACTAATCTCAAACACAAAGTTGGAAAGGATTCTGTCGGCTAATAATGTCTTGTATTCGTTCACGAAGAGTTCCTTACTGCCGTAGATATTGACCAGCATGCTGATAATGTCTGAAGCTCTCCTGCTCTTAGAAGCTGTGGCTGGAAACATATGAGCCGCCTTGTGGGAAAACCAACAATGTGGTTTCCGAACAGGTCTGACACAAACAAGGCTGTACAGCTACAGAAGACAGCTAGAAGCATGAAATTTCGTACTTTGGAAGTACAGGGATTGTACTATCCGTGTAGCGAAAACAAAGGCGCTGATCAGCTTCGCGGTTACCGCGAAGCTGATCTGCATCTTTGTTTTCGCCTATGCAGATTGTTGGTTTTCCCATGAGGCAGCTCATATTACTGACACTTATTTGATTTTCAAATGATTAATCTATGCAAAAGAATCCTTCCGTTGTGATCAATCCTGTTGCGGCTTATGTTCTAAGTGCCTTAACTAACCATGCAGACACAATTATGATGACTAAGTATCTATTTAAATTGAGGTTAAAGTACCAGTCATTTTGCAGTTTTCCAGTCATTCTGCAACGATCCACTGCTTCTTGGGTACTTAACCACAACTGAGCATCAGGATCAAGTGCCCTGCTCAAGGACAAACTAAGGTAGACTTTTCCAACCACAGTTTGACACTCTAAAATTGTGCCACCTTGCAGGCCTGGGGTAATTGGGTAATTGTAATTGGCTGTCATTGAGTTCAAATTTTGAAGAAAACAATTGTAATAGGTAATCAGACATTTAATTCTGAATACATGTGATATAAATTTAATTTTGATTACATTGAAAAGACTTATCATGATTCTGTTATGATTACATACACAATTATTTATACACCTGAACCTCCATATAACACAGCTCGTTCAGCACAGTTTTAGATATTACATGGATGATTGCTGTATTCCAAATAGTCATTTTTACTATATTTCTATACATGTTCCTCTAATTGTAACTAACACAGGCTGGATAGTTAACACAGAAATTGGCTTGGACCCCAAAAATAGTGTTGTAAAGAGGTTATGGTGTACATAGACTATGGCTGTACATAATGCTCCCTTGATTGTCTGTTAAAAGAATTTATTACCAGGATCAGCATCAACAGGGTCTGGCATCCATTTTTCCCAATCTTCGTCTTCGTTGTCGCTCTGAGTAGCCTCGTCAAGTAGTGGCTGAGATTTCATGAGCTCTTCAACTAATTCACTGCTACTATCGTCTGTCAGACTAGAGACTATACACCTTACAGTGTCATCTCGGGACCTGTGATATGAATAGAAAATTACTGTATATACAGATCAATGTTGCTATGCACAGCCTCGTTTAGGTGTGGCTATGATTTCAAGAGATGCCTTAAAATTTTGGTAGCAAAAATTACTTAGTATGGAAAAAGTCTAAAACAGGAGCACTTTGAAATCAGTTGATTACTATTTCTCTAATTTTCATCTTTGTTTTCGCAAGAGAAGATTTTTCTCATACATGGCACTAACCTGAGATATTTTCTGACAGGATCACAGACCAGTTCCAGGATAACACCAGCTGGGTCCAGGGCTCTCAATGCTCTAATAGCTGATACATAGGCTGTGAGAATGTCAACTGTGTTCACCCCTAAAAATGTACAAAAGTAATGTTTGAAAAATTCTTCAAATTAAAATAACTAACAGAAAATTTTATAATGTTGTTACATGCATCTTTGAAGTTTCCAGCCAGGTTCAACATCAACCACCAAAGAACATCAGAAGCTAATCAGTATATGCTATATGTTGGACATCTTTATGTACAAAGTAAATAGCTAAACCACTAAAACCTCAATTTTTCTGCACAGCCTAAGCTATTAACCGGTTTTGACTCTTTCTTTAGTAATTGACAACTAGTGAAAAGTTGACAACTATGAATAAGACAGACACACGAGTCAAACCCGCAAGACACCGAACACACAGCTAATACTAATAACTACCCTTTAATTGGGAAGTAGTGGGATTATACTTTTCATGAAGTGAACAAAATAAAAATGTAATTCGTTATTCGTTGCAACGACATGAGCATAATAATATACCTGGATGTAGAAGCCTCGTCTCCAATGATGTTTTCAGTGTAGCAACCAGATGTGACCTCAGATCCGTCTTTTCGAGACAAACTTTCAAGTCCTGAATGGCGGGTTCAGATTCCGGGAACTCAATGATGATGTTAAACAGTTGGCTTATCTGGACATTGGCGTAGGTTTCGTACAGGAAGTGGAGTAGTCTCCCTTTGAATCCCTCTAGGCAGTCAGCCTCAATGTGAGATCTATTTCCGGAGTAAACCAGTTTCAACCAGCCCAGAACTTTTGTTTCTAACCACTGAAATAACGAAATAATGCCTTTTAAAGTATTTATTATTTAAGGACAAAGGTTCTAAATCTTTGTCTCAAAAATGCTTTGAACATCCACTTTTAAATTAGCTCCCTGGAATGATGTGACCATCACAAGGGAGACTTGCAGGTTTGCAGCTTATGTACCCAAAATCAGATATAACACACATCTCATAGCATAAATTTCCCAAAATGAAATGAATGTTTGACATAGTATAGCAATAGAAATAGCAGCCATAGATACATATTTTGCATTAATAATTATTTCTTTATTAGCAATTTTAAATTCTCTGACAAATTTTGGTTAAAAAAATTGGTGATGAAGTGCCCTTTACTGATCTCAGTTACAGCACATGAACGCATTACATAAACATTTAGATAGAATTTAAATTGTCATTTGAGCCGCCTCATGGGAAAACCAACAATCTGCCTAGGCGAAAACAAACGCAGTAACTGCGAAGCTGATCAGCGCCTTTGTTTTCGCCTAGGCAGATTGTACAATTCCTCTTCTACTTAAATCCGAAATTTCAAGCTTCTAGCTCTTTTCTGTGCTTGTACAGGCCAGTTTGTATTGGACCTGTTCGGAAACCACATTGTTGGTTTTCACACGAGGCGGTTCATTTATATACATACCATCTCCAGTATTTCTAGATAAGCAGTTTCAAAGTTTCCTTTACAAGTTGTTTCTACATGTTGTTGGATCTGATTATGTATCAATGCTGACACTGAGGTTCCTGACACTTGTTCTAACACACCTATCTCATCCCTGGGGTAGAGAAAACCAGAACATGAAAGGTCCTGTAAATGCTTGTCTGAGACCTGGACCCAAGGTTATAATGCTTTTTTCAAGCTCAGTTCAGCTGAGCATGAAATTTCAACTGCTCATCAATGTCGAAATAGTCAAAATTGGTGGAAAATTCAGGTTCAAAACTAAAAAAAAAACTAGTAATTTATCCTGCAATGTGTTGCATTTTAACATTCATGAGCAGGATAAATTTTAGCCTCAGCTGAGTTGAGCATGAAAAAGTTTTATAACCTCAGGACCTGGTATGGTCCTATAAACACTCGTCTGAGCCCCTCTGAGATCTGGTATATACTCAAATACTTTCATACAATTATCCTTGTACATATATGCAGCCAAGTCAGCGGCTGACAACACCATGGAATGGATTCAAACCTATTTTATACTTTTATAACTTCTGTAAAGTAGATTTTGCCTTGTATAAGCATTAGATTACAAAGTTGACCAAGTTGTAAAATAATTAAAATAAGCAAAGGTCATCCCAAGGTCGTCATCATGTATTCTATAAACTTTTTTGACCTGAAGAAAAGTGTGTCCAAAAATCAAGTGTCAATGAATAATACTAACAATTTTCTGTTGACATTGTGAAATCTCTCCATGATCTGTTGACACTGACAGTCCTCCATATCTTTCTTACAGCCCTGGCATGTGCTCTCATCTTCTCTGTCATCATCATCTACAACAAAAAATTCTTACATAACTGGATGTTTGTATGGAGCCACATATATAACATAAAATTAACAATACCTCTGTGTCGACACTGACAGTCCTCCATATCTTTCTTACAGCCCTGACATGTGCTCTCATCTTTTCTGTCCTCATCTTCCGCAACACAAAATTGTTACATAACTGGTTATTGGTATGGAGGCACCTAAAGGTCATAAAGTGTGACAGCCAATGACAGTAACTTGGAAACATCCTAAGGTTATAAAATAAAATTAATACTATCTCTGTGTTGACACTGACAGTCCTCCATATCTTTCTTACAGCCCTGACATGTGCTCTCATCTTCTCTGTCCTCATCTCCTGCAACACAGAATTGTTATTTATGTGTGGAGACTCATCTAAGTCATAGCATAATAATAATTTATCATTTCCACAATATGTTAGCACAGACAGTCCTTCATAATTTTCTTACAGCCCTAAAACATGAAAACATGCTCTAAGCTACTTTCTAATAATTTTCTACAACACAGACTGGTTACATTACTGAATATTTGTATGCTGACTCCTTCAGTTATAACATAATGTAAATTGTAATTTTCACATAAAATGAAGGAAATAAGACATTATTTTGACTTGAAAACATACAATACATTATAGACACTGAGGTATTATTGTCAATGACAATGACAATGACGATGACAAATTTTATTAGGTAATATAGGCCACCGGCCCTGTATACAACAATGAACATGTTTATCATTTCGACTTCATAAGTAGGCAAATAATTACATACATATAAGTGTATTCAACAAGATTATAAAAATCATATGCATGGTTACTTTGTTTTACCTATATAACCATGATAACATACAAGTGTTATTGCTATGTTTTATTTTCTTCCCTTTTAATGAGTGCGTAGAATACATATTTCATGACTTGTGATATAATGACGTCATTTTTTGTTTTCATCATTTCATAGAACATATCTAAGGACATTCTACGATATTTATACTTGTTTGGAAAAAACCGCTCCCTAACATCAGAATACAAAGGACAGATGCACATAAAATGGAATTCATCTTCAATCTCGTGTAATGTGCAGAGCGAACAAATTCTTTGCTGGTAAGAAATATCTCTATGCCGGCCTGTCTCTACAAATAGTTTATGCGAGGAACATCTAAATTTTGAAAATGTATGAATATATTTTGCTGGGATATCCAGCGACAGGTAACTTTCAGATTCAAAGATACATTTAAAATTTTTATAGTGATGCGCTTTGCTGGTCTCATTTACATCAGAGTACCATTCTTGTAATAGATTATTTTTAACTCTCTTTTTGAAAATTTGAATAAAATTATCAATATCTCCGACCTCTTGTGCTATCCATACATACCCAAACCCATACCTACATAGTAAGTTTCTGATACTTGTTGCCCATGTTCTTCAGTTACAATCATCTAAATTCTTCAGCATTAAGTAACTCTGTTTTGGATATCTAAAATCTTCCATTCTTGTCAGTTTCAACCAATACTTTATACATCTAATAAAATATGTTAAACATAGTGGATGTCTACCTAGTTCACCCCTAGCTAATACACTTGTTGTATGAATTGGTACTTTAAGAATAGATTTACAGAATCTATCATGTACTGTTTCAATTTGGTTTGCAATTTCAAAACCCCATATCTCTGACCCATAGCACAAGATCGGGACTATCATTGTATCAAATAATTTAAAACAATCGTAAATAGAAAGCGACCCTAACTTATTCTGTAGTATTTTAATAGTTAAAATTGCCTTGTTTGCTTTTTCAGCTAAGTTTTCTTTTGTTTTAGTCCACACAAGCTTAGGGGTAAATAACAGGCCCATGTATTTATAAAATGAAACAACCTCAATTTGTTTTCCTTGATAAAACCATTTTTCATCCCTTCTCAAAAATCCCCCATTTCTAAATACAATAATTTTTGTTTTATCTATGTTAACAACCGCCAGTTCTTATACAAAATAATTCTACAATATTCAATTGGCTCTGTAAATTTCCAACAGTGTCAGCACAGTTTGCTATGTCATCAGCGTATAATAAAACAAATATTTCGGGTATATTCTGTGATATAAAAATTCCGTGTGGACATTTATTTCTAAGTTCTTGAACAATGTCATTAATGAATAGGCTAAAAAGTATAGGACTTAATTTACACCCCTGTCTTGTACCGATGTTACATTAAAAAAAGTCTGAAAAAGACTGATTATTTCTAACACATGATTTAAGTTTTTGATACATTGAAAGTAAAATTTTAAAAAGTTTTCCACCTACTCCTTTTTTATTTAACGCAGACAATAACTTTTGGTGATCCACTGTATCGAAGGCTTTAGAAAAATTGATAAACAAACAGTAGAATCGACCGCCACTCTTGCTTAAATATTTTTGTACCATTGCTTGTAATGTAAAAATATTGTCGGTTGTGCTGTACCCTTTTCTGAAACCTGCCTGAGCTTCCTCTAATTTATCATTTTCGGTACAATATTTATAAATTCTGTCATTTAATATCCCAGTGAAAATTTTATTGAGCACATCAATAAGAGAAATACCCCTATAGTTGTTTGGATCGTTAACATTTCCTTTCTTAAAAATAGGGCATAATATACTTTCCCCCCAAGCTTCCGGAAATTCTCAGCTGTCCATTACCTTATTAAATAGTTTTGTAAGTATTGGGCATATCAAAAGAATAGTAGTTTTTAACATTTCAATAAGTATGCCATCCGGGCCATTATTATTGTCATATATTATAAGTGATTGGATACATTAGGCTCACCTTGCTCTCCATCATTATTCACATGATGAAAAACTCTGAAGGCTTCAGAATAAAATTCTTCCACAGAATGTGTGAATCTGCTGCTCACATGGTAGAAAACAATGGCTTTAAACAAAGTTATCACCACATCTGACAGCTTAGACACTTTGCAGAATGACTGGAGAGAGTAGCCAAGCATTACCCCCCTTGGAATGCTCTCTAGTGCTTGAAGGCATGGTCTGTATCCCTCAGAGACTTGATGTAGGAACTCGACAGCTTCTTGTAGATTGTGAGCACAAGCTTCAGGACTCTCGCTGTCTACAGAATCTGAATGAAATAAACATGAGTGTTCATTAAAACACTAAAAATTAGACAAAAAAGTGCAAGGCTGATCGGCATATGAAGATAGATAGCATATTCATTTTTTAGGCGATTCCAAGCAGGGACAGTAGATTTACAGGAACCTGAAACTTCAGTACTGCTATTATCATTTTCCAATGTATGTGTGACTTGGAGTCAGGCCAGGTTTTAGAATATGCCCAACAGAATAAGTAAGAAAATATGTGTTTATAGTGGTCAGTTTCTATGAACTACTCCTTCTCCTATATTGCATTTTTATTCAAGCAAAACATGTCATCTGTTTAAGCACATATTGGGCTGTTGTTTGATGTCAAGTTTGAATAGATACACCAAAAATTACACCTAAGCCATCTGTATAAAAATGAAGAAAAAATGTTTTCTTCCAGAAGAAGTTTTTTTTGCCTCTTTTGTAACAGCCTTTTTATATAAAAGTATTCACTCAATCTATTTGAATTTTATATAAAACAACACTGGAACAGTTCATCTTTAGAATGGTATATTTCTTTTTAAGTTATGTTCAGTATGCTTGTAGGAGTATTTGGTAAAACACAGGCAGTGCTTGGAATATTTTGCCTTATTAAATTGCATAGTCAATTATTGAAATAACTGTCCAGCCCAGTCCAAGTGGCAAGACAAGCATAATCTATAAAATAGGCAGGGGCGTATCCAGGCGGACGCCTGGAAGCCAGGGCTTCAACATGATTTTTTCAAGTATGGTATTTCCCCGGGTCTTTCTGAGAAAAAATTATGAAAAACAAGTAATTTTAACTGAAAAAAGGTGTTGGGCTTCAACATTACACATTTCCTGGCTACGCCCCTGATAGGGCTAGAGTCCAATCACTTGTATTACAGATCACTGTTCCAAGTAAGTGTGAACAAAGTAAACATATTCATATATTTTAATCAAAAGTTAAAAAAGAAACCAAAAAAACACATGTCATAACTTTGCATCTAATAACTCTATATTTACAATTTTGTTATTTTAGCAGAGTGCAAAGAGTCAAAATATCTTGCAAGTTGCAACTCTTCATATTTAAATTGCATTGAGTGTTGTGTATATATACATGTGTACCTTTAAAGAAGCTCCAGAACTTTGGCGCCACTCTGTTCCTCAGATCCTGCTGTAGTTCCTCAAAGAACCAGTCATCCAGTAGAGCCCCCATCCCATTCTGGCATACCACTGTCACAGCAGTGAGAAAGTCTACATTAGGTAAAGGGGAGAATGGTGCAGCTTTTGCGCCCTGTAAAGAGAATACATGTTCATGTTTTCAAACAGTTTAATACATGTAGCAAAGATTGTTTCTGCTACATCACAGTATGTTTAGTTACATTTTGTTGATTTCTGTGATGCTTCATTAACAAGCTACAACAGTCTAATTATATCTCAGGGTGCACGTTTTTGCACAACCTTATAATTGGCCAGTCTCATATTGATCCGGTCGGAATGACTTCATCAGTCACTTATCTTTCTTCTGATACCAAGTCTATTTCTGATAATCATCTCAAGTGAATGAAGTCCTCAGTGTTTATCGCTGTGGTCTTACTGAATTATAAGCAGAAAATATGAAAACAAAATTAAAAATTTCATAAATGCTTTGAAAATGTCTTTAGATCATTCTCATTTCTTCAACTCAAGGTATGAACCCCATAATAATTCTGCCAAATTATGATTTTATAAGCATCTAAACATTATTAAATCATAACGAGTTATGCCCCCAGGGGGGGTACTCTGAAATTTTCTGTATACATAGGCGAGGCTGACTTTTTTGGGGTCAAAATTTTGAAATTCCGTATTTTTTTGGGTTTTCAGAAAAACTAGTTATTTTTTAGGGTAGTGAGCTTTTTATGGATATTTTTTTGGGGTCATGCCTTTTCTGAATTATTTTTTTGGAGTCATCTATAATTCTAAGTAATTTTTTGGGTTTTGCACATTTCTTGGGAAATCTCTTTAATATTTCTATAAAGATAAGAGTGGCATACACTTATGTTTTACAAGGCCTTAAGATTCAATTTTGTTTGCGACCATGCCTTATGTCTGGTCTCGGTGAAATTTTGAAAACTTGATCATGACGATGTTGTTTGGATTGCAAATCAAATGGAATCAAAACCATCATAAGACTTACACTTTGAGAATAAATAGAATCTTTAAATTTTATCCAACTTGGTATTTACTTCCTAGTTCCTACATATATTAACTGTATTGTGACGTGTTCTGTTGGTTGGTTGATTTGGGATTTAACGTCCCACCAACAGCTTAGATCATATGGATGTGATAAACATAAAAAGATGAATACATGTACATGTAATTTTTTGGGGTATGCTAAAAGTTCAAGTATTTTTTTGGGTATGCCTGATAGGACTGGTATTTTTTGGGGTGGTCAGCAAATTTCAGTAATTTTTTGGGTTTGGGGGTAGCTGGGGCCTCGCCTATGTATCCACAAAAAATGAGAGTACCCCCCCTGGGGTTATGCCCCTCCACGGAATTAACAAAAAGACGGAAATTAAGCAGTTCCGGCAACCAATACTAACTTTTTCTAATGAAAGACTCAAAGAGTAGCTTGCCGACCAGATCTATAAACTGAAATGATTTTTAAAGAGACATAAAACGAAAAAATACAACACCCAACACTTTTTCTGCAAAGCTTTAACTTGTAAAATTAAAAAAAAATGACTGAATGCCGTGAATGGTAAAATTCAAGCGTGGAAATAGGTCGAATTTAGAGAAAATGGATAGCAGGAGCCTTTCTGTATAATCGTGCAAGTCTATTTTTCTACATACTCTTCCTGGAAGCAGAAAATTTGTGGCGATTTCCCAGGCTCTGTTCACTTCTTCCATGGAGGCTGCCATTGATAAAAATGTATGATTGGATTTTTTAGCGAAGTAATTTTGTTATTTCCAACACATGAAATAAAATCAAATCTATTATATGAATACTTAAAAATTAAAATAAACAAATAAATTAAATATTTGTATCCTGAAATAAGAAGAAATAATTTCTGAACAGCTAGGAAATGATGAGATAATAAAATAATTCGCCAAAAAATAAAAACTGCAATTCTTTATTTAGATTTACCAACTTTCACTTTCAGTTTGGCCAACACATGCAGCAGGATACAGTGTAAAATGGTATTGTCAAATGTTTTACACGAGTTCTACATTATTTCATTCATTTCTCCATCTCATCAGAATCAAAAATATATTCTGTGTTAAAACAAATGGCAATATCTCACCAGGATGGATCGAGGAACTTGAATTTCTCTTTTTCACTAAAATGTAACACGGTAAATTAAAAATACAATGTAGGAGTTTGCTTGTGGATAAAGCCCTGGCTATAGCCTCACCTGAACCGCTGTGGCTTGAGCTATGACCACTATAGCTGCGACCATGCTAAGAAGCTCCTCCCCGGCTATAGCGATCTATAGCGGCTTAGCAGGACAAAACCATATTTTGTAGGATATATGTTATCGTAATTTTTTTTGGACATTTGTCAGACAGAATAAAATATTTTGTCAGACAGAATGAAATATTTTGTCAGACAGAATGAAATTTTGCTGGTTTTGATGGACAGAGTGGCACTTTTCGTGAAGACTGGGCTATAGCCTCTGATATTATAGCCCCACCAGAACTCGGCCAATATTTGCGGAATATTTCCTGAAAATATCTGGCAGTAAATATTGTTTTCTAACAGCAATTCAAAAGGTTGTCTTTATATGATCTACATATGATCTACATTATCAGTGGTCAATAAGCTCAAAATATAATATATTGGGGAGCGCGGTGATGTAGTGATAGAGCATCGGACTCTGAATCGAGAGGTCCTGGGTTTGATCCTCACTGGTGTCACTGTGTTGTGTCCTTGAGCAAGGCATATTCACTTTTTAGAGTGCTGGTTAATACCCAGGAAGCATTGGCTCAGTCCCGACATGACTGAAAAATTGTTGACTGGGACATTAAATCTCAAAACAAATAAAATGTAACAGTATTAGATTTTCTATATTTATTTCAGGCTGTGACTTTACACACAGATCTGGGAGATATTAAACTGGAGCTGTTCTGTGAACAAGTACCCAGAGCCTGTGAGGTAATTACGAAAACTTGCCCAATGGGCCATGCAATAAACAGATATTTTTGAACTCTAAATATTGAAAAATTTTCAGCTGAAAATTGATATTTTTCTTATTTTTGTTCAAAACATAGATTGTGGATACACGTCGTACCCACAATCTATGTTTTGGAGCAAAAATAAGAAAAATAGGTATACCACTGCATACCCCAGTTTTGCTATATAAAAGTGGGGTTCAAGGGGGTATACATTACACGGATATGTTTTCTTGATGTAAAGAAAGAGTGTTCGGCCAAAGACTGAGTCTCTTTTGTTTGTGAGAATTTCACAAATTAGCATACATAATTCTGATGATGTTGTAATTGTAGTTGAATATATATGTGCCACCTCGTAAGAAAACCAACAATGTGGTTTCCGAACAGGTTTGACACAAACCGGCCTGTACAGCTACAGAAGCAGGCTAGAAGCTTGAAATTTTGGAGTTAAGTAGAGGAGGAATTGTACTATCTGAGTAGCGAAAACAAAGGCGCAGATCAGTAACCCGCAGCTGATCTGCGCCTTTATTTTCCCTTATGCAGATTGTTGGTTTTTCCATGGGGCGGCTCATATTTTATTCTTAATTAGGATAAAGCATTGATTGCATAATGACATGGTTGTCTTATGTCAAAAATCTTTTCTTATTTCACAGTGATTGTCTATACTACATGTATACTGTCATATGAGCCTATGCATGAGAAAACCAACAATTTTGGATTTCGACCAGGTCCGACACAAATCAGCCTGTACAGTCACAGAAGCACTCCTGGGCAGTCCTGGCCAGTCATGGCCATAAGCTTGAGGTTTTGGATTTAAGTAGGAGTGGAGTTTTATTATCCTTGTAGCGAAAACAAAGGTGCTGTTCAGCTGTGCAGTTACTGCACAGCTGATCTGTGCCTTTGCTTTTGCATGTGCATGTTGTTGTTTTGTTTTATGCAGTAGCTCATATGAGTTTGCAAACATGCAGATATGAATAACAATAATTTACAGTCTGTGTTTTATAGAGATATTGATATTTTACACATTATCTTTCAGAATTTTTTAGCCCTTTGTGCCAGTGATTACTATGACAACTG
Organism: Rugalucina vietnamica; assembly: GCA_964017185.1. Taxonomy (NCBI): domain Eukaryota; kingdom Metazoa; phylum Mollusca; class Bivalvia; order Lucinida; family Lucinidae; genus Rugalucina; species Rugalucina vietnamica. Next base: position 66,288,851 of record OZ024870.1, read on the forward strand.
CATATTCCACAGAAATATCAAAGGTTTTATGTTACAGACTGGTGACCCAACCGGTAGGTATCTATGTAGGACCTCTATTTCGTGCACAAACACCACGGCATATTCTCTCTTGCAGTGACAATTTTCTATGTCTACCTTCTTCTATATGTAATTTATGACCCTAAAAAGTCTCCCCGTACATCACCCATAGTGCAGATTATATTTTTCTTTTGATCCTTTGGGATCAGTGAATATATTTGGAGTGTTTCAAATATATTGTACGTTAAGAATCATCTTCTTAACTGTATTTTGATTATTTGGCCCCTTTGGGAATACAAGTCTTTGATTTAGACTACACCGATGTAAATTTTTGAAATTGCAGCAAAAAAGTCTGGCTTTCGCTGCCAGTTTTGTAAAGGGTCACTGACGAAGGTTCATTACCCGAAATTGTACAATATGGCCCATCTTCTCGCTTTAAATGTTTTACTGCTTCCAAAGGATCTAACAAAGTAACAATTATTTTTATTTACTACTTATTCGAATTTTTGCAAATGTGTGTATTTCTGTTTTTGAATTACTAATAATAAATAGTTCTCAATACTGTATGAAGTCTTAAAAGTACGGTATGTCCTAAGTTTATTCCCATTACCTGTAGGTAAGTTAGTTCTGTCATCATCAAATATGCATTCTCTCGGAAATGTTACATAAGAATCTTTTAACTTCACTGTAACGGCATGTAACAAGATAACTGTAACAGCATAAGAAGATAACCAAGATTTTTTCCATGTTACAGACCGGTGACCCAACCGGTAGGTATCTATGTAGGGCCTCTATTTCGTGCACAAACACCACTACCGGTAAATCACTCATTGATAGCTTTAAATAATGAAACAAAACAATATGATACTTTCAAAACTACATGTACTTAAAGTATCGGTGTCCCAGGAAAAGTGGTTTACATTCATTATACTACTGTTTATTGTGCCTGCCTCTCTGTCGTGCTTGTTGTCTTTTGTTTCGGTTGAAACTTAGCCAGATGGCTACCTTGTTGGGAAAGAGCTAGTCATTCTGTTCTTTGTGTGTGTTGTCGGAAAAATGTTTTGTTGTGTTTTATGTATTTTCTTTCCCACCTGGTATCTATGTTGCAGCAGCGGATCCAGGATTTCTGAAGAGGGGGTTCAAATGTACAAAAGGGGGGTTCATTTGCCTAAATTTTAAACAAAATTTATTGAAATTCTCTGTGAAAATTAAATAATTTGGTTCCAGAGTTGGTTTCGAGCAAACCCCTTGAATCCCCTCTAAATCAGCCACTGATGTTGGGACTTTAAATTTGTTTGCCACGATTCCTGGTCCCTCTATTCTTACTTTACAAAACAGGGCTGAGCAACTTTATGTTGTACCCTGTCCCCTTCAGTCTTTCAGATGAAAAATTTAACAGAATGACTAGTCTCAATAATGACCTTAGATATTCAGTTGGACTGTAAGCATGAACACCACCACTCATTATTTGAATCACATCATAAGAAAACCAGTCTTTTTGCGTTTTTACCAGAACTGACAAATTTCCGATTTAAGACGAAGAGGAATTGTACTATCTGCGTGGTGAAAACAAAGGTGCTGATCAGCTTTGCAGTTACTGCACAGCGTTACTGCACAGCTGATCTGTGCCTTTGTTTTCTTATAGATAAATATCCAGTTTTCTCATGATGCGGCTCATTTATTGCAGGTACGGGTAAAGGTGGACAGAGTATCTGGGGGAGGAGGTTTGAAGATGAGCTGAGGGATGGATTAAAGGTAGATGTCAAGTTTTGTAGTCAGATTTTCATTAATTAGAATTTTTAGATTTTTGAGATAAGCTGTATATGCTTAAGTCTAAATAAAGTTCATGTCATGTTATGTTATGTTATGCCATGCCATGCCATGTCATGTCATGTCATGTTGTTTTTATGTTTTAAGGACTTACAAGACTTATAGTAAACACCCAAATTGTCACAAGATCAAAAAACAAGAGTTGTCGTTATCTGACAAGTTGTGTCATCTGGAAGCAGGAAATTATGTGATAAAAGAATGGAAGGATGAAACAAAAATTGAACACACTTGTTACTTCTGGAAGTGGAGTTTTGGGCTTTGGATCTTCTCTAATAAACGAGCCACCTTGTGGAAAAACCAACAATGTGGTTTCCGAACAGGTCTGACACAAACCAGCCTGTACAGCTACAGAAGACTGATAGAAGCTTGAAATTTTGGAGTTAAGTAGAGGAGGAATTGTACTATCCGAGTAGCAAAAACAAAGGCGCTGATCAGCTTTGCGGTTACCGCGAAGCTGGTATGCGCCTTTGTTTTCGCCAATGCAGATTGTTGGTTTTCCCATGGGGCGGCTCAAATACTATAAAAAATTTAATCATTTTGATATCAAAATAAAAGTATTGTTCCAATCTTAATGTGTATATATTATGTTACAGTCATTCTGCGAAATTGACCATTTCATGAAATGTCTAACAGAATTTTACAATGCTTTGATGTACATGTATATTTCATCATGTATATGTATTGACTTATACCAGAATTGCAAAATCTGTGGCTGTGTACTTTCAGCATAGTGTTCGAGGTGTAGTTTCCATGGCTAACAATGGGCCAGACACAAACGGCTCTCAGTTCTTCATAACATATGCAAAACAGCCACATCTAGATATGAAATACACTGTGTTTGGAAAGTAAGTACTATTTTAAAGCTTAACAATTGTATATCTATATGGATTTTGATAGGATTCCAAAATCTGAATTTGGAAGAGATTTTGTTTGATTGGACTTTCATCAGGAAAACATGCCCGTGAAATAAATACCCCCGTATACCACACTTTTATATAGTAAAACTGGGGTATGCAGGGGTATATCTATTTTTCTTATTTTTGCTCCAAAACATAGATTGTGGGTACTCGTTAGAACCGCCTCGCCGAGGCGGTTCTAACATGTACCCACACTCTATGTTTTGAGCAAAAATAAGAGAAATATCAAAAATTTTCTGCTGAAAATTTTCAATTTTTAAAGCTCAAAAAATCTCTGTTTATTGTATGGGCATGTTTTCGTAATGTTTAAACTGCTCTAGTATGGCCACACAAATGGCTACAAGCTTGCATTTTCATATTTAGAAGAAAGAAAACAAAACAAACACAACTTTTGTATTACAAGTTTATCTATATATGAGCCGCCTCATGGGAAAACCAACAATCTGCATAGGCGAAAACAAAGACGCAGATCAGCTTCGGGGTAACCGCGAAGCTGATCAGCGCCTCTGTTTTCGCTACTCGGATGGTACAATTCCTCTTCTACTTAAATCTGAAATTTCAAGCGTCTAGCTCTTTTCTGTGCTTGTACAGGCCGGTTTGTGTCGGACCTGTTCAAAAACCACATTGTTGGTTTTCCCACGAGACGGCTCATATAATGTGAATACAAAGTTCTACCCTTTTACAAAATCCTAACATTTAGTTGTTAGCTACACATGCATGTGATGAGTTAGAAAGTGGCATCAGGGAGATTTTTCTTTCATTTGGGGGAGGTTTTTGAGAAATGTATAGAACATAAAGGAAGATTCTTGGTTCATTTCCAGGAGATTAAAAATTTTCTTGAAAAAGTGTTATATTTTAGCAAAATTTTAGATCAATTAACTGCTCATTTCCTGGAGTCTCTCTAATGATGAAAGAGGTATCATGTATGGCCACAGCACATTACGAAAACTTGCCCATGCAATATACAGAGATTTTTTTTCAGTTGTAAAAAACGAAAATTCATCAGAAAAATCTTGATATTTTTCTTTTTTTTGCTCAAAACATAGATTGTGGGTACACGTTAGAACCGCCTCGCCGAGGCGGTTCTAACGAGTACCCACAATCTATGTTTTGGAGCAAAAAGAAGAAAAATAGGTATACCCCTGCATACCCCAGTTTTGCTATATAAAAGTGGGGTTTAAGGGGGTATATATTGCATGGACATGTTTTCCTGATGAAGGGACTGTTAATGCTATTTTACCATGTTTGGCTGGGGTGCAAACCCATGATATACTGTTCCTAAAGCAGATGCTTTAATCAATGAAGTTAACAAAGTCATTGGCCCAGATTCTAACAAAGAGTTTTGTCTGTTTTACAGGGTGATAGATGGTTTTGAGACCCTAGATGAGTTTGAGAAAATCCCTGTGCATGAGAAGAACTTTAGACCTATCAACGATGTTCACCTACAAAAAGTGACAATACATGCTAATCCTATAGCTGGATGATAGGAAATGCAAGTGGACAAGGATTGAGACACAAATAATTTATTCAGACACGTGGAAACTGGAAAATATCTGTATGGTGTAAAGAGCCATAGACTTGAACATCATATTAGCAAGTTTTAGATGAGCAAAGCCAAGCAAAGGAGAACTCGGAAATAATTTCACAGGCAATGCTTCCTGGATATTATTACATGTATTACTTTATGGAGTTGAGAGTTTTGCCCAAGGAGGCATCATAGCACTTGCTTGGTTAGAACCCAGGACCTGCTAGTCAGTGGGCATGGAATGATTTAAGAACAGTTTATTTTGAAGGTCTCAAATTTCCATCAGGGAGCGAAAACAAAAAGCTTCCATATTCAGTGTCCTAAAATCTAACACTATATAAAACAATTGTCATGATTGTTATTGCCTCGACCAAACAGAAGCCAGCTAGGCCCAGCAACTTGATTTTTGTATATGAAACTTTTGGACTGCCAGTGAAGAGTTCTCTTTGTACAGACACCAACTGTACAACTATAGTTAAATAACATCAGGAAGACATGTCCGTGTGATGTATACCCCCTTGAACCCCACTTTTATGTAGCAAAACTGGGGTATGCAGGGGTATACCTATTTTTCTTATTTTTGCTCCAAAACATAGATTGTGGGTACTCGTTAGAACCGCCTCGCTGAGGCGGTTCTAACGTGTACCCACAATCTATGTTTTGAGCAAAAATAAGAAAAATATCAAAAATTTTCAGCTGAAAATTTTCAATTTTTAAAGCTCAAAAAATCTCTATATATTGCATGGGCAAGTTTTCGTAATGATAAAAGAGTTCAGGCTACATATAGAAAGATAAGATCAAATCAAATCAAATAATTTTATATAAAATCCAATCACAGGATTGTCACCATATACAATACAGTACATATAACATACATGTAGAGCAAAGTCTTGTGTTATCTAAGTATATTATACTACAAGTATACTTAATATTTTATGTGTTAATCAAAGCAACATGTATTAACATTCAAAATGTCCAAGGCACTTGTAGCACACTTAGATAACATACTATGTGTTATGCCAGTGTACCACGAGTACACCAAAGACCCCACAATTGCCAATACATACCGCTTTGATGCACACAAAAGTGGAACACTGATCTTTCAGAAATTAATCAAATACACGTTTCAATTCAATCAATGATACTATGAAAATCTGTTCTGACACAACTAAGTCATCTTAAATATTCTTCTTCAACAATTTACCAGCATGTTTCTTTCACTCAGATATAAATGTCACACATAGTACATTTAAATCATAATCTTTACTTGTCATTATATACTTAAACTTATCAGAAGTGTCCATTTAATTGAACATAGGGCATATATCATTCACTTTGACAAAGAAGGGTTTTCTACAGGCCTCTAGCTTTGAACAATATGTCACAAAATGCTTTTCATCTTCTACCTCTACTTTACAGAGCTGACATATTCTCTCTTGCAGTGACAATTTTTTCTATGTCTACCTTCTTCTATATGTAATTTATGACTACTTATTCGAATTTTTGCAAATGTGTGTATTTCTGTTTTTGAATTACTACTAGGTAGTTCTCAAGACTGTATGAAGTCTTAAAAGTACGATATGTCCTATTAAAGTTTATTCCCATTAAGCTCTGTCATCATCAAATATGCATTCTCCCCAAAATGTTACATAAGAATCTTTTAACTTAACTCTAACGGCATGTAAGAAGATAACTGTAACAGCATAAGAAGATAACAAAGTTTTTTTTTTAGCTCACCTGAACCGAAGGCTCACAGGTGAGCTTATAGTATACCCATGCTCCGGCGTCCGGCGTCCGGCGTCTGTCCGTCGTCCTTCCACAATTTCAAAGATCTTCTTCTCTGAAACCGCTAGGCCAATCAAAGCCAAACTTCATATAGAGCATCCTTAGGAAGGGGGAACGAAAGTTTGTATAAATGGTCAAGGTCACAGGACCAAGATGGCCGCCATGGCTATAAATAGCAAAAACCTTGAAAAATCATCTTCTCCAGAACCAGAAGGCCTATGATTTTGAAACTTGGCATGAAGCATCAGGCAATGGAGCTCTACCAAGTTTGTATAAATCATGACCCTGGGATGACCTTGACCTTTTTTACAGCAAGGTCAACTTAGGCCGCCCATGCATTTGAATGGGAAAAAATAGGAAAATGTCATTTAATGGCAAAAAACTTGCTAGGAATGAACAAATGGACAGAATATTCATGTTTATGAAAATATTTTGGGCCCAGAGGGTTGTCTGCCCCTGCCCTGGGGCTATATACATGTGTATGACCATAATATTCAAACATCTTCTTCTCTCAAACCGCTTAGCCAATCAAAGCTAAACTTTATGTGGAGCATTCTTAGGAAGAGTGAATGAAAGTTTGTATAAATGGTCAAGGTCACATGACCAAGATGGCCGCCATGGCTTTAAATAGCAAAAACCTTTAAAAACCTTCTTCTCCAGAACCAGAAGGCCTATGATTTTGAAACTTGGCATGAAGCATCAGGCAATGGAGCTCTACAACGTTTAAATAAATCATGACCCTAGGATGACCTTGACCTTTTTTACGGCAAGGTCAACTTAGGTTACCCACACATTTGAATGGGGAAAATTGTTACAATGTCATTTGAAGGACAAAACTTGCAGTAAATTGGCAAATGGACTGAATCTTTATTATTTAAAAGAGAAATTGTATCCAGAGGTTGCTCTGACCCTGCCCTGGGGTTATATACATGTATATTACCATTCTGGTCAAACAAGTTTATTGGTACATGTATATATCTCAGGTCTCAGGTGAGCGTTTACAGGACCATTGGTCCTCTGGTTTCCATTTACCGTAAACATTCTATTAAACGCCCATACTCTAATAAATGCCCATACCCGATATGGATGTCAGGGAGGTCATTCCAGTCACTGATAGTACGGGGAAAGAAAATTTATTTATAGGCCTTTTTATATAGCAGATGGTAGAATATCAAATTTAACTAGCCTGGGTCCAGTGGTCAATATAATTATTTTTCCAAATACTGTTTTTTATGTTGTTTTATTTCAATAATGAGTACATTATGAACTTACACATCAAAGGTATCGGTAGCCGTTATTGACTTCCGTAGATATTGACAATGTCATTTTTGACAAAGAAACGAAAAAATAAAAATGAGAAAAAATGACCAGACTGGAACCCAGGCTAAATTTAACTTGCACAAACAGTGATTATGAATTTCTTCTGCACAAAAAAGATGTTTTCTCCAACCCATGTGCATAATTACTTGCACATTGAACCCCGATCGACGAGAGATGTCAATCGAATATCTACAAAACTCAAATATTTGTGTGGTGCTTATACACTCCAATCAAACAGAGCTGTGTATAATAAAACAGAAGTTAGCCCAACCTGTCAGCTATGCGGTGAAGGTGATGAAGATCTTGAACACTTCATATTGAACTGTTCCTATCTGGAATATACTAGAAATCCAATTATCAGTGAGATTGAGCGGGAGATAGACTCATTGTTGGGCAAGTTGTGTTTCCAGGAGATGTGTGTCCAGAAAAAGATAGGTGTAATACTAGACTGTACAATACTGTTTGAAGAAAAGACTGTTAATCTTAATATTGATCAACTGAGCAACCTAGAGTATCATACTAGAAGATTACTACATAATCTATCAGGGGTCTGATACAGAACTTTAAAAACTCTCCCTAAGAAAGGTGCTAGAGCGGGTGTTAAATAAAGACGTTACCAGTTATTTCATCAAAGTAGAAGACCCACGTACATGAGTACGGTTGTCCTATAAAGGATGTTAAGAAGATAGAACAAGAGAAAGAGATGAACATGTACATTTCAATACATACATTGTATACTAGGTATCAGTTAAGCGTTATATTTACATTGATCTTCTGGGAATCAGAGAAGCTCAATACCCAAACATTACAACATACATTTATATTTCATCTGAGCTCTTATCTTAAAGTAAACACTCGTTCCATTATCCCTGTGTCATAATTCTCCGCATATAAAAGCCAAACTTCAGGGGCATCCTTAAATGGTCACTACATTTATAGTAGAAAATTTATACATAAAAACTTTTTCACAACCCAAAGTCCAATGATCTTGAAACTTTGCATGAAACTTTGAAAGTTTGTATATATCATGAACCTGGGATGGCATTGACCTATTTTACACCAAGGTCAATTTTGGTCGCCTTTGGATTTGATTGGAGAAAATTTAACACTGTTCAAGCAAAAAAAATGTTGTTTACTAAGTTGGACATGCGTTTCATGTCTTTCATATACATGCTCGTATCTATTTTTTTTCCCAAATGACTGTCTTAACAGGATATATTTGAGTGGTCCCATTTTAGCTCACCTGAGCCGAAGGCTCACAAAGTGAGCTTATAGGATGGCCATGCTCCGTCGTCCGTCGTCGTCCGTCCACAATGTCAAAGATCTCCTCCGAAACCACTGTGCCAATCAAAGCCAAAATCCAAACTTCATGTGGAGCATCCTTAGGAAGGGGGAACGAAAGTTTATATAAATGGTCCAGGTCACATGACCAAGATGGCCGCCATGCCCATATATGGTAAAAACCACTCAAAAATCTTCTTCTATGGTACCGGTGGACCGATTTCAACGAAACTTGTTATGTAGCATCGGGGACTCTTGGTTCATCATAGTTTATATTAATCATTACCTTGGGTTGACCTTGACCTATTTCATGGCAAGGTCAATTTCGGTTACATAGGCTTTTCAATGGAAAAAATTGAAAATGTTGATTTTTTTCAGGAAGTTATGAAGCCTATGACATGAAAGTTGGTAGATATAGACAACATGTTGAGCCAATGAAGTGTTGTATTAAAGGTCAGGGTCAGTTACAAATTAAATGTTAATTTTATCAGTAACCGCTTGACCAATCAAAGCCATATTTCATATGTAGTATACTTGGGATCGGGGAACGAAAATTTATATAAATGGTCAAGGTCACATGACCAAGATGTCCGCCATGGCTATAAATAGCAAAAAACTTTAAAAATCCTTCTCCAGAACGCCTATGATTTTCAAACTTGGCATGAAGCATCAGGGAGAGGAGCTCTACAAGTACAATGTTTATATAAATCATGACCCTGGGATGACCTTGACCTATTTTATAGCAATGTCAACATAGGCCGCCCATGCATTTGAATGGGGAAACGTGTCAAACTGTGATTTGAAGGGAAAATTTTAAAGGAAATGGGCAAATTGACTGAAGATTTATGATTCTAAAAAAAAAAATGGATTTATAAATCCTTTATAATGTCAAATCTTAATCATTGTCCAATAGTATGGTATTTTTGCAATCAGTCAAGCGTAAAAAGATGGAGAACATCCAGGAGAGGGCCCTAAGATTCATCTGTGATGATTTTGAGTCTCCTCTGCCGGATCTTCTACAACAGAATGGAGTGCTACCTCTGCATATAAGCAGAATGAAACTTATGGCTGGGGAAGTTTTTAAAATTGTCAGCAGCATAGCCTGGGACCTGGGATGCTTTGTCCCACAGTTTCCTTTGTTTAAATTTTTAGATTTCTCCCTCCTCCCCTTTTTGGTCCTTGTCTGTAAAGAGCTACTGTGGGAGCCCACCCTTTGTGGTCTCCTTGCTGATCCCAAATTTAATTTTTTGACTTGCGTTTATTTTAAGTTTTCGTTTTCGAGCAAAGGTAACCTTTGGGATTCAGGCATAAACATTTCAAATAACTATGTGTGATATTATTATATTAATTTTAAAAAAATACAACAATTTGCTTGCCGTGATATAAATGTACCTCTTATTATCTGTGATTCATCTTGTAAATAATTGTGTTTATACATGTGCATGCTGTGATATATTCTGTTACTTTTAATTATTTTACATATGTTTGTCGAAGTAAAAGCCCTACTGGGCTGATGTTGTAATGTTCACCATATTCGACGTTAAATAAAGTTTCTATGTCTATGTCTATGTCACAGGGGCAGGTCTGCACCCACCCGGGGCAATATACATGTATATTACCATAATATTCAAAGATCTTTTTCTCTGAAACCGCTTGGCCAATCAAAGCCAAACTTCATGTGGAGCATTCTTAGGAAGGGGGTAAATTATGTTTTTGAAACTGGGAGCATGACTGGCATTTTAGGTCAACTGAAATGGGAATCTCTGAAGAAAAGGAGGAAGGATAGCAGACTTATATTGCTATACAAAGGTCTAAAGGGTAAAGCCAGAATACCCACAGATGACCTTATCCCAAAGAATAGGCGTTGTAGAAATCAACACTCTTTGGCTTTTCAGATACCTTCAGCTAGCAAAGAAGCGTACAAAAGTAGTTTCTTTCTACAGATAATCAGGGACTGGAATGACCTCCCTGATTCACTTATCTCCTCTGCTGAAATGTCTGATGACTGTGTGTCCAAGTTCGCTTCACTCGTGCGTTAAAGGGACTAATTTCTCCCCCATCCGAACCCCCTGCTGAAATAATGTCATTTGGCGTGTCACCAGTAAACTATTCAGATTCAGAATGGTCAAGGTCACATGACCACGGTGGCCGCCATGGCTATAGATAGCAAAAACCTTTAAAAATCTTCTTCTCCAGAACCAGAAGGCCTATGATTTTGAAACATGGCATGAAGCATCAGGCAATTGAGCTCTACAAAGTTTATATAAATCATGGCCTTGGAATGACCTTGATCTATTTTACGGCAAGGACAACATAGGTTGCCTATGTATTTGAATGGGGAAATTTAGTAAAATGTTATTAAATGGGGATAAACTTGCTGGGGTATGCAAATGGACAGACGATTTATGGTTATGAAAAAAATGTCCTCAGGGGGTTGAGTGCCCCTGTCCCGGGGCTATATACATGTATATGACCATAATATTCAAACATCTTCTTCTCTGAAACCGCTTGGCCAATCAAAGCCAAACATTAAGTGGAGCATTGTTAGGAAAGGGGAGTGAAAGTTGATATAAATGGTCCAGGTCACATAACCAAGATGACAGCCATGGCTATAAATAGTAAAACCATTATAAATCTTCTTCTTCAGAACCGGAAGACCTATGATTTTGAAAATTGGCCTGAAGCATCAATGAATACAGCTCTACAAAGTTTGTATAAATCATGACCCTGGGATGGCCTTGACCTATTTTGCGGCAAGGTCAGCTTAGGTTGCATATCCCAGTTCTTAGGTGACCATTGGTCCTCTTGTTAACATTATACAATTATTGACTATTGAGTCATTGAATATGATGTGATATCCAACAGAGACTACCAATATTGACCGAGGCGAAGCCGAGGTCAATATTGGTAGTCTCTGTTGGATATCACATCATATTCAATGACTCAATAGTCAACAATTGTTTTATTATATAACACACTTTTTATACAAACATGATAAAAATGATTTAAAATAACTATTTTATCTGTAAATGAATTAGTGTTTACATACAGTTTACATACAGTCCCAGCATGACTGAAAAATGTTCATTGGGACATTAAGTCTAAATTCAAATAAACTAAATAGTAAATATTGTACTTCATCAGCATTACAGCTTGACAGTAAAATGTACATTTCCAATGACAGAGAGAGTTCTAAATTTAGTAACATATATTCAATGGGAAAAACCCCAGGTCATAGAATATGACAAAATATGCAATGGGCTGAAAGCATTGTCTGAAATACTGTCTATTTATAGTTATATAATAAATCGTATTATTGCTTAATTGAATATGTTCGTATGTATATTTCACTTGTTTGCGTGATGTTCAATGTCTCGACATTGAATTACCACTTATGTGACACAAATATGACGTTCAAAAAACATGGATTTCGAAAACCAGCATATTATTTTCAAAGCGAAGATGACGTGGTAACTGTTTACAATACACTGAAAACATTTTTATTAACTCACACGCAACATCGTAGTATTAAAATGATAAAATGCCCATGTAAATAATATCTCGTAACACATCTTTTAGTCAAATAGTGAAAACTTGGATTTACAGGGTACATAATTTTGTCTTTAATTTTTGCAACATGCAGCATAAAATGCGTGTTCCTGTTAGAGCTAATGGTAACCTCAGTCTGTATTTTGAATAACATTATCAGCCGAAAATTGTCATGCACACAAGAAGATGTGTTTCTACAGGCATAAAAGACGGAATACGTACATGTGTTCAGATATTAATACGCATTATGTTTATTTCATCGAAGAATTTAAAAGTGTTTACGAATGCGGCGACTCTCTCTCTCTCTCTCTCTCTCTCTCTCTCTCTCTCTCTCTCTCTCTCTCTCTCTCTCTCTCTCTCTCTCTTGTATTTTCACCAAGAATTCAGTGGTAAGCTTTATACATCCATGAATCTAAACTGTTATTAAGGCCGTCTCACACAGAACACGGTTGGGCACACGGTTCCAATACGGTTTACTCGGTTATACACGGATTGACTGGTACGAGTATTGAGCTCCAACCGTGCCTGAGGTACGATTTAGACTCGAATGTAGCAAGAGTGAGTACGAACAAAGCACGGATATACTAGATCAAGCAATGTTTGTCACGGTTTGGACACGATTTGCCTACGATTTTCATACGATTGTTTTACGTTCCAAGTACGGTCAAGTTCGATCTGTTACGGCCTAGTACGATAAAACAAGACGTTAACACGATTTATATACGGTCGATTCCATACGATTTATATACGATTTTGACACGGTTGAGCTTACTCGTGCTTTTTGCTTCATGTACGGTTGTATGGTTGTATATACGGTCTCGCACGGGCTCAAACCTTCTCTCACGGTCTTGTACGATCGCTTATACGATTATACACGGACATCGCACCCGTGCTAGTTTTTTAAAAGTTTTAAAAATTATACACGGCTTACACGGATACACTCGAATGGCCCGAGTGCAAGTCGGATAAGGCCACGGTTTATTCGGTTGTATGTACGGTTTACACGGGTGGCCAACCGTGTAAAACGTGTGTTCTGTGTGAGACGGGCTTTATCTATATGGGAAGGGTCATTACTAACGTTGTGAGAACTTGGAGCCCAACCCAATTGCATTGAGAATTGTTGCAACACTTTAAACTCGTTTGGTGACGTCATCATATATTTTTCAGTTTTTGAAATGTTAAAGGCTAATCCTGTCCGAGTTGAAGCTAATCCTGTCTGAGTTGAAATGCTCAGACTTAAGGTATGGTAACGTAGCTAGCACGTACGGTCAGGCTTACATTTGAGCCGCAGCATGGGAAAACCAACAATTTGCATAGGCGAAAACAATGGCGCAGCAGCTGATCAGCGCCTTTGTTTTCGCTTTACGGATAGTACAATTGCTCTCCTCCCTAAACCTGAAATTTTGAAATTTCAAGTTTCTAGCCTGCTTCTGTTACTGCACAGGCCGGTTTGTGTCGACCTGCTCGGAAACCCATTGTTGGTTTTCTCACGCACAGACTCATTTTGTCATTCAGCTAACTATGAATCAACGGCCAACCAAAACTACCGGCGAGGCTAAGCCTCATGAAACACCCGTAGCCCATGACCTAGATCATGGTTGGGCATGGGTTGTGATGTTTGCCTCTTTCGGATCATTTCTTATTATTGGCGGGAATGTTTATGGTGCTGGCATTATCCACATTGCCCTGTTGGAGAGATACGGACAAGACGTCACTAAAACGTCATGGGTCGGAGCGTTGCTGTCGTCTATGATTAACATAGGCGGTAAGTTTCGAATTATACTATACTGAATTAATAAGATTTTCCGGTTCTGCATTAATATCATTAGTCCAGTAATATCTGGACTTTCTTAGATTACACCTGTTCCAACCCTTCGTGTGGTTTGGGCGAGTCCCCCCCCCCCGCACCCCACCGCACGTACACATTTCTTTAAGCTCAGCTGATCCACAAGCTCACCAGGTTAGCTTGTAGTAACTCAAGCCGTCCAAATGTTCTAACCACCTGGTCAATCAAAGCCAAATTGTATGTGGAGCCCCCTTGTCCGTCATATGTGGTCCCATTTTCTTGAAACCGCGGCGACATGAAACATTGGAGACTAGAGTGATTGCAAAGTGTATAATGACTGTGGTATGGCCATGTTCTGTTTTCGGACAGACGGTCAAGTTTTTCGCTGTTCTTTCTTTACACAGGGAAAAAACTTGAAATGTCAAAAGTCATTTAATGGGAGTGGGGTTAACTAACAAAATATGGGTAACTGGATAAGTGATTCATGTTTACAATATTTTTGAACCAATGCTTATTTGCCCATGCCCATGAGAACAAGACCATCGACCCTCTGGTTTATTTTCCCAGGACCCCTAATCGCCGTACTCCAAAACAGATTCAGCTGTAGAGCTGCCTTGGTCATATCAGGATTGTTCTACGTCACCGGTTACCTAGCAACAGTGTTTGCACCCAATATCGAGATGTGTTTCCTGACTTGCGGGGTAATTGCAGGTATGGGTTGCACGTGTCCATCAGGAAAACATGTACATGAAAACTATATCCCCTTGAACCCCAATTTTATATAGTAAAACTGGGGTGTACGGGGATAAACATTTGTTCCCCCCACCCTTTTTTTATACATATCCAAACCTTAGATACCGGGTACTTGTTAGAATTGCCTTGTGTACTCACAATCTATGTTTTGAGCAAGGATATTGAAAATGGAAAATTTTTACAACTTGAAAAATCTCTGTAGTATTGTGTGTGCGTGTTTTCCTGGCTGAACAGATTAGAAAGCCAGTAGTCTGCCTTTGATGTTGTTTTCGGTTATTTACTGAAGAATTGATTATGGTTTTCCATAAGCAAAATACGTGGATTCCTTACATTGTGTCGAATCACATAACTTTGTATAAACCGTCTTTTTCCCCTTTTTCCGATTTACATAAGAGTAGCATATGAGACGCTTTAAGGCCAATTAATGGCCAATGACGTCACGTGTAAATTGATTTCATATTTCCTTCGACTTATTTACAGGTCTGGGTAGTGCTGGTTATTCAGCAGCCACGGTGGTTATTGGCTACAACTTCAAAGAGAAACGAAATTTTGCCATGGGAATTGCAGTGTCAGGTAAAGTAACATACAATTACAATCGTTTTCTAACCGTAAATACGACTTTCGCATAAATGTTTTTGATTACCTTTGATAATCGATTATTGCAGATGAAAAATTTATTACTGACACATATTCATTGAGAGAGAGAGAGAGAGAGAGAGAGAGAGAGAGAGAGAGAGGAACTAGAGTATTGTAATTTAATATTTATGTTTCTCCTTTTCATTCTTTAGGGGTCGGCGTAGGTACATTTGTCATGGCACCACTGTTTGAATTGGCAAGGGATTACTATGGCAACACAGGGTTTTTCTTTGCATTGGCAGGCCTTAGTGCTAATACAGTTGTATTTGGGACCCTATGCATTCCAAGTAAGCTTGAGAAATACACAAAAGAAAAACGAAAGCAAGATATAAAACTTCATGAGGCAAAGCAACACTCACATATTATATTATCGACCATACGCTTTTATTACCATATCATCAAACAGAAACCTGTGGTTTGCCTTTGTATTGCAAGAGTAGGTTATAGTGTAGGAATTCACCTTATTCACGTTCATCTACCGAACTATGCCGTGCAAATGGGATCCACTACCTCCGAAGCCTCATTCTTGATATCTGTAAGTGGAATTCTTGGAGTTTTAGGACGAGTATTAACAGGAATAGCGGCAAATGATGATGGAATCGACGACATACTATTGTTCTCCGGTACAATGGGTATAACTTCGCTGGCGACATTTCTGTTCCCTTTGTTTTCACATTCCTTTGCGGGACAGGTTGTCTACGCTGTTTTTCTTGGGACATATTTTGGATGCTGCAATGTCGTTGTGGCAAGCATTAATATTAGGTTTGTCGGAGTCGAGTGTATGGCGACTGCAATGGGTATTGAGGTATTTTGTGCTAGTTTTGGATCCATGCTTGGACCTGTTCTGGCAGGTGGGTAGTGGCTACTTTTGTAATATATTTAATAAGCACTATCAGTGTCGCAGGATGAATCCAAAATTGCACTACTATCTGTCGACAATACATCGTAAACAAAAGTTCCAGAGAGGAGTTGATACACAATCAAACATAGAGTACTTTTAAAAACGTTCCAGAGAAACTTATTAGAAGTTATTGCCCCGTTGTTACCTTTTCTCGTACAATATGTCGTAGGTTTGTATGGAAAGAGATCTCTGCAGTTTTGAGGATGTAACTTTTATTTACTCATAACAACATGCTTTGTTTTGATAGATAATATTTCTTGTTACAGGAGTCATTGTTGACAACGGTGGAACATATGGGCAGTCCTTTGTTGTCGCAGGTTAGAACAGATACTATTAAGAACGTTGTTTTTTTTTTTTCTAATACTTTGTTCTTTCTGATTGCATCGTTTCCTGATCATTGCCTACTTTTACCTTTTCTGACAAACAGTATCACGTTTTCGTAAATAGCCATTGCACGAATTAGTAGTATAATAAGTATGTCTGCTTCTCTGTGTCGGGTCTATTTCAGAGAAAGTTATATGTTATTGTTATTTCTGTGAAGACAGGCGATTTACAGCCTGTGGATTATGGACTGTGTAGTACCTAATATAATAGATTCCTATAAACTATTAAAGAAGATGAGAAGCGGTAAAATGTTCAGAAGAAAGATGGTGGGTCATTTTGTGCTTTTTGGGTGATGAACCTTCACAAAACTAACAACGAAAGCCAGACAAAAATGCAGTATTCCAGAAAGTTTGCCGTGGAAGTCTGAATAAAAACAACAAAAATATTTCTAGTATCGTGTCAAAACGCATTTCTGCCAGTCATGTTTGTTACGCACAATAATGGTGACCCCTTATGTTACAATTGTTACGTTACGGCTGTAGATTTTAACAAATGGAATTATGCTTTTGTCATCATTTTTACGACGAACATGCCAAACGTAACATGAACAGTACATTTATTTCATGAATTTTGTTTCACTAAAGACTTAATATTAAATTCATTAATATTTTCTCGGGTTATACAGAATTTTCTATATAGGAATTAGGAATTTGCACCTTTGAAAATTCGGTTAAGATACGATGCCCAGTGCTAAACTGTCACAGTGGCAAATGCTTGCGGAGTTATATATGCTATGCTAACAAATAATACTTAAAAACATTCTGTTTTTGTACCACTTATAATGCCGGAATAGTTGAAATTTAAATCATTGCAGGCATCCTGGCGAATCCAAAGCGATTTCATTACAAGTGTAGTATATGATGCTAGTGAATGATAATGTCTGCAAATACGTTGTCGTCGATAAGAACGGTCAACAACTTTAATAAATAAATAAATAAATAAATAAATGAATAAATAAATAAATAGAAAATAAAATAAAACAAAAAATAATAATAGAAAAGAAAGATGGTAGCATGTTCCTCATTTGCGTAACTACCACAAAATCATCGGACGCGAATATCGTCCTATACTTGCGAACATTAACGAATGTCTTGAGCGAACAACCGTTGTTCATTTCAAAGCAATTATTTCGAATTTGCGACGAATCGCATTCGCATTCGTAAGCTCATTCTCGGTTTACATGAAAGCATGGTTGAAGTAAGCACGGCTAAGAATCCCTTTTAAAATCAATCATTTCGCCCCGACATAAGACATGACGTCATAATCTGGAAAAAATCGCGAGTGGGACATTTTGGGAGACATTTGCTTTTTCAAAAATAAAGAAAACGACACGGCCTACTGTAACAAAACATACATCGCCGTAATCAGTAAAGAAAACGTATTTTCATATATCTTTATTATTTCGATTTGATTGATATAACATGTTTAAAAATGTCTCCAAAATTACGTTTTGTTATAAAACAACGTCAATTTTAGGCTTTGGGACATTTTGGGAGACAATTGCTTTTTCTCTTTGCTTTTTAACACGACAACAAATCCAAAAAATAATTGCATTTATTATATGGCAAGTGATGAAATATAGAGAAATATGTATTAAATATAACCAATATTTGAAAAAGTTATATTTTCACATGTGAAAATATAAAAAAGTTATATTTTCACATGTGAAAATAAAAGATTTGGGAATACGCAAATTACGATTCCACCGTTTTATTTCTAATTTATACATAACTAAATTTTATAATCTATGCTATTGTTGACGTAATGAACATTCACACACAATAGCGACGTAATGACGTGACGTAATGACGTCATTTAAGATTTTGACGTCATATGCTTTAGCGCGCAACGTTACAATGACTACATGCAATATAATAAAAAGAAAATTCAAGTTTTTGTCGTGAATATGAGTTTTATTTCATCTCGGGAAGTGAAAAATTATTTATTTTATACCTTACAGTGACAACCAATGTATATCAAAACTTGATAAAATTGGTATTTTCATTGATATGAAATTTCACTGATATCAAATCTCACTGATATCAAAAGTCACTAGTGACTGATATCAGCCTATATCTTCACTGTAGATTTTGGATTACTTCTGACGTTTCCATTTACTTGACGTCATTAAATGTGTCTCACTTCAGAAATTCAAACGCCTATAACTCCGTTATTTATGAACGAAAACATAAAGTGTGGGTATTCATTTTCTTAGTTAGAACGTAAGTAACAATGTGGTACCAAAATTATTTGTGTTTTCAAAAATTTTTGGTTTTTGCATTTTCACCGCCTGCCTTGTGAATTGGAAAATGCCTGTTATGTGTATTGTATAAAATAAAAAGAAAATTTGCTTTTTTTCGGTGAATACCAAAATATATTTCATCTCGTGAGTTGAAAACATAAAAATTTTCACTCGTGCTGCGCACTCGTGAAAATTCTGATGTTTTCAACTCACTCGATGAAATATATTTGGTATTCACCTCAAAAAAGCAAATATCCTCTATATATTTCATTCGTGCCTTCGGCACTCATGAAATATAAAAAAAATTTCACTTCACTCAATGAAATAAAACTCATATTCACTCCAAAAACTTGAATATCCTCTATCTATCGAATCTATGCAAAAACGTATTTTTCAGCAGGAAAATTATTTCGATGACTTGACCAGGAAAGATACTGCTTTTACAATAAATCGTTTCTACTTGTTTTGTCGCTGAGATGGGACATAGCTTTTGTCTTTAGTCCCACGCCCGGTATTTCTGAAGTTTTTCTTCTTCATTGGAATAACAGAAATTGATGTCGCTTTCATATTACGAAACCGTTTCACGACTTATACCGCCAATTAAATCTTACCGGCGTTGCGACTACTGCGGCATGCAGTTAAATGTAACGCGGGACACGCCGTCTTTTCATTGCTTTCGACAATTATGAATAAAACACTCTTAAACTGATAAGAATTATTAAGTTTATTTCTCAACCATCGTTAAGATTTTTATTTGCTGAAAATTTTAGTGTAAAAAGTTTTAATCTACGCCCACAAATAAGCATTTTATCGGTTTTACAAGCAAGCATAGCAAGCATTTTCACAAAGTGTCACCAGTATCTTGCGTAACGTCTAATATATTTGTGTGCTGACCACAAAGACAGACATTGCTACGATTGTATTAATAATGTAAATTATTGCTAGTGTTTAAGATAATAAATAAATTGTGCTAAATTGTGCTTATTTTTCAGGAGCCTTTCTACTTCTCCACAGCATAATGGGCATCTTTACAGTAATGGTGTCCATGCCAGACCAACAAACGAACAAATTTAATGATAAACCACAAAAAGATATTGATCAAGTTCAGCTAGACCAACAAACGAACAAATTTAATGATAAACCACAAGGAGATATTGATCAAGTTCAAAACGCAGATCTTAAACAGAACGTATTTGTGATAGAAACTGTCCAAAAAGATAATCAAACTATTTTCTGCACAAGACTATAGTTACAAGGACAGCCGGTTGAGATGCTTGGTTGGTCGGGTTGAATGTATGCGGCTGTCAGTCATAAACATCAGATAATTTTATGGTGACTTTACCTAACTGTCAGTTTAGTTTTTTCAACCCCTCGGTTTTTGGAGTGGAAATTCAGTCTTTCTGACTGCGCCGTTTCCTGATCATAGCCTACTTGTACCTTTTTATGTTACATCGTTAATGACGAAAATTGCTCAAAAGGGTTTAAGATATACTTACTCACGTAAAACATCTTATCAGTGGTGTGAGTAGATTTGTTGAGTTTTTGTAAATGACAGGAACGTAATAGTCTCCATAGACTTACTACTATAGGAAAACCTTCAAACTCCCCCATTTGCTCTTTTTCTTATGCAAGTAAAGCTGTCCAGTTCAGGTGAGCGTTAACAGGACCATTGGTTCTCTAGTCCATTCATCCCATAAACATAATAACATTGGTAAAGCGCAGAAGAACAATAATAATAGCTTCTTTTGTACATTTGGGTCTTTTTTTTTCTTCAATTTATTGGCATGCTATTGAATGGAATTCTTAAATGTTAATCAAAAGCCATATTTCTGTTACAATTTTTAACAATGTCGCATAACACAAAGCCATCTGGAAAACATGTCCGTGTAATATATACCCCCATTATACGCCACTTTTATATAGAAAAAATGGAGTGTGCAGGGGTATACCTATTTTTCTCATTTTTGAGTCAAAACATAGATTATGGCGAGGCTAACGTGTACCCAGCAAATATATGTCATATATGAAAAATATTAAAAAGTTCAATTTTTTTACAACTGAAATAATCCCTGTATATAGCAAGGGCATATTTTTGTAATGGCTTGATGTTATCCTTTTTGATGTTCATACAAAATTTGGTCAAACTCTGTCCTCTGTCCTCTCATTCTCAAGATCATATTGAGTGGAAATTGAATTCTGATATTAGCATAGGACCATAACCCTTGATTTCAAATTTTATGAAAAAAAAAAAAAAAAAAAAAAAAAAAAACAGTTCCAAGCCATGCGATGTTGCTATTCCATACAAAATATTATAAAATTTTGTTAGCTCATTGCGGACCAGATATTTAGCAAAAATTTGGTCACATCCAGTCAGTTATCCCCCACAAAATTGATTGGGAAACAATCTGAAGTCAGTCAAATACCATATGCATACAAACAAAAAATGGTCAAATTCTGTCAATTTTATTGACACAATATTGGTTCGAAACAATTTTTTGAAGTCAGTCAAAAGTCACATTCATGCAAACATAAGTTGGTCAGATTCTATCAATTCTTCCTTTAGGCTTACAATATTTTTTGATAACATTCTGAAGTCAAATGCCATGTGCATGCATTAAAATTGAAATTCTGATGCAAATCAAAGACCACAATTCTGTAGCGAATAGGATAGAACAGATAGCCCCGTTTACACATTCACGATTTTCTCTACGATTCACCCCGATTTCTCATGGTCAGAAAAACCGGGATAGATCGGAATGAATCGAGGCGAAAAGTGGAAATATTCAGTGTCACTACGATTCCAGTAAGAATGTCCACGATATTAGTACGGTGTCTGTAAGCTATCGCTACGAATCAATGACGATTCATGACGACAACGCTACGGTCAATGAGGATTAACCACGGTGGCACAACGAATGCTCACGATGCTTGTACGGTTCGATACGGTACTAGTACGATTCACGGCGGTAGCCGTCGTGGCCAATCGTGGAGCTCCGTAGCGAAACCGTGGATGATTCGTAGGACAACCGTACACTATTTGTGGTGAATCGTGAGAGTTCGTGGTGTCAAAGATTCCACGGTTTCACTACGGAGCTCCACGATTGGCTACGATCTCTCACGAATAGCCGCGAATATAGCTACGGTGTCTGTACTCTGTACGAATAAGCACGATTCCGCTACGGTTGCGCTACGAATTAGGCCACGCCCAATAACCACCACGATTCGCCACGATACGCCACGAATGTTTTAAACAGTTTAAAACTTCCGTAGCGCTACCGTGGAGTTTCCCGAATCATCACGATTCATCAAGATTCCCCACGATCCACCACGGTTCTACTACGAATCACCACGGTACACCACGGTACACGACGACTTTACAAATCGTGGCGAATCGTAGCGGCACCGTAGCCAAAAATCGTGAATGTGTAAACGGGGCTTTAAACCATTACTACTGCGGCAAAATATTTTAATCATACAAATCTTCTGTCCGTGGTTTTTATAAGATATTTTATGTCCATTTTTTAAAAGGTGAACAAAAATAAACTTATTCAAACGTACCAATGTACTTTAAAAGACGCGTTTGCGTGATATATTGTCCCTTCATTGAATGGCTCATTATTTGACATTCAAAGCTTACGATGTTCGAAAACCAGCGATGGGGTCAGCGATATTGTTTTCAAATCAAAGATTTTTAAACAATTGTTTGACGTGGTAATTTAGCCTTATGCCCCGTGATAAAATTGGAAAAATACAATGTGGAAATCTGACGCTACTAGTAAAATTTACAAACACGCACGCGAATAATATGCTATTCACATTTTCTCTATTTTGCTTTAAAGCATTGATTTCTTGTTAGAGCTATTTTATAAGACGGTTCTAATATTAGGGGTATGTTTTGTTATATACTGAGAGGAACTAGAAACTTAAGTTTCAAACTTCCCATAGTTTGGTGGTTGGGCTCCGTAAAATCGATTTTTGAACTCTGGTAATTTCTTTCCTGGAATAAAACGATTAGACACAGTAGAGTCTCCTTCAGACGGTCAGTAAAAGAATTAGTGGAGGGTTCAAATCGATTCTTACGGGGTTTCCACCCAAAGTATAATAATTAAAAAAACTTAAGTTTCTAGTTCCTCTCAGTATTTGATTCAAGTTAATTTTTGAAGACTGAAGAGCATCCTACCAGCGATTTTGCGACTCTTTGCGACTGCTTCGTACAATAATGCCTTTAAAAACTAAACTATTTAACAAAATGATAAAGAATTAATACTGTGAACTGCATGCATTCTGATCTTTTTAATAGAATATTTCAAATCTAAAAATCCTATCCCGTATTTAAATCGAATACATGTACGTATGGTCAGACTAAACACCAACACAACTTTATTTCAGTTTAAAATCCATGATAAAACACGTGTCTTATTCTGTCCTTCAATTACTATGAATCACCATCCTACCAAAACTACCGAAGTCAAACCTCACCAAACTGAACCCGGAGCCTCCGACCTAGATCACGGTTGGGCATGGGTTGTGTTGTGTGCCTCTTTCGGAGCTTTCTTAATTATTGGTGGGAATATTTATGGTGCTGGCATTATTCACATTGCCCTGTTAGAGAGATACGGACACGACATCACTACAACGTCGTGGGTTGGAGCATTGCTCTCTTCTATGGTCAACATAGGTGGTAAGTGTAGAATCTGGCATTTTAGCTCACCTGAGCCGATGGCTCACAGGTGAGCTTATAGAATAGGCAGGCATCCGGCGTCCTTCGTCGTCGTCCGTCCGTGCTGGTCGTCATTTTCAAAACTCTTCTCTGAAACCGCTGGGCCAATCAAAGCTGAATTTTATATGAAGCATCTATAGGAATGGGGAACCAATGTGAATATAAATAATGTAGGTCTGACCAAAATGGCCGCCATGCCCATCTTTGGTAAAAAAAAACCCTTCAAAATCTTATCTGAACTGGTGGACCGATTTCAAAGAAACTTGGCATGAAGCATCGATGACTCAAGTACTACAAAGTGTATATAAATCATGATCCTGTGATGACCTTTATCTATTTTTCAGTACTTGGTCAACATAGGTCGCCTATGTATTTGAATGGGGGAAGACTGTTTTAAAAATGTCATTCAAAGGGAAAATCTTGCCATGCCCATATATGGTAAAACCCTTCAAAAATCTTCTTCTCCAGAAATGGTGGACCGATTTCAACGAAACTTTGCATGAAGCATCGATGACTCAAGTACTACAATATGGACCGGATATTGATTATTCTGAAGGAAAAAAACACATCAGTTTCTTTTATATGGAGCTATTTTCCAAAATATTCAGACATTTTTATTGGTATATACAGCAGATCTCGTGTGAGCGTTTACAGGACCATTGTTTCTCTGGTTTTTCAAATCTGTCCTTCATGCTAAGAAAACATAATAACAAGCTGCCCGTCTTGTATTTGAGCGGAGGTAAAGTAGAACATATTTCTAAGCACTCCGTTGTCCATATGCGAAAAATTGGGAAAATATATTAATGATATGCTATACAACCGAATGCAATTTCTGGATTCGAATATTCGCATAATTTTCTAACCAGCAATGATGTCATGTGTCAGTTTAAAGAAGGACTCAAATTTAAGGCCAAAGGTCGAGAAAAAATATGACCAGTAATCCTGCTTGTCTGTTGAGTAATTCAAGATGCTCAACATTTTGACACACTTGCAAATTGAGATTGCTCAATTAACAGTTTGACACTTTGTTGATTCAAGAGACACTTTGTTGATTCAAGTGACATTTTGTTGATTAAGTTGAGAAGAAAGCATTGCTTGCTTTCAATAAATGTTTTTTTAAGTGTGAAAGTCCTACAATTTCAGTTAAGTCATGTGAAAACGTAAGATGGCTGGATAGATTGACAACACAATCCCTTAGGAACAACACAGTCACAACACACCTTTCACAAAGTACATGTAGGCCACACGATAACAATAGGACCCTGAGTATTCATGGTGGCGGATATCAACGACATGCATGTAGAACTTAATCTTGACTTGACAATAATGGTGTGTCGTTGCTTTCTCAGACAGAACTCCAGAGATTTGTCATTATTTAATACCTCCAGATTGTCTAGTTTTCTGTGCAAAATTTGTTGATTTTCTTACATGGCGCCATTGGTATAGCCCAGATACGATGCCATGCATATACCTCATATTTTCAATACATGTACCACCAAGTAAGTCATCGTAATGGGTCTATTGAGCATAGATATGTATATTATTCGAATATATTCGAATATCCTATGCGAATATTCGAATACCAATTTTGGCATTCGTTGACATCCCTAATTATTACATACATACAATGCAAAACATACATACTTGGATTCAGAAAGAAGCCATAGGTCTATACAAATCTGTCACCGTTTTTGCTTTTTCTAGGACCTATAGTCACTGTATTCGTTAACAGATTCAGCTGTAGAACTGCTTTGGTACTGTCAGGATTGTTCTACGTCACTGGTTACCTAGCAACAGTGTTTGCACCCAATATCGAGATGTGTTTCCTGACTTGCGGGGTAATTGCAGGTATGGGTTGTATGTGTCCATCAGGAAAACATGTACACGTAAAAACTATATCCCCCTGAATCCCAATTGTATATAGTAAAACTGGGGTGTACAGGGGTAAACATTTGTTTTCCCCCTTTATATATATATATATATCCAAACCTTAGATACCGGGTACTTGTTAGAATTGCCTTGTGTACTCACAATCTATGTTTTGAGCAAGGATATTGAAAATGGAAAATTTTTACAACTTGAAAAATCTCTGTATATTGTATGTGCGTGTTTTCCTGGCTGAACAGATTAGAAAGCCAGTAGTTGGTCTGCCTTTGATATTGTTTTCGGTTATTTACTGAAGAATTGATTATGGTTTTCCAAAAGCAAAATACGTGGATTACTTACATCATGTCAAATCACATAACTTTGTACACACCGTATTTTTCCACATTTTTCCGATTTACATAAGAGTAGCATATGAGACGCTTTAATGCCAATTAATGGCCAATGACGTCACGTGTAAATTGATTTCATATTTCCTTCAACTTATTTACAGGTCTGGGTAGTGCTGGTTACTCAGCAGCCACGGTTGTTATCGGCTACAACTTCAAAGAGAAACGAAATTTTGCCATGGGAATTGCAGTGTCAGGTAAAGTAACTTATACAATTACAATCGCCTTCTAACCGAAAATACGACTTTCGCATTTATTAAATGCTTTTGATTACCTTTGATAATCGATTATTGCAGATGAATAATTTATCACTGACACATATTCATTGAGAGAGAGAGAGAGAGAGAGAGAGAGAGAGAGAGAGAGGAACTAGAGTATTGTAATTTAATATTAATGTTTCACCTTTTCATTCTTTAGGGGTCGGCGTAGGTACATTTGTCATGGCTCCACTGTTTGAATTGGCAAGGGATTACTATGGCAACACAGGGTTTTTCTTTGCATTGGCAGGCCTTAGTGCTAATACAGTTGTATTTGGGACCCTATGCATTCCAAGTAAGCTTGAGAAATACACAAAAGAAAAACGAAAGCAAGATATAAAACTTCATGAGGCAAAGCAACACTCACATATTATATTATCGACCATACGCTTTTATTACCATATCATCAAACAGAAGCCTGTGGTTTGCCTTTGTATTGCAAGAGTAGGTTATAGTGTAGGAATTCACCTTATTCACGTTCATCTACCGAACTATGCCGTGCAAATGGGATCCACTACCTCCGAAGCCTCATTCTTGATATCTGTAAGTGGAATTCTTGGAGTTTTAGGACGAGTATTAACAGGAATAGCGGCAAATGATGATGGAATCGACGACATACTGCTATTCTCCGGTACAATGGGCATAACTTCTCTGGCGACATTTCTGTTCCCTTTGTTTTCACATTCCTTTTCGGGACAGGTTATCTACGCTGTTTTCCTCGGGACATATTTCGGGTGTTGCAATGTCGTTGTGGCAAGCATCAATATTAGGTTTGTCGGAGTTGAGAGCATGGCGACAGCAATGGGTATTGAGGTATTCTGTGCTGGCTTTGGATCCATGCTGGGACCAGTTCTTGCAGGTGGGTAGTCTTAACTTTGTAACCTCTAATAAGCGCTATCAGTGTTACAGAATGAATCCATAATCGCGCTACTATATGTTAACAATCCATCATAAACAAAACTTCTCATTCAGAGATTATACATAATTAGTTACTTTAAAGAACGTTCTATAAATCTTAGTTTACCGTTAAATTGTACAATATGTTTAGAAAGGGATCTCTGTAATTTTGAAGATGTAACTTTAATTAACTCACAGTAACAATTCTTTTTATAGATAATATTTTATGTCACAGGAGTCATTGTTGACAACGGTGGAACATATGGACAGTCATTTGTCGTCGCAGGTTAGAACAGATATTGTTTAGATTTTTTTCTGACAAACAGTATCACGTTTTCGTGAATAGCCATTGCACGAAGTTAGTAGTATTATAAGTATGTCTGCTTCTCTGTGTCAGGTCTATTTCAGACAAAGGCATATGTTATTGTTATTTCTGCTAAGAAAGGCAATTAACAGCCTGTGGATTATGGATTGTGTAGTACCTAATATGATAGATTCCAGTAAGCTATCAAAGAAGATAAGAAGCAGTTGAATATTCAAAAGATAGATGGTGGGTCATATTGTGCTTTTTGGGTGATGAACCTTCACAAACTTACAACGAAAGCCAGACAAAAATGCAGTATTCCATCTGAATAAAGACAGCAAAAATGTTTCAAGTATCAAAACGCATTTCAGTCCTGTTTGTTATATTTGTGTGCTGACCACAAAGACACACATTGCTACGATTGTATTAATAATATAATTTATTGATAGTGTTAAGATAATTAATTAATTGTGCTTATTTTTCAGGAGCCTTTCTACTTCTCCACAGCATAATGGGCATCTTTACAGTAATGGTGTCCAAGCCAGACCAACAAACGAACGAAATAAACAATAAGTCACAAGGAGATATAGATCAAATTCAAAACGCAGATCTTAAACAGAAAGTATTTGTGATAGAAACTGTCCAAAAAGATAATCAAACGATTTTCTGCACAAGACTGTAGTTACGAGGACAGCCGGGTTGAGATGCTTGGTCGGTCGGGTTGAATGCATGCGGCTGTCAGTCTATCAGATAATTTTATAGTGACTTTACCTAATTGTCAATTTAGTTTTTTTTTCACCCCCTCGGTTTTTGGAGTGAGAATTTCTTTCTGATTGTGCCGTTTCCTGATAATTGCCTATTTGTATCTTTTTATATATTACGTCGGTAATGACGAAAATTGCTCAACAGGGTTTAAAATATGCTCACGTAAAACATCTTATTAGTGGCGTGAGTAGATTTGTTAAGTTTTTGTAAATGATAGGAACGTAATGCAATCAATCTCCACCCCATAGACAGTGAAAACAAACATCTCTTTGTCATAAAGATGTGAAGAATATCTGTTTTTAAAGCAACGTTCACAAGATTTTACCTGTAAAGCTGTATATTATGAAGGTCGTGTGCTGTCAGATGCGGTCAATGAATACACAATACAAGCAATGGTTGGTTTTATTTTATTTAGTTTTTTACAACGATATACAAAACAAGTTGGCTTCTTTAAAAAGAAACCAATGAAAAGGTCAGCAGCCGTTTGTTATAAGAGATATTCCCTTTTGCTCTAAATTTCAGTGTTGTTGATTCTCTGGTTCGTTATTAATTTCGATTCCCATACATTTCAGTTTCGTTTCCTATACATGAATGTCGTTTCTTGTAATGAAGCTTGACCAGTGTGTGTATCTGTTGCTCAAGGCAATGACAAAATTTTTTGATGTTATGGAATCAAAGCCGATACTAAAGGGAGCACGATTGCAATCAATATGTCGATTTGTAGAAAAAGGTACAAGTAGGCAAAGATCAGGAAAAGGCGCAATCAGAAAAAGATTCCCACTCAAAAAACCGAGGTGGGAAAAAACCAAACTAACAATCAGGTACTTATACCATGAAAACATTTCGTAAGCCGAATGAGCAGCTATTTTCCCAATAGGTGGCCACTCAGTTACCTTAACTTAACTAAAAATATGAAAACATATATAAGGCGCCAACAGCACAAAAATATTTTAAACACCAAGACATAAAACAAAAAGAACCACCACAGAAGTATCGAAAACCATTTTGCAGTGCAGTCAATTTGTGACAGAGTTCTGAATTTTGACCTGCAGCCACACTACCAGAAACAGACCCATAGTGCGATGTGCTGGACTAAAAGTCAGACATATAGAGTTTCTGTAGTTTCTGTACCCCTCGTCAGGGTATATACGATGTAATCATAGATGCGCTAAGATAACCAGTCACCACGATCGAGATTGCTTGCTAGATATTTACCGCTATTTGACGGGGAGTGTCAACAATTGATAAATTAAATTGATTGTGGTGAACTGTCTAGTCCCTATAGACGGGTTCACTAGTTTTTAGTAAGCGCTTTACGTGACAAAACGCGTAATTGAGGGAGAGCAGTCGATCATGGGTACAATTTTCTTCATATTCAAAGTAAACACTGTGGAAAAGGTCCTGAGGGACCTTTTCCAATCAAAGACACACAGTATCCAGGAGTGTACAAATAGCCAAGTCCTGGGTTTTCTGGCAAGCGAATGAACATTTCTAAAGATTTTATGTATAACTGCAGAGGAAGATCTTCAGAGAAAAACGAAAGAAGCGAGCTGCAACCTAAAACAAATGGACTCTTCTGTTTGCTTTGAGAAATTTAATCGAAAAATGGAATAAAAATTCAAAATCACTTCTGATGCCCCTAAAAGTCAAAGTGGACTCACCCAAATGATAATGATGGACGAGTCCATTCGTCATATATGGGTTAAAACTTAAAAGACGGTGGTTCAGCTGACAAGTAGTGCCGACCACAGAACCCTCACAGAAGTTCAAATAACGATGGTTGCTTGGTGAAAAGGTAACTCAAATACGAACGTTTTTTAATCAGTTTAACGTCCCTTCAATATTATATCAGCTTTTATGAGACGGACCAATCGGTAGGTTGGGCGAAAACGAGAAGTTCAATTAACGTATGACGGTATTTAAGATTAATTCTGAATAGACAGCCACCGATACTTCAGCATTCATTTTTATGGCATAGAGTGTCATCCATTATTGCTATTGAAAACGGTGCTCGCCACAGCCGAATAGGTTATACGCTCTCCTTGACATATGTCACCAGCTTCCATTGAAATGCATAGAGTAATGCAATATTTGGATATTACCTAAAAGTTAGCTCCTCTATTCCGTCAGCCGATGGAAATATAACCAATTTGGTGGCGTTTTCAATGAGAGCATTAGGGGCATGAATAAGCACGAAACACAAGTGAAAATAGGGCTTTCTAGTTCCCCAAAGTTTCGAAAGTCACAAATTGCACGCGCATCACGTGCACTATAGTTCCAGTGCTAGTGGAACTGTTCGATTTCTCTAAATCAATTTGTCGTTGACCAGAATCATAAATGAAACCAAAATTTTCAAAGGAAATTATATATTTTACATAATAGCGAAAATTCAGTGGTGGTAACTTTTCATTGACACTGAGTATATAAATGATCTCCCCATATTAACAAATTGGAAAGTTCTTTCCGCTTTTCCAAAAAATTATCAGACCATCTGTTCGATATCTGTTTTCAAGCCATAACCAATGTCACAGCCACCGGCAGTGATCAGGTTTGTTCCTGTCGAATATGTAGCATCGGCGGCTAGAAATAAACAAGCCATGGCAATTTCATCTGGTGTGCCAAGTCTGTTCATTACCTAGAATATGAAAAGAAAACAAACATTAAACCGTCTGAAAGACGCACGTTTTATACACAAAACATAATATGTCAAATGACTTTGCCAAACCTACACGAAGACGGTTTGAGTTTTATTTCCATTCCATCAAATGATTCTTGCACATTAGATAGACATTTTAAGTTTTACCTTAATCTTACCCATGTTATTTCGGAGGTTAGATTTGTTTATCAATTACGTACATTTTTGTTAGATCCTTATATTTGTATTGCTTAGAAATGGGTGGGTTTTTGTGCCTTCTTTGAAATATCATCCCATCGAAAACAAGGACCCGATGAGGGCGGTCATAATATACAGCAAGTACCTGTTGTTTCTCCCTAACTTTGAGATAATTTTCCGAATCTTTACTTGCGCCAGCAATTTGGTTAAGTAAAGATGTAAAAACAGGTCCTGGTGACAAGCTGCAAATCAAAGTATAGAGGTCATATAGACGTGTTACATTACATATGAAATCCTAAAGAATCATGTTTCATCTGCATACATCACAGACATCCCATTGCATGCGGGAGATGATGTTTATAAGCATTTGCTTTTTATCAAATCCTGTACCTTATAATAATAATTATGATTGTATGTATGATTTGAATGAAATAAATATTGTTTAAACCAAAGAATCATGTATATAATATCTGCAATGTTTACATAATGTCTCCACGTGACTTGCATTGTCCCGATTTCATGTTGAGCTAAATGGATACGGAACCAAAAGTCACCTTTGACACGACATAAAGTATAGAGAAATTAATTAAGATAAAAGAAGATATCGCTTGTGTCATAACGTAATGTCAGATCCGGAGTCTTGGCTTTGAGTCGCAACAATATTTGGAATATCATAATTTCAGAGTCATCCACAATTTAAAATCCAAATAAAGGGATAAAATTCTAACCGATAAAGGGCATTAAGGTTCATGCACCTAAGTTTTTTTTTCTCGAAAAGTCTTTTGATGTACCAGTTTTTAAGTTCAACTGATACTTCCCTGGTAATACAATATTAATGCATGTTATGCTTCTAAGTGCACAAATGCCGTTTAGATCAGCTCAGTTTACATGGTTAATGTTGCACGTATGCTATAACGACTTTGAGACAAGTTACATATGAATAATAACCTAATCATATTATGTATGTTTTTATATTTTTAAAGTTTGTGAGAAAATTAATAATCATATTATGTATGTTATTAATTTTCTCACAAATTTTAAAAATGATATATGCTTCATTATACGCACCCATTCACTCTAACACCGTGTTTAGATTCGTCAACGGCCATAGCTTTTGTGAGGCCAATCAAACCTGCCTATAATGAAGCGTGAGTTTAGATCATTCATTTGCTTGTTTATAAAGGTATGTCTGAATTATAGGCTTTTATATAATATTGTCATAAAACATTCAATATCTATGAGAAATGTCTGCACCAGCCCTATGAGAAATGACATTGAAATGATCTAGCACGTATCTAGAAAAAAGTCTTTATTCATAAATCAAATCAGGGAACGCAAATAGTTTGATACACATTATCACGGGGTCTATTCTCTAAGCCTATATAATCTGGTGTCCATATCACGAACGAATCTCAATAATAACGAAAACTTAACAGATTCATGTTTTTGGAAATATCTCACAACCCATGATTTTGTGCTTTGCATTCACACCACCCCTACATTTTATTCTTATACGTTACATGTTTACATGTTGTTCTTCCTCCAAAGCAAAATGACGTGTTATTTCTTGAATATATAAATCATTGAAGACCAACAAGTGTACTCACCTTCAGCAATCTGCTCAAAATCACAAGTGTGTCGACAAATCAACCAAAATGTACCGCTAGTTTATCTTCTCGCGGATGAGGCACGTGCTTTTAAGAGCTTTGAACATTTCCGCAGAACGCTTCTCAAACTTTTGCAAAGATTTGTTAATATTAATTTGATGTTATAACATGTATCTAGAGACTGCACTTCAAAAAATGTACATTGCTGACCTAAGTTCTTATATTTTTTTTTCTTTTTTTGAAGAAAGCAATGAAACACCACACTAAGCTGACCTTAACCAGCACAACTCCCGGGCATATTGGCTTGAAGAATAGACCCCGTGATTATACATCTATTGTAACAACCCTAGGTATTTATTTAACCCATTTAAGCCTGGCATCCCTTTTATGGGACATAGGCAAACAGCATAGCCCCAGATGTGACGCGGCGTCCTATCTGGGGCTAATCTGTTTTCATTAGAGGAATTTCATAAAAAAATTAAATATAAATTAAAAATCACTTCTAACACTCCTAAAAATGAAAGTGGACTCACCCAAATGATAATGATGGGAAAATCCAATCGTCAAATATTGGTTAAGGTTTTATTCATTGGCGTATACACTGTAAGGACGATATTACCTTTGCTGATACGTATGCCATAGCATCGTTTTGTCCTATAACACCCACAATGCTGCATATGTTGATGATGTTCCCTTTCGTCTGGCGTAGGTACGGTATGGCCACCTTATATTAAAGAGAATTCTATATCTATGTATAGATTTTGAAACATTTTAATGAATAGCATTACGATAAAGCCAAACATGGTACATGTATGTTAAGCAATTGTAAAAATAAAAATACTCTGAAGAACTCGCTCGTTTGCAAGTAGAAAAGGTAAAAGTAAGCAATGATCAGGAATTGGGGTAAACAGAACCAAAGTCACAGAAAAAAAGACAGTTAAGTACCGATACAATGAGAACATATCGCAAGCCTGAGCTGTAAAAGCAGCTACTTCCATAAATGAAATTAAAACTGGGCTCCTTTAAGAGCAGTGAAAAGATTAATGATACATGTGACCACGGAGTTAATTACCCGCACATCTGGATACACACACTCAAGCCACACATTTAACAAAAATCGACACCAAGCATAAAACAAATAGAATCAACACATAATTACTACTTTGTACTAGCAAGAACTGCCTGTCGTGATCAGGAGATATTACTGTTGTTTTATTAGACATTTTTCACTTTTGAACGTAAATGCTGCTGGCGCTTGCGGTTATGACTTTCCGTGTGATGGGGGACGACTCGTGAGGGCATATTTGAGACGAAGACGAGGGACAATATGAAGAATTACTTAGTGAAAACTATCAATAGCCCGACGAAGACGAATTAAATAAGAGAGTCAAAAAATAAAATAGTCTAGGACGTGTAGCTGTGTAGCTCAGTAGGTAGCCTGCTTGGAATTGAAAGCGAAAGGTCCTGGGTTCGAGTCCCGGACGGATCACTTTTTTCTTTTCTTTAATTGTCTCTCTTGTGACAAAAAAAGCTTTGGAAATAAAACATATATTATCAGCTGATTATCTTTTTTTGGCAAATGCAAGAATCATGAAATGCCCTACTACATTAAATTCTTAAATCGTAAAGGAATTGAAGTTTGAGACGGTAGCCCACATGTATGTTTTCTCTTGTATTGGGAGCTCGATCGTATTTTTTTTATTCAGTTTAACGTCCCTTTCAAGATTATTTCAGCTCATATGAGACTGGCCAATTAGTAGGTGGGGCGAAAGCGGGAGAACCCCGAGAAAAACCACCTGACACACCCGCAAGCAGAACTTGGCTTGTCTCACATGTGCCCAGAGCGGGGCTCGCACCCACACCAGACACAGCGGTGAGATGATCGAATGGTTAAGTGCGAAAAGTTTGTTTGTTTGTGTTGAGGCTTTACGTCCCTGTCAACAATTTTTCAGTCATGTCGGGACGGAGCCAACGCTTCCTGGGTTTAACCAGTACTGTTGGGAGTTAATGTGTCTTGCTCAAGGACACAACACGAT
The DNA here is from genome assembly GCA_964017185.1 of Rugalucina vietnamica. Classification (NCBI taxonomy): domain Eukaryota; kingdom Metazoa; phylum Mollusca; class Bivalvia; order Lucinida; family Lucinidae; genus Rugalucina; species Rugalucina vietnamica. Next base: position 66,323,470 of record OZ024870.1, read on the forward strand.
GACGCCTGTGGGGATCGAACCCAGGGCCTCTCGATCCGGAGTCCGACGCTCTACCACTACGCCACCGCGCTCCCTAAGTGCGAAAAGATCGTATTTTGGGTATAAGAGCTGATCTATCCTCACGCCAATATTTCTTTCTGGGAGACATGAAAATATGAATATACTGAAGGCTTGTACAGGCATAATGTGGCTAGGATAAGTTAGCCATCCTGAACGAATTAAAATGTTTTCCGCGGCTCAAATAGTACACTGTATAGTGTACATGTAAAGATATATGTATATATTTATTAGGTGTAAGACCTACAGTTCCACGTGCTGTCTCGTGAGAGAACATAATTTATTTTGGCATGTTTATACATGTATTTCAAACAGATACTCGAAATCGTGATGTTATTTATTTGGTTGATGTTTCGTTTTGAGTCCATTAGACAATCATCTGCAAGTCATAAGTGCGATATCCTAGCTACATTTTGCAAAGCCATACAAATAAGTTGAGGTTTTGTAGACCTTCCACAGTATTTCAGCAGTTTGAATGCGATAATTACGATTTTTGGGATGTTTTTTCCAAGTCAAAGGCTTTCTTTCTGATCCTCATTTATGCTCTTGAATTATGCGTGATGTTTATCTGTTTGAATTCAAATAAATATAATTAAAGTTCAAACTAAAACAATATTATTTTCAAGAAAATGAATGTTTATAGACTGAGAAACATACAGTTCGTTTTTGTTTTTGTTTTTTTTCATAACGTGCCGCGTACCTTGCTTAACCCTAAAACAGGTGACAATATTCTTTAATATTCTTTACGCGAGCACACACACACACACACACACACACACACACACACACACACATGTTCCGTAGATGACTTCATGTCGCAGTGGTTAAGTCAGTCGCTTCGTAAAATCACATGTCGAGAATAAATACGTACAGGTAGTTGATATAAGACTGGTACAAAAATATTTTAGGGAGCGCGGTGGCGTAGTGGTAGGGCGTCTGACTCCGAATCGAAAGGTCCTGGGTTCGATCCCCACAGGCGCCACCGTGTAGACACATAAACTCCTTACTAACTGGTTAAACCCAGGAAGCGTTGGCTCCGTCCCGACATGACTGAAAAAATGTTGACTGGGATATAAAGCCTTAATGAAAATGATTTTGATAAGAGCATCTGATTCGTTAGCTCAGGAGGTTGAGCGCGAGTAGGAAACGCCTATTTTTATTGGAATTTATTATTTTTATTATTTTTTTTTTCGCATCTTTGACAATATTCTTGCGTAGAAAAAAAAAATAAATAAAAACTTAAAACCTATATGCATTGGTAAAATGCAAAAATAAAGAAATCCAGACAGCAATTAAACATATAAATCGTAAACAAACAATGTTATCATATGCAATGGTAACAATGATTATTGTTGAGCTTCCAGTGCAGAATGTTATTTTTTAGACACTCGTGTGTATAACTAGGGATCGCTAGTTCAATTCTGAGCTGCCCATGGCTTTATGGTGACACTATAAACCGAGATCCCGTCTGCATATGACGATAACTGTTGGTGGGAAAGCAACTATCAACTATTTGTTATCGCCATGTGACTTTTAACATACTGGTGCATGTATATACGTACATTGGTTCTGTTAAACTACATTTCACGTGTTTTTCGTGAACACACAGTATTTTTTTACATGTAAACATGGCAAGATTTACGATTTGAAACATTTATACTGTACATGTGTATGAATATGTGTATTCGGGTATTGTCTATCAGTGTCAGCACCATCGTATATGCTTGCGATACAATCAAAGTCCTTACAACAAAGATTGATGCAACATCACACAACATCTGATAAAATGGATTAAAACAACCTTCAACGCAACAATATCGTTTTGGCAACTACCAACACCAAGACAATGAACTCTTCGCCGTAGGTTGCTGCCCAATTGATCAGTCTTACAATCACGGATGACATAAACCAAGTTCTGCTTTTGGGTGTGCAAGTTCGTTTTCTCAGGGTTCTCCCCTTTTCCTCCTGTTACTGATTTACCCGTCTCATATGAACTAAAATAATCTTGAACGGGCCGAAAATTGTATAAAAAAACAAATCATCATGATCAGAAAAGAGCACAATCAGACCCTTATCTGTAATCAAGTAACAATCAAGTAACAATAAAATGACCAAGAATCTATACAATTAAATTTCCCATCCTAACATAGACACCAGGCGGGAGAGACATGGCGGTGCAACACATCACAAGCAATTTAACAACACGCATAAAAACAAAATTACTAGCTCTTTCCAAACAAGACCAGCGTCCATTCTTTTAAAAGGGACAATACATGAGGCAATAATCTTCAGAAAACACATGTGTCAATGTGAAGACTGTATACACCATTATATGTGAAACAAATGAATAATTTGTGCACTTTGTAGTGTCCAAAATTGCTTCTACGTGAAAATGGCGAACATCAAAAGTAAACTGCGGCGAAGTGACGCGCGACCCGCTTTACGGGGCGACTGAAACACTAAGCGTCCTCAACGGAAACACTTTAGAAACTCATGAAAATAATATAATTGAGTTAGTTTGATTTTTATTTATTTATTTGAATTCAACCAGGTGAAACAGCACGCATACTATCACACAGAATAAATGAGGATCAGAACGAAAGCTTGTCTTGCCAAATTAATTTTCTACATCGTAACCATCGCACTCGATATGGCAGTCTACAATAAACAAAAACAGTTGTGTGGCTAGGCATATTGTAGCTACATGTAGGGTATTGCCCCCATCGCTCTTCCTACTGTCGAATGGACTCAAAACTAGACATCGACAAAATAAACATCGTTCGCTCACGAGATAGCACGTGAAACTGTAGTTTTACATGTAATAATACATATATATCTGAACATGTACACTATACTTTTTGATTTGGTGTCTTGTGTATTTGTTAAAATTCAGTTTCACGTCCCTTTCAAGATTATTTCAGCTCATATGAAAAGCACCAAACAGTAGGTGGGGCGAAAACGGGAGTACCCCGAGAAAAACCGCCTGGCACACCCGCAAGCAGAACTTGGCCTGTCTCACATGTGGCCATTGTGGGTCTCGAACTCACACCAGACACAACGGTGAGATGATTAAGTGATTATGAAATAGCGCTCTTAACTGCTCGGCCACGGGGGACGCTTGCGTATTTTTTTAGTCATTAGAGGCGGTCAGCTTATCCTATCCACATTATCTGTACCAGCCAGTCAGGAAATAAATGTTGACGTTAGGATCGATCGCTGATCCGTTCTTCTGCCGAAAATGACGATCGAGTTCTCGGCTTCAATGGGTGAAAAATCAAGACCTATAAAAAGCCTATACATGCGGTCTGCCTTCTCACTAGACAGTTTAATCCAGAAACTTACGATTTTAGTATTAAATGCAGCAGTGAATTTTGTGATTCTTGCATTTGCCAATAGATAAAATAATATTTTCTTTTTTCCTTTTTTTTCATTTCTTTTTAATTTTCTAAGCTTTATTGTCACAGGTGCGAAAAAAGGAAGAAACAAAGAAAAGGAAAAATAATTTTTGTCCTACACGGACTCGAACCCAGGACCTTTCGATTCTATGTCTTACACTCTACCTACTGAACTATTCAGCTAGGCGTCCTGGACAATTTCGTTTTTTTGCTTATCTCATTTAATACACCTCCGGTGGGCTGTTAGTAGTTTTGACTAAGTTATTTCTTCATATCGCCCCTCGCCTTCGTCTCAAATATGCCCTCACGAGTCGTCGCCCATCACACACAAAGTCGTAACCGCAAGCGCCAGCAAAATTTACGTTCAAAAGTGAAAAATGTCTATTAGCCATACGTATATATGGTCTTTTACATTTACTCAATGCATATTTGTCAAATTCTGAAAACGTATAATTTAAAATTGTCGGTTTTTTAGTAAAGAGAGGGAAACATCTCTCTACCCACCTTTGAGACATGGAATGGGGCAAGAAGATTAACTTCATGTATCTCCCGAAACATGTCTATCGTTAGCGTATCAAGGTTTTCAACTGGAAATGCTGCAACACCCAAAACATGCAATCTATGAAGATTATACTTTGACCATCGAAAAATAATTTTGCTAAATTGCCACTTATTTTGCGCGAAGAAGAATAAAATCAGTGTAAAATAATAGTCACATAGAAATAACTGGGTATATGCATGTGAAGCACTATTATTTTTGTATTTTTAATGCACATTTAAGAATTTTGAAATATACTCACTTATTCCAGCATTGTTGATTAGACAATCGATTCGTCCATACGTTTCTAAGGCCTTTGAAATGAAAGCCTGAAAAAGTGACATTTTGTGTTTTTATTCATAAATTGTTTTCAACCTCCTAGAATGCTAATGGAAGCAGATGCAACAATGACTGTAAACCCTACTTCAATTTGTATGAAAAAGAGCGCTTTGGCTTGTAGGAAAATGAAAAAGTAGGCAATAATCTGTAAACTGCACAATCAGAAAAAAATCCCACTCTAAAAACCGAGATGGGGAAAATCAGGTACTCATACTAAAAGCATATCGCAACTCAGTTACCCGAACTTAACTAAAATATGAAAACTACATAAGTTGCAAACAGCACAAAAAGTCAACACCAAAATATAAAACAGTTTGAACCACACCAGAGGTATCGCCTTGGAACGACCAGTAATATAAACGTGTTCGCCCATCTTTATAATAATGTTACAAATTGGAGACATGGCTTTGGATTAAATATCAGTTTGAATACTTCGAATATGTTATACCTTGATATCAGCTTCTTTTTTGACGTCACACTTGATAAACTTTTCAACACCAGGGAATCCAGATTTCAAACTGGATTCTAGCTCAAGCCCTTCTTGTTCTGTAAGATGCATGAAAAATCACTTGAGTCTTCGCGTGAAAAAAAAATCAACAATTTAAGCCCCAGTCAACCAGGAGGCGTATTGATTATTTTTGATGTCCGGGCCAAAGTCACTTGAAATTATGTATTGTTTTGTCATTATGAATACACATGTATGTCTGATATGCTTTTATGCCATTACTCTGTTTTTATGTATTAGGTCTGATGATATTCATGTATGTAATACCAAAACCCAGGAATTATTATTTTCATGATATATGGAATTCCTGGCCTGAAATTCCAGTGCTGTTTTTAAATTCCGGGGACGGAATTGGAATGTATTTTAGGGAAAATACATTCTTTCTCCAAAGGGGGAGCAGTGTGGAGGACCTGGGTTTTGGGTCATATTTTTAAGGGAAATTTTAGAGGCTTTACAATTATGTCTTCATTATGTAAATGTCTGAGTCATTTTACCTTATTTTACCTTATGTTACCTTATTTTGATATAAAAGCTATTTCTTGGTAAAAAGACTTGTATTTTTGCATTTTCTGACAATTTCAAAGCTTTTAGTTAACAATGTTTAAGAAAATCTCAAATTCTGTGTAATTTACTGAAGTTTTAGACTTTTTTTTCTGCAACCTAAAGTAACCTTTTTCTTGACACACCTGTGTCATGTTTAAGAGTTGTGATTCCAAGCCTAGTTCAAGAAGTTTTGTGTATTGAAAGGGAATTGTGTATAGGCAAAACAGGAACGAAGTCTCACTCATTGGTATGTTTGCTTTCAAGATCCTCGTATCTCAGTTCTTGCATCAGTCTGTGAAAAATACCATGCTTAAAACGTCTATGCCCAAACCCAAAGCATTCTACGTCATCTGCGTCTTTGTAGAACGGCGGGTAGCATCAGCAGCAATTTATATCTGCTGCGCCTGCATGTATACAAGTAGGAAACCAGCTTGTTGTTCGATAGACATAGTGAAAGAAATTCTTATATGTGCATCTCATTTAAATAGTATTTTGTTTGCTTTTGACGTATTTAAAATTTGCATATCTTTTTGTTCATCGTTTTTTTTGTGTGTGTGTTTTTATCATAAAACGCCATTGGACGCGGTAGAAGCTCCACGCGAGCGCAGTGAACGCCGTGAAAACGCCTTGCAAACGCAGAAGAAACATCACGATAGCGCAACGAACGCCGTGAAAAGACCTCGCCACAGAAGAGCAGTAAGACAAATGACGCGCCGTGAAAACGCCATAGACGAACCGTATATTAAGTGCGGTGTAAACGCAGTAAGATGGCGATGGACGCCGTAGCATCTCCGTGCTAGCACGGCGTTTGCACTACGATCCCACTGCTCGCCCGCGGAGTTCCTGTCGTGTTGATGAAGTTCTCACTGCGTTGCCAATAAAGAGAAACTGACGTCCGCCCGGAACGCGCATAAAAATGAAAGTTATCATTCGTATGAAAATTTGATGAGGCTATAAAATATAGTGCACCATTATTGTTTTCGCTTGTGCACAATTTATGCAATAAAAGCGATCAAAAATAATTTTGTCATTCATTTACATTCGTTAGGTCCCTCGGGGAGTGTTGAAAACCTTGGGCTTCTCCCTCGGTTTTCAACACTCCCGTCGGGACCTAGGGAATATTAATGAATAGAAAATCGTGTTTGATCCCTATATTAATGATATAAAAAGGAGCATGATATCTTTTGCACGTACCTAATATGTCGCAGAATACAACCTTGGAGCCATGGCGTACTGAAAATCAAAGAACATAGATGTGGTCAATGTTTCAGAACAAGAGCAAGAACACACCTTTATTTCAGTATGAACCCCAGGCCTGGGCGGTATATTAGAACCGTCATCATAATTGTTACTAACAACTACATCAGGCCCCGAGGTTATAAAACTTTTTTCTTGCTCAATTCAACTGAGACTAAAATTCAAACTTCTCACAAATACCAAACTAGCCCAAATACATGTATATTGAAATTGAAGGTTTAGAACACTATATAAAATTAAATTAAAACTGAGATCCTTTAAGAGCAGTGAACATATAATAATGAGAAAATGGTGGGCCATACCGCGGTTTCGGCTACAGTGAAGTCTGAACTAATGTATACACCCTTGTGCACATCATGTGCTCGCCATGTGCACTATGCGTGAGCTTGATCTGAGCCATGAGTTGCACCTGATGTTCAATTCAAGTGCACTCCAAGTTCTGGCACTTCAAAACCCTTACCGGTACCTGTAGTTCACTTTTGCTGGTGTTTGATGATACCACTTACCTGTATTTGCTGTATCAGTAGTATAATGAAATGGTTTTGATAAAAAAGAAAAGTTTGCATTATTTTAAGTTTGTCTTATTATAATTTTTCAAGTATTACATCTCCTCTAATTTAATGTTCCTTTGGGGAAAATAAGCAATTTACATACATGTTTTCCTTTCTCTATTTTTTTGCTCCTTTTTCTTTTTTATTAGATCTAATCTTCTATATTCTTTATTGCTTTCTTTCTTTTTTAATCTCTCTTTTCTTTCTCTCGGCTTTGCAAACTTGTTTCAAATTTATAATCCTATTCCGCAAGGTTTAAACAAAGGAATGCATGTAAATGTCTGTATACCCTAAGATTTAGGATATTGTTTTCAGAACATAAACCAATATTTATTTATTTATTTATTTATTTATTTATTTATTTATTTATTTGAATCGATTGAAATCAGAGGACTGCAATGGAGGTAAAAAAAACAGTCAACGGTTGTCAAGCGAACAGAATCATAAATCATTAATTTCCGTAAGCCTTCTTTTGAATAAGTTTAAGATTGATCAAGTATACTCAATATCTTATCCAGGACAAATTTGCTCAAACTTCGAGGTTAATGGTCCTTTAATCCATTTTATAACCTTCATAAAATATGAGCAATAACTCATCTATAATTATTCATCTCTACAATAATACAATTAAAGAGAGCATTTGTTTTTACCTGAGACTGGTTCAGTAATTAATTGAATGGTTCTCAGGTAAATGTTGACTGGTTATTTAGACAGGTAACTAAAAGATTTTCTTGCTGGGAAGCAGATTAAAGCAAAAGATTAAAGTAAAAGACTAAAGCAAAAGATTTAAATAAATAAACATTGAAAATAAAATAAAGTTTCTAATTATATTTATTACTTAATGATTTAGGAAAATGTAAAATAATCTATATCAAGTTAATAAAATTTAACAACATTCGAACATTGTATACAATATGCTTATCTGAGGTAACAAGTAACCAAACATTCTCTAATCATGACCAAACTGATTAATTTGTCTATTGAAACCAATTATGAAGTGTGCGTGATATTAACAAGGTGAGATAAGACATGTTAATCATAATGAAAATTCATATGTTTTACCTGGGACTGGTTCAGTAAATAATTGAATGGTTCTCAGGTAAATGTTGACTGGTTATTTAGACATGTAACTGAAAGATTTTCTTGCTGGAAAACATGATAGTTTTCAGGGAACATGTGAAGAAAATTCGACAAAATAAGAAACTTGACAAAGGTTCACCAGTTACAATTACTTCATTCATTCATTCAAAAGATAAAATATGAAAGTTGAAAATAAAATAAAGTGTTTAAATATATTTATTATCTATTGTTTAAGGAAAATGTTATTTGTCTATTGGAACCATTTATGAAGTGTGTCTGATATAACAAGGTGAGTTAAGACATGTCAAAAACTGGACAAAAGTTCACCAGTCATAATCCATCCATCCATTCATTCATTCACAAAATAAAAGTTGAAAATAAAATAAAGTTTTAAATATTCTTATTATTTATTGTATTAGGAAAATGTAAAATAATTTATACCAAGTTAATAGCATTTAACATCCTTTGCGCATTCTATACAATATGGGTATCTCAGGTAAAAAGAAACCAACCATTCTCTAATCATAACCAAACCGATTAATTTGTCTATTGAAATCAATTATGAAGTGTGCCTGATATTAACAAGGTGAGATAAGACATGTTAATCATTCTATTAGTCACAGCACTTTGATTGGAAAATAAACAGACAGGATGGTACAGGTATACCTGTGTGACATTATATACTCCTGTCATGTCTTGAAACACAATGCCGTGTTTATTTATTTATTTATTTATTTATTTATTTATTTATTTATTTATTTATTTATTTATTTATTTTATAAAGTTGCTAAGTTTGGGTGCATGAATAAGAAAGGAAAATGATAAAGTATCCCGTATAAAACATGATGGAAGCCTCATTCAGCCAATGTATTACAACATTTTAGCAAGCGCGCGCGCGCGCGAGAGAGAGAGAGAGAGAGAGAGAGAGAGAGAGAGAGAGAGAGAGATGATCTCTTTAATTTCCGTTAGTCTTCTTTTGAACAAATTTAAGATCGATCAAGAATCCCAATATTATTTGTTCATTTTGTTCAATAGAATTAAAGAAGCTCAAACTTCATGGTATATGGTCTTTTAATCCACTCTATAACCTGTCATAAAATATGAGCAAGAACTCATCTATAATCATTTTCCAATGGACGCATATCTATTGTAAAATACTAATACAAATACAAGAGCTTTTGCTGGTTCAGTAAATATAAGAATGGTTCTCGGGTAAATGTTGACTAGTTATCTAGACAGGTAAAGGTGTGAAATTCAGATATATCATATTATTTAAAAATGCACAACTATGGCGAAAACACATGTAGCTTACAGTGCAATTTGTGCGCTCATTTATTTTGTATACCTGTGTGACATATATACTCCTGTCATGTCTTGAAAAACAATGTCATGTTGTTTATTTATTTATTTATTTATTTATTTATTTTAATTTACATTGTTGCTAAGTTTGAGTGCATGAATAAGAAAGGAAAATTATAAAGTATCCCATATAGAACCTGAAGGAAGCCTCATTCAAACCATGTATTACAACATTTTAACAAGAGAGAGAGAGAGAGAGAGAGAGAGAGAGAGAGAGAGAGATAGATAGATAGATAGATAGATAAAGAGAGAGAGAGAGAGATGATCTTTTTCATTTCCGTTAGCCTTCTTTTGAACAAATTTAAGATCGTTCAAGAATCCTCAATATTTTATCCAGGACAAACTTGTTCATTTTGTTCAATAAAATTAAAGAAGCTCAGACTTCATGGTTTATGGCCCTTTAATCCATTTATCACATGTCATAAAATTTAAAATTTGAGCAACAACTCACCAGTCGGAGTGTGTCAATGATACAATTAAAGAGAGCTTTTGGTTTTAGGTGGAACTGGTTCAGTAAATATTCGAATGGTTCTCACGTAAATGTTGACTGGTTATCTATACAGGTAACAGTGTGAAATTCAGATATATCATATGATTTTAAAAATGCACTACAGCTATGATGAAAACACGTGTAGCTTGCTTACAGTGCAACTTGTGCGCTCATTTATTTTGTTCAAGAAACTAGAAGCGGTTTGCTCATGACACAGCTCAAACGGTATGTAAGGCAAATTCCCGCATTGCTCATGGAATATCTTGCTTTCACACAGCCTGCTTTGGGACTATTGTTTAATATAGATACTTTGTTTCTCATAAACTTGCAAAACAAATCAGCATTATTTTGCTCAGTTAAATTATTTCATTTTCCAATTACATGCATTGGTTTGATTGTCACACAAATGCATCCTATGATAATTACCTGTAAAATTGAAATGACACCCGAGCTAACAGCAAGTGCACTTTTGGCTCAGATAGGTATCGTGCACCTGGAGTTCTAGGTAAGTGCACTTGACTCTCAGAGCTTGTGCAAAGTAATGTGCACCTGAAGTTCAGAGAATGTGCTCACCATGTGCACTTTCTGTATACTTTAGTTCAGACCTTACTGTACTTAAGCCTCATCAGTGACCCTTTAGATTTGGCAACATGGCACCAAAGCGAATTACTTAAATTAAATTTGCAACTTTCAAGAGGGTAGACAATACAAAGACTAGTATTATCCAAATGGGGCCAAATAAGCCTGTAATTTATTTTGCTAATAAATGCATTTTAACATTTATTAGTAGGATATATTTTAGTCTCAGCTGAGCTGAGCATAAAAATGCTTTATAATCTCGGGTCCAGATTACATTTTGTTTGTGTTTATTTCTTCCGTAAAAGGTAACGTCAGACAATTGCACTAACCATGTTGTTTGGTAAGTTAATGGTAACCAGTGACAAATAATGGTTGTCTTAAGAATTGAAACTGTGAAGTATGATAATGCGTGAGTTGTAGGGCATACATAATCTATAACTAAGACAATTTACTCCGACACAGCAGTCGGCCTTAAACATCAGGCGTTAAATCGCAATTATTTATAAAAGAAAAAGTACTTACCAAATGTCTCCACAATAGCTCTACCAAGGCCTCGACTACCTCCCGTTACCAACGTTACCCTGTCCTTGTAACGCATACCAGTTTCATTTGTACAGGTAATCTCAGGTGAATATAACATACAGCTGTAAATAAACTATTTGTACATGAACATCAGAGTTTCGCATTTCGCGAGCTCTCTGATTACTTATCGTGTATGTGCACTCACTCTGGTCAAAATTAACGAACAACCATTGAAAACGTTACACAAATATAAACTAACTTAATAATAATAATAATAATAATGGATTAAGCTAAACACACATACCGTGATTTATTTAAAATCGACTTCAAAATAGCCTCTATGACAATTGTTTGTTGTTTTGACGTACGCTGTACGGGTATCAGTTACGTTAAAATCGTCGTACTTTGTACTTTTAAAAGAAACATAGCGTGTTTAAAGATATTTTTCATTGCCAATCATATCGAGAATGGTCTTAATTTCAGTCGAATTATTTGTAATGTTGTCTTTCAGACCACTGCTTCAAATTTGAGCAACGTGAGTAATGGGTCATCAATAGAATGATGCGTGATGGTAATATTATTATGGTGTAACGTTTTCTTATTTTTAAGCTCGAGTAAACAAAGCTATTATCTAGAGCTAAAGACGCCAGCTGTAATCTGTAAAGCAGTTGGGTACAACATACCAATTTTCCATCGACCAGTTAAAAGTACGCGTACTTGATAAACGGAGCTGCCACAAGACTGAGGTATGAAAGTCCTACCTTGAGAAGCATTTAGGAACTAAAACAGATACGTATAAGTGTCGATAAACACCTGTACACATACCTACAAACTACAGTTTCACATTTTTAAACAACTGACAAGAAATAAATGGATACGCGTTTTGTTTTTGATGTTATTTTCTTTTAGTTTTTGTTAAGAAAAAAAAAGTAAACCCTGGATTAAAATTTCATAAAGAAATCTCATGCATATTTAAAGTATTTGAACATCATAACCAAAACATATAATTCAAACCTAACACGTACACAAAGACGCGTAACAGGAAGCAATTGTTATATCCATAGCGTTAGGCCTCGTTCCCGCTAGGTGGCTAGCTCCCGAAAGTCCGCGCTCGGCGATGACAGGCCTGCAAATTACCCCACCCCTTACCAGCACATGTTATAGTGCCCAATGTTCGAGTTAAAATTTCCGAGAAACCAGAGTTTTCCCGGAATAGCCGACCTATAAGCCGTGAAGGCACTTGTATGGACTACAAAACCCACTGGGTCTCCAACTCCCGAAAGTCGAAAAAGTACCCAGCCGCAGAGGGTACCCGCGGCATGCCTTTTCTATACGGAAATGTGCATTTTTGGTCATATTTGTCCCCCTTTTTCTCGGAAACCAGAGTTTTCCCGGCATAGCGGTGCATGTAGTCTGAGAGTGCCACCCTTCTACTGTAAGACCCACTAGGTGGCTAGCTCCCGAAAGTCCGCGCTCGGCGATGACAGGCCTGCAAATTACCCCACCCCCTACCGGCACATGTTATAGTGCCCAATGTTCGAGTTAAAATTTCCGAGAAACCAGAGTTTTTCCCGGAATAGCCGACCTATGGGCCGTGAAGGCACTTGTATGGACTACAAACCCCACTGGGTCTCCAACTCCCGAAAGTCGAAAAAGTACCCAGCCGAAGAGGGTATCCGCGGCATGCCTTTTCTATACGGAAGTGCGCATTTTTTGGTCATATTTGTACCCCTATTTCTTGGAAACCAGAGTTTTCCTGGCATAGCGGCCTATGTGGCCTGAGAGTGCTACAATTTTACTGTAAAACCCATAAAGTCGCTAGCTCCCGAAAGTCCGCGCTCGGCGATGACAGGTTCACAGCCGAAGAATGTACCCGCACTTTGCTGTTTTATATTCAGGTCATTTTCGTAATATTTTTCTTGGGCTGAGTAGATAATTTGGTGGGCTTCAAACCCCGTTATATCTCGTCTGTGGAACTTAAATTTCATGTTGGCAGTTTCGGCTGGTTCTGCTAGCAGTAACAGCTGATTCGGCTGTTTCGGCTGCTTCTGCCAGCAGATTCTGCTACTTCGGCTGTTTCGGCTAACTTCACCCACCTGTTCCCGCAGACAATTTTTCTATGCCGAAGATTATTTGTCACAGAAACTTTGGCAATGAGGTTGCGTTGACACACAGCAAAGATAACTTATATTACTTAGTTGCACGTGGTTACAAATAACTAGTGCATAAAGCTAAAAAAATGATACTAAGATTATCATTATTTATTTACATGCGATCTTTTAAAAAGTAAATTCAGATTACCTGGGCATCTCTGCGCTTTTTCAACATCAGCTCTGTGCTGGCTCTTATCTTCGGTCCATCAGCATCACCAACAGACACAATGGTTGGCACAGCATCAGGCCTTAGGAGGCGTTGTCGTGGCTTGTACCCAAGAGAACCTGCAACTTTGCTGGCCAGGAATCCAGTGAAACTATCACTACTGAAATGTTCTCCACAAACCACATATCGACTTGGGTCTACCCCAATAGCGTCCGCATTCAGCTTCGCATTCCTAAGTACCTCAATCCACCGACGGCACCTAGCCTTCTCCGTACGTGACTCATTTGGATTGGAAAACTGGTGAAAAGATGTCTTGGCCTTTCCTCGAATGTTCACACAATTGAATGCTTGGCACTCCGGCATTTTGAATTCTTCCCCGCCGACACGCTCGTCTTGCGAATGAGTTCTACTCCTTTTTTAAGATAATACCCGAAACACAATAAAACACTTATTTAAAATCACAAAATAAACCGTAAATAAATCACTAAATCATCAAAAATCAACCAAAAAAACGTAACACAAATCACAAAGAAAACAAAACATCCGCCATTTTTACACACGCTTCACTAGTATATCACGTGATATATATATAAAGCAATTTCATTGGTTATAATGAATGTGGCGTTATGACGTCACACATTATCGATCTTTTACCTTCAACACAAAAAAGTGTCATAAATGGCGGAATACGTCAAATAGCGACTTCTATATTAATGATTTTCAAACGTCGATATATAGCGAACTAGACCCTCATCGAGCAATGATACTGCGTAGATCGCAACAAGATATTGTAATCTTTCTATTAAGACATGCTTTTATCCAACATTGCCTTTCCCTTTAACCTTTGTCACAGATATTTGACAAAAAAACTTCGCCACAGAATTGAATTAACACGACCATATTTTTCTGCGACAACCCTACTTTGTCAAAGAAAAATTGTCCGTGGGAAAGAGGTTTTACCCAAAATTTGGAGATACACGGAAGGCCCCACAAAGACAAATCAATACTGATTGTAGAAGAAACAATTTTGTACTGTTTATCAGGGACCATAAAATTAATAAATAGTACCAAGGCATTATCATTAAAGGCTTAGCTCCTGAAGGAGCTATATTGGTATCGCTGTTTATTCGGTCAATGGCCCTCTAATGGTGCATTATGATCCTTAGATCAAAGGTCATAACGAGGTGATTATATCACATCGCTGCAGGGGGGGGGGGAATAAAGAAGCCCTAAAGGATAATACCCGTAGTTCCACTGTTTATTGGTTTTCTGGTCCCTGATAACCTGTGCAACAAAACTGCCTCCCTCTGCAATCAATATTGTTTTTGTTTTCCTGTTTTGGCCCCTACCTGTATTCTGAGTCACTGCTAGACCATTAGGTTTTCTAGTGCCCTGTTCCTTATCTAATGACCCTCAATACGCAGGGAAATATGTCTTTAAGGGGCATAATGACTCTCATAATGACTCTCAATAAAGGGTGTTACACCATAAAGATGAATTAGTGATCATCAGTGATTGTAGAGGAAGACAGTTTTATTGAACTAGTTATTTTTAGGGACCATAAAACCAATAATCAATGCTATCACATGTAGTTCTGTAGGGTAGGGGCCTCTTTAGTACTATTTGCAGAGATATGATAAACACCTAAGTACGATAGTCCTTTAACTCTAGATTAAATGAGCCACTGCATGAGAAAACCAACACTTTGCATATGCGAAACCAAAGGCGCAGACCAGCTTGTGCTACACAGATAGCACAATCCCTCTTCTTCTTAAATCCAAAATTTCCAGCCTCTAACCATCTTCTGTGATTGGACAGCCCGGTTTGTGTCAGACCTGGTCGGAACCCAAATTGTTGGTTTTCTCACACACAGGCTCAAATTGCATTGACTTAATAAAAGTGGAACAACAACGGACTAAATGTGCAGAGACGGGTAGTTGTCTTGTCGAAGGGATTCTAATTTGCTGGTCGTGAACTGCCCATCTATTTCGCAGTTTGTCGCCCGTCTGTCCGATGTTAAGTTCTTGGCAGTCGTTGCAGATTAAAACATAAAGAACATTTTGCACTGTACATTCCATGTTTTCTTTAACGTGAAATGTTTTGTTCTGCAAAGTTATGGCTGATCTTTCAATTAAGTGTTTACAAAGCCTTAACCTTGGCTCATTACATCGGATAACCGTTGCGGATGTTCCTAATTCGTTAAATTCAGATTTTGTTAGGAGGCGCTTAAGGTTTGGTTGTTTTTTACATTAACAATTTTTGTTTATCTTAAGATTTTTAACATGGTTTCGTCCGACTTCAGAACATCCATATTGTTTTTGATAATTCCAAATACCTCTTTGTTTTTAGGATTGTAAGAATAAAATAAAAATGATCCTTTAAGAGCAGCGAACATATTAAAGAGGAAGGGAATGGGTCAGTATATCTTCTGGTTCCTTATTTCTTACTTGAAGGAGTTTGGCCTTTAGGATAGATGCCTGAATTAATGACTTCAGTTAGATATTTTCTTTGTTTAAGTGTATGAGACAATTCGTTCAAGCGTGCTGGTATTAAAGTTTCATCACACACAACTGTAAATAATCTTTTAGCCAAAGAAAATGGTATGTTTAATTTCGGTGTGTTTCGGGTGGCAAGAATCGATATGAGTAACTTTATGAAAAATATCGGTAGAGATTGGTGTTCCAGATTTCAACACCAGCACATCTAGAAAAGGTAAATGTGTGGATTTGATCAGTGGTTTGAACTGGATATCTTTGGGTAAGCTATTCAGTACATTTTCGAAAGGTACAAGTAGGCAAAGATCAGGAAAAGGCGCAATCAGAAAAAGCTTCCCACTCCAAAAACCGAGGTGGGAAAAAACCAAACTAACAATCAGGTACTTATAACATGAAACATATCGTAAGCCGAATGAGCAGCTATTTTCCCAATAGGTGGCCACTCAGTTACCTTAACTTAACTAAAAATATGAAAACATACATAAGGCGCCAACAGCACAAAAAATTTTTAAACACCAAGACATAAAACAAAAAGAACCACTACAGAAGTATCGACTTGGAACGATCAGTTACACAAAGTTACTGGCGGGCTTAAACCGGTTTTACAGGTACCTAACCTCACCCTCAGCTTCTGCAGTGGTTCACAACATTTAGTTAGTTCTTCAGTCCTCGTGGTGAATCTCTAACTAGTCAATGAATCATCAAGAACAAACAAATAAATCATGATAAACATCCTGATGAATCAAAAACCAGGACTCACAGATTGAGTAAGCTGCCCGACGATGGAGATCCCTGGGCGCCGAATAACCTACTAACTCCGGAGCAAAAGAAAAACACCAGTTGGACCCCGGTGGGCCAAGCAACAGACAAGAAGCTCCGGCCCCAACCAACTAAAATGAATAGCTTTAAGTCGGGGCCATCATAGAGTCTGACGCCCGACCCACCGGCGTGCAATTAAAGAAGGCAGCATAGTTATCAACCATGATTGGGTTAAAAACTAAGCATGCAGACTGTCGCATAACATTCAAGTTATAACCTATACGTCTGTAACGTGATATGATTTTTCCGAACTGAAGAGAAAAATCATTTATTCCTTTAAGTTTCTTTAATTTGTAAACCAAGTCACCATAAAATTCAGGTTCCGAAAGGCCCTCACTTAAAAGTGTCTTTAACCCAACATTATATTTGGAAATCAATTCATAGTGTCTACGATAAAATTTAGAAAAGGTTTTTCGAAGTTTATGATACCGATAGCCCTGTTGGAGAAGTTTTGCCGTTAAACATTTATTTCGAGCGTTGAAGTCTGTAACATGATTGCAGACTCTAGCAAACCTAATAAGTTGCGAAATGTATACACCATAAGAAGCACGACGAGGAACGTCACCATCCAAAAAAGGAAAATTTACTATATCAAAATCAAAGTCATCGCGCTTATCATAAATTTTAGAAGAAACAAATCCATTTGCAACAGAAAGATGTAGATCTAAAAAGGGGGCTTCGGTATCTGAGATATTAGCTTTGTTCAACTGAAGTTCAGGTGGATAAATTTGATTGACCATACCTTCAAAATAAGGGTTGTCAATGTTCAAAAGGTCATCGAGGTACCTAGATGTGGAATTAAAAGCCTCGATAACATCAGCTTGATTATCATGGTTAAGAGAATTGAGATCCTGAAGAGAAAAAGGCCAAATTGAAAAACAAGCATCTAAAAATCTTTTCCAGTTTTCCATTATATAATGTCAAAAATTGTGACCCTTTTCTGGTGTAATTTTATCGTACATGAGCTCAAAACCAGAGTTGCGTACGTAGGTGCTACTTATGTTCCCATTGCAGTGCCCTTCCGTTGGTAAAGAATGAGTCACTGAATGAAAAATTGTTGTTTTAAAGAATAATACATAAGCCTTCAAGAATAAATTACAACATAAATTGAAACTAGTAATGCGTCTTCGTTAACGTGTTTAGTTAGGTAGGTTAGAAAGTCAATATCATCCCGTAAATAACTCCTTACATGCTTTAACAACGGTTTTAATAGTATGTCGAGAAGATGGCTTCAATGGCTATTTTCGTTTTGGTCCTTTGAGATCAGCAAGGGTATTCTGAGAAATCAGAAAGTTATTATCGGGTTAGATTCATTTTCTAACCAATGTTCAATATATTTGGTCCCATTTAGATCATACTGGTCTTTGAAGTGACTACCATCTTGAGGGTTGCACAAATTTACTGTAATTCTCGTTGGCTCCATGGCTCCATGTTGCCAAATCTAAAGGGCCACTGAAGAGGCTTGAATAGCCGACTGCTCTTAAACGCTCACTGCTCTTAAACGATCTCAGTTTTATTTTTATTTGCTTTTACTGCAGCTGGTGTTGTGCCGTGTGGCGGCCCTAAAAGTCTCCCCGTACATCATCCATAGTGCAGATTAAATTTTCGTTTTGGTCCTTTGACATCAGCAAGGGTATTCTGAGAAATCAGAAATTTATCATCGGGTAAGATTCATTTTCTAACCAATGTTTGATATATTTGGTCCCATTTAGATCACACTGGTCTTTGTAGTGACTACCATCTTGAGGGTTTCACAAATTTACTGTAATTCTCGTTGGCTCCATGTTGCCAAATCTAAAAGGTCACTGATGAGGCTTGAATAGCCGAAACCGAGGTATGGCTCATCACTTTCCTAATTAATATGCTCACTGCCTTTAAAGGATCTCAGTTTTATTTTTATTCACAATTAGGACCTGCTACAATTGGGCGAAACGTAAAGTCTTTGGGATCTTTTACTTCAATGTAGTCTACATTTTCATTTTCTCTGCATGCATTTTTCTATTATATATATATATATATATATATATATATATATATATATATATATATATATATATATATATATATATATATATATATATATATATATATATATATATATATATATATATATATATATATATATATATATATATATATATATATACTAAGCCACTTTGTCCGATTTGAGTTCTGTTTCCATACATCTATTGTCTGTGTTAGTAACGTCAGTGTTACATTCTTGTTTAACCATTTCAATACACTGTGTTCCATTCTCTGCGACTCCATCATTAAAGTCAGTCCCGTCATCCGGAAATGACTGTGTACTAGACTGTACAGTAGGTTTTACCGGTTTACAACGCATTTTGCAAAGTGCTCCGACGATGCATAGGCCGATACATCCTGCTATTATGGCAATATTTACAGGTACAGGAAGTGCAAGAATGTTGTTGTTATTATAATTGCCTTCTGTAGTAGATTCTGTTCTCGCGAAACCGTTGCCTTCTTTATCAGATTGTTTCTTATCAACTGAGCGTGTGAACAAATCTAGGCATACATATAGCAAATCCAGTCTCGGTTTCCATTGGAAATAATGGTCAAATTGATCATAGTATACGACCATGCCCGCAGATTTTAGATTATATACTTCAGTCGCCAGAATATCAGCTTCAACGAGAGTGTCAAATGGCACTCTGTAACACCAATTGGTATATGAAATCAACATAGCAGGTCTTTCATCACGATCATACAGCATTTCTCCTACCAAAACATTCAGACTACCACCTCCAGAAACGGACTTGTCGAAGTACTGTCCATACCATGGGACAGTTCGGTGGTTGAAGTTTATTTTTATCTTGATCACATCATCATTCGAGAGGCGAATGCTGGAATGCGCATTTAAATGCGTGTAAAACTGGCGGATTCCATTCAGTGATGTACTGAAGTCTATCACGGCACTAGAGTTGAATAAGAAAATATCAAAGATATAGTATTTATCACGGGCTTTACTTCGTTTAGGACCGTACCAGACTGAAATTTCGCGAGGCTGGAGAGTCACATACTTTGCCAGTGACCTGTTCACCAATGTTCTCAATTCACTCAATAACTCTGAAAATAGCCTTTTAGGTACGTTATCGATAGGAGTTATTTCTATTTTCACATTGATATCCAGTCCAGTCAATGTGCGATATAGAGGCACACATTTGTTGTTGAGTTTGTAGTGATCCCTTGGACAGATTGCTCGTCTACAACGGTCCTATAAAAAACATTAAACCAGGCATAAGTTAGCGATGTCCGCAAAATTCCGCAAAAACATGGTTACATGTACAATACCCCAGATGGTACTCTTTCAATTAATATACATGTACACAGTCTAATTTAATGGGACCCTACCAGAGGTTTTGGGAGCTGGGCAGAACGGTCGTTGATTTTCAGGGAGCTGGGAGCACTAGCAAATATCTTAGGGAACTGGGGAAAAAGCATACATTTTGGTGGTAGGGAGCAGTGAACAGGTAGCTGAGGAATACATTTTAGGGAGTTGGGGAGAATATGTCAAAAGAATATGTAAAACTAGAGTTACCAGTAAGGATATATATCCAGTTGGACATGCTCCTGTGTTTGGGAGAGGTAGGATACTTCTGGAAATGTCTTGATCATCTTTTGTTGATTTGTACATGCCACCGATCCCCGTGTTCATGGTAAGACTGTAACTGTATTTTTTTCTTGATGATGGTGGGTAGTATGCACAAGACAATGCCGTATCAGCATTGAAACTGCTGTCTACGTTACAATACAAGCATGCGATGTTCTTGAATCTCAGCTTATCATAATGTATTCGATGAAGAATCGGTAGATGGTGGCCTTCGTGACAAACTTTTTCAATGTTTTCATCATACGTTACCCATAAACCAGTCTTATTACATGTGACAATGTCATACGCCTCGCACTGATGCGCTAGAGTGTTCCTTTTTGGTACAAAATGGATATTGCTATATCCGCTATTTTGGTATTGATTTTCAATGTCAGTCACTATCATGTCTGGATGATGAAAAAATCTATGATTATAATTTATTCTATAGTCTACAATTATTGCATCCCAAACTTCGGCTACAGTGTCATTTATATCACCTTCATTACAAATAAAACAGAACTTATTCCAGTACGTCAGTCCGGTGCGTTTAGATGTTATTGGCAACATGTCTGAAATGCCCTTACCAACATGGTCGCCGTAGCATTTGTCAACTATCATATTTCCTTGCCAACAATATTTTACCATCATATAAGCTTTAGAGTCAATCCAGTAATTTGGATTGTGTAACACTTGGGGCTGTTCGCACAGTGCTATCGGTCTTGTGGTTTCCTGTACCAGTATGCTGGCATCTGTAGAGGACTGAACTTCGTCTGTGGGGTTACTGTTGTCAAATTCAAGCTGTTTGTCTTGTTGTTTATCTAGTATACTCGTGTTTTCGTATGAGGTTTCCGATTCAACGCTAGGGTTGGAGAGGTCAGTACTCTCTGTCACACCAGAATGGGTCATTTGGACTTTCGGCGTGGATATTCCGTGGCTTGCTTCTAAATGTGATTCACTGTCGGTTTGCACGCCGAAGTATGGACAACATATATTCTTCGTCGAGCATGGCTGTAAACAGGGACACGGTTGGCAACAAGGCAAGGGTATAGCATAAATGGCTCTAGGATCATCTGTCATTGAATCACAAGTCACAACGTCTCCACAGTGGTTCTTGTGTAGCTTCAGATGGAGGTTTTCGACTTCCTCAGTCGGAGTATAATTTGTCTGAAAGACAAGCACAAGCTTTAGGACTGAAAAAATGGTAGAAGTGATAGTTTGAAATTTGAAAATACAAAAATCATCGGGCTGAAGAACAATGTAAGTTAGAGCTTGAAAATACAGGATAAACGCTGGAAGTGTGAGTTTGAAAATACGTTCGAAAAAAAGACAGAAAGAATCAGACTAAAAAACAAATAGACTGAGAGCTTGGAAGTACGAAACGTGTTCACAAAATTTAATAAGTGGCGAGTTTAATATATAAAATACATTATTGAAAGTAACAATAATTAAATTCTGAACATACAGTTGTCCTTTGCAATTTTAAATTAAACGTTCTTCATACTCACCTGCATATCTGCCATACTTCTCAAAATAATTAGAAAACTCCAGATCGTGACTGTTAGAAACATTTTGTACAAATTAAAGATATAATTGTGTGCATTATTTGATCGTCACCTGGATTATATAGGATCGCGAGCTGCAATGAGAGCGAGATCATCAGGATAACAAGTCTTTGTAATGTATAACCCCTAGAACTCCATATATAGCAAAACTGGGGTATGCGGGGGTATATCTATTTTTCTTACTTTTGCTCAAAACATAGATTGTGGGTAGTCGTTAGAACCGCCTCGGCGAGGCGGTTCTAACGTGTACCCACAAGCTATGTTTTGAGCAAAAATAAGAAAAATATCAAAATTTATCAGCTGAAAATGTTGAATTTTTAAAGCTAAAAATATCTGTTTATTGCAAGGGCTAGTTTTCGTAATGGTTACTCTGAGTTGCCATAAACAGTTCTGCGACGTGTGAAAATGTAACACTTGATTCTATTACAGTGATATCATTTTCACATGTTTATCAGTATATTGTTTTCATATAACTACCCAGTTATTGATAAAGTAGAGCGATCAATGTACTTTTACCGCCCAAGTCCAAAGTCACCAAACCAAAACCGTATGAAGAGCGAAAAATCCTGAATACACATATAATTAAGAAATGTGATGAAGGAATGAGTGATCAGGTGCTCGAGTAGCAAACATCCCCTGCCTAAACATAATGTACCCGCTATATCTATATAGCTGATAAAAATGCCAGTGAATATGAAAGTCCGAAACAGGTGAGTGAGGACTAAAGGCATGGGATTTATTAGTACAGGAATACAACGTTTTAGTAGTGATTGACCGAGAATTGGCGTCATTAACAGATATTGATTCGACGCCCACCATTTCCAACGCGACGACGACACGAATAGTGTTGGAACTTAACAGCTAGGACTGGTACTGGAAATAAAACTTGTAAAGTGAATAGCTATTAAAATTAACGCGACATTTGTCATAATCACCTTCAGATCATAAAGCAAGTAACACTTTCTCACATTCTTTTTGTACTTCTAAGCATTTCTATCACATGTTTGACAAACGAAAGGTCACCGTCATTATAGTATGCTATATAAATAAATAAACTCGCTGACGATTGGTCTACATAAAAGATGCGTTACTCAGCCACGCTCGTGCAATTGACGAAGTCATGGGCAAGGATATAATACTAATAAAAAGCAATGCAACTGAAAAGCGCTCAATATTAACCTGTGATTTGATATTTCAGTACTAGTAATGAAACAGTTTTGCCCTCGAACAAATAATGACCCAATGCTGTATTCGAATATTTAGGATCAAATAAAATTGTCTTTTAGCTCTTGTGTATTTTATTCCGGTAATTTTTCTACTCATCGCTTTTTTTTTTGCCAGAAATATTGTATTTCTAAACTTTCGATATATATCATTAATTGTGCCTGAGCTAGGCTCAAATGAAATTTTGCACCGTTTAAAGCATATCATTCAAGCATCCATAAATGGATCCGGTGCTACCGACAGGTTTGTCTGTTTGATGTTTATTACCCAAATCTCATACTATATGTAAACAAACAGAATTAGCGTACATATATATATATATATATATTATTCACGCGTAATAGTTTTTTTATTGTTTTATGAATGACAGTTTTTGGGTGAAACACTCAGTTATGGCATTTTTGACACACCGCTTATTCGTCAAACATGCATGTAATTTATCTTCCGAAAGAAGAGCTCTATACATTGATGTCCGTAGCTAGACCTTTGGTTTAAACATATTTTATTTGAATTATTATCATACATAACTTTTTATAAACAAACACATGCACAAACATACAAACTGGGATTGGAACGGAAGCATGGCTTATTAAGTTCATCTCCCCCAAAATATTAACTTTGCAACCATACCGGAATTAAATTTGATAAGAATAATAATTCATATTTTAGGATGTATCCAATGAATTGCCTAAGATGAAAGACAAGAATGCCCACAAGTACAACAAGTGAAGAAGAATACTAGCAATACTCGTCACGCAAGTTGACATAAAACAAAGTTGATATAAAAAGGATGGATATTAAGAAATGAGCCGCCTCATGAGAAAACCAATAATCTGCATATACGAAAACAAAGACGCAGATCAGCTTCGCGGTAACCGCGAAGCTGATCAGCACCTTTGTTTTCGCTACTCGGATTCACTGAAAATCGTTTACTTAGTTTTTGCCTATAAAGTGCTGCCAAACCATGTGGTAAACTTATCAACATCCTTTATATAATATATAAATGCAATGATGTCATGGATATATTTGTGTATATATGTATGTTTATATGTTGTCTTATTTCTAAAAAATAATAGATACAATGATGTTATACAGAAAATAAGACAGAAGAAAATATTGTAGATAAAATGTAATTGTACTTCAAAATAGTTTTGAGTTGTCGTATTTTTCCGGTTGTACTACAAACTCAACTTTAAAACACGTTGACTCCAAATGTAAGTGTTTATTTTGTTTTGAAGAGTAATTGATGTTGATGAGGATGATCGCCTATGATATTTTTGAGTAGGCAAGAATAATGACCCCATTGTAGTAACGGTAAGTATGCTGTCCTGTACCAAACGGATATTGTGTCCTCTCATAACTTCCCGTAAAGTCTTCATATGGGCTTAGCATATTAAAGTTCACAAGGGATAATGCAAAGAGGACAAAGGGGATAAAATAGCGATTTTTGTTTTTATTCTTTTCTGTTTAATATGCAGACGTGTTACTTTTTTCTAAGAATCCAAAATCTGTATATAAAAAGAATATTGCACATAAACAAAATAAAAATATATTGACTCTAGCCAACGGTATCGTTTCAAAAATTAAATGTGTTCTAATGACATACTGGCAGATTTTAGATTCGCTTGTTAGCTTTCAGTACCCGGCTCTGTGGAAAAATATGGCTATTTTAGATGAAGTTATTGAATTCGAACAAGGAAGTACTTGAGAGTGGTTTTACGCAAACGCTCATTTTTAAGAACAACAGTAAACAAACCAGTACCAGTGTGCGTTGCGCATTTGAAAATGTCATCCTGCTTTAAGCTAATCTCTCCCGTTAAAACATTTCAATAATCAAATTTCTGTTAGCATAAAGGAACCTAATGAAATGGGGCGAATATTTGGGATTTATCTGTTTGTGTATGCTGCCTTCATCATGCAACTGCAGTGCGAGTCTGTTTATCTTAATTCAACAAGTTTTCAGTCAGATGAAGGTTCTATTGAAACTCTGACTGAAGACAGGAATACAGGCGATATCATTGTGAGCACTTCCAAGTCAATTACAAGACTAAACTTTACTAAGCAAACGCAAGAATTATTGTTCAGTACAAACGGCACATTGGCGTTTATGGAATTGTGTTTTCAGAGAGGAAAGTCGTATATTTTTGCTTGTTCTTATATAGAACATAAATGTTATTTTGTGGTAGAGAATTCGACAGCTGTGTATCGCGAAGAGATATTGGATATAAAAAACAACGGTTTCCCATGGACCAGAGACGGAGTCTTTTCAATTCCCCTTCGCCGAGATAGTAACAGCGTAACGCTTTTTGTTGCCAGTAATGTACATAGCACGTACAATGTTTCATCATTGTTTTCTGTTATCAAAATGTCAGTAAAGTCGTCCAGAATGGAACTGGTTCAAACAGATATTACGGGACTGAGAATTGTATCACCACATAGGTTTGACGTTATGGCGGGCTTTTCTTTCAATAATAAAGTATATTTGGTGGTAAGGATATTTTTCGGTGGTCCAAGTCCGAGACCAATAAAAATTATTGCCACTGAACTGTTACAGATAGACCTATACTCTATCAAACCTCGCGTAATTTCTACACGTATCCGCTGTGGGAACGCTTCGACTATTAGCGCCGCTTGTTTCGTTGATAGTAGCCCCGAAACATTATTCGTTTCAACGGATAATGATAGTGTTCAAATACTGTGTGGTTTTGAAATGAAGGATGTCGAAAATCACTTCCGAAGCGCCCTCGTAGGATGCAAAGAAAAGCATCGAGGATCGCGAATCCCATGGCTCGACATAAAGCCCAAGTCAGCTGACAATAACTTTCATGAAAACCTAAACCCTTGTTTTGAATATGTAAGTACCAATTTATAGCTTCAGCTCCTGTTTCAACATGATAATTTGTGTTCATTGTATATAGTTTAATAAAGATGTTTCATAGACCCTTGTGGTCCGTCGTTACCAAACATAGAATGATTAATGCCTTGGAAAATAATTTCCCCATTGATTATTTGATCCATAAAGAGATTTCAATCTGCTGGTCACATTCTCGATCTCCACGTCCTTATTCCAGAAGAATGTCAGCGGAAGACCCCCAGATACCGAACAAGAGGTCATATTTGTTGCAGCGACCCTCACACCAACAACGAAGTTGACGAAGTTTTCAAGTCTTAGCACCATAACGACGATGGCCTTTTACCACTACAATAACCGCACAATTGGATTTTTAGCAGATGAGGCCGGACTTTTGACCAAGGTATGAATCTTCTAAGAAAATGACAAAACGACATTGGTTATACTGCTCTAAAATTACTCATTTGACAGCTGTTTATATATACGACCTTCGTTTTATTTATTTATTTTTATTCTTTCGAGTCTTTATGAAATGTATTTGTCTTGAAATTATCACCTGATAGCTGTTTGCCTTTTTAGGTTGCATTTGGTGTGCCTGGAATCATTCTGTATACAAAACAGCTGGCGGTTAAGAAGTTCAGAAGAAAACCTTTGCCAATCAAACTGAAGCTCTACAAAAGCAAACTATACATCATCAGTGGACGAGCTGTAAGTAAAGTTACTCAACCCATTTCATTTGAGCTGAATGGAAAGGAAAAAGTAGGCAAAGATCAGGAAGCAGACAATCAGAAGAAAATTCCCAATCAAAGTCCGAGATGGGAAAAACTAAATTGACAATCAGGTACTATCAAAACATATTGTAAGCCGAGTGAAAAATAAAATATAAAGGTTTGATCCTTTGGAAGCAGCAAAAACATTCAAAGGGAGATAGTATGGACTATATTGTACAATTTCGGGTAATGAACCCTCATCAGTAGCCCTTTTAAAACCGGCGACGAAAGCCAGACTATTGTACTGTAATTTCGAAAATTTACACGAAGTCTACAGCTATTTTCCAACAGGCGGCGACTCAGTTACCCGAACTCAACTAAAATATGAAAGGCCCCTTCGATTGAGGACTAAAACAATAGATGGGCTGCTAGTGCCTCCAGGCAAAGCTTATACACTACTGACTGACTATCTGATTACTGGTTAACCGCTCTGGTCTGATTCAGCCCAGGAAAAGTGGTTATAGTCAAACCATCCATACATATAAGCCTTTTATGGCTTAGTTGGATGGTTATATTTTAAGCACTTGAAAGATGCCATGGCATCCGCATTTTAGGGTAAAAGTCCCATAAAATGGAGACAACGTCCCGACATGACCATTGCTGTTGACTGGGACGTAAAACATCAATTCAAACAAACAAATAAAATATATAGAGGATATTTACTTTTTTGAGGTGAATACCAAATATATTTCATCGAGTGAGTTGAAAATTTAGATGTTTTCAAGTCACGAGATGAAATATATTTGGTATTTACCGATAAAAAGTGAATTTTCTTTTTATTTTATACAATACATGGGCATTTTCCTATTCACAAAGCAGGCGGTGAAAATGCAAAAACCAAAAATTTTTGAAAACACAAATAATTTTGATACCACATTGTTCCTAACGTCTAACTAAGAAAATGAATACCCACACTTTATGTTTTCGCTCGTAAATGACGGAATTATAGGCATTTGAATTTCTGAAGTGAGGCACATTTAATGACGTCAAGTGAATGGAAACGTCAGAAGTAATCCAAACTCTACAGTGAAAATTTCGGCTGATATCAATCACTAGTGAAAATATCAATATCAATTCTGCAGTGAAAATATCACTTTTATCCATTTTTTGATATACATTAATTTCACTGCTAAGTATAAAATAAGAAAACGTACATAAGGTGCCAACAGCACAAAACTTCAACGTCAAAACATAAAACAATTAGAACCACAACAGAGGTATCGCATTTGAACGATTTGTTAGATATATAAAACCGACTGGTTACTTAACCCGATTTTACAGAACCTCACACTCCGCCTCTGTAGTGGTTCACAACAATTAGTTAGTTGCTCGATCCTCGTGGTGCATCTTTGACTAGTGAAATCAGGACCAGGAGTGATTTAATTTTTTTTATGCCCCCAACTTTGAAAAAGTTGGAAGGGCATATTGGTTTGGGCTTGTCTGTCTGTCTGTCTGTGTGTGCGTGTGTAACGCCTTTTTTTTGAATGGTGAATGTTAGGGATTTGAAATTTCATGTGTGTATTCCTCATGAAAAAATAGTTGACCCGTATTTTTTTTCTTGTCCGAGTTATGCCCCTTTTCTGAGTTATTTCCCTTTGAAAACAAAATTTGAAAATCTTGTGTGCAAGATATCTCCAAAAGTATTTAAGCTAGAGCCTTCATATTTGGTATACTGGTTGGGGATGATGAGTAGATTACCTGATCAACTTTTGAGAACTTTCCGTCAAATTTTGACAAAAATACGGAATTTTGAAATTTTGATTGATTTTTCCACTTTTCGGTGAAATTTGAAAATTTTGAAAGGTGAATGCTAGGGTTTTGAAATTTCATATACACATTCCTCATGATAAAATAGTTGACCCGTATTTTTTTGTATGGCCAAGTTATGCCCCTTTTCTGAGTTATGTCCCTTTGAAAACAAAATTTGAAAATATTGTGTGCAAGATATCTCAAAAAGTATTTGAGCTAGAGCCTTCATATTTGGTACACTTGTTGGGGCTGAGAAGTAGATGACCTGATCAACTTTTGAGAACTTTCCGTCAAATTTTGACAAAAATACGGAATTTTGAAATTTTGATTGATTTTTCCACTTTTCGGTGAAATTTGAAACTTTTGAAAGGTGAATGCTAGGGTTTTGAAATTTCATATACACATTCCTCATGATAAAATAGTTGACCCGTATTTTTTTGTATGGCCAAGTTATGCCCCTTTTCTGAGTAATGTCCCTTTGAAAACAAAATTTGAAAATATTGTGTGCAAGATATCTTTGAAATTTCATGTGTGTATTCCTCATGAAAAAATAGTTGACCCGTATTTTTTTTCTTGTCCGAGTTATGCCCCTTTTCTGAGTTATTTCCCTTTGAAAACAAAATTTGAAAATCTTGTGTGCAAGATATCTCCAAAAGTATTTAAGCTAGAGCCTTCATATTTGGTATACTGGTTGGGGATGATGAGTAGATTACCTGATCAACTTTTGAGAACTTTCCGTCAAATTTTGACAAAAATACGGAATTTTGAAATTTTGATTGATTTTTCCACTTTTCGGTGAAATTTGAAAATTTTGAAAGGTGAATGCTAGGGTTTTGAAATTTCATATACACATTCCTCATGATAAAATAGTTGACCCGTATTTTTTTGTATGGCCAAGTTATGCCCCTTTTCTGAGTTATGTCCCTTTGAAAACAAAATTTGAAAATATTGTGTGCAAGATATCTCAAAAAGTATTTGAGCTAGAGCCTTCATATTTGGTACACTTGTTGGGGCTGAGAAGTAGATGACCTGATCAACTTTTGAGAACTTTCCGTCAAATTTTGACAAAAATACGGAATTTTGAAATTTTGATTGATTTTTCCACTTTTCGGTGAAATTTGAAACTTTTGAAAGGTGAATGCTAGGGTTTTGAAATTTCATATACACATTCCTCATGATAAAATAGTTGACCCGTATTTTTTTGTATGGCCAAGTTATGCCCCTTTTCTGAGTAATGTCCCTTTGAAAACAAAATTTGAAAATATTGTGTGCAAGATATCTCCAAAAGTATTTGAGCTAGAGCCTTCATATTTGGCACACTTGTTGGGGCTGAGAAGTAGATGACCTGATTATTTTTTGAGAACTTTCTGTCAAATTTTTACAAAAATACGGAATTTTGAAATTTTGATTGATTTTTCCACTTTTTGGTGAAATTTGAAACGTTTGAACGGTGAATGCTAGGGTTTTGAAATTTCATATACACACTCCTCATGATAAAATAGTTGACCCGTTTTTTTTTTGTTTGACCAAGTTATGCCCCTTTTTTCAGTTATGTCCCTTTGAAAACAAAATTTGAAAATCTTGTGTGCAAGATATCTCAAAAAGTATTTAAGCTAGAGCCTTCATATTTGGTACAGTTGTTGGGGCTGAGGAGTAGATGACCTGATTAACTTTTGAGAATTTTCCGTCAAATTTTTACAAAAATACAGAATTTTGAAATTTCAATTGATTTTTCCACTTATCGGTGAAATTTGAAACTTTTGAACAGTGAATGTTAGGGTTTTGAAATTTCATATACAAATTCCTCATGAAAAAATAGTTGACAGGCATTTTTTTTTCATGTTCAAGGTATGCATTTTTTTGGAGTTATGGCCCTTTTAAAATAAAATTTGAAAATCTTGTGTGCAAGATATCTGAAAAAGTATTTAAGTTAGAGCCTTCATATTTGGTATACTGGTTGGGGCTGAGAAGAAGATCACCTGATTACTTTTTGAGGACTTTCCATCAAATTTTGACAAAATAACTCCATTTTGAAATTTTTACTCCATTTCTAACTTGTATGCAAAGGCTTACATTCTGTTTCTGAATGGAGGCAAAAAAGGCAACCGAACAGCTTTTTTAGGAAATTAAATTTCACTTAATTCGAATGAAATAATGAATCATACAAGCTGCCAGTTTAGGGACAAGCATACAGTTGGGGGCATAGTGTTTTACAAACACGCATTTCTAGTTTATTTTATTTTCGCTAAATTCCCATATCTAAAGCAAACAGAATGGTGATGGAAATGTTTACTGGTTAATTCAATTGTTGGCAGAAATGATGTTTCTGGCAACCATCTTTTCACAGGGCATGTCTGTTTCAGGTAAACTACATTGATACCGAATCCTGTGACAACCCCAAAAATAGCGCCCATTGTCTACGCGATGTACAGTCCTGCAGCTGGTGCTCCGTCGAAAATTCAACGACGTCCTTTGCGTGCATGTCAGACAAGAGCTGCACTGGGCAGATAGGATATGTTGTAAGATTGATTTCTAGTATCAAATAATAATTGAGCCTGTGCATGAGAAAACCAACAATTTGGGTTCTTACCAGGTTTGACACACACCAGCCTGTACAGTCACAGCATAAAGCTAAAAGCTTGAAACTTCGGATATAAGTAGAAGATGATCTGCGTCTTTGTTTTCGCATATAACGAATCGCTAGTTTTCTCATGCGGTGGCTCAATTAATAATATATAATATATGCATACCTGAGGTCTCTTTCAAAAAGACTAGAATGCGAGTTTCCAATTTATATGAACAATAAACTAGAAATGCAAGACAAGATTTTGGAAAAAGTGCTATATGATAAAAAGTTTTATTCAGGTGATATCAAGATTTTTCAACTACCGTATACTTTCTAATAAGTGCACATGCTCCAATAAGCGCACACCCTGATCGTTTCCGAAACCCCTGTACATAACCGCACACTCCTCGAGTAGCATATTGGTATTTTATACCTATTTTATACATCAAATACAGTATAAGCCGCATCACAACTTAAGCTTAGATGATCAAACACTATTTTGCAACGACTGGAACACTTAAATGACATCAACATTGTTATTTTCGACATGATATGTTCAACAGTTAATGTGTTGATTTCATTCCTAGTGTGCGCTTATTAAAACGATATTTTATAACCTTAACTTTAAGTTATTTTGAAAAGTAACGCGCACTGTGTGCTAATTAGAAGGAATACGGTATTTCTTCTTTTTTTACAATTCCAGGGCCCATCCCCTGATGTGACCTCATTTGAACCTTTGGTCGGACCAGTTTCGGGAGGAACAATACTGACAATTTTTGGAACAAATCTGGATATGTCCTATGACAGGGGTGTGATGCTACAGGACATTAGCTGCGGTATCATATGGTAAGCATATATAGAGTTACCGAAGAAAAAGGAAAACATGTCCGTGCAATGAATACCCCCTTTAACCCCACTTTTATATAGTAAAACTGGGGTATGCAGGGATATACCTATTTTTCTTATTTTTGCTCCAAAACATAGATTGTGGGTACTCGTTAGAACCGCCTCGGCGAGGCGGTTCTAACATGTACCCACAATCTATGTTTTGAGCAAAAATAAGAAAAAAAATCAAAAATTTTCCTCTGAAAATTATCGATTTTTGACCTGAAAAAATTGCTGTATATCATATGGACATGTTTTCATAATGTGATAATGGCTTCAACAGTTGAAAACCGTTTGAAATCTAGGCTGAAAATTAATAAGGTTTTATATTCTTCAAAGACAATTTTGTACGCCACCAAAGAAAGTCAAGTCAAAGTCAAAGAAATTTATTATTTGATCTAGGCCACCGGTTCCTAACAAATCAATTGTCCACAATAATTATTATACTACGAGTGTCATATAATTATATATATAAATATAATACATATACAACATCATGTTAAATAAACATCTGTTCACAAACATTCAAAAACAATATAAAAATAGTAAGTATCTAAATAGTTGTATTATAGCATATACAAAGCTCACATTTAACCACTGATAAAACTTTTGAAAACAAAGACCTAGCCTTACTTTCTCTTTTATTCTTGTATTACATGCCATAAATGCCTCGTACAAAAATATTTCTTAATTAAATTTCATCAACTGTTTTATTCAGTTGTAAAATGTGTTTTAGATACTTTTGAATACGTTTCATAAGGAAACAAAGGCTCGTATTCAGAACTAACCATCATAAAATGAAATTCGTCCTCTACGACCAAAACATTCCTCTTGAAACAAATTTGACGGTTTCTAAAATTCGTATCTATACTACTAAAAGAAAAGCGAAAATATTGGAACCCATTTTCTTGAAAAGGATCATTTTCATTTTGATGGTTTTAAGTGATATGGCTAATGATTAATTACAGTAAGTAACAATCGACCAAAATTTTAAGTGATATGGCTAATGATAGATTACTGTAAGTTATAGTCGACCATATTTTTAAGTGACATTTTGACTAACAAATTTTAAACCTACCTTTTAGAATTTGCACAGTCTGAAAGGATTTGATAAAGTGTGTGATGACAAAAAAATATGCGGAAATGATTTTAAGAAAAATTGAAAATTTCCATTTTCTGTAAATTTGAAAATTTGAAAATTGAAAATTTTCCCCCCAAAACGTCAGTGTTCAGAACACATTTTTAATTCCAAGTTTACACACAATAGCTCCAATTTGGATGGGTTGAAAAGCAGTACATTCAGTTAAGCATTAAGCGTGCTGCATGCTGTGTTTGATGGAAAAAACAATCCATTTTGTTGGAGAGATGAGTTACTAAGCTTTATCTGAGAATTTAAACATGGTCTGATGAGTGTATATACAATAAAATCTACATTTTTTACTGATGTGCTTTTGAACAATGGCTGCCATGTAAAAACGTTATCAATAGTAGTAAAATTGGTCCTAAAACCAGTTTGACTTTCACGTATAACATGGTATTTTTCTGTCAAACAACTTGTGACTTTGTTATCAAACATATAACATGTGCTTTATACTGTACATTATGGGTACAAAATAGACAGTACAATTAGAGCCTCTTTAAGAGCAATGAAAACATTAAAAAAGAACAGGGCAAACAACACATATCTACATGCAATTCAAGTGTTCGATATTGTCTCTTGCAGGACAAAATTTAATCCAACAAAACTGTTTTGTGTGGTTCCTGCTTATAACCACACCATCAAACACGTGGAAGTCAAAGTTAGATTGGATTCCAAAGACATTATTCTGGGAAATTTCCTCTATCTCCCGGATCCTGTGATAGAGACAGTATCTCCACTGACAACAATTTCAAGGTAAATAATCAGAAACATCATATCAATATATAACTTAAAAAAGTGGATCTTTCATTACGAAAACTTGCTTAATATGCAATATATATAGAGATTTTTTTAGCTGAAAAATATTGAAAATATCATAGGAAAAAAGAAAAATATTTTTAATATTTTTGCTCAAAACATAGATGGCGGCTCTAACGAGCACCTACAATCTATGTTTTGGATCAAAAATAACGAAAATAGGTATACCCCCTTTAAAACCCCAGTTGAACTATATAAAAGTGGGGTATACATTTCATGGACATTTTTTTACAATCTATGTTTTGGATCAAAAATAACGAAAATAGGTATATCCCCTTTAAAACCCCAGTTGTACTATATAAAAGTGGGGTATACATTTCATGGATTTTGTTTTTTTAGAAGCAGTGACAACACGATTGTTGGCCATATTGATCAATTATGGGCAATAAATCTTTACCAGTTTAAAAGATACATTTGAAAATCGAATATTAAAACGGCTTAACAGGATACTGATTTTAAAAAAAATCGCTAAAAGTTGGATGAAAATGGGTTCAAATACCAAGGCATGCAATATTTCTCAATAAACTTATATACAACAATGTGGCAACCATAGTTTAAGAGTTATAACTAAACTGTATTTAAGTTTTTTCATATTATTAAATATAATTATTAATAATATTAACATTATTAACGAAGACTTTCCCGGGATACTTAAAACACCGTCATTTATTTATATTCTCATGTTTTAGCGGGGGCACGATGCTAACACTGTCCGGTAAACATTTAGAAGTGATACAACATGTCAGTTTGGCATACTATACAGAGAACGGAAAAGTGTCTCAGGTTCGATTACTTTTCATTACGAAAACTTGCCCATGCAATATACAAAGATTTTTTGAGCTTTAAAAATAGAAAATTTTCAGCTGATTTTTTTTATATATATTTTTCTTATTTTTGCTCAAAACATAGATTGTGGGTACAAACTATATTTTGGGGGCAAAAATAAGAAAAATATGTATACCCCTGCATACCCCAGTTTTGCTATATAAAAGTGGGGTTCTAGGGGGTATACATAACATGGAAATATTTTTCTGAACTGGCAGTTTTGTAACTTAAATGTTATGCGACAGTCTGCTTGCTTAGTTTTTAACCCAATCACAGTTGATAACTATGCTGCCTTCTTTAATTGCACGCCGGTGGGCGGGCGTCAGACTCTACGATGGCCCCGACATAAATCTATTCATTTTAGTTGGTTGGGGCCGGAGCTTCTTGTCTGTTGCTTGGCCCACCGGGGTGTTCAACTGGCGTTTTTCTTTTGCTACGGAGTTAGTAAGTTATTTGGCGCCCAGGGATCTCCATCTTCGGGCAGCTTACTCAATCTGTAAGTCCTTGTTTTTGATTCATCATGGAATTTACCATGATTTATTTGTTTGTCCATGATGATTCATTGACTAGTTAGAGATTCACTACGAGGAACGAACAACTAACTAAATGTTATGAAACGCTGCAGAAGCTGAGGGTGAGGATAGGATCCTGTAAAACCGGTTTAAGCCCGCCAGTAATTTTATATTACTGATCGTTCCAAGGCGATACTTCTGTGGTAGTTCTTATTGTTTTATGTCTTTGTGTTTAAATTTTCTGTGCTGTTAGCGCTAATGTATGTTATCATATTTTTAGTTAAGTTTAGGTGAGTGGCCACCTATTGGGAAAATAGCTGCTCATTCGGCTTACGAAATGTTTTCATGGTATAAGTTCCTTATTGTTAGTTAGGTTTTTTCCCGCCTCGGTTTTTTCGACTTACTATCTCGAAATTTCGACATACTATCTCGAAATTTCGACTTACTAACTCGAAATTTCGACTTAGTAACTAGAAATTTCGACTTATTAACTCGAAATTTCGACTTAGTAACTCGAAATTTCGACTTACTATCTCTATACTATAGTAAGTCGAAATTTCGAGATAGTAAGTCGAAATTTCGAGTTATTAAGTCGAAATTTCGAGATAATAATTCGAAATTTCGAGATAATAAGTCGAAATTTCGAGTTATTTAGTCGAAATTTCGAGTTATTAAGTCGAATAGTTAATAAATGAAACAACACCAACACGAACTTAAGTTTTAAGTTTTAATTACATTTATCACTTTATCCAACGTTTCGCCATCTTGGCTTCTATTTTTTTTTTTTTTTTTTTTTTTTTTTTTTTTTTTGAGTTATTAAGTCGAAATTTCGAATTATTAAGTCGAAATTTCGAGATAATAAGTCGAAATTTCGAGATAGTAAGTCGAAATTTCCAGTAACTAAGTCGAAATTTCGAGTTACTAAGTCGAAATTTCGACTTAGTGAGTCGAAATTTCGACTTAGTAACTCGAAATTTCAAAATTAAAAAAAGTATTACCTGGCCCTAATACTCTTCCGTAGTTTTTGGAGTGGGAATCTTTTTCTGATTTCGCCTTTGCCCGATCGTTGCCTACTTGTACCTTCTTATAATGAATCAGATACTTGTACAAGCTTGAATGCAACTTCCGTGTCCACATAGACATATTTTTGCGCACATTTTTGAAAGAATGTGGTTCATTTGCGCACACAATTTTCCCGGGTAAACGTATTCATTTGCGCACATCATTTCCCAAGGAAAATGTTACAGTCCGAGCTATACATATTTCTTCGTCATTTCTAGTCCGAGCGATATCCAAGCTACAATTGATTGTATTCGCTCAGTTGTTGAATTCGGTTTCATTCTTTTAACAAACATAGTCACTTTTATATCTTTAGTTTGTTTTTAAAGTGGAACACTTCGAACTCTCCCACCTCCAGTACGGTGAACAGGAGTAACAGTGGTGTTATTTTATTTATTGTTACACCCTATGGGCGGTTTGCCTTTATTACGTCAGGGTGAACATTTGTCACCAACATGACATGCATATGTACCAGCCGGGTTTCGAACCCGCAACCCCTTGATTGCTAAGCGAATATGCTATCCATTACACCACCGCGGCTGTATATTCAGTGTACCTTTATATGATAAAATACCTGCCTGGCCAAGGAAGAGATGCAAAACTGTGCGCAAATGATATACTTTTCTGCCCGCAAATGAAAAATGTGCGCAAACGAATTTTTTGAAAAATGTGCGCAAATGTAATATCACCCATATTTTGTGTCAACCATACATATTTATAATGAATGTTATTTTGTTTATTGCCAATCATTTGAATTATTTGTGGGTTGATCAAAAAGTAACAGAACTGGTCTTATATAGCTCCGCACAGAAACGCTCTACTTGTATCATGATTTTCATTGATGAAATCCAACTTAGTGGTTTGCATCAGGAAAACATGTCCATGTAACTTTTACCCCCTTATACCCCAGTTTTATATTGTAAAACTGGGGTGTGCAGGGGTTTACCTATTTTTCTTATTTTTGCTCAAAAACTTAGATTGTGGGTGGTGCCGAGGCGGTTCTAACGTGTACCCACAATCTATGTTTTGAGCAAAAATAAGAAAAATATCAAAAATTTTCTAGTGATATTTTTGCAAATAAAAAATTTCTGTATATTGCATGGACAAGATACAATTTGGGTGAAAAATAACTTGGTGTATATTCCAGCCCAAACGCCAATCGTTTCGACAGATCAATTAAAAGAAAGTGAGGTTTATTGCTTTTTGATCGACCTTCGTATTGCTGTTTGTATTTTGAAAATCTGCTCGAAAAAGAAAAAGGCACATATTTATTTACATGGCATGATTTATTCTTAAATACATACATATACTTACGTTTGTAATTATTCTTTCAGGGAGAAAACCAGTGCATTTCCACTACGAACCAACTAACATGCATAACACCATCACTGCCCATCACACACCCACGTCAGAGTAGTGTAGTTCTTCCATTGGAAGTTTCATTACGTCTAACATTTACTGACGTCCTGAACGGTAGCCAGGAAATATTTTATCCACTCTCGTCTGATTTGAATATCACTGTATACGAGGACCCAGCGATTTATGAATTCAAACATATCGATATAGACGTCAATGAAAATAATCTGACCATCTATGTAAGTATTCACAGTTTGCGTAATTTTGAAGAAAAACGGACCTCAGCATGTTTATTATTATAGAATCGATTTATTTTCCTATTCTGTCTTTCGTTAAGATGGTGCCAATGAATTTAATGTTGTGCCATTTTTAAAATTTAAAACATTTTCTTCAATTTGCGTTTAAATGGCGCAGAAATTTGGTAAATGTTTTAGTATATTCTTATATGACATCCATCAAGCAGTTATTTCGAGTCCTATGTGCAAAGAAGGCTTATTTTTAAGGGTACTGGATTCGACAACGTCAAAACGGCGGAGCTTGATATAACTGCTTTCCCAAGGTATCGATGCCAGTCAATCAACAAGACAGAAAAAGAGATCATGTGTCATATAGACGATGAACCTCACGGTCTTAGTCCAGTGACGGTAAACAAGCATGGTGGTTCCTCTCTCTCTCTCTCTCTCTCTCTCTCTCTCTCTCTCTCACCAATTTATCTAAATCATAGTACCTTGTCGCTGATGGCGATTTCACATTTTCTTTCCTATGAAATGGTTAGGACAGTATTTAATGTACGTTAACCATTTTCTACTTGTCACCATTTGTAATTCCATGCATTAGATTCAAATGGACCACAAGGTAGGTTTATTTTAGATAATTTAGTATTCCCGTATATGTTAATTTAAACGTTAATAGATGAATGTATTCTGTGAGCTTCACCTTTCAACATACATTACCTTTCAGGTAAAGATTGGCCAAAATCTTCTCTTCTATCCCGGTTATGTGTATTTCTACAACAGTTCAGACCCCGATGCATTACCAGTTGTCAACTCTTACATTAGCGTCAAGAAAATCGTCACGAACGAAACGTCCGTTATCACGTCCATCACGAGGAACAAAACAGTCGTGATAACTAACTCGTCCGGAACGTTCACGTATAAGGAATTGAATGGAAACCTTATTACAGGAACATCCACTATTTACGGTTCACCAATAGTTACAAGTATGGAGAGTATTTGAAGTTTCTTTTTTAAACTATCTTTTGTTTATGATATTTTACCTTTCTAAGTATCTATTCCGAGATTCCAATTACTAAGAGGTATGGAGAATATTACATTTTCCATTTCGTTTTACTATCTTGTCTGAGATTGCAATTACTTCATGTTTACTGGGCAAGCAAACATATGTAAAACAAACGGCCAGGAAATGGCATAATTATGATCAAAATCACAATTTAATATGTATTTGTTTATTTATAGATCGGAAAAATAAGTTATGAACATGATGATCAAAGCGGCGTTTTACGAATGCGCGAATCGATATATCAAATGCGCAGATTTTTTTACGAATGCGCGGAAAAAAGACTATCAAATGCGCGTTTAAATTGCGCAGAAATTAATTGCTTTTACAGGTATTTTAAGGTAGACCGAAATTATGATAGCGAGATTCAACCACAGTTCTTCCGTTAGCCAGCGTTGAATTCAATGTCTGTGGCCCCCTGCTCACCAACGGGGAGGTGGAAGTCAGAGTACAACATCAATTCTATTAACTATAACCATTGTGTAACAAGCTTTTCTTTCCACTATTAGGCCATTCGCGCAATTGATACATCGATTTCATGCGCAATTCAAACAATGTCACGGTATGATTTTCGCGCAAATGATATACGGCCGATCAAAGAGCGAAATTAGAAGGGAGCAATAACAGAAGTAATTATTATATTCCCATTACTTTCAATGAATTTACAGTTTTCTTGTTTTTCTCAAACAGCAACTGTCATACCAGCTGCCACTAATATAACTTCTACTGGTGTAGACGAACTTGCACATTCCAGTCAAGATGCCGGGGCAGTGTCGGATACCAACGAGAAGAATAATATCAACGTGATCGTCCCCGTTGTTTGTGTTCTCGCACTAGCAATAGTAGCAGGCATTGCCTTTCGGAAGCCGATCGTCAGAAAGGTCAAGTTGATAATGAGGTCAAGGTCACAACAGGGTGATGACTATCTTGATGACGTATCATACAGCATAGCTGCAGGAGATGAGGGCTACAGCTTGGGATCGCTTGGAGGATATACTGCCGAAACAGTTCTTTCAGGTAAAACAAAAATGTTAATTATGAAATGAGCCTGTGCATGAGAAAACCAACAATTTGGGATTCCGGCCAGATCTGACACAAACCGGGCTGTACAGGCACAGAAGCAAGCTAGAAGCTTGAAATTTTGGATTTAAGAAGAAGAGGAAGCGTACTATCCGTGTAGCGAAAACAAAGGCGCTGATCAGCTTCGCGGTTACCGCGAAGCTGATCTGCGTCTTTGTTTTCGCATATGCAGATTGTTGGTTTTCCCATGCGGCGGCTCAAATAGTAGTTAAACACGGAGTAGAAGTAGCACTATACGTAGTAGTCGTATTTGTAGTAGAATGTAGTATTTTACTTCTTTTGTGTCAAACAGACATTTCTGTTAACACCTGGGTTAAAATTGCCTTAGTCGTCTTATTTATGGATGTAAATTTACAGAAGTTTAATGAAATATTCAACCATATTTAATTCAGACTTTGATAATATGAAATAAGTTTGGGTCATGTATTTTTCAAGCATTGCATGACAGATACTGAAATTGATTAACTGTTTTATAACGTCTGCAATGTCACTATCTATTTACAGACGACGATTATGATGACGATATTTCTTTCCATCTATTCTACAAAAGATTTCAGGATTCTAATCTAATCGTTAATAGAGACCAAATTACAATGGAAAAGATTATAGGGAAAGGTATTTGCTAAGACCAATGTATGTACTCACATAAACGCATGCGTTGCTTTTCAACTTTAATTGTACATTTGGCTGAATATACACTATTCTTTATGTTATCATTCATTTCCAATTCAAGACCTGGCCCCGAGGTTATAAAACTTTTTTCATGCTCAGCTCAGCTGAGACTAAAATCTATCCTGCTCATAAATGTTAAAATACCAACGATTGTTGGCATTTTAATATTAAAGAGCAGGATAAAATACTATTTTTTGGATTTTGAACCTAGTAAATTTTCCACTAACTTTGACAATTTCAAAATTTATGAGCAGTGTAAATTTCATGCTCAGCTGAGCTGAGCTTGAAAAAAGTTTTATAACCTCGGGACCTGGTGATGTCAGAGATCTTCATATTTTAAGCATTTCTGTACGTTTTCACACTTGCTTGTTAGTTCCCACAAGCGAGCGATCATTGCCTTTTGAGTTATCTTTTTCCAGGTACATGTATAAGCGTTTCCAACTCGGCAATTGTTTATAAATATGATGATTAAGGACGGAATACAATGTAATTCTGTTCAGTGAATCAGCATTTGTATGCCTTTTCCCCGGACGATGTTTTATTTCAATGTTGAAAGTAACGTTTTAAATTATTTGATCTGAGATAAAGTAATTCGCAAGGCAAAAAAGAAAATGGTATGAGCTGCTGCATCAGAAAACCAACAACCGGCGTATGCGAAACCAAAATCAGCTGTACAACAATTCCCATTCTTCTTAAATCCAAAATTTCAAGTTTCTACCTTGCGTCTGTGACAGTACAGGTTTGTTTGTGTCGAACTTGGTCGGAAATGAAAATTATTGGTTTTCTCATGCAAAGGCTCACATATTAATGTTTAAAATACTTCTTGTGAGAAGTTTGTAACAATTGGCTATCAATTTAAAAGTAAGCAATGATCAGGAACTGGTTCAATCAGAACTGAAGTTCCACACTAAAACACAAGATGGGTAGCAAAAAAAAAATAATTCAGGAGATGACTTAAATATAAGCATTGCTTACCGTCAGATCCTGTATTTTTTCGATGAAAATTGTACAAATGTTGAAATATTTGATGAAATAAATATTGTTTAAACCAAAAAAAAAAAACTGTTAGGTACTGATAAAGATTTTCCAAATAAAAGCCTGAATACTGGAATACATGGATACTAGTCTGTATTCCACTCATTTTTGCAGGAAACTTTGGTTCGGTATATAAAGGAATCCTGACGCAAGACCAAACAGAGACTGTTGTTGCAATCAAGACATTACACAGTAGGTGTAGATTTACCTTGACATTCTGGGCCCTGTTGCATGAACTTAAGCTGTCATTAAACCTTAAGCTGCCATTAAATTCAAGAACTCTCTTAGTAAAGATGGCATTAATTTTCAACTGCATAACACAATTTTAAAGTACCTGCGGAGTTACATTATCTAATGGCAGCTTTAAGAATGCAGGCGTGTTGATTTTCATAGACAAAAAATGCAGCAGTAACAAAGCTGCCATTAAGTTAACTGAGACTTTAACCTGCAATTAAGAGAATAGAAAAAAGTACAAGTAGGCAAAGATCAGGAAAAGGCGCAATCAGAAAAAGGTTCCCACTCCAAAAACCGAGGTGGGAAAAAAATTAACAATCGGGTACATATACCATGAGAACATATCGTAAGCCGAATGAGCAGCTATTTTCCCAATAGGTGACCACTCAGTTACCTAAACTTAACTAAAAATATGAAAACATACATAAGGCGCCAACAGCACAAAAAATTTAAACACCAAGACATAAAACAAAAAGAACCACCACAGAAGTACCGCCTTGGAACGATCAGTAACACAAAGTTACTGTTTTACTGTTAAAGTAGAGTTTTATGCAGGGCCCTGTATTCCGACTGATTAAAACAATATGCCTGATTGATTACAAGAGTTTCATATGCAATATAAACACTGGGGCAAGTTTCAAATGTTGCACATACTTTTATAACGTTTATCAAGCGTTGCCTGGATTTTAAATGACGTGTTTTGCAACATATTTATATTTTCTCTTTATCAAACAACTAGTAAATGACTTCACAACCAGCATTGATTTATCAACAGGGTAACTGTGTTGATAACTGTAGATTTGTAAGCATCAACTGGTAAGCATCGATTTTTGTTAATCAGTTATTGCATTTGCATTAGCATTGGTGATATATAATAAATGTTTGCATTTATTTCTTTTTGCTTTTTTGCAACATGGCAGATCGGAGAGTGAAAAAGAAGAAAAAAAATGCTTATCTTTAACAGCAAGTAACTGCCTGGATATAAATGAAAAGTAATTCATCCCTTTCGCTATTTTAGAAAATGACTTGCGGGATATAAACATTCGAGCATTTCTGAAGGAGGCTTATGTGATGAAACATTTTCATCATGACAATGTTTTGGAACTACTTGGCGTTTGTATCGAAGATGACACCAACCCGCTGGTTCTTCTACCTTTTATGCCACACGGTGACTTGCTCAAATACCTTCATGATGATAACAATGTAAGGGGTATAGCCTTTTTCCTTTACATTATAATTCTGATATGACTTTTATGAGTACAAAAATATTTCCACCTACTTGTTTTGCAAATGAGGCACTACATAATATTAATTTAAACCTTACTTAATTTAACTAGGAGTGGGACATCTATTTCGGCATAACAATCTGAAACCTAAGTATTTTCTACAAACATACCAAATATTCCTCGAATTATTTTATTAGCTCACCTAAAAAGTTAGGCTCACAAGGTGAGCTTATAAGATGGCCATGATCCGGCGTCCGTCCGTCGTCCGTCCGTCGAACGTCCGTCCGTCCACAATTTCAAAGATCTTCTCCTCTGAAACCGCTTGGCCAATCAAAGCCAAATTTTATATGAAGCTTCTATAGGGAGGGGGAACCATTGTGTATATAAATAATTCAGGTCACATGACCAAGATAGCCACCACGCCCATTTATGGTAAAAACTTTTAAAAATCTTCTTCTCCAGAACCGGTGAACCGATTTCAACGAAACTTAGCATGAAGTATGGAAAACTCAAGTACTACAATGTATATATAAATCATGACCATGTGATGACCTTGACCTATTTTACGGCAAAGTCAACATAGGTTGCCAATACATTTGAATGGGGAAAACTTTTAAAATGTCATTTAAAGTGAAAGTCTTGCAGAAAATGGGCAGTATGACTGAATATTAATGATTCTGAAAATATGGACCCCAGGTGTTTATATGCCCCCACACCGGGGCAGTATACATGTATTTCCATAATATTCAAGCATCTTCTCCTCTGAAAGCACTTGGCCAATCAAAGCCAAATTTTATGTGAAGCATCTATAGGATGGGGTTACCAATGTATGTATAGATAATCCAGGTCACATGACCAAAATGGCCGCCACGCCCATATATGGTGAAAACCCTTCAAAAATCTCCTCCGGAACCGGTGGACCGACTTCAACAAAACATGGCATGTAGCATTGGAGACTGGAGTACTACAATGTGTTTATAAATCATGACCTTGACATATTTTACGGCAAGGTCAACATGGAT
Source organism: Rugalucina vietnamica (assembly GCA_964017185.1). Classification (NCBI taxonomy): domain Eukaryota; kingdom Metazoa; phylum Mollusca; class Bivalvia; order Lucinida; family Lucinidae; genus Rugalucina; species Rugalucina vietnamica. Next base: position 66,367,809 of record OZ024870.1, read on the forward strand.
TGCCCATGCATTCGAATAAGGAAAATTCTTAAAATGTCATATGAAAGGAAAAACTTGCAGGAAATGGGCAAATGGACTGAAGGTATATGATTCTGAAAAAGTTTGGACCCCAGGGGTTGGTCTGTCACTACCCCGGGGCAATATACTTGTTTATTACAATAATATTCAAAGATCCATTTCTCTGAAATTGCTTGGCCAATCAATTTTATAGGAAGCATCTATGGGAAGTGTGAACCAATGTGTATATGATTAATCCAGGTCACATGACCAAGATGACCGCCATGCCCATACAAGGTAAAAACCCTTCAAAAATCTTCTCCTGCAGAACTGCTGAACCTATTGCAACGAAACTTGACATGTTCCAATTGGGACTAGAGTACTACAATATCGGTATAAATCATGACCTTGTGATGACCTTGACAAATTTTAAGGCAAGGTCAACTTAGGTCAAAAAAATGCAGAATGGTGTTAAAATGTCATGAAGGAAAAACAAACTTCAGGAAATGGGCAAATGGACAGAATACTTATGCTTTTGAAAAAGAAATTGATGCGAGGGGTTAGTCTGATCCTACCTTGGGCTATATACATGTATATGAACATTATAGTCAAACAAATTTATTGGTATATATCTCAGGTCTCAGGTGAGCGTTTACAGGACCATTGGTCCTCTGGTTTTATCATGTGCCCTTATTCCTTATAATTGTACCAAGCATTATCCTACGCAACATGACAGAGACTTTATACCTTTAGTTAGTCAACATTTTACCATCATTGTATGCTGTCTATTAAAGATTCCAACAGTAAAGGACTTGGTATCCTTCGGTCTGGACATAGCCAACGGCATGGAATACCTCGCAAAACTCAAATTTGTGCACAGGGACTTAGCTGCCAGAAATTGCATGTAAGTTGAGTATAGGATTGAACTGAAAAATGTATAATATAGAAAAACTTACAGCCCTCGGGTGGAACTTATCCGAAGACGAATGGGGGGTTTATTCTGATTTGCCACGGGCACTAAATATTTGGTGGCATTTAGACGTTTTAGGAAGTTACTGACTGATTGTGTTTATAGGATTACTCTGTATTTCATTACATTTTAGATGAATATAAAACTCTAAGATTATAGTGTGTTTAAGATAATTTGTTTAAAATGTGTGTACGTATAAGTATCTGATGTTAATTCAGTTTTATTCCACGACTTGTTTTTTGGAGTGGGAATTTCTTTCTGATTGCGCTATTATCTTTTTGTAAATAAGGCCCCCGAAAACTTAAATAGAAGCTAGGAGAACTGAATACATGATACTTTTAGATTGAATTAATGTTCATTTCTTTTTATACAGGTTAGATACTGAATTTCATGTCAAGGTCGCAGACTTCGGATTGTCACGTGATATATACGAGACGTCATACTACAGTAGTGAGAAGAAAGGGAAACTTCCGGTAAAATGGATGGCTATGGAGAGTCTGTCTACTGGCGTCTTTAATGAGAAGACGGATGTAGTAAGACCTAATTTCTTTTTACGACATTTGTTAATGGCTGAATTTTGGTATTTGATAATATAACAAATAAATATTGTCATATTTATGAAAACATTTACCGTTATACTACGGTGGTTGTAATTTTGCAATGACACAATGCTATAGACACTTTGATATATACTCCTCAAAAGAAGTTTTGCACCATTTAGAGTTTTTCGTACTTTTAAGTGACATTTTGAATTACAAATTTTAAACCTACATTTTTGAATTTGCACTCTCTAAAAAAGCTTGATAATGCGTGTTATGAGACCAAAAAACGTTGCGGAAACGATTTTAAGAAACATTGAAAATTCCCATTTTCCGTAAAAACTCCACCAAAAATGCCACAGTGTTACGAACGAATTTTTGTTTCTAAATTTACACACAAGAGCTCCAAAGCAAATGATTAAGCCAAAAAAAAAAACAATTTAAAAAATCTCAAAATTTGGGTAAAAATGCATTTTTAACAAAATTGCAATTTTTGAGAAAAAATCATTAATACTGGATAAAATGAGTAAAATCAAATTTCATTTCAATTTTTGATCACTATAAGATGTTTGGACACCAAAACCTACCGCCTATTTTCTTATTGTTAAAGGCGATCTCATGTCAAAGATGTTGCATGAGTATGTTTTAGATATTCAGCTTTTAAAAAAGTCTGAATTTGGATGGGTTGAAAAGCAGTACCTCCAGTTAAACATTAAGGGGTGCTGCATGCTGTGTTTGATGAAAAACCAACCCATTTTATTGGACAGATGATTTACTAAGCTTTATCTGAGACTTTAAACAAAATCTCAAAAATCGTTATTTTTGGTTAAAAATGGTGTTTTTGTCAAGAAAATTCAATCTTTATTTTTTGCTTTAAATGGTTGCTTTCAGTATCTTGAGTGAGGATGGAAGCCCAGAAATAAAGATATGAGCTTTTTGCTGCATCCCAAATTTTGGTGTTTTCAAAAACATGCATTTTTGCACGTTTTAACTTAAGCTTCTCAAGACAAATTATTAGTGCTTTGTTATTCACGAAGTCCAGTCCTTTAAGCTGGTTTTAAGTTTTAAAAGTTTATTTGAAAAAGATCTATACTAAACATTATTTTAAAGTGAGAATAATATTAACTGATGCAAAACTTCTTTTGATGAGTATATAATAAAGCTGTCAGCATATTTAGGGGATTATGTATGTTTCTTTTCGTACGATTATCTCTAAATGCGTTTAATCACGGGGTCTATTCTTCAAACCAATATGCTCGGGAGTTGTGCTGGTTAAGGTCAATTTAGTCGGGTGTTTCATTGTTTTCTGCATAAAATGAGAAAAATATAACAGCGTAGGTCTGCAATGTACATTTTTGAAGTGAAGTCTCTAGATACATATTTAAACATCAAATTAGCATTAACAAATCTTTGCAAAAGTTTGAGAAGCGTTCAGCGACAATGTTCAAAGCTCGTAAAAGCACGTGCCTCATCCGCGAGAAGATAAACTAGCGGTACATTTTGGTTGATTTGTCGACACACTTGTGATTTTGAGCAGACTGCTAAAGGTGAATACACTTGTTGGTCTTCAATGATTTTTATATTCAAGAAATAACATGTCATTTTGCTTTGGAGGAAGAACAGCATGTAAACATGTAACGAATAAGTATAAAATGTAGGGGTGGCGTGAATGCAAAGCACAAAATCATGGGTTGTGAGATATTTTCAAAAAACATGAAACTGTTAAGTTTTCGTTATTATTGAGATTCGTTCGTGATATGTACTCTTTTAACAGACAATACCATAATTAATATGTGCAGTTGCACACATTAAGACTTTCGTTAAAATGTTACTGTAGATCGAATAGTAATAGGCCTTATAAGCATTACAACTAGTTTGTACGATTAACAGTGAAAGTATTATAGTGTTTATGCCAAGGTTACATTTGCCCCGATCATCGTACGATTTTTTCGGTCTGCGATTTTCCCTACGATTCCAGACATCGTAGGTGATCGTGAGCTATGACGTATATATGTGTTAACAATTCAACGATTTCTTGCTCTGGCTTTCATCGATGTTTTGAGTCAGAACCATATAGAGATCGTATGGGAATCGTCTTTAATTGATGATAGTACGGAGCCCGTGCGATGTCCGCGAGGAGTCCCTATGATTTCTGACTGAGCCCTTTCCCTACGATCGCCGTACGTCTTTTGTCCACAAATTATCATAATAAATCGTGCGGTGATCGTACGATCATCGCAGGGTCTCCGCACGGCGCGAGCACGACGTGTCTACGGATTACGGTTTTCCGATTTTTTAAAAAAAAATGTGAAAGTGCAGACTATTACAGATTCGTAGAGGCTACGGAGATCATTGGAACACGGAGATCGTTGGATCGTTGGAGAACGTAGGATCATCCTGCGGACACCGGACGAAAATGCCAAAATTAGCATCGTGCGATCATCGCAAGCTAATCGTGGTACAAATGTAACCCATGCATTAGTCATAGTAGTCATTGATGTGAGGATGAGTTGGGCATTACATGTACGTCCAATCGATACTTTAGGTCGAACGGAGGCAAGAATTAGGTTAAAAGTCCCAGTCGTCAATGGTTGAGTTATGTCGGGAGGGATTCAAAGCTCCATGTGTAGAACCAGATATATGGTGCATAAACGTATATACAAAAGCATATTTGGTAAACAACATTTGAGCCGCATCATGAGAAAATCAACAATGTGGTTTCCGAATACGGAATACTCACCAGTGGATCGCTTCATGGCTCTCTGAGCGCTTTCAAAAAGTGGTGTTAGATGGTCAAGCCTCAGATCCAGTCCCTGTCCTATCTTGTGTCCCTCAAGGATCAGTCTTGGGACCGGTCCTTTTCTTGATCTTTATAAAAAGGTACAAGTAGGCAAAGATCAAGAAAAGGCGCAATCAGAAAAAGATCTTCCAGACAATATCAGGTCGTCCGTTCGCCTCTTTGCTGATGACTGTGTGTTTTGTATAGAAATATTAAAACCCTCACAGATTGCCAGATATTACAGGATGACCTGAATAGCCTAGGACAATGGGAGACCGATTGGCAAATGAAATTCAATGTTGCCAAATATCATTCAATGAGGGTGACTCAATCAAATACACTTTAACTACTCGCTGCATCAACAAACATTGGAACAGGTTGAGTCCGCCAAACACCTTGGCATTACTATTACTGACAACTTGGAATGGGATCAACATGTTTCTGAAATTTCTTCTAAAGCAACTAAGACTTTTGGTTTTCTTCGGCGCAATTTGGCACTTGCACCTCAGCATACGAAGGAAGTTGCATACCCAACATTGGCTCGCCCTCAGCTCGAGTATGCAGCTCCTATTTGGCATCCTTATAATGAAACTGAGACGAAAAAGGTGGGGAAAGTGCAGAAGACAGCAGCTAGGTGGGTCTGCAGGCAATGGCATAATACCAGTAGCGCCGATGACATACTTAATGATCTTGACTGGCCATCCCTGGAGGACCGCAGGCTAAAGTCTTCCTTAACTTTCTTAAATACAAGATTCACTCCGGTACTGTAACAGTGTCTCTTGACAAAGATAAATATCTGACCCCGGCACCCAGATTAAGATCTACCAGGGTATCTCATGATTCACAATACACAAGATACATGTCCTATAGTGATGCCCTGACGAATTCATTTTTCCCAAGGACTATTCCATTGTGGAATAGTCTTCCTTCTTCAGTGGTCGCATCTAAGACGACGGAAGAATTCAATGCTCTTATCTAGAACCAAGGGTCCAGAGGTATACGTTTTAGTATGCCTCTGTCTAGCTTCTTGTAAATAGTTTTAATGGCCCATTCTGAATGTTTCCCCCATTTTGCTAAATTCAAAATTTAGCCACCCACCCCACACCTGAGGTGATGATCAGAAATTGATCGACTCAGTATCTGAAGAAAGAAAGAAAGAAAGAAAGAAAGAAAGAAAGAAAGAAAGAAAGAAAGAATAGGTTCGACACAAACCGAGCTGTACAAACACAGAAGACGGCTAGAGGCTGAAAAAATTGGATTTAGAAAGTACATGAATTGTACTAGCAAAGCAACGAAAACAAAGGCGCTGATCATCTTCGCAGTTACTGTGAAGCTGATCTGCGCTTGTATATCATAGAGATGTCTTGTAATGTCATTTGCCCGCCTGGTGCCTGTGTGTAGATTATATATTCAATTATGCCTATATTCCTGGACATTCTGGTCCACAGATTTACTTTCCTTGTGGTCGTATCAACATGTTTGCAACATACATGGTTGGAAACCTCTAACTGTAAGTCGATGTCAATAAGAATCGGACTCGCTATCGCTCGAGATATTTTGCCCGGTCTTCATAAAATTTCTACATACTGTGTTTTTATGTATAATCATTTTTTAATTGTCTCTTATATAAAAAACGTACAATAACACATAACAATTAAACATTTTAAAAATGTTTCGGCAATGACGAAAACAGAAATAATAATATAAACCGAGCTCGCGCGGTGACCTGGTGATAGAGCGTTAGACTCCGAAAAGAGGTTTTGGATTCCATTTCAACTGGGGTAACCGTGCTGCGTCCTTGAGCACGACACATTTACTCCCTAGAATACTGGTCAAAACACAGGAAGCAGTGGCTCCGTCCAGACGTGATTGAAAAACTGTTTTAACTATTTTCTATGCAACTGTGTTACAAAAAAGTTTTCGCCAGCGCTACGTAACGTTCCCAGGAGCTGACTCTCTGAAAGCAACCCGCCATTGCTAAGGAACAAGGAAGATCAAAATGGCGTCATCAATATCTTAAGGGTTCGCGTTATGCAACTCACGCCAGAATTAGGAGGAACCGTTTTATGTTTTGGGATGGGATGAGATCCTTGTTAAGCTTTTGAGCGAATATGTCTCTCAGCCACTATAAACAAGCTCAATTATTTCAGCTTTGAGAGTGGTTGCGACTGCATAACAATATAAGAACCTGTTACAGTGTCAGTCAGATTGCACGTTCACCGTACTAAAGCGTCTTAACATTCACGGCCACCTGAAAAATGTGCTTATACCAAGATTTTTTATTTTGGACTCGCTTTCATGAAGCGATTTCGATTTCCAGAAATTTACGTACTGGTTATATATATTTGTGGGTCGAATCGGACAATGTCCAGTGCATAAATATTCAAAATGTAGGGCAAACTTGTGAATCTGGCCGAAACTGTTATATCAAAACAGCTACGTATCGAGACTTTGAACATCAAAAACTAGTTTGCTATTGCATCTTCGCCACTCTAGTTTTGATTTCTACTAGCGTTTGTAAATTCTCTTGAGACTGCACATCAAGATTTTATTCAAAATCAAAAGATAAAACAGTAATCATGCAACTTACCTGTTCACCTGTCTACTCCATTTCTTTGTTTACATTCAATTTTTCACAACCACTACCGGAACCTGCTTATACCTGGACGACACCAGATTATAGAGGCTTAGAGAATAGACCCCGTGTTAATCTTCATATCGGTATTTCCCATGAGAAAACGCTCAACGCCAAACAAATCAATAAAAAATGAAAGTGTCCTGCTTTGTGATTTAATGTAAAATTATAATCATGCAGGTCAGAATGATGCATATGTTCTTTTCAGATGGTAAAAGTATTTTGATTTGGTACGGTCCATTTAATTTTTGTTAATTATTCCAGTGGGCGTTTGGTGTAACATTATGGGAGCTAATGACACGTGGTGTGCGACCGTACGCTGCAGTAGATAACTGGGATATTGAGAAATTCTTACGCACAGGGCGGCGACTACCTCAGCCATTGTTTTGCCCTTTACACCTGTAAGATTTATCAAGTTAACCTATTATCTTAGTTATATTTAGAAAATAATTGGATATAAACTTACGGCGGGGCGAAGCATTTGTGGTAAATTCAAAAACAACATCAAAGAGAAAACTCTAGATCATGATTCAATTAACAAAAAATGCAATGTGTTGTATCAAGGATTTTGAAAACTCTACTATACGCTTCAGAATTATTCAAAATATGACGTGCCCCGGGTAGCGAAACCTAGGTTGCTAAGGAAACCATTTTAATGTGTACTGCGCAAGAGTTCTTGAAAAATATTTTAGACACTAAACAATAATAATGCATCAAATATTGGATACATGCCGTAATATAAACTCAGTGGCAAAAGTCTACAAACTTAAATCCCAACCCTCGTACTGTAACTGAAAACATGCTAATTAACTGACAAGTGTAATGTTCTATAGAGAGAACGAATTGAAGGGCAAAAAACTACACACAAACGTGACTTAGACCAAGGAGTTTGACGGACAGCATCAGCCACGTCTTTGCATTTAACACCTGGCTGTGGGCAATGTATCTGCCCTCGCATTATTTTTTCGTTATGACAAAATACTTTTCTTTATATTACAACATCTTTGAAAGAAATATTTGAGGCTTAGAGACTCTTTGTCGTTTCTGTCTGGATAAATGATTTTGTTCTGAATCGCAAATTTGTTTCAGATACAAAATGATGCGAAAATGTTGGGCTGAAAACCCCGATGAAAGACCGACATTTACAAAGTTGAAAGAATGGATTGCGACTCTACTCGACCGCGTGGAGCACCCACTCGGCAACTCAGACCGTGCAACAAACATTACCACCACTTACGTTAATCTTTCAATGGGTTCACAATATAGATATGATGGAGAGTGAAAGCATATCACGAAAAAGGCCACCTGCTGTGTTCTATCGACGAGTTGTCAAAACGAGAATAAAGAATTATGGGCGTCGTTAGTTTTGCGTTGTATGTATTCCTTTGCTCAATAAAAGTTATCACTTATTTTGCTCAGTATATATTATACATTACGAAATCACGCCCATGTGATATACAGATTTTTCTAAAGTTGTGAAAATTGAAAATTTTCATTAGAAAAAATGAGAGATTTTTAATATTTTAGCTAAAAACATACATTGTGGGTACACGTTAGAACCGCCGATGCGGTTCTAACGAGTACCCACAATGTATGTTTTGGATCAAAAATAAGAAAATTAGGTTTACCCCTGCAAACCCCAATTCTCTGTATAAAAGTGGGGTTTAATGGGGGTATATATTGCACGGACATGTTTTCCTCATGCAATGTACATTGTTATAAGTGCCTCTGTTGCCAGTAGTGCTGTTGTTGTCTATAGTGCCTACCAAAATATTTGAGCCGCCTCGTGGGAAAACCAACAATGTGGTTTCCGAACAGGTCCGACACAAACCGACCTGTACAGCTACAGAAGCAGGCTAGAAGCTTGAAATTTTGGATTTAAGTAGAAGAGGAATTGTACTATCCGAGTAGCGAAAACAAAGGCGCTGATCAGCTTCGCGGTTACCGCGAAGCTGATCTGCGTCTTTGTTTTCGCCTATGCAGATTGTTGGTTTTCCCATGAGGCGGCTCATTTTATGAAAAATATTGTTAAGTTTAGTATTGATGTGTCTTTGTACTTTGTTATTATACGAGTGTACAACGAGTAGTATATGTTGAATTTTGCATGATATATATTATATACTTACATTCGTTTATGATGAAATATTACATGAAGTTAATGTTATAAAAAGTCTTAAGTGTTATGTGTCCATTTTGAATAATATTTTCCAACTAACGTATCATCAACCAAAATACTTAAGATTTAATAAAACTTAGCAGTGTAGATAAAAAATAAAACTGAGATCCTTTAAGAGCAGTGGGCATATTAATGAGAAAAGGGATGGGGCTATACCGCGGTTTCGGCTACTTAAGCCTCGTCAGTTATCTATTAGATTTGGCAACATGGAGCCAAAGAGATTTACTATAATTTTGCATCTTTCACAGGGTAGTCGATACAAAGACACAGTTAGTTAATCAGTTACTTTACAAATTTGGTGAAAATTGTCATTATCTTATATGCCAAGCAAAGTGCCTAAAATAGCCAATGTGTTCCAATAAAAAGAATTTCCAAAACTACCTCTACAGTATAACCAGCCATTTTATGTCATCTCTTGTGCCAATCAAAATATACAATATAGGATAAAATATTGTTAATTTAGTATATTTTTAATGTTTTAAAGTATTTATTGCTTGTATATTTGATGAATCTGCTCAATAGTATATCTATATATGATGAATCTGAATCTGCTCAATAGCTCAATAGTATATAAAATATATATGATATATGATGAATCTGCTCAATAGTATATATATGTATGATGAATCTGCTCAATAGCATATATAATGTATGATGAACCTGCTCATCAATAGTATATATATATATATATATATATATATATATATATATATAACTTGATGATGTCATGAATGTCGCGACGTCTAACGTCTCGTTACTATGTGTAAACGTTACTAACTTCGCTATGTTACTATGTTAAATCCGCCTGATGAGTATAACGAAACCGGTCGCGGTAATTAAATAATGTAAAAATCCAGATGACATATAGAACAAATCAAACTGGGCGCTGTCGGCTTTAAACTTCTTCAGAGTCAGTCAAAACTAAAAAAAAAAAAAAAAAAAAAAAAAAACAATGCAAAAATACACAAAAAAAAAAATCACATAAAATGTGTCAAAGTTGACACCACCGTCTGTTCAGCAGTGAATGTCCTACTTTCATTGTCTGTTGAGTTATGAAAAGCAATATTGTTGATGACAACCAATGTGTTTCAATAAAATATTGTCAATATTGCCTCCGTAGCATGTATATATTGCTGTCTATAGTGCCTGCCGAAAATACACAATATAATTATGATAGAATATTGCCAAGTTGATTGTGCATGTTTTTATTATTCTACTTTATGTATCTACAATATCGATATGCTACGCATACAGTTTATCGCAATGAAATAATAACATTATGTTAATGGCAATGAACACTTTTATGACTTTTGTTTTTTCTTAATTCCCTCCATTTTCACTAATCCATGTAAATGTTAACGCATATGTATGCAAGAGCTGTCATTTGGCAAAGTTTCTGTATGTACACCAAGGTCTTGGGAGTTAAGTCACCAGCACATAATTCTTAACAAAGGGCGTTCCATGTATATGATGAATGAAATCAATTTCAAATTCAGCAATTTCTAACACCTTGCCATCGATAAATACAAAGTGGCCCCAATTGTCTTTTTGTCTCTTTCGGCAACACTCGTTTAGACTCCGCCGGTAATCGTCGGGGATTGTAAGCTGACAATCTTCTTACAAGCTTCTGTAGTTCCTCTTCCTTTAAAGATCTATTCCAATTAAACCTTCCAGTACCTAAGGTGAACATTTCGACGAGTGAGACACGTGGTGGCACGTAAATGTCACTAGCATTAATCCGTCGATTTGATGCCGTTCGGGATAAGAATGATGCCGTTGGCCGACAAGTCCGAGCCGGGCTCATTTCAAGTTCATGCGGGCTCAGCTTTCTAGCCATCACTTCATTTGCCAATAAGGCCGACGGCTTTTGGTAGACAGTTATGTCGGCCTCCGTTCGTCGGCGCTCTTTGAACCTTGCTATCACTCGAGTCGTCGTCCGTAGTCTGTTGACTAAAAAGAAGAAAATATCGAGATAAATGGGTTAAAATCGCCAGGTACAAAATGCAATCGAAATTTGATTGTTTTATAACTTTTATAATGGTGATTGATAAAAGTGTAAGGATGTATTTCTGATTTTCAAAAAAGTGGTGTTTTTCTTTTTAAAATTTTACATTGTTCCGACGCTTTGCGACAAAATTTCATTTAATAATTACGTAGGACAAACTTTGCAATCTAATCTAATGAACCTCGCATTTATGGCTGGAAGTGCCGTATTGCTGTTTTATCGTATTTTAAAACATGGTTCTGTAGATTTTTGTGTCCTTATCTGTTGAATACGTAGTGTACGGTACCACATAGGCCTATCGCTGTTTTGGGTTTCATAATAGAGCATCCCGTACAATGTCTAATACATGAAAAAATAATACGAAGACGAATCATGCGTAAATCGTTTAGTAAGAATATGTATGCCTGTGTTCGTTTAAAATTATGAAATTAAACAGTCAGTCAAATCAGCTTGAAACCTTATAATTACCGATCATTTTCAACAGTGGAGGTCCTCCGTGAAATTTCGACACGGCTATGTCGAGTGTTTGGTAATGTTTTGACAAAACAGTCCTTCCAAAATGAATATTTGAAATAAAGCAGACTGCTAGTTTGCAGTATTTTGTATGATAATGATGACGTGTACACACAGCCACCGCATACATTAAAAAAATTAGAGATTTTTAATATTTTAGCTAAAAACATACATTGTGGGTACACGTTAGAACCGCCTCGCCGAGGCGGTTTTAACGAGTACCCACAATGTATGTTTTGGATCAAAAATAACAAAATTAGGTTTACCCCTGCAAACCCCAATTCTCTATATAAAAGTGGGGTTTAATGGGGGTATACATTACACGGACATGTTTTCCTGATGCTATACAATGTACATGTACATTGTTATAAGTGCCTCTATTGCCAGTAGTGTTGTTGTTGTCTATAGTGCCTACCAACATATGAGCCGCCTCGTGGGAAAACCAACAATGTGGTTTCCGACCAGGTCCGACACAAACCGACCTGTACAGCTACAGAAGCAGACTAGAAGCTTGAAATTTATGAGTTAAGTAGAGGAGGAATTGTACTATCCGAGTAGCGAAAACAAAGGCGCTGATCAGCTTCGCGGTTACCGCGAAGCTGATCTACACCTTTGTTTTTGCCTATGCAGATTGTTGGTTTTCCCATGAGGCGGCTCATTATATGAAAAATATTGTTAAGTTTAATATTGATGTGTCTTTGTACTTTGTTATTATACGAGTGTACAACGTGTTGAATACTAGTATATGTTGAATTTTGCACGATATATATTATATTCTTACATTCGTTTATGATGAAATATTACATGAAGTTAATATAAGTGTTATAAAAAGTCTTAAGTGTTATGTGTCCATTTTGAATAATATTTTCCAACTAACGTATCATCAACCAAAATACGCAAGATTTAATAAAACTTAGCAGTGTAGATAAAAATAAAACTGAGATCCTTTAAGAGCAGTGGGCATATTAATGGGCATATTAATGAGAAAGGGGATGGGGCCATACCGCGGTTTCGGCTCTCGTCAGTTATCTATTAGATTGGGCAACATGGAGCCAAAGAGATTTACTATAATTTTGCATCTTTCACAGGGTAGTCGATACAAAGACACAGTTAATCAGTTACTATACAAATTTGGTGAAAATTGTCATTATCTTATTTGCCAAGCAACGTGCCTAAAATAGCCAATGTGTTCCAATAAAAAGAATTATCAAAACTACCTCTACAGTATAACCAGCCATTTTATGTCAACTTTTGTGCCAACCAAAATATACAATATAGGATAAAATATTGTTAATTTAGTATAGTTTTAATGTTTTAAAGTATTTATTGCTTGTATATGTGATGAATCTGCTCAATAGTATATCTATATATGATGAATCTGAATCTGCCCAATAGTATATCTATATATGATGAATCTGCTCAATAGTATATAAAATATATATGATATATGATGAATCTGCTCAATAGTATATATATATATGTATGATGAATCTGCTCAATAGCATATATAATGTACACTCAGGGGCACTTCCAACGCAACACTTACCTTTTTGGACATAACTCAAAAATAGTTTAACCGATCTTCATGAAATTTTCAACAAATTAAGTTCATCTATTTTCGTTTACTTTCTGTAATTTTCGCAAAAATCGGTGGACTAAAATGCAATAAATTGGATGTTTATATAATATGACTGAAAAACAAAAAGTCACAAAATCCCGGTTGAACTGATAACTCAATGCAAGTTATTCGGATATCACAGCAGTGAAGTGTATCATAGTCAGTGTACCGAATGGAACTGGACGACACAGGGACACCTCCTCCTCAAGGACAAAACATATTTATCAATTTCATATCAAACCCCTGTGGGATGTTTCTCCACTCCTCCACAAGGATCTACTTCAGTTACTGCGAATTTCTTGATACAACACGGTGTCTGCATACGCCTGTTTTTAAACGTATCCCAGAAATGACCAATAACGCTAAATTTCTTGAAATAAATACGTCATTTTTTTATTGCTTGGAAACTTGCTTGCAAGCTCGTGGTGTTGGGGATATGAGCTGGATATGATACTTTTTCTGAGACGCCGCTGTGATACTATTAAATTCTTCAATGGAGTGGCTGTTTTGCGACTTTTCATTTTTGAGTCTTGTTAGATTAACTAAATATTTTATAAGTTGTGGACAATCAATTTCAATGAAAAATACACACAACACGCAAGCATAATTGGTTTATGTTTGCGGAAAATTTAAATAAATTTGGTGGTTTAATTTTTTAGATATGATGGCAAATGTAAGTGTTGCGTTAGAAGTGCCCCTGAGTGTATGATGAACCTGCTCATCAATAGTATATATATATATATATATATATATATATATATATATATATATATATATATATATATATATATATATATATATATATATAACTTGATGATAGGATAGGATAATAGGATAATTTATTATCCAATTATGGACCATAACATGGTATGAAATTTACTTGCAAATGTATGATGTCATGAATGTTGCAAATGATGATGTCATGAATGTTGCGACGTCTAACGTCTCGTTACTATGTGTAAACGTTACTAACGTCGCTATGTTACTACATTAAATTCGCCTGATGAGTATAACGAAACCGGTCGCGGTAATTAAATAATGTAAAAATCCAGATGACATATAGAACAAATCAAACTGGGCGCTGTCGGCTTTAACCTTCTTCAGAGTCAGTCAAAACTTAAAAAAAAAAAAAAAAAAAAAAAAAAAAAAAAAAAAAAAAAAAAAAAAAAAAACACGAAAATAGGTAAAAAAAAAAAAAAAAAAAAAAAAAAAAAAACAACACGAAAATAGGTAAGTAATTAAAATGAAACAAAAGCAATGCAAAAATACACAAAAATCACATAAAATGTGTCAAAGTTGACACCACCGTCTGTTCAGCAGTGAATGTCCTACTTTTATTGTCTGTTGAGTTATGAAAAGCAATATTGTTGATGACAACCAATGTGTTTCAATAAAATATTGTCAATATTGCCTCCGTAGCATGTATATTTATTGCTGTCTATGGTGCCTGCCGAAAATACACAATATAATTATGATAGAATATTGCCAAGTTGATTGTGCATGTTTTTATTATTCTACTTTATGTATCTACAATATCGATGTGCTACGCATACAGTTTATCGCAATGAAATTATAACATTATGTTGATGGCAATGAACACTTTTATGACTTGTTTTTTTCTTAATTCCCTCCATTTTCACTTATCCATGTTAACGCATATGTATGCAAGAGCTGTCATTTGGCAAAGTTTCTGTATGTACACCAAGGTCTTGGGAGTTAGGTCACCAGCACATAATTCTTAACAAAGGGCGTTCCATGTATATGATGAATGAAATCAATTTCAAATTCAGCAATTTCTAACACCTTGCCATCGATAACTACAAAGTGGTCCCAACTGTCTTTTTGTCTCTTTCGGCAACACTCGTTTAGACTCCGCCGGTAATCGTCGGGGATTGTAAGCTGACAATCTTCTTATAAGCTTCTGTAGTTCCTCTTCCTTTAAAGATCTATTCCCATTAAACCTTCCAGTACCTACAGTGAACATTTCGATGTGTGAGACACGTGGTGGCACGTAAATGTCACTAGCGTTAATCCGTCGATTTGATGCCGTTCGGGCTAAGAATGATGCCGTCGGCCGACAAGTCCGAGCCAGGCTCATTTCAAGTTCATGCGGGCTCAGCTTTCTAGCCATCACTTCATTTGCCAATAAAGCCGACGGCTTTTGGTAGACAGTTATGTCGGCCTCCGTTCGTCGGCGCTCTTTGAACCTTGCTATCACTCGAGTCGTCGTCCGTAGTCTGTTGACTAAAAAGAAGAAAACATCATCGCGATTAATGGGTTAAAATCGCCAGGTACACAAATGCAATCGAAATTAATTAATTAATAACTTTATAAAAGTGATTAAGAAAAGTGTAAGGATTCCAATATGTATCTACAGTACTAATATATTAGGTTTTGGAATATTGGGTATGGGCTGCTCACTGGATGATCGCTTGTTCTCTTTGTATCATAACTTATTTCTCACCTTGTAACAAGGTGAGAAATAAGTTATGATACCGTACAGAGTTGTTGTTGAAATTTTGAGAGAAAAAAAAAAATGTAAGTAGAATGAAATGTTTAACATAAATGGTAATATGACATTTTATACTTACCAGTTTCATGAAAAGACAGGCAGTTAGGTTCATCCCTTGACATTTTCTTGCCATCTTTGAATTTCTGCACGATTGTAGCAACATTTACAGCGGCACGAAATTTAAGTCCTTGGCCCTCTAGAATGTTTCGGCTCATGGGTGGCGCAGACTTCGCTCGATCAGAGTTTAAATCCATTCTTGACACGTTTCTGGTTTATTGTGGTTTATTTCATGTTCTTTATTTTCAGTTAAATGACACTTTGAAAAGATTTATGCCTCACACATTCTATGACTCTCTTCTTTCCATGCTATTTTCCATGTTTCTAACTTCAAAATGCTTCATCCCAGAAGTGGAAAACAAATAAAGACTATTAGATCACTTATGTTGGCTTGATAAGAGCAAATAAAATATATTAAATCTTTAAATCCATATATTCCACTTCATTCAAAATAATTTATTGTTGGAAAGTGGCAAATAAAAACATGCTCCAGTCATCTTAACCTGTTGGGGCGACGAAGTTATTAGCACTTTACCGTAATGCTTCTAACGTAGTTTTGACAAACTTCCAATACTGTTCAAGACAATGCATTCTGCTGTGTAAGTTGGGAAATTATATTGATTTAAATGTATTTAATATTTATTTCTAATTCGCATTTCATAGCTACATGTATCTGTAGATGCATAATTCATGTGAAATGCCTACTGGGAAAAAGGCTCCTGCAATAACATCGATATGATTTCAGCCTGAAACACGTGTGATGATAAGAGATTATCATATGGCAATTTTCATATCATACCCCGTATCAACCTGAGACTTCCGTATCAGCCCTCGACTCCCATATCAGCCTGAGATATCAGCCTGAGGGCCGAAGGCCCGAGGGCTGATATGGGAGTCGAGGGCTGATACGGAAGTCGAGGGTTGATACGGGGTATGATATGAAAATTGCCATATCATGATCTCTTTATCATATATTTTTATTATCAAAAAAAGTGTTTGATACAGTTCAATGCACAAAATGTTTCCCAACATAATTTCAAGTGGAAAAAAGAAAGAATGAAAAAAAAAAATTCTGGTCACAAATTTTATTCAATAACATTTAACCATTAATACAGAAAATTCAAATACAAAAATTTGATTTATAAATTGAGAACAATTTACAACGTACTATTGAATAGAACAGAGCGCTCCGAATGTGGGGGTCACGTGAGATGTGATATGAGGTTTGGGGTGTGATATGGGGGTGTGATATGAGTCCATATCTCCCTAGGGAGATATGGATTTTGACAAATTTTGAACTGATACAGCTTCCGAGATTTGGGGTGTGATATGGGGGTGTGATATGAGTCCATATCTCCCTAGGGAGATATGGATTTTGACAAATTTTGAACTGATACAGCCTTCGAGATATGGTGTCCCGATACATGCATAGGACTTGCGCCTGTATCGCATATGTAAAAAGAACGTATTTTACAGTAAATATATGATAATGCTACTTACATATCTATTCTATTTGATATAGTTTGGTTCTTTTATAGTTTTATGTCTACCGAATTTGTTTTTCGAGTATGGTAACCGTCGCTCTTAAGCCACATGTTGACACACACCATTTTAAACACTATGCCTGCAGTATATTTTGAACGACGTGACAAGACAACAGGGGCGGATCCAGGATTTCTCAAGGGGGTTCAGATCTATCAAGAGGGGGTTTGTTTTCAACATTTTACTTGATTTTTCAAAACTTTCCCAATGAAATTGAAATAATTTGGTCTCAGAGGGCCACATGAACTCCGCTGGACAATATCGTTAAATTAATGTTAATGGTCAGCTTTGCTTTCTCTCCGTTTAGGTGGGTATGCTTATATCGACTTCATTAGAGTGTGACAACCCTCAAAAGGGGAATCATCATAGCACAAATGAGCAATTTCAAGATAATTTTAATTATCTTTTCTTTTTCAAATCTACGTAAATGGAAGCGTGCCCTCCTTATGTTTTGGGTAATTACCGTGTGTCAAATAGAACTGCTTTGGAGCATTGAGATTGTTATTTTAGTCGGACTTAAGAAGTTAAAATAAGTCACATATTAAAATGTAACACCTGTGTGATCGATTAACTTTTGATTTGTGAATGTTTTGATTTTTTTTAATGCGCTGACAAAAGAAAATAAAGCAATTGTGATCCAATTATTAATACCCTTAACCAAATAAAATTGTATTTTCTTTAACTTTTGGTGATACAAATATTTCTAAAGAATAACAAAGTGCCTTTTCTCATCGAGTTGGTATAACCTGCTGTCCTGAATTATTTTTATAATAAACAGTTTATCTTGTGTGGTAAAATTGCATAACGGAAAACGTAGATTGGTTTAATCTTTGTTTTTGATTTAACTCCATTAGACCACACATAATGAAAGAAAGAAGTAAGCAATGGCCAGGAATTTATATAGTCTAATATGACCATAAATAAATATCGGGTATTGAAACTTAAACGGGAAATACAAGGCCGAAATGACTCAGGGGCGAAAAGACTGTTGAATACAGCAAGAATTCCTTGCGTAATAGGGCTCCACCCTGCAGACGTCACAGTAAGATGCTTACCCGCCATGGCCATTCGCGCGGTGTCCTTGTATAAACTCGACAATGGCTTAAACTTAGTGGCGTAACTTCTTTTTTACGGATAGGAGCAGAACCATTCAAATCGCCAGAGAGTACACTTGTTGGATGATCATAAAAATGATCGTATCTCTTTATAAGGCCTCGTTTCCCCCGGACAATTTTTCTTTGACAAACTAGGTTTGTCGCAAAAAATATGCTCGTGTAAATTCAATTCTGTGGCGATGTTTCGTTGTCAAATAACTGTGACAAAGGTGAGCGAGCTACGTAATATAAGTAATCTTTGTTGTGTGTGAACGCAAACTCATTGCCAAGGTTTCTATGACAAATAATCTTCGTCAAAGAAAAATTGTCCGTGGAAACCAGGCTTAACCTTGCCGGTTTAGCTCTGACATATATTGTATATACAGTACAATGGTAATATCAGCGGTAAACCGTTAAGCCCCGTTTACACATTCACGATTTTCTCTACGATTCACCACGATTCACCCCGATTCACCCCGATTTCTCATGGTCAGAAAAATCGGGATGGATCGTGGTGAATCGTGGCGAAAAGTGGAAATATTCAGTATCTCTACGATTCTAGTAAGAATGTCCACGATCTTAGTACGGTGTCTGTAAGGTATCGCTACGAATCAATGACGATACATGACGGCAACGCTACGGTCAATGAGGATTAACTACGGTGGTACAACGAATGCTCACGGTGCTTGTACGGTTCGATACGGTATTAGTACGATTCACGACGGTAGCCGTCGTGGCCAATCGTAGAGCTCCGTAGCGAAACCGTGGATGATTCGTAGGACAACCGTACACAATTCGTGTTGAATCGTTAGAGTTCGTGGTGTAAAAGATTCCAAGCTTTCGCTACGGAGCTCCAAGATTGGCTACGATCTCTCACGAATAGCCGCGAATATAGCTACGGTGTCAGTACGAATAAGCAAGATTCCGCTACGGTTGCGCTACGAATTAGGCCACGCCTATTTACCACCACGATTCGCCACGGTACGCCACGAATGTTTTAAACAGTTTATAACTTCCGTAGCGCTGCCGTAGAGTTTCCCGAATCATCACGATTCATCAAGATTCACCACGATTCACTACGGTTCTACTACGAATGACCACGGTACACCACGGTACACGACGATTTTACAAATCGTGGCGAATCGTAGCGGCACCGTAGCCAAAAATCGTGAATGTGTGGACGGGGCTTAAATTAGGTTGAAAGAGGCGTAATTCTCCAAGAACATCCAAGTACAAACGAAACTGAGAACGTGTCATTTGCATTAACGGCATGAAGGTGATAGTGACAAAAGTCGAGTAAGTTTCAGTAACTTCTCTTGACAGGTTTTGTATCAAGTGTCAGGGTGTTCTCAAGAATGCTATATAATATCTGGTAACGCTATTGCTGTTTAAGCAGTTTTGAAATACACGATACAAAATGTATTTGTATTTCATAAATTCTCTCAGAAACTGATTTTTTTTAAATCTCACTTTTCTGAAACACATACGGAAACTGTCATTATGTCAACCTTTTACTTTCTAAAAGTCATAAAAAATGCCACAAAAAAGTTTGAAAATTAGTTCACTAACAACATTTAATGCCAAAATATAATTTTGGATTAGAGCTTCAAGATAAAATTCCATGGAAAAAATGTGAGCGAGGGAAGTAACTATTTTCCCGAAAAAAAAGGAAAAAAGAGAGATAAAAACATGCTTACCTAAATGTGAACCACTGCAGAAAGATGAGGGCGAGATAAGGCACCTGTAAAATCGATTAAAGCCACCCTCCCCTCCCCCCGCCCAGTAATTTTAAATTAATGGTCGTTTCAAGGCGACACTTCTATTGTGGTTCCATCTGTTTTATGTTTTGGAGTCGAACTTTTGTACTGTTTGCACCATATGTACGTTGATATATTTTTTTATTTAAGTTCGGGTAACTGAGTGGCCGCTTTTTGTTCAATATAGCTGCTCACTAGGCTTACGATATGTTTTCTAAGTATAAGTACCTAATTGTCAATTTAGTTTTTCCCACCTCGGTTTTTGGAGTGGGACTTTCTTTCTAATTGCGCATTTTCCTGATCATTGCCTACTTATACCTTTTTATTTCATGTTAAAATTGCACCAAACTAAATCAAGTGTATGCTTCACCTAACTGAAATTCAAACACTTTAAATTATACCACAGATTGGCTTCAATTTCAATACTATTGTGTTTGGATTACCTCCCTTGTACATGCAAAAGGTCTATTCAAAATAGTTTTGGGCATAAAATCAGAAAATCTTTGTTTGTGAACCGATTTTCAGATTTTTGCTGCACTTTTGAAGACTTTTGGAAAGTGAAAAAATTGACATGGACGTGTTTCCGAAAATGGTGATTTTGAAAAAGGCAGTTTTCTGAAAGAGGGATGCTTCCTGATCACACATTGTTACGTGCCAGGCGTAACTAGAAGATTAAGGAAACCAACAAGTTGGTTAGCCAGCAACAAGCTTTGTTTAAAATTTAACAAATCTATTTAGAAGTGATTTCACCAGTAATTACATGTGAAACAATCAAAAGCATATATACAATTAAACAAAAATGAATGTACAATACCTTTCAAGATGTTAATTCCCTTAAAGAATGTCTGAATGTCCCTCAGAATTTTTTAACACAAGTCTGTATCAGTTTCTGATCCCAAGAATTAAAGTTTGTTTCAAAATAGCACTATGTCCCAATCCAGAATCGAATATCACAAAGTAATCCAAGAATAAGTTTAAATTCCAGTAAGACAGATTTTGACTTCTTAATAGTAACAGTACCCAAAGATTGTCCTTATGAAAATTTGTAGCCCTTATATAGCACTGAGGAACATTCAGGATTCTTCCAGCAAATTCTATGATATCATATACTAAAAATAACAAGTTGTTTACCAAAATTTAATGTTCTGGAATATTGTAGAGAGGCCATTATCCTTCCAGAAAATTCCACAATATTCTTTTGACATAAAAAAAGATTTTTCTAGAAGATTCTACATCTTTGGTTCTTCCAGATTTTTCCGTCAAAGAACAATTTGAAATTTCTAGAAAATTCTGAAGTAAACAACCTGTTTATGTCCAATATCTGGGACACTAAAAGTAAATAATTGCTAAGGACAACAAGTAAACTTCATATATGTATAACATCATACTTTCCTGGGCATACTCCCTTGGGAAGTTTACCAGTACTGAATGCACATCTTTCAACAAGTAACTGTCATACATAACACTTCCCCTCTTCAAAGAAAAGAAAGTTTTATAAAATAAAGCTTTCTTTTGCAATACTGGATAATTGTATACAATATGTTTAGCAAAATTTGTGCAAAACTAATCAAATACAACAGCACAAAGCTGGACATCAGCATTGTAGAGGCACTTAAGCTCTGCTTAGGGTGTCTGGAATGATATTATCTCTTCCTCGGATATGTCTGATGTCAAGATTGTGCTCTTGCAACATGAGACTCCACCTGAGTAAACGCTGGTTCTTGTTTTTCATTTTATGTATGAAAGTCAGTGGATTGTGGTCACTGAAGACAACAATTGGTGCATGTGAAGAAGCTAAGTAAACTTCAAAGTGCTGAAGTGCAAGGATTAGAGATAGGCATTCTTTCTCTATGGTAGAGTAATTTCTCTGATGCTTGTTAAACTTTTTGGAAAAATAACAAACAGGGATGGGAAAAGTGTCTGTTTTAGTGACAGAATTGACTTTTCGATAGTCTGTGCACATTCTAAATGTCCTGTCTGGCTTTGGTACAAGAATACAAGGAGAACTCCATTCACTTTGGCTGGGTTCAATGAAATCATTGTCCAGCAAATATTGAACTTCTTCCCTGAGATATTGCTGTTTTACAGGTTTCATTCTGTAAGGATGTTGCTTTACAGGTTTTGAACCTTCAATAATGTCAACATCATGATAGATTTTGTCAGTTCTGGATGGAATGTCTGGAAATAAGTGCTCATATTCGAGAACTAACTGTTTCAGTTCAAGTCTTTTGTCTGAATCAAGGTGAGACAGTTTCTGATCAAGATTCTGTAGTATGTCAGAATTCTGGAGTTTCGATGACGAGGGATCAGATTTCTCCAAGCTGAAGTCCTCAGAGTCCATTTGATTTTGTTCATGAGGGACAGAATTAACTATATTTACTGATGAAATAACAGAACTATCCCTATCAATATACTTCTTGAGCATATTAATGTGACATAGCTGTTTTTGCTTGCGCCTCCCAGGAGTGTTAACAATGTAATTCACGTCACTTAACTTTTTGTCAACAGTATACAGGCCATAATATCTAGCTTGTAAAGGTCTGCCAGGAATGGGCAAGAGAGCAAGTACCTTGTCTTCAGGTTCAAAATTTCTGTCTTTAGCATTTTCATCATAACGAATCTTCATTTTGCTTTGAGCAGATTTGAGATTGGACCGAGCTGCATCACAGGCCTTTGATAGTCTGTTTTTGAAATCAGACACATACTGAAGTAAGTTCAAAGAACTGTCATCATCTGAGAGAAATTTCTCTTTTAGAAGTTTTAACGGTCCACGTACAGTGTGCCCAAAAACAAGCTCAAATGGGCTGAACCCCAGAGACTCTTGTACAGATTCTCTTACAGCAAATAGAAGCAAGTGTATGCCTTCATCCCAATCTTTTTCAGTGTCAAAGCAGTAAGATCTGATCATGTTTTTCAGAGTTTGATGGAATCTTTCTAAGGCACCTTGGCTTTCAGGGTGGTAAGCCGATGACTTGTATTGCTTAATTCCAAGTTCGTACATGACTTGCTGAAAAATTCCTGACATAAAATTTGAGCCCTGGTCTGACTGAATAGATTTTGGGAGGCCTACAAATGTGAAGAACTTCACAAGTGCATTAACTATTGTTTTAGCCTTGATATTTCTGAGTGGAATGGCTTCAGGAAAGCGAGTTGAAGCACACATTATGGTCAGAAGATATTCACAACCTTTCTTTGTTTTGGGTAAGGGACCTACACAATCAATAATCACTCTGCTGAAAGGTTCATCGAAGGCAGGAATGGGCTGTAACTGAGCTTTAGGAATAGTCTGATTGGGTTTTCCTACCATCTGACAAGTGTGGCAGGATTTGCAGTGTTGAGATACATCAGATTTTATTCCTGGCCAGTAGAAATGATTAAGGATCTTGTGATAGGTCTTATTTACACCTAAATGGCCTGACATTGGAGTTTCATGGGCCAAGTTTAAGATTTCAGGGCGATAAACCCTAGGAACCACAATTTGGTGGTTAACAGTCCACTCATCTGCTGCGGAGACATCCGGAGGACGCCATTTTCTCATCAAAATGCCATTTTTGACATAATAGCAAACAGGAACCTGGGATATTTCATTTTCATTAAAAGCCCTTTCAAATAAAGGCGAGATCTCAGGATCACTGTGTTGTTCTTTACAAAGCTGTGACCTTGACATCTGGTCATGACCTTGATCATTTGACGTTGAGGGTGAAAGGTCATTTTCTGACCCCGACCTTGGATTGCTAGGGTCAGTCTGAATATCAGACTGACTAGGGGAAAGAGATGTTGAAATCTCTTTATTAAAGGACTGACCTATCAAAGTGTCAGTTAAATTTATGTCCTGCATCCCATCATATAATTTGGCTTTCTTTGCCATTGCCCTAGTGACAGCACAAGAAGGGAAAAGGTCAGGAATTTCCTGCTCAATGGGATCAGGCGGTTGATCAACACATGCTGTGCTGGTCAAAAGTGGGTTTACCACAACCTTATCTCCTGCCAAATCATTGCCTAACAGCAAATGAATACCTTTAAAGGGTAAGGAAGGTCTAATACCTACAGCCACGGGACCTTTAACTAAGTCTGAGGACAAATAGATATTATGGAGCGGTACATTAACAAATCCACACTCTACGCCCTGGATAAGGACACTTGTCCCAGAAGAAGACTTCTCGGAAAATGGCAAGGTATCTGCCAAGATAAGGGATTGAGAAGCTCCGGTATCTCGTAAGATTTTGATAGGGGTAGACTGGGCAGAGTCACTGTTAAGTGACACAAAACCATCTGATAAGAATGGTTCATAAATCTCCATAATAGAATAGAGACTGACTCTTTACAAGTTCTGGTCAGTATAGGGTTTTCTTCCTGGATACAAGACTGTGGTTTAGCCTTTAAGGAGGTGAGGCCTGTCGGTTTAGCACTATCTAGATTTTCTCTTTCTTTCTTTCGTTTCAGTGCCAAACATTCAGAAATAATGTGGCCAGTTTTCTTACAATAATTACAAATTGGCTGGGATAAGGGATTTTGTCCTTTGTTTTCACTAGAAAATTTGGGTTTTGGACTGGAATTGTCAGTTGGATTACTGGGATTGGCTTTGGGACCGGACTGAGGGGAATATGGTTTTGACTGAGGGGTAATTTGCTTTGATTGAGGGTTATATGGTTTCCTAGGATATGGCTTGTTGACAAATGAAGCCTTATGAGTCAAAGCATAATCATCAGCTAAACGTGCTGCTGTTTCCAAGTTTTCAACTTCTCTTTCGTTCAAGAAAGCCTTAACATCAGAATTTATGCACCTTTTGAATTCCTCAACAAGCATGAGCTGCCTTAGCTTTGCATGATCAGAACCTACTTTCTTTGAAGAACACCATCTATCAAATAGTTGCTCTTTTGTTCTAGCAAACTCAACATGAGTCTGGTCATGTTCTTTTCTACAGTCTCTAAATTTCTGCCTGTATGCCTCAGGGACCAGCTCATAAGCCTTAAGGATAAATTCCTTTACTGTATCATAATCTGAGCTTTGCTCAAGAGAAAGCTGAGTGTAAATTTCTCGAGCTTTACCAATTACAACACTTTGCAAAAGCAAGGTCCAGTGCTCTCTTGGCCATTTCAAGTTTTCTGCCACCTTCTCAAAATGTAAGAAATATTTGTCAACCTCTTTTTCTTGAAATGGAGGAACGAGACGAATGTGTTTTGTGACATCAAATACTGTACTAGTAGCCAAAGGCAAAGATTTTGATTTTGATTTGTCATTAAGTTCAATTTCCTTCATTCTTAACTGAAATTGCCTTTCTCTTTCTTTTTCTTCAATTTCAAATTTAAATTTTTCTTTTTCAATTTCAAGCCTTTCTTCTCTTTCTAATTTTTCTTTTTCTAACTCAATTTTTTCTCGTTCTAATTCTCTTTGTTTTTCCTTCTCTCGTTCTTCCATTTCTAACTTTTGTTTATGCATTCTTTCTTCCCGTTCTAAAGTTTCCAATCTTATTCTTTCTTCCCTTTCGGCCTTTTCTGCCCTTATTCTTTCTTCATACTCAAATTTTAGTTTTTCCATCTCAATTTGTCTTTTGATTTCTAGTTCCCTCAACTGCAAGTCAGTCTGAGTGACTAGAATCTGAGAAGTAGCCGACGAATCAAAAATTTCCTCCTCAACAAAAAACTGAATCAAAATGTTCTTAATTTCATGTTTTAACATGGAAGTCTTGATATTTGACAACCCATAATGATCAGCTATGTCTAAGAGGTCACTCTTTTTGGCCTTATCTAACAGCTCCTGAGAAGGCGCAGCAATAAAGTCACTTAGTTTGAATGACATGGTTGCTTTTTGCTGGCTTTAGCTATTTAAACAGCAAACAGTGAAGATACTTTAGAATTTTAAATAAATTTGGTGCACAAGAAATTTCAATCCCGGACTCGAGCCCCCAATTCTGTTACGTGCCAGGCGTAACTAGAAGATTAAGGAAACCAACAAGTTGGTTAGCCAGCAACAAGCTTTGTTTAAAATTTAACAAATCTATTTAGAAGTGATTTCACCAGTAATTACATGTGAAACAATCAAAAGCATATATACAATTAAACAAAAATGAATGTACAATACCTTTCAAGATGTTAATTCCCTTAAAGAATGTCTGAATGTCCCTCAGAATTTTTAACACAAGTCTATATCAGTTTCTGATCCCAAGAATTAAAGTTTGTTTCAAAATAGCACTATGTCCCAATCCAGAATCGAATATCACAAAGTAATCCAAGAATAAGTTTAAATTCCAGTAAGACAGATTTTGACTTCTTAATAGTAACAGTACCCAAAGATTGTCCTTATGAAAATTTGTAGCCCTTATATAGCACTGAGGAACATTCAGGATTCTTCCAGCAAATTCTATGATATCATATACTAAAAATAACAAGTTGTTTACCAAAATTTAATGTTCTGGAATATTGTAGAGAGGCCATTATCCTTCCAGAAAATTCCACAATATTCTTTTGACATAAAAAAGATTTTTCTAGAAGATTCTACATCTTTGGTTCTTCCAGATTTTTCCGTCAAAGAACAATTTGAAATTTCTAGAAAATTCTGAAGTAAACAACCTGTTTATGTCCAATATCTGGGACACTAAAAGTAAATAATTGCTAAGGACAACAAGTAAACTTCATATATGTATAACATCATACTTTCCTGGGCATACTCCCTTGGGAAGTTTACCAGTACTGAATGCACATCTTTCAACAAGTAACTGTCATACATAACACACATTCATTCTTATGTCACATTACTGAATTCAGGTATTTCGGATTTGTCGCTCTTCATACGCTAGTGGTGATTTTGGACTTATGGTTTAGATATTTTGACCGCTCTACTTTATCAATAATTGGTCAGATAATTATATGAAAAACAATATACATGTACTAACAAACATGTAAAAACGATATCAATGTAAAAGAATCAAGTGTTACATTTTCACACGTCGTAGAGCCGTTGATAGCAAGTCTGATTAACACCTTGCTCTCATTGATTATAGCTCGCCATCCTATATAATTCGGATGCTGTTTAAATGCAGCACACAATTAGTTCTTTAATCAAAATGCTTCTAACGGTCACGATCTGGAGTGTTCTAATTATTTTGAGAAGTATGGCAGATATGCAGGTGAGTATAAAGAACATTTAATTCAAAATTACAGAACACAACAGTATGTTCTGAATTCAATTATTTTCACTTAATTCCATGAAGAGTTCATGAAGATTATTTATGTAAACACACCACTTATTAAGTTTGTGAACACATACTTGTTCGTTAGTACTTATCAAGCTCTCAGTCTATTTGTTATTCAGTCTGAATCTATTTTGAATTCAATTATTTTCACTTAATTCCATGAAGAGTTCATGAAGATTATTTATGTAAACACACCACTTATTAAGTTTGTGAACACATACTTGTTCGTTAGTACTTATCAAGCTCTCAGTCTATTTGTTATTCAGTCTGAATCTATTTTATTTATTTATTTATTTATTTATTTATTTATTTATTTATTTATTTATTTATTTATTTATTTATTTATTTTCAAACTGTTCCACTGTTTATATTCTGTATTTTCAAACTCTAACTTCCATTGTTCTTTAGTCCGATGTTATTTGTATTTTCAAAATTCAAACTGTCACTTTAATCAGTGTTCATTCAGTCCTGAAGCTTGTCACCCTTCATACACCCTTCGTTTTAACTGGAGTTTATTCCATTTTAATACACCATTTGAGCCGCATCGTGATAAAACCGGATTTTTGCCTATGCGAAAACAAAGGCGCAGATCAGCTTCGCGGTAACCGCGAAGCTGATCAGCGCCTTTGTTTTCGCCACTCGGATAGTAAACTTTTTTTTTCTTTCTAAATCCAAAATTTCAAGTTTCTCATCATCTTCTGATACTGTACAGCCCGGTTTGTGTCGGTCCAAGTCGGAAATCCCGAAGCCCGGTTTTCTCACGTCGCGGCTTATTTTATATGCGTGTCAGAAGTGACTTAGGTAGGGAAAGCCTAATCAGACAGTTTTCTGACACACACCTTGTTTTAATATGATTCACTACTCATCTTAGAATATTTCATGGATTATATGAGCCTGTGCGTGAGAAAACCAACAATTTGGATTCCGACCAGGTCCGACACAAACCGGCCTGTACAAGCTCAGAAAAGAGCTAGAAGCTTGAAATTTCGGATTTAAGTAGAAGAGAAATTGTACTATCCGTGTAGCGAAAACAAAGGCGCTGATCAGCTTCGCGGTTACCGCGAAGCTGATCTGCGCCTTTGTTTTTCTCCTATGCAAAGTGTTGGTTTTCTCATGCACAGGCTCATATTATATTGCACCATCACAATCTTTCTAATGAAATTTTCAATTTTACAGCTGAAAAAAATATCTGTTTATTGCATGTTTTTTTTTTTTTCGTAATGTGCTTGTCTTTCAGACAAACGATACACAGACTGCGGAAAACCTCCATCTGAAGCTACACAAGAAACACTGTGGAGACATTGTAACTTGTGATTCTAGGACGGATGATCCAAGAATCATTTATGCTACACCCTTGCCTTGCTGCCAACCTTGTCCCTGTCTACAGCCCTGCACGAAGAAGAATATTTGCTGCCCAGACTTCGGCGTGCAAAACGACAGTGAATCACGCTTAAAAGCAAGCCTTGGAATGTCAACACAAAACCTTATGACCCATTCTGGCGTGACAGCCAGTATACAACTCTCCACTTCAGGTGTTGAATCTGAAACGTTATACCAAAACACGAGTATACTAGATGAACAACTAGACAAACAGCTTCAATTGGACAACAGTAACCACACAGACGCTGTTCAGTCCTCTACAGACGCCAGCATTCTGGGACAGCAACACAGCCGAAATATAGCACATTGTGAACGTCCTCAAGTGTTTCATAGTCCAAATTATTGGATTGACTCTAAAGCTTATATGATGGTTAAGTTTTGTTTGCAAGGAAATGTGATGGTTGACAAATGCTACGGCGACCATGTTGGAAAGGACATTTCAGAAATGTTGCCAATAACATCTAAACTCACTGGACTGACGTATTGGAATAAGTTTTGTTTTATTTGTAATGAAGGTGACATCATAAATGATACTGTAGCCGAAGTTTGGGATGCAATACTTGTATACTATAGAAGTCATTATAATCACAGATTTTTTCATCATCTAGACACGATGACTGACATTGACAGTCAATACCGAAATGGCGGATATAGCAATATCCATTTTGTACCAAAGAAGAGCAGTCTTGTGCACCAGTGTGAGGCGTATGACATTGCCACGTGTAATAAGACTGGTTTATGGGAAACGTATAACGAAAACATTGAAAAAGTTTGTCACGAAGGTAACAGTCTACCGATTCTTCATCAAATAAATTATAATCAAAATAAGCTGAGATTCAAGAACATTGCATGCTTGTATTGTAACGTAGACCACAGTTTCAATACTGATACGACATTGTCTTGTGCATACTACTCATCACCACCAAGAGAATGGTATAGTTACACCCTTACTGTGAACACGGGGATCGGTGACACTTACAAATCAACAAAAGATGATCGAGACATTTCCAGCAGTATCCTACCTCTCCCAAACACAGGAGCATGTCCAGCTGGATATATATCCTTACTGGTAACATTCTTGTTTTACATATTCTTTTGACAAATAACTCTGTAAAATGAATACTTGTCGCGTTTAATTTTAAAGACATAAATGCACTGGTAAATGTAAGTTTTGTTTGTTTTATCAATTACACTATCAGTGAGGGTCATTGTCTGGTTAAAAACAAGTAAAAGGAGAATTCAAAAAAAAAAAAAAAAAAAAAAAAAGAAAAAAAAAAAAAAAAAAAAAAAAAAAGAAATAAAAGGGAAAGTAAAACAACAATGCCCATCTATAGATAGAATCCTTTGTAATAAAATTACATTAAACAGGCCCTACCAGAGAGTGTCTTAGCTGTCTGCTTTCGGAAACAGGATGACCATTCTCCCAAACTCCCTAAAATGTTTTCCCTGCTCCCTACCCCATCCCCCTAATTTATGCTTCGGTTCCCCAGTTTCCTTAAAATATTTTCTAGTGCCCCCAAGCTCCCTGAAAATAAACTGTCCTTCTCCCCAGCTCCCCCAAACCTCTAGTAAGATCCATTAAATTAAATACTGTACATGCATTTTGATTGAAATAGTATCATCTGGAGTATTGTAACCATGTTTTGGGGGAATTTTGCGGGCATCGCTGATTTCACAACTGAGCCATCTCGTGGGAAAACCAACAATGTGGTTTCCGAACAGGTCTGACACAAACTGACCTGTACAGGCACAGAAGCAGGCTAGCAGCTTGAACTTTTGGAGTTAAGTAGAGGAGGAACTGTACTATCCGAGTAGCGAAAACAAAGGCGCTGATCAGCTTCGCGGTTACCGCGAAGCTGATCTGCGCCTTTGTTTTCGCCTATGCAGATTGTTGGTTTTCCCATGGGGCGGCTCAACTAATCATGTAACTTTTTAAAAACTAATGTCTACTTTACTATTTAATTTACAGGACCGATGTAGACGAGCAATCTGTCCAAGGGATCACTACAAACGCAACAACAAATGTGTGCCTCTGTATCGCACATTGACGGGACTGGACATCAATGTGAAAATAGAAATAACTCCGATCGATAGCGTACCTAAAAGGCTATCTTCAGAGTTATTGAGTGAATTGAGAACATTGGTGAACACGTCACTGACAAAGTATGTGACACTCCAGTCTCGCGAAATTTCAGTCTGGTACGGTCCTAAACGAAGTAATGTCCGTGATAAATACTATATGTTTGATATATTCTTGATTAACTCTAGTACCGTGATAGACTTCAGGACATCTCTGAAAGAAATCCGCGATTTTTACACACATTTAAATGCGCATGACAGCATTCGTCTCTCGAATGATGACGTTATTAAGATACAAATAATCTTCAACCACCGAACCATCCCAAGGCATGGACAATTCTATGACATGTCCGTTTCTGGAGGAGGTAGTCTGAATTTTTTGGTAGGAAAAACGTTGAATAATAGTGATGAAAGA
This sequence comes from Rugalucina vietnamica, assembly GCA_964017185.1. Lineage (NCBI taxonomy): Eukaryota > Metazoa > Mollusca > Bivalvia > Lucinida > Lucinidae > Rugalucina > Rugalucina vietnamica. The sequence goes on from OZ024870.1 coordinate 66,399,069, forward strand.
CCTGCTATGTTGATTTCAGATACTTATTGGTGTTACAGAGTGCCATTTGACACTCTCAGTGAAGTAGATATCCCGGCATCTGACGTATATCATCTAAAATCTGCGGGAATAATCGTATACTATGATCAGTATGACCATTATTACAAGTGGAATACGGCGCTTGAATTGATATATGTATGCTTAGATTTGTTCACAAGCCAAACTAATAAGGAACAATCTGATAAAGCTGGCAACGATTTCGAGAGAACAGAATCTACCACAGAAGGCAATAATAAGAATGATAATAATAATAACAACATTCTAGCACTTCCTGTTCCTATAAACATTGCTATAATAGCTGGATGCTTCTGTCTTTGCATCACCATAGCACTTTGCAAAATGCGTTGTAAACAGACAAAGCCTATTGTACAGTCTAGCACACAGTAAATTCCTGATGACGGGACTGATGCTGATGAAGGAGTGGCAGAAAATGGAGCACTACAGTGTATTGAAATGGTTGAACAAGAACGTAAACCTGACGTTACTAACACAGACAATACTGATAAATGTATGGAAACAGAACTCAAGCCTAAATCTAAATATGATCAACTATGACTCGGCTACACAGACAGGTTATGTGGTCCGATGTCCGGGTTATACTGTATATATTTATAGTAAGCATTATCCGCCTATTAGACATTTTTCACTTTTGAACGTAAATGCTGCTGGCGCTTGCGGTTACGACTTTGTGTGTGATGGGCGACGACTCGTGAGGGCATATTTGAGACGAAGGCGAGGGGCGATATGAAGAATTACTAAGTCAAAACTACCAACAGCCCACCGGAGGTGTATTAAATGAGACACGCAAAAAACGAAATTGTCCAAGACGCCTAGCTGAATAGTTCAGTAGGTAGAGAGTAAGACATAGAATCGAAAGGTCCTGTGTTCGAGTCCGGGTAGGACAAAAATTATTTTTTCCTTTTCTTTGTTTCTTCCTTTTTTCGCACCTGTGACAATTAAGCTTAGAAAATTAAAAAGAAATAAAAAAAAAAAGGAAAAAAGAAAATAAAATTTTATCTATTGGCAAATCACATTTTTTTTTTTTTTTTTTTTTTTTTGATTCAGTTTTACGTCTTTTTCAAGCTTTTTCACTCATATCGAGACGAATCAATCGGTAGGTGAGGCGAAAACCGGAGTACCCGGGGAAAAACCACCTGACACACCCGCAAGCAGAACTTGGCTTGTCCCACATGTGACTCGTGCCCTCACAAAATTCACTGCTGCATTTAATACTAAAATCGTAAGTTTCTGGATTAAACTGTCTAGTGAGAAGGCAGACCGCATTTATAGGTTTTTTATAGGTCTTGTTGATTTTTCACCCATTGAAGCCGAGATATCGATCGTCATTAGAAGAACGGATCAGCGACCGACCCTAACGTCAACATTTATTTCCTGACTGGCTGGTACAGATAATGTGGATAGGATAAGCTGACCGCCTCTTATGACTAAAAAAAATACGCAAGCGTCCCCCGTGGCCGCAGTTAAGAGCGATGTTTCATAATCACTTAATCTTCTCACCGTTGTGTCTGGTGTGAGTTCGAGACCCACAATGACCACATGTGATACAGGCCAAGTTCTGCTTGCGGGTGTGCCAGGCGGTTTTTCTCGGGGTACTCCCGTTTTCGCCCCACCTACTGTTTGGCGCTTTTCATATGAGCTGAAATAATCTTGAAAGGGACGTAAAACTGAATTTTAACAAATACACAAGACACCAAATCAAAAAGTATAGTCACGGTACATGTTCAGATATATGTGTATTACGTATTAGATGTAAAACTACAGTTTCACGTGCTATCTCGTGAGCGAACGATGCTTATTTTGTCGATGTCTCGTTTTGAGTCCATTCGACAGTAGGAAGAGCGATGGTGGCAATACCCTACATGTAGCTACAATATGCCTAGCCACACAACTGTTTTTGTTAATTCTAGACTTTCAACAGTATTTCTGCCATATCGAGTGCGATGGTTACGATGTAGAAAATTAATTTGGCAAGACATAAGCTTTCGTTCTGATCCCCGTGTCCGAGCACATAAGAGCGCTGTTTCTGAATCACTCGATCATCTCACCGCTGTGTCTGGCGTGGGTTTGAGCCCCGCTCTGGCCACATGTGAGACAAGCCAAGTTCTGCTTGTGGGTGTGCCAGGTGGTTTTTCTCGGGGTTCTCCCGTTTTCGCCCACCTACTGATTGGCCCGTCTCATATCAGCTGAAATAATCTTGAAAGGGACGTAAAACTGAGTTAAAAAAAATTCTTTGTGATAGTATGCGTGTTGTTTCACCTGGTTGAATTCAAATAAATAAATTAAAATCAAACTAACACAATTATATTATTTTCATGAGTTTCTAAAGTGTTTCCGTAGAGGACGCATAGTGTTTCAGTCGCCCCATAGTTTACTTTTGATGTTCGCCATTTTCACATACACGTAGAAGCAATTTTGGACACTACACATTCTGTCAAAGTGCACAAATTATTCATTTGTTTCACAAATAATGGTGTATACAGTCTTCACATTGACACATGTGTTTTCTTAAGATTATTGCCTCGTGTATTGTCCCTTTTAACAGAATGGACGCTGGTCTTGTTTGGAAAGAGCTAGTAATTTTGTTTTTTTATGCGTGTTGTTAAATTGCTTGTGATGTGTTGCACCGCCATGTCTCTCCCGCCTGGTGTCTATGTTAGGATGGGAAATTTAATTGTATAGATTCTTGGTCATTCTATCGTTACTTGATTACAGATAAGGGTCTCATTGTGCTCATTTCTGATCATAATGATGCGTTTTTATACAATTTTCGGCCCGTTCAAGATTATTTTAGTTCATATGAGACGGGTAAATCAGTAACAGGGGGAAAAGAGGAGAACCCTGAGAAAACGAACTTGCACACCCACAAGCAGAACTTGGTTTTGTGTCACCCGTGATTGTAAGACTGATCAATTGGGCAGCAACCTAAGGCGAAGAGTTCATTGTCTTGGTGTTGGTAGTTGCCAAAGCGATATTGCTGCGCTGAAGATTGTTTTAATCCATTTTATCACATGTTGTGCGATGTTGCATCAATCTTTGTTGTAAGGACTTTGATTGTATCGCAAGCATATACGATGGTGCTGACACTGATTGACAATACCCGAATACACATATTCATGAACAGTATACCACGCAGACATTTCACGTGTCCATTTACCGACCTTTTATATGTAAACAAACGAACCGCCATTCATGATTCTAATATATATACATGTAACAGGGGAAATTTAATTTATTGAAATCATCGACAAACAAAGATCATATCAAGCCGGATCAGTTATCAAACCACATTGCAGCTTGGAAAGCCGAACGCAGTTGGTGTTAAGGACATGCGTTCTTTTGTCCTTTTTTAACATTTAAAAGTACGATTTCTATCATGATAAAGTTTATACTGAACCTATTAAGCAAGCCTCTATGGTCCAGTGGTTATTTCACGTGCCAAATAAACCAGAGATGGCAGGTTTGATCCGGGTCTTCTTGAGTCTGTCGGATGAGACTATAAACTGAGGTCTCGTTTCCATATGACCTTTGCTGTTGGATTAACGCTCAAATCAACAAACCGATTCAATTTATTATTTATTTAAATTCAGATTGAGTAAGAAGCTTATGTGCTTATATGCTTGCCCGATTCCGGACGCAAAGATGGGTCCGAATGAGTAAGGTTAAGAATGATCAAATGTTGTAGATCTGTCGTCAGCATGTGTAATACATGTGCACTAAAACGGTACCGATATCATTACAAAATCTTATCAAGCAAAATACAGTGTGTTATTTTAAGTTGAAAAAAAAAAAAAAAAAAAAAAAAAAAAAAAAAAAAAAACAGTTTTAATATTTTCTTATTTGTTCAAAACATAGATTGTGGACACATGATAGAACGAATACTCACAATCTATGTTTTCAGAAGCATAGGCAACCTAAGTTGACCTTGTCTTATAATAGGTTAATGTAATCCCTGGGTCATATATAGACTTTGTAGATGCTTCATGCCAAGTTTCAAAATCATAGGCCTTTTGGTTCTGAAGAAGAACAATTTTAAAGGTTTTTGGCGGCCATTTTGGTCAAGTTACCTTGACCATTAATACAAACTTTCGTTCCCCTTTTCCACGAAGTTTGGCTTTGATCGGCCACGCGGTTGCAGAGAAGATGTTTAAATATTATAGTCATATACATGTATATATCCCCCCAGGCAGGAGCAGACAACCACCTGGGTCTTAATGTTTTCATAAAAATAAATCTGCCCATTTGTATTATCATAGCAAGTTTCCACCCATTTAATTACATTTAACTAATTTCCCCATTTAAATGCATGGGCGACCTACATGTAAGTTGATCTTACCGTAAAATAGGTCAAGGTCATCCCAGCGAAATGATTTATACAAACTTTGTAGTGCTTTTAATATTGTTTGATGCTTCATGCCAATTTACAAAATCATAGGCCTTCTGGTTCTGGAGAAGAAAAAATTTAACGGTTTTTGCTATTTATAGCCAAGGCGGCCATCTTGGTCATGTGACCTGGTCCATTTATGCAAATTTCGTTCCCCCTTCCTAAGAATGCTCCGCAAACAGTTTTAACTTTGATTGGCCAAGCTGTTTCAGAGAAAAAGATCATGGTAATTGTTGACAGACGACGACGGACGGACGACGGGGCATGGCCATCCTATAAGCTCACCTTTTGAGCCGAAGGGCTCATGTGAGCTAAAACTAGGTATACCCGTGCATACTCAAGTTTTGCTTTTATATATAAAAGCGTTGTTCAATGGGGTAAACATGTCACGGACATGTTATCCTGATGAGGATAACAGACCATGCTCGACATTACTTGAAATGTGTCAAAACGTTGTAAGGCGTAGAATAAAAAAAAAACTGCACATAAAATTAAGATCAACTAAATGTTTCAAATCGTAAATCTTGCCATGTTTACATGTAAAAAAAAATTCTGTGTGTTCACGAAAACATGTGAAATGTAGCTTAACAGAACCAATGTACGTATATACATGCACCAGTATGTTAAAAGTCACATGGCGATAACAAATAATTGATAGTTGTTTTCCCACCAACAGTTATCGTCATATGCAGACGGGATCTCGGTTTATAGTGTCACCATAAAGCCATGGGCAGCTCAGAATTGAACTAGCGATCCCTAGTCATACACACGAGTGTCAAAAAAATAATATTCTGCACTGGAAGCTGTTTTATTCGCGCCAAGCATTCGTAAGGCCGACTCGCGTTGAACGCGTAATGTATCTTTAATGGCAATCATGACAGTTGATGATGCCATTTTGTAAACATGTCGTGTCAAAGGCCACTTCTGGTTCATTGTTCCATTAGAATCAGACAGTTAAACGGGAAGATAACAATAATCATTGTTACCATTGCATATGATAACATTGTTTACGATTTATATGTTTAATTGCTGTCTGGATTTCTATATTTTTGCATTTTACCAATGCATATAGGTTTTAAGTTTTTATTTTTTTTTTGTTTTGTTTTCTACGCAAGAATATTGTCAAAGATGCGAAAAAAAAATAATTCCAATAAAAATAGGCGTTTCCTACTCGCGCTCAACTTCCTGTGCTAACGAGTCAGATGCTCTTATCAAAATCATTTTTTATTAAGGCTTTATGTCCCATTCAACATTTTTTTTTCAGTCATGTCGGGACGGAGTCAACGCTTCCTGGGTTTAACCAGTTAGTAAGGAGTTAATGTGTCTTGCTCAAGGACACAACACGGCTGGCGCCTGTGGGGATCGAACCCAGGACCTCTCAGGAGTCAGACCCCCTACCACTACGCCACCGCGCTCCCTAATAATTTTGTACCAGTCTTATATCAACTACATGTACGTATTTATTCTCGACATGTGATTTTACGAAGCGACTGACTGAACCACTGCGACATGAAGTCATCTACGGAACTTGTGTGTGTGTGTGTGTGTGTGTGTGTGTGTGTGTGTGTGTGCTCGCATAAAGAATATTGTCGTCCTGTTTTAGGGTTAAGCAAGATACGTTATGAAAAAAGGAACCTCTTTCTCAGTCTATAAACATTCATTTTCTTGAAAATAATATTGTTTTAGTTTGAAGTTTAATTATATTTATTTGAATTCAACCAGATAAACATCACGCATAATTCAAGAGAATAAAGGAGGATCAGAAAGAAAGCCTTTGACTTGGAAAAAAAAACATCCCAAAAATCGGAATTATCGCATTCAAAATGCTGAAATACTGTGGAAGGTCTACAAAACCTCAACTTATTTCTATGTCTATGCAAAATGTAGCTAGGATATCGCACTTATGACTTGCAGATGATTGTCTAATGGACTCAAAACGAAACATCAACCATATAAATAACATCAAGATTTCGAGTATCTGTTTGAAGTAAATGTATAAACATGCCAAAATAAATTATGTTCTCTCACGAGACAGCACGTGGAACTGTAGGTCTTACACCTAATAAATATACATATATCTTTACATGTACACTATACAGTGTACTGTTTGAGTTAGTGCCTACGTCCGCGGAAAACATTTTTAAGTCGTTCAGGGTGGCTATCCTTATCCTAGCCACATTATGCCTGTACAAGCCTTCAGTATATTCATATTTTCATGTCTCCCAGAAAGAAATATTGACGTGAGGATAGATCAGCTCTTATACCAAAAATACGATCGAGCTCCCAATACAAGAGAAAACATACATGTGGGCTGCTGATAATAGATTTTTATTTCCAAAGCTTTTTTGTCACAAGAGAGACAAATAAAGAAAAGAAGAAAGTGATGCGTCCGGGACTCGAACCCAGCACCTTTCGCTTTCAATTCCAAGCACGCTACCTACTGAGCTACACAGCTACACGTCCTAGACTATTTCAGTTTTTGATTCTCTTATTTAATTCGTCTTCGTCGGGCTATTGGTAATTTTGACTAAGTAATTCTTCATATCGTCCCTCGTCTTCGTCTCAAATATGCCCTCACGAGTCGTCCCCCATCACACGGAAAGTCATAACCGCAAGCGCCAGCAGCATTTACGTTCAAAAGTGAAAAATGTCTATTACTATACACCTTTCATGTGTATATACATTGTGTAGTTGATGAAACAGTCAGTGAAAATGCATTTTAAGCCATGCTACTTATTTGGCATGGACATCTAAATCAAATTAGCATGCGACACGACCATGGCCCAGTTGTTCAAAATTAACTATGTCGTTAGTTAACGATTCGTTAAAATTTCAAATGAAAATATTATAAATACACTGTTATTTTTGTTGAAAAATGTGAAATCCTAATTCTCACATTTTACCGGCGTCAAGTTGGATGAAAATTTCATCCGGTGAAAATTTCATCTAGCAGAAGAAAAAAAAAGTTGGATGAAAATTTCATCTGGACCTGCCCAGGAAAAGTGGTTCATGTCAAAACAACTCCTGCTCCCGTACTAGCTCTTGTTTAGGCAAGCAGCTTATACTGCAATATAGATGCATGTTGTATGAAGGTTTGTGGTAAGTCTCAGTAGTCAGGGCGCCAAAAGTCAGAGGGGGGGGGGGGGGGTCAAAAATGCTTCTTTCCATATTTCTCGAGATTCTGTTCCGAATCCAGCTCTTGTGCCAGCAAGCCGCTTATACTGCGATATAGATAAATGTTCTATGAAGGTTTGTGGCAAGTTTAATAAGGATTGAAAGAGGATCCGAAGGGTAGTCAGGGCGCCAAAAATCAGAGGGGGTGTCTAAAATGCGTTTTTTTATATTCCTCGGTCTCCTGCTCCCAAACCAGCTCTTGTGCCAGCAAGCCGCTTATGCTTGAATATAGATATATGTCCTATGAAGTTTTGTGTCAAGTCTCATCAGGATTGAAAGAGGATGAGATGGGTAGCCAGGGCCCCCAATGCCATGGGGGGGGGGGGGTGTCAAAAATTCCATTTTCGAGAGTTTTTGGTTTCCTGCTCCCAAACTAGCTCTTGTGCCAGGAAGCCGCTAGTACTACGACATAGATGTATAGTATATACAAGTATGTGGCAAGTCTCATCAGGATTGAAAGAGGATGAGATGGGTAGCCAGGGCCCCAAATGTCATGGGGGGGTGTGTCAAAAATTCCATTTTCGATAGTTTTCGGTCTCCTGCTCCCAAACTAGCTCTTGTGCCAGGAAGCCGCTAGTACTACGACATAGATGTATAGTATATACAAGTATGTGGCAAGTCTCATCAGGATTGAAAGAGGATGAGATGGGTAGCCAGGGCCCCCAATGTCATGGGGGGTGTCAAAAAATTCCATTTTCGAGAGTTTTCGGTTTCCTGCTCCCAAACTAGCTCTTGCGCCAGGAAGCCGCTAGTACAACGACATAGATGTATAGTATATACAAGTATGTGGCAAGTCTCATCAGGATTGAAAGAGGATGAGATGGGTAGCCAGGGCCCCAAATGTCATGGGGGGGGGGGTGTCAAAAAATTCCATTTTCGATAGTTTTCGGTCTCCTGCTCCCAAACTATCTCTTGTGCCAGGAAGCCGCTAGTACTACGACATAGATGTATAGTATATACAAGTATGTGGCAAGTCTCATCAGGATTGAAAGAGGATGAGATGGGTAGCCACGGCCCCCAATGTCATGGGGGGTGTCAAAAAATTCCATTTTCGAGAGTTTTCGGTTTCCTGCTCCCAAACTAGCTCTTGTGCCAGGAAGCCGCTAGTACTACGACATAGATGTATAGTATATACAAGTATGTGGCAAGTCTCATCAGGATTGAAAGAGGATGAGATGGGTAGCCAGGGCCCCAAATGTCATGGGGGGGGTGTGTCAAAAATTCCATTTTCGATAGTTTTCGGTCTCCTGCTCCCAAACTAGCTCTTGTGCCAGGAAGCCGCTAGTACTACGACATAGATGTATAGTATATACAAGTATGTGGCAAGTCTCATCAGGATTGAAAGAGGATGAGATGGGTAGCCAGGGCCCCCAATGTCATGGGGGGTGTCAAAAAATTCCATTTTCGAGAGTTTTCGGTTTCCTGCTCCCAAACTAGCTCTTGCGCCAGGAAGCCGCTAGTACAACGACATAGATGTATAGTATATACAAGTATGTGGCAAGTCTCATCAGGATTGAAAGAGGATGAGATGGGTAGCCAGGGCCCCAAATGTCATGGGGGGGGGGGTGTCAAAAATTCCATTTTCGATAGTTTTCGGTCTCCTGCTCCCAAACTATCTCTTGTGCCAGGAAGCCGCTAGTACTACGACATAGATGTATAGTATATACAAGTATGTGGCAAGTCTCATCAGGATTGAAAGAGGATGAGATGGGTAGCCACGGCCCCCAATGTCATGGGGGGTGTCAAAAAATTCCATTTTCGAGAGTTTTCGGTTTCCTGCTCCCAAACTAGCTCTTGTGCCAGGAAGCCGCTAGTACTACGACATAGATGTATAGTATATACAAGTATGTGGCAAGTCTCATCAGGATTGAAAGAGGATGAGATGGGTAGCCAGGGCCCCAAATGTCATGGGGGGGTGTGTCAAAAATTCCATTTTCGATAGTTTTCGGTCTCCTGCTCCCAAACTAGCTCTTGTGCCAGGAAGCCGCTAGTACTACGACATAGATGTATAGTATATACAAGTATGTGGCAAGTCTCATCAGGATTGAAAGAGGATGAGATGGGTAGCCAGGGCCCCCAATGTCATGGGGGGTGTCAAAAAATTCCATTTTCGAGAGTTTTCGGTTTCCTGCTCCCAAACTAGCTCTTGCGCCAGGAAGCCGCTAGTACAACGACATAGATGTATAGTATATACAAGTATGTGGCAAGTCTCATCAGGATTGAAAGAGGATGAGATGGGTAGCCAGGGCCCCAAATGTCATGGGGGGGGGGGTGTCAAAAAATTCCATTTTCGATAGTTTTCGGTCTCCTGCTCCCAAACTATCTCTTGTGCCAGGAAGCCGCTAGTACTACGACATAGATGTATAGTATATACAAGTATGTGGCAAGTCTCATCAGGATTGAAAGAGGATGAGATGGGTAGCCACGGCCCCCAATGTCATGGGGGTGTCAAAAAATTCCATTTTCGAGAGTTTTCGGTTTCCTGCTCCCAAACTAGCTCTTGTGCCAGGAAGCCGCTAGTACTACGACATAGATGTATAGTATATACAAGTATGTGGCAAGTCTCATCAGGATTGAAAAAGGATGAGATGGGTAGCCAGGGCCCCCAATGTCATGGGGGTGTCAAAAAATTCTATTTTCGAGAGTTTTCGGTCTCCTGCTCCCAAACTAGCTCTTGTGCCAGGAAGCCGCTAGTACTACGACATGGATGTATAGTATATACAAGTATGTGGCAAGTCTCATCAGAATTGAAAGAGGATGAGATGTGTAGCCAGGGCCCCCAATGTCATGGGGGTGTCAAAAAATTCCATTTTCGATAGTTTTCGGTCTCCTGCTCCCAAACTAGCTCTTTTGCCAGGAAGCAGCTAGTACTACGACATAGATGTATAGTATATACAAGTATGTGGCAAGTCTCATCAGGATTGAAAGAGGATGAGATGGGTAGCCAGGGCCCCCAATGTCATGGGGGTGTCAAAAATTCCATTTTCGAGAGTTTTCGGTTTCCTGCTCCCAAACTAGCTCTTGTGCCAGGAAGCCGCTAGTACTACGACATAGATGTATAGTATATACAAGTATGTGGCAAGTCTCATCAGGATTGAAAGAGGATGAGATGGGTAGCCAGGGCCCCCAATGTCATGGGGGTGTCAAGAAATTCCATTTTCGATAGTTTTCGGTCTCCTGCTCCCAAAGTAGCTCTTGTGCCAGGAAGCCGCTAGTACTACGACATAGATGTATAGTATAAACAAGTATGTGGCAAGTCTCATCAGGATTGAAAGAGGATGAGATGGGTAGCCAGGGCCCCCAATGTCATGGGGTGTCAAAAATTCCATTTTCGAGAGTTTTCGGTTTCCTGCTCCCAAACTAGCTCTTGTGCCAGGAAGCCGCTAGTACTACGACATAGATGTATAGTATATACAAGTATGTGGCAAGTCTCATCAGGATTGAAAGAGGATGAGATGGGTAGCCAGGCCCCCCAATGTCATGGGGGTGTCAAAAAATTCCATTTTCGATAGTTTTCGGTCTCCTGCTCCCAAACTAGCTCTTGTGCCAGGAAGCAGCTAGTACTACGACATAGATGTATAGTATATACAAGTATGTGGCAAGTCTCATCAGGATTGAAAGAGGATGAGATGGGTAGCCAGGGTCCCAAATGTCATGGGGTGTCAAAAATTCCATTTTTGAGAGTTTTCGGTTTCCTGCTCCCAAACTAGCTCTTGTGCCAGGAAGCCGCTAGTACTACGACATAGATGTATAGTATATACAAGTATGTGGCAAGTCTCATCAGGATTGAAAGAGGATGAGATGGGTAGCCAGGGCCCCCAATGTCATGGGGGTGTCAAAAATTCCATTTTCGAGAGTTTTCGGTTTCCTGCTCCCAAACTAGCTCTTGTGCCAGGAAGCCGCTAGTACAACGACATAGATGTATAGTATATACAAGTATGTGGCAAGTCTCATCAGGATTGAAAGAGGATGAGATGGGTAGCCAGGGCCCCCAGTGTCATGGGGGGTTTCAAAAATTCCATTTTCGAGAGTTTTCGGTTTCCTGCTCCCAAACTAGCTCTTATACCAGGAAGCCGCTAGTACTACGACATAGATGTATAGTATATACAAGTATGTGGCAAGTCTCATCAGGATTGAAAGAGGATGAGATGGGTAGCAGGGCCCCCAATGTCATGGGGGGTGACAAAAATTCCATTTTCGAGAGTTTTCGGTTTCCTGCTCCCAAACTAGCTCTTGTGCCAGAAAGCCGCTAGTACTACGACATAGATGTATAGTATATACAAGTATGTGGCAAGTCTCATCAGGATTGAAAGAGGATGAGATGGGTAGCCAGGGCCCCCAATGTCATGGGGGGTGTCAAAAATTCCATTTTCGATAGTTTTCGGTTTCCTGCTCCCAAACTAGCTCTTGTGCCAGGAAGCCGCTAGTACTACGACATAGATGTATAGTATATACAAGTATGTGGCAAGTCTCATCAGGATTGAAAGAGGATGAGATGGGTAGCCAGACCCCCCACTATGTCAGAGGGGGGTGCAAAAAATTATTTTCGATATTTCTCGGTATCTTGCTCCCAAACTAGCTCTTGTGCCAGAAAGCCGCTTATACTGCAATAAAGGTATATGATATATGAATGTATGTGTCAAGTCTCATAAGGATTGAAAGAGGATGAGGAGGGTAGCCAGGCCCCCCAACGGCTCTAGGGTCATATTTTCCTGTACAGAATTGGCTATTTTCGAAACTTCTAGGTCTACTGCTCCGAAACTAGCTCTTGTGCCAGGAAGCCGCTAGTACTGTGATAAATGTATATGTAATATACAAGTATGTGGCAAGTCTGATCACGATTGAAAGAGGATGAGATGGGTAGCCAGGGCCCCCAATGTCATGGGGGTGTCAAAAAATTCCATTTTCGAGTTTTCGGTTTCCTGCTCCCAAACTAGCTCTTGTGCCAGGAAGCCGCTAGTACAACGACATAGATGTATAGTATATACAAGTATGTGGCAAGTCTCATCAGAATTGAAAGAGGATGAGATGGGTAGCCAGGGCCCCCAATGTCATGGGGGTGTCAAAAAATTCCATTTTCGATAGTTTTCGGTCTCCTGCTCCCAAACTAGCTCTTGTGCCAGGAAGAGCTAGTACTACGACATAGATGTATAGTATATACAAGTATGTGGCAAGTCTCATCAGGATTGAAAGAGGATGAGATGGGTAGCCAGGGCCCCCAATGTCATGGGGGGTGTCAAAAAATTCCATTTTCGAGAGTTTTCGGTTTCCTGCTCCCAAACTAGCTCTTGTGCCAGGAAGCCGCTAGTACTACGACATAGATATATAGTAAATACAAGTATGTGGCAAGTCTCATCAGGATTGAAAGAGGATGAGATGGGTAGCCAGACCCCCCACTATGTCAGAGGGGGGTGCAAAAAAAATATTTTCGATATTTCTCGGTATTTTGCTCCCAAACTAGCTCTTGTGCCAGAAAGCCGCTTATACTGCAATAAAGGTATATGATATATGAATGTATATGTCAAGTCTCATTAGGATTGAAAGTGGATGAGGAGGGTAGCCAGGCCCCCCAACGGCTCTAGGGTCATATTTTCCTGTACAGAATTGGCTATTTTCGACACTTCTAGGTCTACTGCTCCGAAACTAGCTCTTGTGCCAGGAAGCCGCTAGTACTGTGATAAATGTATATGTTATATACAAGTATGTGGCAAGTCTCATCAGGATTGAAAGAGGATGAGATGGGTAGCCAGGGCCCCCAATGTCATGGGGGGTGTCAAAAATTCCATTTTCGAGAGTTTTTGGTTTCCTGCTCCCTAACTAGCTCTTGTGCCAGGAAGCCGCTAGTACTACGACATAGATGTATAGTATATACAAGTATGTGGCAAGTCTCATCAGGATTGAAAGAGGATGAGATGGGTAGCCATGGCCCCAAATGTCACGGGGGATGTCAAAAATTCCATTTTCGAGAGTTTTCGGTCTCCTGCTCCCAAACTAGCTCTTGTGCCAGGAAGCCGCTAGTACTACGACATAGATGTATAGTATATACAAGTATGTGGCAAGTCTCATCAGGATTGAAAGAGGATGAGATGGGTAGCCAGGGCCCCTATTGTCATGGGGGGGTGTCAAAAATTCCATTTTCGAGAGTTTTCGGTTTCCTGCTCCCAAACTAGCTCTTGTGCCAGGAAGCCGCTAGTACTACGACATAGATGTATAGTATATACAAGTATGTGGCAAGTCTCATCAGGATTGAAAGAGGATGAGATGGGTAGCCAGGGCCCCCAATGTCATGGGGGGTGTCAAGAAATTCTATTTTCGATAGTTTTCGGTTTCCTGCTCCCAAACTAGCTCTTGTGCCAGGAAGCCGCCAGTACTACGACATAGATGTATAGTATATACAAGTATGTGGCAAGTCTCATCAGGATTGAAAGAGGATGAGATGGGTAGCCAGGGCCCCGAATGTCATGGGGGTGTCAAAAAATTCCATTTTCGATAGTTTTCAGTCTCCTGCTCCCAAACTAGCTCTTGTGCCAGGAAGCAGCTAGTACTACGACATAGATGTATAGTATATACAAGTATGTGGCAAGTCTCATCAGGATTGAAAGAGGATGAGATGGGTAGCCAGGGCCCCCAATGTCATGGGGGTGTCAAAAATTCCATTTTCGAGAGTTTTCGGTTTCCTGCTCCCAAACTAGCTCTTGTGCCAGGAAGCCGCTAGTACAACGACATAGATGTATAGTATATACAAGTATGTGGCAAGTCTCATCAGGATTGAAAGAGGATGAGATGGGTAGCCAGGGCCCCCAATGTCATGGGGGGTTTCAAAAATTCCATTTTCCAGAGTTTTCGGTTTCCTGCTCCCAAACTAGCTCTTATGCCAGGAAGCCGCTAGTACTACGAAACAGATGTATATTATATACAAGTATGTGGCAAGTCTCATCAGGATTGAAAGAGGATGAGATGGGTAGCCAGGGCCCCCAATGTCATGGGGGGTGTCAAAAATTCCATTTTCGAGAGTTTTCGGTTTCCTGCTCCCAAACTAGCTCTTGTGCCAGGAAGCTGCTAGTACTACGACATAGATGTATAGTATATACAAGTATGTGGCAAGTCTCATCAGGATTGAAAGAGGATGAGATGGGTAGCCAGGGCCCCCAATGTCATGGGGGGTGTCAAAAATTCCATTTTCGATAGTTTTCGGTTTCCTGCTCCCAAACTAGCTCTTGTGCCAGGAAGCCGCTAGTACTACGACATAGATGTATAGTATATACAAGTATGTGGCAAGTCTCATCAGGATTGAAAGAGGATGAGATGGGTAGCCAGACCCCCCACTATGTCAGAGGGGGGTGCAAAAAAAATATTTTCGGTATTTCTCGGTATCTTGCTCCCAAACTAGCTCTTGTGCCAGAAAGCCGCTTATACTGCAATAAAGGTATATGATATATGAATGTATGTGTCAAGTCTCATTAGGATTGAAAGAGGATGAGGAGGGTAGCCAGGCCCCCCAACGGCTCTAGGGTCATATTTTCCTGTACAGAATTGGCTATTTTCGACACTTCTAGGTCTACTGCTCCGAAACTAGCTCTTGTGCCAGGAAGCCGCTAGTACTGTGATAAATGTATATGTTATATACAAGTATGTGGCAAGTCTCATCAGGATTGAAAGAGGATGAGATGGGTAGCCAGGGCCCCCAATGTCATGGGGGGTGTCAAAAATTCCATTTTCGAGAGTTTTTGGTTTCCTGCTCCCAAACTAGCTCTTGTGCCAGGAAGCCGCTAGTACTACGACATAGATGTATAGTATATACAAGTATGTGGCAAGTCTCATCAGGATTGAAAGAGGATGAGATGGGTAGCCAGGGCCCCAAATGTCATGGGGGGTGTCAAAACTTCCATTTTCGAGAGTTTTCGGTCTCCTGCTCCCAAACTAGCTCTTGTGCCAGGAAGCCGCTAGTACTACGACATAGATGTATAGTATATACAAGTATGTGGCAAGTCTCATCAGGATTGAAAGAGGATGAGATGGGTAGCCAGGGCCCCTAATGTCATGGGGGGTGTTAAAAAATTCCATTTTCGATAGTTTTCGGTTTCCTGCTCCCAAACTAGCTCTTGTGCCAGGAAGCCGCTAGTACTACGACATAGATGTATAGTATATACAAGTATGTGGCAAGTCTCATCAGGATTGAAAGAGGATGAGATGGGTAGCCAGGGCCCCCAATGTCATGGGGGTGTCAAAAAATTCCATTTTCGATAGTTTTCGGTCTCCTGCTCCCAAACTAGCTCTTGTGCCAGGAAGCAGCTAGTACTACGACATAGATGTATAGTATATACAAGTATGTGGCAAGTCTCATCAGGATTGAAAGAGGATGAGATGGGTAGCCAGGGCCCCCAATGTCATGGGGGTGTCAAAAATTCCATTTTTGAGAGTTTTCGGTTTCCTGCTCCCAAACTAGCTCTTGTGCCAGGAAGCCGCTAGTACTACGACATAGATGTATAGTATATACAAGTATGTGGCAAGTCTCATCAGGATTGATAGAGGATGAGATGGGTAGCCAGGGCCCCCAATGTCATGGGGGTGACAAAAATTCCATTTTCGAGAGTTTTCGTTTTCCTGCTCCCAAACTAGCTCTTGTGCCAGGAAGCCGCTAGTACTACGACATAGATGTATAGTATATACAAGTATGTGGCAAGTCTCATCAGGATTGAAAGAGGATGAGATGGGTAGCCAGGGCCCCCAATGTCATGGGGGTGTCAAAAAATTCCATTTTCGATAGTTTTCCGTCTCCTGCTCCCAAACTAGCTCTTGTGCCAGGAAGCCGCTAGTACTACGACATTGATGTATAGTATATACAAGTATGTGGCAAGTCTCATCAGGATTGAAAGAGGATGAGATGGGTAGCCAGGGCCCCCAATGTCATTGGGGGTGTCAAAAATTCCATTTTCGAGAGTTTTCGGTTTCCTGCTCCCAAACTAGCTCTTGTGCCAGGAAGCCGCTAGTACTACGACATAGATGTATAGTATATACAAGTATGTGGCAAGTCTCATCAGGATTGAAAGAGGATGAGATGGGTAGCCAGGGCCCCCAATGTCATGGGGGGTGTCAAAAAATTCCATTTTTGATAGTTGTCCGTCTCCTGCTCCCAAACTAGCTCTTGTGCCAGGAAGCCGCTAGTACTACGACATATATGTATAGTATATACAAGTATGTGGCAAGTCTCATCAGGATTGAAAGAGGATGAGATGGTTAGCCAGGGCCCCCAATGTCATGAGGGGTGTCAAAAATCCATTTTCGATAGTTTTCGGTCTCCTGCTCCCAAACTAGCTCTTGTGCAAGGAAGCCGCTAGTACTACGATATAGATGTATAGTATATACAAGTATGTGGCAAGTCTCATCAGGATTGAAAGAGGATGAGATGGAAAGCCAGGGCCCCCAATGTCATTGGGGGTGTCAAAAATTCGATTTTCGAGAGTTTTCGGTTTCCTACTCCCAAACTAGCTCTTGTGCCAGGAAGCCGCTAGTACTAAGACATAGATGTATAGTATATACAAGTATGTGGCAAGTCTCATCAGGATTGAAAGAGGATGAGATGGGTAGCCAGGGCCCCCAATGTCATGGTGGGGGGGGGTGACAAAAATTCCATTTTCGAGAGTTTTCGGTTTCCTGCTCCCAAACTAGCTCTTGTGCCAGGAAGCCGCTAGTACTAAGACATAGATGTATAGTATATACAAGTATGTGGCAAGTCTCATCAGGATTGAAAGAGGATGAGATGGGTAGCCAGGGCCCCCAATGTCATGGGGGTGTCAAAAAATTCCATTTTCGATAGTTTTCCGTCTCCTGCTCCCAAACTAGCTCTTGTGCCAGGAAGCCGCTAGTACTACGACATAGATGCTTAGTATATAAAAGTATGTGGCAAGTCTCATCAGGATTGAAAGAGGATGAGATGGGTAGCCAGGGCCCCCAATGTCATGGGGGTGACAAAAATTCCATTTTCGAGAGTTTCCGTTTTCCTGCTCCCAAACTAGCTCTTGTGCCAGGAAGCCGCTAGTACTACGACATAGATGTATAGTATATACAAGTATGTGGCAAGTCTCATCAGGATTGAAAGAGGATGAGATGGGTAGCCAGGGCCCCCAATGTCATGGGGGTGTCAAAAAATTCCATTTTCGATAGTTTTCCGTCTCCTGCTCCCAAACTAGCTCTTGTGCCAGGAAGCCGCTAGTACTACGACATTGATGTATAGTATATACAAGTATGTGGCAAGTCTCATCAGGATTGAAAGAGGATGAGATGGGTAGCCAGGGCCCCCAATGTCATTGGGGGTGTCAAAAATTCCATTTTCGAGAGTTTTCGGTTTCCTGCTCCCAAACTAGCTCTTGTGCCAGGAAGCCGTTAGTACTACGACATAGATGTATAGAATATACAAGTATGTGGCAAGTCTCATCAGGATTGAAAGAGGATGAGATGGGTAGCCAGGGCCCCCAATGTCATGGGGGTGTCAAAAAATTCCATTTTTGATAGTTGTCCGTCTCCTGCTCCCAAACTAGCTCTTGTGCCAGGAAGCCGCTAGTACTACGACATATATGTATAGTATATACAAGTATGTGGCAAGTCTCATCAGGATTGAAAGAGGATGAGATGGTTAGCCAGGGCCCCCAATGTCATGAGGGGTGTCAAAAATCCATTTTCGATAGTTTTCGGTCTCCTGCTCCCAAACTAGCTCTTGTGCCAGGAAGCCGCTAGTACTACGACATAGATGTATAGTATATACAAGTATGTGGCAAGTCTCATCAGGATTGAAAGAGGATGAGATGGGTAGCCAGGGCCCCCAATGTCATGGGGGGTGTCAAAAAATTCCATTTTTGATAGTTGTCCGTCTCCTGCTCCCAAACTAGCTCTTGTGCCAGGAAGCCGCTAGTACTACGACATATATGTATAGTATATACAAGTATGTGGCAAGTCTCATCAGGATTGAAAGAGGATGAGATGGTTAGCCAGGGCCCCCAATGTCATGAGGGGTGTCAAAAATCCATTTTCGATAGTTTTCGGTCTCCTGCTCCCAAACTAGCTCTTGTGCAAGGAAGCCGCTAGTACTACGACATAGATGTATAGTATATACAAGTATGTGGCAAGTCTCATCAGGATTGAAAGAGGATGAGATGGAAAGCCAGGGCCCCCAATGTCATTGGGGGTGTCAAAAATTCCATTTTCGAGAGTTTTCGGTTTCCTACTCCCAAACTAGCTCTTGTGCCAGGAAGCCGCTAGTACTACGACATAGATGTATAGTATATACAAGTATGTGGCAAGTCTCATCAGGATTGAAAGAGGATGAGATGGGTAGCCAGGGCCCCCAATGTCATGGGGGGTGACAAAAATTCCATTTTCGAGAGTTTTCGGTTTCCTGCTCCCAAACTAGCTCTTGTGCCAGGAAGCCGCTAGTACTACGACATAGATGTATAGTATATACAAGTATGTGGCAAGTCTCATCAGGATTGAAAGAGGATGAGATGGGTAGCCAGGGCCCCCAATGTCATGGGGGTAAAAAAATTCCATTTTCGAGAGTTTTCGTTTTCCTGCTCCCAAACTAGCTCTTGTGCCAGGAAGCCGCTAGTACTACGACATAGATGTATAGTATATACAAGTATGTGGCAAGTCTCATCAGGATTGAAAGAGGATGAGATGGGTAGCCAGGGCCCCCAATGTCATGGGGGTGTCAAAAAATTCCATTTTCGATAGTTTTCCGTCTCCTGCTCCCAAACTAGCTCTTGTGCCAGGAAGCCGCTAGTACTACGACATTGATGTATAGTATATACAAGTATGTGGCAAGTCTCATCAGGATTGAAAGAGGATGGGATGGGTAGCCAGGGCCCCCAATGTCATTGGGGGTGTCAAAAATTCCATTTTCGAGAGTTTTCGGTTTCCTGCTCCCAAACTAGCTCTTGTGCCAGGAAGCCGCTAGTACTA
Organism: Rugalucina vietnamica; assembly: GCA_964017185.1. Classification (NCBI taxonomy): domain Eukaryota; kingdom Metazoa; phylum Mollusca; class Bivalvia; order Lucinida; family Lucinidae; genus Rugalucina; species Rugalucina vietnamica. Next base: position 66,418,639 of record OZ024870.1, read on the forward strand.
CGACATAGATGTATAGTATATACAAGTATGTGGCAAGTCTCATCAGGATTGAAAGAGGATGAGATGGGTAGCCAGGGCCCCCAATGTCATGGGGGGTGTCAAAAAATTCCATTTTTGATAGTTGTCCGTCTCCTGCTCCCAAACTAGCTCTTGTGCCAGGAAGCCGCTAGTACTACGACATATATGTATAGTATATACAAGTATGTGGCAAGTCTCATCAGGATTGAAAGAGGATGAGATGGTTAGCCAGGGCCCCCAATGTCATTGGGGGTGTCAAAAATTCCATTTTCGAGAGTTTTCGGTTTCCTGCTCCCAAACTAGCTCTTGTGTAAGGAAGCCGCTAGTACTACGACATAGATGTATAGTATATACAAGTATGTGGCAAGTCTCATCAGGATTGAAAGAGGATGAGATGGAAAGCCAGGGCCCCCAATGTCATTGGGGGTGTCAAAAATTCCATTTTCGAGAGTTTTCGGTTTCCTTCTCCCAAACTAGCTCTTGTGCCAGGAAGCCGCTAGTACTACGACATAGATGTATAGTATATACAAGTATGTGGCAAGTCTCATCAGGATTGAAAGAGGATGAGATGGGTAGCCAGGGCCCCCAATGTCATGGGGGGGGGGTGACAAAAATTCCATTTTCGAGAGTTTTCGGTTTCCTGCTCCCAAACTAGCTCTTGTGCCAGGAAGCCGCTAGTACTACGACATAGATGTATAGTATATACAAGTATGTGGCAAGTCTCATCAGGATTGAAAGAGGATGAGATGGGTAGCCAGGGCCCCCAATGTCATGGGTTGACAAAAATTCCATTTTCGAGAGTTTTCGTTTTCCTGCTCCCAAACTAGCTCTTGTGCCAGGAAGCCGCTAGTACTACGACATAGATGTATAGTATATACAAGTATGTGGCAAGTCTCATCAGGATTGAAAGAGGATGAGATGGGTAGCCAGGGCCCCCAATGTCATGGGGGTGTCAAAAAATTCCATTTTCGATAGTTTTCCGTCTCCTGCTCCCAAACTAGCTCTTGTGCCAGGAAGCCGCTAGTACTACGACATTGATGTATAGTATATACAAGTATGTGGCAAGTCTCATCAGGATTGAAAGAGGATGAGATGGGTAGCCAGGGCCCCCAATGTCATGGGGGGGGGGGTGACAAAAATTCCATTTTCGAGAGTTTTCGGTTTCCTGCTCCCAAACTAGCTCTTGTGCCAGTAAGCCGCTAGTACTACGACATAGATGTATAGTATATACAAGTATGTGGCAAGTCTCATCAGGATTGAAAGAGGATGAGATGGAAAGCCAGGGCCCCCAATGTCATTGGGGGTGTCAAAAATTCGATTTTCGAGAGTTTTCGGTTTCCTACTCCCAAACTAGCTCTTGTGCCAGGAAGCCGCTAGTACTAAGACATAGATGTATAGTATATACAAGTATGTGGCAAGTCTCATCAGGATTGAAAGAGGATGAGATGGGTAGCCAGGGCCCCCAATGTCATGGTGGGGGGGGGGTGACAAAAATTCCATTTTCGAGAGTTTTCGGTTTCCTGCTCCCAAACTAGCTCTTGTGCCAGGAAGCCGCTAGTACTAAGACATAGATGTATAGTATATACAAGTATGTGGCAAGTCTCATCAGGATTGAAAGAGGATGAGATGGGTAGCCAGGGCCCCCAATGTCATGGGGGTGTCAAAAAATTCCATTTTCGATAGTTTTCGGTCTCCTGCTCCCAAACTAGCTCTTGTGCCAGGAAGCCGCTAGTACTACGACATAGATGTATAGTATATACAAGTATGTGGCAAGTCTCATCAGGATTGAAAGAGGATGAGATGGGTAGCCAGGGCCCCCAATGTCATGGGGGGTGTCAAAAAATTCCATTTTTGATAGTTGTCCGTCTCCTGCTCCCAAACTAGCTCTTGTGCCAGGAAGCCGCTAGTACTACGACATATATGTATAGTATATACAAGTATGTGGCAAGTCTCATCAGGATTGAAAGAGGATGAGATGGTTAGCCAGGGCCCCCAATGTCATGAGGGGTGTCAAAAATCCATTTTCGATAGTTTTCGGTCTCCTGCTCCCAAACTAGCTCTTGTGCAAGGAAGCCGCTAGTACTACGACATAGATGTATAGTATATACAAGTATGTGGCAAGTCTCATCAGGATTGAAAGAGGATGAGATGGAAAGCCAGGGCCCCCAATGTCATTGGGGGTGTCAAAAATTCCATTTTCGAGAGTTTTCGGTTTCCTACTCCCAAACTAGCTCTTGTGCCAGGAAGCCGCTAGTACTACGACATAGATGTATAGTATATACAAGTATGTGGCAAGTCTCATCAGGATTGAAAGAGGATGAGATGGGTAGCCAGGGCCCCCAATGTCATGGGGGTGTCAAAAAATTCCATTTTCGATAGTTTTCCGTCTCCTGCTCCCAAACTAGCTCTTGTGCCAGGAAGCCGCTAGTACTACGACATTGATGTATAGTATATACAAGTATGTGGCAAGTCTCATCAGGATTGAAAGAGGATGAGATGGGTAGCCAGGGACCCCAATGTCATTGGGGGTGTCAAAAATTCCATTTTCGAGAGTTTTCGGTTTCCTGCTCCCAAACTAGCTCTTGTGCCAGGAAGCCGCTAGTACTTCGACATAGATGTATAGTATATACAAGTATGTGGCAAGTCTCATCAGGATTGAAAGAGGATGAGATGGGTAGCCAGGGCCCCCAATGTCATGGGGGGTGTCAAAAAATTCCATTTTTGATAGTTGTCCGTCTCCTGCTCCCAAACTAGCTCTTGTGCCAGGAAGCCGCTAGTACTACGACATATATGTATAGTATATACAAGTATGTGGCAAGTCTCATCAGGATTGAAAGAGGATGAGATGGTTAGTCAGGGCCCCCAATGTCATGAGGGGTGTCAAAAATCCATTTTCGATAGTTTTCGGTCTCCTGCTCCCAAACTAGCTCTTGTGCAAGGAAGCCGCTAGTACTACGACATAGATGTATAGTATATACAAGTATGTGGCAAGTCTCATCAGGATTGAAAGAGGATGAGATGGAAAGCCAGGGCCCCCAATGTCATTGGGGGTGTCAAAAATTCCATTTTCGAGAGTTTTCGGTTTCCTACTCCAAAACTAGCTCTTGTGCCAGGAAGCCGCTAGTACTACGACATAGATGTATAGTATATACAAGTATGTGGCAAGTTTCATCAGGATTGAAAGAGGATGAGATGGGTAGCCAGGGCCCCCAATGTCATGGGGGGTGACAAAAATTCCATTTTCGAGAGTTTTCGGTTTCCTGCTCCCAAACTAGCTCTTGTGCCAGGAAGCCGCTAGTACTACGACATAGATGTATAGTATATACAAGTATGTGGCAAGTCTCATCAGGATTGAAAGAGGATGAGATGGGTAGCCAGGGCCCCCAATGTCATGGGGGGTGTCAAAAAATTCCATTTTCGATAGTTTTCGGTCTCCTGCTCCCAAACTAGCTCTTGTGCCAGGAAGCCGCTAGTACTACGACATAGATGTATAGTATATACAAGTATGTGGCAAGTCTCATCAGGATTGAAAGAGGATGAGATGGGTAGCCAGGGCCCCCAATGTCATGGGGGGTGTCAAAAAATTCCATTTTTGATAGTTGTCCGTCTCCTGCTCCCAAACTAGCTCTTGTGCCAGGAAGCCGCTAGTACTACGACATATATGTATAGTATATACAAGTATGTGGCAAGTCTCATCAGGATTGAAAGAGGATGAGATGGTTAGCCAGGGCCCCCAATGTCATGAGGGGTGTCAAAAATCCATTTTCGATAGTTTTCGGTCTCCTGCTCCCAAACTAGCTCTTGTGCAAGGAAACCGCTAGTACTACGACATAGATGTATAGTATATACAAGTATGTGGCAAGTCTCATCAGGATTGAAAGAGGATGAGATGGAAAGCCAGGGCCCCCAATGTCATTGGGGGTGTCAAAAATTCCATTTTCGAGAGTTTTCGGTTTCCTACTCCCAAACTAGCTCTTGTGCCAGGAAGCCGCTAGTACTACGACATAGATGTATAGTATATACAAGTATGTGGCAAGTCTCATCAGGATTGAAAGAGGATGAGATGAGTAGCCAGGGCCCCCAATGTCATAGGGGGGGTGACAAAAATTCCATTTTCGAGAGTTTTCGGTTTCCTGCTCCCAAACTAGCTCTTGTGCCAGGAAGCGGCTAGTACTACGACAGAGATGTATAGTATATACAAGTATGTTGCAAGTCTCATCAGGATTGAAAGAGGAAGAGATGGGTAGCCAGGGCCCCCAATGTCATGGGGGTGTCAAAAAATTCCATTTTCGATAGTTTTCCGTCTCCTGCTCCCAAACTAGCTCTTGTGCCAGGAAGCCGCTAGTACTACGACATTGATGTATAGTATATACAAGTATGTGGCAAGTCTCATCAGGATTGAAAGAGGATGAGATGGGTAGCCAGGGCCCCCAATGTCATTGGGGGTGTCAAAAATTCCATTTTCGAGAGTTTTCGGTTTCCTGCTCCCAAACTAGCCCTTGTGCCAGGAAGCCGCTAGTACTACGACATAGATGTACAGTATATACAAGTATGTGGCAAGTCTCATCAGGATTGAAAGAGGATGAGATGGGTAGCCAGGGCCCCCAATGTCATGGGGGGTGTCAAAATATTCCATTTTTGATAGTTGTCCGTCTCTTGCTCCCAAACTAGCTCTTGTGCCAGGAAGCCGCTAGTACTACGACATATATGTATAGTATATACAAGTATGTGGCAAGTCTCATCAGGATTGAAAGAGGATGAGATGGTTAGCCAGGGCCCCCAATGTCATGAGGGGTGTCAAAAATCCATTTTCGATAGTTTTCGGTCTCCTGCTCCCAAACTAGCTCTTGTGCAAGGAAGCCGCTAGTACTATGACATACAGTAAGGTCTGAACTAAAGTATACAGAAAGTGCACATGGTGAGCACATTCTCTGAACTTCAGGTGCACATCACTTTGCACGAGCTCTGAGAGTCAAGTGCACTTACCTAGAACTCCAGGTGCACGATTCCTATCTGAGCCGAAAGTGCACTTGCTGTTAGCTCAGGTGTCATTTCAATTTTACAGGTAATTATTATAGGATGCATTTGAGTGACAATCAAACCAATGCATATAATTGGAAAATGAAATGATTTAATTGAACAAGATACTGCTGATTTGTTTTATAAGTTTATGAGAAACAATGTAACTATATAAAACAATAGTCCCTGAGCAGACTGTGTGAAAGCAAGATATTCCATGAGCGATGCGGGAATTTGCCTTTAATACCGTTTGAGCTGTGTCATGAGCAAACTGCACAAAATAAATGAGCAACAAGTTGCACTGTAAGCAAGCTACATGTGTTTCAACATAGTTTTAGTGAATTTTTAAAATCATATGATATATCTGAATTTTACACAGTTACCTGTCTAGATAACCAGTCAACATTTACCTGAGAACCATTCGAATATTTACTGAACCAGTCCCACGTTAAACCAAAAGCTCTCTTTAATTGTACATGAGACACACGCCCACTGGTTAATGATTGCAAATGAGTTATTGCTCATATTTTATGACAGGTGATAATTGGATTAAAGGACCATAAACCATGAAGTTTTTTAATTTTATTGAACAAATTTGTCCTGGTTAAATATTGAGGATTCTTGATCGATTACAATTTTGTTCAGAAGAAGGCTACCGGAAATTAACAGAGATCATCTCTCTCTCTCTCTCTCTCTCTCTCTCTCTCTCTCTCTCTCTCTCTCTCTCTCTCTCTCCTGCTACAATATTGTACTTCATGGTTTGAATGAGGCTTGGTTCAGGTTTTATACGGGATACTTTATCATTCCTTTCTTATTCATGCACTCATACTTAGCAACTTTATAAACTAAAATATTTAATTAATTAATTTATAAACACCACGGCATTGTGTTTCAAGGCATGACAGGAGTATATAATGTCACACAGTTATACACAATAAATGAGCGCAAAAGTTGCACTGTAAGCAAGCTACATGTGTTTTTTGCCATAGTTGTAGTGCATTTTCAAATATGATATCTCTGAATTTCTCACATTTACCTGTCTAGATAACCAGTCAACATTAACCGGAGAACCATTCGAATATTTACTGAACCAGTCCCAGGTAAAAACAAAAGCTCTTGTATTTGTATTTTACAATAGATATGCGTCCACTAGAAAGTTATTGCTTTTATGACAGGTGATAAAGTCACAGTGGATTAAAGGACAATAAACCTCGAAGTTTAAGCTTCTTTCATTTTATTGAGCATAATGAACAAATTTGTCCTGGGTAAAATATTGAAAATTCTTGATCGAAAGAAGGTTAACGGAAATTGAAAAAATCTCTCTCTCTCTCTCTCCCCCTCTCTCTCTCTCTCTCTCTCTCTCTCTCTCTCTCTCTCTCTCTCTCTCTCTCTCTCTCTCTCTCTCTCTCTCAAATGTTGTATTAGATGGTTTGAATGGGGCTTCCTTAAAATAAGTTTTTATACAGGTTATTTTATCGTTTTCCTTTCTGATTCATGCACTCAAACTTAGCAACTTATGAATAAATAAATAAATAAATAAATAAATAAATAAATAAATAAATAAATGACATTGTACTTAAAGGGCATTTCAAGACAGTACAGGAGTATATAATGTCAGACAGGTATACCTGTACCATACGGTCTGTTAGTTTGCCACTCAAGTGCTCATTGACTAACAGAATGATTAACATGTCTTATCTCACCTTGTTAATATCAGGCACACTTCATAATTGGTTTCAATAGACAAATTAATCTGTTTGGCTATGATTAGAGACTGTTTGGTTTCTTTTTACCTGAGATACGCATATTGAATGCTCGAATGCTATTAACTGATATAAATTATTTTGCATCTTCCTAAACAATAAATAATAAATATAATACAAAAATTTATTTTATTTTCAACTTTTACCTTTTGAATGAATGAATGAATTATACTTATCTCACCTTGTTAATATCAGACACACTTTATAATTGGTTTCAATAGACAAATTAATCGGTTTGGTTATAATTAGAGTATGTTTGGTTTCTTTTTACCTTAGATACACATATTGCATAGTATGCTCAAATACTATTAACTGATATTAACTTGATATAAATTATTTTGCATTTTCCTAAACAATAAATAATAAATGTAATAAAAAATATATATTTTATTTTCAACTTTTATCTTTTAAATGAATGAATGAATGAATGAATGAATGAATGAATGAATGAATGAATGAATGAATTATACTGATCTCACCTTGTTAATATCAGACACACTTCATAATTGGTTTCAATAGACAAATTAATCGGTTTGGTTATAATTAGAGTATGTTTGGTTTCTTTTTACCTGAGATACACATATTGCATAGTATGCTCAAATACTATTAACTGATATTAACTTGATATAAATTATTTTGCATTTTCCTAAACAATAAATAATAAATGTAATAAAAATATATATTTTATTTACAACTTTTATCTTTTAAATGAATGAATGAATGAATTATACTTATTTCACCTTGTTAATATCAGACACACTTCATAATTGGTTTCAACTGACAAATTAATCGGTTTGGTTTTAATAAAAGAATGTTTGGTTTCTGAGATACGCATATTGTATAGAATACTCGAATGCTGTTAAATGATAATAACTTGTATAAATTATTTTATGTTTTCCTATAGATACAATAGATAATAAATATAATTATAAACTTTATTTTATTTTTAACTTTCATCTTTTGAATGAATGAATGTTGCCCAGTGTCTTATTTTTGTCAATTTTTCTTCACCTGTTACCGGCATGAAAATCTTTTAGTTACCTGTCTTAATAACCAGTCAACATTTTCCTGAGAACCATTCGATTATTTACTGAATTAGTCCCAGGTAAGAACAAATGAATTTTTCTTCATGATTAACACATCTTATCTCACCTTGTTAATATCAGGCACGCTTCATAATTGGTTATTGCTCATATTTTATGACAGGTGATAAAATTGATTAAAGGACCATAAACCTTGAAGTTTAAGCTTCTTTAATTTTTTTTTCACAAATTTGTTCTGGATAAAATATTGAGGATACTTGATCGATCTTAAATATATTCAAAAGAAGACTATCTGAAATTAATGATTCATGATTTTGTTCGCTTGAAAACCGTTGACTGTTGTCTTTAGACATCAAGTGCAGTGCTCGTATTTCAATTGAATCAAATAAATAAATAAATAAATAAATAAATAAATAAATATTGGTTTATGTTCTGAAAACAATATCCTAAATTTTAGGATATATAAACATTTGCATGCATTCCTTTGTTAAAAACTTGCGGAATAGGATTATATTGACACATTTTTGCAAAGAAAGAAAAAAGACGCTTAAAAAGAAAGAAAGTAATAAAGAACACAAAAGATGAGATTAAATAAAAAATAAAAAACTAGAAACAAAAATATAAAGAAAGGAGAAAAATATAAGTTATTTATTAATAGCTTATTTCCCCCCAAAGGAACAATAAATTAGAGATGACATAATATAATACTGGAAAAATAAAAAATAAGACAAGCTTAAAATAAGACAAACTGTTTCTTTTTTTTTCTTTCTTTTGATAACCATTTCGTTATACTGCTGATACAGCAAATACAGGTATGTGGTATCATCAAACACCAGCCAAAATGAAATACAGGTACAGGTAGGGGTAAAGAGGTGCCAGAACTTGGAGTGCACTTGAATTGAACATCAGGTGCAACTTATGTCTCAGATTAAGCTCACGCGAAGTGCACATGGCGAGCACATGATGTGCACAAGGGTGTATACTTTAGTTCAGACTTCACTGTAGATGTATAGTATATACAAGTATGTGGCAAGTCTCATCAGGATTGAAAGAGGATGAGATGGAAAGCCAGGGCCCCCAATGTCATTGGGGGTGTCAAAAATTCCATTTTCGAGAGTTTTCGGTTTCCTACTCCCAAACTAGCTCTTGTGCCAGGAAGCCGCTAGTACTACGACATAGATGTATAGTATATACAAGTATGTGGCAAGTCTCATCAGGATTGAAAGAGGATGAGATGGGTAGCCAGGGCCCCCAATGTCATGGGGGGGTGACAAAAATTCCATTTTCGAGAGTTTTCGGTTTCCTGCTCCCAAACTAGCTCTTGTGCCAGGAAGTCGCTAGTACTACGACATAGATGTATAGTATATACAAGTATGTGGCAAGTCTCATCAGGATTGAAAGAGGATGAGATGGGTAGCCAGGGCCTCCAATGTCATGGGGGTGACAAAAATTCCATTTTCGAGAGTTTTCGTTTTCCTGCTCCCAAACTAGCTCTTGTGCCAGGAAGCCGCTAGTACTACGACATAGATGTATAGTATATACAAGTATGTGGCAAGTCTCATCAGGATTGAAAGAGGAAGAGATGGGTAGCCAGGGCCCCCAATGTCATGGGGGTGTCAAAAAATTCCATTTTCGATAGTTTTCCGTCTCCTGCTCCCAAACTAGCTCTTGTGCCAGGAAGCCGCTAGTACTACGACATTGATGTATAGTATATACAAGTATGTGGCAAGTCTCATCAGGATTGAAAGAGGATGAGATGGGTAGCCAGGGCCCCCAATGTCATTGGGGGTGTCAAAAATTCCATTTTCGAGAGTTTTCGGTTTCCTCCTCCCAAACTAGCTCTTGTGCCAGGAAGCCGCTAGTACTACGACATAGATGTATAGTATATACAAGTATGTGGCAAGTCTCATCAGGATTGAAAGAGGATGAGATGGGTAGCCAGGGCCCCCAATGTCATGGGGGGTGTCAAAAAATTCCATTTTTGATAGTTGTCCGTCTCCTGCTCCCAAACTAGCTCTTGTGCCAGGAAGCCGCTAGTACTACGACATATATGTATAGTATATACAAGTATGTGGCAAGTCTCATCAGGATTGAAAGAGGATGAGATGGTTAGCCAGGACCCCCAATGTCATGAGGGGTGTCAAAAATCCATTTTCGATAGTTTTCGGTCTCCTGCTCCCAAACTAGCTCTTGTGCAAGGAAGCCGCTAGTACTACGACATAGGTGTATAGTATATACAAGTATGTGGCAAGTCTCATCAGGATTGAAAGAGGATGAGATGGGAAGCCAGGGCCCCCAATGTCATTGGGGGTGTCAAAAATTCCATTTTCGAGAGTTTTCGGTTTCCTATTCCCAAACTAGCTCTTGTGCCAGGAAGCCGCTAGTACTACGACATAGATGTATAGTATATACAAGTATGTGGCAAGTCTCATCAGGATTGAAAGAGGATGAGATGGGTAGCCAGGGCCCCCAATGTCATGGGGGGTGACAAAAATTCCATTTTCGAGAGTTTTCGGTTTCCTGCTCCCAAACTAGCTCTTGTGCCAGGAAGCCGCTAGTACTACGACATAGATGTATAGTATATACAAGTATGTGGCAAGTCTCATCAGGATTGAAAGAGGATGAGATGGGTAGCCAGGGCCCCCAATGTCATGGGGGTGTCAAAAAATTCCATTTTCGATAGTTTTCGGTCTCCTGCTCCCAAACTAGCTCTTGTGTCAGGAAGCCGCTAGTACTACGACATTGATGTATAGTATATACAAGTATGTGGCAAGTCTCATCAGGATTGAAAGAGGATGAGATGGGTAGCCAGGGCCCCCAATGTCATTGGGGGTGTCAAAAATTCCATTTTCGAGAGTTTTCGGTTTCCTGCTCCCAAACTAGCTCTTGTGCCAGGAAGCCGCTAGTACTACGACATAGATGTATAGTATATACAAGTATGTGACATTCAGACCGAAAACTATCGAAAATGGAATTTTTTGACACCCCCATGACATTGGGGGCCCTGGCTACCCATCTCATCCTCTTTCAATCCTGATGAGACTTGCCACATACTTGTATATACTATACATCTATGTCGTAGTACTAGCGGCTTCCTGGCACAAGAGCTAGTTTGGGAGCAGGAGACCGAAAACTATCGAAAATGGAATGTTTTGACACCCCCCATGACATTGGGGGCCCTGGCTACCCATCTCATCCTCTTTCAATCCTGATGAGACTTGCCACATACTTTTATGTAACATATACATTTATCACAGTACTAGCGGCTTCCTGGCACAAGAGCTAGTTTCCGAGCAGTAGACCTAGAAGTGTCGAAAATAGCCAATTCTGTACAAGAAAATATGACCCTAGAGCCGTTGGGGGGCCTGGCTACCCTCCTCATCCTCTTTCAATCCTAATGAGACTTGCCACATACATTTATATTTCATATACCTTTATTGCAGTATAAGCGGCTTCCTGGCACAAGAGCTAGTTTGGGAGCAAGAGACCAAGAAAGATCGAAAATAATTTTTTTGCACCCCCTCTGACATAGTGGGGGGTCTGGCTACCCATCTCATCCTCTTTCAATCCTGACGAGACTTGCCACATACTTGTATATACTATTCATCTATGTCGTAGTACTAGCGGCTTCCTGGCACAAGAGCTAGTTTGGGAGCAGGAAACCGAAAACTCTCGAAAATGGAATTTTTGACACCCACCATGACATTGGGGGCCCTGGCTACCCATCTCATCCTCTTTCAATCCTGATGAGACTTGCCACATACTTGTATATACTATACATCTATGTCGTAGTACTAGCGGCTTCCTGGCACAAGAGCTAGTTTGGGAGCAGGAGACCGAAAACTATCGAAAATGGAATTTTTTGACACCCCCATGACATTGGGGGCCCTGGCTACCCATCTCATCCTCTTTCAATCCTGATGAGACTTGCCACATACTTGTATATACTATACATCTATGTCGTAGTACTAGCGGCTTCCTGGCACAAGAGCTAGTTTGGGAGCAGGAGACCGAAAACTATCGAAAATGGAATGTTTTGACACCCCCCATGACATTGGGGGCCCTGGCTACCCATCTCATCCTCTTTCAATCCTGATGAGACTTGCCACATACTTTTATGTAACATATACATTTATCACAGTACTAGCGGCTTCCTGGCACAAGAGCTAGTTTCCGAGCAGTAGACCTAGAAGTGTCGAAAATAGCCAATTCTGTACAGGAAAATATGACCCTAGAGCCGTTGGGGGGCCTGGCTACCCTCCTCATCCTCTTTCAATCCTAATGAGACTTGCCACATACATTCATATTTCATATACCTTTATTGCAGTATAAGCGGCTTCCTGGCACAAGAGCTAGTATGGGAGCAAGAGACCAAGAAAGATCGAAAATAATTTTTTGCACCCCCCTCTGACATAGTGGGGGGTCTGGCTACCCATCTCATCCTCTTTCAATCCTGACGAGACTTGCCACATACTTGTATATACTATTCATCTATGTCGTAGTACTAGCGGCTTCCTGGCACAAGAGCTAGTTTGGGAGCAGGAAACCGAAAACTCTCGAAAATGGAATTTTTGACACCCACCATGACATTGGGGGCCCTGGCTACCCATCTCATCCTCTTTCAATCCTGATGAGACTTGCCACATACTTGTATATACTATACATCTATGTCGTAGTACTAGCGGCTTCCTGGCACAAGAGCTAGTTTGGGAGCAGGAGACCGAAAACTATCGAAAATGGAATTTTTTGACACCCCCATGACATTGGGGGCCCTGGCTACCCATCTCATCCTCTTTCAATCCTGATGAGACTTGCCACATACTTGTATATACTATACATCTATGTCGTAGTACTAGCGGCTTCCTGGCACAAGAGCTAGTTTGGGAGCAGGAGACCGAAAACTATCGAAAATGGAATGTTTTGACACCCCCCATGACATTGGGGGCCCTGGCTACCCATCTCATCCTCTTTCAATCCTGATGAGACTTGCCACATACTTTTATGTAACATATACATTTATCACAGTACTAGCGGCTTCCTGGCACAAGAGCTAGTTTCCGAGCAGTAGACCTAGAAGTGTCGAAAATAGCCAATTCTGTACAAGAAAATATGACCCTAGAGCCGTTGGGGGGCCTGGCTACCCTCCTCATCCTCTTTCAATCCTAATGAGACTTGCCACATACATTCATATTTCATATACCTTTATTGCAGTATAAGCGGCTTCCTGGCACAAGAGCTAGTTTGGGAGCAAGAGACCAAGAAAGATCGAAAATAATTTTTTTGCACCCCCTCTGACATAGTGGGGGGTCTGGCTACCCATCTCATCCTCTTTCAATCCTGACGAGACTTGCCACATACTTGTATATACTATTCATCTATGTCGTAGTACTAGCGGCTTCCTGGCACAAGAGCTAGTTTGGGAGCAGGAAACCGAAAACTCTCGAAAATGGAATTTTTGACACCCACCATGACATTGGGGGCCCTGGCTACCCATCTCATCCTCTTTCAATCCTGATGAGACTTGCCACATACTTGTATATACTATACATCTATGTCGTAGTACTAGCGGCTTCCTGGCACAAGAGCTAGTTTGGGAGCAGGAGACCGAAAACTATCGAAAATGGAATTTTTTGACACCCCCATGACATTGGGGGCCCTGGCTACCCATCTCATCCTCTTTCAATCCTGATGAGACTTGCCACATACTTGTATATACTATACATCTATGTCGTAGTACTAGCGGCTTCCTGGCACAAGAGCTAGTTTGGGAGCAGGAGACCGAAAACTATCGAAAATGGAATGTTTTGACACCCCCCATGACATTGGGGGCCCTGGCTACCCATCTCATCCTCTTTCAATCCTGATGAGACTTGCCACATACTTTTATGTAACATATACATTTATCACAGTACTAGCGGCTTCCTGGCACAAGAGCTAGTTTCCGAGCAGTAGACCTAGAAGTGTCGAAAATAGCCAATTCTGTACAGGAAAATATGACCCTAGAGCCGTTGGGGGGCCTGGCTACCCTCCTCATCCTCTTTCAATCCTAATGAGACTTGCCACATACATTCATATTTCATATACCTTTATTGCAGTATAAGCGGCTTCCTGGCACAAGAGCTAGTTTGGGAGCAAGAGACCAAGAAAGATCGAAAATAATTTTTTTGCACCCCCCTCTGACATAGTGGGGGGTCTGGCTACCCATCTCATCCTCTTTCAATCCTGACGAGACTTGCCACATACTTGTATATACTATTCATCTATGTCGTAGTACTAGCGGCTTCCTGGCACAAGAGCTAGTTTGGGAGCAGGAAACCGAAAACTCTCGAAAATGGAATTTTTGACACCCACCATGACATTGGGGGCCCTGGCTACCCATCTCATCCTCTTTCAATCCTGATGAGACTTGCCACATACTTGTATATACTATACATCTATGTCGTAGTACTAGCGGCTTCCTGGCACAAGAGCTAGTTTGGGAGCAGGAGACCGAAAACTATCGAAAATGGAATTTTTTGACACCCCCATGACATTGGGGGCCCTGGCTACCCATCTCATCCTCTTTCAATCCTGATGAGACTTGCCCCATACTTGTATATACTATACATCTATGTCGTAGTACTAGCGGCTTCCTGGCACAAGAGCTAGTTTGGGAGCAGGAGAGCGAAAACTATCGAAAATGGAATGTTTTGACACCCCCCATGACATTGGGGGCCCTGGCTACCCATCTCATCCTCTTTCAATCCTGATGAGACTTGCCACATACTTTTATGTAACATATACATTTATCACAGTACTAGCGGCTTCCTGGCACAAGAGCTAGTTTCCGAGCAGTAGACCTAGAAGTGTCGAAAATAGCCAATTCTGTACAGGAAAATATGACCCTAGAGCCGTTGGGGGGCCTGGCTACCCTCCTCATCCTCTTTCAATCCTAATGAGACTTGCCACATACATTCATATTTCATATACCTTTATTGCAGTATAAGCGGCTTCCTGGCACAAGAGCTAGTATGGGAGCAAGAGACCAAGAAAGATCGAAAATAATTTTTTGCACCCCCCTCTGACATAGTGGGGGGTCTGGCTACCCATCTCATCCTCTTTCAATCCTGACGAGACTTGCCACATACTTGTATATACTATTCATCTATGTCGTAGTACTAGCGGCTTCCTGGCACAAGAGCTAGTTTGGGAGCAGGAAACCGAAAACTCTCGAAAATGGAATTTTTGACACCCACCATGACATTGGGGGCCCTGGCTACCCATCTCATCCTCTTTCAATCCTGATGAGACTTGCCACATACTTGTATATACTATACATCTATGTCGTAGTACTAGCGGCTTCCTGGCACAAGAGCTAGTTTGGGAGCAGGAGACCGAAAACTATCGAAAATGGAATTTTTTGACACCCCCATGACATTGGGGGCCCTGGCTACCCATCTCATCCTCTTTCAATCCTGATGAGACTTGCCACATACTTGTATATACTATACATCTATGTCGTAGTACTAGCGGCTTCCTGGCACAAGAGCTAGTTTGGGAGCAGGAGACCGAAAACTATCGAAAATGGAATGTTTTGACACCCCCCATGACATTGGGGGCCCTGGCTACCCATCTCATCCTCTTTCAATCCTGATGAGACTTGCCACATACTTTTATGTAACATATACATTTATCACAGTACTAGCGGCTTCCTGGCACAAGAGCTAGTTTCCGAGCAGTAGACCTAGAAGTGTCGAAAATAGCCAATTCTGTACAAGAAAATATGACCCTAGAGCCGTTGGGGGGCCTGGCTACCCTCCTCATCCTCTTTCAATCCTAATGAGACTTGCCACATACATTCATATTTCATATACCTTTATTGCAGTATAAGCGGCTTCCTGGCACAAGAGCTAGTTTGGGAGCAAGAGACCAAGAAAGATCGAAAATAATTTTTTTGCACCCCCCTCTGACATAGTGGGGGGTCTGGCTACCCATCTCATCCTCTTTCAATCCTGACGAGACTTGCCACATACTTGTATATACTATTCATCTATGTCGTAGTACTAGCGGCTTCCTGGCACAAGAGCTAGTTTGGGAGCAGGAAACCGAAAACTCTCGAAAATGGAATTTTTGACACCCACCATGACATTGGGGGCCCTGGCTACCCATCTCATCCTCTTTCAATCCTGATGAGACTTGCCACATACTTGTATATACTATACATCTATGTCGTAGTACTAGCGGCTTCCTGGCACAAGAGCTAGTTTGGGAGCAGGAGACCGAAAACTATCGAAAATGGAATTTTTTGACACCCCCATGACATTGGGGGCCCTGGCTACCCATCTCATCCTCTTTCAATCCTGATGAGACTTGCCACATACTTGTATATACTATACATCTATGTCGTAGTACTAGCGGCTTCCTGGCACAAGAGCTAGTTTGGGAGCAGGAGACCGAAAACTATCGAAAATGGAATGTTTTGACACCCCCATGACATTGGGGGCCCTGGCTACCCATCTCATCCTCTTTCAATCCTGATGAGACTTGCCACATACTTTTATGTAACATATACATTTATCACAGTACTAGCGGCTTCCTGGCACAAGAGCTAGTTTCCGAGCAGTAGACCTAGAAGTGTCGAAAATAGCCAATTCTGTACAGGAAAATATGACCCTAGAGCCGTTGGGGGGCCTGGCTACCCTCCTCATCCTCTTTCAATCCTAATGAGACTTGCCACATACATTCATATTTCATATACCTTTATTGCAGTATAAGCGGCTTCCTGGCACAAGAGCTAGTATGGGAGCAAGAGACCAAGAAAGATCGAAAATAATTTTTTGCACCCCCCTCTGACATAGTGGGGGGTCTGGCTACCCATCTCATCCTCTTTCAATCCTGACGAGACTTGCCACATACTTGTATATACTATTCATCTATGTCGTAGTACTAGCGGCTTCCTGGCACAAGAGCTAGTTTGGGAGCAGGAAACCGAAAACTCTCGAAAATGGAATTTTTGACACCCACCATGACATTGGGGGCCCTGGCTACCCATCTCATCCTCTTTCAATCCTGATGAGACTTGCCACATACTTGTATATACTATACATCTATGTCGTAGTACTAGCGGCTTCCTGGCACAAGAGCTAGTTTGGGAGCAGGAGACCGAAAACTATCGAAAATGGAATTTTTTGACACCCCCATGACATTGGGGGCCCTGGCTACCCATCTCATCCTCTTTCAATCCTGATGAGACTTGCCACATACTTGTATATACTATACATCTATGTCGTAGTACTAGCGGCTTCCTGGCACAAGAGCTAGTTTGGGAGCAGGAGACCGAAAACTATCGAAAATGGAATTTTTTGACACCCCCCATGACATTGGGGGCCCTGGCTACCCATCTCATCCTCTTTCAATCCTGATGAGACTTGCCACATACTTTTATGTAAACATATACATTTATCACAGTACTAGCGGCTTCCTGGCACAAGAGCTAGTTTCCGAGCAGTAGACCTAGAAGTGTCGAAAATAGCCAATTCTGTACAGGAAAATATGACCCTAGAGCCGTTGGGGGGCCTGGCTACCCTCCTCATCCTCTTTCAATCCTAATGAGACTTGCCACATACATTCATATTTCATATACCTTTATTGCAGTATAAGCGGCTTCCTGGCACAAGAGCTAGTTTGGGAGCAAGAGACCAAGAAAGATCGAAAATAATTTTTTGCACCCCCCTCTGACATAGTGGGGGGTCTGGCTACCCATCTCATCCTCTTTCAATCCTGACGAGACTTGCCACATACTTGTATATACTATTCATCTATGTCGTAGTACTAGCGGCTTCCTGGCACAAGAGCTAGTTTGGGAGCAGGAAACCGAAAACTCTCGAAAATGGAATTTTTGACACCCACCATGACATTGGGGGCCCTGGCTACCCATCTCATCCTCTTTCAATCCTGATGAGACTTGCCACATACTTGTATATACTATACATCTATGTCGTAGTACTAGCGGCTTCCTGGCACAAGAGCTAGTTTGGGAGCAGGAGACCGAAAACTATCGAAAATGGAATTTTTTGACACCCCCATGACATTGGGGGCCCTGGCTACCCATCTCATCCTCTTTCAATCCTGATGAGACTTGCCACATACTTGTATATACTATACATCTATGTCGTAGTACTAGCGGCTTCCTGGCACAAGAGCTAGTTTGGGAGCAGGAGACCGAAAACTATCGAAAATGGAATGTTTTGACACCCCCCATGACATTGGGGGCCCTGGCTACCCATCTCATCCTCTTTCAATCCTGATGAGACTTGCCACATACTTTTATGTAACATATACATTTATCACAGTACTAGCGGCTTCCTGGCACAAGAGCTAGTTTCCGAGCAGTAGACCTAGAAGTGTCGAAAATAGCCAATTCTGTACAGGAAAATATGACCCTAGAGCCGTTGGGGGGCCTGGCTACCCTCCTCATCCTCTTTCAATCCTAATGAGACTTGCCACATACATTCATATTTCATATACCTTTATTGCAGTATAAGCGGCTTCCTGGCACAAGAGCTAGTTTGGGAGCAAGAGACCAAGAAAGATCGAAAATAATTTTTTTGCACCCCCCTCTGACATAGTGGGGGGTCTGGCTACCCATCTCATCCTCTTTCAATCCTGACGAGACTTGCCACATACTTGTATATACTATTCATCTATGTCGTAGTACTAGCGGCTTCCTGGCACAAGAGCTAGTTTGGGAGCAGGAAACCGAAAACTCTCGAAAATGGAATTTTTGACACCCACCATGACATTGGGGGCCCTGGCTACCCATCTCATCCTCTTTCAATCCTGATGAGACTTGCCACATACTTGTATATACTATACATCTATGTCGTAGTACTAGCGGCTTCCTGGCACAAGAGCTAGTTTGGGAGCAGGAGACCGAAAACTATCGAAAATGGAATTTTTTGACACCCCCATGACATTGGGGGCCCTGGCTACCCATCTCATCCTCTTTCAATCCTGATGAGACTTGCCACATACTTGTATATACTATACATCTATGTCGTAGTACTAGCGGCTTCCTGGCACAAGAGCTAGTTTGGGAGCAGGAGACCGAAAACTATCGAAAATGGAATTTTTTGACACCCCCCATGACATTGGGGGCCCTGGCTACCCATCTCATCCTCTTTCAATCCTGATGAGACTTGCCACATACTTTTATGTAAACATATACATTTATCACAGTACTAGCGGCTTCCTGGCACAAGAGCTAGTTTCCGAGCAGTAGACCTAGAAGTGTCGAAAATAGCCAATTCTGTACAGGAAAATATGACCCTAGAGCCGTTGGGGGGCCTGGCTACCCTCCTCATCCTCTTTCAATCCTAATGAGACTTGCCACATGCATTCATATTTCATATACCTTTATTGCAGTATAAGCGGCTTCCTGGCACAAGAGCTAGTTTGGGAGCAAGAGACCAAGAAAGATCGAAAATATTTTTTTTGCACCCCCCTCTGACATAGTGGGGGGTCTGGCTACCCATCTCATCCTCTTTCAATCCTGACGAGACTTGCCACATACTTGTATATACTATTCATCTATGTCGTAGTACTAGCGGCTTCCTGGCACAAGAGCTAGTTTGGGAGCAGGAAACCGAAAACTCTCGAAAATGGAATTTTTGACACCCACCATGACATTGGGGGCCCTGGCTACCCATCTCATCCTCTTTCAATCCTGATGAGACTTGCCACATACTTGTATATACTATACATCTATGTCGTAGTACTAGCGGCTTCCTGGCACAAGAGCTAGTTTGGGAGCAGGAGACCGAAAACTATCGAAAATGGAATTTTTTGACACCCCCATGACATTGGGGGCCCTGGCTACCCATCTCATCCTCTGTCAATCCTGATGAGACTTGCCACATACTTGTATATACTATACATCTATGTCGTAGTACTAGCGGCTTCCTGGCACAAGAGCTAGTTTGGGAGCAGGAGACCGAAAACTATCGAAAATGGAATGTTTTGACACCCCCCATGACATTGGGGGCCCTGGCTACCCATCTCATCCTCTTTCAATCCTGATGAGACTTGCCACATACTTTTATGTAACATATACATTTATCACAGTACTAGCGGCTTCCTGGCACAAGAGCTAGTTTCCGAGCAGTAGACCTAGAAGTGTCGAAAATAGCCAATTCTGTACAGGAAAATATGACCCTAGAGCCGTTGGGGGCCTGGCTACCCTCCTCATCCTCTTTCAATCCTAATGAGACTTGCCACATACATTCATATTTCATATACCTTTATTGCAGTATAAGCGGCTTCCTGGCACAAGAGCTAGTTTGGGAGCAAGAGACCAAGAAAGATCGAAAATAATTTTTTGCACCCCCCTCTGACATAGTGGGGGGTCTGGCTACCCATCTCATCCTCTTTCAATCCTGACGAGACTTGCCACATACTTGTATATACTATTCATCTATGTCGTAGTACTAGCGGCTTCCTGGCACAAGAGCTAGTTTGGGAGCAGGAAACCGAAAACTCTCGAAAATGGAATTTTTGACACCCACCATGACATTGGGGGCCCTGGCTACCCATCTCATCCTCTTTCAATCCTGATGAGACTTGCCACATACTTGTATATACTATACATCTATGTCGTAGTACTAGCGGCTTCCTGGCACAAGAGCTAGTTTGGGAGCAGGAGACCGAAAACTATCGAAAATGGAATTTTTTGACACCCCCATGACATTGGGGGCCCTGGCTACCCATCTCATCCTCTTTCAATCCTGATGAGACTTGCCACATACTTGTATATACTATACATCTATGTCGTAGTACTAGCGGCTTCCTGGCACAAGAGCTAGTTTGGGAGCAGGAGACCGAAAACTATCGAAAATGGAATGTTTTGACACCCCCCATGACATTGGGGGCCCTGGCTACCCATCTCATCCTCTTTCAATCCTGATGAGACTTGCCACATACTTTTATGTAACATATACATTTATCACAGTACTAGCGGCTTCCTGGCACAAGAGCTAGTTTCCGAGCAGAAGACCTAGAAGTGTCGAAAATAGCCAATTCTGTACAGGAAAATATGACCCTAGAGCCGTTGGGGGGCCTGGCTACCCTCCTCATCCTCTTTCAATCCTAATGAGACTTGCCACATACATTCATATTTCATATACCTTTATTGCAGTATAAGCGGCTTCCTGGCACAAGAGCTAGTTTGGGAGCAAGAGACCAAGAAAGATCGAAAATAATTTTTTTGCACCCCCCTCTGACATAGTGGGGGGTCTGGCTACCCATCTCATCCTCTTTCAATCCTGACGAGACTTGCCACATACTTGTATATACTATTCATCTATGTCGTAGTACTAGCGGCTTCCTGGCACAAGAGCTAGTTTGGGAGCAGGAAACCGAAAACTCTCGAAAATGGAATTTTTGACACCCACCATGACATTGGGGGCCCTGGCTACCCATCTCATCCTCTTTCAATCCTGATGAGACTTGCCACATACTTGTATATACTATACATCTATGTCGTAGTACTAGCGGCTTCCTGGCACAAGAGCTAGTTTGGGAGCAGGAGACCGAAAACTATCGAAAATGGAATTTTTTGACACCCCCATGACATTGGGGGCCCTGGCTACCCATCTCATCCTCTTTCAATCCTGATGAGACTTGCCACATACTTGTATATACTATACATCTATGTCGTAGTACTAGCGGCTTCCTGGCACAAGAGCTAGTTTGGGAGCAGGAGACCGAAAACTATCGAAAATGGAATTTTTTGACACCCCCCATGACATTGGGGGCCCTGGCTACCCATCTCATCCTCTTTCAATCCTGATGAGACTTGCCACATACTTTTATGTAAACATATACATTTATCACAGTACTAGCGGCTTCCTGGCACAAGAGCTAGTTTCCGAGCAGTAGACCTAGAAGTGTCGAAAATAGCCAATTCTGTACAGGAAAATATGACCCTAGAGCCGTTGGGGGGCCTGGCTACCCTCCTCATCCTCTTTCAATCCTAATGAGACTTGCCACATGCATTCATATTTCATATACCTTTATTGCAGTATAAGCGGCTTCCTGGCACAAGAGCTAGTTTGGGAGCAAGAGACCAAGAAAGATCGAAAATATTTTTTTTGCACCCCCCTCTGACATAGTGGGGGGTCTGGCTACCCATCTCATCCTCTTTCAATCCTGACGAGACTTGCCACATACTTGTATATACTATTCATCTATGTCGTAGTACTAGCGGCTTCCTGGCACAAGAGCTAGTTTGGGAGCAGGAAACCGAAAACTCTCGAAAATGGAATTTTTGACACCCACCATGACATTGGGGGCCCTGGCTACCCATCTCATCCTCTTTCAATCCTGATGAGACTTGCCACATACTTGTATATACTATACATCTATGTCGTAGTACTAGCGGCTTCCTGGCACAAGAGCTAGTTTGGGAGCAGGAGACCGAAAACTATCGAAAATGGAATTTTTTGACACCCCCATGACATTGGGGGCCCTGGCTACCCATCTCATCCTCTGTCAATCCTGATGAGACTTGCCACATACTTGTATATACTATACATCTATGTCGTAGTACTAGCGGCTTCCTGGCACAAGAGCTAGTTTGGGAGCAGGAGACCGAAAACTATCGAAAATGGAATGTTTTGACACCCCCCATGACATTGGGGGCCCTGGCTACCCATCTCATCCTCTTTCAATCCTGATGAGACTTGCCACATACTTTTATGTAACATATACATTTATCACAGTACTAGCGGCTTCCTGGCACAAGAGCTAGTTTCCGAGCAGTAGACCTAGAAGTGTCGAAAATAGCCAATTCTGTACAGGAAAATATGACCCTAGAGCCGTTGGGGGCCTGGCTACCCTCCTCATCCTCTTTCAATCCTAATGAGACTTGCCACATACATTCATATTTCATATACCTTTATTGCAGTATAAGCGGCTTCCTGGCACAAGAGCTAGTTTGGGAGCAAGAGACCAAGAAAGATCGAAAATAATTTTTTGCACCCCCCTCTGACATAGTGGGGGGTCTGGCTACCCATCTCATCCTCTTTCAATCCTGACGAGACTTGCCACATACTTGTATATACTATTCATCTATGTCGTAGTACTAGCGGCTTCCTGGCACAAGAGCTAGTTTGGGAGCAGGAAACCGAAAACTCTCGAAAATGGAATTTTTGACACCCACCATGACATTGGGGGCCCTGGCTACCCATCTCATCCTCTTTCAATCCTGATGAGACTTGCCACATACTTGTATATACTATACATCTATGTCGTAGTACTAGCGGCTTCCTGGCACAAGAGCTAGTTTGGGAGCAGGAGACCGAAAACTATCGAAAATGGAATTTTTTGACACCCCCATGACATTGGGGGCCCTGGCTACCCATCTCATCCTCTTTCAATCCTGATGAGACTTGCCACATACTTGTATATACTATACATCTATGTCGTAGTACTAGCGGCTTCCTGGCACAAGAGCTAGTTTGGGAGCAGGAGACCGAAAACTATCGAAAATGGAATGTTTTGACACCCCCCATGACATTGGGGGCCCTGGCTACCCATCTCATCCTCTTTCAATCCTGATGAGACTTGCCACATACTTTTATGTAACATATACATTTATCACAGTACTAGCGGCTTCCTGGCACAAGAGCTAGTTTCCGAGCAGTAGACCTAGAAGTGTCGAAAATAGCCAATTCTGTACAGGAAAATATGACCCTAGAGCCGTTGGGGGGCCTGGCTACCCTCCTCATCCTCTTTCAATCCTAATGAGACTTGCCACATACATTCATATTTCATATACCTTTATTGCAGTATAAGCGGCTTCCTGGCACAAGAGCTAGTTTGGGAGCAAGAGACCAAGAAAGATCGAAAATAATTTTTTTGCACCCCCCTCTGACATAGTGGGGGGTCTGGCTACCCATCTCATCCTCTTTCAATCCTGACGAGACTTGCCACATACTTGTATATACTATTCATCTATGTCGTAGTACTAGCGGCTTCCTGGCACAAGAGCTAGTTTGGGAGCAGGAAACCGAAAACTCTCGAAAATGGAATTTTTGACACCCACCATGACATTGGGGGCCCTGGCTACCCATCTCATCCTCTTTCAATCCTGATGAGACTTGCCACATACTTGTATATACTATACATCTATGTCGTAGTACTAGCGGCTTCCTGGCACAAGAGCTAGTTTGGGAGCAGGAGACCGAAAACTATCGAAAATGGAATTTTTTGACACCCCCATGACATTGGGGGCCCTGGCTACCCATCTCATCCTCTTTCAATCCTGATGAGACTTGCCACATACTTGTATATACTATACATCTATGTCGTAGTACTAGCGGCTTCCTGGCACAAGAGCTAGTTTGGGAGCAGGAGACCGAAAACTATCGAAAATGGAATTTTTTGACACCCCCCATGACATTGGGGGCCCTGGCTACCCATCTCATCCTCTTTCAATCCTGATGAGACTTGCCACATACTTTTATGTAAACATATACATTTATCACAGTACTAGCGGCTTCCTGGCACAAGAGCTAGTTTCCGAGCAGTAGACCTAGAAGTGTCGAAAATAGCCAATTCTGTACAGGAAAATATGACCCTAGAGCCGTTGGGGGGCCTGGCTACCCTCCTCATCCTCTTTCAATCCTAATGAGACTTGCCACATGCATTCATATTTCATATACCTTTATTGCAGTATAAGCGGCTTCCTGGCACAAGAGCTAGTTTGGGAGCAAGAGACCAAGAAAGATCGAAAATATTTTTTTTGCACCCCCCTCTGACATAGTGGGGGGTCTGGCTACCCATCTCATCCTCTTTCAATCCTGACGAGACTTGCCACATACTTGTATATACTATTCATCTATGTCGTAGTACTAGCGGCTTCCTGGCACAAGAGCTAGTTTGGGAGCAGGAAACCGAAAACTCTCGAAAATGGAATTTTTGACACCCACCATGACATTGGGGGCCCTGGCTACCCATCTCATCCTCTTTCAATCCTGATGAGACTTGCCACATACTTGTATATACTATACATCTATGTCGTAGTACTAGCGGCTTCCTGGCACAAGAGCTAGTTTGGGAGCAGGAGACCGAAAACTATCGAAAATGGAATTTTTTGACACCCCCATGACATTGGGGGCCCTGGCTACCCATCTCATCCTCTGTCAATCCTGATGAGACTTGCCACATACTTGTATATACTATACATCTATGTCGTAGTACTAGCGGCTTCCTGGCACAAGAGCTAGTTTGGGAGCAGGAGACCGAAAACTATCGAAAATGGAATGTTTTGACACCCCCCATGACATTGGGGGCCCTGGCTACCCATCTCATCCTCTTTCAATCCTGATGAGACTTGCCACATACTTTTATGTAACATATACATTTATCACAGTACTAGCGGCTTCCTGGCACAAGAGCTAGTTTCCGAGCAGTAGACCTAGAAGTGTCGAAAATAGCCAATTCTGTACAGGAAAATATGACCCTAGAGCCGTTGGGGGCCTGGCTACCCTCCTCATCCTCTTTCAATCCTAATGAGACTTGCCACATACATTCATATTTCATATACCTTTATTGCAGTATAAGCGGCTTCCTGGCACAAGAGCTAGTTTGGGAGCAAGAGACCAAGAAAGATCGAAAATAATTTTTTGCACCCCCCTCTGACATAGTGGGGGGTCTGGCTACCCATCTCATCCTCTTTCAATCCTGACGAGACTTGCCACATACTTGTATATACTATTCATCTATGTCGTAGTACTAGCGGCTTCCTGGCACAAGAGCTAGTTTGGGAGCAGGAAACCGAAAACTCTCGAAAATGGAATTTTTGACACCCACCATGACATTGGGGGCCCTGGCTACCCATCTCATCCTCTTTCAATCCTGATGAGACTTGCCACATACTTGTATATACTATACATCTATGTCGTAGTACTAGCGGCTTCCTGGCACAAGAGCTAGTTTGGGAGCAGGAGACCGAAAACTATCGAAAATGGAATTTTTTGACACCCCCATGACATTGGGGGCCCTGGCTACCCATCTCATCCTCTTTCAATCCTGATGAGACTTGCCACATACTTGTATATACTATACATCTATGTCGTAGTACTAGCGGCTTCCTGGCACAAGAGCTAGTTTGGGAGCAGGAGACCGAAAACTATCGAAAATGGAATGTTTTGACACCCCCCATGACATTGGGGGCCCTGGCTACCCATCTCATCCTCTTTCAATCCTGATGAGACTTGCCACATACTTTTATGTAACATATACATTTATCACAGTACTAGCGGCTTCCTGGCACAAGAGCTAGTTTCCGAGCAGAAGACCTAGAAGTGTCGAAAATAGCCAATTCTGTACAGGAAAATATGACCCTAGAGCCGTTGGGGGGCCTGGCTACCCTCCTCATCCTCTTTCAATCCTAATGAGACTTGCCACATACATTCATATTTCATATACCTTTATTGCAGTATAAGCGGCTTCCTGGCACAAGAGCTAGTTTGGGAGCAAGAGACCAAGAAAGATCGAAAATAATTTTTTTGCACCCCACTCTGACATAGTGGGGGGTCTGGCTACCCATCTCATCCTCTTTCAATCCTGACGAGACTTGCCACATACTTGTATATACTATTCATCTATGTCGTAGTACTAGCGGCTTCCTGGCACAAGAGCTAGTTTGGGAGCAGGAAACCGAAAACTCTCGAAAATGGAATTTTTGACACCCACCATGACATTGGGGGCCCTGGCTACCCATCTCATCCTCTTTCAATCCTGATGAGACTTGCCACATACTTGTATATACTATACATCTATGTCGTAGTACTAGCGGCTTCCTGGCACAAGAGCTAGTTTGGGAGCAGGAGACCGAAAACTATCGAAAATGGAATTTTTTGACACCCCCATGACATTGGGGGCCCTGGCTACCCATCTCATCCTCTTTCAATCCTGATGAGACTTGCCACATACTTGTATATACTATACATCTATGTCGTAGTACTAGCGGCTTCCTGGCACAAGAGCTAGTTTGGGAGCAGGAGACCGAAAACTATCGAAAATGGAATTTTTTGACACCCCCCATGACATTGGGGGCCCTGGCTACCCATCTCATCCTCTTTCAATCCTGATGAGACTTGCCACATACTTTTATGTAAACATATACATTTATCACAGTACTAGCGGCTTCCTGGCACAAGAGCTAGTTTCCGAGCAGTAGACCTAGAAGTGTCGAAAATAGCCAATTCTGTACAGGAAAATATGACCCTAGAGCCGTTGGGGGGCCTGGCTACCCTCCTCATCCTCTTTCAATCCTAATGAGACTTGCCACATGCATTCATATTTCATATACCTTTATTGCAGTATAAGCGGCTTCCTGGCACAAGAGCTAGTTTGGGAGCAAGAGACCAAGAAAGATCGAAAATATTTTTTTTGCACCCCCCTCTGACATAGTGGGGGGTCTGGCTACCCATCTCATCCTCTTTCAATCCTGACGAGACTTGCCACATACTTGTATATACTATTCATCTATGTCGTAGTACTAGCGGCTTCCTGGCACAAGAGCTAGTTTGGGAGCAGGAAACCGAAAACTCTCGAAAATGGAATTTTTGACACCCACCATGACATTGGGGGCCCTGGCTACCCATCTCATCCTCTTTCAATCCTGATGAGACTTGCCACATACTTGTATATACTATACATCTATGTCGTAGTACTAGCGGCTTCCTGGCACAAGAGCTAGTTTGGGAGCAGGAGACCGAAAACTATCGAAAATGGAATTTTTTGACACCCCCATGACATTGGGGGCCCTGGCTACCCATCTCATCCTCTTTCAATCCTGATGAGACTTGCCACATACTTGTATATACTATACATCTATGTCGTAGTACTAGCGGCTTCCTGGCACAAGAGCTAGTTTGGGAGCAGGAGACCGAAAACTATCGAAAATGGAATGTTTTGACACCCCCCATGACATTGGGGGCCCTGGCTACCCATCTCATCCTCTTTCAATCCTGATGAGACTTGCCACATACTTTTATGTAACATATACATTTATCACAGTACTAGCGGCTTCCTGGCACAAGAGCTAGTTTCCGAGCAGAAGACCTAGAAGTGTCGAAAATAGCCAATTCTGTACAGGAAAATATGACCCTAGAGCCGTTGGGGGGCCTGGCTACCCTCCTCATCCTCTTTCAATCCTAATGAGACTTGCCACATACATTCATATTTCATATACCTTTATTGCAGTATAAGCGGCTTCCTGGCACAAGAGCTAGTTTGGGAGCAAGAGACCAAGAAAGATCGAAAATAATTTTTTTGCACCCCCCTCTGACATAGTGGGGGGTCTGGCTACCCATCTCATCCTCTTTCAATCCTGACGAGACTTGCCACATACTTGTATATACTATTCATCTATGTCGTAGTACTAGCGGCTTCCTGGCACAAGAGCTAGTTTGGGAGCAGGAAACCGAAAACTCTCGAAAATGGAATTTTTGACACCCACCATGACATTGGGGGCCCTGGCTACCCATCTCATCCTATTTCAATCCTGATGAGACTTGCCACATACTTGTATATACTATACATCTATGTCGTAGTACTAGCGGCTTCCTGGCACAAGAGCTAGTTTGGGAGCAGGAGACCGAAAACTATCGAAAATGGAATTTTTTGACACCCCCATGACATTGGGGGCCCTGGCTACCCATCTCATCCTCTTTCAATCCTGATGAGACTTGCCACATACTTGTATATACTATACATCTATGTCGTAGTACTAGCGGCTTCCTGGCACAAGAGCTAGTTTGGGAGCAGGAGACCGAAAACTATCGAAAATGGAATTTTTTGACACCCCCCATGACATTGGGGGCCCTGGCTACCCATCTCATCCTCTTTCAATCCTGATGAGACTTGCCACATACTTTTATGTAAACATATACATTTATCACAGTACTAGCGGCTTCCTGGCACAAGAGCTAGTTTCCGAGCAGTAGACCTAGAAGTGTCGAAAATAGCCAATTCTGTACAGGAAAATATGACCCTAGAGCCGTTGGGGGGCCTGGCTACCCTCCTCATCCTCTTTCAATCCTAATGAGACTTGCCACATGCATTCATATTTCATATACCTTTATTGCAGTATAAGCGGCTTCCTGGCACAAGAGCTAGTTTGGGAGCAAGAGACCAAGAAAGATCGAAAATATTTTTTTTGCACCCCCCTCTGACATAGTGGGGGGTCTGGCTACCCATCTCATCCTCTTTCAATCCTGACGAGACTTGCCACATACTTGTATATACTATTCATCTATGTCGTAGTACTAGCGGCTTCCTGGCACAAGAGCTAGTTTGGGAGCAGGAAACCGAAAACTCTCGAAAATGGAATTTTTGACACCCACCATGACATTGGGGGCCCTGGCTACCCATCTCATCCTCTTTCAATCCTGATGAGACTTGCCACATACTTGTATATACTATACATCTATGTCGTAGTACTAGCGGCTTCCTGGCACAAGAGCTAGTTTGGGAGCAGGAGACCGAAAACTATCGAAAATGGAATTTTTTGACACCCCCATGACATTGGGGGCCCTGGCTACCCATCTCATCCTCTGTCAATCCTGATGAGACTTGCCACATACTTGTATATACTATACATCTATGTCGTAGTACTAGCGGCTTCCTGGCACAAGAGCTAGTTTGGGAGCAGGAGACCGAAAACTATCGAAAATGGAATGTTTTGACACCCCCCATGACATTGGGGGCCCTGGCTACCCATCTCATCCTCTTTCAATCCTGATGAGACTTGCCACATACTTTTATGTAACATATACATTTATCACAGTACTAGCGGCTTCCTGGCACAAGAGCTAGTTTCCGAGCAGTAGACCTAGAAGTGTCGAAAATAGCCAATTCTGTACAGGAAAATATGACCCTAGAGCCGTTGGGGGCCTGGCTACCCTCCTCATCCTCTTTCAATCCTAATGAGACTTGCCACATACATTCATATTTCATATACCTTTATTGCAGTATAAGCGGCTTCCTGGCACAAGAGCTAGTTTGGGAGCAAGAGACCAAGAAAGATCGAAAATAATTTTTTGCACCCCCCTCTGACATAGTGGGGGGTCTGGCTACCCATCTCATCCTCTTTCAATCCTGACGAGACTTGCCACATACTTGTATATACTATTCATCTATGTCGTAGTACTAGCGGCTTCCTGGCACAAGAGCTAGTTTGGGAGCAGGAAACCGAAAACTCTCGAAAATGGAATTTTTGACACCCACCATGACATTGGGGGCCCTGGCTACCCATCTCATCCTCTTTCAATCCTGATGAGACTTGCCACATACTTGTATATACTATACATCTATGTCGTAGTACTAGCGGCTTCCTGGCACAAGAGCTAGTTTGGGAGCAGGAGACCGAAAACTATCGAAAATGGAATTTTTTGACACCCCCATGACATTGGGGGCCCTGGCTACCCATCTCATCCTCTTTCAATCCTGATGAGACTTGCCACATACTTGTATATACTATACATCTATGTCGTAGTACTAGCGGCTTCCTGGCACAAGAGCTAGTTTGGGAGCAGGAGACCGAAAACTATCGAAAATGGAATGTTTTGACACCCCCCATGACATTGGGGGCCCTGGCTACCCATCTCATCCTCTTTCAATCCTGATGAGACTTGCCACATACTTTTATGTAACATATACATTTATCACAGTACTAGCGGCTTCCTGGCACAAGAGCTAGTTTCCGAGCAGAAGACCTAGAAGTGTCGAAAATAGCCAATTCTGTACAGGAAAATATGACCCTAGAGCCGTTGGGGGGCCTGGCTACCCTCCTCATCCTCTTTCAATCCTAATGAGACTTGCCACATACATTCATATTTCATATACCTTTATTGCAGTATAAGCGGCTTCCTGGCACAAGAGCTAGTTTGGGAGCAAGAGACCAAGAAAGATCGAAAATAATTTTTTTGCACCCCCCTCTGACATAGTGGGGGGTCTGGCTACCCATCTCATCCTCTTTCAATCCTGACGAGACTTGCCACATACTTGTATATACTATTCATCTATGTCGTAGTACTAGCGGCTTCCTGGCACAAGAGCTAGTTTGGGAGCAGGAAACCGAAAACTCTCGAAAATGGAATTTTTGACACCCACCATGACATTGGGGGCCCTGGCTACCCATCTCATCCTCTTTCAATCCTGATGAGACTTGCCACATACTTGTATATACTATACATCTATGTCGTAGTACTAGCGGCTTCCTGGCACAAGAGCTAGTTTGGGAGCAGGAGACCGAAAACTATCGAAAATGGAATTTTTTGACACCCCCATGACATTGGGGGCCCTGGCTACCCATCTCATCCTCTTTCAATCCTGATGAGACTTGCCACATACTTGTATATACTATACATCTATGTCGTAGTACTAGCGGCTTCCTGGCACAAGAGCTAGTTTGGGAGCAGGAGACCGAAAACTATCGAAAATGGAATTTTTTGACACCCCCCATGACATTGGGGGCCCTGGCTACCCATCTCATCCTCTTTCAATCCTGATGAGACTTGCCACATACTTTTATGTAAACATATACATTTATCACAGTACTAGCGGCTTCCTGGCACAAGAGCTAGTTTCCGAGCAGTAGACCTAGAAGTGTCGAAAATAGCCAATTCTGTACAGGAAAATATGACCCTAGAGCCGTTGGGGGGCCTGGCTACCCTCCTCATCCTCTTTCAATCCTAATGAGACTTGCCACATGCATTCATATTTCATATACCTTTATTGCAGTATAAGCGGCTTCCTGGCACAAGAGCTAGTTTGGGAGCAAGAGACCAAGAAAGATCGAAAATATTTTTTTTGCACCCCCCTCTGACATAGTGGGGGGTCTGGCTACCCATCTCATCCTCTTTCAATCCTGACGAGACTTGCCACATACTTGTATATACTATTCATCTATGTCGTAGTACTAGCGGCTTCCTGGCACAAGAGCTAGTTTGGGAGCAGGAAACCGAAAACTCTCGAAAATGGAATTTTTGACACCCACCATGACATTGGGGGCCCTGGCTACCCATCTCATCCTCTTTCAATCCTGATGAGACTTGCCACATACTTGTATATACTATACATCTATGTCGTAGTACTAGCGGCTTCCTGGCACAAGAGCTAGTTTGGGAGCAGGAGACCGAAAACTATCGAAAATGGAATTTTTTGACACCCCCATGACATTGGGGGCCCTGGCTACCCATCTCATCCTCTGTCAATCCTGATGAGACTTGCCACATACTTGTATATACTATACATCTATGTCGTAGTACTAGCGGCTTCCTGGCACAAGAGCTAGTTTGGGAGCAGGAGACCGAAAACTATCGAAAATGGAATGTTTTGACACCCCCCATGACATTGGGGGCCCTGGCTACCCATCTCATCCTCTTTCAATCCTGATGAGACTTGCCACATACTTTTATGTAACATATACATTTATCACAGTACTAGCGGCTTCCTGGCACAAGAGCTAGTTTCCGAGCAGTAGACCTAGAAGTGTCGAAAATAGCCAATTCTGTACAGGAAAATATGACCCTAGAGCCGTTGGGGGCCTGGCTACCCTCCTCATCCTCTTTCAATCCTAATGAGACTTGCCACATACATTCATATTTCATATACCTTTATTGCAGTATAAGCGGCTTCCTGGCACAAGAGCTAGTTTGGGAGCAAGAGACCAAGAAAGATCGAAAATAATTTTTTGCACCCCCCTCTGACATAGTGGGGGGTCTGGCTACCCATCTCATCCTCTTTCAATCCTGACGAGACTTGCCACATACTTGTATATACTATTCATCTATGTCGTAGTACTAGCGGCTTCCTGGCACAAGAGCTAGTTTGGGAGCAGGAAACCGAAAACTCTCGAAAATGGAATTTTTGACACCCACCATGACATTGGGGGCCCTGGCTACCCATCTCATCCTCTTTCAATCCTGATGAGACTTGCCACATACTTGTATATACTATACATCTATGTCGTAGTACTAGCGGCTTCCTGGCACAAGAGCTAGTTTGGGAGCAGGAGACCGAAAACTATCGAAAATGGAATTTTTTGACACCCCCATGACATTGGGGGCCCTGGCTACCCATCTCATCCTCTTTCAATCCTGATGAGACTTGCCACATACTTGTATATACTATACATCTATGTCGTAGTACTAGCGGCTTCCTGGCACAAGAGCTAGTTTGGGAGCAGGAGACCGAAAACTATCGAAAATGGAATGTTTTGACACCCCCCATGACATTGGGGGCCCTGGCTACCCATCTCATCCTCTTTCAATCCTGATGAGACTTGCCACATACTTTTATGTAACATATACATTTATCACAGTACTAGCGGCTTCCTGGCACAAGAGCTAGTTTCCGAGCAGAAGACCTAGAAGTGTCGAAAATAGCCAATTCTGTACAGGAAAATATGACCCTAGAGCCGTTGGGGGGCCTGGCTACCCTCCTCATCCTCTTTCAATCCTAATGAGACTTGCCACATACATTCATATTTCATATACCTTTATTGCAGTATAAGCGGCTTCCTGGCACAAGAGCTAGTTTGGGAGCAAGAGACCAAGAAAGATCGAAAATAATTTTTTTGCACCCCCCTCTGACATAGTGGGGGGTCTGGCTACCCATCTCATCCTCTTTCAATCCTGACGAGACTTGCCACATACTTGTATATACTATTCATCTATGTCGTAGTACTAGCGGCTTCCTGGCACAAGAGCTAGTTTGGGAGCAGGAAACCGAAAACTCTCGAAAATGGAATTTTTGACACCCACCATGACATTGGGGGCCCTGGCTACCCATCTCATCCTATTTCAATCCTGATGAGACTTGCCACATACTTGTATATACTATACATCTATGTCGTAGTACTAGCGGCTTCCTGGCACAAGAGCTAGTTTGGGAGCAGGAGACCGAAAACTATCGAAAATGGAATTTTTTGACACCCCCATGACATTGGGGGCCCTGGCTACCCATCTCATCCTCTTTCAATCCTGATGAGACTTGCCACATACTTGTATATACTATACATCTATGTCGTAGTACTAGCGGCTTCCTGGCACAAGAGCTAGTTTGGGAGCAGGAGACCGAAAACTATCGAAAATGGAATTTTTTGACACCCCCCATGACATTGGGGGCCCTGGCTACCCATCTCATCCTCTTTCAATCCTGATGAGACTTGCCACATACTTTTATGTAAACATATACATTTATCACAGTACTAGCGGCTTCCTGGCACAAGAGCTAGTTTCCGAGCAGTAGACCTAGAAGTGTCGAAAATAGCCAATTCTGTACAGGAAAATATGACCCTAGAGCCGTTGGGGGGCCTGGCTACCCTCCTCATCCTCTTTCAATCCTAATGAGACTTGCCACATGCATTCATATTTCATATACCTTTATTGCAGTATAAGCGGCTTCCTGGCACAAGAGCTAGTTTGGGAGCAAGAGACCAAGAAAGATCGAAAATATTTTTTTTGCACCCCCCTCTGACATAGTGGGGGGTCTGGCTACCCATCTCATCCTCTTTCAATCCTGACGAGACTTGCCACATACTTGTATATACTATTCATCTATGTCGTAGTACTAGCGGCTTCCTGGCACAAGAGCTAGTTTGGGAGCAGGAAACCGAAAACTCTCGAAAATGGAATTTTTGACACCCACCATGACATTGGGGGCCCTGGCTACCCATCTCATCCTCTTTCAATCCTGATGAGACTTGCCACATACTTGTATATACTATACATCTATGTCGTAGTACTAGCGGCTTCCTGGCACAAGAGCTAGTTTGGGAGCAGGAGACCGAAAACTATCGAAAATGGAATTTTTTGACACCCCCATGACATTGGGGGCCCTGGCTACCCATCTCATCCTCTGTCAATCCTGATGAGACTTGCCACATACTTGTATATACTATACATCTATGTCGTAGTACTAGCGGCTTCCTGGCACAAGAGCTAGTTTGGGAGCAGGAGACCGAAAACTATCGAAAATGGAATGTTTTGACACCCCCCATGACATTGGGGGCCCTGGCTACCCATCTCATCCTCTTTCAATCCTGATGAGACTTGCCACATACTTTTATGTAACATATACATTTATCACAGTACTAGCGGCTTCCTGGCACAAGAGCTAGTTTCCGAGCAGTAGACCTAGAAGTGTCGAAAATAGCCAATTCTGTACAGGAAAATATGACCCTAGAGCCGTTGGGGGCCTGGCTACCCTCCTCATCCTCTTTCAATCCTAATGAGACTTGCCACATACATTCATATTTCATATACCTTTATTGCAGTATAAGCGGCTTCCTGGCACAAGAGCTAGTTTGGGAGCAAGAGACCAAGAAAGATCGA
Source organism: Rugalucina vietnamica (assembly GCA_964017185.1). Classification (NCBI taxonomy): domain Eukaryota; kingdom Metazoa; phylum Mollusca; class Bivalvia; order Lucinida; family Lucinidae; genus Rugalucina; species Rugalucina vietnamica. The sequence goes on from OZ024870.1 coordinate 66,453,868, forward strand.
AAATAATTTTTTGCACCCCCCTCTGACATAGTGGGGGGTCTGGCTACCCATCTCATCCTCTTTCAATCCTGACGAGACTTGCCACATACTTGTATATACTATTCATCTATGTCGTAGTACTAGCGGCTTCCTGGCACAAGAGCTAGTTTGGGAGCAGGAAACCGAAAACTCTCGAAAATGGAATTTTTGACACCCACCATGACATTGGGGGCCCTGGCTACCCATCTCATCCTCTTTCAATCCTGATGAGACTTGCCACATACTTGTATATACTATACATCTATGTCGTAGTACTAGCGGCTTCCTGGCACAAGAGCTAGTTTGGGAGCAGGAGACCGAAAACTATCGAAAATGGAATTTTTTGACACCCCCATGACATTGGGGGCCCTGGCTACCCATCTCATCCTCTTTCAATCCTGATGAGACTTGCCACATACTTGTATATACTATACATCTATGTCGTAGTACTAGCGGCTTCCTGGCACAAGAGCTAGTTTGGGAGCAGGAGACCGAAAACTATCGAAAATGGAATGTTTTGACACCCCCCATGACATTGGGGGCCCTGGCTACCCATCTCATCCTCTTTCAATCCTGATGAGACTTGCCACATACTTTTATGTAACATATACATTTATCACAGTACTAGCGGCTTCCTGGCACAAGAGCTAGTTTCCGAGCAGAAGACCTAGAAGTGTCGAAAATAGCCAATTCTGTACAGGAAAATATGACCCTAGAGCCGTTGGGGGGCCTGGCTACCCTCCTCATCCTCTTTCAATCCTAATGAGACTTGCCACATACATTCATATTTCATCATTTAAAAAACCATAGACACAAACCATAATGTCCAGATGGTTTGGTTTGCCTTATTCTAAAAATCGTGGATGGCCAGCACGTTTCTATGGGGACACGCTTTAGAAATGTCTTACAAAATTTTATTGCTTTAAATAGAAAATCAATAATTAAGATTTTAAACTCGAAAACAAACAAAAATCTTGTACAACACGTTCACAGTATAAGCCGAATGCTGGCAAAAGAGCTGGCTTGGGGGCTGAAGTTAGTGAAATTTTGAAATCATTATTTGGATACCCCTCTGATATTTGGCACCCTGCCTACCCTTCTCATCCTCTTTCAATCATAATAAGACTTGCCACGTCCCTTTATACAACATCTACCTATATGGTGGTATAAGCGGTTTAGTGGCACAAGAGCTGGTTTGGGGGCTATAGATCGAGAAATGTTAAAAACAGCACTTTGGACACTCTACTGACTTTTGGCGCCCGGGCTATTATTCTCATCCTTTTCCAATCCTTAGGAGACTTGTTTAAGGCCTTCTTAGAACATACGCTCATATCGCAGTATATGCGGCTTGGTGGCACAAGAGCTGGTTTGGCGGCTGGAGATCGAGAAATGCTGAAAACAGCATTATGGACACCCCTCTGATATTTGGCGCCCTGTCTATCCATCTCATCCTCTTTCAATCCTGATGAGACTTGCAACAAAACTTCATAGAACATATACCTATATTCAAGCATAAGCGGCTTGCTGGCACAAGAGCTGGTTTGGGAGCAGGAGACCGAGGAATATCAAAAACCGCATTTTAGACACCCCCCTCTGACTTTTGGCGACCTGACTACCCTTCGGATCCTCTTTCAATCCTGATGAAATTTGCCACAAACCTCTATAGAACATTTATCTATATCGCAGTATAAGCGGCTTGCTGGCACAAGAGCTGGTTTCGGAACAGAATCTCGAGAAATATTGAAAGAAACATTTTGACCCCCCCCCCTCTGACTTTTGTCGCCCAGACTACTGAGGCTTACCACAAACCTTCATACAACATGTATCTACATGTATATTGCAGTATAAGCTGCTTGCCTAAATAAGAGCTAGTACGGGAGCAGGATTTGTTTTGACACGAACCACTTTTACTGGGCAGGTCCAGATGAAATTTTCATCCAACTTTTTTTTTCTTCTGCTAGATGAAATTTTCACCGGATGAAATTTTCATCCAACTTGACGCCGGTTCACATTTTTTCAACAAAGAATAACAGTGTGTTTGCATTTGAAGTCGATATTTAGTTAACAAATTGAGGGTTTAACGCCAGGGTTAAGCTTACAAAGTTTTGAACAACTGGGTCCATATTGCCATATTGAAAGGACCGACAAGCTGACGGTGTTGCTTAGTCAAGTTTTGTTTTTGTGAGAAAATTGTACAAATATAAACAACTTATGGGAAGGAATGATTTTTCCGTGTCAGTTTAGAAAAAAAAATCATTATACGTACTACATTACAAACGTAAAGGATATAATATAAATGTGATGCGACAGTCTGGATGCTTTGTTTGTAACACAATCATGGTCGATAATTATGACTCCTTCTTTAATTGCTCGTCGGCGGATGGGTCGTCAGACTCTATGATGGCCCCGACTTAAAGCTATTAATGTTAGTTGGCTGGGACCGGAGCTTCTTGTATGTTGCTTGTTTCTTTTCTTTTGTTCCGATTTCAGTGATGCTGTTCGGTGCCCGGGGATCTCCATCACCGGTCAGCTTATTGTATCTGTGAGTCCTCATTTTTTGTTCATCTTGGTGCTTATTATGGACTTGACGATTCATTGACTGGTTAGAGATTCACCACGAGAATCGAACAACTAAGTAAATGTTGTGAACCACTGCAGAAGCTGCGGGCATATAAAATCGATTCAAGCCCGCCAGTAATTTTCATATCACCTAACGTCCCCAGGCGATACTTCTGTTGTGGTTCTAACTGTTTTATGTTTTGTGTTGATTTTTTGTGCTGTTTGCACCTTGCTTTCGTTTTCATATATTTAGTTGAGTTCGTGTAACAGAGTGGCCGTCTATAGGGAAATAGCTTGTAACTGGGCTTACGATATATTCCCTTAGTATAAGTACCTTATTGTCAATTTAGTTTTCTCATCTCGGTTTTTTGGGTGCGAATTTCTATCTGATTGTGCCATTTCCTTATCACTGCCTATTATTTTACCTTTTCGTATGCAGATGTAGAACGAAAGTTGGTACACAGATATGGTTATCAGTTGTAAATGTAAACAGAACTAGGAAGTGTCTAAAAATAGTATTGCCAACAAAAAGAAAATCATAGTCACGAATCAAACTCATGAGCTTGTCGATCCCATTTGAGCCTGTGCATGATAAAACCAACAATTTGGGGTTCCGACGAGGTCCGACACAAACCAGGCTGTAACCCAGTCACAGAAGCAAGCTAGAGACTGGAAACTTTGGATTTAGAAAGTAGAGGAATTGTACTATCCGTGAAGCGAAAACAAATGCGCTGAGTTACTGCGAAGCTGGTCTGCGCCTTTGTTTTCGCCTCTGCATATTTTCCCATGCGGCGGCTCATTTGTCATATAATATAATGGTACATGGAAATGAATGCATACATGTAAATTTCAGAATTAAAATAAGCACGCTTAATTGTTTGGTCTAATTGTGCTGTAACTGCAATTATTTTCTGATACACCTTAATTTCCAAGAAATGATGTCTTCTGTGAATATTAAGAATATTCCAGTGCTCATTAAGCACCCCATTTCACAGAAAAACATTTAATTATTCATGATTCCAATTGCGTTGCCTTAATGGTCAAATATTCTAGAATCTGAAGTCTTATAAATTGCTCATCAAGAAGTGGCAATACATTCGCAATTGCAATGTTCGTATTAAGATTGATCTTAATGAAGCCACGCCTACCAAACGTTCCGGTGCTCAACCGTTGGTTGAGACAGAAAATCGATAGGAGTAGTTTCCGGTTGAGCATCGAAGTAGCCAGAAAGGTAAACAATTGTTGCATGCTCATTGTTGTTTGATTAATAATTTTTCTTCCAGGACAAAAATAAAAAATCTGGGAATTGTGTACAGTGTCTTACACATTCATACATCTGTGGTGTAAACATGAGGTCGAGGAATTATCGCGTTTTGACTGAATCCATTTCAGCGTGATGAAGGTGTACTAGAAACTGACAAGATTGTGTAGAAAACGGGTGTGTTTTAGGCTGTATTTACACTTTTGTGTCGTGTTTCAGGGTAATTTATATACCGCTGATCAAGACACAGTCATACAAATGTCACTTAAATTTGCAAGTCCATTCAGCCGAAGCAATGGGCACAATATCTTAGAAAACAACTCTGAGAATTTTGGTTGAGCATCGGATAATTAAAAATGATATGGAAATTGAGTTGTGTCATTTGACAATTGTTTACATTCATCGCTCAAAAATGTTTCAGGAATGCCACATGAGTGCACACAGAGTACTTATTCCCACATTTGCCACTCTAAATTCTGGTTTTTCCTAAATATCAAAAAATAAAAGCTGCAGAGTAACAAATACATGTAAAACGGTGTATTTTGTGAACGACAGCCCACGGGCTGGTTCGCATAACTTAAACGGTACTAAAAATACCAAAAAAATCCCTTTTTTCCCGAAAGAAAATGTCAGTTTTTTATTTTTTGTGTGGTTGCGCACCGGAGTATTCGGTTGAGCATCGGAAGATCTGAGCATATTTGCCAGTCTTTATGTGACTTTGGGATGTGAAAACATGCAATAATGGCCTTTATGGGCTACTGTATACATTGTTGGTGAGATTTTAAATGATTTGAGAAGTTGACATATTGCTGTGTATCACTTAAGGTATATTGGTGGTAGCAACTTGAATATAAGCGATGGATTGAAACATGGTTGCATTTTGCATCAAAATATTATACAAAACGACACAAAGGACAGAATGCACAATTTCGTATATGTCACAAAGGCGTATCGCTCCACGCATACAGTTGTGGTCACGCATCGGAGTATCTGGTTGAGCATTTGACCATCTCTTTCTGTATTTCGCAAACACACACATTTGCACTAGAATGAACATCACTGATCAGCCTGAGTCGTGTAGTGTCATTGGGTGAGCTTAACCTGACTGGCTACGCTTAGTGACTGAGAAAAGTAGATAAAATGATCTCTGTTATTGTAACTTTTCTCTGACTTCTCTTGAAAGCTAACTAGTCAAAAGTTCTAACCAGCCACCAAGGTATAAGTACCTGATTGTTAGTTTGTTTTTCCCACCTTGGTTTTTGGAGTTGGAGTCTTTTTCTGATTGCGCCTTTTCCTGATCTTTGCCTACTTGTACTTTTTTTTTCTTATACCATGAAAACATTTCGTAAGCCGAATGAGCAGCTATTTTCCCAATAGGTGGCCACTCAGTTACCTTAACTTAACTAAAAATATGCAAACATACATAAGGCGCCAACAGCACAAAAATATTTTAAACACCAAGACATAAAACAAAAAGAACCACCACAGAAGTATCGACTTGGAACGATCAGTAACACAAAGTTACTGGCGGGTTTAAATCGATTTTACACGGCCGTAACCTCACCCTCAGCTTCTGCAGTGGTTCATAACATTTAGTTAGTTCTTCGGTCCTCGTGGTGAATCTCTAAGTAGTAAATGAATCATCAAGAACAAACAAATATATCATGATAAACATCCTGATGAATCAAAAACCAGGACTCACAGATTCAGTAAGCTGCCCGACGATGGAGATCCCTGGGCGCCAAATAACTTACTAACTCCGGAGCTAAAGAAAAACATCAGTTGGACCCCGGTGGGCCAAGCAACAGACAAGAAGCTCCGGCCCCAACCAACTAAAATGAATAGCTTTAAGTCGGGGCCAACATAGAGTCTGACGCCCGACCCACCGGCGTGCAATTAAAGAAGGCAGCATAGTTATAAACCGTGATTGGGTTAAAAACTAAGCATGCAGACTGTCGCATAACAGTTATAACCTATACGTCTGTAACGTGTTATGATTTTTCTAAACTGAAAAGAAAAATCATTACTTCCTATAAGTTTCTGAAATTTGTAAACCAAGTCACCATAAAATTCTGGTTCCGAAAGACCCTCACTTAAAAGCGTCTTTAACCCAACATTATATTTGGAAATCAATTCATAGTGTCTACGATAAAATTTAGAAAAGGTTTTTCGAAGTTTATGATACCGATAGCCCTGTTGGAGAAGTTTGGCCGTTAAAGATTTATTTCGAGCGTTGAAGTCTGTAACATGATTGCAGACTCTAGCAAACCTAATAAGTTGCGAAATGTATACACCATAAGACGTCACCATCCAAAAACGGAAAATTTACTATATCAAAATCAAAGCCATCGCGCTTATCATAAATTTTAGAAGAAACAAATCCATTTGCACCAGAAAGATGTAGACCTAAAAAGGGGGCTTCGGTATCCGAGATATTGGCTTTGTTCAACTGTATTTCAGATGGATAAATTTGATTGACCATACCTTCAAAATAAGGGTTGTCAATGTTCAAAAGGTCATCGAGGTACCTAGAAGTGAAATTGAAAGCCTCGATAGCATCAGCTTGATTATCATGGTTAAGAGAATCCATGAAATCTCTTTCTTAGCAGTATAAAAATAAATCAGCTACGAGAGGTGCGCAATTTGTACCCATCGGAATTCCAACAATTTGTCTGTATAACTTGGTCCCAAATCTAATATAAATATTATCCAGGAGATAGGATAAGGCGTCGCACACATTCTGACATGACCAAAGTGTATACCGACTTTGGTCAGATGATGTGAAAAAAGCCTTTCTGTCATTGCATGCCAAATAAAGTGAACCATAGTTGTTTAATGCCCTTTTGAAGGTCCACTCTATCAAATCCAGAAGTTTTTCTTTAATTAGATTATGTGGTAAAGTTGTATACAGAGTAGAAAAAGCTCGTCGCACGGAACCCTCTACACTTCAATTTATTGAGCAACTCACCAGAATTTTTTATTGATCAAAACCAATTTTTATTTGAAGTTTCATACACTGTCTCACAGTATCTTATAACATGAGATTTGATAGCAGTAAGACAGGAAGTTAATAATTTAGAAAGTTCAGTAGTAGTACAAGAGCTAGAATTTGCAATAAATCTTGCTTTGTATGGTCTTTTGTGAAGCTTAGGTAACCAATACATCGTAGGAAGTTTGTCTTGGCCTTCACTGACACAAACAGAAAACTTAACAGGTAAATCGTTTAAGTGGGCATTTACTACAGACACCTCATCAGTATCTGTCTCCAGATAAGCCCTGGTACCATCCAGCTCCTGTTTTAAGGTGTTAACGTAGTGAAGCCTACAAACAAGAACAACATTGTTTGCGGCTTTGTCTGCCGGAACCAAGACATACTTTCTGTGAAATTCTTGGATACCCTGCTTCAAATGCCTAAATGACGATTTAGGTTTAGGAGGTAAAAGATTAGTATTTTGTGAATAAAACTGTATACGTTTATCCACGATAGTGAAGATACTTCTTTTCCATTCTTTAAGAGCATTATCATCAACACCCTCTCGTTTACACCATCGATTACAGAAATCATTCAATGCAGATGCAATCTCCTCTCTACATTTATCGAAATTGATGTAGGAGGGGAATCTATATTTCGGACCTTTAGAAACAATTTTGCGAATTCTAGAATCCGAAATTATTTATAAATTTCCAGTAACTATATGTCCGGCTGGTTGATAAACAAATTTTGAATCTTTACAATCTCAAGACTTAGGAGTATTAGCATGGATATCAAGATCAGAAACAAGTTTATTGAAATTAAAAATAGTATTTTAAAGGTGTTAACAGAAATTTCAGATTATTTTTTTGTTTTGAAGAAAAACCATAAAATGTAAGTGGCCGGTTAGAACTTTTAGCCAGTATATATATATAGAGACCAGTCTGTATTCACTGTGGTTTCTGTCAAATATGATATCCATTTAAAAAAATAACATGCTGGAATCTGAAAATGTTGATTAAGTTTTTTTTAATGGATATCATATTAGACAGAAACCACAGTGAATACAGACTGGATTATATATATACTGGCCAAAAGTTCTAACCGGCCACTTACATTTTATGGTTTTTCTTCAAAACAAAAAAAAATAATCTGAAATTTCTTTTAACACCTTTAAAAAGACAGACACTTCATCGACTAAGAGCAGTGAAAACATTTACAAAATTTTCCAAACAGGACGCAGTGTGTTCCAGTGAATACCGATACCCCCTTTTTTAAAATTCGCAAATTTCATTATTTTGTGAGGAGCGACTTTTTGAAACGCCACGTTTCACGCCTAAACCTTTTTGTTTCTAAAGATAAACTCATATGGAACATATTCATGAAAAAATGTTTTCCTGTGCATTATTTTATTTTCGTCACTTTTGAACAAAATGTGAAACATTACCCCAGTACCTAATGCAAATTCTTGTAATTTTTTAAATTGAGGGTACTTGTGTTTGGCAAGTTCTCTTTGGTGCACGTTTCTGAATTTACGAACATATTGGAGTATTCACTGAAGCAAAAAAGATTTATACAGTTCTCTTGGGCTCGAAGAAAATCGATAAAAACCTTGGTGGCTGGTTAGAACTTTTGACTAGTTAGCTTTCAAGAGAAGTCAGAGAAAAGTTACAATGACAGAGATCATTTTATCTACTTTTCTCAGTCACTAAGCGTAGCCATGTCAGGATAAAGCTCACCCAATGACACTACACGACTCAGGCTGATCAATTATGTTGATTCTAGTGCAACAGTGTGTTTGCGAAATACAGAAAGAGATGGTCAAATGCTCAACCGGATACTCCGATGCGTGACCACAACTGTATGCGTGGAGCGATACGCCTTTGTAACATATATGAAATTGTGCATTTTGTCCTTTGTGTCATTTTGTATAATATTTTGATGCAAAATGCAACCATGTTTCAATCCATCGCTTATATTCAAGTTGCTACCACCAATATACCTTAAGTGATACACAGCAATATGTGAACTTCTCAAGTCATTTAAAATCTCACCAACAATGTATACAGTAGCGCATAAAGGCCATTATTGCATGTTTTCACATCCCAAAATCACATAAAGACTGAGATCAGATCTTCCGATGCTCAACCGAATACTCCGGTGCGCAACCACACAAAAAATAAAAAAACTGACATTTTCTTTCGGGAAAAAGGGATTTTTTTAGTATTTTTAGTACCGTTTAAGTTATGCGAACCAGCCCGTGTGCTGTCGTTCACAAAATACACCGTTTTACATGTATTTGTTACTCTGCAGCTTCTATTTTTGGATATTTAGGAAAAAATAAGAGTTTAGAGTGGCAAATGTGGGAATAAGTACTCTGTGTGCACTCATGTGGCATTCCTGAAACATATTTTTGAGCGATGAATGTAAACAATGGTCAAATGACACAACTCAATTTCCCTATCATTTTTAATTATCCGATGCTCAACCAAAATTCTCAGAGTTGTTTTCTAAGATATTGTGCCCATTGCTTCGGCTGAATGGACTTGCAAATTTAAGTGACATTTGTATGACTGTGTCTTGATCAGCGGTATATAAATTACCCTGAAACACGACACAAAAGTGTAAATACAGCCTAAAACACACCTGTTTTCTACACAATCCTGTCAGTTTCTAGTACACCTTCATCACGCTGAAATGGATTCAGTCAAAACGCGATAATTCCTCGACGTCATGTTTACACCATTGATGTATGAATATGTAAGACACTGTACACAATTCCCAGATTTTTTATTTTTGTCCTGGAAGAAAAGTTATTAATCAAACAACAATGAGCATGGAACAATTGTTTACCTTTCTGGCTACTTCGATGCTCAACCGGAAACTACTCCTATCGATTTTCTGTCTCAACCAACGGTTGAGCACCGGAACGTTTGGTAGGCGTGGAAGCATACAACATATTTCAGACAGAGCCACTATATGTCTAATTTATATTTACATTTTTATTGCAATCGCCTCTCTTGATAATGAAAAAACATTAAGTCATGTGATCTAGTGGCCACGCCTATGGGTGGGGCGACGTCAAAACCAGCCAGTGACGTTGTTTGTTTACTCTTGTTGGCGTGTCGGTTGCATATCGCCATGACGTTGAGCGCGAAAATTAGACGTTTTGGCTGTTCCAAAATTACGCTAAGTCGGATTTATTGTCAAATAACATGAAAATGAGCGATGATATGTGCCTATAAAAATCTGATACTTGATTGATAATTTAAAATGTAAATATAAGTATTAAAATTCAGATTTAAGCTTTCACTGGATGATGAAAAACATGAGTTGTTTTAATGTCTCCGAAAAGCCCTTCAGTTAGAATGTAATAACATAGAGCCTAATGTTTTACATCATCCAGTGAAAGCTAAAATCTGAATTTCAACCCTTAAAATATTGTCCAGCATGTCTTGGGTAAAGTCTAAAATTGCTTACTCAAGAGAGGCGCTCGCTTGAAGACGTTGAAGTAAAAGTAGTACCTGACTTGTTATCAAAAGAACTGCATAGAGCCAAATATCATACCACACTTGTGATCAGCTTTTGGTTAATATATTTTCTTTTAAGTGACAGCAATGTACAAAACTTTATAAATGAAAAATTATATGGTTTGTCTTAGCAAATAAGCACCATGATACCATGATAGACTGTTAAATGTTCAAACATGGAAATATACGGTGCGGTTAAACTCAGCCTTAAGGGGTGCTCACACCACAGCGTATAGCGCCAACGTATGCCGACGTATGAGACATTTTGTCCATACGTTGGTGTACGTTGCACACGTTCGCCATAAGTTTTGCATAAGTTACGGGTACGCTGCAATACGCTGACATACGTTGTCGTACGCCGTGTACGTCCAGAAATTTTGTGCACGCACAAAATTTCCAACGTATGCCGACGTTCTGACCATACGTTACTCATAAATTAGGCGTACGCAACGAATACGCTATGCATAAGTTCACGAACGTTACGTGTAAGTAACTCATACGCTCGCATACGTTGTCATACGCCAAAGCTCACCTGGATTTTTGTTTAGCGTATGAGAAGCGTATGCATAACGTATTACCAACGTACGAGCAGCGTTTGCCTGGCGCACTCGGAACGTATGCAGCGTATGTTAAACGTGTGAAGAACGTACTCAGCGTACGCGCAACTTACGTGTAGCGCATTGGTCAGCGTTTTGGGATTTTACATATAAAAATGGAAGGAATAGGTACTGTGTTCATGATTAAATAGTCAGACGGAAGCATCAAAATGGTATACTCGACCAAAACAATCTGCACAATTGTGGGTATGTCTAAAATTGTATTCACTTTTATATTATCGCGGCTTGTTCAGAAAATATTTTTGTAAGAACGGAATGCCTTCAAAGCTTCTATTGAATGGCCCTTTATAAAATTGTCGACATATAAAGTGGCAATTTTTTTTTTGTAAATAAAAATATTTTTTCCAATTCAGTTTAACGTCCCTTTCAAGATTATTTCAGCTCATATGAGACGGATCAAACAAGAGGTGTGTGGGTGGGGGGACTGGCCCATAAACTAATTTCAACCTAATTATATGAAATGATCCTTCTGAGAAACGATATAGGAACTCCACAAAATGCACCCGAAGAATCAGGTGTTTTTGGTCATGTTTCTTTTCTTTTTTTTTTTTCTTTTCTTTTCTTTTTCATTTATTTATTTATTTATTTAATTTATTTATTTTTCACTTTTTACTGGATATATCTTTGACTGACCTTTTTGACGAACGTCGAGTTCGTTAGAAGCACGCTGTGCATACGTTTGGAATACGTCAGACGTGCGTTGTACATACGCTCCTTATAAGTCATGAACGTTGGGCGTACGCTGTTATACGCTGTTATAAGTTATGGTACGCCAGGGATACGTTATGAATAAGCTACTCATACGTTAGACATACGTTCCGTGCGCTAAGCATACGCTTTGCATACGCTTTACATAAGTTCAGAGAGAGCCTTTTCCGGATTTTTAACATAAAATAAACAGCGTATAACAACGGACAACAACGTACTGGATATTTTTTCATATGCTGCTCATACGTTGACCAATACGTTGTAGTCTGAGCGGGCCTTTAGAGTGTGAACAAATAGATCATTTTTACTAAACACTAAATTCTAACTCGCTGGCACATACGTTTTTAAAACTGACCGATATTGGCTCCCATTTTTACAATCGCCATTTGTCACAATGGCATTAAAGTGTTTGCGGAAACATGATAACAGGAATTCATGATGTCTTTTCTTTCATAAAAAGTACAGTTTCCTTATCACATGCGCCTATCTATTAGTATCAGACATTATTTTAAGTCATCAGAACTAGAAAACTAACCTTAGGTTAAGCGAATGTGCGAGGTGTGTCACCGAGCTTTGGATCAGTTAGTAAACATTCCGAAGTTATAGTTCGATTTTCACTCAGTGAGTCATACGTATTAGTTAGAGTCAATTTGAAATTTAGAGACCCGGTATGTGAACTTAAAGCAGACCGAGAGCAGCCTTTGCTTAGTCGAAGACAGGGCAATGTTTAACATTTTCCTGGTTCTGTTTAAAAATGTACAAGTAGGCAATGGTCAGGAAATGGTGCACTTAGAAAGAAATTCCCACTCCACAAACCAAGGGGTGTGAACAAACTAAAATGACACTTAGGTACTTATACCAAGAAAACATATCGTGAATTTAGAGAGAAGCTATTCCCGAATAGGCGGCCACTCAGTTGCCCGACCTTAACTAAAATATGAAAACTTATTTTATACTTTACAGTGAAAACCAATGTATATCAAAACTTGATAAAATTTGTATTTTCATTGATATGAAATTTCACTGATATCAAATCTCACTGATATCAAAAGTCACTTGTGACTGATATCAGCCTATATCTTCACTGTAGATTTTGGATTACTTCTGACGTTTCCATTACTTGACGTATGAGTCTCACTTCAGAAATTCAAACGCCTATAACTCCGTTATTTATGAACGAAAACATAAAGTGTGGGTATTCATTTTCTTAGTTAGAACGTAAGGAACCATGTGGTACCAAAATTATTTGTGTTTTCAAAAACTTTTGGGCTTTTGCATTTTCACCGCCTGCCTAATGTATTGTATATAAAGTTTCCTTTTAAAAGGAAAGTCTCGCCCGTGTTGATCAATTTGTAAGGATTTATATCAGAAGTTTAAATAGAAAATGATTGAATTCTATGTACCTAACATTGCAAGGTTATCATCGCATTATAAACATACTGTTTAAATAGACCTGAGCAGTGTGTTAGAGTGTATGTTTGAAAGATTTGAAAAACCAGATGACTTATGGTCTTGTAAACGTTAACCTGAGATTTGGTATATACTCAAATACTTTCATACATACCCTTGTATATAGCCTTAGGCCAGCAACTAACCCTGTGGGACCAAAACTTTTTCATAAGCATAAATATTTCCATTTGCCTATCCCCAGCATGTTTGATCTAAAAAATGAAATTTTACCAATTTTCACCATTCCAATGCTTGGGCAACCTAAGCTCACCTTACTGTAAAATAGGTCATGGTCATCCCAGGGTCAAGGTTTGGATATACGTTGTACAGCTCCATTACCCGATGTTTCATGCCAACTTCTGGTTCTACAGAAGCAGACTTTTATTTTTATTTTGCTATCTATAACTACGGCAGCCATCTTGGTCATGTGACCTGAATCATTTATATACCTCTGTTCTCATTTCGTAAAAAATGCTCTATATGAAATATATGTATGAAAGTATTTACCCACATTTTCTATTTAAACTTCTGATATAAATCCTTACAAATTGATCAACACGGGCGAGACTTTACTTTTAAAAGGAAACTTTATAATACAATACACGGGCATTTTCCAATTCATTAGGCAGGCGGTGAAAATGCAAAAGCCCAAAATTTTTGAAAACACAAATGATTTTGGTACCACATTGTTCCTCACGTTCTAACTAAGAAAATGAATACCCACACTTTATGTTTTCGTTCATAAATAACGGAGTTATAGGCGTTTGAATTTCTGAAGTGATGCACATTTAAGGGTAAACATTACTATTGTTAATGAGCATCCTGTTTGCGCAACGTCGGCGTTTAGTATGTGCATGTTACGCGTAGTTTTTAACGTCGTTTTGTTTTGATTTCTCAATGACGTTGCAAGCTGTAGAATCTTATTCTGTTTGTTTCTGCATAATTAAGTCCTAAAGCGGGTATACATTGTTCATTTTTATTTTAAAAGAAGTTCTGTGGCAATTGATATACCCAAATTCGTGTATAAGGTTAATTATATATGAAAACGTTTATTTCGCTGTTGATGACGTCGCATAAATATACGCGACGTCAATGCAAAGTTTGGCGTTAAAACGAAAAAGGCGGGAGTATTGAACGTTTTTTCTCTATATCTTCCAACGCAATCCGGTGACCCCCACTTTTTATTTGAACTTTTAAATGGTTACTACGTTTCCTATCTCTTGGTGTAATTTAATCAAAATCATATGCGTAGTTTAAGAGATATCGCAAAAATACGTACTTTTTCCAGGTTTGAAAAGATGGCGGGAAAGTTAATTTTGCATGTAATCTCCTCAGTTTAAGGGCAAATAGTCTCAAAATGTAAGGAAATAAGACGACTCATCGTGTATTTAAGTTGTTTTTGCAGTAATCACAAATATATTAAAACACATGTCCGCTACGAGTGTGGTTTTCTGCAATGCACGTGAAACATCCAAAAAGTTCTGATACCATGGAAACGAGGCCGGTGACTCCTCCTTTTTATTTCGATTTTAGTACAAGGATACAATTATCTTGAAGCATAGGAAGTTTCATGAAAATCATATGCGGGAATTAAATAGTAATGTTTCCCTTTAATGACGTCAAGTAAATTGAAACGTCAGAAGTATTCCAAAATCTACAGTGAAGATATAGGCTGATATCAGTCACTATTGACTTTTGATATCAGTTAGATTTGATATCAGTGAAATTTCATATCAATGAAAATACAAATTTTATCAAGTTTTGATATACATTGGTTTTCACTGTAGAGTATAAAATAAAAGCTTATTTGCAATTATAATGCTCTACTATATTCCTAAACAGTCTAAAATACAACTATAGCAGAACTTAAACCAGCCACAGGAAAAAACTGTGTTATCATAGGAATCCATTGATATTTCAAACAGTGTTTCGTTTGGTTTGAGGGTTTAACGTACCGGTCAATAATTTTTCCGTCCCGTAAGGACGGATTACACTAGTGCCTTAGTAAATTATTAAAATATGCAAAATGAGTTTAAATAATTTTAGTGCAATATATAATATCTCTCTTTCATGAAATGTTATTAAAACGAAGATCTTGAGTATATGATCGAAAAAGAACGAAGGCAAGCCTACTACTTGCCTCTGGTGAATTTGTTCACTCCGGGGCTGACGCCAGGCATTGCACACGTAGTCCCTTACTATGTCTATCTATCTTCTGATACTGAGTCGATCAATTTCTGATCATCACCTCAGGTGTGGGGTGGGTGGCTAAATTTAGAATTTAGTCAAGGGAAAATAAAACATTTGGGGTGGACCATGTATGTATGTAAGATATCGCTAGTGAATCGCAATCTTTTCATATTCAAGACTCACTTTTTAGCATCTGTATCTGTATCTGCCAAGTACTCCAAACACCTCTATTGAGTATTACATGGAGTGCGTGCGCAAATGACGGACGGTTTAAAAAAACAAAAAACAAACATAGGCATGATTAATAACTTTAAGTCCATCAGTACAAGTTGATTTGAATGATGAATAGAATGGAATGATTTATGCTTTATGGGAGTAATTTGATGGATGATGAGGATGATTAATGAATATGATAATGGATGAGACTGTAGGGATTATAGTAATTTAAGGAGCCCTCCCCGGAATGATCCGAGATCAGGGCTATTGCACAGGTCAGGTGGGAGGTTGTTCCAGAGCTTGGCAGTTCTTGGAAAGAATGAATGTTTGTGAGCATTTATTGTGGAACGTGGGAAGGTATATCTTGATCTCAGAGATGGGTGTATATTGTCTGGAAATTTGATATTTACTAAGTTGTGCTTTATTTTGTAAAACATGGTCAGGGATGAGATTTCTCTGCGTTTCTTAAGTGTAGGAAGGTTAAGCTTTGACCTCATGTTGGTTACACTGCTTGATGAACTGTAGTCATTGAATATGTATCTTATGGCCCTGTGTTGAATCATTTCTATTTTCTCTATGTACTTATTTTGCCAAGGGTCCCATACAGAGGCCGCATATTCAACGAGGGGACGGACATAGGTCTTATATGCTGACTCTTTCAGTTTGGGGTTGTTAGTCTGGATATTGCGCTTTATGAAGTTTAGAGAGTTGTTGGCCTTTGTAGTGATCTGGTTGATGTGCCTACTCCACGACAAGTCTTTGGTTATAGTAACTCCCAGATATTTAGCTGAGTCTGTTTCTTTGAGACTAATACCATGAAGTGTATACTTAAACAGTGTGGGCTTTTTCTTATTAGTTATTCTGATAACCTCACACTTGTCGGGGTTAAACGCCATCAACCACTCACTTTCCCAGGTTTCAAGCTTGGTAAGGTCTGCCTGGAGAGCATTGCAGTCTGACTGGTTTGTAATGGTTAGGTACATTATAGTATCGTCGGCAAAGAGTCTGATATTACTACCTATCATGTCTGGCATGTCGTTAATGTATAAAAGAAACAGACATGGGCCGAGTACAGAGCCCTGAGGCACACCTGACATGACAGGACAGGAATCAGACTCTTCCCCCTCGAGGACTACCCGCTGAGTGCGACTTGATAAGAAAGAACCAATCCAACGAATGACTTCGGTGTTTATTCCGAGACGACGGAGCTTCAGCAAGAGTCTACTGTGATCCACCTTATCAAAGGCCTTGCTGAAGTCCATGACAATGACGTCAGTTTGGCCTTTTTCATTGAGGGAGTCGGAGATGTCTTGGACAAACTGGATCAGTTGGGTTTCACAGCTAAGTTTGCTGCGGAAACCATGCTGATTTGGCTGTAGAAGTTTATGCTTGTCAAGATGTGACATGATGTTTGAAGTAATGACATGCTCCATGACCTTGCAACAGATGCATGTGAGTGATATGGGGCGGTAATTCTCTGCTTTGGTCTTGGGGCCTTTTTTGTACACCGGCGTGACACTAGCATTTCGCCAGTCATCAGGTACCTTACCCTCACATAGCGAAGTCTTGAAAATGTCAGTGAGCATGGGTGCTATTTCGTGGTGGAGTTCTTTCAAAATACGGGAGGACAGGTTATCAGGTCCAGCAGCTTTACCTGGGTTCAGCTTAGAAAGCTGTTTAGAGACACCATTAATCGTAATGCTGATGTTAGGCATAGTAGGTGGTTTGAGCTTACGTGGAAGAACAAGTTCGGCTAGGTGCTTAAGCTTCAGGGGGACTAGTTTTGTAAAGACCGATTTGAACTGACTATTAAGAATGTTAGCCTTATCAGTAGCTTTCGTATAAGTAATGCCATCTGATTTGAGAGAGGTAATTTCCTTACTGTCAGATTTCTTTTTCTTGATAAGGGTCCAAAAGCGTTTATTGGGTCTGGCATGTTCTTCAGGATTTTCAGGTTGATCAGTTATGATTGAATGGAGATAGGTATTGTAGGCTAGCCGAATTTCTTTTTGGATTTTATGTTTCAGAGAGGTGAATTTAGTTTTAATGGTTTTATTTGATCTGTTGGATTTGAGTTTGGAGTAAAGTCTGTCCCGTTTTCGCATGAGCCGTTTAATAAAATTGTTTATCCAGGGATGTCCATCTTTAGGTCTACACAATTTGGTGGGAATAAATTTATCTGTTAGGTTGTTTAGGGCTGCTTTGAACAAATTCCATTTACTATCTGCGGTCATATTTTCCGAAAGTTTAAAAAATTCTGTTTGGTATTCAGCCATTTCGGATCTAAAGCTGTTCCAGTCCGTTTTCTTATATAGCTTAACAGGCCTCTGCTTTTGCTTGCTCCTCCCTAGGTTAACCTTGAGCTCGTGGTGTACTATGTCATGATCACCTTGTCCGAGAGGTGGGAGGGTTTTTGTGCTTTGAATTAGGTTGGGATAATTTGTAAGGAAGAGATCGAGGATGTTGTTGTCCCTGGTGGGTTCTTTAACTATTTGCTCCAAACCAAAGTCAAAAATAATATCAAAGAACTTTTCATAAATAGGTTTGCAAGTGCAGCTGTCTTTGATTTGTGTCCTATCCCAGTCGATGTGGGGAAGGTTAAAATCACCAAGAGCCCATATGATGCTGGACTGAGGGATTTTGTGAAGAGAAGAATTTAAGCCTACAAGACTGTTTTCATCGTTCTCATGTGGCTTATAATAAGAGCAAACATATACATTTTTCAGACCAGGAATGTCAACTTTAGCCCAAATAATTTCAGCAGAACTGTCAAGTTCAGGCTGACAGACCGGATTTAGGGAATGTTTTATGGCCAGGAAGACTCCACCACCCCTTTTCTCTTTCCTATCTTTCCTGAAAATTGAGTACTGTTCAGTGTCAAAGATTTCACTATTAAAATGGTTATCTTTTAGCCATGACTCAGTACCTGCAATAATGTCTGGTTTGATTTGGTCCGTGAAATATTTCAATTCTACATGTTTATCAACCACAGACCGACAATTCATGTTTACGATTGTAAGGCGTTTAGGACTGCGTTTGGGATTACCTGTTTTCTGAGTAGGGTGTGATACCTTTGGTGATGAGGTTGCCTGTGGTTTACCGGGGGTGTCAGGTGATTTTGAGGTGTTTGACTGTTCAGTGATGTCGAAAACACTGGTGCTTTCCATTGAATGGGAGAGTGCTGATGTGTCAGATAAGGTATCCAGTGATTCATACAGGCCCTGTGTGTAATTTGGGAATTTACACAGGTTGCAATGCCATACAGCCTTTGACTGACTCAAGATATCGAATGTTGTATCACCGATCCCTTGGCAGTCTGCGTGAAACCATGCGTCACAGTTGTCACACATCAGCGACATAACATCGGACCAGGTAACTTCTTGATTACAGTGGCCGCAGGGGTATTTGGTACTATTTGATGATGTTTGGTTAATATCGATGTGGTCAGGTCCTGGGTTTAATGCTACATCTGATGAGAGTGAAAGCAGTAGCATACTTAGGTACAACAATGTGGTGCGGTGTTTGGCATAAGCATTTTGACGTGGAAACTTTTTCAAGTTTGGGAGGATAAAGTAGAAGCTGTAAATTGAAAATAGTTTACCAGAGGGTATCATGTATGCGCCCGGCATGTGGATATGCTGAGTGAGATGATCAGTACCACCACCAGTATGACTGTTAGCATAACAATAAATGATGTTACCATTTTCTTTGCTAGACAGCGATGATTTTGTCTTTGAAACACATTCACACATGTCATCACACAGGGCAATGCACAGTCCCAGTACACATACTGACAAGAGGGTCTGTATAAAATTCATGATGGTGCTGTTTGTACAGTGCCACTACAGAAGAGCTGGAATGGTGAAGACAAACACAACACAACACAGATTTGTTAGTTAGACAGGGGCCAGTTATCTTCGTCACGGCGGCGACTACCGGAGCGGGTTAATACACAAAAATGAGCCCAAGTGCAAGTTATATGAAAAGTAAAGCATAAGACTGAGACTTACAGCGAGACAGATGAAATAGGTTGTTTAAAACTACCTGGAATTTTGTACAACAGCACCTGTTTACACACTTGTGATCTGTGTCATTCAGACGCTTGGGTTTGTTTACACAGGATATTTGCTTGGCGCGACAGCGTCAAGCAATTGAAACGGAATGAGGATTTCTCCTCAATCTGTGGGGGGTTTCCTTAAATCTGTGGGGTTTCCCTTTGACACCCAGGGGCCTGGTTCCAGTCGCAATGTTTTGCTACACTTCTTGCATAATTAATAAAGCAATTGAAGACGGAAACCAGACTTGCACTCCGCCGTTTTTATTAGGACTTGTGGGAAGAATGACGTACTTGGATACAAAGAGAGATGTGTGAAGCTGGCTGTTAGTTGTTAGATGTTAATTCAGCTGTTAATAAGTTATGACAGTCTGGCAGTCATAACTTATAAACAGCTGTTTAATCAACTGTTAGTTGTTAATTCGAAGACAAGTCTAATTCACAGCTAGCTGTTTATTATAAGTTATGACTGCCAGACTGTCATAACTTATTAACAGCTGAATTAACATCTAACAACTAACAACCAGCTTCACACATCTTACAAAGAGAGAGATCAAACCTCCGTAATTGAAGAGCACTGTCTTAAAATAAATGAAGGTTAAAATAGAATATCGGTCACGGTATAAAAATAAATGAAGGCTAATTATACAAGTTGGCTTCTTTAAAAAGAAACCAATGAAAAGGTCAGCAGCCGTTTGTTATAAGAGATTCCTTTTGCTCTAGATTTCAGTGCTGTTGATTCTCTGGTTTGTCATTAATTTCGATTCCCGTACGTTTCAGTTTCGTTTCCTATACATGAATGTCGTTTCTTGTTATGAACGCTTGACTGAGTGACCAGTGTGTGTATCTGTCACTCAAGGCATTGGCCAAAATGTCTGATGTTATGGAATCAAAGCCAATACTAAAGGGAACACGATTACAATCAATATTGCAGGTGCAGTCAGTTTGTGACAGAGTTCTGAATTTTGACCTGCAGCCACACTACCAGAAACAGACCCATGGGACCGATGTGATGGACTAAAAGTCAGTCATATAGAGTTCCTATAATTTCTGTACCCCTCGTCAGGGTATCTACGATCTAAACCTAGATGCGCTATGATAAGCAGTCACCACGATCGAGACTGCTCGCTAGATTTTACCGCTTTTTGACGGGGTGTGTCAACAATGGATAAATTTAATTGATTGCGGTTAACTGTCTAGTCAGTATAGACGGGTTCACTAGTTTTTATTATGCGCTTTATGTGACAAAACGCGTAATTGAGAGAGAGCAGTCGATCATGGGTAAAATTTTCTTCATATTCAAAGTAAACACTGTGGAAAAGGTCCTGAGGGACCTTTTCCAATAAGTTCCTTGTTAAAAGGAATGCTTGGCTAGCCTGCATAAAACATTATTTCGTCTATACTGCAAAACTGGTCCCGGATCTAAATTCTTGGATGGGTTCCCATATAGGGTCTAATATCTTGATCAAAATTTCATTTCAAATATTCGAAGTCTTTGGATAAACGATGATTTACTTCATTGAAATGACCTTATAAACTACACACGCATATGATAGTGCCTTTTTGATGACCGCAAAAAATGGTCCTGGATTTTGGGTCCCGGGTTTTGCTCCTACTAGCAGAAGACTTCCTAGACCATTCCATATCACAAACCAATGTTGAACTTTGCTTAACCCGCCAGCTCTGGGTTTTTACTGGCTCATTCTTGTGGTATCTGAGCGTCTGCAAGTTTCCTGTTCTGTTTATAGAGCTGCTGTAAACTCGCTCTGATAACGAAAATTCAAATACTTCAAGTCCCAAGTATTAAATGCGCAGAGAAGCCCACAAAATACCATTAATCCCATGTGCAAGCGTGGACCAAAATATGACTAATGAGAAAATTTGCTTTTGCTATGCTTCATGCAGACAACTTAGGCACTGTTTAAATGTGGCTGTTACATTATAAACAATGTAAACATTTATTTCTGTTGGTACTACAATGCGTTGGCTCAATAGATTTATTACTAAGTGCTGCTATTAGCATTGTGTTATTAAGTTCAGAAGCTACTTTAGGTAACAACAATATGTTAATTTTAGATCCTCTAGCAGACGCTACTCCGGGGAAAATGCAGTGGAGCAGCCAAAAGACTTCCTCGGTGGATACAATCGTACTTGGTCGGACCTTGGACTAGTTCCGGGTTTTAGCATTATCTGTTATGAGGAACGTATTAATAATTAGACTTGATCAACAAGCCTCTGGCCGATTCAGATCTCTGCTCATATCCCATAGAGCGTCTTGATGATCAAGACTAATTAATAATTTCATTTGAACCAGTCTAATTTTGCATGGTATATGTGGGACAGATACTGCTAAAACCCGGAACTTTTTTCCTAGGTCCGACCAAGTACGAAAGCAGCGATGAAGTTTTCATTACCGTACGATCCATCGAGTTACCGAAAAACTCCACAAACCTACTAACCACAAATTGGTATATACAGACTAGCCAAGCGTTCCTTTTAACAAGGAAATTTATTTAGGAATTTTCACAAAGTACGAGTGTTCTAAATGCAGTAAATTATGTAGTTTGGTTGACAAAAGAATCTTAAAGCATTATTATATTTATTCTAGCCGCGCGCTATCCTTCAAGTAAACACGGGGCGCAACAGTTAGCGTGGATAGGCGGGATTTACCAAACAACAATAAGTGGCGAAATGTCTGGGGTCGGAAGTAAATATTACCGGATAAAATGGTAACTGGTCATTTCGGCCCATTACCATTTCGGCCCATGACCATTTCGGCCCACGACCATTTCGGCCCATAACCATTTCGGCCCATAAGTATACTGCTGTTATCTTGTAATTGTATTCCTTAATATGTTTGTTATTTGTATAGTATAATTGATAAATGAATTCATTTAGAGTTTATATCAGCTCGTTATCATTTTTCTTTGCAAATGAAAAGTTTATCCCTGCCATTTACCGTCGGTTGGAAATTCTGTTTTAACAGTTTTGAATTCCATTGGGATTTTATAAAAGATTTCAATCATCGATAAAAAGCTTCAATATCACCAAAATCGTAGAGAACGTCATAATAAAGCTCCAATATTTACTAATTGTCTAATCACATGAGTAAAACAATCAAGAATATTGCATCTAGGTAAGAATAAGACACCCAAAGTCCCTTGATATTCATAGGAATAAAAATTGCGGGCCGAAGTGGTTATGGGCCGAAATGGTATAGGGCCGAAAAGGTTATGGGCCGAAATGGTCATGGGCCGAAATGGTTATGGGCCGAAATGACCCGGAACCGATAAAATGCTAGTGAAATTTGAACGAAAACACCGGTTGCAAAGAGAAAGTTGATTTTCTAAAGAAAACTACTCTGTGTCAAAAACGAAGCGGTATAGTGGTTTATTTTCTTTCATTTTAACAAACTTACCCTATTGAAATGTTCTTCAAGAGTTTAGTTGATACCATAATCATATACTGGTCCTGCGAAACCGCTGTATTATCCTTACAGTGAATGTGGCTGTGCACGTATTCGACAGTGTCTTATTTTGGACGACCTCATCAGAATTTTGTTTACTGATGAAAGCCAAACTGACAATATCATGCCAGGAGAAATGGCTTGACTGATCAGGCTTTAATAGAGGTAATGGTAAGAAATTCAGAGATAACACTGTCACATATCAATAACATGGAACAGACTGGCACAAGCTAGAGTAGGGCTCGGCCTCCGGTGCGTTCCATTACTCGAATGGGCCTGATTACCATAATGGACTACTGTAACAGACATTAATACAAGTTCTGGGGTGCTTTTTATTTAGTTTTTAAGAAAGGGTGACCTAGAATATGCACAGACTATGATAAGTTTGATGATAATTGTGTGGGTTAGGTACCGCAAAATTTTGTTCCATACAATTGACCAGGTCGGTAATCTACTCTTTCGTGAGAAAAAATCAATATTGGTTACCGTAGCTGCACCTTTCCCTCCTCTTCGCTCATTCGGTCGAGGGTACAACTCGGTCAATATCGTTGAGATTTAATCATTTTTAGACGCTTATAAAATCATAATTTGTTTGAAATATACCTTGACTTGAAGAAATAATGAAGATCTAAAAATACATGCAAAGCCTTTATCAATATTTTTTATTTTGTTTTCATATTTTCTGCTTTTAATTCAGTATGGTTACAGCGATAAACACTGAGTAATTCACCTCGTATGAATGACCTATGACGTCACGCCGACCGAATGAATGAGGTAGAAGCCTAGCTCAAATGCTCATAATATGCTTGGGCACTGTCACAGTGCCAACATGTTTTATTTATTTATTTTTTTTTTATCTATTTGCATCTATGATGTAGAACAAAGACTGAGATCTCTATCATATTTCTATCAAAGAAACAACAATAACCACACCCCAGAGCCCACTCCTACTAAGCTACCCTAAATCACCATGGGTAGCAAGGTTTGCTATACTTTGATGAAACTAATTTAATGCAAACTACTTATTTGACTTCAAAAGTATTTATTGTGCATATAAAATGCATTCAAAGTGCTCAATTGATGCCACAGATAAATGTCCATTATGGCAGTCCATTCCGTTAATTAGACCCATTCTGGTGAAGGAACACACCCTTGTGCCTTGAGAGGTCTCAGGTGAGGTTTGATACTCAGACTGGGTGTTAACTGTAAGAGCAAGTTACATGTCCACAGCTTGTGAGGTAATGGTCGGAAAATTGATCGAATCAGTACAAAATAATAACAAAAAAAAAGGTAGTGGAAAGACACCACTGTTCCTGAGAATACCATCCCATTAGGAAAACATGTCCGTGAAATGTATACCCCCTTATACCCCACTTTTATATAGCAAAACTGGGGTGTAGGGGTATACCTATTTTTCTTATTTTTGCTCCAAAACATAGATTGTGGGTACTCGTTAGAACCGCCTTGGCGAGGCGATTCTAACATGTGCCCACAATCTATGTTTTGAGCAAAAATAATATAAAAAAAAAATTCAGCTGAAATTTTTCAATTTCTAAAGCTCAAAAATCACTCTTTATTGCACGGGCAAATTTTCGTAATGATTAAGACCAATTCCACCTAACCACCAAAATATTTTGGCCACGCATAGTCAGGGATTTCAGTTTAATTGTTTTGGTTATGTTAGGATGCTTAAACAATGAAGGAAAATGATTTTGATTTTTTAAAAATTGCTTCTGTTACCATGGCAACCGGGATCAAACATTGGAAAATCTGAATAAAATTGTGTTTAAGAGGTCTTGGTCTTTAGTTGGATTTCTATGATATTCAAACATTGTCATTTCATTTTTTTCTTACCAAAATTGTAGAATATATAATTATTAATTGATCAGATGACCCCAAATAAAGATATACACGGGGTTAGTAAATTTATTGACATTTAAATATGATTTTTGGGTGAAAAATCTTAGTTTTGGGTGCTTATTTTGATTGAATATTTTTCTTAAAGGCAGGCATTCCTTGTATAGGCAGTATTAGTTTTCTATAGAACACACATCAAAATCATGATTTATGAAAAAACATCTGTGGGCCTCTTTGAACCCAGACAGAAATATGACATTGAAGATTGGATTTTAATGGCCTGATATAATCATTAAAAAGGCATTATTATTACTCTGTCAAGGCTTAAAAGAGAGTTTTTGCAAAAAAATATTATATTTCATATTGTGTAAATGGTAAAAAATGCGCTAATACCAATCAGTTAATGAATTGGGCTTGAGGGAGACCCTTTATAGGGGGATTTCCTTAGCAACAACAGTAACACCGAGAGTTACTTCCCCTTGAAGCTCTTCAAAAAGAAGGTACAACTGAAATCAGGAAATGAAGCGTTTGGCGACAATCGGGGACTCATTCGATCATAATCATACCCATAAACATTCCCCATCATTGTAGAAACATTATTTCTGAAAGATCATGGCTCCAAATAGAAATAATAGGCCAACAAGTGGCACGAGCGGTGGTGCACAAGCCATGCCGGGATTTGATTTGGAGGATTTTCAGTCCCAGTTATGGGATATGTGTAACGATACTGACAATATACATCAGATGCAGAACTTAATTAGTGAGGCGAAAAAGTCTAAAATGAACTCTGATGATCGCACTGTATTGAATGTGGTGGGGTTGATTGCCCCATTTATGGTATCGGCCAGGGCAGTTGCGGATAGTCTGGGCACCATCAAACAGAACATTGATAAGAATAAGGCCAATATCAGGGTCATCGCCTATGCTCAGGAAAGGCTAGAGCAGTACACGCGACGTGACAATTTGAGACTTTTCAACTTTCCTGCCTGTGAAGATGCTGGCTTAAGGGTCAGATTTATTGAACTTGCTCAGATTCTGGGGGTTACTGTGAAAGAAACTGACATTAACATTATACACCATCTGCCATCAAGATCTCCTAACAAGCCTGTGATTGTTAGGTTCAACAATCGTCACATCAGAAATCAGATACTTTATGCTAAGAAAGCTGTTCTTAACACGGATGAGTGCCCCTTTAAAGGGGTCTATGTCCAGGAGGATCTCACTGTGCAGCGCTCCAAGATGCTGCGTTATCTTAAGGGACTTGCTAACGTGGAACGAGTCAAAACATCAGAGGGTAAACTTCATGTATCGTTGAAGGAAGACAAGGGCTCGGGCAAGAAAGTCACCGTAGAGAACCCTGATGACCTTTTCAGGGTTGGGATCGATTTGGTCGAGACGGACATTGCGGAATTCGGCTACAAAAACATTTAGGAAGGGCATGAAAGCTTTTATCCGAACGGTCCTCCCAGTGGCATTCCCAAATGCATTTTCAACCAAGTTATTCGTTTCAATTTTAATGTTTTGCCAGTTAATTTAAGTGTTAGTTCAAGTGTATATAATTCATTGGAAGATGTTAGTTCACTCAATTACTCAGGTGTTAATACTAGTCATAATAACTCAATAAATGATACTACATTAAATTATGATAATTCAAATGACCTATCTTATGATTCTCAAGACACTGTGATTTATTCAGAAATCAAGATACTCTCTCTTAATGCGGGTGGACTGAAAAGTAAACTGAATAATCCCGAGTGGGAAGAAACTGTTATGTCTTATGACATAGTGTGTATTCAGGAAACACATTTTGACGCGTTTGATTCAATTGACATGTTAGGGTTTAGATGTTTAACTTTAATGAATCGTGGCAGTGCTAAGATAAAATCAGGGGGAATAGCCATCCTGGTGAAGGAACACTTATATGACAGTATTAAAGTTTTAAAAAATGACGGTGATCATTTTTACTGGTTCACACTTATTAATCATTTTGCATATGACGTTGCATTTTGCTGTGTATATATTGCTCCAGAAGGTAGTAATTACAGTAGTATTGAGTATTTTGAATCATTGGAAACAGACATTCTAAATTTTTCATCTGAAAATTACAAAATATGCCTTTTAGGTGATTTTAATGCACATACAAGTAATGCTTATGATTTTATCAATGTTGATGATAATATACAACAGATACTTAATATTGGTAATGTCATTGATGATGGCTTGGGCACCTGCCCTCTAGAAGAACTGGGTTTTCCCTCAGAACGTCATAATTCAGATTTATCACAAACTAACAATTATGGTAAACGGTTGTTGGAGTTATGCAAAACATGTGATTTATATATTGGTAATGGTAGATTGGGGCGAGACAGGCTTCTCGGTTGTAAAACTTGTAAAGGTGTCACAGTAGTAGATTATGTAATCTTGTCACCATCCTTATTCACATTTATATCAGAATTTGAAGTTTTACCGTTTGATCCTATGATCAGTGATGCTCATAGTGGTATACATTTTTCACTTATTTGTAACGATATTGCTTTACATGGTAGACAACAAACTGAAGTTGGATCTGTAACCATAGCTAAATGGAATAGTGCTGAAGCCCAAATTTTTGTGGAACATTTAAATATGGACAAAATAACATTGCTCTCAGATAGAATTGATGCACTTGACATAGATAAGATAACAGCAGTTGATATTAACAATTTGAATGCTGAATGTTCTTCTATTTTGACTGAAGCAGCTAATGAAGCTGGATTTCTTAAAGATATAAAACTTCAGCCAACTAAGATAATACGTTCATTAAAATCTAAACCTGTCCAACGCCCTTGGTTTAACAATGAATGTCATAGGCTAAGAAGCCAATATAAAAGAGCCAAAAATTTGAGAAATAGAGTTAATAATGTTGAAAACTATAATTTTGTGCACAATGCCAGTAAAGCTTACAAGAAATGTATTAATAAACATTTTAACATGTATAAAAAGGATCTCATCACTAAACTTCGTTCTTTAAAACACTCTGATCCTAAATCATATTGGAGTTTGCTGAACAAGGCAGATAACTCAAGGTCTGGAGTAATACAAAAAGTGTCTCTTGAGACTTTTGCAGAGCACTTTAAAAAGCTAAATTTGATAAACACAAATGATACAGATCCATCCTTTCAAATCGACCCTTCAGAGGTGGCTGAGCACAATTCTGAGTTGAACTCGGTTATTTCTGAGGCGGAAGTTTTGAAATGTCTAAACAATTTGAAGCTCAACAAGGCCTGTTCATCTGACCTTATTCTTAATGAATTTCTAAAATCTTCCAAGACTAAAATGTTAACTCTCTTTACAACATTTTTCAATCTTGTTTTCAACACTGGTATTATACCTGATGAATGGTCACAGGGTATGATTTCACCAATTTATAAAAACAAGGGAGACAAGGCTAACCCTGACAATTATAGAGGCATCACTATTTTGAGTTGCTTTGGTAAGCTTTTTACATCTGTTTTGAATAATAGACTAAATAATTATCTAGAAAACATGAACTTGCTATGTGAAGAACAAGCTGGATTTCGTAAAAAGTATGGTACCACTGATCACATTTTCAACTTGAAATGTATAATAGATCTTTATCTTTTTAGGGGCAAGAAATTGTTTTGCGCTTTTATCGACTACAAAAAAGCTTTTGATTCTGTTAATAGAAGTCTTTTATGGCAGAAATTACTAACTCATCATATTGATGGTAAAATGTTTAAAGTAATTCATAGTTTATATGCTAACGCCAAATCTTGCGTTAGACTGGGACACGCTAAATCCGAGTTTTTCGTAAGTAATGTCGGAGTACGGCAAGGTGAAAACCTATCACCAATTTTATTTTCTTTGTTCCTTAATGACCTATCAGAATTTATCTCACATGCATATAGTGGCTTGAACGATATTAAGGAAATGTCGAAAATTTTACTCAGCAATGATGAAATTGAAGTACTATTTAAACTGTACATTTTACTCTATGCGGACGATACAGTTATTTTTGCTGAATCAAAGGAAGAATTGCAGGCAGCATTGAATGCCATGTATCTCTATTGTAAATCTTGGGATTTGGAAGTTAATCCAACAAAAACTAAGGTTACAATATTTTGTAATAGGAAATTTGAGCATAATTTGGTTTTTACTTATAATGGACAGCAATTAGATATTGAGGATGGTTTTGTGTACTTGGGTGCACTTTTTTCCTATAATGGTCGTTTTGTTAAGAATAATCAAAGGCTTGCAGACCAGGCTAGAAAAGCTATGTTTTCTGTGTTAAGAAAATCTCGTAAATTACATTTACCCGTTGACCTTCAATTACAACTTTTTGATAGTATGGTTATGCCTATTCTGCTTTATGGCTCGGAAGTAACTGGGTTTGAAAATACTGATATATTGGAAAGGTTATGTACCCAATTTTACAAAATCATTTTGAATGTTAAAAAATCTACACCAAATATTATGTTATATGGTGAATTAGGACGGTATCCCATCAACATTCTATGTAAATCAAGAATGGCTGGATTTTGGCAACGTATCGTAAATGGAAAACATGACAAAATTGCTTATAGGCTATACAAAATTTTGTTATCAATGCATCAAAGAGACTTTTTTCACTCTAAATGGCTTCTAAGCATTAAAGACAGTCTTGTATCTAGTGGTTATGCTGATCTTTGGAATTCACAAGATACTATTCTTGTGCCACAGAATTTAGGTCAGCTGGTAAAATCAAAACTTCTTGAGAGTTATAAACTTACTTGGAAAGATTCAATTTTTAATACAGCCAAATGCCTAAATTACAGAATGTATAAAACAGATTTAAATTTTGAGCAATATTTTAATCTACTTCCTGATGATTTAGCTATGGCTTTTTGTCATTTTAGATGTATGAACCACAAATTACCCATTGAGCTAGGCAGATTTTGGGGTAGTGAGAGAGATGATAGGATTTGTGAACTATGTAGGTTAGACAAACTGGGTGACGAGTATCATTACTTATTTGAATGCTCTTATTTTGAAGAGCAAAGGAGAATGTTTCTTCCGAGAGGCCTGCCTCGCCAACCTAATATGGTCTTCTTTAATGAGGTCATGAACAGTAAAGATAAATTTGCTTTATTTAAACTCAGTAAATTCTGCAAGGAGATACTTGCTACATTTAAGGTGATACACAGCAACTTATAAAACATTTTCATTTCTTTTAAAGTTAAGTGAACCAGTACAGAGCTCCTGGTATCAGTTATAAATGGTGGAGCATTTGTCTTTTCTTGACTCCTGCTGCATGTGCAGATGGGGACATTTGGGACGGGATCGGTTGACAAATCTGTCCGCTGGTGCCGTCCTGGATGTCTATTTGTTTTTAGGGGAAGAGAGAACTGTTCTTTTCAGCTATTTATATGTCCTGGCTAGATGGATACGAGATACCAGTAGGTCTGATTCATGCATAGTGATATTAATTCATATTACATCTCATGCGGCTCCGATTGTCGTTAAATTGTGCTAGTCTTCTTTGAAGCTTTCTTCGATGTATTTCTGTGTTATTGTTTCATATATATATATGTTTGCAGTTGGATCTATACCTCGGTTAGGGGTCTCGATCCTTAATAAAATCTTGAATCTTGAATCTTGAAATCTTGAAATCTTGAAGTTTACTTTCTTCAGAAGTCGAACATTTTCTCATTTTTAACATAAATATGAGTGATTAGATTAATTTGAACATGGAAAACTTTAAAATAGATAGCTGTCCTAGTATATTTACGTGGAAATCAGGGACTATAACCGAGCAGGATGTGATTTCTTCCCCAACAAAAACACCGGTGAAATGCGAAACTGAAAGTAGATTGTTCCCGAGACTGTTGGACAATACAAAACTGTGAAAACACATTAAATAGCTGTGAGTATCAAGTTTTATCCATTTTTAGGTTCTGCTCATGAGCAAATAGTCTTCAAGTTGGACAATCACAGTCATGACAAATATTGTATTGTATCTAGTATTCGGACAAAACCAGTAAGCAAATCGGTCACAACTTTCTTAAAATTGTCTTGAATATCATAGTTCATACGGTAAAATAGACATACGGTGCACTCCCGTAATGTTGCGCACCTATGGTATTTCATGCCATGCTTGGCGTAAAATATAAACACTGACTACTGTTTGAACACCATCTTATAGTAACTGCATTTTCCCAAATCTCACTTTTGTGAAACACTACAAGAAAAAAATGACTAAGTCATCTAAAAATTTTGAAAATGCTAGTGCAATTAATTTGAAGATGTGTAATATTCAAGTATAATCTACCCTACCCCCTAAATTTTACTGACAACTAAAATTTTCTGAAAAGTGGCAGAAAGTTGGGTGAAAAAATGAAGTTCCTTAGATTGACAATTTTCATGGCTCATTCAATGCATATCATCAATAATTATGTATCCAAATATAAAATATGAAAATATCTGCAACCGTTTACTAGATATTCAACAAAAGAAAAACCGGAAGTTCCGAAATGTCAAATGTTAGCAGCGAACATCCTTAAACTAGCTTAAATCCTGTGAATGGAATCAGCTTGAATAAGACAGGTTTTCTCATGATGAAGCTCATTTGAAACATGTTTCCTTTGTCATAATATTTCAGCATAGTGACGGCTTCTAGCCTACGTGTGGAAGATGCACTGTACAGAGGGGCTGGTCACGCTGGTGTTGTACTCAGTACAGTTCATGTCTAATGATTCAATTTGTTGCGGAGAACATATCATTTGCTAGGTATGTAACTTACATTTGCTTCAGGTACTCGGGCCAAAAATAAAAATATGTTTGTTTGCCCTCTCCCTACGGTAGCTAATCACCAAAATGGTACCTACTCAAAAAAATTATTGCCCTTTCTTTTTTTTCCTTTATTTTATTTTTTTTTTCTTTTGCACCAGAGAAATTGTTTAGGTTAGGAAATATATAGTTTCCCCTGAAAATCATGAAAAATCTGTATTTCTATTAATTTATAAGAAAAAAAAAAGGCCTACATACCTACCCAACTTTTTTAGACAAGGTAGGGAAAGGCAAACAGAAATAATTAAATGCGGCCTCACTGTTATTTTGGTTATTTCCCACCTTGGTTTTCACACATTTTCAAGCTGTCTCCCTGCCAGTTGGGGCTGGACGGGTGTTTTGGGTTCACTGTGATAAAGTTAGAATAGAGGGACTAGGCTGGAAAAAAACATCACAAAACATGATACTTTTTTTTTCTGACGACACACTCGAAAAGCAGGATGACTAGCTCTTTCTCAACAAGGTACCCATCAGGCTAGTCTGTTCAAACCAAAGCCAAAAGGCTTTGAGCACTATAGGGAGGCAGACACTACTATAGACAGGAGATTATATCATGAAGATAAATCATGTTTACTGGGACACTGATTACTGTTGCATTGTAAGATTTAGACAAATACATTTTATCTCTATTATTATTCTTTATGCTTCAAAGTTGAAGATATTTCCAGATTTATCATAAAAACAACATGCTAACATTATGACTTTCTAACATGTTTCATTTTCATGGGGTTGTCTTCCAGAACCATGCAGGTGGTGAAATCTTTCATGATACAGTCAACAACCTGGTTTGAATGCAGAGAAAAATTCAGGATTTCAATGTGTATAAACTTCTTAAACGGATGTAGTCATATTTTGAGCTGTCTAGAGATCCAACTTAAAGCATATATTTTAGGTTGCAAATGATATGCAGGGTTTCATAAATTCAAATTTTCATCATTTCATTAGAATGTGTACAGATTTTCATAAAATTTAGTACTTTTTAGTTATTTTCCCAGATTTATTTCCCTTGAGCTGGGATAGCCACAAGATTCTTTGGAAACAATTATCATTTTGCTGCATTTTAATCCATTTTAAACTCTAGACACTTAAAATATGTTGAATAAATAAAGAAAGTGCACCATATTCTATTAGCTCACCTGAGCCGTTAGGCTCACAAGGTGAGCTTATAGGATACCCAGGCTTTGTCATCCGTCGTCGTTGTCGTCGTTCAAACTTTTCAATCATCTTCTTCTCTGAAACCGCTTGGCCAATCAAATTCAAATTTCATGTGGAGCATCCTTAGGATGGGGGAACGAAACCCAGGTCACATGACCAAGATGGCCGCCATGGCTATAAATAGCAAAAACCTTGAAAAATCTTCTTAACCAGAACCAGAAGGCCTATGATTTTGAAACTTGGCATGAAGCATCAGGCAATGGAGCTCTACAAAGTTTGTATAAATCATGACCCTGGGATGACCTTGACCTTTTTTTACGGCAAGGTGAACTTAGGTCGTCCATGCATTTGAATGGGGAAAAATCAGAAAATGTCATTTAATGGCAGAAAACTTGCTAGGAATGAGCAAATGGACAGAAGATTTATGTTTATGAAAATATTTTGGGCCCATGGGGTTGTCTGCCCCTGCCCCACAGCTATATACATGTATATGACCAAAATATTCAAACATCTTGTCTGAAACCGCTTGGCCAATCACAGCCAAACTTTATGTGGAGCATCCTTAGGAAGAGGGAACGGAAGTTTGTGTGAATGGTCAAGGTCACATGACCAAGATGGCCACCATGGCTATAAATAGCATGACCAAGATGGCCACCATGGCTATAAATAGCATAAACCTTTAAGAATCTTTTTCTCCAGAACCAGGAGGCCTATGATTTTGAAACTTGGCATGAAGCATCAAGGAATAAAGGTCTACAAAATTTAAATAAATCATGACCCTGGGATGACCTTGACCTATTTTATGGCAAGGTCAACTTAGGTCGCCCATGCATTTGAATGGGGAAAATTGTTAAAATGTCATTTGAAGGGCAAAACTTGCAGAAAATTGGCAAATGGACTGAATTTTCATGATTTGAAAAGACATTGGCTCCAGGGGTTATTCTGATCCTGCCTTGGGGTTATATACATGCATATTACTATTGTAGTAAAACAAGTATATAAGTATATATCTCAGGTCTCAGGTGAGCGTTTAAAGGACCATTGGTCCTCTTGTTATATTGTGGAGAATTCACTAATATGGAACCAGGAGGATTGATAGAGATACTTATGAACTAAAAATGCATCTGAAACATGTAAACGTTTGAAATCTGTCTAGTGATGGGTTTCTTAATGAATTCGAGAAGCCCAGGTGCAGAAAACTAGAGGGTAAACAGGTTCGTTTCCGCACCTCTCCAAGAACAACAAAAATCCCAAAAAATCTACATCCTATCCGCTTGAGCTTTCGGGTGCATCCAGGACAACAACCTGGTCAGATGCAAGGATGGCCTCTTTGATTAGCAGTTCCTTACAGATTGGAACGTAATGTAACAACAATTTCAGGATGTTAAACTTGCATGCAGAATACACTCTGATAAATTTATATAATCTGAAATATTTCACTTATTGATTAAAATTATATTAAATAAATTCCACTTTTAATAATAAAAATTATTTGAATTTCAACTTGTCTTTCACTTATTGAACCAAGTGGAGGAGAGTAGCAGAGCTGCTGAGCTTTACTTCTTGATCATTTGACCTGTGGCCACCTGAAAGAGGCTCCGTTAATGACGACTCAGGCATCTGATGTCTGAGTCACACCCAGGGTACAGGTTTTGTGTCTGGTCCACCTTTCATGTCCTGAGACTCTTATATCAAGTGACCAGGCAGAGCCTGGACACTTTGCCAACCGCACAGTCTATTGAGAGTCTGTATCCATGTGGCATGATCACCTGTCAATCTGTCACAATGATCAGCCAGCAGAAAACATATCTTGAGATCTGTCCGGGGATATATCCTTTGGTTTGCCACATCACTAGGCCAACAGCAACATATTGTACTCTGAGATCTTGCATCCATCTGGTCTGGTATTTCGGCTGTCACATCATTAGCGACATTACTTTTGTTACACGTTTAGCCATAATTCAAACAAAATTGGATAACATAAAACGAAGTCCATAAAGCAATCATTTATACATATTAGCTCACCAGAGCTGCAATGTCACCAGGTGAGATTATAGCTTACCCAGTGTCTGGCATTCGTCCAGCGTCCATTGTCAGGGGAGGGGCAACGAAAGCTTTTATACATTTTTAGCTCACCTGAGCCGAAGGCTCACAGGTGAGCCCAAGGATAGGAAGGCACCCGTCGTCCATCCGTCCCTCTTCGTCATCCGTCGTCGTCGTCCACCATTTTCAAAGATCTTCTCTGAAACCGCTTGGCCAACCAAAGCCAAATTTTATTTGAAGCATCTATAGGATGGGGGAACCAATGTGTATATAAGAAATCCAGGTCACATGACCAAGATGGCATCCAGGCTCATATATGGTAAAAACCCTTCAAAAATCTTCTCCAGAACTGGTGGACCAATTTCAACGAAACTTGGCATCAAGCATCGATGGCTCAAGCACTACAATGTGTATATAAATCATGATCCTGTGATGACCTTGACCTATTTTAGGGCAAGGTCAACATTAGTCACCTATGCATTTGAATGGGGAAAACTGTTAAAATGTCATTTAAAGGGCAAAAACTTGAATGAAATGAGCAACAGGACTGAATATTAATGATTCTGAAAACAATTTGACCCCAGGGGCTCATATATACCCACCCCGGGGCAATATGCATGTATATTTCCATAATATTCAAACCAAAGCCAAATTTTATGAAGCATCTATAGGAAGGGGGAATCACTGTGTATATAAATAATTCAGGTCACATGACCAAGATGGCCGCCATGCCAATATATGGTAAAAACCCTTCAAAAATCTCCAGAACCAGTGGACTGATTTTAACGAGACTTTGCATAAAGTATCGATGACTCAAGTACTACAATGTGTATATAAATCATGATCCTGTGATGACCTTCAGACCTGTTTTATGGCAAGGTCAACATAGGTCTACAATGCATTTGAATGGGGAAAACTTTTAAAATGTCATTTAAAGTGAAAGTCTTGCAGGAGATGGGCAGTATGACTAAATATTTATGATTCTGGAAACTTTTGACCCCAGGGACTCATCTTCCCCCACCGCGGGGCATTATACATGTATTTTACCATAATATTCAAACGTCTTTTTCTCTGAAACTGCCAGTCAAAGCCAAATTTTATGTGAAGCATCTATAGAATGGGGGAATCAATGTATACATAAATAATCAAGGTCACATGACCAAGATGGCCGCCATGCCCATATATGGTAAAAAAACCTTCAAAAATCTTCTACGGAACCGGTGGACCGATTTCAAAGAAATGTGGCATGAAGCATCGCTGGCTAAAGTACTACAATGTATATATAATCATGATTTCCTGGTGACCTTGACCTATTTTACGAGTAAAAGTAGTTTGATCAAAGCATACGGTAGTGCTTAGGCGAAAGGTAACACCCTTGTTCACATGGAGTGCACTAGTACATGTATGTGCACTAAGTACTAAAACTGCGAGTAAAATGCACTTCGTCGTGCTCACTGAGTGCACTTACCTTTAGTATAAGCTTAAAGACCTATTTCTCTGTATATTGATGGTCATTAGATAAGGGACAGGGTACTAGAAAGCCCAGTGGCATGACAATGACTCAGAATACAGGTAAGGGCCAAAACCAGGAATAATCAATATTGGTTGCAGATGAGCCTGAGGTAGTTTTATTGCACAGGTTATCAATAGACAGTAGAACTACAGGTATTATTATTTATGGGACCCTTTATTACCCCCTGCAGAAATGTGATAAATACCTCATTAAAACTTTTAATCTAAGGAACATTAGGGGGTCATTAACCGAGTAAACAGTGGTACCAATACAGCTCATTCTTTAACTGTGCATACCTGGTATCAGAACATACACATGGCGTGATGAATAAGTTAAAACAACAGTAAATCCTTACTGCGGCCTATAGAAACTTCTTGAGTTTATAAAATGCGAGTACTCTGCATGTTCTGTAGTATGACTGCCAAAAATGACAAAAACCCGTGTAAGCATTCTTGTGTCCATTGGTACCATGACAGCAATATCCTCATGATGATAAAAACACATTCTAATTCATTTGTATTAATTTTGTGATACATGTGAATTTAAAGTAATGTTAAGACTAGTATCAAATATGTGCCCATGTCATTAATATTACGAAAACTAGTACTGTTCAGTTACAAGTTGCCTTGAAAAAATGTTGAACAAATTCTGTAAAATTTTCAAAGTTGTAAGCACAGTCTCATTTATTTGTATTAATTGTGTGAATATAGGTGAATATAAAGGATGCTTGGGGCTCTAAATGGACTTGGTTCTAGAATTACGGAAATAAGTGCTGTCGGATTACTAGCTCCCTTGTGAAATAATCGAAACTCTGACTGTTCTTATTCTTAGTTTTACACACATTTTATTTATTTTTATATTAATCTTATCAGTATATATGAATATAAAGAAGAGTTAAAGACTAAAATTTTCATTATTAGCACTTGGTTCTTATATTACGAAAACTAGTGCTGTCCGATTACTACTAGTTCACTCAAGAAATTGTCAATTTTTAATTTTTATAGAAGCTGTATGCATATTTACATTTATTTGCATTAATCTGTGAGTGTAGTTGAATTTAAAGTAAAGTTACAGACACTAATTTCAATAATTTGCACTTGGTACTAATATTACGAAAATTAGTGCCGTCCGATTACTAGTTCACTAAAGAAATTGTCAATTTGTTTAATTTTTTATAGAAGCTGTATGCATATTTACATTTATTTGCATTAATTTGTGAGTGTAGTTGAATTTAAAGTAAAGTTATAGACACTAATTTCAATTATTTGCACTTGGTACTAATATTACGAAAATTAGTCCTGTCCGAATATTAGTTCTCTTGTGATATAACCTGAATTTTTTCTTGTTTTTAAAGATGCAAGTGCCAAGTAAAAGACAAAGATATATATTGATAATTCAAGACAATCTTTTAAGTGTAATGAAATAAAAAAATTGGTTTATTGATCAGGAAAGTGACATACCTCCTTTTTCGAGAGAAAATGGCATTTTTCACAAATGCGAGACTTAGTCCGTTTTGATTCAATTTTCTGAGAAAAGTTTTAGGAGGCCCACGAATTTTATTTAATAAATCTAACAACCTAAGAAATCTTTCTCTGAAAACCCATGTGAAATATTCCAGTAGCCCTGCCTTTTTGAATTATATTGCATTGAAATATGCTAAAAATGAGTTTTTTCAATTTTTGATATTTTGCTGTTGGCGGCCATTTTCTTTTTGAATTTGTGGCAAGCACGTGCGAAGTACACTTACACTTAACATGCTATTAAACTAAGTTGATGATGTACAAACATTAATCATAGGTGAATTTTTTAACTTCCTTGTGTCCTACAAATGGAAATGTTGTAAAAATGGCATATTTTCAACATTTTCCGTTTTCAGATCATGCCATTTTTCTGAAATTAGCCTTAACCCGGTTACCATGGCAACCGTTACTTCAGTCAACGAACAGACTTTATTTT
The DNA here is from genome assembly GCA_964017185.1 of Rugalucina vietnamica. Taxonomy (NCBI): domain Eukaryota; kingdom Metazoa; phylum Mollusca; class Bivalvia; order Lucinida; family Lucinidae; genus Rugalucina; species Rugalucina vietnamica. The sequence continues at coordinate 66,492,256 of OZ024870.1, forward strand.
TTGCAGTTTTGGGTCAAAGGTATTCCACACACAAAGTTTCAGAAAAATCTGAGACTATGCGTGCCGGACCCCTATGTAATTTTTTTGGTGCTTAGGTGGAATTAGTCTTAAGCTGCATGACATGCATTACATGGGGGATTAACCAATTATACAGTGTTCTTTTTTTCTTTTAAATATTTCAATTTTAATGCATGAGAGTCTGATTGTTTTGGGTGTATTTAACCCACATTTGAATTGGGATTTGGCAAGAAATTGCAATTACAGACCTTTGGAATGCTTAAATGACGGCTTATCTATGGCTTTAACATAATCTTTGACATTTGAATGATCTCACAATATAAGTACATGTAATAGCTATTTGAGACAAGCAAAAGTAACTTTGGATAAATTTGCATTGTTTCAAACAAGAAAAGATGGTGCAAAATAATAGTGATCTGATTTCTGTGGTGTTCCACATGGCATATATAATGCCATTCTTTTACTCATGTTGTTGCCTTGATACATAAACAGAAGTTTTCAGACATCAAGTCTGAAGGTTTTATTGATGCCTGTGTTTGCAATCATGAAATCAAGTACACAGTCCAAGGGGAGAAATATTTTTGTACACAGCAGATTTTTATCCTCATTATTATCAAAAAATGCATAAAATTTCAGTTTCTTCTCCTTTTTCCAGATCTCCAGAGACAAAATGATAGAGGTCACATGCAATGACCGACTTGGAAAGAAAGTTAGGGTCAAATGCAAGTATCCTTTTTCTACAGGGACCTACTAGATAATAACAGACTTAAGGTAAACTTTATCCAAAATGTAGGTTTACAAAACCTACATTTTCTGATAAAGTGTAGTCTCACATATTTGTATTTTTTATTTATTTATTTTTGTTTTTTGGCTTTACCAAAAGATACAAGATTTACAGCAAATAGCGTTGAAATTATTAGCTCACCTGAGCCGAAGGCTCACAGGTGAGCTTATAGTATACCCATGCTCCGTCGTCCGTCGTCGTCCGTCGTCGTCCGTCGTCCGTCGTCCGTCGTTCACAATTTCAAAGATCTTCTCCTCTGAAACCACAAGGCCAATCGAAGCCAAACTTCACGTGGAGCATCCTTAGGAAGGGGGAACGAAAGTTTGTATAAATGGTCCAGGTCACATGACCAAGATGGCGGCCATGGCTATAAATAGCAAAAACCTTTAAAAATCTTCTCCTCCAGAACCAGAAGGCCTATGATTTTGAAACTTGGCATGAAGCATCAGGCAATAGAGCTCTACAAAGTTTGTATAAATCATGACCCTGGGATGACCTTGACCTTTTTATGGCAAGGTCAACTTAGGCTGCCCATGCATTTGAATTGGAAAAAATAGGAAAATGTCATATAATAGCAAAAAACTTGCTAGGAATGAGCAAATGGACAGTTGATTTATGTTTATGAAAATATTTTTGGCCCAGAGGGGTGTCTGCCCCTGTCCCGGGGCTATATACATGTGTATGACCATAATATTCAAACATTTTCTTCTCTGAAACCGCTTGGCCAATTAAAGCCAAACTTTATGTGGAGCATCATTAGGAAGAGTGAATGATAGCTTGTATAAATGGTCAAGATCACATGACCAAGATGGCCGCCATGGCTATAAATAGCAAAAACCTTAAAAAATCTTCTTCTCCAGAACTAGTAGGCCTATGATTTTAAAACTTGGCATGAAGCATCAGGCAATGGAGCTCTACAAAGTTTGTATAAATCATGACCCTGGGATGACCTTGACCTTTTTTTAGCAAGATCAACTTAGGCCGTCCATGAATTTGAATGGGAAAAAAATAGGAAAAAATCATATATTGGTAAAAAACTTGCTCGGAATGAGCAAATGGACAGATGATTTGTGTTTATGAAAATATTTTGGGCCACAAGGGTTGTCTGCCCCTGCCCTGGGGCTATATACATGAGTATGACCATAATATTCAAACATCTTCTCCTCTGAAACCGTTTGGCCAATTAAAGCCAAACTTTATGTGGAGCATCAATAGGAAGAGAGAATGATAATTTGTATAAATGGTTAAGGTCACATGACCAAGATGGCCGCCATGACTATAAATAGCAAAAACCTTAAAACATCTTCTTCTCCAGAAGTAGCAGGCGTATGATTTTGAAACTTGGCATGAAGCATCAGGCAATGGAGCTCTACAAAGTTTGTATAAATCATGACCCTGGGATGACCTTGACCTTTTTTATGGCAAGGTCAACTTAGGCTGCCCATGAAAAAATAGTAAAATGTCATATATTGTCAAAAAACTTGCTAGGAATGAGCAAATGGACAGATGATTTATGTAAATGAAAATATTTTGGGCCCAGACAGTTGTCTGCCCCTGCCCCGGGGCTATATACATGTGTATGACCATAATATTCAAACATCTTCTTCTCTGAAACCGCTTGGCCAATTAAAGCCAAACTTTATGTGGAGCATCAATAGGAAGAGTGGATGTAAGTTTGTATAAATGGTCAAGGTCACATGACCAAGATGGCCACCATGTCTATAAATAGCAAAAACCTTTAAAAATGTTTAAAAAAATTCTTTTTCAGAACCAGAAGGCCTATGATTTTAAAACTTGGCATGAAGCATCAGGCAATGGAGCTCTACAAAGTTTGTATAAATCATGACCCTGTGATGACCTTGAACTATGTAATGGCAAGGTCATGTTAGGTTTCCCATTCATTTGAATGGGGGAAAATATGAAAATGTAATTTAATGTCCGAAAACTTGCTAGGAATGAGCAAACGGACAGAAGATTTATGCTTCTGAAAATATTATGGGCCCAAGGGGTTGTCTGCTTCTGCCCTGAGGCTGTATACATGTATATGACCATAATATTCAAATTATTTCTTCTCCGAAACCTCTTGGCTAATCAAAGCCAACTGTGCAGAGGATCCTTAGGAAGGGTGAACGAAAGTTTGGATAAATGGTCTAGGTCATATGACCAAGATGGCCGCCATGGCTATATATAGCAAAACCTTTAAAAATCTTCTTAGTCCCAGGGGGTTATCTGCCCCTGTCTCAGGGCTTTTATAAATGTAATTGATAGAAATAGTCAGGCATCCTCTTGTCGAAAATTGCTTGGCCAATCAAAGCCAAACTGCATGTGGAGCCTCCTTAGAAAGTGGGACCTAAAACTATGTAAATTGTCCAGGTCACTTGACCAAGATGTCCGACATGCTCAATTGTGCAGACAGATTTTAATGCAGTATTCTTGATACTGTTCCTGGTGTGGAACTGATTATCAATCAAGAGCCGTTGAAAATTTGATTAGTCAAAAATGAATTTCATTTGGAAGCAAAAAAAATTGTTAAATTTTCCAGGTCACATGAAGAGTCTGTGGGTTTTTGCAGCTGATTTGTGCATCCACTTGGTAGCTTTTGATGCATAACACAGTGCTTTTTTGGTGTAGATGCTTAGATTTAAATGATTTCTTTTATATTTTCAGACCTGAAAAATTCACAGAGTAAGGGGACAGACTGGAGGACAGGTAAGTATGAATCATAGACAAGTCCCATCAGCGAGTGGGCACAAAGTCTGGAAAGGAGGCCGGCATTAAGTCCCATCAGTGAGTGGGCACAAAGTGTGGAAAAGAAGCCAGCATTAAGCCCCATCAGCGAGTGGGCAACAAGTTCCATCAGTGAGTGGGCACCAAGTCTCATCAGCGAGTGGGCAACAAGTCCGGAAAGGAAGCCGGCATAAAGACTTTAAAGAATACATGCAAATGACAGTCCGGAAATGATGCCGGCATGAAGTCCTGAAATAATACAGGCACTAATTCAAGAAATGATGACACTGTGAATTACAGTACAATTATTAACTAGAAAATGCTTCTGTGTATAGTCATGAAACAAATCTGCCTAATACTTCGAACACAAAAATCTCAGATAACCATTCTTCAGATTATTTAAGTACCATTGTGTTTAGAAGTGTTCATCAAAATGATGCAAACTTTTTCCGAACAGTCTAGAGGTTATAAGTGCACATGCATTGGCATACTCAGTTTGCCTTGATGTAGAATAAAGTTCACTATTAGAAATGGTACTTTATGAGGGTGAGTATAATATACAAATAAAATGCAGATTGAAAATTTATTCATCATATATAATTTTATTGAACTGAGAAAAAGTTCTAGCTGTGTTTAAAGTAGATTTATAAACAAAAACTTCCTTCAGAAAAGATTAAAAATAACATATATTTGAACATTTTGTTTCCTCCATTTTAACTTAATTTGATTCTCATAGGGGTGGTAGGGGATTGGGTATTGGAGGCATGGAAGAGGTGAATATATTGTTATATGATGATGTAATGGAATAAATGCAAAAATATAAATGTGTTTGTTTTTGTTTAAATCCTCCCCCCCCCTCTGCCCACCCCTCACCCTGCCAAAACTAAAATTAAGTTTGTTTCCCCCATATGTGATTAACCCTAAAAAGTTACTCCTACTCAGAAGAATTGGGTCCATTTTTTTTCACAAGGAAAATATATATTTTATTTATTTATTTATTTTGTTTGCTTAACATCCCAGTCAACACATTTTCAGTCATGTCGGGATGGAACCAATGCTTCCCATGCTTAACCAGTACTGTTGGGAGTTAATGTTAGTTAATGTGTCTTGCTAAATGGTGTCTTCTTTTATATTTTCAGATTGAGTAAAGATGCCTAAGAGGAAAGGGTGGAAAAAGTCAAAGAGCAAGAGGACAGACTGGAGGACAGGTAAGTATGAATCATCGACAAGTCCCATCAGCGAGTGGGCACAAAGTCCGGAAAGGAGGCCGGCATTAAGTCCCATCAGCGAGTGGGCACAAAGTCCGGAAAGGAGGCCGGCATTTAGTCCCATCAGCGAGTGGGCACAAAGTCCGGAATGGAAGCCGGCATTAAGACCTGAAAAGATGCAGGCACTAAGTCCGGAAAAGATGCCGGTGTTTATACATGAAAAGAAACAGGCATATAATCAAAAACAGTCAGTATACAACACTGAATTAGAAGGTGAAAATATACAAAATAAACAGACTGAGTTTCAGCATAATGATTTGTTAGAGGATGCTTTATTGACAAGTCTTGATTCAGAACAAAAAAGGGCTAACAAAGACAATCAGGCAAATACAAATGAGTTTCAACAGTTAGTTATTGATCTCAGCAAGCTCATAGAAAATGTTAAATCAAATGTACAGACAGATTTTGATGCAGTATTTCTCGATACTTTTCCTGGTGTGGATGCTGATTATCAATCAAGAAACATTGAAAATTTGTCTGAAAGACAGGATATAACGGTTTGTTCACAAAAAACAATGTTCCAACAACATGCATGGCATAAGAAAGACATTACAGCACAGCCTCATGTCAACAGAGATTCATCAGAACCGGGATTAGATAATGATGTGGTGTGTTACCAAGCAGTAAAATCATCGGTACAATTGTGGAATGCCTGTGATTTGGTCTTTGGAAGTTTTCACCAGAATGATGTCAGATTTTCTGAGCAATCAAGAGGATATCAATGCACATGTAACGCATTATGTATGCTGTCATACTCTTCATGCCTTGATACCGAAAAAAGCTCTATATTAGACAAGGTGCTTTGTGAGGGAGATGTTCTGTATCAAAGTGTTATAAAAAAATTAAGAGAGGATGGAAAATTTGTTAACCACCTGCTGACTTTAGAAGAAATTCCAGATGACTTTAAGGTAGAGATAGGAAAATTTACATCTGAGAAATTGCCTATTGTAAGTGGTGTGCTTCTTGATACTCAAAATCTTGGTTTGCCAACACTTCACGAAGTATTGCAATCCGTCTTTTTGTATGCAACATCAGGGCTCTTAACTATTGGAGCCATATGCTCTGCTGTATTTAGAAAGAATGACATGTATGTATTTTTTGATTCTCATTCCCATGGAGAAAATGGACTTTCGTCAAATGATGGTACGTCCTGTTTGATAACTTTCACAAGTATCAATGACTTAGTTACATATATGTATGCATTTTATGACAGTTTAAATTTGGATACCAACACCAACTTACAGTTTGACTTCTTACCTATCAAAATTAAAATGACTGAAGAAACACGAAGTTTTAAAGATCAAATGGATAGAAATATGGAAGCTTACTTCAATGATCAAAGGTTGAGACAAGCTCACAAAGCACAATTAAAACGAAGTAGAATTTCAAGCATATCAATTGAAGAATCAAAGGCGGCATTAGGAAAAAAAAGGAAGAAAAATCGCATGGAGTATTATAAACTTTATAGAAGAAAATGTAGACAAATCACAGCATTCAAAGCTAAAGAAAAACAATCAAAGCAGACTGCTAGAGCAAATCCTGTTTTTAAGGCCAAGGAAACTGTGTACCAGTTGGAATCAAAGCAATCAGCAAGAAAAGACCCTGTCTTCAGAACAAAAGAAAAAATATCAAAGCAATATAGGAGAACCAATCCTGTTTTTAAGGCCAAAGAATCTGTGTACCAGTTGGAATCAAAGCAATCAGCAAGAAAGGACCCTGTCTTCAGAACAAAAGAAAAAATATCAAAGCAATATAGGAGAACCAATCCTGTTTTTAAGGCCAAAGAAACTGTGTACCAGTTGGAATCGAAGCAATCAGCTAGAAAAGACCCTGGTTTCAAAACAAAAGAAAGAATAGCAAAGCAATCAGCAAGAAAAGACCCTGTCTTCAGAACAAAAGAAAGAATAGCAAAGCAATCTGTGAGAGCCAATCCTGATTTAAATGCCAAAGAAATTGTGTATCAGTTGGAATCGAAGCGAGCAGCCAGAAAAGACCCTGTATTTAAAGCAAAAGAAAGAGAATCAAAGCAATCTGCAAGGACAAATCAGGCATTCAAAACAAAGGAAAGGAAATCAAAGCAAATAGCAAGGGAAAATCAGGCTTTTAGAGCACGTGAGCGAGTATACCAGAATGCATCTAAAAAGAAGGCAAGGGAAAACCCTTATATTCTTGAATGTGAGAGAATTAAGAAGCAACAAGTAAGGCAGGAAAAAAGAAAAATTGAAGATAATTCAGAGATAAATGTTCCTAGAAAAAGATGTAAGCATGACACAGATACTGTTTCAAAACCTCATCATAAACATTTTGAAAATATTGAAAATGCTATCAAACAATTCCATTCAGATATCTCTATTGGACCTATATATGCTTGTTCATGTTGCCATCAGACATGGTTCAGGAAAAGTGTTTCAATGTTAAAGAACACCCATATTTCAGCAGAAAGTAAAAGACTCCATTGTACAGGTTTGACATCTTTAAGAAATGAAGAATGGATTTGTCATACCTGCTTGAGTGCCCTGAAAGATAGTAAAATTCCAAAGTTATCAGTTGCTAATGGCATGAAATGGCCAGACAAGCCTCCAGAGCTCAATTTACATCAGCTAGAAGAAAGGTTAATAGCCCTGCGTATCCCATTTATGCAGATTAGGGAATTGCCACGTGGTGGTCAATATTCTTTGAAAGGAAATGTTATAAATGTACCTGTTGACATTCAGCCCACTATAAACTGTCTCCCAAGGCCAATGGATGAAAATTTTACAGTTGCCATCCAACTGAAAAAGAAATTGTCATACAAGAAGGTGGATTTCAAAGAAAATGTAAGACCATTAAGAGTTTTGTCTGCATTACACTGGCTTATGAACAATAGCAAACTATATAAAAATTCTGGCATAGTTATTAATGATAGCTGGTTTCAGGAAGTTACTGAAAGTGCTGAGGATACAGTCAGAGAATTTTTGGAAGTGTCAAAAGAGCAATCCACGGGTAGAAGTAGTACAGAAAATGAAAAGCAGGAACAAGATAAAAGTTGTGAAAATGCAATTGAAGAGGCTACTGACTATGAATCTGATCATTACAGTGAGATTGATGTTAATGATCATGGTGGAAATATAGATACATTAGTGGATGATGCTGATATTGACAATAAATATGATAAAGTGTTCACTTTTGCACCAGGTGAAGGACAACATCCATTAAGCTTATATCAAGATCAAGAGGCTGAGTACTTATGCTTTCCAACAATATTTTGTGGCCAGACCCCGCCCAGCAAGGATGAAAGGGTAGTGCCAGTTCATTACAGTGACATTGTAAAGTTGGAATTACGAAGTGTTGACAGGAGAGCTGCACAGTCAGTTCCCAATATATTCTTTAAACATAAAAAGCTACAGATGAAACAAATAAGTGACAAAGTCAACTTAGCCATTAGAAGGTGTAAAAAAAGAGGCCAAAAAATCACAGCAGCTGAAGCTAGAGATTCCAATTATTTGGACAAACTTGTAAATCTTGATGAAGGTTACTATATATTTCGCCAGCTGCGAAATTCTCCAGCCTATTTGGAAATGCGCAAGAAAGACATTTTTGCAATGATTAGACAACTTTCCTTGCCTACTTGGTTTATGTCATTGTCAGCTGCTGATACTAGATGGACAGATCTGTTGAAGATGTTAGCAAAATTGAATGATGGCACTGAATATTCTGAAAAGGAATTAGAAAAGCTAACTTGGCAACAGAAAACAAAGCTTGTCCAGAAAGACCCAGTTACATGTTCAAGGTACTTTGATCATAGGGTACAAGAGTTCCTCAATACTATTCTAAAAAGCAGTTGTGAGCCAGTCGGAAAGGTACGTGACTATTTTTATAGAGTTGAGTTTCAGCAGCGTGGCTCTCCTCATATCCATATGCTTGTTTGGGTAGAAAATGCTCCAACTTTAGAAACAAACTCTGAAGAGGAAATAATTCAGTTTGTTGATCAGTATCTAACATGCAGTAGTGATAATGAGAAGACAGCAGATCTTGTTAAACTTCAAAGTCACAAACATTCTAGAACCTGCAGAAAAAAGGGAAAACCAATATGTCGATTTGGATTTCCATTGCCACCATTGCCAAGAACTATGTTGTTGTACCCTCTTGAGGAGAATGTTGACAAGTACAAAAAGAAGAATACAGAGCTCCAAAAAGTGATGAATGAGTGTAAAGAAAATGAAGATATGACATTTAACGAATTTCTACAAAACATCGCTAAAATGGACTTTGAAGACTACATTTGTTGCATCAGAAGCTCTTTGAAAGCACCGAAGGTTTTCTTAAAACGTAAAACAAAGGAAATGAGGATAAATCCATTTAATGAAAACATACTTCTTGCCTGGAAAGCTAATCTTGACATTCAGATTGTTCTTGAACCATATGGATGTGCTTCATATATAGTTGGTTATATAAGTAAATCACAAAGAGGAATGAGTGCACAACTTGATGCAGCAGCAAAAGAGGCTAGAAGAGGAAACCTTGACCTTAAAAAACAAGTCCGGCATATTGGGAATGTATTTTCAAACTGTGTGGAGGTTAGTGCTCAAGAGGCAGTTTATCTTGATCTGCAAATACCTTTGACAAAGTGCACAAGGGATATTGTTTTCATCAATACATCTATACCTGAAGAAAGAATCTTCCTGCTGAAGCCAAAAGCTGCTCTTGATGAACTTCCTGCTGAATCTACAGATATAGAATCAGAAAATGTCATACAGAGGTATTCTAAAAGACCAAGGCAGCTTGGGAAGTTTTGCCTGGCTGATTATGTTTCAAAGATTGATGTTATTTATCCGAAAGGAAATAAACTACCAGAGAAATTTGATGATACTAATGATGACGACAGTTTCGTCAGTAGCTCTGAAGATGAAGGTCATGAAAGTTTGGATGAAAGTGACACAAAAACTTCAGATTTGCTGTTCAAAGCAAAGAATGGAACAAAATACAAGAAAAGAAAAGTTCCAAGAATAATAAGGTATGTTAAATACAACCAGAAAAAGGATCCAGAAAATTACTTCAGAGAGCAGCTAATGCTTTTTGTACCTTGGCGAAATGAACTAAAAGATTTAATTGGTTGTTTTGGCACATATGAAGCTCATTATAACTCTGTACAGACATCATTGATATCCAAAAGAAATGAATATGAGCATCATGCTGAAGAGCTTGAGCTTGCAAGGCAGATGATGGAAGCTGAGGAAAGGGACTATGATCAAATTGCACCAAATGCAGAGCAAGAAAATAGGGAGGCAGAAGAAGAAGGGTCAGGAGAATCAGAAAAGTTTGTTTGTTTTAACCCAAGTAGAGTTGTAGAGCAGAGACATTATGATATTGGAATAGAACTACAGTCAACTTGCTCAGTACCCCCAGTAGAAACTAACAGCATTTTATTACCAGAAGAAGAATACTTAGGACTACTCAGAAGTCTTAATTTGAGACAAAGAGAATTCTTTAATCATATTGTGCACTGGATTAAGTGTAAAGATGAACCAGTCTACGCTTTCCTAACAGGAGGGGCAGGTGTTGGTAAATCAGTAGTGATTCGAGCACTTTATCAAAGTCTGTTCAGGATTTTGAATTTGAAAGATGGAGAAAATCCAGATGAAAAAAGAATTCTGCTGTGTGCGTACATGGGCTTTGCTGCATTTAATATTAGTGGCCAAACTATTTGCTCTGCATTTCACAGGAAAATGTATCAAAAGGGCACAAATCATCTTTCAGCTGATGAGTTAAATACATTCAGAATTAAGTACCGACATCTGAAAATTATCATTATTGATGAAATATCAATGGTAGGCAACATGACACTAAGCTTTATTGACACTCGCTTACAGCAGCTGATGGGAACAAAAGAAGTTTTTGGTGGTTTAAGTGTTATTGCTGTTGGGGATCTTTTCCAGCTTAAGCCAGTAGGTGATTACTTGATATGTCTTGATTTGAAAAAGGGAGCATCTTCACTGGGAAGGAACTTATGGAAAGAGCTCTTTACGATGTACGAATTGGTTGATATCATGAGACAGAAAGACGATCTAGCATTTGCACAGTTATTAAATCGACTTCGATTGAATGAAATGACAGAGGAAGACAAACAAAAGCTGCAGACCCGTGTTGTTGACCGTGAAACTGGTGACTATCCAAAGGATGCCCTTCATTTGTTTGCTATGAATTGTTATGTAGACAAACACAATGACACTATTTTGAGTCAGTTGCCTGGAGAAAAGTTTGTGATTCCATGCCATGACAGTGTTGTCTCAGCAAACATTCCTGCCAGCAGGCACCAGTCCTTGATTGATAATCTCCCAAAGGACTATGGACAAACAGGCCAGCTAAAGAAATCATTGACTGTAGTTGTTGGAATGATTGTTGTTCATACAGCTAATGTAGATGTAGAAGATGGTTTAACTAATGGTGCTACTGGGGTAGTAAAACATGTTGACTTCAGGTGGATGGAAGGAACTAACCGTCCTAGCATTATTTGGGTATTGTTTGATGACCCTCGGGTTGGTAGAGCAACACGTGAGAAAAACAAGAAATTCTACAATTCAAGCATTCATTCAGACTGGACACCTGTATTTGAAACACAACGAACATTTATAGTGAACTACAAAACATTTCAGAGAAGCCAGTTCCCAGTGACACCAGCTTCAGGTAAAACAGTCTGGAAAGCTGAAGGTGCAACAGTTGACAAGGTAGTTGTTGATTTGTCCCAGATTGTAACAAAGAAAATACCACACGTTCACTATGTTGCATTTAGTAGAGTGAAAAAGCTGGAAGATTTATATATACTGAATATGAATGAAGCTGCTATGGCGCTAGATGATGATGTGACTATAGAGATGCAAAGGCTACGCACAGATGCTGCCTTAGAACTGTGTTATGTTCCTCTGTATAAAATCGGATCAGACAAAACCAAAATTGCATTCAACAATGCTAGATCCTTGCATAAACATTATAAGGATGTCCAATTTGAACCAAATGTGTTGGCAGCAGATATCATTGGATTTGCTGAAACAAGGTTATGTAGTAGGGATGAAAATGTACATTTTGCCCTGAAACGGTTCAGACTTATTAGACTTGATGACACAGTAAAAGAGACAAACAACAGACCATATCATGGACTTGCATTGTATGTAAAGGAGTACTTGCAGATTCAGAAAGTTGTTAAAATGCAATGCAAGTCATTTGAATTCATATTCACTAACACTTTCAGCATTCAACGAAGTTATGTTCAAGTTGTTGTGTTGTACAAATACCCAAAAAGTTCACAGACAGATTTTAGAAAAGATCTTAATTGTCATCTTAGGCCTGTTATTGATCTGAATGCTAAATTAGTCATATTAGGTGACTTCAACATACAGATAGATGGTACCAGTACAGGGTTTGTGGATTTTGTGGAGACATTATTTGGGTGTATGCAGCAAATCAAGCAATGTACAACGGACTCTGGATCAGTACTAGATTTGATATTTTCAAATTCTGAAGGGCTTTGTGATGTCATTGAGGCTTATTGGTCTGATCATAAACTAATATATTGTGCCATAGACAAATAGATATTCAAATGAATGATGCTGAACATGAATGAAGTTATGAAGTACAAAAATCAGAATAAAGATAGCACCCTCAAGTTACATGGCAACTTTACAACTCGGCAAGAACATGGAAATTTAAATGAGCTAAATACATGTATTGTTGTTGACTAGGACTAGCAACTAAAATTGCTTTGTCTCAGTATTACTAAAATCTTCCGAATTGTATGTCATTTCAGAGTAGAATTGAGAATTTTGGTCTTTGTGGAAATCATTAAAAATGTAGGCGTAACCCCACTAGGAATTGAATCAGGTGGTTTAGCTTATTATTGGGGTTGCCACCTTTTTTTTTTCTGTTTAATTTTTTTCTCTCTCTCTGTTTAAGTGTAACATTACATCCAATCATATTCATTTCAGTCATTTTTTGGCACTATGGTGAGTTCTTACAATTAGTTCACAGTGGCATACTTAATGTTCTGTATCAGTAATAAATTATTTTTGAATTGAGGCTTAATTACTGCTCTTAAAGGATCTCAGCTTTACTTTTTTACTCCCTGAATAGGGAGTGTGGAGGCTCAGTAGTAGACCTTAGAACTGGAGCGAGAGCCATCTCTTTGAGGTGTCATATATTTGTAGAAGAAGCTGTAATCACCAAAGTATTGGTCTAGTACTTATGAAGTAGTTGTTCTATTTAGGCATAACTGAAAAGATTTTGAGAGAGACATTAAACCTCAACTCTAACCAAAACAAAGAACAAAATAATTCTTTTATCATTATTGTTACATTTAGGCTGTAAAAAGTATCATAAAGTTATGTATTATTAATAGCAAATTTCACTATGGTAAAATGCAGTAACTGTTGTTATAGTGATATATATAATTTGTGTATAAAGAACATGTAAAAATACATGTATTCTCAAACAAGATGTTAGAATTAAAGAGACTGTGACTATAACATATGATTTGAGTAGAATCTCAAATATGCAGTATATTACTTTTTTTTAATAACATTGAAGCAGGCAGTTAGATGCATTGTGAAAATTTCATTGTAATGATATGGTGATAACTGATGTAACAAGTGCTATATAGTTTTATATTTGTTTTATAAATTTTTGGCAAGAGGATATGCTTTTCACTATATATTAATGCAAATTATGCAATGTTTTGTAAAAAGACATTATTGCAATATATTGATAAACAGTTAGTGGGAGTGGTCTTTTTTATTGTAAAGATTCTGTACATTAGTGAATGGTTGTATTGCTTCACAAAAGCATAGTGACTTAGAGTTTGATTCTGTGTTGATAATGTACATAAATACTGGTCAAAAGTATTTATTATTTACAATTATGTATATAATTTAAACAAAAATGAACATTATGCTGGATTGAATGAATATTAGAAATATACTATCAGTACATATATTTCATTTTGTTTAAACTGTCATACAATCTTAATTTTATTGACAAGTTTATAAACATATTGCCCATTAAAAATGTGTCATTATTTGTCCTATTCTCTATGATGTAGTCTTGTATTGTTAATAGATTGTGTAAAACTATACATTTACAATGATTTTACAAGGTATCTATTTAAGCCACAGAAATTTTACATGCATAAGTCCAGACTTGGAATGTTTTCTAACTGTTAATGTTATAGACACAGTCTCATTACTTCTACATCTACAATAAGATACTAGATTACCCAAGATTATTAAGATTCATGATTAAGTTTCTTCATCTTTTATAATCACCTTTTAAATTGTTGTCATTAGATTATAGTAGCCCTTATCATGTAGTATCTTTGTGTTTTATTTAAAAATAAGTGTCTAAAGTAAATACATTTTGATAGATGAACTATAAGATTCAGTGTACTGTAGTTCAATGAATAAAAAATATTAGAAAGCGACACTAGTTGTGTTTTCACTGAAACTCCTTTTGCAGCAACTAATTTTGCTTACCTGTGTAGTACCGTTAAAATGATGACAGTTGGTTGATTCTGACCTATTGATTACAAAGTTGGGTATGGCAGGACAGAGAAGTAGAAGGCATTAAAGCTATGATCAAGAACTGGCACAATGAGAACAAAGTCTCACAAAATCCCATATGGGAAACAACCAAATTTACAAAAACAGGTACTGGTTAAAGAGAACATAGTATAATAAGCAGAGTTAAATGTAGTAGCTATTTCCTTAAAGGTGGCCAAAATCCATACCAAAACATAGAATAGATAGAACTACTGCTGAACTACTATCTTTGAATGCTCAGCAATATATTTTACTGTTATTGGGCTTTAATTAGTTTTGAGAGGCGCCTAACACTGCGCTCGAAATCAAAGGAGGCACCAAGTGGTAATTAAGGTAAATGGTTTCATCAGATTTGGTCAGTTGATTTCATTTAAGTTTTATATTCCACTCAAGAGCTAAAAGCAAAACCTTCTTTTAAAGCCTTATCAGAAAAACTGGAGAAGCCTGGGATCGAATCCAGGATCCTGAGGAGTAGCTTAACCAACATTCTACAGAGGCTTTGGGTGCACCAGAATGTCCTCCCGGAACAGGCGATAGCTATCTATTAGGGTCTTATATGAGCATTTACAGGACCAATGGTCCTCTGGTATAAATCATGACCTTGGGTTGAAATTGACCTACGAAACTGTTGATTAAAACAGAAAGGTCAAATATTGCGGTGCATTCCTATACCAGAATGGACCGGAATGGACCTGATTGCCGAAATGGACTACTGGAATGGACATTTATATGTGTCATTGAGTACTTTTCATTTGGTTTTCGAGGACAGACTGGCCTAGAATATATACATACAGTGATAAGTTATAGAATTTAACGATAATTAGTTAAATTGTGTTCCTTACGGTCGGGTAGCCTGGGTCAGGTGCCCATATATGGTTATATAGGTCCCCGTCACAGTGCCAGCACATTTTACTCATTTCTACTTCTATATATATCCATATGTTTGCTATAGAACAACCACTGGTGATCTCTATATATTTCAATCAAAGAAACCTATGAACAGTGGCCCTATCCCAGACCCCACCTCTGAGCTTCCCTAACCACCCTGGGAAGTAAATTTTGCTATACTTAGATGAATTTTATCTGATGCAAACTACTCATACGACTACAGAAGTACATTTTATGCAAGTAAATACATTAAAAGCACCCAGAGCCATAGCATAATGTCCATTCCGGTAGTCCATTCCGGTAATTATGTCCATTCTGGTAAATGAACGCACCCTAAATATTGCCAGAAAGATCTGAAAGTTGGTAGAGACAGACAGTCTATAGAGTTAATAATTATGTGAGTATTTAAGGTCAAGTTTACATTTTACGTTAATTGACTAATATTGCCTTAGCCAAAGGTCATTGATCAAAGACAAAATCTCAGGTGAGCGATATCAGGACCATTGGTCCTCTGGTTGAAAGCTTTTTGTCACTTTCTTTGCAAGTTCCATTTGAGCCGCCGCATGGTAAACCAATAATCTGCATTGGCAAAACAAAGGCGCTGATCAGCTTCGCAGTAACTGCGAAGCTGATCAGCGCCTTTGTTTTCACTACACAGATAGTGCAATTCCTTTACCTTCTAAATCCAAAATTTCCAGCCTATAACCATCTTCTGTGACTGTACAGCCCAATTTGTGTCAGACCTGGTCGGCACAGGCTTATTTAGAACTGATAATGACTGATCACATCACTACTATACTTGATTATCCTTAACTGAACCTTAGCCAAGATGACACGATTGGCGACTTGAAGAAATTAGTAGCTGCACAAACAGGGACAAAGTCCGAAAAAATTGTTCTCAAAAAATGGTTAGTGTTTTTAGTTAGAATAGAATCTGAACCTGTGGTGTTATGAGAATGGCCTAAGCTGTTATGGAATATTTTTATGTAGAGCAAAGTTACAAAAAAGCATATACATGTACTATAATGTATTTTAGTCTTTTATGGGCATATCTTGTGTGCCTGATATGCATGACTTACATAATTGCCAATATAGCACAGAAAGGAGTTTTTAAAGATCAAAACGTCTGTGCATTTGCACATGCAAATCCCTAAAAATAGATTACATGTAACTTTGTCACAAGATTTGAATGTGCCCAATTCTTTACAAAAATGAAATAAAACTATCTTGCTATACCAGTACACATTTAGTGCTTTTGTAGTTGTGAAATGGACATTTTAGTGAGTCAGTTTGGATTCCTACTCATTGTATATTTTCAGGTACACTATTTTCAAAGACCATGTAACATTAGCAGACTGTATCCTTTTCTAGTGATAGAATAACTATTTCTGGCTGGTCTTGATTCATAAAAAGTGACTGCGTCATGAGAAAACCAGAGTTTTGCATTTGCAAAAATAAAGGAGCAGATCAGCTGTGCAGTAGCAAAAACGAAGGCGCTGATCAGCTGTGCAGGCGCTGATCAGCTGTGCAGTTACTGCACAGCTGATCAGCGCCTTCGTTTTTGCTACATGGATAGTACAATGCCTCCTTTATTTATACCCAAAATTTCAAGATCCTAGCTTTCTTACATGACTGTACAGGCCAGTTTGTGTGGGTCTTGGTTGGAAATCCCGAAGACCGGCTCATGCAGTGTGTATTATGACTAACAAAGGTATTGGCTTGTCAAGCCAGCTGAAGCAGCCAGTTTTGTACTTTGACTCACTCTTTATGCCCTTGCATTTTGGAGATGGTAGGTTTCTCATGTTATTATACCAATTCCCAATAACTCTGACGCCGCCTGTCACTCAAAACTCGATAGTATGACTCATGTTTGGTCAATTCACTGCAGCCTATGAAAATATTTGGATTATTGAGAAGGTCCCATCATGACCCCATTTGGCTAGTATGTGGGAGAAGGGAGGTTCGGAGTTCCTCCATATCAGTATACCAGGCCCCGAGATCATACATCTTTTTTCATGCTCAGCTCAGCTGAGAATACAATTTATCCTGCCGATCGATGTTAAAATGCCAACAATGGTTGGCATTTTAACATTGATCAGCAGGATAAATTACAAGAATTGGTGAGGCCAAAATTAAAATTATATTTGTTTCCTCTTACCGACCGACCCTAAAAAAAATGCCCCTACCCAAAAAATTTTATTGCAATTTTTCATACAAGATTATTATTTTTTTATTATTGTTAATTACAGAGAGGCGAAAATTTCATGTTTTAGAAGGATACATTGTCTGATAATGCTTACAATGAATAGCCTTCTTGGTAAGTTTATTTTTGCAATCAAGTTTTAGCTATATTAGAACAACTAAAAAATTTCAATCTATATAAAACCTGAGAAAATAAAAATATAATAATATTCCGACCGACCGATCCACACTTGAGAAACAGGGTCGGGTAAGGTGAAACAAAAATATTTCTAAGGTTGGCCTGATCTAAACCTGAAAGGGGGACGTGCATTAGAGGCCAAAAATGGCCCCCAACCGAGCTGAGTAACAGTGATGTGAAATATAGCCTGGTCATTGCTCTTCATGAAAATAATAATGAAAAATGTGTATGACCTTTCTTATAGGAATGCCCTTGGGTCAAAGGTCATGGCCCATTCAAAGCAATTTCAATAAAGATACATGAGCTGGTGGGACAATTGACCATATATCGGCTTTTACGTATTGTAGACCACTGAAGTTGGTATCAATTAAGAGCTTATACACCTCCTTGCATTAATTAAAGTTATTATGCAAACTATATTTAATTTGCATATTCATAAATATTAATGAAAACATTGAAAGCAATTTGAAAAAAGTAAGTCTGTTAGAACTTTATAACTAAATTAATTTTAGTTCAAACCATATCATGATATGTTGCTATGGCCTGAATGATACTTCTGAACAAGTCAGTAAATCCAATTACCATCAAAGAAAAGTGTCTCATTTCGTTATTCATGAATATTAATGAAAAAAAAAAAAAAAAAGAAGAAGAGACTAAACTCATATCCGTTTACGAGTTGACTTGTGATATTACATTACATACTTCCAAAATTACATTACTGAAGCATTATGGTAAGAGGGACCTCCTTAATACAAAAAAAGAGAGAAAAAGAACAACACAAACTCTGCAAAAGTGCCTGTGGATAATGCATATGGTTTCCATAGCCACCCATACTGCAGTTCCAAAGAATAAAATGAATAAGTAATTACTCATATAAAATTACTAGCACTGTCAAAATACTATTATTAAGTAATGCTTTGGCACAGCTTTTTAACCTAATCTGCATTTACTATGCAAAATATGAAATTTGCATATTCATGAATATTGATGAAAACACAAGCACTTCATCAGAAATTGACGAATAGAATAAAAAGTATAGTGCCTTACATAAATAAATGTACCTATGTCGCACTTGTCCAATACCATCAATACCATACACTGTCAACTTTATGCTAAGCTATTGTTGGTTATGCAAGATTTCTAACTTGCATATCCATGAAAATTATGAAAAATTAGAAAATACAGAAAAAATCACCAAATTAATACTGTTTACCTCAACACACTCTTAACTCAACTCCTGTCTGCCATAGAATATTGAACAAGCATTAACAAAGAAATGTTTATAAACATAACTTTTCACACTGATCAGATGTGCAAATTATCTAGTTTGAATACCATGAATATGCAAACTATCTAATTTTGCATATTAATGATTATTTATTATTATTCACCAAAGTAATCAAACTAATCACAATTACAAACTTTAATGAAGCGAAGTCTAGGATTCGACAGATATTACATGGGGTAGATCATTTAGCTCTGCCTAGTATGGATAGACAGATAGAGTGATTGATGCCCTTGATTGGATAGCTTCGCGAATATGCAAATTTTCACATATACCCATTACATGTAAGGGCATGCAAATCGCATAACTGATTGACTTCAACTTCCCATAATGCTGGTGTTTGACTGAAATAAGTCTGTTTACGGTTTTAATTGAGTTTTCTGTTAATATCTTATTTTCAGATCAATATTCATGAATATGCAAATATGGTACAGTTCATACAGACCCCATGTATGTAAGAATAGTCAAATTATATTACTGACTAACAACAACATGCCACAAAGATTGTTTAAAATTGAATAAGTATGTTGAAATATTGAACCTGAAGGCTTGTATCAAATTTTATCTCAATTTCTTGTTTCTTTTTGTCATTATTATTTCATGAAAATTGATACCGTGAATATGCAAAGTTACCAAACTAGATTATTGTCATATAGTATTTTGCATGACTGGACAGTCAAATTGTATAAATGGTCAATGCCAACATGCCAGAGTGATGGTGAGTGGAATATTTACGGATTTTATTGAATTCCCCCCTCAATTTCCAATGTAATTTCATTTGATATTCATGAATATGCAAATTAGATGATTTTCATACTGGTCCATTGCAGGTTAGGAAATGTAAAATTATATAACCGAGGAACAACAACAAGCCTTAGTGATGATTTGTGAGTGAAAGTAGTATATCCAAGAAGTCCAGTGACTTTTCTCTTAATTTCCTATGTTTCTATAAATATTCATTAATATGCAAATGGGCTAATTTTTATGTAGGGGTGTTATGGCATGACAAGCTGTATTGCTTATCGATATGATGCAAAAATGGCTGTTTGTCATTGAAGTCAGTGTCTTTAATATTTTTTATTTATACATTTTCTATTATGATTCTATCTGTATTCATGAATATGCAAATTAGATGAATATGTAAATTAGATAATTTACATAAGTTGACATTTGGCGAAGGGCCTGGGCATACGATTTAACACGATACCATGTTTAGTGAGCTAGGATAATTAGTAACTAAGTTGTGTTTAAATTTATAGGTATACCCCCATATTCAAAACTTATATGTGCCGATCTGGCTAAACTGCATGTCGATACTGGGTTGTAGTTTGGAGCTTACATGATCAAACCCCATATTTTGGAGCTATTTTGCTGTAGCGATAGTTTGGTCATTGGTTGTGTAGTATCCAGAACTTGTACTTTACCTGGTGCCTGATAGCAAAGTGGGGTGAACCTAAATGGGCTGGTAATACAATATACAATACAATACAAGTTGCTATGGAAACCATGTTTTTCTTCATAACACAAATAAGTGTCTTTGAGAAAATTTCCATTGTATTTTGTGGGCCCGATTCAAAAATTTATGACCAATCAGAAAATGTCTTCTGGTACTGGGTGAAATTAATTGTCACCAGGCCTTATGATAATGGCTTCTTACTTTTAGTAAAATGCAAGTATTCTATAGAGCATTTTTTAAGAATTAGGTATGAGCCCAGCTAAATACCAAAACGATATTTTCATATTTTGTGCATCTTAGTGATACTAATCTTCTATGAAAATATCTTTTTGGTATTTAGCTGGGCTCGGTGTAAACTTCTCTGTTAAACCTCTAAATTTTGGTCAAAAATTGTGATTTTCCTACTTTAGCCCATATTGGCGGCCATTTTGTGTAACCATAGCAACCATAAAAGTCAAATCAATATTAGATTAAAACATTTGGACCATTCATCTATTAAAACCTGTAGGATAAAATGTTGAACAGGTACTTTTATTTTTTGGCTTTTGGGTGGGCCAGAAAACCCTGTTAATGCACGTCCCTCTTTCAATTTATTTGGTCTATTTTGATACTTATGAGCAGTTTAATTTTTATGCTCAGCAGAGATGAGCATGAAAAAAGTTTTATAACATTGGAGCCTGTTCTTAACTACTGAGGAAACAAATGTGCAATAACCGAAGTTGCAACCTAGAAAAACTCGGATTTAGATAACCGAAGCTCTTCACATGATATCAACTGTCATCAGGAAAACATGTCCGTGCAATGTATACCCCCTGCAAACCCCACTTTTATATAGTAAAACTGGGGTTTGCAGGGGTATACCTAATTTTTAGCTCACCTGAGCCGAAGGCTCACAGGTGAGCTTATAGTATACCCATGCTCCGGCGTCCGTCCGTCGTCCGTCCGTCCGTCGTCCGTCCGTCGTTCACAATTTCAAAGATCTTCTCCTCTGAAACCGCTTGGCCAATCAAAGCCAAACTTCATGTGGAGCATCCTTAGGAAGGGGGAACGAAAGTTTATATAAATGGTCCAGGTCACATGACCAAGATGGCCGTCATGGCTATAAATAGCAAAAACCTTTAAAAATCTTCTTCTCCAGAACCAGTGGGCCGATTTCCATGAAACTTGGCATGTAGCATCGGAAACGCGGGCCCATCATAGTTTATATAAATCATGACCCTAGGATGACCTTGACCTATTTTACGGCAAGGTCAACTTAGGTCGCCAATGCATTTGAATGGGAAAAAATGCTAAAATGCTATTTAATGGGTAAAACTTACTGGGAATAGGCAAATGGACAGAAGATTACTGTTAATGGAAAATTTTAGCCCCTGGGGGGTTGTCTGCCCCTGCCCCGGGGCTATATACATGTATATGACCATAATATTCAAACATCTTCTCTGAAACTGCTGGGCCAATCAAAGCCAAACTTCATGTGGAGCATCCTTGGGAAGGGGGAATGAAAGTTTATATAAATGGTCAAGGTCACATGACCAAGGTGGCCGCCATGGCTATAAATAGCAAAAACGTTTAAAAATCTTCTTCTTCAGAACCAGAAGGCCTATGATTTTGAAACTTGGTGTGAAGCATCAGTGACTGGAGCTCTACAAAGTTTATATAAATCATGACCCTGGGATGACCTTGACCTATTTTACAGCAAGGTCAACTTATGTCTCCCATGCATTGGAATGGGAAAAAATAGGAAAATGTAATTAAATGGCAGAAAACTTGCTAGAAATGAGCAAATGGACAGAAGATTTATGTTTAAGAAAATATTTTGGGCCCAGGGGGTTGTCTGCCCCTGCCCCGGGGCTATATACATGTATATGACCATAATATTGAAACATCTTCTTCTCCGAAACCGCTAGGCCAATCAAAGCCAAACTTTTTGTGGAGCATCCTTAGGAAGAGGGAATGAAAGTTTATATAAATGGTCAAGGTCACATGACCAAGATGGCCGCCATGGCTATAAATAGCAAAAACATGACCAGAAGGCCTATGATTTTGAAACTTGGCATGAAGCATCAGGCAATGGAGCTCTACAAAGTTTATATAAATCATGACCCTGGGATGACCTTGACCTTTTTTACGGCAAGGTCAACTTAGGTTGCCCATGCATTTGAATGGGGAAAATTGTTAGGGCACAACTAGCAGTAAATTGGCAAATGGACTGAATCTTTATGATTTAAAAAAGAAATGGGGTTATATACATGTATATTACCATTCTAGTGGTATATATCTCAGGTCTCAGGTGAGCATTTACAGGACCATTGGTCCTCTGGTCTTATTTTTGCTCCAAAACATAGATTGTGGGTACTCGTTAGAACCGCCTCGGCGAGGCGGTTCTAACGTGTACCCACAATCTATGTTTTGAGCAAAAATAAGAAAAATATCAAAATTTTTCAGCTGAAAATTTTCAATTTTTAAAGCTAAAAAATCTGTTTATTGCATGGGCATGTTTTCGTAATGATTATGAGAGACAAATCAAATTAAATCACAAGCAGGCTGATCATTCACTATCTAAACTACTGCAAGAAATCAATTCACTGTTGCTGAATATTTGTGTTTGTGTCTTACCTGATCAGGAGCACAGAGGGCAATACTTAGTATTCAAGTTGTCTTAAGAAGATGGAGTGTCAGAATACCCGGGAAAACTAGGCAAATTAAAAAATTGAGTGTTTAATTCCCAACCCGTGGGTGAAATTAAAGTGTCTAAAATCACCGGTTGGGTCATTGATTTTGTTTTGATTTAATCTTTCTCCTGTGGAAAAATATTGATAGGTGCACAAGTCACAGAAGAAAAGTTTTTTTTTTTCAACATCTTCAAAATCAAATGCCAATTACAGTGACTGAACTTTTA
Source organism: Rugalucina vietnamica (assembly GCA_964017185.1). NCBI lineage: Eukaryota > Metazoa > Mollusca > Bivalvia > Lucinida > Lucinidae > Rugalucina > Rugalucina vietnamica. Next base: position 66,515,524 of record OZ024870.1, read on the forward strand.
TTTATTTCCTTAACAGAGGTTTCAGATGAAATACATGATGGAATGAACTTGGAGTTATACTACTCATGATACTACACTTCATTACTCAAAACTCGTTTCATTAATTTCATATAATCACCATGCTGGATAGGCAGCAGTGTGACATTCTTTGGAAGACCTTCGTTTTTAAGTTAATTGCTAACTATCCAATGCGCTTCATCATCTGTCATTGCTGCATAGATTAGTGAGAAAAACTGGTCAGAAATCTTGTTTTCTCACAAAGCAACCATCATTAGTCATTGCAATAATGCCCATTTTGTCCACAAGAATGTGTAAGGGAAGTGTTACCTTCAAAGAGGGAGGTGCATGTTCTGTGAGGGTGTGATAGAGTTTTCAGCTTGAAAATTTCTTTCAAATTGGAATTTACAGTGTGTCAGAAACGAATTTATTAACACTAAAATGACTATGATGTACAGAGCCCAATAAAAAAATTTTGCGTCAAAATGAAAGACTGATGTCAGCATTTTATATCAAAGAATTTGATGTCTCTTTCAGAATCGTTGATCTTAATAGATAAAAGTTAAGGGGAGACAATTGTCAAGCCTGTCAATTTTGTCAGCAATTAATGACATTAATTTCATAAGGAACATGATTGTAAGCTGGTCTTAATTTCTACTAATCTGATGTCATGTTTTGTAAATAGATGTACAAAGGACTTATCTTTGTTTTAATTTTAATTTTCTACCCATGACAAATTAATTCTTTGAACTCCATTGGCAGAGCGGTTTAGAGTGCTGTCCATCGACGACAATAAGCATAGCGACTGCAACATACATATACAGAAAGACAGACAGAAAGACATATTTTGACACTCAATTAGTATATTTTCGTACTTCTATCAGATTATGAGTGAGTATGACCAGACCTTTGACTCCAATATACTTATAGGTCACTGTGACCTAATTTCACGGTTCAGTGATTTTTCATTATATCTTGGCACTCAATTGGTTTATGAACAGACTTCTTTCACACTATGTTTGCATATGACAAGACCATTGACCCTAAAGTATTCATAGGTTATTGTGACCTTATTTCACACTATGTTTGCGTATGACAAGACCATTGACCCTAAAGTATTCATAGGTCATTGTGACCTTATTTTACTGTTCAGTGATTTTGCCTTATATCTCGGCATTCAATTGGTATATGAACATATTTCTTTCACAGAATGTTTGTGTATGACAAGACCTTTGACCCTTAAATAGTCTTAGGTCGCTGTGACCTAATTTTATGGTTCAGTGATTTTGCCTTGTATCTTGACACTCAGTTGAGTTGGTATACTTTCATACTTCTTTCAGATTATGAATGAGTATGACCAGACCTTAGACCCTAAAGTATTTATAGGTCGTTGTGACCTTATTTTACTCCTATGCCACAGAAGAAAACTCGGAATGTTTTGAAATATGAAACCATGACTTATCTATTTTTGGGGAAGGAATATCCAGTTCTAATCTAAGTTTAGATTATACTCTGTATCATAACCTAAAACACTCTCTCTTGTCAGAGTAGGTGTTGACATCTTAACAAACCATGAACAAACTTCAGAAAATTTTTCTGATAATGAAACAGAAAACTACATTAGAAGGTTATACAAATTGAATAGTTGCATTTTATGTTTGTACAAGCGGTTTCATCAGAAAACCTATTTCTCCGCGGTTTTTCATACAACCTAAAGCAGACTGAAAAAAGAGTAAATAAAGAGGCAGTATACAAAACAACAAGTCCTTCTGTTGGTGTGAATCTGAAGTATATTTCTCTCACCCGGCACATTTGCAAAGAATGAATACAGTTCTACGGCCATTCTCCTTTTTGTCGATTCCAGAAGTGAAGTAATGTAGTAAAATGTGTGGGCTCCTGCCCATTGGAGCTGCGAGAAATAAATTTTTATGCCCCCAACTTCTTCCAACTTCGGGAGAAGTTGAAGGGGCATATTGGTTTGGGTCTGTCTGTGCAGTGCAGTGTAGTCAGTCTGTCTGTCTGTCAGTCTGTCTGTCCGTCCGTCCGTCCGTCCGTCTGTCTGTCTGTCATGCGTGAGTAACGCTTAGCACTTCATCAGGAACCGTTAGAGCTAAGATCGTGAAATTTGGAAAATTAAGAGGACCTATATTTTTTCTTTCAGGTAAATTTAAGGGGCTAGGGGCCCATTCTGTGAGAGTTATTTCCCTTTTTAATTCTTGATAAAGTGAATAGATAGTGGGTACCTTGTGTGCGCATTTTCTAGTTATTATTTACTTAAACTTAGGCTGTTATATTCAAAAGCAATGCTTTAGTTGAATTTGACACCCCAATGACCAATGTGTAAGCCTAGTTTTTAACTCAATCAGGTTTGATAACTTTACTGTCTTCTTTTCGCTGGGCATCAAACTCTATGATGGTCCCTTTGTCATATTTGGACCATAGGTACCCTATAAGGTTAGCTTTGTTTCCATGAGTTCGTACCCCTGGGTCCAGGCCGAATCCTAGATACTGTCCATAGTGGCGGGGCTATAGTTCAAAATCTAGGACACCTTTATAATATGATAGATACAGTACTAAGATATAAATTTTCTGTAAGTCTGTATTTGACATCCACAAAGTCTTTTCAGAAAGCATTCATACTTAGACCATAGGCACCCTGCAATGTTCAGACTATAGGTTCCATTTTTATACCCCCGGCATTTATGCCGACGGGTATATAGTTTTCGCTTTTCCGTTCGTATGTTCGTTAGTTCGTTGGTTCGTTAGTTCAGTTAAAATGTCAAAGTTTTGGTTAAAGTTTCTCTGCTGGTGTATATCTCATGAACTATATATCAGAAACCATTCATATTTGGAATATAGGTACCCTATAGGGTTGGCTTTGTTTCTATGAGTTTGGACCCCAGGGTCCATACCCGGGGGTGGGGCTAGAGTTCAAAATCTAGGTCATCTTTAATTTGCGTCAAAGTTTTGGTTAAAGTTTCTCTATTGGTGTATATCTCATGAACTATATATCAGAAACCATTCATATTTGGACAATAGGTACCCTATAGGGTTGGCTTTGTTTCTGTGAGTTTGGACCCCAGGGTCCATGCCCGGGGGTGGGGCTAGAGTTCAAAATCTAGGTCACCTTTAATTTGCGTCAAAGTTTTAGTTAAAGTTTCTCTATTGGTGTATATCTCATGAACTATATATCAGAAACCATTCATATTTGGACAATAGGTACCCTATAGGGTTGGCTTTGTTTCTGTGAGTTTGGACCCCAGGGTCCATGCCCGGGGGTGGGGCTAGAGTTCAAAATCTAGGTCACCTTTAATTTGCGTCAAAGTTTTAGTTAAAGTTTCTCTATTGGTGTATATCTCATGAACTATATATCAGAAACCATTCATATTTGGACTATAGGTACCCTATAGGGTTAGCTTTGTTTCTATGATTTTGGACCCCAGAGTCCATGCCCGGGGGTGGGGCTAGAGTTCAAAATCTAGGTCACCTTTAATTTGCGTCAAAGTTTTGGTTAAAGTTTCTCTATTGGTGTATATCTCATGAACTATATATCAGAAACCATTCATATTTGGACTATAGGTACCCTATAGGGTATAGGGTTGGGTCCATGTCGCGGGGGGGGGGGGGGGGGGGGGGGGGCAGGGGGGGGGGGGTTGAGTTCAAGACCTAGGACATCAATACTTTTATTATGCCCCCAACTTTGAAAAAGTTGGAAGGGCATATTGGTTTGGGCTTGTCTGTCTGTCTGTCTGTGTGTGCGTGTGTAACGCCTTGTTTTTGAATGGTGAATGTTAGGGATTTGAAATTTCATATGTGTATTCCTCATGAAAAAATAGTTGACCCGTATTTTTTTTCTTGTCCGAGTTATGCCCCTTTTCTGAGTTATTTCCCTTTGAAAACAAAATTTGAAAATCTTGTGTGCAAGATATCTCCAAAAGTATTTGAGCTAGAGCCTTCATATTTGGTATACTGGTTGGGGATGATGAGTAGATTACCTGATCAACTTTTGAGAACTTTCCGTCTAATTTTGACAAAAATACGGAATTTTGAAATTTTGATTGATTTTTCCACTTTTCGGTGAAATTTGAAACTTTTGAAAGGTGAATGCTAGGGTTTTGAAATTTCATATACACATTCCTCATGATAAAATAGTTGACCCGTATTTTTTTGTATGGCCAAGTTATGCCCCTTTTCTGAGTTATGTCCCTTTGAAAACAAAATTTGAAAATATTGTGTGCAAGATATCTCAAAAAGTATTTGAGCTAGAGCCTTCATATTTAGTATATTTGTTGGGGCTGAGAAGTAGATGACCTGATCAACTTTTGTGAACTTTCCGTCAAATTTTGACAAAAATACGGAATTTTGAAATTTTTATTGATTTTTCCACTTTTCGGTGAAATTTGAAACTTTTGAAAGGTGAATGCTAGGGTTTTGAAATTTCATATACACATTCCTCATGATAAAATAGTTGACCCGTATTTTTTTGTATGGCCAAGTTATGCCCCTTTTTTGAGTTATGTCCCTTTGAAAACAAAATTTGAAAATATTGTGTGCAAGATATCTCAAAAAGTATTTGAGCTAGAGCCTTCATATTTGGCACACTTGTTGGGGCTGAGAAGTAGATGACCTGATTATTTTTTGAGAACTTTTTGTCAAATTTTTACAAAAATACGGAATTTTGAAATTTTGATTGATTTTTCCACTTTTTGGTAAAATTTGAAACGTTTGAATGGTGAATGCTAGGGTTTTGAAATTTCATATAGACATTCCTCATGATAAAATAGTTGACCCGTATTTTTTGTATGGCCAAGTTATGCCCCTTTTTTGAGTTATGTCCCTTTGAAAACAAAATTTGAAAATCTTGTGTGCAAGATATCTCAAAAAGTATTTAAGCTAGAGCCTTCATATTTGGTACACTTGTTGGGGCTGAGGAGTAGATGACCTGATTAACTTTTGAGAATTTTCCGTCAAATTTTTACAAAAATACAGAATTTTGAAATTTTGATTGATTTTTCCACTTATCGGTGAAATTTGAAACTTTTGAACAGTGAATGTTAGGGTTTTGAAATTTCATATACAAATTCCTCATGAAAAAATAGTTGACAGGCATTTTTTTTCATGTTCAAGGTATGCATTTTTTGGAGTTATGGCCCTTTTAAAATAAAATTTGAAAATCTTGTGTGCAAGATATCTGAAAAAGTATTTAAGTTAGAGCCTTCATATTTGGTATACTGGTTGGGGCTGAGAAGATCACCTGATTACTTTTTGAGGACTTTCCATCAAATTTTGACAAAATAACTCAATTTTGAAATTTTTACTCCATTTCTAACTTGTATGCAAAGGCTTACATTCTGTTTCTGGATGGAGGCAAAAAAGGCAACCGAACAGCTTTTTTAGGAAATTAAATTTCACTCAATTCGAATGAAATAATGAATCATACAAGCTGCCAGTTTAGGGACAAGCATACAGTTGGGGGCATAGTGTTTTACAAACACGCATTTCTAGTTATTACTATTTTTTTTTTTTTAATTTAGACTGACATTCTATTTTCATTTTCCATCTAGGACTGAGGACCTGACCCTCAATGTCCGTGATTAAGTCCTAGATGGAGTACACAAGTCAGCTCTGTGTACTGCTCTAAAGAAGATATGTCACTCTAAAAACTACACTCCCTCATGTCTGTGGTCAAAGTGCTTTAGAATGCACACTTCTATAAAGTATTTGATAAGGGTACTGTCTTTTGTTCGGGATTTGTGATTCAATGTCAGGGGTGTACATGTGCTGGGTGGTTGTGGGAGGGAGAAGGAGGACTGGGTGACCACCAGCCGGGGGTATACGTGCCTCTCAAGGCACTTTTTCTAGTTTTTTGTGCGTGTGTGTGGGGGGGGGGGGGGCGTATGGCTAGAGGTCAAAATCTAGAACTTCTTTAAAAATTGTATGATCTGTACTTTTCTTTTCAACCATATTTAGAAATCATTCATACCTGGACCATAGGTACCGGTATTCTATAAAGATGACATTGGACTCTATGAACAAAATGAGAATAAGGCATGGAACAAGTTAGTGTCTGGGTACCTTGAGGTGTACTGAAAAGCTACCAAGCAACTTAAGTAATCATTCAAGAGAGAATAAAATGGTGCATTTTTATGCGACTTTACCTGAGCCGCGACGCGAGAAAACCGGTCTTCGGGGTTTCCGACCAGGTCCGACACAAACCGGCCTGTACAAGCTCAGAAAAGAGCTAGAAGCTTGAAATTTCGGATTTAAGTAGAAGAGGAATTGTACTATCCGAGTAGCGAAAACAAAGGCGCTGATCAGCTTCGCGGTTACCGCGAAGCTGATCTGCGCCTTTGTTTTCGCCTAGGCAAAAATCCGGTTTTCTCACGATGCGGCTCACCTGGTTTATGACCAATTTTCTGGAGCAGAGTTATAACCCCTGGTTTAAAAGGTTTTGAAAGTCATGGCCAAGTAATATGTCTTTGCAATGGTATCAATGGAATTTTGTCATTTCTCATGATCTTTTTTTTAATAATTAATGAATGGTACCATTGTGTTTCTTATTTTGTTGGGTATATATCCGCGTGTTGTTGAACATTGCCAAAATCCTCAACAAAAATTTACTAGCAACGTGAGCAAACAAGAAAGCTCATTATTCTAAGCTCTGATAGAACAGGTCATAAGAATCTTATTTGTAGGGTGATCAAAAAGGTTGTGCACCACTGCCATAACTTTAAAATGACATGAGATAATATGTCAGCCTTTTTTCATTTATTCACCTGCTGGGATGCAAACTTTTATTAGCAAATTGTGTCCAAGTCTAATATTTTTATGAGCCCCTGAACATACCTACCCTCAACACCTCAGGGAAATCTGAAACTCCTCAAAATTAACAAGAAAAGAAGCTGTTCTTTAGAACTCTATAAACCATCACTTTGAGGACAACCAATGCGCCGTCATAGGCCAGACTACAACTGAATATAAGTTTGTATGGTTTCAAACATTTAAGACCTCCCACATCTTACCAAATTAAAGGCCTCCCATCTTTGTGTAGCCATGAACTTATTCAGCCAATTGCGTCATTTCATGCCAAACTGTCGGTCCCTAGCGGGTCTCTCCCAAAAGCCTATCTTAATACTCATACAAAATTAGACCTATATAGGCAGTAGAGTTCAAATCACTTCAAATTACCTGTTTTTGTGAGTTAAGCTCACTAGAAGAGTGAGTAATGTTCACTGATTTTGTGAGTAAAGCTCACTGGATGAGTGAGTAGTGTTCACCTGATTTTGTGAGTAAAGCGTACCAGATGAGTGAGTAGTAGTATTCGCTAATTTTATGAGTAAAGCTCACCAGTGAGAATTGTTCACCTGATTTTGTACGTAAAGCTCACTGGATTAGTGAGTTGTGTTCACCTGACTTTGTGAGAAAATCACACTGGATGTGTGAGTAGTATTCACCAATTTTGTGAGTAAAGCTCACCAGATTAGTGAGTACTGTTCACCTGATTTTGTGAGTACTCACTGGGTGAGTGAGAAGTGTTCACCTGATTTTGTGAGCACAGCTCACTGGATGAATGAGTAAAGCTCATCAGATTAGTGAGAAGTGTTAACCTTATTTTGTGAGCATAGCTCACTGGATGAGTGAGTAGTATTCACTGATTTTGTGAGTAAAGCTCACCAGATTAGTGAATAATGTTCACCTGATTTTGTGAGTAAAGCTCACTGGATGAGCGAGTAGTATTCACTGATTTTGTGAGTAAAGCTCATCAGATTAGTGAGAAGTGTTCACCTGATTTTGTGAGTAAAGCTCACTAGATGAGTGAGTAGTATTCACTGATTTTGTGAGTAAAGCTCATCAGATTAGTGAGAAGTGTTCACCTGATTTTGTGACCACAGCTCACTGGATGAGTGAGTAGTATTCACTGATTTTGTGAGTAAAGCTCACTGGATGAGTGAGTAGTATTCACTGATTTTGTGAGTAAAGCTCATCAGATTAGTGAGAAGTGTTCACCTGATTTTGTGAGTAAAGCTCACTGGATGAGTTAGTAGTAGTCACTGATTTTGTGAGTAAAGCTCACCAGATTAGTGAATAGTGTTCACCTGATTTTGTGAGTAAAGCTCACTGGAGTGAGTAGTATTCACTGATTTTGTGAGTAAAGTTCATCAGATTAGTGAGAAGTGTTCACCTGATTTTGTGAGCACAGCTCACTGGATGGGATGAGTGAGTAGTATTCACTGATTTTGTGAGTAAAGTTTATCAGATTAGTGAGATGTGTTCACCTGATTTTGTGAGCACAGCTCACTGGATGGGATGAGTGAGTAGTATTCACTGATGTTGTGAGTAAAGCTCACTGGATCAGTGAGTAGTGTTCACCTGATTTTATGTGTAAAGCTCACTTGAATGTGTTCAATTGATTTTGTGAGTAAAGCTCTACAGATAGAGTAGTGTTCACCTGATGTTGTGTGTAAAGCTCACCAGATGAGTGTCAATAAAACTTTCAAAGCATTCATACTTAGACCATAGGCACCCTGCAATGTTCAGACTATAGGTTCCATTTTTTTTTGCGTGTGTGTGTGGAGGGGGGGGGGGGGGCGTATGGCTAGAGGTCAAAATCTAGAGCTTCTTTAAAAATTGTATGATCTGTACTTTTCTTTTCAACCATATTTAGAAATCATTCATACCTGGACCATAGGTACCGGTATTCTATAAAGATGACATTGGACTCTAGGGTCCATGCCGGAGGTGGGGCTAGAGATCAAAATCTAGGTCACATTTTTTATTATTATTATTAAATAATGACATTCTATTTTCATCTTCCATCTAGGACCAAGGACCTGACCCTCAATGTCCGTGATCAAGTTTACAAGTTTACAAGTCAGCTCTGTATTACTAATTACTGCCATGAAATAGATCTGTCAATTTACTAAAAGTCGGAGGGGGAGGTGCTTGGTCTACCAGCCAGGGGTATACGTGTATACGTGTAAACATATATGACTGTATGTAAATATGTAACATGATTTTTCGGCTTTTTCCACTTTCTGCTAGTAATGTCAGAATGTCCGAAGGTACATTTTGTCGCATTGAGGTTCAATTTGTTTTTTCCCACCTCAGTTATTGGAGTGGGAATTTCTTTCTGATTGCGCCATTTCCTGATCACTGCCTAATTTTTCCTTCATTTTAGTTTGTTGGTCTAGATATTTGAACAATTTAAAACAATTTTAACATGCCCTAAATAAATGGAATGATAATGATAATAATAATAACAATAATAATAATAGTAATAACAACATCATGCATTTTTTACAAACTTTATTTACTGGAGACTGCATACATCAAGTTTTATCTGATTAACCAATTTACATTCATGCTGTGGTGATACAAGATTTTGTTACAGGGGGTACAACATTATACAGTTAGTGGTCATTTTTATGAAGCCATTTCTGAAGTTTTGACATGGTGACCATATTTCATTTTTATGAACAGGCTTATCAAAAACTTCGTAGAAAATAGTGTCAAAAAGTTGAGTGAAGCCTATGGGACTGACAAGAATGTAATGAGGGTCATCCATACTTAAAGTAAACAGCAGTGCACATACATGTACAGCCTTATTATATTAAGATGTTGATTGTTTCCCATCTAGTTAGGTCAGTACCTTTCTCTGATTGTGCCGGTTCCTGGTCATTACTTTATTTGTATATTCTCTGTAGACTAGTATATGCAGTGTACAAGTTTTATTGAAAATGCAAAATTGACTACTATAACTTAATAGGTTACATCCCCTGTATAATTGGCTTGTAAAAATGGGCTTGATTTATAATTTTGTTAATAACACATTAGTTTCAGTGTGTCAGAGAAAACCTTTCTTCATTAGTCAGACCCTGATAACCACAAAGGATGCTGCACAGCTTGAGAGCTACCATTGCTACCATTTGTGCTTGGTTTGTTTGAGACTATTTAAAAGTTTAAGAGTATTATTCGATCATGGCAGGAATAGTAAGAACTCAGCACCAGCACATCTGATCTGTACCTGTTATTTTTCACCTACATTATACAAAATGCATGTGCATCGGCTCAGCTTTGATAAGGCAGCTTGCCTTTTAGCAAACTTGTAATACAGACTATATTTCTATAAAAAGACGCTTATATCTTCTGAATCATTGGATATAAATAAGCTTGCTGAGTTTAAGCAGAAGATAGCTTCGTGACCTAGGAGTAATTTCACGGTTCTGCGAATTTTGACTTCGCTGTTACTTAATTTCACGGTTCAGTGATTTTGCCTTGTATCTTGACACTCAGCTGAGTTGGTATATTTTCATACTTCTTTCAGATTATGAATGAGTATGACCAGACCTTAGACCCTAAAGTATTTATAGGTCGTTGTGACCTTATTTCACGGTTCTGCGAATTTTGACATATCTTGGCACTCAATTAGTATGTGAACATGCTTCTTTCACGATAAGTTTGCGTATGACAGGTCCATTGACCCTAAAATATTCCTAGGTCACTGTAACCTAATTTTATGGTTCAGTGATTTTGTCTCATATCTCCACACTCAGTTGGTATTTTTTAAATATTTATATCAGATTATGAATGTGTATGATCAGGCCTTTAACCCAAACATACTTATGGGTCACTATGACATTATTTCATGGTTCAGTGATTTTGCTTTATACTTCAACACTCAGTGTGTATATGACCATATTTCTTTCACATTATGAGTCAGTATCACTAGACCTTTAACCCTAAAGTACTTATAGGCCAGTGTGACCCAATATGTATATATAAATCATGACCCTGGGATAACTTCGAACTATTTTACGGCAAGTTAACTTGGGTTCAACTTGCCAATGCATTTGAATAGGGAAAATTGGTCAAATGTAATTAAATGGGGGAAATATTGCTGGGAGAAGGCAAATGGACAGAAGATTTATATTTATAAAAACATTGTCCCAAAGGGATTGTCTGCCCTAGCCCTGGGGCTATATACATGTATATATCCAGGTTCAAACATCTTCTCTGAATATATGTTGCAGTTGCTACTGCTAATTGTCCACAGCGAGCAATAAGCGTAGCCATCGCAACGCTAATTGTCCACGGTGGACAATAAGCGTAGCAACAACAACGCTTATTGTCAACGGTGAGCAGTAAGGGAAGCATCTCATCACAGGGCCGAGTAAAGATGTCAAAATATGATGCCTTACGCCGGGTTGTCCTTGACAATAACCAAAGCCATATTTACTAAAGAATTAGCCCGGTTCCATGGTTTGTCGTTCAAACATGAAAAATATCTTCATTTTTGATGTTAAATAAACACTGGGTCTTGCAAAAGATCATTAGCGTTTTCTACAATATGTAAAAAAATAAAATAATAAATAAATGCCCAGAGTGGGTTTTGAACCACGAGTCACCGATTGGACGGCGAATAGTCTATCCATCACACTAGAGAGGACTCAATTGCAAACTGTATTAGAATGTACACATTTCATAGGTGCCGTTTAGGTGGACCAATCCGCAGAGCGTTAAGCATTCCGCACAGTTAATTTTAGTTTCTACATTTTTAGTTTCTACATTACTTTGAGCCTAGCTTATACTAGCACAGTAAGAAGTCAGAACTAAGAACTAAGAATAGTAAGAGACTAAGAAGTCAGAAATAAGAAGCCCCTGTCCGGTTTTCAGCAATACTGCAGTACAGCCATTTCAGTTATTTAACATAGTTCGATCAATGCTAACCAGCTCCAATGTTGTCTGGTAAGTGGTTGTCAAGATGTACTAAGATAACTAGCGTGGTGTATCCAGTAAATTATTCATATATATTTATTTAGATATTTCATCAAAATCTTTGTCTGTTGTTCTGGCTTATATTTTTTTTCTTCGTGAACAGTAAGCGTTGGGATTGCTGACAACATCGACACTTAGTGTCCATCAACGACAATAAGCGTAGCCAATGCAATGCTTATTGTCGATGTGAACAATAAGCGATGCAGTCGCTACGCTTATTGTAGTTGGTGGACAATAAGCTATGCTTATTGTTGTTGGTGGACAATAAGCGTCGATGGACAATAAGCGGTTCTACAGTGCTGTTTCTTTAAAATCACTCTTATCGTCTGACAACTGTCTGGTGTGGGTTCATGACATTACGAAAACTCGCCCATGCACTAAACAGAGATTTTTTGAGCTTTAAAAATTGAACAATTTCAGCTGAAAAAATTTGATATTTTTCTTATTTTTGCTCAAAACATAGATTGTGGGTGCTCGTTAGAACCGCCTCGCCGAAGCGGTTCTAACGGGTACCCACAATCTATGTTTTGGAGCAAAAATAAGAAAAATAGGTATACCCCTGCATACCCCAGTTTTGCTATATAAAATTTGGGTTCAAGGGGGTATACATTACACAGACATGTTTTCCTGATGACCTGCACTAGGCACATGTGAGAAGCGAAGTTCTGCTTGCGGATGCGCCATGTGTTTTTTCTCGGGGGGTGCTCCTGTTTTCGCCCCACCTACTGATTGGCCTGTCTCATATAATCTTAAAAATGACTTAAAACTGAATAAAAAATAAGCTTCATTATTTTTCACTTTCTACAAAATCTCTAGGGTAGAGTATTGTATCAGACAAAGGTCAGGATGGAGAGGTCTGAGGCTCAAATCTTACCTCTGACATCCTTGAGCATACTTTATCCCATGGGCGGATCCAGATAGGGTGACAGGGGGTCCTGACCCCCCCCCAGGAATTGCCAGATTATTAATTTTTGCCATGTTGAAATTTTCCGTCGGACCCCTTCTGGGAATTTGGACCACCCCTGAGAAAATTTTCTGGATCCGCGCATGTATCCACAAGCATGGATGAGTGCTGGCTAACTAACTACCCAGGAAACAATATGGTACATGTAGTAATAATGGATCTAAGCCATAACATGTTCATTTATCCTCATCTGTAAGCAACTACTATGGATGGAAAGCTTCTCTGATTCATAACAAAGTGGACACACTGTCGATCCTAATGTCTGGTTCATATCTTTCATATGAGCCGCATCATGAGAAAACCGGATTTTTGCCTAGGCGAAAACAAAGGCGCAGATCAGCTTCGCGGTAACCGCGAAGCTGATCAGCACCTTTGTTTTCGCTACTCGGATAGTACAATTCCTCTTCTACTTAAATCCGAAATTTCAAGCTTCTAGCTCTTTTCTGAGCTTGTACAGGCCGGTTTGTGTCGGACCTGGTCGGAAACCCCGAAGACCGGTTTTCTCGCGTCGAGGCTCATATGATTTGGTTAAGAAAATAATTAAACTGCCATTCCTTTAGCTGATTCAAGACGAGTTGTTAGTAGTGGCAAAAAGGTACTGTACCAGTATGTACTTTTAACCTACCTCTGTGTGGCTTGCCCACTAACTAGTGGGAGCTTGCCCACTAAGTAGTGGGACTAGGATAAGTGACCATCACCTTAGCTATTAAGCATGGACATAAAGCACTAACACGGAAAAAGGTAAATCCTAAGATGTGGATTAAAGGTTTGATTTATTTCAAACTTGGTTGGCAATACCAAAGATGAGGTATTGGCTACCCTTGGTTATAAGAATACCTTCTTTTTAACATTATTTTCAATTACACAGAAAATTCTTGTAAGTTATATACATTTTCTTGAGGTGCGAATGTATTATGTGTGTGTTTCATGGCATATCCTGCCCATAACCTTTGTTACAGTGGTTGATACCAGGGAAGTGGTAGTTCCATACCCACATTACCGAAATATTGTTGACTGGGACACTAAACCTAACTAAATCTTCCCCAAAACATATTTCACAGTCCAATGTCTTTATTTATGATTGGTTAACTCAAATAAGCCTGGCATCCTCTTTATGAGACAGGCAAACATTATAGCCCCAGAAATGACGCAGAAGAACGCAGAATCCCATCTGAGGCTATTCTATTTGCTTAGAAAAAATTCCATAAAAAAAAAAATGGAATAAAAATTGAAATCAAATGAAAATGGACTCGCCCAAATGATAATGATGGGCAAGTCCATTTGTCATAAAAGTGTTAAATAAACAGTCTTTGTCACTCCTGTTTATGAGATAGAGGCCAATACTTCCAATATTTTGTCAACTGTTCCACTGGTGCATGAGAGCACATCACGAAAACATGTCCGGGTAATGTATACTCACGGATACCCCAATTTGTATAGTAAAACTGGGGTGTATAGTAAAATTTGGGTATGCCTATTTTCCTTATTTTTGATCCAAAACATGGATTGTGGGTACTCGTTAGAACTGCCTTCCTGAGGGGGTTCTAACATACCCACAATCAATGCTTTGAACAAAAATATTGAAAATTTCCAAATCTTTCGAATGAAATTTTCATATGGAGATCACAGACAATAACAAACAAAATATTGTCACAAAATAATGCTTTACTTTTGTACAAAATGTTAAATGCCAGAAATCAGAGAAATTCTTTTTTCCTGATTTCTTACAAAATTCTTGTATTAAAGGCAACATAGGCTAACAAAAATGAGCCACGCCATGAGAAAACCAGATTTTTACCTTAGCGAAAACAAAGGCTGCAGTAACTGCACAGCTGATCAACACCTTTGTTTTTCACTACAGAGATAGTACAATCCCTCTTCTACTTAAATCCAAAATTCCAAGCTTCTAGCCTGTTTCTGTGACTGTACAGGCTGGTTTGTGTCTGACCTGGTCATAAACCCAAACTGTTGGTTTTCTCACGCGAAGACAGAAATGGAAATTTAAGCATGATAATAACAAATAACAAAATATACAACCAAGTCTGGGATCAATCGTTCAAAATAATCCTTAATAAAATAAGATTAAGATGTCAAAAAATTGCCAATAATACAAAATACTTTCTTTAAACTAATATTCAAAATCTAAATGTTATATCTAAAATGTGCTATAATAAATTTAAAGTTGCTTGAATTGGTAATGAGGCTGTACTATATGTACTGCGGCACCTTAAAATGTGGATGCACAGTAGATAATTTGTTTGTATTGTTTTAAATGATTATCAGTTTCAATCTGCCCGTCCTGTTTATTTCAAACAATCAGTCCCACCTAGCCAGCCATTGAAAATGAATGCCATTGAAAATGAATGCCTATGAAACTATAATAGCAACATTTTAGTGCAAATATTGCATATCAAATGTTGCTCAAAAACCTTAAGCTCAATTTCACATGAGGTTAAATACCATAGACATAGTAATACAACAAATATGGGAACCATGAGCCACCGCATCAGAAAAGCAAAAATTTGCATATGCAAAAACAAAGGCGCAAATCAGCTGTGCAGTAACTGCACAGCTGATCAGCGCCTTTGTTTTTGCTCCAGGGATAGATTGATCCCTCATCTTCTTGGATCTGAAATTACAAGCTTCTAGCCATCTGTGACTGCACAAACCTGTTTGTGTCGGACCTAGTCGGACACCCAGATTGTCAATATTCTCACACAAAGGCTCATATTGTAAAGGACATTACAGTCAGGAATCACAAAATCATCATAATCTTAAGGTTGAACTGTAGTACAATCTTTCTACAAGTCTCCAGTCGTTTTCTATGATTGTGGACATTACGAAAACTTGCCTATGTAATAAACAGAGATTTTTTTAGCTTTAAAAATTGAAAATTGTCAGCGGAAAAAATTTGATATTTTTCTTATTTTTGCTCCAAAACATAGATTGTGGGTACACGTTAGAACCGCCTGCGAGGCGGTTCTAATGAGTACCCACAATCTATGTTTTGGAGCAAAAATAAGAAAAGTTGGTGTACTCCTGCATATCCCAGTTTTACTATATAAAAGTGGGGTTTACGGGGGTATACTTTTTCACAGACATGTTTTCCTGATGACTAGATTTGTGCCTGACCTGATGAAATAATTTTTTTTTTAACTTCCAGCATGGTACAATAATACAGTGATTTATCAAATACAATAACAAATTTAACAAGATGCATAACAAAATTAAACTACCAAGAAAAGCAACAGAACAGGAATGTACAAAAATATACATGTCAAAATTATATGAACACACTTGTGGGCATGATAACATCTTGTCACATCATGAGAAAAACTTTGAAGCTGTATAACCCTAACTTGGGTTATCCAATAATGCCAGGAAAGAGCCATTGCTTCTTAGGTAGGATCAGTACTAGGGGTGATTATAAGAATCTTACATGAGTGTCAGGTATGGATAGACAAATCTGTCCCGAGGGTCACATTTTGGCATCACGAGGCTCGCCGAGTGATGCCAAATTGTGACCCTCGGGACAGATTTGTCTATCCATACCTGACACGAAGCCTCGTGATGCCAAATTGTGACCCGAGGGACAGTTTTGTCTATCCATACCTGACACGAATGATGGATTCTTTTTCTTGCTCACCTTAATGCAGCGAAGATTGATTTTTATACTATTTACCTAGAAAAAATGATAAAATCGCATTGTCCGCCATTTTGATTTAAAACGTTTTGACGTCATTGTGACGTGCGCGCTTAGCTACGAAATTACGTGACGTCCTATACAACCAGTGTTAAAAAAGAACATTTGAACGCAGGGTGCGACCGGGGTGAGATAACGAGGGTGAGATAAGAATTTCTCACATGGGGTAATGTAGGATTTCTTTATCTGGTGTGCAAGAAAAATATATTTCGTGCAAAGGCACACCTTTGGGTATTAATTTAAATAGTGCTGTATGGACTTACTGTTAGTGATCCAAGTGGGTATCAAATCCCAAACTGTCCATTGCTCTATCACTGGGCTACTATGCTCCACTTTTTCTCATAATGTGACAAGATTTTATTCACTAATAGCACCAGATATTTTTTTTTCTAATTCTACTACTGACTAGTAACCTACATCTACTTGCTTGTATGATTTGCTCAAATATTCTTTTTTACATCGTTGGTTCGTTGACAAAACCTCGTAACTGCACTTTTTTCAAAAAATCGTTTTTTCACATGGCGCGATTCAAAACATTCAAATTCAGCTTGTGACAAAGCCTTGTAGGTTATGTCCAATGGGAAGTTAGTTTTTCGATGACCTTACAAAACCTCGAAACTACAAATGGTAAACGGACTTGAAAAAAAGGTGACAAAACCTTGTATATGCAATTTCAAAAAATTCAAATACAAGAAAATCTTCATCTTTTAGATATGCAAAAGTTGCATATGAATGATTTCACATAAATGCATTCTTTAATTCACTATTAGAATCTGCTTCTAGCTTTCATTTATCAAGTTTTGTATATACGGCAATTTGTAAACATGCACATTTATATATTATTAATATACAAGTTTTAGTTTTTTGCTTCTCCTGAAAAATTTGTTTTTTTGCAGTTACGAGGTTTTGTCAACGAGCCAACGACATGATTTCTGAAGATGCTCTAAATTTCTACAATATACACCATTGATTTTAGTTTGACATAAAAGTATTGGATGAGATCCATCAAAATCACAGAGACCTTTAACAATTTTTTGGTTCTCAAGTTTTAAGCATTAAGAAACTTTTAAGCCATTTAACTTTGATCTAGCATAGCAATACACGTCATCACAGACTGGCATATACGGAAGAGGTTTACTAAAACACTTCCACTATTTTTATATTCAGTTTTAAAGTGCCCTTTCAGGATTATTTCAGCTTATATCCAACTGGCGAGTGAGTTATAGGCGCTTGAACCCGGCTGGTACATATGCCTGTCATGTTGGTGACAAATGTTCACCCTGACGTAATAAAGGCAAACCGCCCATAGGGTGTAACAACTCACATCAGACAAAGTGGTAAGAAGATTGATAATTAAAAGCGTTACTATAATCAGCGACTTTAACCACTTGGCCATGGGGGCTGCCATGTTGATTTCCAGCTTACATGAACCTATAGAAACACTTGATACATAATAGAACTGTTTGTAGTTGTTTTCCCACACATGGTTCATTTTGCTCTTTTTGTAGAATCATACCTCTTCATATATTATTAATCTCAAACCTGCCCTTGAGGTCAAAACATTTCATTCTCACCTCAGCTGAGCATGAAATTGATTCTGCTTATTTGTTAAACTGTCAATTGTTACTTGTACATAATCCAAAACTTACTTTTCAAAATGTGTACATATGCTCAAATATCTATTTTTCAATTCAAAACTCTGTATATCAGCTTGAATATCTACTTTCAATTCAGAACTGTATATCAGCTCAAATGTCTACTATTTAATTCAAAACTGTGTATATCAGCTCAAATGTCTACTTTTTAATTCAAAACTGTGTATATCAGCTCAAATGTCTACTTTTCAATTCAAAACTGTGTATATCAGCTCAAATGTCTACTTTTCAATTCAAAAAACTGTGTATATCAGCTCAAATGTCTACTTTTCAACTCAGAACTGTGTATATCAGCTCAAATATCTACTTTTCAATTCAAAACTGTATATATCAGCTCAAATGTTTACTTTTCAAAACTGTGTACATCAGCTCAAATGTCTACTTTTCAAAACTGTGTACATCAGCTGAAATGTCTACTTTTCAAAACAGTGTACATCAGCTCAAATGTTTACTTTTCGAAACTGTACATCAGCTCAAATGTTTACTTTTCTACTCAGAACTGTGTATATCAGCTCAAATATCTACTTTTCAATTCAAAACTATATATCAGCTCAAATGTCTACTTTTCAAAACTGTGTACATCAGCTCAAATGTCTACTTTTCAAAACTGTGTACATAAGCTCAAATGTTTACTATTCAAGACTGTACATCAGCTCAAATGTCTAATGTTCAAAACTGTGTACATCAGCTCAAATGTCTACTTTTCGAAACTGTGTACATCAGCTCAAATGTCTACTTTTTGAGTCTCTGTACACTTCCAAATCTCAACTCTTTGCAGCCTGATAAACAGACATAAAGCTTCTGTCAAAAGTCTCATCTGTGGCATAAAATTTCTAGCACCGTTCACTAACCGTCATGGATATCTTCATTAAGAAACTACACACACTTGTACATACAAGCCAGTTTTCACTTCAAATGATAAACATCTACTGCCTTCTCACCTTTAGATTGCTTCTCATCAGCTATTCCACTATATGAGCAGATCCCGAAATTTTCACACCAACCCAAAAACCTGTCGAAGATGATAAGTTGGGAAAATATTCCCAATCAATGGGCCCAGACCCCTTGACCCTACACCTGGATCCATGTATTGTATGTAACATAAAGTAATATTTCTTGTACTATTCATGGACTGTCCTCTTTTCCCTCAAACTGCACACACTTCTACAAGTGTCACAGGCCATACATATCTTCAAATGATAAGAATGTGTATTCCCCAACTTGCATCCTATTTGTTACTTCTTTCACTATTCATGGAGTATCCTGGTTACCTTCATTGAGGAACTGTACACACTTGTACAAGTGACACAACATTTCGTCCAGCTGGGATAGGAAAAGTGTCAGGGATTCTCTGGAAATATATATGTGAAGAACAGCATGAAAACATTTCCATTTAACTTAAGCACAATCCAAATTAGTTATTTTTTTAATTATCACTTAAATTCCATCTTCGTCCAATTTCTGCCAAGATTTAAGAGCTATTAACCAGTGTACATCAGTACTCATCTTTTCACTAGTAATTGACATCAGAATTAACTTAATTTTGTACATGTTATATCATGGGACCAACACGGTGAACTATCATTGATCTTTAAATGAAGTGCATGTGTATTTGTTTACATGAACAACCTTTAGCTATAAAAAGTGCATGTGAAAGGGGGAAAAGCCCACTTTTTCTGCATCACCAAGTATATGAATGGTCCACAATTTTTCAAGCAGGTATATGACTGACTCCATTTCACAGGTCAAATATAATAGATCTGTTCAACATGCTATTAATCAGTATTGACCTCTGTTGTCCGTTTCTAAACAGGGCCAAGAAATGTTCAGCATCAACCGGTGGTTCGTCATCCTGCAGGGAAAAAAGAGTGATATTACAAAAACAACCCACACAACAGAGATTTTTTACAGCTGTCATAAGAAAAATTTTGATTTCTTATACATTTTTGTTCAAAACCTTGATTGTAAGTACATGTTAGAACTACCTCCTAAGGCGAATCTTACGAGAACCCGCAATCTATGTTTTGGGTCAAAAAATAAAGAAAATAGACATATCCTTGATTCCTTGTACAACCCAGTTTTACTATATAAAAGGGGGTATACATGTTTTCCTAATGGTAAGCCACTTAGGAGTCATTTTCCCAGGGGTTCTGAAACTATTAAGTCAGTATTTTAATAAAAGTAAATTGAATAAACTGATGGACAAATCAGTCCAAAATGCCCATTAGGGGACCAATAATGGTCAATGTTATATCTAGAAACATGTAGTGACAAACCATGTTATAGAGGTTGAGCAGTACTACATAAAGTTTAAACATTATTCATTTTACTTGAATTACACAAAAAGCTCAATGAACTTATGTATGTGTTCTTGAAGGCCTGGATGCTGGTGTTATGTGGTCAAACGTGGTGGAGGAAACCAAAGAACCCAAGGAAAACCACTGAACTTGACGAGCGACCACTATCCTGACTCGGATTTGAACCCGGACCGCAGAGGTGTCAAGTGAGTGCCTTAGCCACATAACAGAATACACTTACCTTAATTTGAAGACTTGAGAAAAAATTATTGCACTGGTTTGCTAGATTGCCTATTTTGTCCATGTGCCCAGGTAAATGACATAACGGCAGCTGCAGAACGCTGAAAAGAAAAGAAAGTTTGTTTGTCCGGGTTTAACGTTGCTTTCAACATTATCTGTCATATCACGACGGTGTCTGGTTGTGACAGGGAGCTCAATGCTGACTTTTATAGTGCTGCCTCACTGTGGTATCAGATCCCAGACACTTTTACCTGATACCACCTCCAGTCACATTATACCGACACCGGAGCGACCAGTCCTAGCCCTACCCCGAAAATCCGAGTGCTAAGCTGGGAGAAACTAGTACCATTGTTTACGACTTTGGTATGTTGCGGCCCGGGATCAAAGAAAAGAAAGATCTTGCACGCTTGATAAGAAAATTAACAGTTAATCCTAGGTTAGAAATATTACTGAAGTTCGTAAATTTTTCCAGTGACTTTTATTTCACAATTTTTCTTTCAAATTATAAAATTTGCAAGCAAGTTCTCGTATAGTCTATAGAGCTTATTGTAACACCCGAGACCTTTGAAATTGTGAGGCAACAAATTTGTGAATATTAGTCCAAATTAAGTTCTTGCCAACATTTCCCAATTTACAGCAATTTTACCATGGCTGTGAGACCCTACGGTCATGTTTTTGTTTATCATGATATATAGGCAGTGGAGGCTGTCATGACATCACACAAACATGTTCATGCAATATGTACCCCTTTAAACCCCACTTTTATATAGAACTAAAGGACCAATGGTCCTGTAAACGCTCACCTGAGATCTGGGATATGCGACCTCAGCTGACCTTGCAATAAAATAGGTCAAGGTCATCCAGGGGTCATAATTATACAAACTTTGTAGAGCTCCATTCACTGATGCTTCAGGCAAAGTTTCAAAATCTTAGGTCTTCTGGTTCTGAAGAATGAGATTTATAAAGGCTTTGCTATTTATAGCCATGGTGGCCATCTTGGTCATCATTTGATCGATGGAGTCCCAAATACTACATACCAAGTGTCATGAAAATCGGCCTGCCGGTGCAGGAGAAGATTTTTTAGTGGTTTTTATGGGCATGGCGGCCATCTGGCCATGTGACCAAACTTTCGTTCCCCCTACCTATGGCTGCTGCACATAAAATTTCACTTTGATTTGCCACGCGGTTTAAGAGAAGAAGATCTTTGAAAAGTGTGTATGTATGACGGACAAGCCAAGGTCAAGAGGTGACCTTGACCTAAGTTAATCACATACTTTCATTGACTCCATTAGTTGTTTTGCATCTACCACTTTTCAGGTCTCAGGATGCAATAGTTTTCAAAAAATCCATAGTTTTCACTTTTTCCCATGTAAAAGCCTATGGCCTATGTTTCCAAAATTGACCTTGCCGTAAAATAGGTCACGGCCATCCCAGCGTCATCATTTGCATTAACTATGATGGGCTGGAGTCCCCGATGCTACATACCAAGTTTGGTGGAAATCAGCCCGACGGTTCTGGAGAATGGGATTTTTGAGTGGTTTTTACCATATATAGGCATGGCGGCCATCTTGGTCATGTGACCAAGATCTTGCGAACAAGCTTTCGTTCCCACTACCCATGGATGCTCCACACAAAATTTGGCTTTCATCCGCCAAGAGCTTTCACTGAAGAAGATCTTTGAAAAGTGTGTATGAACAACAAATCAGCCAAGGTCAAGAGATGACCTTGACCTAAATTAATAATATACCTTCATATACTCCATTTGTTCTCTGCATCTACCACTTTTCAGGTCTCAGGCTGCACTAGTTTTCAAAAAATCCATAGTTTTCACTTTTTCCCATGTAAAAGCTTATGTTACCAAAATTGGCCTTGCTGTAAAATAGGTCAAGGTCATCCCAGGATCATCATTTGCACAAACTATGATGGGCTGCAGTCACCAATGCTACATACCAAGTTTTGTGGAAATAGGCCTTCTGGTTCTGGAGAAGAAGATTTTTAAAGGTTTTTGCTATTTATAGCCATGGTGGCCATCTTGGTCATGTGACCTGGACCATTTATATAAATTTTCGTTCCCCCTTCCTAAGGATGCTCCACATGAAGTTTGGCTTTGATTGGCCAAGCGGTTTCAGAGAAGATCTTTGAAATTGTGGACGGACGACGGAGCAAGGCCATCCTATAAGCATACCTGTCAACACACACGAATCAATCGTGTCTGACACGAATTCGAGTCCAGGAATTCATCACACGCACGAATTGGCTAAAATCGCTAAAAAACACGATTTTTCAGCTATCTCACGCTTGGAATTTCCATTCTCTATTTTTGTTTATGATTGTGAAACTGCGCCCTCTGACGAGTTTCTTAATTTAGCGAGTCACGCGCTCGCGAGATAAAAATACCTGAATTGTGACTATTTTTAGATACGCGGAATTCCAATACACACTGAATGGAAATGACCGAAGCATCCCAATGGATTTATGCTGTGTAATGATCGATGTTTTTTTTTTGTATTTTTAAGCCTAGAAAACACATTTGAACCGGGATTTTGGTAAGAAATCGCTATTACAGACCTGTTGAATGCTAAAATGGTGGCTCATTGATGGATTTAATGCAGTTTATACACAAAACGTAGCGATTTTAGGACTTGTATCGCTCCCCCAAAGCAAGTATTAGCTTTTTGGAAAATGCAACATATTGTATTTTGAAGCATGAAAAGTAGTGAAAACGCGATTTTTTTGCAAAAAAAAAAAAAAAAAACACAAAAAAAAACCAAAACAAACAAACTCAGTGGCACATGATTTTGGAAAAAAAAAAATCTCAGGATGGTAAACATGATAAATGTTTAATAGTGTAAATATATACCAGTTGATATGAAAGTTTTGTAACTACTATTGCTAATTTCTGTGACCAAGTTCTTGATTTTTAACTAAAAAATCTCACTCCTAAAAGTTGTGGTAAAATCATAATGCGCGATAAATACGCGCAAAAACTAGTCACTTTAGGGTTGTCGCGCGCAATCTCACTCTTTGAAATTTCAAAAAGTTGACAGGTATGCCTATAAGCTCACCTTGTGAGCCTTCGGCTCAGGTGAGCTAATAACTGGGGTTTGCAGAGGTACACCTTATTTTCTTATTTCTGCTCCAAAACATTGATTGTAGGTACTCAATCCAAGTTCCAGGTGGTTCTAACGTGTACACACAATCAATGTTTTGAGAAAAAAATTAAACTAGAAATGCGTGTTTGTAAAACACTATGCCCCCAACTGTATACTTGTCCCTAAACTGGCAGCTTGTATGATTCATTTATTTCATTTGAATGAAGTGAAATTTAATTTCCTAAAGAAGCTGTTCGGTTGCCTCTGTTTTTGACCTCGATCCAGCTTTTTGTAGACAAGTTATAAATGGAGTAAAAATTTTGAAATGGAGTTATTTTATCAAAATTTGACGGAAAGTCCTAAAAAGTTAATCAGGTGATCTTCTTTTCAACCCCAACCAGTATACCAAATATGATGGCTCTAGCTTAAATACTTTTTGAGATATCTTGCACACAAGATTTTCAAATTTTGTTTTAAAAGGGGCATAACTCCAAAAAGGCGCGTAACTTGGACATGAAAAAAAAAATGGGTCAACTTTTTTTTCATGAGGAATTTGTATATGAAATTTCAAAACCCTAACATTCTCCGTTCAAAAGTTTCAAATTTCAACGAAAAGTGGAAAAATTAATCAAAATTTCAACATTCCGTATTTTTGTCAAAATTTGACAAAAAGTTCTCAAAAGTTAATCAGGTCATCTACTCATCAGCCCCAACCAGTATACCAAATATGAAGGCTCTAGCTCAAATACTTTTTGAGATAACTTGCACACAAGATTTTCAAATTTTGTTTTCAAAGGGACATAACTCAGAAAAGGGGCATAACTTGGACATGAAAAAAAATATGGGTCAACTATTTTTTCATGAGGAATCTTTATATGAAATTTCAAAACCCTAGCATTCACCGTTCAAAAGTTTCAAATTTCACCAAAAAGTGGAAAAATCAATCAAAATTTCAAAATTCCGTATATTTGTCAAAATTTAACAGAAAGTTTTCAAAAGTTAATCAGGTCATCTACTCATCAGCCCCAACCAGTATACCAAATATGAAGGCTCTAGCTTAAATACTTTTCGAGATATCTTGCACACAAGATTTTCAAATTTTGTTTTCAAAGGGACATAACTCAGAAAAGGGGCATAACTTGGACATGAAAAAAAATATGGGTCAACTATTTTTTCATGAGGAATCTTAATATGAAATTTCAAAACCCTAGCATTCACCGTTCAAAAGTTTCAAATTTCACCAAAAAGTGGAAAAATCAATCAAAATTACAAAATTCCGTATTTTTGTCAAAATTTAACAGAAAGTTCTCAAAAGTTAATCAGGTCATCTACTCATCAGCCTCAACCAGTATACCAAATATGAAGGCTCTAGCTTAAATACTTTTCGAGATATCTTGCACACAAGATTTTCAAATTTTGTTTTCAAAGGGACATAACTCAGAAAAGGGGCATAATTTGGACATGAAAAAAAATATGGGTCAACTACTTTTTCATGAGGAATCTTTATATGAAATTTCAAAACCCTAGCATTCACCGTTCAAAAGTTTCAAATTTCACCAAAAAGTGGAAAAATCAATCAAAATTTCAAAATTCCGTATATTTGTCAAAATTT
Source organism: Rugalucina vietnamica (assembly GCA_964017185.1). Classification (NCBI taxonomy): domain Eukaryota; kingdom Metazoa; phylum Mollusca; class Bivalvia; order Lucinida; family Lucinidae; genus Rugalucina; species Rugalucina vietnamica. Next base: position 66,540,859 of record OZ024870.1, read on the forward strand.
AACAGAAAGTTTTCAAAAGTTAATCAGGTCATCTACTCATCAGCCCCAACCAGTATACCAAATATGAAGGCTCTAGCTTAAATACTTTTCGAGATATCTTGCACACAAGATTTTCAAATTTTGTTTTCAAAGGGACATAACTCAGAAAAGGGGCATAACTTGGACATGAAAAAAAATATGGGTCAACTATTTTTTCATGAGGAATCTTAATATGAAATTTCAAAACCCTAGCATTCACCGTTCAAAAGTTTCAAATTTCACCAAAAAGTGGAAAAATCAATCAAAATTACAAAATTCCGTATTTTTGTCAAAATTTAACAGAAAGTTCTCAAAAGTTAATCAGGTCATCTACTCATCAGCCTCAACCAGTATACCAAATATGAAGGCTCTAGCTTAAATACTTTTCGAGATATCTTGCACACAAGATTTTCAAATTTTGTTTTCAAAGGGACATAACTCAGAAAAGGGGCATAATTTGGACATGAAAAAAAATATGGGTCAACTACTTTTTCATGAGGAATCTTTATATGAAATTTCAAAACCCTAGCATTCACCGTTCAAAAGTTTCAAATTTCACCAAAAAGTGGAAAAATCAATCAAAATTACAAAATTCCGTATTTTTGTCAAAATTTAACAGAAGGTTCTCAAAAGTTAATCAGGTCATCTACTCATCAACCCCAACCAGTATACCAAATATGAAGGCTCTAGCTTAAATACTTTTCGAGATATCTTGCACACAAGATTTTCAAATTTTGTTTTCAAAGGGACATAACTCAGAAAAGGGGCACAACTTGGACATGAAAAAAAATATGGGTCAACTATTTTTTCATGAGGAATTTGTATATGAAATTTCAAAACCCTAGCATTAACCGTTCAAAAGTTTCAAATTTCACCAAAAAGTGGAAAAATCAATCAAAATTTCAAAATTCCGTATTTTTGTCAAAATTTAACAGAAAGTTCTCAAAAGTTAATCAGGTCATCTACTCATCAGCCCCAACCAGTATACTAAATATGAAGGCTCTAGCTTAAATACTTTTCGAGATATCTTGCACACAAGATTTTCAAATTTTGTTTTCAAAGGGACATAACTCAGAGAAGGGGCATAACTCGGACAAGAAAAAAAAGTACGGGTCAACTATTTTTTCATGAGGAATACTCACATAAAATTTCAAATCCCTAACATTAACCATTCAAAAGTTAACAGACGTACACACGCACACACACACAGACAGACAGACAGACAGACAGACAGACAAGCCGAAAGCAATATGCCCTTCCAACTTTTTCAAAGTTGGGGGCATAAAAAATATCAAAATTCTTTCAACGAAATTTTCAATTTTTATAGCTGAAAAAATTCTCTGCATATAGCATGGGCATGTTTTCGTAATGATTCCACATGGATAAAACAATTAAAAGGCAAGGCAAGTGGCTCTACACCATTACATAGCAGTTTTTGTTAACAACAGCATTTCAATGTAGGCAAACTTACACAGCATATTCTGTCCTGATCTGTTTTGCTGCGGGAACCAGTAAGCCCAATGTGGCTTCTACAGCACTCAAGACGGTCTCTCCCATTCCCGACGAATTCAACAACTTTCTCATATCGTCACTGGAAAATATAGGAAGACAAAATTAACCCATTAGTGACAAATGGACTTGCCCATACTAATCATTTGAGCCACCTCGTGGAAAAACCAACAATGTGGTTTCCGAACAGGTCTGACACAAATCAGGCTGTACAGTCACCGAAGATAGCTAGAAGCTTGAAATTTCAGATTTAAGTAGAAGAGGAACTGTACTATCCGAGTAGCGAAAACAAAGGCGCTGATCAGCTTCGCGGTTACCGCGAAGCTGATCTGCGCCTTTGTTTTCGCATATGCAAATTGTTGGTTTTCCCATGAGGTGGCTCATTTGGGTTAGTCCACTCCTGTTTCTAGGAGACATCAGGGTTGATTTAGATTTTTTTTTTTTAAGAAATACTGTCAAGCAAACAGAATAGTCCCACAAGGGATGCTGAAATTTCCAGTGTCACATTTGAGGCCATACTTTTTGCCTGTGCCCCTTGAATAGGACAAAAGGCTGGCTTATATGAGTTAATTAAAAGATTACTAACGAGCTGCATCATGAGAAAACCAGATTTTTGCATAAGCAAAAAAAAAAAGCGCAGATCAGCTTTGCAGTAACTGTGAAGCTGATCAGAGCCTTTGTTTTTCACAAAACAGATAGTACAATTTTTCTTCTTCTTAAATCTGAAATTTCAAGCTTATAGCCTACTTCTGTGACTGTACATATCGGTTTGTGTCAGACCTGTTATGAAACCCAGAAGACAAGTTTTCTCGCGTCACGGCTCACTTGATGCTCTTGAATATTGAGGCTTTCAGAGCACAGGGTTCCCACGGATAATATAAAATGAACTTCCATGACTTTTCCATGATAATTCCATGATCAGAGTTAAATTTCCAGGACTATTTTTTCTGTTCATGAATTTATTTTTTGTCATATCACACTGCATAAAAGGCAAGAAAGGATAATTATATTGAAAAGTAACTAACTTCAAGGTATTATCTTGTTTTCTGATGAAGAAAAATTAGTTTGAATGCCCTGTTGAAAAACAGAGCTTTATTTATCAATACTTATTGAGCGAGCAAAGCGAGCAAGGAAAATATGAATGCCAGAGACATCCAAACTGGCATTTCATAACGAAATTCCATGATTTATCCATGATATTTTATCATTTTTCAAATTTCATGACTTTTCCATGCTTGAATTTTTTTTAGCTATTTTCCATGTTTTCCAGAGCCCGTGAGAACCCTGAGAGCAGTTTCATACCAACCAGACTGTGAAATAACAGACAATGGCCTTGATTTAAAATTTATATATTTATTTTTTTTTAAATTAGTTTTACGTCCCTTTCAAGATTATTTCAGCTCATATGAGACCTGACGGGCTAATCAGTAGATGGGCAAGAACCCCGAGAAAAACCACCTGGCACAACCGCAAGCAGAACTTGGCTTGACTCACGTGGCCAGTGTGTGGCTTGAATCCACACCAGACACATCGGTGAGATGATCAAGTGATTAAGAAACAGGGCTCTTAACAGCTCGGCCATGGATGCTGCTATGATTTGAAATTTAACAATGAAGAAATATAGGCATTTCCATAAATTGATTATGCTCATTCAGAGGGGTTAACATTATAGAGAACTATTGCTTTTATATTGTTTCAGAAATATATGAGCCGCCTCATGGGAAAACCAACAATGTGGTTTCCGAACAGGTCCGACACAAACCGGCCTGTATAAGCACAGAAAAGAGCTAGAAGCTTGAAATTTTGGAGTTAAGGAGAGGAGGAATTGTACTATCCGAGTACTGCGAAGCTGATCTGCGCCTTTGTTTTCGCCTATGCAGATTGTTGGTTTTCCCATGAGGCGGCTCATATAATCTTATTTTGTGACTTTCACCTATTTTTCACATAATCACACACACACAAATCAATTCCAAACTGCTTTCAAATATATCTTTTTTGTTTGTTGATCCAAGTCAATAATTTTAGTCATGTCAAGACGGAGCCACTGATTTCTTGGTAGGAACCAGTATATGTTGGCCCAAGGCCCTACCAGGCAGAATTGGCCATCCCTATATTGAACTTGGTTAGATGGCAGCTAAAATGATACAGAATAAAACAGAATTTTTTTCCATACCAGCATGCGTAAATATGCTGCCAGATTTTCTGCAGCTTTCGAGCAGCCAGTTCCCCAGATGTAGTCAAAGTTCCTGTAGGGGAGGTCACTGTCATGTTATCACTCCTGCCTGCAGGCTGAGACTGGGAAGAGTTAATGTTCCTGGTGTCACTGTGAGATGAGGAGGGCGTACCACTTCTTCCTGCACTCTTGACTAGATTAGTGTTATCACAGGTTTGTTGTGGTTGACTAGACTGATGCTGAAATGAAAAAAAATAACATTTGAGACTTCCCCTTAGATAAAACCTACAAACCGGCCTAAACAGTCGAAGAAGAAGGCTAGGAGCTTGAATTGCAATATCTATGTAGCGAAAACAAAAGTCAGCTCTGATTTTCTCATGATGCAGCTCATTTATATGCCATTCTTGATATCTTTTTTTTAATTCAGATTTTAGCTCATATTAGAAAGGCCAATCATTAAGTGCAGTGGAAATGGAGCATCCCAGGAAAAACCGCCTGAATCACCCGCCAGCAGAACTTGGCTTGTCTCATGTGCCCCATGCGAGGTCTATCACTTTTTTGCTTATAGTCCATGGATACAGCAGTGAAATGATTGATTTGTAAATTGCATGCAAAAAAAACTTTGTTTACAGTATCTTTATACACCCCAATCTCTTTAATTTTGCTATATACCTATGAATTTTACTTTCGGTATAACATGGATTGTATAGCTAACATACCATATTCATTCCAATTAGCAAACAGTGCGCTTAACTTTTCAAAAGAACTTAAATTAAGGTAGCTAAATATCGTTCTAATTAGTGCCCATTAGGACCGAGAATGACAGATAAACCGCTGAAATAACCATGTCATAAATGAGCCACCTCATGGGAAAACCAACAATCTGCATAGGCGAAAACAAAGACGCAGATCAGCTTCGCGGTAACCGCGAAGCTGATCAGCGCCTTTGTTTTCGCTACACTGATCGTACAATCTCTCTTCTTCTTTAATCCAAAATTTCAAGCTTCTAGCCTGCTTCTGTGACTGTACAGGTCGGTTTGTGTCGGACCTGGTCGGATACCCCGAAGACTGGTTTTCTCGTGTCGCGGCTCAAATATCAATGATGATGGCATTTAAGTGTGTCATTCATTTCAAAATAAGAGTTTAATCATTTAATGTTAAGTTAAATATGGTATTTATGTATAAAATTGTTGTAAATACCAATATCCTAGTCGAGCAGTGTGCGCTTAGGCACATATCTGTCAAAAATGATCAGGGTGTGCGCTTATTGGAGCATGTGCGCTAATTAGAACGAGTACAATATAAATTTTCTTGGACCTAAAAACAGTGTTATAAAGAGGTTGTGGTGTATGTAGTTTACTTGTTGTTTGAGATAGTCTTCTAGACTAGATATTGTCTGTATATCTAAGTCTCCCCGGCCAACTTTGTCACAGAGGACGGCCAACTGGCGTACTCCATCCACCACACCAGCGAATGAACTACCATACCTGGAATACACAGCAAAATCATTATACCAGAGGACCAATGGTCCTGTAAACGCTCACCTGAGATCTGCTGCATATACGTGAACCAATAAACATGTTTTAATATAATGGTATTTAACCCCAGTGTAAGGGCAGATGAAGCCCTAGAGCGATTTTCTTTTTTCAGAATAATCAATATTCTGTCCATTTGCCAATTTCCTGCTGGCTTTTCCCTTCAAATGACATTTTAACAGTTTTTCCCATTCAAATTCATGGGCAACCCATGTTGACCTTGCCATAAACTGGGTCATGGTTGTCACAGGTCATGATTTAGATATACATTGTAGTACTTTAGACATCGATGCTTCACTCCAAAGTTCATGGAAATTTGTCAAATGGTTCAGAGAAAAAGATTTATATGGGCATTGCGGCCATCTTGGTAATGAAACCTAGATTATTAATAAACACATTGGTTCCCCCATCCTATAGATGCTTCAGATAAAATTTGGCTTAAATTGGCTAAGTGGTTTCAGAGGAGAAGAATTTATATGTATAATGCCCCAGGGTGGGGGAAGATGAGCCCCAGTACCAGGATCCATTTTTTTTCAGAATCATTAATATTCAGTCCTACTGCCCATCTCCTGTAAGACTTTCACTTTATATGACATTTTAAAGTTCTCCCAGTTCAAATGCATTGGTGACCTATGTTGACCTTGCCGTAAAAAAGGTCAAGGTCATCACAGGGTCATGATTTATATACACATTGTAGTGCTTGAGCCATAGATGTTTCATGCCAAGTATCGTTGAAATTGGTCCACCGGTTCTGGAGAAGAAGATTTTTGAAGGGTTTTTACCATATATGGGCATGGCGGCCATCTTGGTCATGTGACCTGGATTTCTGATATACATATTGGTTCCCCCTTCCTATTGATGCTTCACATAAAATTTGGCTTTGATTGGCCAAGCGAATTCAGAGGAGATGATGTTTGAATATTATGGTAATGTACAGGTATATTGCCCCGGGATGGGGGCAGATGAGCCCCTGGGGTCAAAATTTTTCAGAATCATCAATATTCAGTCCCACTGCCCATTTCCTGCAAGATTTTCACTTTAAATGACATTTTAAAATTTTTCCCCATTCAAATGCATTGGTGACCTATGTTGACCTTGCCGTAAAGAAGGTCAAGGTCATCTCAGGGTCACGATTTATATACATATTGTAGTGCTTGAGCCATCAATGCTTCATGCCAAGTTTTGATGAAATCCGTCCATTGGTTCTGGAGAAGAAGATTTTTGAAGGGTTTTTACCATATATGGGCATGGCGGCCATCTTGGTCATGTGACCTGGATTTCTTATTTACATATTGGTTCCCCCTTCCTCTTGATGCTTCACATAAAATTTGGCTTTGATTGGCCAAGCCAATTCAGAGGAGATGATGTTTGAATATTATGGTAATGTACAGGTATATTGCCCCGGGGTGGGGGCAGATGAGCCCCTGGGGTCAATTTTTTTTTCAGAATCATCAATATTCAGTCCTACTGCCCATTTCCTGCAAGATTTTCACTTTAAATGACACTTAAAAATTTTTCCCCATTCAAATGCATTGGCAACCTATGTTGACCTTGCCGTAAAATAGGTCAAGGTCATCACAGGGTCATGATTTATATATACATTGTAGTGCTTGAGCCATCAATGCTTCATGCCAAGTTTCGTTGAAATCAGTCCACTGGTTCTGGAGAAGAAGATTTTTGAAGGGTTTTTACCATATATGGGCATGGCGGCCATCTTGGTCATGTGACCTGGATTTCTTATATACACATTGGTTCCCCATTCCTATTGATGCTTCACACAAAATTTGGCTTTGATTGGCCAAGCGGTTTCAGAGAAGAAGAGCTTTGAAAATGGTGGACGACGGACGACGCCGACGCCGACGGACGGACGCCGGGTGCCTCCCTATCCTATAACATCACCTGAGAGCCTTCGGCTCAGGTGAGCTAAAAAACAAACACATCTATGCAGCATACAAAAATTTTAAGAGCTGAGAAAATTAAAACTTTTCATTTTATTTATTTATTTTTGTTTTTCTCTTATTTTTGCTTGAACAGGGGATGACATTTTAATGCTAACCCACAATTTTTATTTTAGAGCAAAACAAAGAATAAGAGCTGTCGCAGGATAGCGTGCTTGACTGCTTCTGACCTTTTTCAAACATAAGGCCAACCTCAACCTGAAACACAAAGCGTTATGCTCATACATCTTTTTGCCTTAATGCTTTAAGGCAAAATCACTGAACCATGACACTTAACTATAACTACCTAAGTAGACGGAATATTTCCATCGGTATTCCGTTAAATCTCTCCATACCGACGGAAATGGGATATATTCAGCCCTTGGTCGAAAATGAAAATTCAGCAAAACTCCAAAACTGTGCTATTCTAACTTATGTTGGATCTTTTCTTACATATATGATATAAATTATAAATGTTCTAGTTGTCAAACTACGCAGAATCATTAAATACTCCATTTTTTCTATGGAAAATTTCAGAGACGTCTATAAATAGATCAGGGGAGACTACTGTAAAATTAGTGAATCAAAGTCGACAATCGTTTGTTTTTCTACATTAATTTAAACGTTTCAGGCAATTTTATGTGTTTACTGGAAGATATTCGACACTGAAACAAACGCACAACAAAAATGATACGATTAATAGCAAAATAACATAGCTGCAAGTCGCTTACAAAATCCGCAATCTGTTCGACCAAGGTTTAAATGCAACCTATGCTAAGCTGTCAGGGAAGTGGAACGAGGTACCAAAGTGGAGCGGAGTGACAGTTAGCCAGCTGATCTACTACCTAAGGTTTAAAGGTCTCACTCATATTTTGAAAGGAGTATGTTCATATACCAACTGAGGAGTAGGTTCATTTACCAACAAGGCAAAATCACTGAACCATGAAATAAGGTCACACTGACCTATAGCTACTTTAGAGTCAAAGGTCTAGTCAAACTAACTTGTAATGTGAAAGAAATATGATCACATACCCATTGAGTGTTGAGAAATAAAGCAAAATCACTGAACCATGAAATTAGGTCATAGTGACCTTTAAGTATGTTTGGGTTAAAAGTCTGGTCATACTCATTCATAATCTGAAAAAAGTAAGAAAAAATACCCCCCGAGTGTCGAGATATAAGGCAAAATCACTGAACCATGAAATTAGGTCACAGTGACCAAGGAATACTTCGGGTCAAAGGTCTTGTACGTGAAAACAGTATGTTCAAAATGAGTGCCGAGATAAAAGGCAAAATCACTGAACCGTAAATGACCTAGGACTACATGAGGGTCAAAAGTCTTGTCATACACAAACATAGTGTTTAAGAAGTTTGTTCATAAACCAAATGAGTGCCGAGATATAAGGCAAAATCACTTAACCGTGAAATCAGGTCACAGTGACCTATTAGTATATTGGGGGTCAAAGGTCTGGTCATACTCACTCATAATCTGAAAGAAGAACGACAAGAGGACCAATGGTCCTGTAAACGCTCACCTGAGATCTGCTGCATATACCAATAAACATGTTTGAATATTATGATATTTAACCCCAGTGCAGGGACAGATGAAGCCCTTGGGCCATTTTCTTCTTTTTTTTCAGAATAATCAATATTCTGTCCATTTGCCAATTTCCTGCTGGCTTTTCCCTTCAAATGACATTTTAACAATTTTCCCCATTTAAATGCATGGTCAACCCATGTTGACCTTGCCATAAACTGTGTCAAGGTCATCACAGGGTCATGATTTATGTATACATTGTAGTACTTAAGCCATAGATGCTTCACACCAAGTTTCTTTGAAATAGGTCCACAGGTTCCGGAGAAGAAGATTTTTGAAGGGTTTTTACCATATATGGGCATGGCGGCCATCTTCGTCATGTGACCTTGGTTATTTATATATACATTGATTCCCCTTCACATGAAATTTGGCTTTGATTGGCCAACCGGTACAGAGAAGATGTTTGAATAGTATGGTAATATACATGTATAATGCCCCGGGGTTGGGGCAAATATGCCCATGGGGTCCAATTTTTTTCAGAATCATTAATAGTCAGTCCTACTACCCATTTTCTGCTAGACTTTCACTTTAAATAACATTTTAAAGATTTTCCCCATTCAAATGCATTGGCGACCTATGTTGACCTTGCCGTAAAATAGGTCAAGGTCATCCAAAGGTCATAATTTATAAACACATTGTAGTACTTCAGTCCCCGATGCTTCATGCCAAGTTTCGTTGAAATCGGTCCATTGGTTCAGGAGAAGAAGATTTTTGAAGGGTTTTTACCATATATGGGCATGGCGGCCATCTTGATCATGTGACCTGGGTTATTTATAAACATATTGATTCCCCCTTCCCATAGATGCTTCCTATAAAATTTGGCTTTGATTGGCCAAGTGGTTTCAGAGAAGAAGATCTTTGAATATTTTTGTAATAAACATGTATATTGCCCCTGGGTGGGAGCAGACCAACCCCTGTGGTCCAATTTTTTTTTTTCAGAATTACCTACCTTCAGTCCATTTGTCCATTTCCTGCAAGTTTTGCCTTTCAAATAACATTTTAACAATTTTCCCCATTCAAATGCATGGGTGACCTATGTTGACCTTGCCGTAAAATAGGTCAAGGTCATCCAAAGGTAATAATTTATAAACATATTGTAGTACTCCAGTCCCGGATGATTCATGCCAAGTTTCGTTGAAATCGGTCCAGTGGTTCCGGAGAAGAAGAATTTTGAAGGGTTTTTACCATATATGGGCATGGCGGCCATCTTGGTCATGTGACCTGGATTATTTATAAACACATTGGTTCCCCCTTCCCATAGATGCTTCATATAAAATTTGGCTTTAATTGGCCAAGCGGTTTCAGAGAAGAAGATCTTTGAAAATGGTGGACGACGACGGACGGACGACGACGGATCATGGCCATACTATAAGCTCACCTTGTGAGCCTAACGGTTCAGGTGAGCTGAAAATATACTAACTGAGGGTCGAGATTTAAGGCAAAATCACTGGACCATGGAAAGTAGGTCAACCCACCCTTACCGTCATGACACACAAGTCAGTGTCACAAAATTAAAAGATGAATGACCAACAATCTTCCTAAGTTGTTTCTATTTAGAAATAATAAGAAAAATTTCAGGGAGTTCTAGATTTTGACCTCTAGCCCCACCCCCCTGACTCCGACCCAGACGCCCGATGTCATGGAACCTAAAATGTATGAAGTATGAATGCTTTATGATAAGTTGTTGTCAAGATATGGACTCTTTGTAAAAGTTACACAGCAGTACATCCATTTGTTAGTGTTCTAGTTTTTAACCCCTCCCCACCCCACAGGCATGGACCCATGGTTCCGATGCCCTGAAATAAAACTCCCTACAGGGTGCCTATGATCCAAGTATGAAAGCCCTCTGATAAAAGATTTTCAAGACATAGACCTCTAGAATACTATACCACAGAAAAGCCATTATCAGCTGGGTTCTAGATTTTAACCTCTAGCCCCACCCCACAGGCATGGACCCAGGGATCCGATGCCATGGAATGAAAGCCAACCCTACAAGGTATCAATGGCCCAAGTATCAATGCTTTCTGATGAGTGGTTGTCAAGATATGGACTTCTAGAAAACTTTTACGCAAGTGTGACACGCACATGCACACGAACGGGAATGTGGATGACCGAGGCTACTACAATAGCTCTATGCACTTCGTGCAGTCGAGCTAAACATAACTGTTAGCATCTCAGTTTTAATGTTTCTTAGAAAGCTTCTGAAAAGTAGACTATCAGTACTTAATGCACATTTCTTTTACCATCAAATGACAATTTTAATCTTCTTGTACATAGTAAGAATGGATATGGCGAATATCTCTTTTTCTCTTATAAAAGTGTGCCTCCTGATGGATAAACACTTACATATTTCTCTGTACACATTTTTCAAGGAAACCCATGGCTTCTCTTATTATCACAGACACATCTTCTAGTTTTACCACTGCAAGGAAATGTTGGGAGCATATTTTATTTCATATTCTAACACAACATTATCATCTTTCCCATTGAACCAACTGCAAACATCATCATTTGCAAATAAACAATAATTCACTGTAAACCAAATTACGCATGTAACGTGGCATTTTTGTGACGTCACACATAAACATTCATCCGCCAAGAATGAGTCCACTGGAAAACATTTTGAAATGTAAGCATTTATTTATTGCTTGGGTTAGATTCCAAATAATTTTACTTTACGGTGAAATATCTTTGATTAACACATGATGTTGTTGGGCAGATGTGATATTTAATTCACTCTGGCTGCGCCGTCATAAATTAATACATCGCAATCTGCCCACCAACATCCCATGTTAATCACAATAATTCACTGTAAAGTAAAATTATTTTTCAAGCCAACTCACTTTTCTTACTCATGCTATGAGTATGGAGACAGCAATTTCTAAGAAAAGTTGTGCACTTTACAAATCATTTTTAATTCTAACACACCTCGCTTATATAGCCAATGGTAAAAAACGTGTTATATTGTGCAACAATTTCACTGGGCGAATAAGCGTGACGTTACTTTGCGGCATTTGTGACGTCAGCTATCCCACAAAGCAGCGTTAGACGGTGAAACGTCGTTTTAGCGCACAACAAACGTAATAAGTGTGTGTAAATACCAGCATTACAGTCAAATATTTGGCGGGATATCTGCAATGCAATGGCGGAAAGCTGAACGATATCGACGGTTTCAGCAACATTTATTCTGTTTATTATGTGTTAGAATCGAAATAGATCAGCTCAAGTGCGTGAATTGTTGAGTAATAATTCACTGTTTGTCGGTCAATTGTAAGAAGATAAATCACTCGCGCTACGCGCTCGTGATTTGATCTTCTTTACAACTGACCTCAAAACAGTGAATTATTACTCAACAATTCACTGCTAGAGCTGATCTATTTCTTAATTAGAGCATAAAAAATTATTTTGGAGTATAAAATTGAAAGTCTTTTGTTAAACTTTTTAATAATTTTGATTATTTTGCACATCCAGGTACTTCTAATACATTAAGACAATCTATGTTAGGAGCAAAAATTAAGATATCAAAATTTTTCAACTTCAAATTATCATTTTAAAATAATGGTTTACTGCATAGGCCTGTTTTTGTAATGCAGTGCCAGATTTTCTTATTGAAATAATCACTTGAGCCGCCTCGTGGGAAAACCAACAATGTGGTTTCCGAACAGGTCTGACACAAACCAACCTGTACCGTCACAGAAGCAGGCTAGAAGCTTGAAATTTTGGAGTTAAGTAGAGGAGGAATTGTACTATCCGAGTAGCGAAAACAAAGGCGCTGATCAGCTTCGCGGTTACCGCGAAGCTGATCTGCGTCTTTGTTTTCGCATATGCAGATTGTTGGTTTTCCCACAAGACGGCTCACTTACAACAAGACATTGAAAACCTACCTTTTTCTTCCTTCAGATTTTGTACGAGGTAGTCAATGTTCTGAGCTAAGGGTCGAGGAAACACAATGCCAAAGACAGCTATCCAATGCCTGCAAAGCATGAATATCATATAAATTTTATAACATGCATCACTAAAAATCAGGATTTGGCAACACATTAATTTCTGCTTTATAACAAAGTTTGTTTTGGGCTTATCATCCAAGTCAACATTTTTTTCAGGCATTTTGGGATGGAGCCATCACTGGGTGTTATTCAGTGCTATGTGAAGTTGTGTTTTACTCAAGGACCCAATACAACACAATGGGGATAAAACCCAGGACCTGAGGTTATAAAACTTTTTTCATGCTCAACAAAGCTGAGCTTGAAATTTATCCTGCTCATAAATGTTAAAATGCCAACAATTGTTGGCATTTAAACATTTATGAGCAGGATAAATTACCCGATTTTGAGGTACAAGTATGGACCTGAATTTTCCACTTATTTTGACTATTTCAGCATTTATGAGCAGTTGAAATTTCATGCTCAGCTGAGCTGAGCTTGAAAAAAGTTTTATAACCTCGGGGCCAGGGCCACTCAATTCTGATGTTCTAACACTAGGCCACTGTGTTCCCCACAACAAAGGATGTGGTTTTAACTGCCTTTATCTAATTTTTCTTTAAACTGAGATCTGTAACGGTATATTGTCTAAATTCATCAAATAAAATTTTAAGCTATATTTTACTTACTTTTTAATAGATTCTAAGATACCTCTCAATGACCAGGGAGGTTTTCTGAAGACTATCTCTTGCCTGAAATCAGACAGGAACTACTGGAAAGTTTGGATGTATTTGTATGACTTTTATGTCACAAACTATCTACTCAAGAATTATTTAGAAATTCTTGAATTAACAAGGCAGCAGTGTTGAGAACTCGGAATTTGTCAGGCATTCAATTTGATATTAGTGAAAATTAATTTTGTCTACAGTTTAACTCATTTAAGCCTGGCGTCCCTTTTATGGGATATAGGCAAACAGAGTAGCCCCAGATGTGATGCCGCAGAATGCGGCGTCCCATCTGGGGCTATTCTGTTTGCTTAGAGAATTTTCATCAAAAAATTGAACAAAATTTTAAAATCACTCCTGATGCCCCTAAAAATGAAAGTGGACTCATCCAAATGATAATGATGGGAAAATCCATTCGTTAAATATGGGTTAAACTTGACTATCATGCACAAGGACACATCTCAGTGCCAGGCTGCTAGTAGAGTTCCAATCACCAACCTCTGATGCACTAAGCCACAGTGCCTCCTCAATCAAAACCTTTGGTCTACTGATCAACAGTCACAGAATTAATAAGAGCCGCCACATTAGAAAACCAACACCAGAGGACCAATGGTCCTGTAAACGCTCATCTGAAATTTGCTGTATATATCTTTGAATATTATTGTAATATACATACATGTATATTGCCCCAGGGTGGGGGCAGACCAACCCCTGGGGTCCAAATTTTTTCAGTTTTCCAGAATCACATATTTTCAGTCCATCTGCCCATTTCCTGCAAGTTTCTCCTTTCAAATGACATTTTAACAATTTTCCCCATTCAAATGCATGGGCAACCTATCTTGACCTTGCCGTAAAATAGGTCAAGGTCATCCAAAGGTCATAATTTATAAACACATTGTAGTACGTAATTCCCCGATGCTTCATGCCAAGTTTCATTGAAATCGGTCCAGTGGTTCCGGAGAAGAAGAATTTTGAAGGGTTTTTACCATATATGGGCATGGCGGCCATCTTGATCATGTGACCTGGATTATTTATAAACACATGGATTCCCCCTTCATATAGATGTTTCCTATAAAATTTGGCTTTGAATGGCCAAGCGCTTTCAGAGAAGATCTTTGAATATCATTGTAATATACGTGTACATTGCCCCAGGGTGGGGGCAGACCAACCCCTGGCGTCCAATTTTTTTCAGAATCACATTTCTTCAGTCAATTTGCCCATTTCCTTCAAGTTTTTCCTTTCAAATAACATTTTACCAATTTTCCCCATTTAAATGCATGGGCAACCTACGTTGACCTTGCTGTAAAATAGGTCAAGGTCATCCAAAGGTCATAATTTATAAACACATTGTAGTACTCCAGTCCCCGATGCTTCACGCCAAGTTTCGTTGAAATCAGTCCAGTGGTTCCGGAGAAGAAGAATTTTGAAGGGTTTTTACCATATATGGGCATGGTGGCCATCTTGGTCATGTGACCTGGATTATTTATAAACAAATTGGTTCCCCCTTCCCATAGATGCTTCATATAAAATTGAACTTTGATTGGCCAAGCGGTATCAGAGGAGATCTTTGAAAATGGTGGACGACGGACGGACGACAGATGGACGACGGATCATGGCCATCCTATAAGCTCACCTTGTGAGCCTAACGGCTCAGGTGAGCTGAAAATGCATAGGGGAAAACAAAGATGCAGATAAGGTTTGCAGTAACTGCACAGCTGATCAGTGTCTTTGTTATCACTTTACAGTAAGTAAAATCCCTCTTCTTCTTAAATATGAAATTTCGAGCTTCTAGCCTGCTTCCGTGACTGTACTGTACAGGTCCGTTTGAGTCAAGACCTCGTTGGAAACCAAAATTGGTTTTCTCATGCAAAGGTTCATATAAATTTTCTCCAAGATGTAACCTGCACGACAGGAATGATAATGTAGCTGTGGCTAATGATGAAAGAGCCGCCTCGTGGGAAAACCAACTATGTGGTTTCCAAACAGGTCCGACACAAACCAGGCTGTTCAAGCACAGAAGAATGCTAGAGACTGGAAATTTTGGATTTAGAAAGTTGATGAATTGTACTATCTGTGTAGCGAAAACAAAGGCACTGATCAGCTTCGCGGTTACCGCGAAGCTGATCTGCGTCTTTGTTTTCGCATATGCAGAATGTTGGTTTTCCCATGTGTCGACACAAAACTTACCACATGTCACTATACGCCATCTCCATCTCCTTCTCTAAAACTTTGCCCAGAGATGCTCGGAGTAGTGATTTGACCTTAGAATAGATATCTTCTATCTGGAGTCACAAAAATAAAAAGTTAAAAAGTATGGGCTTCTTCTTTTTTAAATCTTTGCAATAGATGACTTCTATCTGGGGACTGGGGTTAAGGGTTTGACTATGTTTTTATTATTTTTTTTTTTTCTGACTTTTTAAAAAAAAAATAAATAAATTCCTTAACCATGGCTACTAGCTGGAGTCATTTTGTGACAACAGTTAACTTAACAATACATTAGATAACATCCGTTTTATGTATACCCCCACATGCCCCACTTGTATATAGCGAAACTGGGGTCTGCAGGGGTATAGCTATTTTTCATATTTATGCTCAAAAACATAGACTGTGGGTACTCGTTAGAACCGCCTCGGCGAGGCAGTTCTAAGGTGTATCCACAATCTATGTTTTCAGCAAAAATATGAAAAATATCAATATGTTTCAGCTGAAAATTTTCAAATTTTAAAGTTAAAAAAATATCTGTTTATTACATGGGCAAGTTTTCGCAATGACTTTTCCTGGGCTATGGAGACCCTAAATGAACCTGCTAACACATGACAACACACCTGCTTTCGTCCCATATAATATGAGCCGCCTTGTGGGAAAACCAACAATGTCCGACACGAATCTACCTGTACAAGCACAGAAAAGAGCTAGAAGCTTGAAATTTTGGATTTAAGTAGAAGAGGAATTGTACTATCCGAGTAGTGAAAACAAAGGCGCTGATCAGCTTCGCAGTTACTGTGAAGCTGATCTGCGCCTTTGTTTTCGCCTATGCAGATTGTTGGTTTTCCCATGAGGCGGCTCATATTTTCAAAGCTGACCTTTTCTTATTAAAATACTAGTGTTAGATGTATACTAACAGCGCAAGCTAACATAACATGGTTACCAAAAATTAGGAAAATATATATGTGTTCCCCTGTACAAAAGTGGGGTGTAAAGAGTTTATATCTCATGAACATGCCAATATGATGTCAAGAGCTCAATACCAGAAGCTCATGAGCTAAGGGAAGCAGTTTAAGAGCCAAGGCATGATCGCATGGGCCATTTTAGGATTCAGAACAGAAAATACCCTCCTCAACAACCTACCAATTTCTCCACAGTATAACAGCTTTCTTCCACCAGCAAGTTCTGCGCTATGGACGGCCCTTCCCCGGTAGAGGTAGATTGGCCTGGAATGGCTGGGTGTGGCCCCGGGGTGCTCCCTTCCTGCCTCAGGGGGGTGGGGATGGAGTGACTAAGACTAGTTCCTGTGTCCGGAATGACTTTGTTTGGAGTTAGGGAAGATCTTGGAATGTTTCTACTGGACTGTATAGAAGTTTTCTGATATAGTTTATCCAAGCCCGAGAGCAGGTCTTTCCTGTTATACGCGTTAACTCCACACACCAATGCTTTATTGATTAGATTATTATCATTGGTCAGGAGCACTACATCTGCACCAGGATCTGTAGAAGAAAAAAAAACTGCGTGTTAGTATAATTAATATAATTATACCCTCAAAATGTAAAGATTTTTTTAATTCAAATTATTTTCACAAGTTTGCGATCTATTTTTGTGGTGTTCTAGAGGAATACAGCATACTCTAGCTCTTGATATTATCAACATTAGGCCACACCAAATAAATTAGATTTTCATTCCCACCTGCCCCTGTTCAAAATCTTTTTTTTTATTTGGTTCGAAAAGAACAAAAATACATTTTTCACTATAATCAAGATAATGTATAAATTTCATTTATTTGATTGCCTGTGTGTCTTTTAATGCAAAAATCAAATAAATTTTAAAGGCACCGGGCCTTGAAGACAGTCAAATTGGGTGACCCAAAAGGAAGAAATAAATACACCCAAATATTTGGATGAGAATCTATTAATTTATTTGGTGTTGTCTTAATGTGCATAGAAAATGTAGTCAGATTCTGTCAATTCCTTTTCAAGATATTGAGCAAAAACTAAATTCTGCTGTCAATCAAGGGCCATAACTCAGGCAAAATTTTGTGAAAAAAGACTGGTAATAGTCCAAAGCTAGATCTTGTCACTGTTGACATGTATACAAAATTTGGTTATTAGAGGAAATAACATTCTGACAGACATCAATCAAGGGTGATGTCCTTTATTAGCAAAATGACAGGTAATTCCCCATGTCATATGATGTCAATGTGGATGTGCATATAAAATTTGGTTTAATTCTGTAACTTCAATCTCAAGATATTGAACAGAATACCAAATGTATGTGTGTGACTGTGTGTGCATGTGCGTATGACAGCCCAGAGACAGGTTTACTTGTGGCATGGCTCAAAAGACTATTGCAATGAATACATTTCGAAAACTTGCCCATGCAATATACAGAAAAGATTTTGGTTGTAAAAAAAAAGAAAATTGTATCAGAAAAATCTTGATATTTTTTTTATTTTTGCTCAAAACACAGATTGTGGGTACACATTAGAACTGCCTCAGGCAAAACCGCCTCGCTGAGGCGGTTCTTACGAGTACCCACAATCTATGGTTTGGAGCAAAAATAAGAAAAATAGGTATATCCCTAGGTATATTTATATAAAAGTGGGGTATGAGGGGGTATACATTTCATGAACATGTTTTCCTGCTGGCATTGAATACTTACTATTTTCTCTGTAATGTAAACAGGACATCAAGATCACATCATCATTACAAGTCGCCTTAAACACCCTCGCAGCTGCCTGTGACTCCAGTGGCGTCTGACCTTTGACCTGAGGGTGATTGGTCCTGAACAACTGCTGCAGTAACTTAATCCCTTTATTTGCCTTATTCTGTGTCGCCACTGTAAATTTAGGCATTCCTCTACCAGCCTGCTTTAAGGAGTCTAGTTCTTGAAGAACAATCCACGGAATAAACAACACCGGCTTGCCGTATCCAGTTACTTGACGGTCTTTCAAATCCTGGAAGAACGGCAGGTCACTGATAATAACGTTAGTGTCAACCACAATGTAAAGTTGTTTCTCAACCTGACTGTGAGGGCGGGGGATTTCTGAGCGTTTGGACAGGGACTGTTCCTGCAGGAACTGTTGTAATTCTGCCACTGTAGCTGTCAATGTGCCGCAAACTTTCTCCGGACATAGCTTCATCTGCTCTCGGACTTCAGAAATCTGGAAAGGAAAAACTTATTAATAATTGAGCCGCCTCATGAGAAAACAATCATTCTGCATATGCGAAAACAAAGGCGCAGATCAGTTGTGCAGTAACTGCAAAGCTGCTAATCAGCGCCTCTGTTTTTGCTACACAGATAGTACAATCCCTCTTCTTCTTACATGAGAAATTACAAGCTTCTAGCCTGCTTCTGTGACTGTACAGCCTGGTTTGTGTCAGACCTGGTCGGAAACCCAGATTGTTGGTTTTCCCATGGGACGGCTAATAAAAGCCATATTTTCTTACTTCAAAAAGAGAGAAATTATGCAAAGAGTTGGGTTATAAAGTTCAAAAATAAAAACATCTGGTGTTATGACAGTTTGCGAAATTCCGACAATTCCTGGACCTTGAAAAAATTTAAATTTCCCTGACTTTTCCCTAACGCGTGGCAACTCTGTGTTTTCTAAAGGCCCCCGGGTTTTCTTCACCACAAAAGACCACAGAGTAAAAATCTTCAAGAATGGGTAGATATGTCCTATGAGGTGTAAGTGTTATGTAAGATAAATAATGAGCCTTCACATGAGATAATCAACAATCTGGATTTCTGACCAGGTCAAAACAAACCAGGCTGTACAGCCACAGAAAATAGCAAAAAGCTTTCAATTTCAGATTTAGAAAGTAGACTAGGGGCTCCATTCTCTATACGGAGCAAAAGCAAAGATGCTGATTAGCTGTGGAGTTACTGCATAGCTGATCTGCGCCTTTGTTTTCGCAAATGCAAATTGTTGGTTTCCAGATGCGGCGGCTCATTAATACTGTGTGAACTAACCATAAGATCGACCACCATATCTTCTTCCTCGAATTTAACATCAGATTCCGGTAGCTCAACATCATCGATTTCCATAGCGGAGATTTCTCGTGCCGAAATGTCAGATTTCTTGACTTCTCCAGGCCAACCTGGGAAGAAGTATATGATTTGTAAACTAAAGTATGTTGATAAAGAAACTTGGATTAGTATACTGAAATCAGTTTTCAGTTAGATCAGCAGTTGCTATAGATGTCACATATAGGTCAAAATTGTCATTAAAAGAATATAAATTTAATCAAAGAGATGATCAATAGAACATGCTGTACCGTATTCGTTCAAATGAGTGTACACCCTGCTCATTTCGGAAAAACTTGTACATAAGTGCACACTACTCGACTTGCATATCAGTATTTTACACACATTTTACACATTAATACCGTATCATTCCCTGCATTAAAACTTTACCTTAAATGTTCAAACACTTTTTTTAGATCTATTACGGCAATTCTTACCTCTTGTAGTTCTGACAGGTTGTCTCAGCGGTGGAGACAGGTATCCACTATCACAGTCTGTTGACTTGTCACTGACCACAACCCTCTTATCGTCTGCATCCCCGCCAGACTCCGACAGAGAATCCACTGAAGCCACACTAGACCCAGCTCCATCTCTGAGGTTATCAATCCATGACTGAATGCTCAGAAGCTTGTCTTTATCTCCAATGAACTGTCGGAGGATTCCCGACTGATCTGGATCTTCTGGATGCTCTAGTGATAGATTACTGTCTTCTGAATTCTGTCTTGTAAAGCTTCTAGAGGAACTAGGTGCCTTTGGTTTTGAAACTGAAGCCTGAATTTTCAGGTCTTCAGAAAATGTTGAATTAGTTCCAAGTTTTAACGGTGTACCGGTAGTTTTTAAAACTACATTTCTCGAAACCTTATCATCCACAGCGCCTTTCTTCACCTTTCTCTTGTCCGTTGAATCAAGTAAATCACTATCACGCTTCAGAATTTCTGAAGACTTCCTTTTTGCTGATTTTGTTTCCAATTTTTTACTTTGAGATTTGACATCAGCATTGTTATTTTTATTGTCATATTTTGCCCTTTTCTTCTCAGTCATGCCTTTATCTTCATCTAGAGCCTTCCTCTTTCCTGCCTTTGTTATATTATCATTTAAATCTCTTTCTAACGTCTTATTAAGCTCTCTTGCCAATGCTTCCTTTTGTTTCAAGTTAACATCCAGCGGCTTATTTAAAGCTTTTACTAAAGCTTCTTTTTCCTTAAGGTCTTTATTCAAAGACTTATTCAGTTCTCTTTCTAAAGTTTTTCTATCACTAACTGGTGACTGAACACTTTTTGGTTTTGAAAGACTTTTATCTGATTTCGAAGTATTACTCGTGCCAGCTGATCCAAGATGCTCCAAGCTTTTTTCAGCTGATTTATTAAGAATGTGGAGAGCTTTACTGTATGGATTATTTATCAAACCAGAACTTTGCTTATGTTTATCACTCACTAACTTATCTGGAGGTGCTGGGTTAGACGTTTTACCTCTATTTTCACTGTGAAACTTGGACCCAGCTGCTCCATCACTTCTGAAATTTCTATTTCCAGATGTTCTTGAGCTAATATTCTGTAAGTTTGAGCATTTGTCGGGAGTTTTTGGTGAAGGTGTCAGCAATAATGGAGATTTCTGTGGCAAAGAAGTCCCAGAATATCCACATAAAATCCCTGACTGTGATCCCAAAGATACATTAACATGAAGAGAACTATTGCTTTGATTTGGAGCATTATGGAACTCACTCCTATGTCTTCCTGGTTCATCGTTAAGCCCTTTAAGGGTTATGTCATACTTCCCTTGATGCCCCGCACCAAATAATCCTGGTCTGTTGCCAAATATGGCACCTTTAGAGTCAAAGTTTCTCTCTTGTATGTGACTAGAGACCTTTTTCCCAGTAATTCTGGGATCTGACATATTAGTCCTATGATCTGGGAATGCGCTCGTAGGGTTGGGAACAAATCTAGGCACTGGAACGGGTTGAGGTACTTGGCTTTGTTGATATGTGTTGATATGTCTCCCATATTGCCAACCTGAAATTTGTTCAGAGATATTATTGTGGTCAGTTTCCCTTTGATAAGGCTTAAAATAATGTTGTAATGCCAGTTTCCATAGGGTTGGTAGGTCAGATTTTTCTTATATTTCTCCCTGTCATGTAAGATTTTTTAGTTTAACCCCATGACACATTTGCAGACCATACTGCCCGTTTTAAAATTTGAGCACCAAAAATGCAACAGTGGTGTGTTTGACACATTTTTATGATATGCGCCTTCTTGGTTCAAAATTATGTTGAAATACGATGAAGAAACCATATTGGATTGAGAGTCTGAATGTAAAAGAAACCGTAGCAATAAAACCAGGATCGCAAACTTATTATTTCTTTTATTGGGGTCATAAAAAGGAGTCGGACCTTATTTTGATGGGTCGGTCAAGAAACCGGAATCACAGCATTCTTTTAGGCCTTTAACCTTTAGCATGCTGTAGGCGGCTGCGGTCGCCCGTGGAATACCTATCTGTGCCAACTAGAGGCGACTGCGGTCGACAAGAAAAACCGCTTTCAAATTTCCCGCACTTTTCGCCCACTGCCTACTTATGAATATTAATGAGCGATGCCCAGACAGTTGCGCATGAAAACAACATGGCGGCTTGTGGTTTTGGGACCGATTTGTCGGCCGATTTTGATCGGATTTTCGTTATTTTTGCATTAGAAATGCATTTTCAGCGCTTTTTTCGCTGGTAAATGGAAAATTGGGTGCATTTACACCCGAAATATGACATCGTAACGGTACGTATGATGAATTTTTACGCTAGAAATCGGCGTAACAAAGACTTCCGAAACCGAAAGTAGATTTGTTTACTGCGTTTGTTGAATTTATTCAGCTGTTTTTATGGCTCAAAAATTAAGAAAACACGAAAAAAATTGGAAAAAAACGTCAGTGGGCTGCGATATCGATTTCACTATATTGCTCAGCATGCTAAAGGTTAAAGTCATGCAGGCTGAAAACAAGTCATCAACATAACAGGCATGTACCAGCTGGGGATGGCACTTGCAATTACATAGTTCCTGCATGATGTCACAAACAAGAGTATTTGAGCCGCATCGTGAGAAAACCGGTCTTTGGGGTTTCCGACCAGGTGCGACACAAACTGACCTGTACAGTCACAGAAGCGGGCTAGAAGCTTGAAATTTCAGATATAAGAAGAAGAGGAAATATACTATCCGTGTAGCGAAAACAAAGGCGCTGATCAGCTTCGCGGTTACCGCGAAGCTGATCTGCGCCTTTGTTTTCGCATAGGCAAAAATCCGGTTTTCTCACGATGCGGCTCATTTTGACACATAAAATGGCTGATTTTCCAAGGCAAAGAATTATGTACAGTTACTGTTATCTGATCATGTGAGTTGTTCACAAACCGTTAAAGGTTGACAATGGAATAGATGCATAATTTCTTACATGCTTAATCAGCTAACTGTCACTTTACAGTACTAAACATTTATTTGACCCCATGTATGCAAACAAAAACGGCCATTTTGTGTGGCAGTAAACTTGATATTTGCAGGAACTATCTATACCCTGGGGAGTTCATGTATCCGTGTAGCGAAAACAAAGGCGCTGATCAGCTTCGCGGTTACCGCGAAGCTGATCTGCGCCTTTGTTTTCGCATAGGCAAAAATCCGGTTTTCTCACGATGCGGCTCATTTTGACACATAAAATGGCTGATTTTCCAAGGCAAAGAATTATGTACAGTTACTGTTATCTGATCATGTGAGTTGTTCACAAACCGTTAGAGGTTGACAATGGAATAGATGCATAATTTCTTACAAGCTTAATCAGCTAACTGTCACTTTACAGTACTAAACATTTAGTTGACCCCATGTATTCAAACAAAAACTGCCATTTTGTGTGGCAGTAAACTTGATATTTGCAGGAACTATTTATACCCTGGGGAGTTCATGTGTCTTCCTCAAGGACACAACACAGCACCCCGACGAGGGGACCAAACCCCAAGACCTCTAGATTCACAGTCCATTGCCCTACCATCAGGCTACCGTACTCCTCTAATCTCTTGATATGAACATAAGTTTACAATCATCAGTGTGAAAAGCAAATCTGAGCACAGGTCATCCTATTTTTTGGGGTTCAAAGAGATGGACCACGTTAAATTTGAAACTGTGTTATGATGATGAAGCATGTAATAGAAGAATTGTATACCTTTAATCATGTTGGGGAGCCAACATGTTATGTAGAATTCTGATCAAGCATACATGTGATGAGTTTGAAAGAGGCAACAGGGAGATTGGACTTGGCATTTCATGGAGATT
The DNA here is from genome assembly GCA_964017185.1 of Rugalucina vietnamica. Classification (NCBI taxonomy): domain Eukaryota; kingdom Metazoa; phylum Mollusca; class Bivalvia; order Lucinida; family Lucinidae; genus Rugalucina; species Rugalucina vietnamica. The sequence goes on from OZ024870.1 coordinate 66,564,807, forward strand.
TTTTGAAAATGTATCTACAGAATACATAAGTATATGAGAAAAAAATCTTGATTCGTTTCAGGGTATCAATTTTTTTTTATGCTTTTTAGAAGATCTGTTTGCTTGTTTTGAGATTTAACATCCCAGTCAACAAGTGATCAGTCATGCCGGGACGGAGCCTGCTTCCCATGTGTGAGATACAGTATTTCACATTGACGATAAATAGAATCCATCACTGGTGTACAGCGGAGACAGGAAAACCCAGAGGGTCCAATGTTCCAATGGGAAACAAGCATACCACACACTGCATTCATATCCACATGTCCTTTCAATTCACAATCCATAAATGCTCACAACATTTACAGTTCATTGTATTCAACAGCTTAAAAGCAATTATTGGATTTTGATCACAGGGTAACTGTTACACTGTGTATTAAAACAGTACTCTGGGGAGTTAATGAGCCGCGACGCGAGAAAACCGGTCTTCGGGGTTTCCGACCAGGTCTGACACAAACTGACCTGTACAGTCACAGGAGCAGGCTAGATACTTGAAATTTTGGCTATGAGTAGAAGAGGAATTGTACTATCCGAGTAGCGAAAACAAAGGCGCTGATCAGCTTCGCGGTTACCGCGAAGCTGATCTGCGCCTTTGTTTTCGCCTAGGCAAAAATCCGGTTTTCTCACGATGCGGCTCAAATGTGCCTTGCTCAAGGACACAACACTGTGCCAACAATGGGGATTGAACCCAGGACCTCTTGATTCGGTGTCCGATGCTCTATCCCCACGCAACCATGCTCCCCGATTTTAGAAGTATTTTATTGTAAATTTAATTTCCTGGAGTTTCACATGTAAACAGATGAAAGAAAGGTTGACTTTTAACAAATTGAACTGTAACACATTGATCTCAATGACTTACTTTCTTTGTTTATAAAACATTAAGGTTTAACATCCTAGGGAGCAATACTTCCGCCGCTTGCATTAGTTGAGCCACATCATGAGAAAAATGCAGGGCGCAGATCAGCTATGCAGTAACTGCACAGCTGATCAGCGCCTATGTTTTCACTACAATGATACTCGTCGGATAGTACAATCCCTCTTCTTAAATCCGAAAATTCAAGCCTTTAGAATTGTTCAATGATTGTTTAGACCAGTTTGTGTCAGACCTGAACGGAAACCCTGAAGACTGGTTTTCTCACATCGTGTCTCAGTTTACTCTTACCAAATCTAGGAGAGTTCTCACTAGGACTATCATCCTCTGAGAACTGGGGGGAGAAGCTCGGCTCCTGGGCCTGCCCCTGTAGCCCCTGGGTATCCCCGAGGGTGGGGCCAGCTGAGAGGAGGCTCGCTGACAATATGGGTGGGGATATAGGTCCAGCTGCATCTGGGTTTACCTGTAAATGAACCAATAATTATTGAATCTAGAAAAGATTTTATTTGGCTGGCAGTGATCGAAATTAGCAATAGCCCAATAGCCTGACACTAGCCAAAGGGTTGTCGAGCTAGTAGTTTTTCTCAATTAAACCCATTACCTATATATGATCATATATGTCAGGCTATTGGAAAATTTTGGCAAATGATTAAAGATATAACGGTTCGGGCTAGTGAGGAAAAATCCTAATTTCGACCACTGGTTTAGATGAGTTATATGTCCCAGTTGACCATTTTTCAGTCATGTTGGGACAAAGTCAGCATTTGTTAGGTGAGCCTTCGCATGAGAAAACCAACAATTTGCATATGCGAAAACAAAGACGCAGATCAGCTGTGCAGTAACTGCACAGCTGATCAGCGCCTTTGTTTTCGCCACTTGGATAGTACAATTCCTCTTCTACTTATAAGCAAAGTTTCAAGCTTCTAGCTTTATTCCGTGACTGTACAGCCTGGTTTGTGTCAGACCTGGTCATAAACCCAAATTGTTGGTTTTCTCATGCACAGGCTTAGGTATTATCAGTACATGTACATTGGACAATGGGACATAAGTATGTGTAGCTCTAGGATACATTTTAGGGCTCAAACCCAGGCCCTCTCCATACAGATTCCAACACTCTACCACTAGGCCATAGTGCTCCCCCTGAATGAACTCAACTGAGAAATGTACACCTCAAAGATTAAGATACATCTGGGCATTCACCAAGCCAGGTCAGAATTCTAACAAAGAAAACATCAGAGCTTTGCTTTTCTGGATCTGTGTTTCCTTTCAAGAAAAGACCACAGGTACATGCACTAAGTTTTACCTACTCTGCAATCTTTACTTAAAAATTAAAATCTTTATTTATATTGTTTGTTTGTACTGAGGCTTAACATCCCACTTAACAATTGTTCAGTCATGTCTGGACGAAGTTAACGCTTCCTGGGTTTAACCAGTACTGTAGGGAGTTAATGTGTCTTGCTCAAGGACACAACACGGTGCCACCTGTGGGGATCGAACCCAGGACCTCTCGATTTGGAGTCTGATGCTCTATCACTACGCCACCGCCCTCCCTTTTATTTATTGTAATCTTTACTTACATTGTAGTCTTTAATGAGGTCTGGAAACTCCCAGGTGCTGGCGCCAGAGTTAACGTTGAAGTAATAGACCCTGTCGGGATATGACTTTGACTGCTTTACCACCCAACCAAATGGCAGCTGAGGCTTCTCACTCATAGTTAGCCATCCTGTAATTGCAGAAAAGATTACAGCCTACAGGTAGGAAATTATGTTAAGATTTTTTATGATTAAAAATTAATGATGTGAGCCGCGACGTTAGAAAACCGGCCTTCGGGGTTTCCAACAAGGCCTGACACAAACTGACCTGTACAGTCTTGAAAAAAAACTAGAAGCTTGAAATTTCCGATTTAAGAAGTAGAGGGGTTGTACTATATGTGTAGTAAAAACAAAGGCGCTGATCAGCTGTGCAGTTCTAACGAGTCACCACTATCTATGTTTTGGATCATGCATATTATATATTTTACGTGTAGCCATTTCACTGATTTCAGTGATGGCGGCCCCCGTGGCCGAGCGGTTAAGAGCGCTGTTTCTTAATCACTCGATCATCTCATCGCTGTGACTGGTGTGGGTTCGAGCCCCGCTCTGGCCACATGTGAGACAAGCCAAGTTCTGCTTGTGGGTGTGTCAGGTGGGTTTTCTCGGGGTTCTCCCGTTTTCACCCCACCTACTGATTGGCCCGTCTCATATGAGCTGAAATAATCTTGAAAGGGACGTAAAACTGAATTAAAAAAAAAAAAAAAAAAAAAAAAAAAAAATTCAGTGATGAGGCGGTTCTTATGAGTACCCACAATCTATGTTTTGGAGCAAAAATAAGAAAAATAGGTATACCCCTGTGTACCCCAGTTTTACTATATAAAAGTGGGGTTTAAGGGGGTATACATTGCACGGACATGATTTCCTGATGTAAGGTATTTTTCTAAAGTGGTGCCGATATGGCACTGCTGCTGATTTGACAAGGGGCGGATTTGTCTAGGTGCCGAAATTGTAGTGGTGCCGAATAGTACGATAACTCGTCCTCACCCAACTTTGCCCAAAGGCAAGACACAGGTCAAGATGTCTGGAGTTGGGTTTGGATGCAGTTTATGACCGTAACATCATAAGTGCCTTGTCATGCACTGCAAGTTCCACAACATGTTGCTGTATCGCTTTTCGAACTGTCGAATCAGATGATTTCTTCTGCTCGGTCTATCGAAACAGTCTTTGCATATCTTTAGGATAACCTTTTTCTAGATGAATTGCTGGCCACACCTGAAGAGCTCTATCTACCTTTTTTTAGGTTTTGTTGTTAGAGACCTGTGAACTCCTAGGACTTTTGACCAAGCTAGATTTTAGTGTATAGAACTAGCAAATTCCTTGATGAGTTGCAGTCCAAGGCTAACAAACCCCACCCGCACTGCATGACAGCAGGTAGTACTGATTACATTTTTTTTCTATTTTTTTTTAACACCATTAGTTAACGGTGACTCAAAGATATTATTTTGATAACTGACTAGTTCAAAATATACATGTTACAGTAGCAGTTAATCTGACCTGACTCTTATTAACAATATAACAACACCAAATTTATAAGCTGTTGATTTGACATATTTGCATGTTTGTAAACATATACATATAAAGATAAAATATAGTATCATGTCACTGTTTTACCTTATTATCTTTTATTTTTTGTTTGTTTGTTGCTTTAAAAGTAAATGAAAATATGAATCATTTTCATTTTTAAACAACATGCTTGTATGTAGTTTTAAATGTTTATCTCCCTTGAATCTAAAAATATAACGTGGCATTATTGCCTGCAGGGCCGTGTCCCAGCAAGTATTGATTTGGAATGGGGTTACCGAGACGGCTTGGTTTCAGTCGTCTATTTGGCTGCATTCTTGACCAATGACAAGAGGTTAAAGACACCAGAAACCAGCCACCTTTTTCATCCATTTTAAACAATGACTTGTGGGAAGAATATGACGGTTACGGAAAGACCGGTCCAGTGATTGGTTCCATCATCCACGTGACAGCAGAGTGCTATCCCATGACGCAAGTGTGAAAATGAAAAATCATGCTACTGAACTCATGTCCTAGTTACATCTAGCTCTACTCAGTTTAAATGTGTTAACATGTATTCTAAGCTGATCAGGTTGAGCCCGGTTTGTGAGGCATAATGCAGGGGTCAGTGCACAAAAACTGGGACAAAACCAGTTTCTCATGTGTGATTCTCTTTGTTTCTCGTTTGCAAAAAGAAGATAGCAATGTCTTTGCATATTCTTCGAACATTGGTCAGCATTTTAATGTTACTTATTTTTAGATAATGTTTCCAGGAACTGATACAACTTGTCATTTTTATTTATAACTAAGAATTAATTTGAGGTATCAAGAGACAACACATACAGCCTCGGATTGTCTCGGTCCTGTATTTTTTGTTCTAGGTTGTATCGGTCATGAATTGTTTGTTCAGATTTTAAGGAGAGACAAATTTGTCTCAAACAACAGCAAACTAATTACAAGTATTCATTTTTCCCTTTGGCAATCGTGCAGTTTAACAACCTCCCTACCTCCGCTGTCCTATCCGAAGACCCGACTATGTTCAGGTCTGCCATTTGCTGCCTTAACCACATTATGCCATAAACCCATGATGTGTTGAATTATACATAATGTTTTGCTTGTTGTATGATGGGGGACACAGTCCCCCACACCTTCTGCTGCATTTTTTCTTGAGCCTTTTTCTTGCTGTTTAGGAAAATTGCATCAGATATTTTTTTCAATGCAAGTTTTGTAGAACTATTAAGTACGAGGGGACAGCAAAAAGTTCTTGGACTTTGTCAATAAAAATAAAAGTATATTTGCGATTTCTCTAAAATTACCGTATGTTTGCGATCAATTTAATACAAACAAGCATAGAAAGTTTCAGACAAATCGCTTGATAAACATCGTTTCTATGGCAATTTGTGTGATGCGTGTTAGTGCTACCCGGAGCACGCCAAGACGTTAACGTCATTTGCCAACGAGTTTTCTGTATACGCTGGCCGAGTCAAAAGTACCTATAAAAACATTATTTCTCATTCGACTTCAAGCAAATTTTCATATATATATTCCCCATCCATGAAGGATTACAGTAGAAAGTTTAAGGCAAATCGCTAGAAAAATTTAGTTTTTATGACAATTTCTGCGACAGGCGCTAGGATTATGCGGGGCATGCCATGCATTAAAGTTGTTCGCGTGGTTTTTTGCGCTTACTTCACTTGTTGTTTTTAACACCTATTTCGTTGTGACTAACACTTTGCACATTATTGAACACTGTTGTATGCTTCAGTTCTGATGTGTCTCTAGCTGTTTGTAACAAATCAGACGTTTCTGTAGGTTTTATTCGGAAGTCTCGCACAAATTTTATCGATGTGCAAGTTTCCGTCATTTACCAGTAACATCATTTTTACTAAATTTTTGCTTAGACTTCTTTCAAAAAGTGTCGCTGTAGCGATGTCTTTCGAATGCGAGAACTGCAATTTCACATTTCATGCCAAATTACATCATTATCAATATTTCCATAATTTAAGGAGATTTAGAAATGCCATTTTTAAAAATATTTTTATATTTATAAACACGTAAACAGAGATTTTACGGCGTGCTCCGGGTAGCAAACCCCACGTTTGTCGATGTAATTTGACCAAACAAAAATAAGATTCGACAAATAACATTTTACATGAATGTCGTTAATAGACCATTATTACACTTGTGAAAAAACGAGAAAACAATCGGACGTCAATTAAAAAAGTTATTAAGAAAGTCCACGAACTTTTTGCTTTCCCCTCGTACATATAAGTACAATCTCTGACATACTGCGTCAGGGAGTCGACTCCATACCTGTCAACTTTTTGAAATTTCAAAGAGATTGCGCATGACAACCCTAAAGTGACGAGTTTTTGCGTGTATTTTTCGCGCGTAATGATTTTACCACAACTTTTAGGAGTGAGATTTTTTAGTTAAAAATCAAGAACTTGGTCACAGAAATTAGCAATAGTTACAAAACTTTCATATCAGCTGGTATATATTTACACTATTAAAGACATTTATATAAATATTTACATAAAAACATACTTAAAACTGATATGAGTTGATTACATTCTTAAATATAATACATATTTTAGAACCTAAAATATTATTTAAAGTTGAAGTATGAAAGAAATAAAATAAATTTCCAAGTATATGAAAACCTATGCAAATAAAGAATAGCTCTTTAATACTGTGAGAGATGCTAAAATGTCTTTGGCAACATTTGCAAAAGCAAACGCCGGCCCCTTGTCGCTTTTGGAGACCCAAGCATGTTAGATCGCCCACTCATCTTTGAAGCTGCACCCATATCTTTTTTTCTTTGGTGGTGTTTTCACCATTTTTCTTCCAATATGGCCGCAATTACACAGCATGTACAAAATATACACAGCATATTACGTTTGGGATACTTCAGTCATTTCCATTCAGTTTGTATTGGAATTCCGCGTATCTAAAAACAGTCACCATTTAGGTATTTTTATCTCGCATTTTCAAGCGCGCCACTCGCTAAATTTAGAAACTCGCCAGAGAGGCGCAGTTTCACAATCATAAACAAAAATGGCGGATGGAAATTCCAAGTGTGAGATCGCTGTAAAATCGTGTTTTTAGCGATTTTAGCCAATTCATGCGTGTGATGAATTCCTGGACTCGAATTTGTGTCAAACAGGATTGATTTGTGTGTGTTGACAGGTATGGTCGACTCTTTGGCTCAGTGATTAGTTCATTTGATTTCTACCCTGACGGTCCGGGTTCGAATCCCATCAGGGACGTGGGATTTTTTTCAAACTATACATCATTTCTTATTTACGAATTTTCATATTCGTAAGACTTTCAATCTATTCTTTATTAATAATGGAAAGGAAAACAATCTGTGCCACGGTCATGATGGTTAAATTCACATCTAAATACAAAGTATTGTCGCATGTCCATCATAGGGGACATTGTTTTTTAGCTGCCGATGCATGACATTTTGTCAAAAATGTGTTTTGTAGAAAATGTTGTAATTATAACAAGAAGACCAATGGTCCTGTAAACGCTCACCTGAGAACTGGGATATGCAACCTAAGCTGACCTTGCCATAAAATAGGTCAAGGTCATCCCGGGGTCATGATTTATACAGGCTGTCAACCAAGTCTTCCCAAAAATATAGGAGTTTATATAGGAATATTTTCTAAGAAATATAGGAGGTTTTAGCCTAGCTATTTTGAGGAAAAAATATAGGAGTTTTCTCATGAAAATCGCTTCATTCTATGCTCTTATACTAACAATCCTTACCTCCACACTCACTTTTTCCACATTAATTAATGTCTAAAATATCAAGATAAAGTCAAACCATTCAGTTCCACAGCATCACAATCCAGACAGGTGACCATTCATGTGATGATGAAGTGTGCTGAAGCATTATGCAGGATGGTGATACTACACAGGCCCATTAGCTGACTCTCACAAAATTAAAGTTTTTTATGTAAAGGCATTCTTTTGGCAAAATAAAGGCTTTTTCATTGTATACATGTTTATACAAAGAATAAAGAGAAAATTCTCTACATCTAAACTTAGACCCAATTTTTCACAGTGATAGTTTATAAAAGTAGAAAATATAAAAAAAAAATAAAATAAATCCACAACTCTTACCTGAATTTCCAAAATCCATAATAAATTTCCAAAACCCATAATACAGAACAGAATGTTTATTAATACATGTACTGTAAGTAATAATCTCTTGAAATTAGGCGGGGGTCTGGGGGCGGCCTAGGCCCCCAGAAGCTCTAGGGTACATACCTTTGTATCCTGTGATCTCAGCCTTTCCTGGGATCAATTGTACACTGAACAGTTGCATCAATTTACAACAAAATTAAGGCATAGGAAAAAAAAATATATAAAAAAGACACAATATAAAAAACATGACAACTTTCATGGAAACTAGGATATATAATTTATTAATTGTTATGAAAATGGGACATGCTTTGGACTTTATAGTAAGCCTGACAAAGGAGTGACATAATGACCATTTAAGCACTATATATATATATACAGTATGAATATGATTTTATTTTGAAAAAACAAAAATGAAGAATAAAGAGGCAAAAGGCAGTTTCAGAGCACTACTATTTACTATATATGATCATTCATCGGCAACAAATTTTCCTAAAAATATAGGAAATATTTTCAAAATACAGGAGAATTAATAGGAATATAGGAGGTGCTTAAAAATATAGGAATTGGAACTAAAATATAGGAGTTTAATAGGAATATAGGAATTGGTTGACAGCCTGTTTATATAAACTTTGTAGAGCTGTATTCATTGATGCTTCAAGCCAAGTTTCAAAATCAAAGGTCTTCTGGTTCTGAAGAAGAAGATTTTTAAAAGTTTTTTGCTATTTATAGCCATGGCGACCATCTTGGTCATGTGACCTTGACCATTTATATAAACTTTCATTCTCCCTTCCTAAGAATACTCAACAAGACGTTTGGCTTTGATTGGCCAAGCAGTTTCAGAGAAAAAGATCTTTGACCATTATGGTAATATACATGTATATTGCCCGGGGTTGGGGGCAGACCTGCCCCTGGGTTCCTTTTTTTTCAGAATCATAAATATTCAGTCCATTAGCCCATTTCCATAAAGTTTTTCCTGTCAAATGACATTTCGACAATTTTCCCCATTCAAATGCATGGGCGACCTATGTTGACCTTGCCGTAAAATAGGTCAAGGTCATCCCAGGGTCATGATTTATATAAACTTTGTACAGCTCCTCCCCCTGATGCTTCATGCCAAGTTTCAAAATCATAGGCCTTCTGGTTCTGGAGAAGAAGATTTTTAAAGGTTTTTCCTATTTATAGCCATGGCGGCCATCTTGGTCATGTGACCTTGACTATTTATATCAACTTTCATTCCCCTATCCTATGGATACTACATAAAAAAAAATTGGCTTTGATTGGTTAAGCGGTTACTGAGAAAATCAAGTTTAACATTTAATTTGTAAATGACCTTTAGCCAAGGTCAAGAAATGACCTCAGTGTTCCTTTCACCTTTTTGGGAATGGGGGCGGGGCCCTTGCAATTGGGAAAAATTATGCGCGAAATGCCCAAATTGGGAAAAAGTCGCGGCGTAAAATTCTTTAAGTGATTCCTTGTTTAATTTAATAGCATAGATAAAATATCTCTTTATGTAGCAACACGGAGTTACAATGGCACCAAAAAACTTACTTTTTCTCAAAATCTTTATATTTATTTTTCCATAAGCCAGTACATGTCAAATTATTTTTTCTAAAAGTCAATACTTGTACAATAATATTCTGTGGATGTTAAGTGTCCAGTTCATTCTCCAGTGCATAATTTGGTGTTTGGATGCTGTTTCATTCAACCTAACACATGTCTGACCTAGATTTCTTTTTGTGTTGATTACTAGTGCTGTCCAAAAATAGGCACAAAGTCGGAAGATATGCTCTACAATTAGGTGAAATTGGAGCAGCCAAAACTGATTATAATGAGGGATTTTACACTCATCATGTTTCAAATACATTGGATTTGATATCAGAGGAAGTTAGACTACAATTTCTTACAGTATTAACTTCAACAAAGGTAAAATTATAATAGTCATTAGTTTTCGTGGCTATCAAAAACGAACTTTCAAGTTCTGATTTTTTTTGGAATTTTTGATTGGGAATTTTTCTGGGTCAATTGGGAAAAATGGTGGTGTTTTGCCATTGGGAATGGGGCCGAATTTCGGCCCCAAAATTGCCTGAAAAGGAACACTGGACCTTGACCTTTAATACTCACATCACTTCATTAGCTCAACATATTGTCTGTAACTACCAACTTTCAGGTCACAGGCTACAAAACTTCTTGAAAAATTCAATGTTTTCACTTTTTTCCATTGAAAAGCCTATGTAACCAAAATTGACCTTGCCGTAAAATAGGTCAAGGTCAACCCAAGGTCATGATTTATATAAACTATGATGGGCCAGAGTCCCCGATGCTACATACCAAGTTTCATTGAAATTGGTCCACCGGTTCCAGAAAAGATTATTTTATGGTTTTTACCATATATGGGCATGGTGGCCATCTTGGTCATGTGACCTGGATCATTTATATAAACTTTTATTCCAGCACCCTTCCTAAGGATGCTCCACATGAAGTTTGGCTTTGATTGGCCCAGTGGTTTCAGAGGAGAAGATCTTTGAAATTGTGAACGGACGACGACGGATGGATGCCGGAGCATGGCCATCCTATAAGCTCACCTTGTGAGCCTTCGGCTCAGGTGAGCTAAAAATATTCAATGCAAAATTTTGAGATATTTCCTATAAGACTAGCCTATAGTATAGGTCTACATTTTGAGCCACCAACCACTAAGGTTAGGGTAAAGATCTGGACCCGATTGTATCAACCGTCATTAAACTTATTAACGAATTAACGGCTAATTCGTTATAAAAGTCCTAATTCCAAATTAGTTAATGACGGCATTAAAATGGGTTGTATCAAACGTCCATTAGCTCGTCATGAACTAATGATGAACTTTGAAGAGTTAATGACGAACTTTGTCATTAAACGTTCTTGGAAGTGACGTCAAACAAGACAAAATCGCAAAATGACGTCACTTTGTCAGAAACATGTGCGGCTTAATTGGTCATAATTGGATTTTGCGCACACTGGCTAACGACATTGTATTTAGTAATTCGATGACAAAACTCGCATTTTATGACAGATTCGATCATTCGGCCTTTTGTAATTACTTGAATAGATTCAAACTTCGTCCTCAGTGGTTTCAACGCCGATTATTCGTTTCAAAAATCTAAACATTGGAGTACAGATGATAAAATTCTGCATGTTTGATTGAAATGTTGTTAGTATTGCAGTTTCTGTAAGAAGTCAACTTTGTTGTAGCTGACTTTGGCTTTCATGTTTTCTCCCAGTATGAGAACACATCTAAAACTATATAATGATGAAATACCACATCAAAACCTACATCGGATTTGCGACGACCACACACAAACCAAATTACTTAATCTCATAAGAATCAATTAATCATTATCAGTTGCTAAAATCTTGTTTGTCGTTCGCAGATCGATAGTTTTCGGTTCCCATAAAACACTTATTGTCGATTTTTAATTTATTCAGTTATTTTTTTTTAATTTATTTTTGTTTTCATTCGGAAACGCCAATTGTCGCCTATCCTTGTGAGATCTCAGTATTTTTATTTATTATTTATTTATTTATTTATTTTAGGCACATGTTTTGTTGAAATGGCATATTATAGATTTAGACAATAAATTTTGTTTGGTTGCCCTGATGGGTCACTTTTGTTTGGGCGTCCGCGATTAGAGCTGGGTACCACGAAAAAAAATGTACCGCGGTATATCACGGTTTTCAGTCAAGTACCGTGGTATGTATCGTGGTGTACCAGAAGCTATATATAGAAGCAGTTTGGGCCTTCTGGTGCAGCACATTAAATGTGTGGGGGTTAGGCAACTCAATTATTTTTCTTCCATTACCAAAATCAGCCTTAAAAAGATAGATTTAACACTGCCTATTAGGACATAAAGTGTAGGACTGTTTTAGGGCATATCAGTTGTCATGAGTCTGTGTACATGTTGTAATCAAATGATTGATTAATCTATATCTCTGGCCACCAGTAAATTGAACTGGCTTTTACAGATGTTTGGTTGATAAACATACTCAACACTTAGCGACACACCACAGCTTGAGCTTACTGATATGTAACATTAACATATGTAACATTAACATATGTCATTTCAAGCATGTCTGAATTTTTTGGACTTTGGATAATTTAATTTAGAATGAAAATAACATAGCCAACATTTTGGTGGAGGAAGGGCAATTGAAAATTGTTCTCTGTAGATGTTTTAATATAAGATGGTGATCAAATTAATCATTTAAGGACACAGACAAATATGGAAATATTAGCAATTTATTTAGCAAACAGCCTTACAATGGAGACTGCCTATATGTACCATAAAAACCAGTACAGTGAAAAAGTACCACGGTACGTACCAAAACAAAGGAGAACCACGGTATACCGGTGTACCGGTTTTACCGCCCACCTCTATCCGCGATATTTTAAGGATTTGGTCACCGGCCGCGCCGTAACAAAGACGCTAAAATGCTATGGCGCTACCGTGCTTTGTGGTCAGCTTTATGAGACAAATGCTATTTTCTAGTTTTCTCAAGACGTTTTCTCATCTGCCGAAAATATACATGTAACAATGCCAAAGAATCGGTGACTATTTCCATTTAAAAATGCCTATGGTTTTAAAGAAAAATAAAAGTTGGAAATCGGTCTCTTTATTCACGTGTTAGCTTCCCTGAACCAGAGGACCAATGGTCCTGTAAACGCTCACCTGAGATCAGCTGCATATACCAATAAACATGTTTGAATATTATGGTATTTAACTCCAGTGCAGGGGCAGATAAGCCCTTGGGCCATTTTCTTTTTTCAGAATCTTCAATATTCTGTCCATTTGCCAATTTCCTGTTGGCTTTTTCCTTCAAATGACATTTTAACAGTTTTCCCAATTCAGATGCACAGGCAACCCATGTTGACCTTGCCATAAACTTGGTCAAGGTCATCACAGGGTCATGATTTATATATACATTGGAGTACTTTAGCCATCGATGCCTCACGCCAAGTTTCCTTGAAATCAGTCTATTGGTTTCAGAGAAGATGATTTTTGATGGGTTTTTACCATATATGGGCATGGCGGCCATCTTGGTCATGTGACCTAGATTATTTATATACACATGGATTCCCCCATTCTATAGATGCTTCACTTAAAATTTGGCTTTGTTTGGCCAAGCGGTTTCAGAGGAGAAGACGTTTGAATATTATGGAAATATACATGTATATTGCCCCGGGGTGGGGGCACATGAGCCCCTGGGGTCCAATTTTTTTTCAGAATCATTAATATCCAGTCCTACTGCCCATTTCCTGCAAGACTTTCACTTTAAATGACATTTTAAAAGTTTTCCCCATTCAAATGCATTGGTGACCTATGTTGACCTTCACGTAAAATAGGTCAAGGTCATCACAGGGTCATGATTTATATACACATTGTAGTGCTTGAGCCATCGATGCTTCATGCCAAGTTTCGTTGAAATCGGTCAACCGGTTCTGGAGGAGAAGATTTTTGAACAGTTTTTACCATATATGGGCATGGCGGCCATCTTGGTCATGTGACCTGGATTTTTTATATACATATTTGTTACCCCTTCCTATTGATGCTTCACATAAAATTTCGCTTTGATTGGCCAAGCGGTTTCAGAATGGAAGATGTTTGAATATTATGGAGATATACATGTATATTGCCCCGGGGTGGGGGCGGATGAGCCCCTGGTGTCCAATTTTTTTCAGAATCATTAATATTCAGTCCTACTGCTCATTTTCTGCAAGATTTTTCCTTTAAATGACAATTTAACAATTTTTCCCATTCAAATGCATTCGCGACCTATGTTGACCTTGCCGTAAAATAGGTCAAGGTCATCATAGGGTCATGATTTATATATACATTGTAGTGCTTGAGCCATTAATGCTTCATGCCAAGTTTGGTTGAAATCAGTCCAGTGGTTCCGGAGAAGAAGATTTTTGAAGGGTTTTTACCATATATGGGCATGGCGGCCATCTTGGTCATGTGACCTGGATTATTTATATACACATTGGTTCCCCCTTCCCATAGATGCTTCATGTAAAATTTGGCTTTGATTGGCCAAGCGGTTTCAGAGGAGAAGATCTTTGAAAATGGTGGACGACGGACGGACGACGGACGGACGACGGACGGACGGACGACGGAGCATGGGTATACTATAAGCTCACCTTGTGAGCCTGACGGCTCAGGTGAGCTAATAAGGGGCTGTGTGATAGAAGAATTTATTATTAAATTTTTGATGACCCAGAATGTTCATTTTGGGCTGAACAATCATTTTTGATATGAAATATATAGAAATCAGGAAAAGTTTTATAAAGTATTGTTCCCCCCCAGAGAGCCAACAAAAGCTTTTGCCTGCATTTGCGTTATCATTACCCACAAAATATATGAAAGTAGCGTGCTGGCTCTAGGGGGGGAACGATACTCTAGAGCCCAAACACGAGAGCCCAAATATGATTATCAGCCCTAGTTTCTCATTCAGGAAAAACTAGCAGATATAAAGTTACCAAAGTTGAAACAAGATTAAAGGACAATCATATACAATAGTTGAACTGCAGTTAAGTTGAACCGGGAAGCTGCACAACTAATTTTCATAATTTGGGCACAGGCATAAAATGATTGGGTCAATTTGTGTTACAACATTTAGGAGACATACTGTACAAATACACCCTTCATTTATTCACGCCCTGCTACCTACATAGTTGTTAACTATGTATGTTAAATAAGTAGAACTCCACAGTCATTAGGACAGGGTTTTCAGTTCAGCGTTGCAACAAACAGCCACAAGATATATTTCCAAGGGTGGTAAGGTGGCAATATGGGCCCACACCCATTGGGGCCTGAAGAAAAAAAGATGGGAGGCACTATGCTATTGGCTAACCATGTGATTACTGGTTTCATCGCTCAGGTCTAAGCCTGGCCAGGAAAAGTGCTTCAAGTCAAATCAACCATACACATGAGCCTTGTCGGTTTAGTTGGATGGTTATATTTGAAGCATTTGTTGGATGTCATGCCATCCTTATTTTGGATCAAAGTCCCATAAAATGTAAGCAAAGTCCCAACATGACCATAGCTGTTGACTGGGACGTTAATCATTAATTCCGGTAATCAGTCAAAATGTTTAACAGACTCATTATGCATGGCATCGGTCTCAGAATAATAATCCTGGATTCGAGCCCTACAACATATAGCTCTGGGTTGTGTCATCAAGCAAACTACATGATTTGCTTCCCATACTACCAGGTATAGGTGTATGCTTCCGGCCATGTCTGAAAATGTTGCCTGGGACGTTAAACCTCAAATATACAGAAGCAAACTGACAAGCAATGATTATACATGTATTCTTTACTGAATTGTGGAGATAGGTAGCCGTGTTATATAAAACAGGACATGTGTATGTATTTGTTATGCAACATTGGCCATGATCAGCTTTAAAAACTTATCCTAAAATTTTGGGCCAGAGTAATTATATTTTGCATGTAAAATAATACAGAAACTCTTTCGTAATGATCCACGTTTAAAGCAACATGCAACTTTGAAATTTTTATGAGTTTGAATTAATTCCAGACTGGAAACTTCAGTTTGTGCCACTTTCATTTATAACGTTATAACAAATACGGTAATCTAATATTTCAAAGGTACACGTACCTCCAGGCTCCTAAATGGTTTCCTTATTACATTAAAAATTGCAAACAAATTAAACAATTTTACTGATTTATGCATGATTCCTGCATGTATCTGTTGGGTACACACTCTAAAATAGAAACACTAGTGATAAAAATTGTGAGCATGCACAAAAAAATCACAATTTTGATCTTTTGCTTTTAAGAAATTTAGACCCCCTCCCCCACTGGAACTTAGATTTCTACTAAATAATGACAAAATATAAATATCTTAGCATAAATATCTTCACAAGACATTGAAGTATTGTTCTCAACATGCTAAAGTATAGGCGTATACAGGCCATATAGTCACTGGTCCTTTGCATGTCTGTGGAAAAAGTCTGAATAAATGAAAAGTCTGAGAACAACAAGAACTCCGCGGAGGTCGATATCACACCTGCATCGGGCAAAGTCAATAGACCGTGAAATATAGTTCAAGGGCA
Organism: Rugalucina vietnamica; assembly: GCA_964017185.1. Lineage (NCBI taxonomy): Eukaryota > Metazoa > Mollusca > Bivalvia > Lucinida > Lucinidae > Rugalucina > Rugalucina vietnamica. Next base: position 66,581,067 of record OZ024870.1, read on the forward strand.
CCGGGTTAAGGTGCTTGCTTGAAGGGCATGTCAAGGACAATTACTATGCAAGGTTTCAGACTCGCAGCTATCTCTGATGTCGAGAAAACCAAACTTTGATGTAAAAATTTTCAAAGTCAGTGGACCATGAAATATAGGTCAAGGGCACCGGGTTAAGGTGCATGCTTGAAGGGTATGTCAAGGACAATTACTATGCAAGGTTTCAGACTTGCAGCTATCTCTGATGTCGAGAAAACCAAACTTTGACGTAAAAATTTTCAAAGTCAGTGGACCATGACATATAGGTCAAGGGCACCGGGTTAAGGTGCATGCTTGAAGGGTATGTCAAGGACAATTACTATGCAAGGTTTCAGACTCCCAGCTATCTCTGATGTCGAGAAAACCAAACTTTGACGTAAGAATTATCAAAGTCAGTGGACCGTGAAATATAGGTCAAGGGCACCGGGTTAAGGTGTGTGCTTGAAGGGTATGTCAAGGACAATTACTATGCAAGGTTTCAGACTCCCAGCTATCACTGATGTCGAGAAAACCAAACTTCGACGTAAAAATTTTCAAAGTCAGTGGACCGTGAAATATAGGTCAAGGGCACTGGGTTAAGGTGCGTGCTTGAAGGGTATGTCAAGGACAATTACTATGCGAGGTTTCAGACTCGCAGCTATCTCTGATGGCGAGAAAACCAAACGTCGACGTAAATGTTGACAAAACTTCAACGTAAAAATTTTCAAAGTCAGTGGACCGTGAAATATAGGTCAAGGGCACCGGGTTAAGGTGCGTGCTTGAAGGGTATGTCAGGGACAATTACTATGCAAGGTTTCAGACTCACAGCTATCTCTGATGTCGAGAAAACTAAACTTCGACGTAAATGTTGACGGACAAACGAACGAACGAACGGAAATTTGAACTCCTATATCGCACCCTGCTATAAGCAGGTGCGATAAAAATCAATGTCTGTATTCACCGGATGAACCATGCCTATGTGTCCTCCTTTTAATGAGAGAGAGAGAGAGTGAGAGAGAGACTTTAAATGTACCCGCCATGATATAGATTTTTTCTGTTTATAATTTTGTCCGTCAGTTTGTCATCGAATATCTGTCTGTCCATTTGCATTATTTGTCCCCCCCCCCCCCCCCCCCTGATGTGCATGTGCATGTGCGCATATCATCATCATTATTATGGGTATAACGAACAAAGGGGAAAACGCACACATACAGACAGTAATAAATCGTCACGAAACGACGCATGACATTGTCACACAGACGCCTGAACACACACTAGAACTTCTTCAAACAACGACATACACGGCTCCCCGGATATCAACTGCACCGCTTCTTCGCAATCAAATTGAAAAAGTGTACATATGGAACATAACTAGATAACTAGGTGAGGAAAACAAATTTTATTTTGCGCTTCTGTAATTAGGTAATGATGTTTTAACCAAATCATACAAGTTTATGAAAGTATGAACACATGCACACACACACGCGAGCGCGTTACATGCTACACGTTCACATACAAGCTTTAGTACAATTACATGTGCATAAAATACTACGCAGTAAGAAGGCCAGAGACATCGACGCTAAAAGTATGATGCAAAAACAAACTTCTGTTTCTTTGTTCTTTACATGTAAGACATGGGGTAGTTCCATTCTTAATGCAACACAACATTCTACATGATTTCCTTACAAGAAAGCTTTTGACCGCCACATACATATACATGTATATACTAGTTGCTTTGAGTAATGAACTGAAAATATCATGAAGCAGGGTCGAATTGGAGGGAAGCAGATGAAGCATCACGACGTTAGTCAATGGCCAAATCCATACTGTTTATGTTAGATTTGACTGAATTAATTCAAACTTCGTCCTCAGTGGGTTCGTTTCAAAAATCTAAAATTTGGAATATAGACTGTAAAATGAAGCCTAATCACTCCTGTATCCATCGCCAAAAAATAGCTCCAATGGAGCTGGCACAATTGGGCAATAAATCTCAGAAAATATCTTGTAGCTTTCAGCTTTTATCATCATTATCAGTAAACTGTAAAAATAACAAATTTTGTAGGCCCTGAAAATTGGTGGCAATTAGAAGATATAGAAAAGTTGCGGCACTCAAAATATTTATAAGTCTTCAAATTTGAGTGTATTCAAAATAAGTGGGTATTCAAAAGTGCATGTAAATATTTTGGGGTACAGTACAACCTCATTATAAGGCTATCTTCGGGGTCCATAGAAGCAGACCGTGTTATAAGTGAACCTTGTTATAATGAGGTTACTTACTATAGACATATAGCAAAATTATCAATTTGGGAGCCATTAGATGGCCGTGTTATAATGAAAACCGCATTATAATGAGGCGTGTTATAATGAGGTTGAAGTGTATTGAAAATGTTAGAACTATATTGTCTTGTTACAAAAAGCATGGGCAAATTATGTTGGTCTTCACTATTATAAGAATGTTCACAAAATTCAATCACACAAAATTATGGGTATTCAGAATAAGCTGGGTCATAAAATTATGAGTCAAGACTGAAACTGTTCGTATGAAACTGGTGTGGTCTTCGGGTTCTCATGGAATCGTTGGTGTTCAAGTTATTTGTATGTATAATGTGTATTCATAAATTAAAGAATTTCACACTCTGTGTGCTCAGTAATTGCCAGTGGGTACTCAACATGTGGGTACCTAAAATAGTTTGGTAAAAATGCAGAAAAGATGCACATGCATATAAACTGAAAGTTTCAATATGGGGAAAATGCCACCTTTCTATCTTATAGACTCAGATCAGTGTTTCATTTAGTCTGATCAGACACTGTGTCCATTGTCTAATATTGAGAGAAAGAGTAAATTAGAAGTTAATGGCATATTTCATCTAATTCTTGAAACAATCAGGTGGCCAGAGTCAAGCACTTTATCTCGTTTTCTCACTGCAGTAAAGCAATTACTGTTAATTTCCAATGAGCGTGGACAAACGAATTTACCTGTTTTTTTCAAACTGTAGTCAGTCAGTCAGTCAGTGTAGAAGAAAAATCAATACTGTCACTTGGATACTTACAGTATCAGTGCACAGAAAAATCTATTGTTTGTCTTCATAATTATAACTCTATACATGGAAATATGATAACCAGCGAACACTAGAAATCCAAATCAAAACAAACTTCCTCAAATAAACTTTATACATACCTAAAGAAAGTGAAAATATGCAAATAAAATTGATATAATAATTTCATGTTGTTTACTTCTTTTTTTTTCTTTGCCTTGACCATGCTGAATCACAAAGGGTAAATGTTCTAATTTAAGACACTTTGTGTAAATTGATTGGTCAGTATCTTACAAGTGAAGTCTTATCAATGAAAATTTTTACAATGGTAGTCCATGCTCATTGGAAATTTACAGTATCTTCTTTATAAGAATTTATTGTGACAGCCTTAAAGATTAGAAAAACCAGCAAAAAACTCTGAAAACTGGCGATGGATATAGGAGTGTCAGAGATCTCGAGGACGCCAGATTCAGCGTCCTGGGACGAGAAAACTCGTGCTCGGACGCATAATTCTTCCAAGAGATGATTCCCGGGACGCAAGATTTTTTCGCCGTGAGACGTCCCAAAATTCTTTACCTTGGCTTTGTTGTTTATTCGCTCCAAGAATCAATTATCTCCAATCAAGATAAGGATTACTCAAATTAACGGTGTTGTCCAAATGCAAATTAGACATGCTATAAAGTTTCACGCCTCCGGCGTCTGATCAATGTGACGGTCGCGTTCAAAACACGTGTCTTTGTCTAAACATGTTACGGTTGATCGGTCAGCTACAATAAAACAATTAAGTCTTAAACAGTCATAAAATCTTGCGAAACCCTAGCGATTTTCATTTAAAGATCAATTGAATTACATAAACAATTAAAAAAAGCAAAACTTTTATACTTTTGGACCGATTTTTGAAATGTCATTAGTTTTCGCGACTTTAGAATTAATGGAAAAATCGTGATTATTTGTTTGTTCTTGTTGCCTCTCAATCATAATTTGTTGGTAAAACTTTGTTTAAAGTGTTCAAAAGAGGTTTAGTGTCCATAATTTAGTAATGAAGAATGCAAGCCAATTTTATCATTCTTACCAAATTGACAGTAGGAAATCCAGCCTTTGAGGGGTCACCCCTCATTGACCCCAAATTCATTACTGAACAGGCGAAAGTAAATGATATACACCTAACATTATATGATAGACAGATGTCACAGAAAGGTTTTTTCTACAAAAGGAGCTAATTTTGGAGTGCATTACACACATTTCTTGGTCTTACCTAGTAGAGTAGACCCCCCCCCCCCATGTACCTAACCAGTGTAACCACACTATTAAGAATGTTTAATTTAACCAATTCTACAATTGATAGCATGTCATTTTATAACATCAAGTGAGAGTAAGGTTTTGACAAATGCCGTGGTCAACATTATTGTCTTAAGAAATAGAAGCCCTAAACCCTGTTTATATTTAAAAGAGGTAAAATAATTATGATATTTTTGGTCGAAAAAATTAGGATTGTAATTGAGTTTCTATACTGGGACTCCTAAATTTTGTCTGGGACTCCTACTTTTTCTTTTGGAGGAGTCCCGGACTTCTGTTTTCAAAATCTTAGTGAGATCCCTGAGTGTAATTGACTGAAATGTTGTTTGGATTGCAATTTCTATTAGGAAAAAATCGTTCTCGGTTGCCAATAAAGACAATTTAGATCGCCTGAAAGACGATCCTCGAACGCAAATCAGTTGCCGATCATTGGCTATTTTTTCAGTCGCAAACGCAAAATTTTCTGATCATCGTGCGATTTTGCTCTAGCTTTTGTCGACGTTCTGAGACAAAGCCGTATGGACTTCGATCGGATCGTACTGAGATCGTAAGGAAATCGCAGGGTCTCCGCAGTGGAAATCGTTCCGAGCCCGTGCGATGTTTGTACAATAACTGCACGATATCCGTAGTACGGTACGATTTTAATGTTATCATACAGACACCAGGCAACAAATGTACGATAGCCGTACGATCACCCTTCGATTAAACTTACGATTTTCCCAAATTATCATAAAAAATTGTGCGGTGAATGCACAATCATAGCAGGGTCTCTGTACCATGCCCATATGATGCCACTACCACGTGTCTTTGGCCTAAGGTCTGACGATTTTTTATACATTTGTAAAAGTGCAGTCTATTACAAAATCGTAGGAAACCGTAGATTCGGTTATTGCAGGAAGCCGTAGAATCATAGGGACACTGTAGGGGCGCCCTGCTGACACTGCACGAAAATGCAAAAGATGGCATCGTACAGTCATCGAAGGGTAATCGTATGCCAAATGTACACGTAGCCTAGGCATTAAGCATAAATTCAAACAAACAGACACATGTGGGATAGTTCACCCTAAAATATTACCCAACATTCAACAGTTTCATTAGACCTAAGGGGAAGTTTTCGACCACCACATACGGGTATATGTATGCAGAGATGGGGTAATGGTAATGTGTAATGGTAATGCATTGTAATGCATTACAAATTTCAAAGTAATGAAAAGTAATGTGTAATGAAGGATTTTATCATTACAAGTAATGGTAATTTAATGAATTACAATTGAAAAAATGCCTGTAATGCCACCATTACTTCTCATTACATTATCATTACTTTGTATATCAAAAATGATACAGCTTCTACAACTTCACATTCTGTGCATCAGTTCAGGATGATGTGGTTCAACAGCAAATGAATAACCAAATACATTTTCTTCACCAAGTTGTAAATTTATATAATGTTAGAAACAAACAAAGAGAACAACACTTGTGATGATGATGTTGATGAAAAACAATATTGTTGATTTAGGATTTAAAAATCCTATATTCCCAGAAGGTAATATTTTTTTATTATTGTTCACTATGGTACAATTCAATTCTAAAGCAATACATCTATCTAAATCAACCTTAATAATCTACTCTGTTGTTACTAAAGGTGACAAAGTAGAACAAAAGAGTTTGCAAAGGGTGAAAACAGTTCCTCCAGATTAACTCAAATTAAAGACTACCCTGATACATTGTTTGACAGATGCACACATGAATCAGTCTATAAAGTCACAAGGGGCTTCAATTTTAATCTTGCAAAAACATAAAACAAGTTAGCTGTGCATACAAAAACATGAAAGTTAACTTTAATAAAAATGAAAATTGATTTTAACTCAAAGCAAAACATCATATTAAACATATTAAACAACTTCATCCAGTGATAATTTGTTTTTGTGAAACAGTCCTTTCAAATTTGATAGTCAGCTTACATGAATAAAGAAAAAGAATTTCAAAAGAATTAAGATATTCCTCTATAAACAGATTTTACAAATCTTACTTTTTTGTTGCACAAAGAAGCAGTTGCAGACAGTCTTGTTTTAATATGTCTAACCTTCTCCTAAGTTGGTGTGCGGCAGATATCCGCAAACATCATTTTTCAAATTGGGGCAAATGTCTGAGGGAGAATTTGTCCAGTACACTCATTTTTGGTAAGGTATCAGTATAAAAATTCAACACCATGTTTTAATAATGTCAGGCACTTGTAATTGTATGTTTAGTCCAAAGTGAACTTTGTTCAAATCTGCCATATTGGGACAAGTCCGTCATATCGGGACAAAAAGTAATGTGTAATGGTAATGATTACATTTCCAATGTAATGGTAATGGTAATGATTACTTTTCTAAAAAGGGTGTAATGGTAATGGTAATGGTAATGAAGAAAATGCAATGTAATGGTAATGTAATTCATTACTTTCAAAAGTAATTGACCCCATCTCTGTATGTATGTACCCGTTACTCTAAGCTACGCGGTTCACCCCGGATTGATAAACCGGAATGAAACGGGATAGAACCGTAGCGCTAAGTACCGTGGCAATCGGAAAGAACTGGGGTAAACCGGGGAGCTTTCCTGTTTGTATTTTAAATGTTTTATATACAACCGGGGCGGACTGAGAGAAATGTCGACCGGGCGACTTAAAAGAAAAAAAATAAATAAATAAATAAAGAGCTTGACACATTTTTACAGGAAGGCACATTTTGTATTTCGTCTTCCAGTCATCCTCTTTCTGTATTTGCAGAAATTATTTATCAGTGTAGTGTTGAGAAAAATGTGTAAGTAAGAACTGACAATTTGTCTAGATGTGAGACTTGCCCACAACCACTTTGGCTATGATAACACAGAGCCGACTTGAACCTAGTGAGACTGACCATAGCTGTAAAACATGAAAACACCCGATTATTGGCGATTAAACAAACAAAGCTGAAGCGAATCACATAGAGTGTCTCCCCGCGATTGAGCACATATTTTTTTTTCACATACGGTGTGCCGATTTGTCAAAGGCGTAAATGTTGCATGACGGTACAGTGGTAGAGCTAACTTTTTTAGAGGGCAGGGTGCCACAGGCCTGTCAGGGCATTTGCGACGCGTGATTTCTCTTCAAGAGGGCAGACGCTTTTAATGTGTTGAACTGTTCATGTCTAATAACCGTCTTTGTATCTGTTAGCAAGAAGCAGCAGGGTTTGTTTTTGTGATACATAAGAGATCATAAGCTTGTGAGGCTGTATTCAAGCATTTAATCATATTTTGAATCATTTTCTTGTAGGTAGCAACATGAGAATAAAAACCTCCTATATTTTGTATTTTTATTCAAAACAAATCTCTGACAGTCAATGACACAGAAATAAAACATATATTACATCAACAGTAACAATACTCAGAATATGAATGCTTGCATATGTTACCCAGTACCGGTCTGTAGCAAGAAAGCATTTGCTCTGTCCCAATATGACTGAAAAAATGTTACACAGTACCGGTCTGTAGCCGGGTCTGTAGCAAGAAAGCATTTGCTCTGTCCCAATATGACTGAAATAATGTTACACAGTACCTGTCTGCAGCAAGAAAGCATTTGCTCTGTCCCAATATGACTGAAATAATGTTACCCAGTACCTGTCTGTAGCAAGAAAGCATTTGCTCTGTCCCAATATGACTGAAATAATGTTACCCAGTACCGGTCTGTAGCCGGGTCTGTAGCAAGAAAGCATTTGCTCTGTCCCAATATGACTGAAATAATGTTACACAGTACCGGTCTGTAGCAAGAAAGCATTTGCTCTGTCCTAATATGACTGAAATAATGTTACCCAGTACCTGTCTGTAGCAAGAAAGCATTTGCTCTGTCCCAATATGACTGAAAAAATGTTGCCTGGGATGCAACAGAATGACCTCCCCCCCCCCCCCCCCCCCACTCTCTCCCTTCTTACCACTGATTTTTTTTTAAACCATAATTTATTATGTCTGACAAGTCAGAAGTGTATCAACAATAATCATGTAAAATGACTTCATACATGTTTCTGCTGTTTTCTTCAGTGATTTGAATCGTTTGTCTCTTGTGTAGGCATCTTTCTCTCTTTATGTCAACCTCTATAAATCTCTGCCTTATTCAACTGTGTGTATTGAAATCAATATCAATAATAGTTTATCAGGTCAGTGTACAGGTGTTTACTGCAGTAGTAGTATTCTAAAAATAGATTAACTGGCCTTGGAGTAATTATTGACACATATTATCGGTAAAATTAACACAGCATGACGCAGTGAATAGGGATTAACAGGAGCCAATTTAAAGGTAATTTGGGGCAAATTAAGGACAGGGGTGTCTTACGGGATAAAAATAGGGCAGGGGGGCAAGGCTATTATGGCAATGAAGGCAGGGCGTCCCCCCCTTCTGCGCCCATTTAGCTCTACCACTGCGGTACCGCCACCAGGGTTGGGGTAATTAAAATTGTAATTGTAATTAATTGCAATTTAATTACATTTTTCAAAATAATTGAAAATAATTGTAATTCAGTCTTTACTTTAATTACAATAATTGAAATGTAATGAATTACAGTGTCAAAAAGGGGTGTAATTAACAATTACTTTTGAATTACTTTATCTCTTACACATATTTAGAGATTAATATTGTAAGAGTGCACTGCAGATTACCCTGTTGAAGCTTTTCCTTGTATGTCTCATTGAAGTTTCAGGTACATTATACAGTACTCAAGTAAAAATATTTTCTCTAAGCCATTATTTACATCAGAAGTTAAAATTTGTCTATTCATCTATAAAAACCTATTTCTTCATCTACTGACAAAATTAAGTCTTGGGTACTTTTAAGCCTTTCCTAACTGATTCCCTAAGAGCTATTTATCATCTTAAAATGACATCAAACAATAATTGAGCAAAAGTGTTAAAACTCAAACAATCATTATCTTTTCTTTTATGCCTTGATTGGTGTCCTTGTTGGTTTTTCACACCTCACTGACAGAGTCATAATTGAATAAGATATATTGTTCAGAGTAGTGTTTTAGGCTATTTAAAGATTTAAAACTCATTTGGTCACAAAATTAAACTGCTTCTTTTCAAGGTCCCCTTGTATTGCTAATTTATTAAGGATTGAGTGAACTTGAATATCATGTTTTCCAAATGGGAAACTGATAGAAATTATTGGTCAAACCATTCTTTGTCATGTTTGTGCCCCCGCCTATTGGGGCCTAGGAGAAATAGATTGGGTGCTTGTGCCTCCAGACAAAGCTTCTAATCTACTGACCGACCATCTGATTACTGGTTAACCGCTCATGTCTGAGTCTGCCCAGGAAAAGTGGTTTGGTCAAACCATCCATACATATAAGCCGTATTGGCTTAGTTGGGTGGTTATATTTATGAAGCACATTTTGAGTGTCATGACATCTTAATGTTGGGTAAAAGTCCCATAAAATTGAGGCAACACCCAGACATGACCATTGCTGTTGACTGGGACGTAAAGCATCAATTCAAACAAACATGCTTCCATGATTGTAAGATACCTGTGCAGTATTTAAGCTGTTAAGGACTGTCAATTTTATGCCTCTTGACGTTTTGCTGAGTTTTAAGGACAGTGCATGCAGAAATTTGACCTGCTAGATGTTTGACACTTTTTATAATTCATTGCCATTTGTTACAAATCAGGAGTGATCATTCACCCCCTCTTTCATCAATAAGCCAGCATAGTCAGCAAAATGATCTTGGTGGATTTTTTTTTAAATATTTATATAGTGCTTTAGCATGAGACTTAATTATTTTTAGTCATGTCAGAAGAGATATACCACTTCCTAGTTATAAACCAGTGATATGAGATGTAGTTATATTCACAAGTAATCTTTTGACATTTGATGCGATACATATGTCAAAACTGTTTATATCATTTAATGGTTAATTATGTATATATCAGCATTTTCAAACATTCCTGTTCAATAAGGGGCAAAAAGAAAAAGAAGACTAGTAGTACAAAAGGTTCCTGCCAGATAATGTCATTTGCACTCCAAGTGGTCTCTTTATCAAGAGTTTTGGACTTAGAGGTTTCATACGTCTAAACAGTCTATGCAAAGTAATTGTATGTAATGAATTACATTGGGCTAAGTAATTGTATGTAATGAATTACTTTTCTAAAATGCCTAGTAATTGTAATTGTAATTTAATTGAACAAATGCCAATGTAATTGTAATTCAATTAATTACTTTTCAAAGTAATTGACCCCAAGCCTGACCGCCACGGACATTACTATAGTCACGGGTTTTAGTAGATCAGCAATAAAGCTAATAGATGACGTCATATATCAAATTACGTCACATCAAAATAATATTGTAAACAGAAAGCATGGCAGATGCTGACAGAAAAGGTGCTTTTCAACGTCATTTCTAAGCAATTTCTTCGATATGCTATGTTCTGAGAATGCCGAAAGGACTGGCCCACATGTTGGAATGTATTTTGGTTCCATACAAAATTCTACATGATATATTTGTCTGTACATGTGATTTTTGTTATCGAATTTATTCCATGTAGATTATTTTCATCCCTGACATCATATGATACAAAAAATGACACTTTCTGTCAAAATATTGAGGTTTATGCTGACATTTGTCCGCCATTTTTTTTTCCTTAAAATTCCACTAATGACATGTTAAAACTACCCCCAGACCATCATTAAATTAAATGCGGAACTTGGCGTTTTAATGACGAACATAGGTCATTAAAATTTTGATACAACTGAATTTAACAATGAACTATTAATGACGAATTTGATGACAAGTTAATTTGTCATTAAAGTTTGATACGATCGGGTCCTGGGCATTTGGACATTTTCGACAAATGTCTTGGAGGCACAGGTTGCTAAGTTGCGACCGTGCAGTCACAAAACCTCCAATAGAATAGAATAGAATGTGCCTAGTAAACCAGAGACAAGAATGCGCCAGTAAAAAAAAAAATAACTCCAGGGGAATTGTCAGCAAAGAGTAACAGGTCGCGAAAACATATGACATGAAAAAAACAGTATGAAGCCATCGGATCTAGTTTAAAAATACTGATGGAAAGCATATTTCAAAGCTCCACGCTACTTACAGCTGCACTTAAAGAAGCAAAACATGCAAATTTCTGAAGGTTTGCACGATTTTTAACAAGCAGACTTTGCAATATATTCGATGTCGTAAAAGTTGTGTTTGTTTGTGACCGGTCCGTGGAAACACCTCAAAACGGAGAGGGCAACGAGTCTTTTCTTTTTTTACTGTTTACAGAGTCGATCAATATCTGACCATTACCTCAGGAGCTGTGGAAATGTGACTTGCTCAAGGCCCAATATATTTCCCCTCACTCGTTTTGTTTTGTTTTCCTGTTACTCCCATCAATCAATTTCTGATTATTCTTGGGAGGTGTACATTGTACACTCCGGTGTGTTTGCAGGATGAGCCTACATGCATGAGGATAGAACCTGTGTAGGGATCTTTAACCTGCACAGGGGGTGACTGTCCCTGCACAGGGGGTCTCCAGTTAACGTCCCGATCCGAAGGACGGTGCACTGTATCATGTCATTCCTGCAAATGACACGAAGGGAAGCAAAGTTCGGACCAACAAATTTTCCTCGCCGCCGGCGGGGATCGAACCCGGGACCTCTAGCACAAGAAGCCAGTGCGCTAACCACTCGGCTATCTCGCTTCTGTTCTCCAATCATTTTCTCCTACCTTAGTCGATCAACTCAATGAACTCTCACAGCATGAAAGTGGTAATGTCACTGAAAGCTTATCGCATAAACATAGCTGTAAACCTCTCCCACATGAAAAGGAAACTGTGATGTCTAGTCAGTTATTCTCAGTACACCCTAACAATATTAAACACTATTCAGTTGGTATTCTCGCCTTGTTACTAGCTGTATATAGTGATATACACATGAATCCCGGTCGGCCCTGGAAATGGATCTATATACCCTTATATATCTATATATATGTGCCAGTTACCTGGGCGGATCAAGGAGTGTGTTGGAATGAATGCAGCGTGTGGCACCACAAGTCATATAAGTTCACGGGAAATGGAGAACTTGAACAGAAGCAGTGTTATTTGGCATTGCTGTAAATGCGACAGTATGAACGTTGATAGTTTTACCTATAATAGCTTTGAACTATACACATCAAATGCCTTCATGCCCCTATCTGACCTTGACATTACACTGGACTCTGCCAATTCGTCAACCTCATCCAACACATTATTCACAAGTAGCCCGTCAGTTTCACTTGGAAGAGTATCAAGATCGAACTTAGGTAGTGTAGAGACTGACATCGGCCGTAGTGCTGGTTCTAATACCAAGGACTCTGGACATATAAATTTACCTAAAGACACTAACTTACGAATCCTCACAGCATTTAAGGCGGCGCTGGACTATGTGAAACCAGACATTATCTGCGGTACAGAGTCATGGCTAAAAGGGATTAAGCCCGGAAAGGAACCGGATAAGAATTGTACCAAAACTGTAAAGTATTTCCTGAAAACTTCAATTTTTATCGGAATGATAGAGCAACACGAGAAGGAGGTGTTTTATTGGTGTGAAACAAGGCCTATCCTCTATTGAACTCCCGGACTTAGTTACAAACTGTGAAATCATTTGGTCAAAGGTGAAAATTCTACAAAACATGAAAACAAAGACATTTATATTGGATCGTTTTATATGCCCCATAGAAACATTAATGATATAAAACAGCTAGAACTATCATTGAATAACACGACAAATTCAAACACCCCAAGACACATCCTACAAGCTGGGGACTTTAATTGCCCAGACATTGAATGGGATTCACTTTCAGTTTGCCCAGGAGCCCAAGATAGAGAAATTCAGCAGGCTTTATAGGACCTATCCATTGAACATGGACTAACACAAATTCACGAGAAACCAAGCCAACAAGATAATATCTTGGATTTGGTCTTTACAAATAACCCTTCTCTTGTTAAAAGTTCAAACAGCATTCCAGGTATCAGCGACCACTCTATGGTTGTTACAGACTCGTATTCAAAACCATACTATAATAAACAGAAACCAAAGAAAGTGTTTTTGATTCATCAGGATGTTAATCATGATTTATTTGTTTGTTCTTGATGATTCTTTGACTAGTTAGGGATTCACCACGAGGACCAAAGAACTAACTAAATGTTATGAACCACTGCAGAAGCTGAGGGTAAGGTTACGGCCGTGTAAAATCGATTTAAGCCCGCCAGTAACTTTTTGTTGCTGATCGTTCCAAGTCGATACTTCTGTGGTGGTTCTTTTTGTTTTATGTCTTGGTGTTTAATATTTTTGTGCTGTTGGCGCCTTATGTATGTTATCATATTTTTAGTTAAGTTAAGGTAACTGATTGGCCACCTATTGGGAAAATAGCTGCTCATTCTGCTTACGAAATGTTTTCATGGTATAGGTACCTAATTGTTAGTTTGGTTTTTTCCCACCTCGGGTTTTTGGAGTGGGAATCTTTTGCTGATTGCGCCTTTTCCTGATCTTTGCCTACTTGTACCTTTCTCTATGCCAAAACAAAATCAAAGACGAAATGCTTAAACTGTCATCAACCTTAATAGACAAATCTAGTGAGGGAAACACACGTGTTCAAGAGCTCTGGGAATACTTTAAAAACTCTGTGAACAATGTAATGGAGGAAAACATTCCATCAAAGTCATTCAGGAATAATAATACACTTCCATGGTTCAAGAAAAAGCTGAAAAGTCTAGTCAGACGTAAGACTAGACTTTATAACCAAGCAAAGAAAACCCATCAATGGTCAGACTATAGAAAGTTTCAAAAACATTGTAAAAAAGAATTTAAGCAGACAGAAGTGGGCTATGTTAATAAAATTATTCAGGATGGTTTAGACAACAACAACACCAAACCTTTTTGGAAGTATATAAAATCCAAACGCCAGGACAATATCGGTACACCGCCATTGAAAAAGAATGGTACGCTTGTGAATGATGATGTGGGTAAATCAGACATTTTGTAGACCAATTTAAGTCGGTCTTCACTAAGATAACACAGAAAGAACTACCTACGATATCAGCTAAATGTTAAACTAACATATCTCCCCTACATATAAACTCAAATGGTGTTGAAAAACTTTTATCCTCAATCAACTTACAAAACTATAGGACCAGACAGCATTCCAAATATCATACTTAAAGACTGTGCTAAACAAGCAGCACCGGGTTTAAGTGCCATATTTCAGTGTTCCACTGATAGTGGGGAGTTACCGGGCGATTGGGTCAACGCTAATGTATCGCTTATCTACAAGAAGGGTGACGTCCACTTGCCAGAAAATTATCGCCCAGTTTCACTTACGTAATTGTCGTGCAAAATTCTTGAACATATTATATGTTAACATTTGCTAAATCACTTAGAAAAACACAAAATTCTTACTAAACTGAACCATGGATTCAGATCTGGATTTTCGTGCGAAACGCAGCTGCTTGTTACGCTCAATGACTTTCTCAAAGCAAATTAACCAAGGACTTCAAACAGATGTCAGAATCCTCGATTTTTCTAAAAAGGTACAAGTAGGCAAAGATCAGGAAAAGGCGCAATCAGAAAAAGATTCCCACTCCAAAAACCGAGGTGGGAAAAAACCAAACTAACAATCAGGTACTTATACCATGAAACATATTCTAAAGCCTTTGATACTGTGCCTTACGCGGAACTCTTACATAAACTGAACCATTACGGTATAAATGGCACAGTACTCGAATGGCTTAAATCCTTCTTGACTACGCGATACATGCGTGTAGTAGTTGAAGGGGAACATGCGAAATCTGTCTACGTGGAATCTGGAGTGCCCCAGGGTACAGTACTCGGGCCGCTTTTATTCTTGTGTCATATCAATGACTTGCCGGACTCTGTATCATCAAGTGTACGTTTGTTCGCGGACGATTGCTTGTTATATAGAACCATCAAAACGTCTGAACATGTTAACAGCCAATTTGATATGGAATACATGTATTTTCATTTTACGACACTCACATCTCTCTGTGTGACAGCTAAGTGAGCATTATTATGTACCCTCTTTGTACTTTCAAACAATTATATTTCAAAAATATTTCTTTGCTAAAACTAAAACTTTTATACAATGTATAAAATGCGTGGTAAGCCACGATATGTTTGAAAATGTTACAAATCCTCTATAATAATATCACACTCTGCATGCTCAATATCGATATTTGACCAACGCCGGAATGAGCTAGCCAACTCCGAGCATAAAGTCTACGCCTGAGAAATATATAGAGGATATTCAAGTTTTTGGAGTGAATATGAGTTTTATTTCATTGAGTGAAGTGAAAATTTTTTTATATTTCATGAGTGCCGAAGGCACGAATGAAATATATAATTTTTCACTTCACGAGATGAAATAAAACTCATATTCACGACAAAAACTTGAATTTTCTTTTTATTATATTGCATGTAGTCATTGTAACGTTGCGCGCTAAAGCATATGACGTCAAAATCTTAAATGACGTCATTACGTCACGTCATTACGTCGCTATTCTGTGTGAACGTTCATTGCGTCAACAATAGCATAGATTATAAAATTTAGTTATGTATAAATTAGAAATGAAACGGTGGAATCGTTATTTGCGTATTCCCAAATCTTATATTTTCACATGTGAAAATAAAACTTTTTTATATTTTCTTTTTCAAATATTGGTTATATGTAATACATATTTCTCAATATTTCATCACTTGCCATATAATAAAGAGGATGTCTTGCTTCTAAAAATGCAAAATAAATTAGAAAGCATGCTCTTTACTCAGTTTCGCTAATTCTGTAACTTCCCATACCATTGATTTTGTTGTTCAAAACGATTGTAGGCGCAAAAATGTTCGTATAATTGAGAAATTTATGAAAACTGTACGTTAACACGATAACCTATTTGAAACAGCTACACGCTTGTTTCAGTACGAAGAAATTGGCTGACATTGTGAATATGGAAGAAACAATCTTGCTTGTGTTTGGTATATTTTGAACATTTTCAAACGTTTGAATAATGGACCCTCTTTAGTGATGAAATGAGGATAACGTTACCGCCGGAGGAAGATACGACTGCAGCCGGAGGAAAAGATAGTGAAGAGATAAGACCAACTAAGACACCCGATTTTGTTCTCAAGATTTGATGGCCTTTTTATCAAAATATTTGTCGAAGACATCTCAGATCATTTTTGACCTGCATCCGGGTTTTTTTTCCATATGGAAGATGAAAAAGGCAACAAACTGCATCTCTTTAAAAGTACTTTAATATGATGTTTTTTTTACTATACAAGTCATCATTGATCCTTATTGTTATCCATTTTAATCGCTTTTTGTGTGACGAAAGCTTTTGCAAAGAAAAATTAAAATAAAATATCTGTGGATTTTGAAATTTTATGATCCGTCGTAGATAAGATGCGTTCGGATTTTCTCCATTGAATATAGGCGTGTTCGGATCAAAGGCTCTGCTTCAAAGAACGAGTTGTTTCCGCCAGTAAGGGTTCACCGCACAATAACGATATTTTTACACATTTTTTTTTTTTTGCATCAGATTTATATCCAGGAATTTTGGGGTAGGTATATAATTATGCATTAAAACTGTCAACGTTAATACGAATAGGTACAGTTTTTTTCACTGAGCGTTAGCTGTCAGGCTAAGGTAGTGATGTCATTTCAACAACAGAGCAAACTAGTCTTGTGTCCGTCAAAGATGGATTTCAGTCCCAAAACTATATATCTTGTGCTTAGGTATCACTACTACATCACTGAGCTTCTATGCACTGTCAACAATATATATTTTAGAATAAAGCATAAAAAATGTACATCATGCATCCTGTACCCTACTGCAGAACAGATATTAATATTCGACAATTATCTTTTTTAAAGATGTTTCTTGTATTAACTTTCACCCCATAATGGTCTGTAATGCCTAAAATCTCCTACAAGACGCTTACCTTGTGGCGTGGGGTCGCGCGCGCGCACGTTTCTGTTACACATGGAATTGAAGACACATTGTTCCACTTATTGTTTATATTCGTAGTTTCTCATAAATGAAAATAAATTCTGTACACGGAGATACAAACGAGCAATAATTGAAAAGAAAATCAAGGATTGCTAGATTTGCCACAGACATGCATTAAATGCAACATGCACTAAAAGGGTACAGTTTTATTTTCCTTAACATTCGGATTGTACAGTTTCACTCATTCATATTGATCCAGAAAAACTTTTATTACAAGATATAACTTAAAAAAATCATCCCATGCCTTTTTAAATACTTAAGTATTATTTTTTTAATTAAAACATGGTAAGGCCTGAATTAAAAAATGTTTGTTTGTCCTTTACCTACCCAGCATTTTAGTCTTGGGTGGGTAGGTAGGGAAAATATTATATTATATCTTGCTTTCAGTAAATAAATAAATAAATAAATAAATAGATAGATAAATAAATAAATAAATAAATAAATAAATAAATAAATAAATAAATAAATAAATAAATAAATAAATAAATAGAAATTAACTTCCAAAAACTTTAAAGTTTAGTCAGTAAGCATCACCTTTCATTTTGCATAAAATACTACTGTAATATAGGCCAGTATGAATAGAATAGAATAGAATAGAATATTTTTATTTTCCAATCAAGGACCCTTTCGGGCATCAAACAAAACATACATATATCTGATTACATACAACAAACATAATTAACAAAAACACAAAATACCAAACTAGCAATAAATCGTGACATGAATACTAGTGTGCAATTTTGATGGTGAGAATGATATGATAGGTGATGCCTTAAAATGACTGGTAACGCTAGCGGCCTCAGTAATAATACATATAATATTTCATTTCTTATTTCTTTTTTCAAAACAATTATGTATATATGTACCAAAAGCAAACAAAATATCTTCATCTTCTTGTAAAAGAAGCCAAATGGCTTTGTCATTATCACATAATGGTATAAAATTGTTGTTTTTAAACTGTATCTTATTATATAAATCTGTTCTTTCTGAATCATAAAATGAGCACTGTGTAATAAATTGAAACTCGGTTTCTATCTGATTTAAGTTACAATATTTACATAGTCTTTCTGAGCGTGACAAACGTTTCGGCTTCGTATATCTACCAGCTTCAATCAATTGTGAGCACTGATTCTTAATTTACAAATAGCTTTTCTCAAATGGAACTTTTCTAGTTTTAAATATGGTTCGGTCTTAAATTCTTGTTTAAACGTGAAGTATGTATCTAATTTTCCGTCATAGTCGCTTCTCTGTTTATTCCAAAATGGTTTAAACCCCTTCATTAATTTTTTTAACCATACATACTTTGTGTTACTGATCGTTCCAAGTCGATACTTCTGTGGTGGTTCTTTTTGTTTTATGTCTTGGTGTATAAAAATTTTTTGTGCTGTTGGCGCCTTATGTATGTTTTCATATTTTTAGTAAAGTTAAGGTAACTGAGTGGCCACCTATTGGGAAAATAGCTGCTCATTCGGCTTACGATATGTTTCATGGTATAAGTTCCTGATTGTTAGTTTGGTTTTTTCCCACCTCGGTTTTTGGAGTGGGAATCTTTTTCTGATTGCGCCTTTTCCTGATCTTTGCCTACTTGTACCTTTTTAACTGATTAACACTAATATTACGACATGAAGTAATATCGATCTTTAACAGCCGAAGAATATATATCGCTGAAGTGTACCAAGTTTGAGTTCCTTTATTATGAACTCAAAAGTATGTATTAATTTCATGTATCAATTTCATGAATAGTTGTTTCACAAAAAGTGTACCAAGTTTGAGTTCCTTATTATGAACTCAAAAGTATGTATTAATTTCATGTATTAATTTCATGAATAGTTGTTTCACAAAAAGTGTACAGATTTTTCACGAAAGGCAAATTTAACAAGTTGGTATACTAGCATTTGAGCATCTAATAAAACCCAAATTATGATTATTTATTTCAGCCATAAAAAAATAAAAACAATTTTCCTCTGGAAAATGCAATATAATTTTTTGAGTAGGGGAGTAAATTGTGGGTAGGCAGGTAAAGGACAAACAAACAAAATTTTATTTTCAGCCTAATGGGCACTCGTTTGTGCATAAAACGGAATGAAAATGAATCGCGGTGTTTCCCAAACCATGCACCTGCGTGCACGTCTGTATTATTATACAACTATAGCTGCCAAGTACTGTTGCTACCGTCCTATTGTCCTTATTTAGATAACATCTCGATTTTTACGAATAACGAGATATAACAGGAGCCGAATACAATATTCACACGCCAAAGACTAAATGATGGGTGTAAGTCCTTATTTATCGTAGTAGACTCACGTCACAGATTTGAATGAAATGAATGTATATATTGACCAATCGGAACAGACGTGCCATTCATGTTTATAACGGCAAATCTGTGACGCAAGTCTTCGATGATAATTAGGGATTATATCTGTTTTTTTTTTCTTTTTCTTTTTTTTCTCTCTCTCTCTCTCTCTCTCTCTTAAAAGGCATTAAATAATGTTAACAATTATGAAAACATGCTTGACAGTTATGAAAACAATCCCAGAAGTCAATATCAATGATCGTGACAAGGCTATCAACGACAAAATAGAGCATTAAAGTTTTGTTTTGAATCAGCATTCTGTGCTAACGTTATCATCCTCAGGCGTTGGTCTGATCCATATGTAACGTTTAATATATTTGACCCCATTTTGATTATACTAGTCTTTGTATCGACTTCCCTGTTGAAAGTTGCAAAATTGCAGTAATGCTCTTTGGCGACATGATGCCAAATCTAAAAGGTCACTGAAGAGTCTTGAATAGCCGAAACCGCGGTATGGCCCATCACGTTTCTCATAAGTATGCTCACTGCTCTTAAAGCATCTCAGTTTTATTTTTATTTGCTGGTGTTGTGCCGTGTGGCGACCCTACAAAGTCTCCCCGTACATCACCCACAGTGCAGATTATATTTTTCTTTTGGTCCTTTGAGATCAGAGAGGGTATTTTGAGAAATCAGATTATTTATTTATTATCGGTTTAGATTCATTTTTTAACCTATGTTTAATATACGAGTACGTATTTGACCTCATTTTGATTATACTAGTCTTTGTATCGACTACCCTGTTGAAAGTTACAAAATTGCGGTAATGCTCTTTGGCGCCATGTTGCCAAATCTAAAGGGTCACTGAAGAGGCTTGAATAGCCGAAACCGCGGTATGGCCCACCACCTTTCTCATAAATATGTTCACTGCTCTTAAAGGAGCTCAGTTTTATTTTTATTTCCATCACAATTATTGAAGAATTCTCCTGGAAACCCCACATTGAAAATATGGCCTCCAAAGCTTTTAACACCCTTAAATTCATTAAAAGAAATGTACAAACAAATAATCAGAAAATAAAAGAAACAGCATACAACACTTATGTTCGTCCTCAGCTTGAGTACTGCGCTCCAGTATGGCTTCCATGGCAGGAAAAACTTACTTATAAGGTAGATAGAGTTCAGAGAGCAGCAGCTAGATACTGTCTAAATGATTACAACTTTACTAGCAGTGTCACTGAAATGCTTAAAGTTCTAAACTGGCAAACACTTGAAAACAGAAGAATCCAAAATTCACTTTTCCTGTTATATAAAATCAAACACAATCTAGTTGCCGTAGATCATCATCATCTAACTGAAACAAAAAACTTAAATTTCTTTGTACCATATTCCCGGACTTTGTACCATATGAACTCATTTTTTCCCAGAACAATCAGACACTGGAATAGTCTCCCATACAGTGTAAAGGCCAGTCCCAGCCTAGGTGATTTCACGTCTGGGCTGGCCACTGTCACATTCTAATCATCACACCATTTTATGTTTTAACTATAGTAAATGTAGCTCTTTTAGTTTCATGATCATTCATTTCATCAATGCCTCAACATCACCCATTTTCATCATTTACCAGCTGTTCCCGACAGCGCCTCCCAGTAATAATCAGCAATTGATTGTTGGGAGTATAGAAGTAGAAGAAGAAGTAAATAGATACAGAAAATTTTGGCTGGGTGCTTTTATGGACCTGATTACGACTTACCGTAAAACGTCTTATGTATCGCGCAGGTGCTTGGCAAAACACGTGCGCATATTTTCTGCGAATCACTCAAGCGTTTGCTTGACGGCTAAATGATCATTCACTCCAACATCAACATTTTGATAGAAATGCACATATTTTCTTGTTTTTGAGTCCAGTTTGAAAATGAATACGCCCCAGAGAGACAGTTTATCAATAAGCATTGGTATAGGAGACACAGAGAGCTACAACAACAGCAAAGCCTACAGAAAACAATCACTGTGGAGGGTGGGTGGCATTTCCATTTCCTATGGATTATTAAATTTATGTCTTGGAAACTGTAGTGGCTCATTGATCAAGTCATTATATATTGTTACATTCTCGTGAAAGTATTCCGACCCAAACTCCGGACTGTCTTAGTGACAATGACACTGGTTATCCGCAGCACTGTCGCCACTTATCAGATTTATTTTAGATCGGAATGACCGTTGTGCAGATAGCCTCAGCCAGTGACAATACTCTTCACAAACATTACAATGTTTTGCTCCTTCAGTCGTTGTCAGGTAGGTAAAGATATTAATGTATACACAGATACAAACAATACGTCACAACCCACGTGATCTATATTATCCAGGTAAGTCAGGTGACTTTCACGTGACTTCTTTCCACTTCCGGGTGGCAAAAAAGCGACCCCAGTTCAATGAATGTGTAATGAATTGTAATGTTTTGATGTATTACAAATGTAAAATAATGTCAAAATATTACTTGTTCATAACAAATTACACTTCCAAATTATTTTAGCACATTAATTGATGTGTGTTTCTAGTTTAGTATTATAAGTATTTAGCGTTTACTTCCCGTGCGGGATTAAAAAGGTTTGCATCTCAGTCAATCAAAAGTTTGTTTTTTATACGGTAGAAATCAGATATCAACATTGAATAATTTCCGTGTTTGAGCCGCGTTTGAAGCAAGTTTAAGGTTTATGAAAAACGAGTTTTATGAAAAAAAAAAAAAAAAAAAAAAAAAAAAAAAAAAAAAAAAACTTAAGCCGTTAGAAATTGGGTGCTCTCTCTCTCTCTCTCAAGAGCACACGATTTAATTATGTCTTGCATGCGGTGAAATAATAAAAACACTAACACTTTTTTTCAGTCCGTGGAATAAATATAATTTATCCACAAGTTATAATAACTTTTTGAAGTGTATCCATTTTTATTTACGACACTGGAATCATAGATCTAATCCATGCGATATCAACACCTGTTATGACATTTCGACCGACTGAACACACACGCCGGCTGCCCCGGGGACTCATTAATCCCTTTCATTCATATAGTACCCCAAGAATGTGTCATTTCTTTGAAGAGGGTGTAATAAATAATAATTAAAGAAGCCGACTATCATGATTATGGGCATCGTAATTTGAGGTGTCATAAAACTGTCTTCAGTAGCTGAAACCGCGTTTCTTTCAAATTGATCATGATCATCAATATGTGTACATAGCCTAATAGCCTTTGAATAGTTATTATTTAAACTGGACTTAGTTATATTTCAATTTGATTATTCAAATATAATTAATTAATTAATATATTCTTAAGAATGAAAAAGATGGAGAAAAAGGAGCAAAATTTCTTCATAAAAAGCGCTAAGATAAACGCACTTTTATTGATGTAAGGCTCGGTACAAACAAGGTCGGAAAAAGGAACAAAAACTTATTATTTATTGAATTGTTTATTACCTATTTTCATTTATTTTTTTTTTTTATTTATTTATTTATTTTTCCATTATGAATGAATTTTTTAGTCTGATTGCAGACGTGACCGCATAATGGCGCAAATTGTTATTTAATTATAACTCATAAAGTAGTACATATTTTCGTTCGCGCGCGGATCCAACATCGTTTGCCCAAGGTGTGAGAAATTAAATTCTTTATAAAAGATCGAGCCAAAGGCAAAAAATTATTTGTAATTTTGTATTTAAATGTCATCGTTGTTCCCTGATTAGGATGGCGGCACACATTTTACTTTAATTTAAACTCAGTAATGTATGTAAACAACATTGAACCGGAAATGTTTTGCCACCCGGAAGTGAAAGTTTTAACCACAATGCAACGCGCACTACGTCATCGAGGTCAAGGTCAAATAATGTAAACAATAATATTGTACCTGTCTATAGAGTATCTATAAATTTATAGAGTTTCTGTAAATTTATATAGAACAAATGTTCTATGAATTTATAGATTATCTGTCTGCGAACCATTACTGAATGAAAATCGCACCCTGCAACTGTGTCCACATTTATGTCTAAGGTCTATGCCATAGAATGTTGCTTTTCATTTTTGCACGGGATGTGTGTCTTGCTGATGAAGTTGCAAACAAAATAGTGCATCTTTTCTAATTCAATCAGATTTAACAACGCATATATTAAATGATAATAATCCTTATAATGAAGCAAATTTATGATAAGAAAGTATTACTAGAAGGCAAACGCAAAAGATCTTTGATAAAACTGTATAAAACAAAATCATTATACAGGTAATTAGAATAACTATATATGAAGAATTAGCTTTATGTGATAAGCTAGTACATGTACGTGTTAAAGTCAACACAGCCTTAAAGCAACATCTACAACAGAACTAAAGAAAGTAGTCTGACCTATTTATTCCAGATGGTGTTCAAAAAGATACCTGGAACAACTCTCACAATAAATCCAGCTTTGGAATTCATTGTATGAAACATACATGGTGAAATACATGGTGAAATACATGATGCATTGTTTTCAATGAAGGTTCTGTAGCAAAATACACATCTCATGCAAAAACGAATAGTGACATTCCATAGCACAGGCCCTAGACACAAATGTGGACACAGTTTTGGGATGCGGTTTTCATTCGAAGACAGATTACCTGCTTGGTCAGTTTACTTCAAACCATTTCATGAATCAATGTTTTCATCATTATAGGCATGGAACCGTCTGTCAAGCTTGCAGCGGACTATTATCCTGCTGATTCTGTTGATCGGGGGGCTCAGTGCCATTTACATCATTCCAAGCCTCAGGCATCCGGACTCAGCAGAAATGATGCCCGCAAATCGCAACAAGTTCCATCATGCAGAGCTGGTTGACCCGAACAAAGTTGTTGAGATGGAGATGGATAAACAAAACAAACTTGATGACCTGAAGAAACAGGCACAACTACAGTTAGATACCATCATGGTAAGTGAGGATGTGTTAGATATGTTCCAAAGCAAAGAAATGGAGAGGAAGTTATTATATTAAAATCCATGGCATATGAACCATATCATGAGAAAACTAACAAGTCCGACACAAACCGAGTTGTACTAGCACAGAAGATGGCTAGTAGAGGAATTACTATCAGTGTAGCGAAAACAAAGATGTTGATCAGCTACATGATTACCATGAAGCTGATGTGCATCTTTGTTTTCGCATATGCAAACTGTTGATTTTCTCATTTTTATTAAAATCATACACAGCAATTAATTATATCTGCTCTTTTACCTCTTTGACCTACCAACACAGTGTTCTGAACTTCAGGCAAAAACAAAAAAAAATGTGTGTTGCCTGTTTCATGCCAAAATAAATTATGGTAGGTAGGTCAGTTTTTCATTTTTCCATTTGTTTTTAGAAAATGTTCATTATACTTTATAAATCAGTAGCATTTAAAACGGTACATGTATATCTGGTCTGTATCGCCGTACATGTCTATATACTGTGCCAAAATTCACTTTAAGCTTGAATTTTATTTCATTGAATCTTAATCTCAAGCTACACTCTTACCAACTCCTTGTTTTAATAAGGACTAAATATATTATCTCATTTTAACTTAACCATACATGTGTCTTAACAAACCCGCCAATTTTGAAAACAACTGTTTAATTATTTAATTCAAGGTGCTTTTAAATGTTTTAGACTCACTCAAATGATTCCTGGGCTTAGATTTTACTGATCCATTTGTAAATATTTGTTTTGTAATGGATTGAATATGTGTGTGTTCTATGTGTTCTATGAATGTATGATTCTGTATAATGAATGTTTAAATTGTGATAATAGTGTCTCGTAAGCCAATTATGGCTGGGTATCAACTCTTAGTCTTTAAAATGTTGTATATATATGTGATGTTGATATGTGACATTTTAATAAACTATTACTTACTTACATACTTACTGTATTTAGTACTTTCTAATTTATCTTATAAGTATTGTATTCTTTCTAAATTATAATTATTTCACATGTTTCAATAAGCACACATACAAAATGAGCCTTGACGCGAGAAAACCGGTCTTCGGGGTTTCCTACCAGGTCCGACACATACCGGCCTGTACAAGCTCAGAAAAGAGCTAGAAGCTTGAAATTTCGGATTAAAGTAGAAGAGGAATTGTACTATCCGAGTAGCGAAAACAAAGGCGCTGATCAGCTTCGCGGTTACCGCGAAGCTGATCTGCGTCTTTGTTTTCGCCCATGCAAATTGTTGGTTTTCTCACGCACATGCTCAATTATAATTATTTCACATGTTTCAATAAGCACACATACAAAATTGTTTTCCAAACAACTTTTTCATAAACACACACACTGATTGGCTGTAATGTCAGTATTTACACAAGTTTTTGTCACCAGACTGTCTTAGTAGGTGTACTTAAACTTAGCTACTAATGATCTAAAATATTTTACTATGGTTTAAATGATTGATTGGTTGATGTTAAACGACGCATCACCCCTAATGGGGCATTAGCGTCTAACAAAAGTAAGATGCATAATTTGGTTTACAATGGTTTGAATATGTGAAATACTCCACCATTTAGTTTTTTGGCCTTCTTACTTCAGCAATTTAGTTTTGGGGTCAATTTGTGCCAATTAGGAAGATATTTAATTGAGTATTTTAGGCAGCTTTAAAAACTTCTGCCCACAGTGCACTAAATAGATCACATACTGTAGATCAGGAGCGGCTCCCGTGACCGAGCGGTTAAGAGGGCTGTTTCTTAATCACTCGATCATTTCACTGCTGTGTCTGGTGTGGTTTCGAGCCCCGCACTGGCCACATGTGAGACAAGCCAAGTTTCCTGCGGGTGTGCCAGGTGTTTTTTTTCGTGGTTCTCCCATTTTCGCCCACCTACTGATTGGCCCGTCTCATATGAGCTGAAATAATCTTGAAAGGGACGTGAAACTGAATTAAAAAAAAAAAAACAAAAAAAAAAACTGTAGATCAGTTCATTAAATGAGCCACCCCATGGGAAAACCAACAATCTGCATAGGCGAAAACAAAGGCGCAGATCAGCTTCGCGGTAACCGCGAAGCTGATCAGCGCCTTTGTTTTCGCTACTCGGATAGTACAGTTCCTCTTCTACTTAAACCCGAAATTTCAAGATTCTAGCTCTTTTCTGTAACTGTACAGGTCGGTTTGTGTCGGACCTGGTCGGAAACCACATTGTTGGTTTTCCCACGAGGCGGCTCAAATGGAAATGGAAACCTTTCAATCATCCTACAGGACAAAGTGAATCATCAACCTGGCAAACTGGAAGTAGCCCAGCCCATAGCCAATCAAAATGGAGATGAGGGGGGAGGGAATGCCGATCAAGTTCTACCGGCCCCTGGGGGTGGGGACAGAGTGATGGATGATGGAAATGAAGAAATAGCAGACAAAAATAAACAAATTGTAAGTTGAGCTATGTCATGAGAAAACTGGATTTTTGCTTATGAAAAATCAAAGGCGCAGATCAGCTTTGCTGCTGATCAGTGTCTTTGTTTTCGATACATGGATAGTACAATTCTTCTACTTTATAAATCCAGAATTTCCAGAACTGGTCGGAAACCCTGAAGACCGGTTTTATCATGTCAAGGCTCAATTGATTTAAGACAAAGGATAATTTAAAAGCTAGCTGTTGGCA
Organism: Rugalucina vietnamica; assembly: GCA_964017185.1. NCBI lineage: Eukaryota > Metazoa > Mollusca > Bivalvia > Lucinida > Lucinidae > Rugalucina > Rugalucina vietnamica. Next base: position 66,608,355 of record OZ024870.1, read on the forward strand.
CCTCACAACCTTGGTGTGGAGTTGTGGAGCAATTACTCCAAGAAATACAATATTATATAAGAAAGCAAATTGTTAACGATATAGAAACTGCTCCCTTGTTTTGATTTCTGTGAGCAAGCAGATAAGGGATTCTCTTTGCACCCAGGCTTTTGATTTAAACTTTGATGAATTGGAAACTTATTTTAATTTCAGCCAATTTTTAGCTCACCTGAGCCGTCAGGCTCACAAGGTGAGCTTATAGTATACCCATGCTCCGTCGTCCGTCCGTCCGTCGTCCGTCCGTCGTCCGTCGTCCACCATTTTCAAAGATCTTCTTCTCTGAAACAGCTTGGCCAATCAAAGCCAAATTTTACATGAAGCATCTATGGGAAGGGGGAACCAATGTGTATATAAATAATCCAGGTCACATGACCAAGATGGCCGCCATGCCCATATATGGTAAAAACCCTTCAAAAATCTTCTTCTCCGGAACCACTGGACCGATTTCAACCAAACTTGGCATGAAGCATCAATGACTCAAGTACTACAATGTGTATATAAATCATGACCTTGCTATGACCTTGACCTATTTTACGGCAAGGTCAACATAGGTCGCCTTTGCATTTGAATGGGAAAAATTGTTGAATTGTCATTTAAAGGAAAAATCTTGCAGAAAATGAGCAGTAGGACTGAATATTAATGATTCTGAAAAAAATTGGGCACCAGGGGCTCATCCGCCCCCACCCCGGGGCAATATACATGTATATCTCCATAATATTTAAACATCTTCTCCTCTGAAACCACTCGGCCAATCAAAGCGAAATTTTATGTGAAGCATCAATAGGAAGGGGTAACAAATATGTATATAAAAAATCCAGGTCACATGACCAAGATGGCCGCCATGCCCATATATGGTAAAAACCCTTCAAAAATCTTCTTCTCCAGAACCGGTTGACCGATTTCAACGAAACTTGGCACGAAGCATCGATGGCTCAAGCACTACAATGTGTGTATAAATCATGACCCTCTGATGACCTTGACCTATTTTACGGGAAGGTCAACATAGGTCACTAATGCATTTGAATGGGGAAAACTTTTAAAATGTCTTTTAAAGTGAAAGTCTTGCAGGAAATGGGCAGTAGGACTCGATATTAATGATTCTGAAAAAAATGGGACCCCAGGGGCTCATGTACCCCCACCCCAGGGCAATATACATGTATATTTCCATAATATTCAAACGTCTTCTCCTCTGAAACCGCTTGGCCAAACAAAGCCAAATTTTATGTGAAGCATCTATAGAATAGGGGAATCAATGTGTATATAAATAATCTAGGTCACATGACCAAGATGGCCGCCATGCCCTTATATGGTAAAAACCCATCAAAAATCATCTTCTCTGAAACCAATAGACTGATTTCAAGGAAACTTGGCGTGAGGCATCGATGGCTAAAGTACTCCAATGTATATATAAATCATGACCCAGTGATGACCTTGACCAAGTTTATGGCAAGGTCAACATGGGTTGCCTATGCATCTGAATTGGGAAAACTGTTAAAATGTCATTTGAAGGAAAAAGCCAACAGGAAATTGGCAAATGGACAGAATATTGAAGATTCTGAAAAAAGAAAATGGCCCAAGGGCTTCATCTGCCCCTGCACTGGAGTTAAATACCATAATATTCAAACATGTTTATTGGTATATGCAGCTGATCTCAGGTGAGCGTTTACAGGACCATTGGTCCTCTGGTTAGTGTCGGAATTTTATGATGAATAATTCACAAAGATTTGTAAAATTGAGAAGATAATTCCAAATTCTATTGATAACATACATAGATTTCTAACATTTACTAATAATTTTATTCCAGGAGTCTCCAGTAAAGGAATCCTCGTCGTCAGGTTATGATTATTTCAGTGGTAAGATGGAGTTTATAATATATATTAGTACGGGTTCCATTAATGTAATGGTTTGAGCATCTACTTTGGTGGCGGGAGGTCATGGATTTGATCCCAGCCGGGTCATACCAAAGACTTAAAAAATGGTACCAGTGGCTACCTTGCTTGGTGCTCAGTTTGTAGCACTGGATAATGCCTGTCATGTTGGTGACTATTGTTCACCCAGTCTTAATAAAGGCAAACCACCCATCAGGGGGTGGGTGGGGGAATCATGTATTGGTTTCGCATCCAATCAGTCATATCAAGACACTTTGTAACTGTTACATCCCGTTATTATCTTTCTGTTATTAGCTTTATTTTCTTACCTTACTTGTACATCTACTTGGAAACAGATTTAAAAGTCAAAAAGAAGAAAATACAAAATATCATGATTTCTAAAATTTATAAATTGTTGTCCATTTATAAACTGTTGTACATGTAATTGCTTTTTATAGGCATGTCCGCAAGGGAGTATTTGATGAAAAAAAAAAAGCATTGTCAGTACTTTATAAAAAGTGTATGTTCAACTAGGTTGTAGGTAATCGGTAGAATGGCCTCTTTGATGCGGCTTTTATTAGCACTCACCTGACCACAACAAATATTTTAATGAAGAATAAGCAAATTACAAATTATCAAGTACAATGGTCGCAGTGTTTATTGACAAACACCTCCCGATGACCAGCATTGTCCGGTTTTAACTGTTTTGTTAACAGAACACAGAACCAAAATTACTTTTGCCATGACCTGAGGACATGTTGAAAAATAGCAGTATAATAATCATCATTTGTCATCAATACCCTATATCTGGTCTTCTGAAGCTGTGCAAGTTTAGCCTCATTTTAAGACACCTCATTATAGTGCGGTTTTCAATATAACATGGCTTATGTTATGGCCCCCCAAAATGATCATTTTGCTGTATGTCTATTGTAAATAACCTCATTATTTCACGGTTTCACTTATGTTATATAAGTTATAACATGGTCTGTTTCTGTGGACCCCGAAGATTGTGGTATAATGAGGTTGACCTTACATTGCATCTATGTATGTTTGTCTTGGCCCATATTTGGGAGTATTTGTTTGTAAATTGCACTCCAACATCAAGTTATCAGAACATGAGGTTTCCAGTTACATGTACATTTATCTACTATTCAAATTTCAGAGAATCGTGTTCACAGTGAGGAACAGAAGGCTATAATACAGGCCTTTAAGGATGCCTGGACTGCGTATAGACAGTACGCCTGGGGCCATGATGAGTTCCACCCCATAACTAAGAAATTCTCCGAGTGGTTCGGGGTGGGGCTAACTATACTGGATTCTCTGGATACTGCAATAATCATGGGGCTAAAGAAAGGTACTGTATATTTTTTGAAAGTTCCTCATCAAAGCTTTGGGAGGGCGAAAAAAGGGAAAAAAGGTAACTTTTTAATTTAATATGTGCTGCATCATGAGACAACTGGATTTTTGCATATGCGAAAGCCAAAGACAAGAATCAGGAATGCAGTAACTGTACAGCTGATCAGCGCCTTTGTTTTCCCTACACAGCTAGCACAAACACTCTTTTTAAATTCAGAAATTTCAGTCTTCTAGACTTTCGTGATTATACAGACTGATTTGTGTCTGACCTTGTTGTAAACCCAGAAGAAAATATTTGTGATGACATGACTTATATTGTCTTTCTTGCATAAAATAGATTGGCATTTTATTATATAGCTATAAATATCAAATGATTAAAATATAGGGATAAAAGCCAAGTAACAGGTGTGCCGTTATCAGATGATACTTTGGTAAAAGCGAAAAGTTATTTTTGTAAAGCATTGCCAGATTCTTGACTTGAGGGTCATGATGCAAAATTGTAAATTTGGGACATCAATTCTAATGACGTCATCTTTACCTGATGCCATGTGGAAAATGATGTCATAATTATTATAGGGCCGAAATGTCAGCTGAAGTTTTACACTTACAGATTTAAACATTTTAAGCCGAAAAAGAAAAGAAAATGGCAGAAATATTGGTTCAATTGCAAAATTTGCTTCCGAAAAGTAACAGTGCAAAAATGATATCTGATATTGCACTAGTGCAAAAATGATATCACTTATGGATATTATCGCGGCCTTCATGTAGAAATTTCGTTTTCTAATGTTTACTCTCAACAAGCATCAAATATGAGAAGCAGATATTTATAGCTATATAATAAAAGTGTTATCACACTGATATCGGTGAGTATTGTCCCTTGTTGGGATATCGATGGACGCTCACAAGCGATATCCCAACACGGGACAATATTCACCGATATCAGTGCAATAACCCTATGATATTATATGAGTCATGTCACACAAACAAACTGTAAACATAGGATTACTACTTTTACTATTTGATATCACAGAATATGACCAGGGTAGAGAATTTATTGAGAATGACCTGACCTTCGACAAGAGCACGGATGTAAACCTGTTTGAGATCACAATTCGGGTCCTTGGTGGTCTACTTAGTGCTTATGCTCTCACTGGGGACACATTATACAAGCACAAAGCTGTAAGTTGGTAGTTTCTTTAGGAAAATGTGTCTATGAAATATATATAGGATATTTACTTTTTTGAGGTGAATATCAAATATATTTCATCGAGTGAGTTGAAAACATCAAAATTTTCACGAGTGCATAGCACGAGTGAAAATTTAGATGTTTTCAAGTCACGAGATGAAATATATTTGGTATTTACCGATAAAAGGTAAATTTTCTTTTTATTCTATACAATACACGGGCATTTTCCTATTCACAAAGCAGGCGGTGAAAATGCAAAAACCAAAAATTTTTGAAAACACATATAATTTTGGTACCACATTGTTCCTAACGTTCTAAATAAGAAAATGAATACCCACACTATGTTTTCGTTCATTAATAACGGAGTTATAGGCATTTGAATTTCTGAAGTGAGGCACATTTAATGATGTCAAGTGAATGGAAACGTCAGAAGTAATCCAAACTCTACAGTGAAAATATCGGCTGATATCAATCACTAGTGAAAATATCAATATCAATTCTGCAGAGAAAATATCACTTTTATCCATTTTTGATATACATTAATTTCACTGCTAAGTATAAAATAAACAGAGATTTTTTACAGCTGTCAAAAGTGAACATTGTCATTGATTAATTTGGCTATCTGTTATATTTTTGCTCTAAACAAAGATTATAGCTTCAGGTTAGAATGTGTAGCCACAATTTATATGATGAAAAAATAAGAAAAAAATGTTAACCTTATGTGCACCCTATTTTTACTATATGGTGTCCAGTGTAAGGGGTTCACATAGCGGTGTAAGGGGTGTAAATTGCGTAGAGATGTTATCCTGATATTTGAGCCTCCTCATGGGAAAACCAACAATCTGCATAGGCGAAAACAAAGGCGCAGATCAGCTTCGCAGTAACTGCGAAGCTGATCAGCGCATTTGTTTTCGCTACTCGGATAGTACAATTCCTCTTCTACTTAAATCCGAAATTTGAAGCTTCTAGCTCTTTTCTATGCTTGTACAAGTCAGTTTGTGTCGGACCTGTTCGGAAACCACATTGTTGGTTTTCCCACGAGGTGGCTCATTTTACTTTCTTGGGAGTTATTTCATTGGTATTTTATGTCTGAAAGGCATGATTTCCCCATAAAATTACATTTATAAATGCATTTAGGAGTTTTCGTGAAAAATGATGGAAACAACTACAATGTAATTATCTCATTGTCTTTTTAATACAGAGATTTTAACTGTTAGACTTAGAAGCATCTGCAGAAAATATTGTGTCCTCATGTGTACAACTGCTTACACATATTTCATTAGATAATGCAATAAAAAGTAAGGAATCTGATAACCTTTGACTTAAATGTATTTGGGATTAAAAGGGGGAGTCAGAAAGGCCTCTTATATGAGTTAAATTGATTGATATTGAAAGCATTTTGTTATTGCTTACATACATATTCTTATTCCCCAGAAAGAACTAGGGGACAGACTCCTCCCTTGCTTCAGTAGTGCCTCCCATGTCCCTTATTCTGATGTGAACCTGAAGACAGGCCAAGCCCATCCCCCACGGTGGGGCCCTGATAGTAGTACGTCGGAGGTCAGCACAATACAGATAGAGTTCAGAGAACTTTCACGGGTCACTGGAGATGATAAATATGAGGTCAGTTGAAGTGCTGCTCCTTAATTAAACATGTGATATCTTTCTTTCTTAGAGGAATCTTCCTTCTTTTTAGAAAGTCCCTCTTTTTTGAATTTCAGAATTTACTTAAAAGTCTTATACATTTTGAATTTCAGATCTCGCTACCAAATATCAAGAATTTCCTTCTTTGTTGAATCATGCTACCTATTTTGAAAAGGAAATCTTCATATTTGGCTTCCATGATGCATCAAATGTTTACCCTACATTGTTAAGAAAGTATGTCTCACAGGTTACTAACAAAACCCCTAGGAACCAAACCCCTAGATTAAAACTTTTGCGTGCTCATTTCCGCTCATTAAAAATTGATCATAAATATTGAAATGTGGATTTTTAGGATTTTTAAGATCACCAAAGCCAGTCATTTATCCTGCTGATAATGTTAAAATGTCAACCGTTTCAAACATTTTTTTAATTGAATGTAAATTTTGAAAATGTAGTATTGCACTTTACTTCAATATTACATGGTATATTTCCAACAGAAAGCAGCCCACCAAGTATCCATGCATCTTCACTCCCAGCCAAAGAAGGATGGATTGGTTCCTATATTTATCAATGCTCAGACTGGTGCTCTGCGTAGCTCAGCGACAATCAGTGTCGGTGCACGGGGGGATAGTTACTATGAATATCTACTCAAACAATGGCTACAGACAGATAAGGGAAGCATGATGTAAGTTGACTGTGATATGATAACATGCATATACAACCTACAGTGATGTTTACTACTTTGCATGAGTGTCAGACTACAAATTGTGCAGCCCTAAGTTCAAACCCAGCTGAAACCATGTTGTGTCCTTGAACAAAATCCATTACTGTATGTTTGGAAATGTTCATGAGAAGATTTTCACAACTATTCGTGAGTTTGCATACATGTGATATCGTCTTTGGCTATTTACTTTAGCTATTACTTTTAATAGCTGGTACCGCATTTTTCTGGTTCGATAACGCAGTTGCTCCCCCTTATTCTAACCGTTTCGTTCCCATAGTTTGTAGGTCGTAAAATTTACCCGACTTTTTGCCTAACGCTACGTTCGACGCAAGTGGCATTTTCATGTGTATGAAATACCCGTTCAATCTGATCTTTCGGAACTATATATGGCGTTTGTTTTAATGTTTTAAACTTAATCATTTGATGTCGCTTTCACCCAATTATCGCTGGTCACTAATTTTGGCCCCGAGCTCAAAATCAGAAAATTGTTACGCAGTGTTAAACAACAGACGGACATTATTACAGCAAATTGCACAATGTCAAAGCGGTTTCGGTAGATTATTGAGAAGCTCCGCCCACGCGTTAGTTAGAATGGGCCAATCAGCACGTGTAGCATAAATTACTGCGATGTTTACGCAACACATTAAAGCGCAAGGTTATCAGTCCTCACGTTTCAGTAACTTTCACATTTTTCCGAGAAAATTGTTTTGATAACTAGGCAATTAACAGGGGCAATTATCATGTTGACACGTGTGACATAGTGGTATATTGCGTCTGAAACTTGTGAATATAAGGACCAATCGAACAAAAAAAAAATGGCAAACTTTTTTCAGGGAAAAAATCGGAAAAAAATGTTTTTACTGGGACCGATAAAAATGCATAAAAACGAAAGATAAATCGGTCCCACATGTTCAAAATGCCCGATAATCTTTAAAGGACAATCATAATTAATTGTCCTATTAAGATTATCGGCAATGTTTTATCCAAGCCCTCCAAATTAAAGACGCATTAATCCTCTTTCTAAAGATGAACTCTGATCAAATTAGCGGTTTACATTATACACTGTACCTGTAAGACTGACAATTTGTTGCATCATTAATCCCTTCTGGCTTCGCCAATTACCCAATAAAGTGACATGTCATCTATTCTCCATTGTCTCCTAAATTACTCCAAGGTATTTATCGGATCAATGATCAATAACATGTACCGTATATTACCGCAAAATTAAAAATGGAACATTGCCGAAAAATTAGGATAGGCAAATACTGAAATCGGGAGATTTTGGCTCTACTGGGCTCGTCGGGGGGCAATCGGGTTAGGAAGCCAAAAATCGGGCAAACTCGACGAGATCGGGAGATATCACATGTATGGAGTTTGTTGTCTCGCAAATTTAATGTTATTGGAAATAAAGAATCTATAGGTCACAAAGACTATGCGAACACTCTATTACAAATTCATCTTGAATTATTTGAAAAATGATAATTTTGTTAAATAAAAGTCACATTAAAATTTCCAAATTTACAGTAATTTTCCGTAGAGATATCTCTCCGTAGAACTGAGATGAGATCTTTAAGAGCAGAATGTGGTGGGTTCTTTCCAAAAATTACTGACGCAGGAAAAAAACACAGTACAAACAAATAACTAAAAATATGACTCTTAAAACATACTGTGCTGGTACAGCGTATTCATTAGAACATCATCCAAGCACAACATATTATGATTATGGTGTCTTTGTTTTTGAGGAAAAAATAAGGATAGTGTTTTCATCTGTAGTCTTGAATTTTACCACACTGTGGAAAATGAGTGAATCATAATGACCGGCTCACTCAAATCTTGTGATAATGGCAACATTTCATTGTTTGCTACTTCCTATCAAGGTTTGAGAAGGATTACCTAGAAGCAGTTGAAGGCATGAAGAAACATCTGCTGAGAAAATCTGAGCCGTCTAAACTGACCTACATCGGGGAACTGCTAGGGGGAAGAAATTTCAGTCCAAAAATGGTAAAACGTGTTTGTTGTGATGTTTTACATTCACAGTCAACAGCTAAGCTCATTTGAGCCGCGCCGTGTGAAAACGTGATTATTGCCTATGCGAAAACAAAGGCGCAGATCAGCTTCGCAGTAACTGCGAAGCTGATCAGTGCTTTTGTTTTGGTTACACGGATAGTATATTTCCTCTTCTTCTTATATCCGAAATTTCAAGCTTCTAGCCCGCTTCTGTGACTGTACAGGTCAGTTTGTGTCAGACCTGGTCGGAAACCCCGAAGACCGGTTTTCTCGCGTCGCGGCTCATTTATCCTAGCAACTTGATTCCTGGACAGGCCTCCATTTTTTTTCACCACTAAATGAGCAGCCTCGTGGGAAAACCAACAATGTGGTTTCCGACCAGGTCCGACACAAACCGGCCTGTACAAGCACAGAAAAGAGCAAGAAGCTTGAAATTTTGGATTTAAGTAGAAGAGGAATTGTACTATCCGAGTAGCGAAAACAAAGGCACTGATCAGCTTCGCGGCTGATCTGCGTCTTTGTTTTCGCCTATGCAGATTGTTGGTTTTCCCATGAGGCAGCTCAAATGACAGATGCTCTTCTTCAATCAGAAAAAGAGGATAAATGGTCAAAGAAATATTTTTGTCACCAAATGTTTATGAAAGAAATATGCCGGACAGGAGGATCGCTCACAGGTCTGCTTGAAATGGCTAGTTCCGCAATTTGTGAACATAAACTGCCGCAAAAATGTGCATGGCAACAAAATGGTGAAATAAAATAAGTTGGGTAATAGTATTAAACCTGAAACACTTATTTTTACGCCCTAGATCTATATTGGTTGACTGCATTCTAAGTTTTGATTGGTGGTAGTTAGTGTAAGGCTCATTAGAATCACCTAAAGGAATTTCATGGAAAAATGGAATAAAATCACACCTGAAGCCCCAAAAATGAAAATGGACTCACCCAAATGATAATGATGGGTGAATCCATTTGTCATTCATGGATTAATGTTGCAGGATCACCTGGTGTGTTTCCTGGGTGGAACCCTGGCCCTGGGATATCTCAACGGTATGCCTGAGGACCACCTTGAGTTGGGGAAAGAGCTGACGAGGACATGCTATGAGATGTACGACAGAATGCCAACCAAACTCAGCCCGGAGATTGTGTTCTTTAATCAGGCTGAAGGAGCCGCTGAAGATCTGATTGTGAAAGTAGGTGTCAGCAATGAGTATTTTGACTTGGGTTTCTTGTGTAGTAGACATTTATATTTTTACAGGAAACATGTGCTTTGAATTTTTCACCCAATCTGACATGAAAACAGTCTGTACAGTAGTAAATAATGGCTTTAAACTTGAATTATAGTAATTATAACACAAGGGACTGTACTACATGTTCAATCCAAGTTGATAATTGCTATTGAAATATGATACCAAATGAGATCTGTACTGTTTGCGAAGACCTAACTTAATTAAAAGTTTTGATAACCTCAGAAGTTTGCTGTAATCCACATTGTTGTGTAACAAAAAATGATGAATGAGAAAGATTTGGCCTATGCCTTCATAAAAAAAATATGTCCGGACATGACAGAATTTTTTATTCCACTTGGGCATTACCCATTTTAAATCATTAAAAAAAACTGTGTTGTGCATCAGATCTGTTCTTATGAACACATTTATTTATCCTTTCAGCCTGCCGATGCTCACAACTTGTTACGACCGGAAACAGTCGAGAGTATATTCTACTTATACAGAATAACGGGAAACAAAATGTACCGTGAGTGGGGGTGGAAAATATTTCAAGCATTCCAAAAATATACAAAAATAGAAGGCCTAGGGTACTCTTCTATAACGAATGTGAAAAACGCTGGACGGCCAGGGTATAGAGACAAGCTGGAGAGTTTCTTTTTAGCGGAGACTTTGAAATATTTATATTTATTATTTAGTGATGATAAAGATTTATTGCCTTTAGACAAGTGGGTGTTTAACACCGAAGCTCATCCATTACCTGTTAGGTCATTGTGAAAAGAAAATGAAGTCACATGGCAGGATCATGTGAAAAGGGATCAAAATATGGGAGTCTCAACTTAATCAAAAGGAGAAATAGTTAATAACTACTCCATGACCAAAAAATGGGGTGGTTTATCACGCTAGATTTAGTAAACTTATGAAATGGTAAGGTTCTATCGAGCCATTTCATCATTTTATGGTCTGTACACGATAAACCTGTTTATTTTTTATCATTGGGTCGTTATTTACTTTATAATGCAACGAAACTCGTCGGAATTTCGCAAAAAAGCTCACCGGTAATGAGGAGATACCCTTTCTGCCGTCTTGTTTATTTAGTCAACAGCTCCGTAATCTCTCTACAAAAGGACTCCACAGGACTCATTAAAATTTGCCACCATGGAACTACATTTTGATGATAATTTATATTTGAGCCGCCTCGTGGGAAACCAACAATGTGGCTTCCGTACAGGTCCGACACAAAGATAAACGGGCTGCATTACGAAAACATGCCCATGTGATATACAGAGATATTTTAAAGCTGTAAAAAAAATGAAAATTTTCAGTGGAAATTTTTGGATATTTTTCTTATTTTTGCTCAAAACATAGATTGTGGGTACTCGTTAGAACTGCCTCGGCGAGGCGGTTCTAACGTGTACCCACGATCTGTGTTTTGAGCAAAAATTAGAAAAATATCACAAAAAATGTACTGAAAAATTTCAATTTTTACAACTTAAGAACAATCTATATATTGCATGGTCAAGTTTTCGTAATGATAAACGGGCTGTTTATGAAATCCCATTATTAGGCCAATATGTATATAAAGAACTGTAGAATGTCAGTTAGTTTATATATGCGCCACCTCGTGGGAAAACCAACAGTGTGGTTTCCGAACAGGTCCGGCACAAACCGACCTGTACAAACACAGAAAAGAGCTAGAAGCTTGAAATTTCGGATTTAAGAAGAAGAGGAATTGTACTATCCGAGTAGCGAAAACAAAGGCGCTGATCAGCGTCGCGGTTACCGTGAAGCTGATCTGTGTCTTTGTTTTCGCCTATGCAGATTGTTGGTTTTCCCATGTGGCGGCTCATATATTTGGCTTCTCAACCAAAAGATTCATGCCTACTTGCTCAGCAAATGAGCGGGATTTAACTTCTATATCTTTTCTTGTTCTGTCAACTTATCCAGAGCACACAAATTGCTGTTATCCAAGAAATATTAATTTTGTCTAAACAGCAACAAGAAATGGACTTTTATAACCAAGTCTAAATTGGTTTTATTATACCGGGCACAAAGGTTATAAAACTTTATTCATGTTCAGCTGAGACAAAATTTTATCCAGCTCATAAATGTGAAAATGCAAACAGTTGTTGGCATTTTAACATTTTTAAGCAAGATAAATTGTGCGTTTTGGTGATTTAGACAAAAAATTTCAATTTATTTGGGCTATTTTGTCATTTATGAGCATTTTAAATTTTATGCTCAGTTGAGTTGAGCATGAAAAAAGTTACATAACCTCAGGCCTGGGTCTACTGAATTATGATTTGCATAAGAAAATCTGTTTTCTTTGCATTTTTAAAAATACAAAGACTGATCAATGCATTTATTTTCTTGGTACATGTAGGACTAACCTATGAGGTTAACCAGTACTTGGTGATGATCATCTTTGTTACTCTCTTAGTTATCTGAGTTGTAATGAGCAAATGACTGTGATCATGATGAACGTAGTTCAACATACAATGTATTATATATACGAGGTCAGTCCCAGTAATACGTAAATAACGGCTGTTAAAGGCAGAAGGGACTATTATTTAAAGAACTGATTTAATGTATATCCTAAGCAACCATTTATCAACAATTCTGACAAATTTTATCAGCATACCTTTCATTATAGTAAAACTACAAACACTTTTGAACGGTTCTGTAAGTGCGACCGGCGCAGCTAGAAACGTACTTAACGTAACGTCAACGTCAACAATTAATGTTCTTTTTCAAAATATTCACCGTCAAGTTTTACGCATTTCTCGTGTCTTCTCACCCACTTGTCGAAAACAGTCTGGTACCACGTCTAGGGAAGTGTTCTTATGAATGCCAAGCTGCCATGTTGAGTTCCGTGGCATCAGAAAATCTGCCACGTAAATGCGATTTCAACAACAGGAAAAAGGCGAAATCCAGAGGGGCTAGGTCGGGCGAATAAGGGGGGTGCACAATCTTCCTAAAGCCAAGTACGTCAATCTCAAGCTGCGTCTGCTGGGCTGTATGGCTAGGGGCATTATCTTGGTGCAATATAAGATTTTCAACATTGTCGTAGAGCTCGGGGCGCTTCTTCCATAGGGCGTTCATTAGGTCCCGGCGAATCACCTGAAAATAGAGAAACAAACGAATGTGTTAAATAACAAATCATATAAAAAAGCTTTCATTGTTGTGCTAGCAAAATAAATAAATAAATAAGCAGATAAATAAATAATTCACATACATGTACCTTCGAATAGTAAGCAGAGTTCACTGTCTATCCCCTTGATACCACGTGCGTCAGGAGCATCCTGTGCCTGTCCATGAACATCATGTACATTATCTTTCCCATTGATTTCGTCACCTTCGCCTTCTTTGGGGGTGGGGTTCCGGGTGTTTTCCAAACACTTGATTCCCGCTTTTCCTCTGGTTCATAGTAATGAAGCCATGTTTCGTCGGTCGTAACAATTCGATCCAGAAAATTTCGTTTTCTTCGGGCTTGTGCTAAGAATGCACGTGATGCTTCCAACCGCTTCACCTTTTCCTCGGCAGTAAGCAGTTTCTGAATCCAACGGGCGCTCACCCTAGACATTGAAAAATCGTCACTAGATTTTCCACAACCGATGACATCTGTGACTTCTGGAACTGTATGTCGTCTGTCTTTGTTGATGATCCTTTGGACGTCTTTGACAATGCATTCATCTTTTCCTTTCGGTCTGCCTCCCGAGTTTCTTTCTGGGGATCTGCGCTTAAACCATCAGAATATCGGAGATGCCACTTATATACCAATGCTCTGAAAACGTTCTTGTGCCGTTCGGTAGACTGCATCTTTTTCTGCGTTTCAACTGGTGTCAAGCCAAGATCAACACAAAATCGAATCACTCTTCTGTGCGCCGCGATTTCTTCCGACGTTGCCATTTTTCTTAAATTCAAATACGGGTTTACATGCAATGTTATGCACCTTTTCGATATAAACGACGTCAGTTGTTTGAAACTTCGTTTGGCGACGTTGGAACAAGTGACGTCGACGTCAGTATAAAGTTTTAGTGGAAAAAAATATTCCAAAATTAGGAAATATGCCAAATCTTTCATAATAACATAAAATTCATGATGCAATTTGTTTGCTGCGCCAGTACCCCACACCCTGTGTTAAATAGACAGCCATGTTGTTTTGATTATAAATAAACCTACTAAACTTATTGCATAAACGTCCTGAGAGATGTTTCTAATACTGTGAAAAGTTTCAGTGATCTAGTACGTCCGGTTTGTATTGATAATGAGCATGTCTACGTATTTCTGGGTCAGGCCCCTTACCGTAATCGTTCTACTTAGTGCACAGTGGGCTTATCTTTTCAAAATAACTTGAAGTTAAGGTAACAAAATATCATTCTAATTAGTGCACACTGCAAAAAAAAAAAACAACATACAAACTCTTGAAATAATCATGTCAATACCATCAGTGATGATGTCGTCTTAGCGTTCCAGTCGTTGCAAAATTGAGTTTAACCATTTAAAGTTAAGTTTAAAAACGGCCAATATGGCAATACTGTGAAAAATTGGTAGAAGATACCAATATGCTAGTCGAGCAGTGTGCGCATATGCACATGTTTTTTTTTGTTTTTTTTGTTTGTTTTTTTTTTTAAATGACCAGGGTGTGCGCTTATTGTAGCATGTGAGCTAATTAGAACGAATTTGGTAGTCTATCTAATGGTTTCCTCTCATATTAGTGAAATTGTCTTGAAAGGGACATAAATTAATTGAAAAACTAGCTATATGTAAAAGTTATTATTGAATGAATACTTGGGTTCACTTGTAATTTGTCCCATTTTTAAAATATTTATGTACATAACATTAAGATTAATATCTTTGATGAAGTTTTTTTTTTTAAAATTTCATAAGCCTTCAAATGAGCGGCGTCATGAGAAAATCAGTTTTTTGCCTATGCGAAAACAAAGGCGTAGATCAGCTTCGCAGTCACTGCGAAGCTGATCAGCGCCTTTGTTTTCGCTTTTCGGATAGTACAATTCCTCTTCTACTTAAATCCGAAATTTCAAGCTTCTAGCTTTTTTCTGTGACTGTACAGACTGATTTTTTGTGGTCGAAAACCTGGTCGGAAGCCCTGAAGACCGGTTTTCTCGGGACGCGGCTCAAATATAATGAACACTGTGATCTGCTGATATGCAGCAGCTGTATATGCTCAATGGTTCAAGTGCTAGGACAATTGTAGATTTTGCACAAAATATTAATACTGTGTATGAATGTGTTTGTATGTTATGTATGATTGGATTGCTTGTAAATGAGCCGCCTCGTGGGAAAACCAACAATGTGGTTTCTGAACAGATCTGACATAAACCGGCCTGTACAATTACAGAAAAGAGCCAGAATCTTGAAATTTCGGATTTAAGTACAAGAGGAACTATACTATCCGAGTAGCGAAAACAAAGGCGCTGATCAGCTTCGCGGTTACCGCGAAGCTGATCTGCGTCTTTGTTTTCGCATATGCAAATTGTTGGTTTTCCCATGAGGCGGCTCAAATAATAAAGTTCTGATACATATAATATATGTGTAAGCATATGAGCCACATCTTGAGAAAATACTGTTTTGGAATTTGCAAAACATGAGGACACATATCAGCTGGTCTGTTATCCACTGAGTTGATCGACGTCTTTATTTTAACACTTATGACAAATGGACTTTTCCATCATTGTCATTTTGGTGAGTCCACTTATATTTTTGGGACATCAAGAGTGATTTGGTTTTCAACATTCTTTTTCATTTTTTGGTGAACTTCCTTTAAGCTAACAAACTAGCCTCAGATTGGATGCTGCATTCAACGGGGTCACGTCTGTGGTTATACTGCCTCTCTTTGTCCTATTAATAGCATATCAGGCTTAATAAATTAGATTTACCTCCTAATTTCAAGCCTCGAGCCATCATCTGGGGCTGCACAACATGTCTTGGGTTAGATCTTAGTAGAAGCAACCCAAAACAGGTTTTCACATGATGTGGCTGATGTTAGTGGATTTAAATTTTTTTGTTATGTAATGTTTTTGTATGTGATAAGCATTTATTAATTTTGATGTATATATTGAAAGATATATTTATATTTGGCACAGCTCAAATGCGAGGTGTAGCCATACTCATTAAATAATGTGAAGAGATGATGAATTGAGCCTTCGTATGAGAAAACCAACAATTTGGATTTCCAACCAGGTCTGACACAAATCAGCCTGTGCAGTCAGAGGAGCAGGCTAGAAGCTTGAACTTTCGGATTTTAGAAGAAGAGGGATTGTACTGTGTGTGTAGCGAAAACAATGGTGCTGATCAGCTGTGCAGTTACTTTTATCAGTTACTGCACAGCTGATCTGCGCCTTTGTTTTCGCATAGGCAAAAATCTGGTTTTCGCATGACGTGGCTCAAATAATGTGATGGGTAAAGAGATCATGAATTGTCTTTTATCCTCAAATTGTACATAGTCTCTTACATTGTCACAAGCTGGTTATTGCCTTGTTTTATATTTCAACGGGCATTTAGAACTTATTTTCAGGTGAAGGCAAGCCAACTGTTGCTTTCAGAAAAACTAACAGTTAGCTACTTAGTCTGAATCATTTTTAGGCATTACTAATTTTTGTCCATAAATATACCTCTTATTTTAAGAAATCTTAAGCTATAAATTGGCACACAAAATATTATGGAGTTAACCACTCTTTTTCAAAATTGATTGTCAAACGTGAGAAAAATCCATTTATTTAGCTTATAACATTTTTTTTTGTTATCAAAGGTTCTTAATCTAGGTTGTTTCAGTATATTTACTGTGATTGTGAATGAAAATTACAAAGAAACACCCATGCAATGTACATGCTTTTCTTGAACTAAAAAATTGAAAATTTTCTTAGAAAAAAATTGATAGTTTTAATATTTTTGCTCAAAACATTGATTGTGGGTACACATTAGACCTGCCTCGACGAGGCAAGGGGTTCTTAGGAGTACCCACATCTATGTTTTGGATCAAAAATATGATAAATAGGTAAACTGCTGTATACCCCAGTTTCACTTTATAAAAGTGGGATATACTTTTCATAGACATGTTTTCATGATGACCTATGTTATATACCATTTTTCAAACACCATTTATTTAATGCATTCTTTGTGCCTTTTTAATAGACACAGGACAGACATATCTTTAGCAAAATTTATTATAGATTAAGTTTTCCAAACAAGAATTAAAATATATTGTGGCAGTTCTAATGAATACACACAGTCTATGTATTGGAACAAAAATATGAAAAAATGTATACCCCAGATCAGTAAACCCCAATTTTTCTACGTAAAAGTGTGGTATAAGGGGTATACATTTGAGCCGCCACATGGGAAAACCAACAATCTGCATAGGCGAAACCAAAGACGCAGATCAGCTTCGCGGTAACCGCGAAGCTGATCAGGGCCTTTGTTTTCGCTACTCGGATAGTACAATTCCTTTTCTACTTAAATCCGAAATTTCAAGCTTCTAGCTCTTTTCTGTGCTTGTACAGGTCGGTTTGTATCGGACCTGTTCGGAAACCACATTGTTGGTTTTCCCACGAGGCGGCTCATTTCATGGACGTGTTGTCCTGATGTTTCTATTGATTCCAGATCCATGAATTACAAGATTTGATATTTCAGCCTGTGCGTTAGAAAACCAACAATTTGGGTTCCGACCAGGTCCAACACAAACCGGCCTGTACAGTCACAGAAGATGGTTAGATGCTGCAAATTTTGGATTTAGAGAGTAGAGGAATTGTACTATCCATGTAGCGAAAACAAAGGCGCTGATCAGCTTCGCAGCTACTGCGAAGCTGATCTGCGCCTGTGTTTTCGCCTCTGCAGATTGTTGGTTTTCCCATGCATCGGCTCATTTTATTCTGTTCTAAACTGTAAACTCTTCTTGAATGTGATTCCATAGAAGAGATGAATTTTCAGTCCTAATACCCCTACTCTTTTGGGACAGTATTGGATTCAATTGGTATTACATGTATGTACAAGATTATTTCACCATAAAAATCAAGCATTACATCAAACTGTCATTTTCATATTTGACAGCTGTTTTAATATTATATCTATATAAATCCATTCATGCAAATTGAATAATAAATTTTTAAATTCACTCAGGGGGAGCATAGTGGCGTAGTAGTAAAGCATCAGTCTCCAAATCCAGAGGTCTGGGGTTCAATCACCACTGACAACACCGAGTTGTGTTCTCGAGCAAGACAGTAACTCCCCATAGTACTGGTTAAAACCCAGAAAGCGGTGGCTCCATCCCGACATTACTGAAAAAATTGTTGACTGGGATGTTAAATCTCAATAGAAACAATAAATTCACTCAGTTATATGAGTGTGGAAACAAATTTACTGTGGGTATAATCCTAAACTTTTTATGTAGACATACATCACAGATTTACCATAATAAATATGATTGAAATAAATGTTTTTGTTCAGTAGAGGAGCGTTGCGGCCTACACTTAGAATTTAGAAGTATTTGGTTCAATCATCACTGGGACCATCAAGTGTTTCCTTGAAAAAGGCACATTTTGGTTAATACCCCTGTCCCGACATAAGTGAAAAATTGGCTGGGATGTCAATACAAACCAAAAATTAGTCCAATAGGAATAGACATACTGTTCATATTTATAATTGTAAATCTCTTAAATTGGTCAGCCCAGGTTAATGTGATGTGGGTCTGCGCTTCAAGACACAACCTGTACTCGTTTAAGGGAACTTTGTTATAAAAGGTGACTTTTTCAATCAATTATAACATGAATCGTGTCTGAAAATTTGAAGTGTGAAGTTGGAGTTGGTAATCCTAGATATTATGCACTAGACATTTGTAAATACACACCCCAGCCGTAGGGAATACATGTAATGGGACTTTTGACCAGGAAATCCCTACTAAACCCCCACTCTACGAGGACAGTCTGTTAGTAAAAGCTTGTCTGTTTACCCCTGAAGCCTGCTGTTTACATAGAGACACTGCCCATTATACAAGTGCTGGGTATTTGCCAGCATTTTGAGGTTTGAAAAGGTTGAACCCTGGCTAGGTTCCCTACCCCTGGAGCTTGGGGAGGCTGTAATTTCAAATGATTGGTGCATCATATACACTCAGTCAAGATGTCAGCCATCCACCTTTAATGTTTATAGTAGTGCAGAAAGTGAAAAATAGTTTTTTTTTTTTTTTTTTTTTTTGTTCAGTTTTACGTCCCTTTCAAGCTTTTTCACTCATATCGTGACGAATCAGTCGGTAGGTGGGGCGAAAACCGGAGTACCCGGGGAAAAACCACCTGACACACCCATAAGCAGAACATGGCTTGTCTCACATATGAATTCGTGCCCCGTGTGAGGCGCGAACCCACATCGGTGAGATGATCGAATGATCAAGAGCACTGAAGTCAGCGACCTTAACCACTCGGCCACGGGGGCCGCCGAAAAATAGTTTTACTATACATATCATTGCATTAAATAGCCCTTAGATGAGATTCTGCAAGTTATTTCATTTCAAAATTACACTCTTTTGGAATGTTGAAACTTGAGTAAAGGGACCTTCAATTAGATGTTAGTGTAAAGAATTAAATAAGCATTTACACATGCCATTTTATTTATAAAGTTTAACTTTGGAAATGGAAGTGTATTACCGTAAGTGAACTTTTAAACTAATTGTCGTTGCTAAAGGACGGGTCAAAAAATGGGATAGCAAAGTGGATGGTTGGCATTTCGGTAAAGTGTACATGTATCTATAATTGTTACTTAAGCATTATTTGATACAACTTATGTATTTATTCTATACCATGATAAAAAAAAGATTCAAACTATTTTGTGTTATTTCTTCCCATTTAATTCACCAGGCCCAGTTGTTCAAAACTTTGTTAGCTTATGTTGTCATTAAGCCCTCAATTTAATAACTGTATGTTGACTTCAAAAGCAAATACACTTATTTTTTGTTCAGAAAAAAGTTTTTGTTTGTTTGTATTGAGGCTTGCCGCCCCAGTCAACAATTTTTCAGTCATGTCGGGACGGAGCCAACTCTTCCTGGGTTTAACCAGTACTGTAGTGAGTTAATGTGCCTTGCTCAAGGACACAACACGATGACGCTTGTGGGGATCGAACCCAGGACCTCTCGATTCCGAGTCCGGCGCTGATATATGGTAAAAACCCTTCAAAAATTTTCTTCTCCAAATCTGACGGACCGATTTCAAAGAAACTTGGCATGAAGCACCAATGGCTGAAGTACAATTTGTATATAAATCATGACCCTGTGGTGACCTTGACCTATTTTACGACAATGTCAACATAGCGTCAGGTGAACGCAAAACTGCGGTAACTCAGTTTTTGAAAACTTTTCAGGAGAGACAAAAAACTTTCTCATTTTGTTCATTACAGTCAAATTAAACTGAAATTCACAAAATTAGTAGCTTACAGTGCAATGGTACAGTGGAAAGTGATATAAAACATAACAAAATATTGATGCAGTAATTATTAACCAAAATCATAGTTACCGCATTCTTGCATTCAATTATAGACAAAATATTTGAGCTCAAAACTATTGTATGTTGAGTTACTACAGTCTTACGTTCAAATATTACCATTATAGACAAAAAATGTTATGCAAAACTGTTGTAACTTGAGCTACCGCAGTCTTGTGCTCAATTATTACTATATATAAACAAAATATGTTAGTGCAAAACTGTTGTATCTTGAGTTACTGCAGTCTTGCGTTGAATTATTACTATATATAAACAAAATATGTTAACACAAAACTGTTGTATCTTGAGTAACCGCAGTCTTGCACTCAATTATAGCTGTTATAGACAAAATATGTTAGCGCAAAACTGTTATATTTTGAGTTACAACAGTTTTGCAATTCATAAAGCTTCTGTTTGCTTATGAAAAAGTTAGTACAAGACTGTTGTATCTTAAATTAAACCCCCTTTTTTCAATATTAAAGCATGGTAATTTGATTTTTGTATTCAAAAAGCTAAGTAGCAGGAATAATTCTTTAAAAAATGCACCCAATGGGGGTATGTTTACCCCCTTGTATACCCCCTTACTAGTGCTACCATCACCATGCTAGCAGCCCCTGTGTCTGAGTTGTTAGGACGCTGACACATAAAAAAATCAAAAGCTTTCTATTGAAAATGTTCATTTTTGACAACTTTAAAAATCTCTGGATATTGCATGGGCGTGTTTTCGTAATGCTAAGGGCAGAAATTGAATAAAAGCTAATCAGTACTGCAGCTAGGATTTGGGTAGGGCAGACTAACACTTAAAGCGCACTTTCAGCATGGGGGGCACGGTGCTAATTGCATGAAAAAGGGCATAACAGGTTCTGGAAAAGGGCGACAGGGCGATGCACCCTGCTTATTTACTCTGGCTGATCAGCTAACTTATTGTGCAGCCAATGTAAGTTGTTTTTTTTTTCCACATGATGAAAGCTTTTTCTTCTTTCATTCATTTTAACTCATTTAAGCCTGGCGTCCCTTTTATGGGGCATAGGCAAACAAAATAGCCCCAGATGTGACGCCGCAGAATGCGGCGTCCCATCTGGGGCTATTCTGTTTGCTTAGAGAATGTTGATGGAAAAATTGAATAGAATTTAAAAATCACTCCTAACACCCCTAAAAATGAAAGTGGACTCACCCAAATGATAATGATGGGAAAATCCATTCGTCAAATATGGGTTAATTAAAGCTTTACAGTCAAAAGTAAACAGGTATGGATGTGGTTAACATACTGGGCAGGCCTCCAATACCTGAGCCGCCTCGTGGGAAAACCAACAATGCGGTTTCCAAACAGGTCCGACACAAACCGACCTGTACAAGCACAGAAAAGAGCTAGAAGCTTCAAATTTCAGATTTAAGTAGGAGAGAAATTGTACTATCCGAGTAGCGAAAACAAAGGCGCTGATCAGCTTCGCAGTTACTGCGAAGCTGATCTGCGCCTTTGTTTTCGCCTGTGCAGATTGTTGGTTTTCCCATGAGGCGGCTCACCTAATGCACATTTTTCACCATTAACTGATGTGCTCTTCTCGAATCAGCAGAAAAGCAAGAATGGCCACACAGTTTCATTACCACATCTTCATGAAGCAAATGCGCCACCCCATGGGAAAACCAACAATCTGCATATGCGAAAACAAAGACGCATATCAGCTTCGCGGTAACCGCGAAGCTGATCAGCGCCTTTGTTTTCGCTACTCGGATAGTACAATTCCTCTTCTACTTAAATCCGAAATTTCAAGATTCTAACTTTTTTCTGTGCTTGTACAGGCCTGTTTGTGTCAGACCGGTTCGAAAACCACATTGTTGGTTTTCCCACGAGGCGGCTCAAATGTGCCAGCCGTGGTAGTCAATCTCAGTCCTGCTTCAATTTGAGCTACAACGCAAGAAAACCGGTCTTCAAGGTTTCCGACAAGGTGAGACACAAACTGGTCTGTGCAGTCACAGAAGAAAGCTAGAAGCTTGAAATTTTGGATATAAGTAGAAGAGGAGTTCTTCAACTGTGAAGTGAAAACAAAGGCGCTGATCAACTGTGCACTAGTGTGCAGTTCGCAGAAATCCGGTTTTCCTATGATGCCGTTCATTTGCATTAGATGCCTAGTTATTCTGGAAAATTAAGGAAAAAAACAAAACTGTCCAAATAATTTAATCGTTTTAATGAGAACATCATAATAACAATAATAAACATTCAATAAGAAAAAAACAGCACTTTTTGAGATACAAATTTCATTCTGATCCGTCGGTGTATTATCCAACAAAGACAGATAAACATGTGCTTGAAATTTTCTTACCTTGACCAATTCAAAGTCATTTAGCAATATTTCAAATGATAAAATTATGTATCTGCCATTTTTGATATAAGATTTCAGAACCAAGGCTTGCGAATATTTTGAACGCACACTGACGACTACAAACAAATATGTTGAAGTTTGACTTCTTCCACTTTAGGTGCATAGAAAAGATGTTCATAAAACATAATGCCCTCAATATGTAGCCCCATTGTAAATACATAGCTTTAATATGGCTTTTAATAAAATGTAAAGAAATAATTGGTCACCGATATTCAGTACATGTAATGCATTGATAGTGCAATCCCTTTACTACTTAAATTTAAGCCTCTTGCTGTCTTAAGCTTTACAGCTGGCAGATTGGAAATGAGCCGCTGCATGGGAAAACCAACAATCTGCATAGGCAAAAACAAAGGTGCAGATCAGCTTCGCAGTAACTGCGAAGCTGATCAGCGCATTTGTTTTCACTACATGGATAGTACAATTCCTCTACTTTATAAATCCAAAATTTCCAGTCTCTAACCATCTTCTGTGACTGTACAGCCCGGTTTGTGTCGGACCTGGTCGGAACCAAAATTGTTGGTTTTCTCACGCACAGGCTCAAATCATTATGGCACAGCTCACATGGCTAAATCCATGAAACAGAATAAGCCATCAATATTTTCCAAATTTTTTAGCACTTGCAATCTCATCAAGATATAAAAACGTTTGAGTCAAATCATGAGAAAAGCTTTATGTACATGTATGTGCAAAAACAAAGATGCAGTATCAGCTGAGCAGCAATTGCACAGCTAATCAGCGCCTTTGTTTTTGCTTCACTGATAGTACAATACTTCTAAAATCTGAAATTTCAAGCTTCTAAACACCTCATCAGACTGTACAGACCAGTTTTTGTCAGACCTGGTCAGAAATCATGAAGACAGTTTTCTTTGTGTCACTGCTCATTGTAAAGTTATTCTGGCCACCATTATTCTTGTATGCTGATCTGCAAGTACACCTTGGAAAACTGCTGGTCCTGTAATTAAATACCATTTGAGCCACCTCGTGGGAAAACCAACAATGTGGTTTCCGAACAAGTTCGACACAAACAGAGCTGTACAAGCACAGAATGTGGCTAGAGGCTGGAAATTTTGGATTTAGAAAGTAGAGGAATTGTCCTATCCGTGTAGCGAAAACAAAGGCGCTGATCAGCTTCGCAGTTACTGCGAAGCTGATCTGCGCCTTTGGTTTCGCATATGCAGATTGATGATTTTCCCATGCGGTGGCTCATTTAACAACACTTCAAATATGTTGCTGATCAAGGGTTAGAGTGCTCTCTTCATGTGACAGAGGTCATAGTTTCACGCCCCAGCCTTGTCACACCAAAGACGTTACGAGTGGCTTCTATGCTTGGTGCTCAGTATGATAAGGCAAAGACTGGAACATGCCTGTCATGCTTGTTTGTGACGCATGCTCCTTCTAACTTAAAAACAAATGGCACATATCAGAAGTGAACTTTTTTTAACAGATGTTTGTTTTAAGAATTCTAACACACCCTGCATATTCAATTAACAGGTAAAGTACAGTGACAGAACAAGTTATAAATCGCATGAAGATTGGCATGAAATAACCTAGAAGCTTATACAACAGTGTGATTTAATTATGACATCAACTTTCCCTAAAAGGTGTGCAACCTTCGTGTTAGAACTTTAAACAAGAATAGTCTGATCATGCATGGTCTGGATATAGCGTCATAGCCGAATTATTCTTGGACAGTTTTATTTGAAAAATATCCAAAACTTATGTTTTCCATAGAAATCATTGCAAACAGCAGATACTATAATGTAAGATAGTATAACATTATAAAACATCATTGTTACAGTTTGGTGGAATCCTGTATGTACAATTGTACAAAGACCAATAAGCAAATATGAGCCATGGTATGAGAAACCCAAAATTTTGCATATGCGAAAACAAAGGTGCATATCAGCTCCACAGTAAATGCAAAGCTGATCAGCACCTTTGTTTTCACTACACAGATTAAAAGAATCTATGATGGGGTTGAGGCTGAGACAAGGAAATCTCAGGCAAGTTTTCAGATTAATTAAGTCTCATCCGAGGCTTTGCCGAGGATGAGACTCGAATAATCTGAAAAGGAGCCCGTGATTTCCTTGTTGAGGCTTCAACACCATCATTGATTATTTTTCTCACCCCCCTTTTATAACATTTTGACTCTGAATAGGCTTCAAGTTCTGTTCAGGCAGCCATTTTGTTTGGACATAAAACGAAATGCAAATTAACCAGTGAAACAAATAAAAAATATAGCAAAAGTGAGCAAAGCTCACATACCCCCGGCGGTAGCCATCAGAGGTGAAATGGATAAATAAAGGGAATGATATGCCAGAGATTGTTGATTCTCAAATACACAATACAACTTGACATACTTTAGCTATGTACTAAATTTTAAAATTCTAGGTTAAGTAGTTCCTGAGTAATCTTTGACACAAAAAGGTGCAGATTTGTATAGGAGTGACAGATGGGAAAAGAAACAAAGTAAAAAAAAGAAGACAAAAGTAAACCACAGAATCATAATCTTGTTTTCAGTAATAGAGTTGGTCATTTTGAACATGCATGTAAAATTTGAAGTTTCTAACTCTTATACAGACTGAGCTGATATGATGGAAAAATTTCTCGGATAGAGAGAAAAATGGATAAATAAAGGGAATGATATGCCGGAGAATGTTGATTCTCAAATACACAATACAACTTGACATACCCAAGCTTTGTACCAAATCTTAAAATTCTAGGTTAAGTAGTTCCTGAGAAATCTTTGACACAAACAGGTGCAGATTTGTATAGGAGTGACAGATGGGAAAAGAAACCAAGTTAAAAAAGAAGACAAAAGTAATCTACATAATCATAATTTTGTTTTCAGTAATAGAGTTGGTCATTCTGAACATGCATATAAAATTTGAAGTTTCCAACTCTTATACAGACTGAGCTGATATGATGGAAAAATTATCGGATAGAGAGAAAAATGGATAAATAAAGGGAATGATAAGCCGGAGATTGTTGATTCTCAAATACACAATACAACTTGACATAACCAAGCTTTGTACCAAATTTTAAAATTCTAGATTAAGTAGTTCCTTAGAATTCTATCTTTGACACAAAAAGTTTACAGACAGACAAACAGACGGAAAAAGCAAAAACTATATACCCCCTAATACTTCGTATGCCGGGGGTATAAAAATTTTGTATTTGCACTCACCTTACAAAAATATTAAGTCATCATTTTGTTTTATTCACAAAATTCCTGGCAAAATTCAATTTTTAGATTTTTATGAGAGCAGCAGACTACAATAACTCTTGATATCTTCCCGAAATTAACACCTGCTAGGCTATTTTTGTCTCTGACAGTTGACACCTAGCTCATCACTTCCTTATATGGAAGTAAGCATGAGGCATACATTTCTATTAGCTAAAACAGAAATGATTGACATTTTGAGACAGCTAAAATTGTACTAGTACTGAGACAGAAATATCTCAGACAGGCACACAAAGGGATATGCTTGTCTGGTGGGTGAGAAAGTACAATTCCTCTTACTTTCTAAATCCAAAATTTCCAGCTTCTTGCCATCTTCTGTGCTTGTACAGCTCATTTGTGATGGACCTGTTCTGAAACCACTTTGTTGGTTTTCTCATGACGCGGTTCATATACTTTTTATGTACCTGATCCTGTTTTGTTACTCTGCAGACAGATCTCATTTTGTCTTGGTCTTCTCTTTTTCTTCTTTTCGTTTTGCTGCCTTTTCTTTTGCCTGGTAATATAGAAAAGGTCTTTTTTCTGTTATATGGATATCCATGAAATGTATAAACTCGATAACACCCCAAATTCATACAATAAATGATGTATGCGTTTTTTATCTTATTTTACTCCAAAACATTGACTGTTTATTCGTTAGAAAGACTGTCTTGCAGAGGCGGTTATAATATGTAACCACAATCTATGTAAATTTTTCAAATGAAAATTATCATTTTTACAGCAGAAAAATATTGTGTATGGCATAGGCTTGTTATCATCATATTATAAGTGCCATTAAAGCAAACTTCAAGAAATAGCAATTGAAGAAAATTTAAAAAAGACACCCAAAACCGACAATTGTCCAAGGGAGGTAATTATGTTTTGTCCACTTACCTTTTCCACCAATGGTAGTAACTGTCCTTGTTCTGAGAGGATTTTAAGGAGTTCCATTATGAAAGGGAGGTAATTGTGTTTCCGTCTTATATTTTCTATCTGCAACAATAACAACAGTTAAATATAGCATTTTTATATCAGAAATTGATTAACTTATAAAAATACAGTTGCTTTAAACCCTGGCTTGTCAATGAAAGTTGACCTTTTACTTCACTGCATTATATGTGCAAGTAAGCAATGATCAGGAAATGGCACAATCAGAAAGAAAATCCCACTCCAAAAACCCTGGGAAAAACTACTTCTGAGAACCTGATACATCAGCAATCTCTCATGCTTCTTTTTCTTTTGTTATTTACATTCCAGTGTGCAATTTTATTCATGTCGGGACATCTGTATCCTGTGTATAAACCAGTACCATGAGAAATTAGCGTGTGTTGCTCAAGGAAAGTTCATACTCAATGCCGGTGGTGTACCCTCAAATCCCTCTCCAGAATCCAAAAACTCTTCTACAAGGCAACTACACACTAGCTCACTACCCTACCCCCATCTCTTATGTACCTTTCTGTTTTTTGTTTGTTTGTTTGTATTGAGGTTCAACATCCCAACCACCAATTTTTCAGTCATTTCGGGACGGAGCCACCACTTCCTGGGTATTAATCAGTACCCTGTGGAGTCAATGTGGTCCTTTTCTGTGCCCATGCAATAAACATAGATTTTTGTGCTTTAAAAGTTGAACAATTTTCAGCTGAAAAATTTTGATATTTTTCTTATTTTTGCTCAAACATAGATTGTGGGTACTCGTTAGAACTGCCTCGGTGAGGCGGTTCTAACGAGTACCCACAATCTATGTTTTGGAGCAAAAATAAGAAAAATAGGTATACCCCTGCATACCCCAGTTTTACTATACAAAAGTGGGGTTTATGGGGGTATATATTGCATGGACATGTTTTCCTGATGAATGGCCATCTACTTACTCTATATTTCTTCATTTTTCTTTCTTCATCTTTAATCATCATCTGTAACTGGCTGATCTGTGTCTTCACAAGGTCTGTCTCCATGCCACTCGACTGAAAACATCAAACGGAGCTGGTATACATATAGTTAGTGGTTTGAAATTAGGTCTGTACAATCATTAAAAATGTAACAGGCTTGTTATTTCGGAATAACATATGCATGTAGTTGAAATTACTGCTTAAATTTATTAAAACAAACAACCCCATGATCCTAGTGAAACAAACCTGTTTGATCATCATCTGTATTACGGATTGTTTCCATACCAATATGAGCCGCCTCATGAGAAAACGAACAATCTGCATATGCGAAAACAAAGACGCAGATCAGCTTCGCTGTGACCACGAAGCTGATCAGCGCCTTTGTTTTCCCTACACAGATAGTACACTTCCTCTTCTTCCTAAATCCGAAATTTCAAGCTTCTAGCCTGCTTCTGTGACTGTACAGGCCGGTTTGTGTCGGACCTGTTTGGAAACCACATTGTTGGTTTTCCCACGAGGCGGCCAATATACTGCTTAGGAAAAGCCCTTGAATACTACCTCTGTTTTCACTGTAAGTTCCTTTAATCTCTTTTCATAGCTCATTTTTTTATCTGACACTATCGCCATGAGATTGAAATGTATTTCATCACCACTGTATCTGAAAACAAATGGGTGGCATCATGAGAAAACCAGCTTGCAAAAACAAAGACACAGATCAGCTGTGCAGTAACTGTACAGCTGCTCAGTGCCTTTGTTTTTTGCTTCACAGATAGCACAATCCCTCTTTTTTTAAAATCTGAAATTTCGAGCTTCTAGCCTTATTTTGTGACTGTACAGGCCGGATTGTGTCGAACCAAGTCCAAAGCCCTGAAGGCAGTTTTTTTCATGGCGTGGCTCAAATATTATTCATTTCAACCAATTTTGACAAAATTTTACCATCTTTGGATAAGTCCATTTTTATGCTTTGGGGCATCAGGGGTGATTTTTTTTCAAAATTTGTATCCTGGAAACAAACAGAATAGTCTAAGATAAGACGCCACCTTATATCATTTTTTTTTTCTAGGACAGGATTTTGTTTCTGACTGCATAAGATCCAGATCAATGCTCATTGCTGATAATTAATAAAAATTGAAATTATTGTTTTGATAAAACTAACTAATATTAATAGTTGATGCATTATAAAAAGTGAAAAAGGCAACCTCATGAAAGATTACACAAACAAACTACTCTGGGAGTAGAACTTACTTTTGCATTCGTTTTTCCAGCACTGGTTTAACATGGTCTAACCAGTCACCATCTGCTGGTATAGCACCTGGGAAAAGAGAAATTACATTATTTTTTATCTTTTTTTTTTTTTTTTTTTGTTTTAATTTTTTTAATGATTTAACATCCCAGTCAACAACTTTTTCAGTCATGTTGAGATGGAGTCATCTCTTCCTTCGTACTAAGGGAGTTAACCTGTCCTGCTAAAGGCACAACAGCGGGTTCCACCCAAGTACCTCTCAATTAAATTTGGAGTTAAAACTGCATCACTAGGCCACTGCACACTTCTGTATTTTTTGTTTTATTGCTTTTTTTCATGTAAGAGGATCCATCACAGGTCTGTTTCAATATGAATCAGACACACTATAGAGATATGAGCCCTCTCATGGAAAAACCAACAATGTTGTTTTTGATTTTGAACAGGTCCGACATAAACCGTTCTGAACAGCCACAGATGACAGCTAAAAGTTTGAAATTTCGGATTTAAGAAGAAGAGGGATTGTACTATCCGTGTAGCCTGGAAAACAAAGGCGCTGATCAGCTTCGCATTTACTGCGAAGCTGATCTGCGCCTTTGTTTTCGCCTATGCAGATTGTTGGTTTTCCCATGCAGTGGCTCGTATTGTGCCAAGCTGCCCAGGGGC
Organism: Rugalucina vietnamica; assembly: GCA_964017185.1. Taxonomy (NCBI): domain Eukaryota; kingdom Metazoa; phylum Mollusca; class Bivalvia; order Lucinida; family Lucinidae; genus Rugalucina; species Rugalucina vietnamica. Next base: position 66,638,279 of record OZ024870.1, read on the forward strand.
CAAGATAAACTAATACACATGTGCCATCTTGTTTGTAGAGGTGACAATCTATATGGAGTTAACCCACCAAATGAGCACTGTGGCACAAAGACTGTGGTAGCAACTCATAATTCTACTTTAGCTCACGGGCATGACTAGATAATGTATAAAACCAACTTAAATTTATTGGTCCATCTTTTAAGCCATCTAGTACGTAGAGTCTACTGTCTACAGGGAGATAACCCACAAAATGAAAACCACCTTGCATACACTGGGATACATAGGAAGATTTACTTTGAATGATTAAACAAAGGGGAATTCTGACATTCCAAATAGGGAAAATTGCTAAAAAATAGGAAGATCATTCAAAAATAGGGAGATATCACATGTACGATCATACCTAAATCTAATGGTCCATCTTTCAAGCCATCTAGTTCATACAGCCTACCATCAATGGGGAGATAACCCACAAAATGGAACACATCATCATCTTTCTTGGCTAGTTTTTCATCAAACTCAAACATCTGCTGTCTGAAAACGGTAGAGAAATATCTTTCTTTCATTTTTCTTTACATTTTGTTTTTTGGTTCAACATCCCAGTCAACAATTTTTGGTTTCTCAGGTATCAACCAGTACTTTTGGGCATTGAGGTGTCACTCAAATATACATTTTGGCATCATTGGGTCTTGAAAACCCAAACCTCTTGAATTTTTGCTCAACATAGTAACTGGTAGGTCACCTTACTTCCTGTCTTTCAGGGAACCAGTTGTTCAAAATTAATGATGTCGTTAGTTAACGATTCGTTAAAATTTGAAATGGCAATATTACAAATACACTGTTATTTTTGTTGATAAAATGTGAAAGGATTCTCACATTTTATCAACCAAAAATAAGAGTGTATTTGCTTATGTAGTCGGCATTTACTTAAGGAGTTGAGGTCTTAACGATGACGTTAAGCTAACAAAGTTTTGAACAACTGGGCGCAGTTTAATCTTTTATCAACCCATTAAAACCTACACTAGTGCATTATCGATATGTACATGTGCACAAAACATGGTATATCTAAAAGTTGGGAGGTTTTTAAGATTATTTTGATACTTTTCAAATTAATAACTAAACATTGGCAATTCACATGAGCCGCCCCATGAGAAAACCAACAATGTGCAGAGGCGAAAACAAAGGCGCAGATCAGCTTCGCGGTAACCGGAAAGCTGATCAGCGCCTTCGTTTTCGCTACACGGATAGTACAATTCCTCTTCTTTCTAAATCCAAAATTTCAAGCCTCTAGCCATCTTCTGTGACTTCACAGGCCGGTTTGTGTCAAAACTATTCAAAAACCACATTGTTGGTTTTCCCACGAGGCGGCTGATATTTTGACCATTTTACCTTGAAAAACTGTTGTGTACTTGTCTGATGACATCTGAATTGCTGAGACTCAAACCTCGTAGCTGAAATGATATAACACACCATGAGATATAACCCGTCTTTTAAGGTATGCAAAAGCAAGACTCAGATCGCACATTTGCTTATGTTTAATGGATAGTTAGTACAATCCCTGTTCTTTCTTAAGTCCGTAATTTCAACAGTCCAGCCTTCTTCTATGCCAGCAGGTTTGTTTTGGTTCTGGTTGGAAACCTTAGAAACAGTTTTCACACTCTTGTGATGCAGCTCATATGAAATGAGCCACGACACGAGAAAACGGTCTTTGGGCAATTCGACCAGGTTTGACACAAACCAGTCTGGACAGTCAAGGAAAAACGCTAGATGCCTGAAATTTTGGCTATAAGTAGAAGAGGAAATGTACTATCCGAGTAGCGAAAAAAAGCCACTGTTCAGCTGTGCAGTTACTGCACAGCTGATCTGCGCCTTTGATTTCACGTATGCAAGCTCCCAGTTTTCTCATGACGTGGCTCAAATATCAAGTCTGAAGAATGCATTAAGATTTTGATTCTATTAAGCTTAATTTTGCTGATTTTTATCTAAATATTGATTGCTAAGCCAATCTTTTGTTCTTTTTTAAAAGGCTATATTAAAGGTTTATATAATGCACAAGTGCTCCCTTGCCAAATCAAGAACTAACTAATTATTTGGAAAAAGAAAATTAGTGAAATAAAAGTCACACAAAAATTTCCAAATTGCCTGTAATAAAGAGGTTCAGGTCTAGTTCTGTAAACAAATTTTAGACTTACAGCAGGATCAAAGTTCTGTGAGAATTCTTTGAAAGATGATAGCGTATCTCCTAGCTGTAGATCAGGATGTTTGCAGTTTAACAGGACACTCAGTATCGCTTGTGTGGCACAGGCATTGTTGATCACCTGTGAGGAAATGAAAACATGAATACATGTTTATGAAATATAATTATTATGAGCTGCCTCATGGGAAAACCAACAATGTGGTTTCCGAACAGGTCCGACACAAACCAGCATGTACAAGCACAGAAAAAAGCTAGAAGCTTGAAATTTTGGATTTAAGTAGAAGAGGAATTGTACTATCCGAGTAGCGAAAACAAAGGCGCTGATCAGCTTCATGGTTACCGCGAAGCTGATCTGTGTCTTTGTTTTTGCCTATGCAGATTGTTGGATTTCCCATGAGGTGGCTCATATAGCTAAAAGAAAAGGGTTATTTTTTATTATTTTCTTCTTCTTTTGCTGTATAGTCGAGTAAATATTGTGACTACATCAAAGCAGCAATTCTCTATTTATTTCTAGGACATTACGAAAACACGCCCATGCAATATACAGAGATTTTTTGACCCTAAAAAACTGAAAATTTTTGGCTGAAAATTTTGACATTTTATTTATTTTTGCTCAAAACATAGATTGTGGGTACACGTTAGAACCGCCTCGCCGAGGCGGTTCTAACGAGTACCCACAATCTATGTTTTGGAGCAAAAATAAGAAAAATAGGTATACCCCTGCATACCCCAGTTTTGCTATATAAAAGTGGGGTTCAGGGGGGTATACATTACACGGACATGTATTCATGATGAGGTTCCATCAATTCATTTTTAAGAACAGAAAGTCATGTATTCCAGAACAACTTATAAACAAAACCGGCATCCATGTTTTTTTTAAGTGTTTCAACAGAATTATTTTGGTTGTTTGATTTGTGGCATAACTTCCCAGCCAACATTTTTTTAGTCATGTAAGGATGGAGCCACTGGTTCCTTGAAAATAATTAGTACTGTGGGGAGTTCATGTGTCATGTTCAAAGACACAATGCGGCATCTGTGTCTGACACCTTACCACTGGGCCATTGCGCTCCCAAGTTTCAGCTTAATAAAACAAAGTGTTGTTCATGTTACCTGTTTGGCAAAGAATATTTTCTCCAGCCTACTATCTTGAACTAATGAACCTTCTGATTCGGTGTCTGGTACCCATTTGAACAGAAATATCAACCCATGTACTGGCCTAAAATATAAACACACATCTATAATGGCTTAAACAGGAATGTTAAGCCAAAATCAAAATTGGTTTGACAGTATTGATTATAATATTGTATTTGTTTCACTTTAATATTGTATTTGTTTCACTCTCTAGAGTCTAGACAGTATTGATTATAATGTTGTATTTGTTTCACTCTCTAAAGTCTAGACCAAATCTGTATAAAAAATTGCCCCGACCTAAAGTTTTGTCCAGTTTATGTTGTGTTTTTTGCAAATATCAATTTAGCATGAATGTTAAACGTAATCAGTGCAGCAGACAGCAGTGTTATCCTCTTAAGACTTTTTATTTCATGTTTTAATTTAAAAGCAATAAAGTTGATTGGGTAGAAAAGTTGAGGTCTTTAAAAAACATATTTTTCAAATGATAAACCCATCCTGAGAAATGGCATTATGTTACTTAGGGTCTTGGCCAAGTGGAAACAAGAATACACATATTTCCCAAGTTGGTATAACAGTCAAATGCTCTGATCTTTAATACAAACTCATCAAAGACCCGATTTCCCATGTGCTGGGTACTTGGCTTGATCATTCCCATGACAACATCTGACTGCATCACCATGCATGTGCTGTTACAGGGCTTTATGCAGGTATTTTGGGAATGGAGCCTTTTTCTTAAAATTGGGAAAATATTCTGCTATTTGGGAATGAAAATTGCAGGTGTAAGTTGACAAAATTGGGAATTTTGCATGATTTTAAGAAAATTTTAATAGGAAAAGGGGCCTCTTTTCTGTCCCTGAGGATACCTGGATAAAGCCCTGTGTTATTGCTGTATATATGTTGACTGATATGTCACTTTCTGCAATCTAAGTTTCTGAATATATTAAAAAAGCTTTGACTTGACTTTGATTTTAATAAAATTCAGACAGTGGCAAACAATCTACATGATCTAACTTATCTATGAATACAAAGTTCAGGTAATTAAGTTGTAATCTAGATATATGCTGAATAAATTTATGAAAGACATGTCCATTAGACTTTAAGTTTCACTGTGAATGCCTTACTTGAGATTGGCAAAGGTTTCTTGATCAAGACTCCATATTTCTTCTACTTGAACCCCTTGACAACCTACAAATAGTTAACTGACAATTGAGCCTCGACGCGAGAAAACCGGTCTTCGGGGTTTCCGACCAGGTCTGACACAAACCGGCCTGTACAGTCACAGAAGCAGGCTAGAAGCTTGAAATTTTGGATTTAAGTAGGAGAGGAATTGTACTATCCGTGTAGCGAAAACAAAGGCGCTGATCAGCTTCGCGGTTACCGCGAAGCTGATCTGCGTCTTTGTTTTCGCCTATGCAAATTGTTGGTTTTCTCATGCACAGGCTCATATCATTTGATGTTTTATTTTACTTTTTTTACCAAGACATTCAATTTCTAACCATTAGGCCATTGTAAGTTCTGCCTTAATTAGCAGCTATCGAAATGTGAATTTACGACAGCATTTATATGAATACCGCATTCATTCTAATTAGCGACAGTGCGCTTAAATTTTCAAAATAACTTTAAAAGTTATCGTAAAAACTAACAAGTTTACTTACCATTCTAATTAGCAGACACCATGAATGAAAACAAAATATCAATTGTTGGTGTTCCCATCATTGCAAAATAGTGTCTGATCATTTAAGGCTACAACTTAAGGCGGGGCCGCAGCAGCTACAGTAAAATGGGTTAAATACCAAAATGTATGGCTCCATTTTAAAAGTATAGGCAGGTAAGAATCTATACCATATAGACAAGATGGTCAGTAGCAGTTTTTACACACCCTTGGGTTTGTTTCATTTTTTTGCTCCTTCTTGGTATTTTTGGAAAACGCCACTCAGCCGTTTTATAGCTGAGAAGGCCTGTAAAAACAATCCGTAAAAATAATGAAATGCACATGGAATCCTATTTTTATGACAGTGTCAATTATAGTCCGGCACGAATATGGCATATTTTCGATGGACCTGGAAGTCAGGTATAAAGTTTTTTTCTTGATGGATTCTTGTAGGGAAGACATTGCCATTCATGAATTTGAATGATGACAGCCTGTCATCATTGAGCATTTTGAGAAATTCAAGATGGCGTCCAAGATGTCTAAATGATGAGAATACATATGGTCTGCTATACAGTTTGTCCATAGAATGAATGAAAATGCTGTGTTACCTCACAACTTTATTGGGTATTAACACAACTTTCTTCAGTTAATACTTTCTGGTCTGAAAACCAAGGATGGCATCCAAGATGGCTGCCAAAATACGATTTTTTACCGTGTGTTTATACGGTATACATATTTCAGCTTCTTCTGAATTAGACACTGATATTATAGAATCAAAATAATAAACTCATGACATCATTGAGCCTTGTCAGAAATTCAAGATGGCATCCAAAATGTCTACCAGATACATGTATGGATTTCCAACTACAGAGTCAATTACACTGATTTGCAAATGAATGTTTGTTTGAGTGTTTGTTTGCATTTTGATCTAATCTTGAAAGGAAGTTATAGGACTGTTGAAGCTTATATATTTTTGCAAGCTGTAAAATCATCATATTTAAGATGACATCCAAAATGGCCACTTTTGAAACGACAAAACAATTCATTTTTTATATTATTTTTCTAAAATAGACACAAAAATACCACATGATTCATCTAAGCAAATGCTTTGTATATCTTTTAAGTACTGAATGGCTTTGAATTATCTTTGAAGCTATTAAAAGTGCAGATTTAACACAATGCAGTGCTGTTATTCTATCAATGTAATTTCAGTTTATTTTTACACATATTATGAAAAGGATCCATAATAAATGGTCACAGTGTAAACAGATGATGAAAATAGCATTATCATTCATTCACAGATTCATCAGTCACATTATACATGTAAAATCATCAAATTGGCATTTATAAGATTTATAATAGTATAAATGAAGATATTTTTGCTTGAATTGAATGCCAATATAATCCGATGCATTAATTACACAGATGCGACTTTTGTACAGTTTATTTTTCTTATTTATAAGTCGTGTCGGGTATGACTTGTTATATACTCTATCTTAGCTACTTTTACTGAAAGTATATGGAGTTATAAAGCTTCAGAAGAAAAGGACAGGGTTCAGATCTAGAAGATATATACTGTCAAAAATCAACTGCAGTGGATGCAATAATTACAACACACATTGTAGGTCATTTGTTCCAGGTGTAGTGATGCTTCAGCCGAAGGATGTACAAAGGACCTGTCATATCTAAGGATCTATATCTGCAGATATCGGTGTTACAAGAAACGCACTTAAATGCCATAACATATACTGTACAATATAGATCAATGTCCTGGGCAAATTTCTATTAACGAGTGCACACCAAGCTAATAAACGTGCAGAAATACACACCTTAGTGCAAGGTGGCATAAATATTGTCTAAGTCAACAGAGCATGGAAATCAGATCAAGGGATATTCCAGGTCAAGGTACATGCTATAAAAGTATATCAATGTCAATTTACAGACATTGTTACACAATCCAAATGTTAGCCTCGACAGTGGCCCGACAAGAAATCAAAGAGTGTGCTTTTAAGAATATTTCAAATACAGTTACACTTTCAGCCATATGATATTTATTTTGCCACAGTCAGTGGAGCATGACATATACGTCAAGGGCATCAGCTGAAGGTGTGTGCTTGAAACATACAAGCACATTCATGTATATGAAGGACAAATACTAAATTAATAATAAAAATATGCAAGGTTTCACAATTACAGCTAAGTTACTGATAAATCGCACTTTAATGCTTGACCTACTAATGAATATGTGAATGCCATAGCTTGGCAAAACATTCAACAGTCAAAGGGAATGGAACATACAAAATAGATCAAGCATACATGGTCAATATGCATAGTTGAAATTTTTTTGTTACATCCGAAAAGTTGAGGTCTTATATCACCCCATGCTTTAAGCAGATGCAATAAAACCACAATTGTGCAGATAAGGATGCTGTCTCAAAACCATTTGTCTCACAGTTTTGTTTCCTACAAGCCTAAGCCTAACCACGGCGCTATGCGGCGCTATGACTGGTCATCAAAAGGTTCAGTTAAAGTTTGGTCTCATTTGTCAGCCACAAAAATGACTCTGGCAACACATTTGGCAGATCTGATTTTTAAAACGCATGACTGACAATTTCAATTATTTAGGATGGCAAAGCATGGAAGCGTGCAAAAGTAACCAATCTTTATAGAACATGAGCGTTAATTAAATCAGGTATTAGTTCAGCACTTTATATCTTGTCTGTCGGCTTATGACAGTTCTTGCTTTCAAATGATACCAGGAATCGTGAGGTGTTGAGATTTAAAGTAACAAAAATGTACATCAGTGTCATCCACAACTATTAAAACTCCTTTAAGATTTTCATGAAGTACAAAAGTGACTATCTGATATACAGTGCTATTATCCGTCTGCTTTTAAGTGTGTTTATGTCAATACTTATAATTGAAACACATTTTTACACATTCTGTTTGCATTTTTGCCTGTATCAACTAGTTTGTGGTTACATGTATCATGACTTCCTTTATACAACTAAACATCCTATGTAAGACCATAGCCTATAGATTTAATAAGCTGATGTTTGTTTTCAGTAACAGCAAACCACAATAAAATGAATATTGACCAGACAAACTATGTGAGTGCCAACAATACAGTGAAGCTCTTGATATTTTTTCATTAATTTTCCTAAGAATTAAGCATGTTTAATGGTGCATTAAAATCAGAAACAGGCTAAAGGTTCAACAGTGTATGTATTAGGAAAATGTTTAGAATATCTAAATGTTCTGGCAGCCATCTTGGATTCTATATTGTACTCAAGCCTGGAAAAGGAAACTAATGTTAGATATGTCAATATGTACTAAATAGTAGAATAATGTTTCATTCTGTTAGAGACAAACTATAAACCAGTACGTAAAAATATTTTCAGATGTCATGATTGTCATCGTGATTTTCTCAAATTGTTTAATGCTGACAGGGTGTCAGAAGTTGGATTCTTTATTGACAAGGTCTAACATGCATGGATTTATAAAGAAAACAGAACTTAATATGCCATTTTCAGGCCTAATTCTTCAAAATATATATGCATTAGAAGCTCAGATATGTACATATTGTGCAGACATTTGTATTCGTCAAGAAATCTTATTTTGGCGGCCATCTTGGATGTCAGTTTTGATCCTTAAACCAGAGAACAATAACTTATGTCAGATATAATAATATCTGCTAAAGTTGTGAGAAAACATAGCATTTTTATTCATTTTAAGGGCACATTGTACAATAGTATATGTATTTTCACTATTTTCTGACATCTTGGACGCCATCTTGAATTTCTCAAAATGCTCAATGATGACAGGCTGTCATCATCCAGAATCGTTAATGGGAATGTCTAACCTACAAGAATCTGTAAAGAAAAAAACTTTATACCACAATTCCAGGTCAAATTGATTTTGTGCCGGACTATAACTGGAAAGTTTGGAACACCCATCCACTATTTTTTTTTGTGCTATGGCTTACCGCAAATAAATCCATGGTCCGTGGGAACACCCCCATAACACATCAAGACTGGGTACGAAACGACTTGTTATTGTGATAAATCCCGGTATTTCGGTAAGCTGTTGCACCAAGCGTCTTTGGTAACGATTGCGCGAGGAGTTCCGAATGGAAAAAAAAAGGCGGCTGGGTGTTCCAAACTTGGCAGTTGACACCGGGATAAAAATAGGATTTCCCTATGACAGAGGATGTGCAGTTCATTATCTTTACGGTTTCTTGTTACAGGCCCTCTCAGCTACAAAACAGCTAAGTGGCAACTCGTTTTCCAAAAATACCAAGAAGGAGCAAAAATAATAAAACAAACTCAAGGGTGTGTAAAAACTGCTACTGACCATCTTGTCTATCTAATATAGATTCTTAAGCTACAGTCACACTGTCACGTTTCGAGGCCAACGTTTTACTACGTTTCCAAGTCCCACGTTTTGCCCTAAATTTGTCCGGTTTTGCAGGTTGTTAGGTTTCAGTACGGTTATAGCTACGTTTTGCGGAGTTTTACTCCGTATTGCTACGTATTGTCCGGTTATCCAACGGCTTAGGGCCACAGTTTCACTAGGAATTAGTACGTTTAGCTACGTATTTACTACAGGTCGATATCAGGTTATTACTACGTAGCGTCGTTGTACCCGTGACGTATTTATTGGAATTATCGCACCAAAATTAATTAGTTGCATGATGACCACCAAGAGAGGATCCAAGAAAAGCTCCAGGGGTGGCAAATATGCACGTGCACCGGGGCTGTTAAGTGCACTGCAAGATGGCACAGAAGAGGTACCCTTTTTTCTCTATATTTTGTGACTCGATTTATTGCATCTTTTCTCTTTTTTTTTTAAAAAAAAAAAAAAAAAAAAAAAATCACAACCAAACTGTACACATTTAGTGCATAGTACTATTTGTTTCGAAATTGCACCCAATTCTTAATCCCATGCGTACTGGCCATGAACTTGAGCGTTCGATGAGCGTGTTCTTTGGAAATTTAATCATATGCTTTTGTGTCCTTCTCAAAACGTATGAAATATATTCATATAAACGCCATGATTCCATATCATATAAAATGTTTGGGAAATCAGCATTAACCTCTATTACGGCCCGTATGCGTAACCAAACGTAGTATTACTTAGTTAAATCGTAGTAGAGCGTGTCAATACGAAGTGATACCTAGTAATACCTGCTGAAACCTACTGAAACCTATCAAAACTTAGGGTAACACGTAGCAAGTCGTAGTAAAACGTATTGAAACGTAGTCCCTGCGTATTGATACGTAGAGTTCCACCAGGTTGTAATTTACGTTTTAGTACATATTTGTTACGCATGTACTACGTTTTACTACGATTCGACTGCGCATTGCTACGTTTTACTAGGTATAAGCTATGTAAATCAGAGTGCCACGTTCGAACTGTTTTTTTAGTTCGAACGTGGCATGGGCCAGGTATATAGTCGTATATAGCCGTATGAAATACATTCCACTTCGTTCTAATACGTTTTACTACGTATATTGCCGTATTGCTACGTTTCAGAAACGTAGTAAAACGTAGGCCTCGAAACGTGACAGTGTGACTGTAGCTTTACCTGCCTGTACTTTTAAAGTGGAGCCATACAATCAGGGTTCGAAAAACCCGGGTATTAAACCATAAAACCCAACCCAGTGGGTTTCTGCGGGTAAACCCGTATACCCACTGGGTAGCGGGTAGTGACCAGTATTAGAAATTTTATGATCTTTATATCTAATGATGATACTCGAGTATTGAGCAAGGCATTAAGGCATTTTAGAAATGAATGTACGAGTAATTTATCTCATTTGAATAACCTATTTAGTTTGTGTGAAGCAATCCCAAAAGAACAATCAGCTATCTAACCAAGCTGGCAAGATTGCATTAGGGGTGTTTGACGATTAGACAGAATTGAAAAGATACAGAGGTTTTAACTTCTCGTTGAGTTTTTTTTTGTTGTTGTCACTAAATGGTTGATCGACATGCACAGAAGAAAGACTTGGTCTGTGACAGACTTATGATAAGAGAATGGTGAAAGATATTTCTACTGCCATAAAAATATTCAGATAAAAATCTAGCTAAGTCACATTTTACCTATAATTCATCATTTAACTACCATGCCAGATGTCATTACAGCTAGACATACAAGGCAGTCAACTAAGTGACATAAATTTAGAACAAACATACCAAACAATTAGTTAACACCTCATTTTAGCAGTGCCTAAAATAGGTGTCATATGGGGTATTGTTATAAAAGTGTTATCAACACTTCCTAGAGCAATAATTAGGTGAAAACACAAACAAAGGATTAAAGCAATTGTCTATTAAATGTGAGAGACTGATTGATGACATACTTTCATTGCTAGCTTTCATTGAAGTAAAGTTCTTTAAATATCATTAGCTCCTACTAATATTCAAAATTGATGGTGTCATGGAATTTTAGTGGATGTAATATAAAGTACACATTAGTAGTAAATTTTACTTAAGTGTATGTTTTTAAAGGAAAAAAAAATTTTTTTTGTCTGTCAAATTACTGTAAAATACACAATTGTGAACATCAAAAATAGTGAGGACCCACTAAGTACCCACTTTTTCAAAATAAGGCTTAAAGCCCAACCCGGGTTTACCCGGGTAAAACCCATGGGTAAACCCGGGGAGAGATGGGCACTTTGAACCCTGCATACAATTGACAGAGAGTGCATTTAGTAATGGTCAGTAGCCAGAGCCTGGAACCTATCAAACCAGACACTACCACTTCACCAGTCCCCTCCACTGTTTAACCTTTTTATCTTACCAAAACCTCTGATAAGCTCAGTGAAAACACCAGGATCACTCTCAATCAAACACCAATCTCCAGCTCCTGACATTTTAAATGATTTTTGATGTAAATTAAATCTGCAAAAACACCATGTGGATCTATTCGCATGATAATCGTGTTGATCTATTCGCATGATAATCGTGTTAAGTATAGAAATCGTGCTCGTTTCAAGACTTTTCGGTCCCGTCTATTTAAAAATCTGAATAGTTCACTGGTGATACACTAAACTGACATCAGCTCGAATTGTTACATTTCTTAAGTTGGAACCAATAACCCATAACCCTAACCTTGATCCATTATCCTTGCACTAGGCATATCCCAAACATTTCCCCATAATTCTGCCCCCTTACACAAAGACCAACACCACTGACACTACTCTAACCTTATCCTAATGCCAGGCCTAATATAGCATAAATGCTAACTTCTCACCTCTCCTTAACCATGTCCTGTTACCCTTACCCTAACACTTACCCTAAGACTACCCATTAACCATAACCATATTTTATAAAACCGAGACGCGACAAACCCGGTCTTGGGGGTATTCGACCAGGTGCGACACAAATCGGCCTGTGGAGTCACAGAAGCAGGCTAGAAGCTTGAAATATTGGCTATAAGTTGAAGTGGAATTGTACTATCCGAGTAGTACAAGTAACTACACAGCTGATCAGCGCCTTTGTTTCCGCATATGCAAAAAGCTGGTTTTCTCATGATGCGACTCAAATATACTGTATTCGTTCTAATAAGCACACATGCTGCAATTGGCACACACTCATAATGCTGTTTGTCAGAACTTAAGCGCACAGTGCACGGCTGACAAATTTGTATTTTACACTTATTTTACACATTTTGAAAATATCAAATTAGCCACATTAAAACTTAACCTTAAATGATCAAACATTATTTGACAACGATTGAACCACTACCCTAATTTAAACCCTACCATAACCTGTAATCCAAACCCTAACTCTAGCCCTTACCCTTACAATTACTCTTGCCCTAACCCTAATCCTAACCCTAACCATAACCCAATCCTTGGCCATAATCCTGACTCTAATCCTAACTCTAACCCTAACCTAAAGTCCAATTCCTATCCCTCTCCCTAACCCCAACTCTAACCATAACCATTACTCCTCCTACCTCCATAAGCCTGGTCCTAACCTCTAACCTAACTCAACACTAACTCTAACACTATTTCTATAATCGATCCTACCCTAATCTCAAACCCTAATCATAACTACTCAAATAATCCTTAACATAACTCTTCCCTAACTCAAGACCTACAGTAATACATAACCCTGCTCTAACCTCTAAACCTAACGTCACCTCTATAACTAACCATATCCATAACGTTAACACTAACCTACCTATAACCCTACCCTAACCTCTAACCCTTACCCTAACTCTAACTCTATACCTAACGTGAACAATAACCTTACTTTAATCCTGCCCTAACCTATAAAACTAACTCTAATCCTACTACTAGTCCTATACCTAACCCTAACACTAACATACAAATGTAACTCTAACCCTACCCTACCCTAACCTCTAAAACTATCCCTAACGCTAACATTAACCTTAACCATAAACCTATCCCTAACATAAACCTATCCCTAACTCTAAAACTATCCCTAACGCTAACATTAACCTTAACCATAAACTCTAAACCAAATGCTGTACTCACCCAAACATCGGAACCGAAATCCGAGCTCAAACCATATCCAAACTCCAAAATAACCCAAACCTATAAATTAAACATAACTCTAAACCTGACCACTAACATCGATCAGTGACTCGACCTCTACCCCACCCAAATCATAATCTTGACGCTAACCATTCTCTAACTATAACACTAAGCTTAACCCTAACCTTAACCTCTACCCATAACCCTAAGCCTAACCACTAACCCTAACCGCTAACCGCTAACCCCAACCCTAACCTCTAACTCTAAACCTAACCCTAACCTTAACCATAACTTCTAACCCTAACCGTAACCTATAGCCCTAACCATGACCTCTAACCCTAACCCTAACTCTAACCCTAAAACCCTAACCTCTAACCCTAACCCTAATTTTAACAGCTAACTCAAACTCTTACCCTAACCCTAACCGCTAAATCTAACCCTAATCCTAAAGATAACCATAACCTCTAACCAGAAACTTTTGAAATATTGGCTGTAAGTTGAAGTGGAATTGTACTATCCGAGTAGTACAAGTAACTACACATCTGATCAGCGCCTTTGTTTCCGAATATGCAAAAATAGCTTTCTCATGATGCGACTCAAATATACCGTATTCGTTCTAATAAGCACACATGCTGCAATGGGCACACACTCATAATGCTGCTTGTCAGAACATAAGCGCACAGGGCACGGCTGACATATATATTTGTATTTTACACTTATTTTACACATTTTGAAAATATCAAATTAGCCACATTAAAACTTAACCTTAAATGATCAAACATTGTTTGACAACGATTGAACCACTACTCTAAATTAAACTGTAATCCAAACCCTAACTCTAGCCCTTACCCTTGCAATTACTTTTGCCCTAACCCTAACCCTAACCATAACCATAACCCAATCCTTGGCCATAATCCTGACTCTAATCCTTACTCTAACCCTAACCCTAACCTAAAGTCCAATTCCTATCCCTCTCCCTAATCTCTAACCATAACCATTACTCCTCCTACCTCCATAAGCCTGGTCCTAACCTCTGACCTAACTCAATCACTAACTCTAACAATATCCCTACAATCAATCCTACCCTAACCTCCAACCCTAATCATAACTACTCGAATAACCCATAACAAAACTCTTCCCTAACTCTAGACCTACAGTATACATAACCCTGCTCTAACCTCTAAACCTAACTTGTCTGTTGCTTGGCCCACCGGGGTCCAACTGATGTTTTTCTTTAGCTCCGGAGTTAGTAAGTTATTTGGCGCCCAGGGATCTCCATCGTCGGGCAGCTTACTGAATCTGTGAGTCCTGGTTTTTGATTCATCAGGATGTTTATCATGATTTATTTGTTTGTTCTTGATGATTCATTTACTAGTTAGAGATTCACCACGAGGACCGAAGAACTAACTAAATGTTATGAACCACTGCAGAAGCTGAGGGTGAGGTTACGGCCGTGTAAAATCGATTTAAACCCGCCAGTAACTTTGTGTTACTGATCGTTCCAAGTCGATACTTCTGTGGTGGTTCTTTTTGTTTTATGTCTTGGTGTTTAAAATATTTTTGTGCTGTTGGCGCCTTATGTATGTTTGCATATTTTTAGTTAAGTTAAGGTAACTGAGTGGCCACCTATTGGAAAAATAGCTGCTCATTCGGCTTACGAAATGTTTTCATGGTATAAGTACCTGATTGTTAGTTTGGTTTTTTCCCACCTTGGTTTTTGGAGTGGGAGTCTTTTTCTGATTGCGCCTTTTCCTGATCTTTGCCTACTTGTACTTTTTTAACTCTATAACTAACCATATCCATAACGCTAACACTAACCTGCCTATAACCCTACCCTAACCTCTAACCCTTACCCTAACTTTAACTCTATACCTAACGTGAACAATAACCTTACTTTAATCCTGCCCTAACCTCTAAACCTAACTCTAATCCTACTACTAGTCCTATAACTAACCCTAACACTAACCTACAAATGTAACTCTAACCCTAGCCTACCCTAACCTCTAAAACTATCCCTAACGCTAACATTAACCTTAACCATAAACTCTAAACCTAACGCTTTACTCACCCAACATCGGAACCGAAATCCGAGTTCAAACCATATCCAAACTCCAACAATAACCCAAACCTTTAAATTAAACATAACTCTAAACCGATCAGTGACTCGACCGCTACCCCTACCCAAATCATAATCTTGACGCTAACCATTCTCTAACTATAACACTAAGCTTAACCCTTACCTCTAACCCTAACCTTAACATGGCTACCAAACAGTTAAATGCGTAACCGCGGTTAAGAAAAGAAATCCGATTCACGTCCTTCCGGTTTTGCGTGTGAGGTGCAGTAAAAGGTAAACAAACTTTCGCAGCTCGCGTTCCCAAGTAATTTATTTTCACCTGGAGAAAGTTATTAAATTTTTCTCAATGCAATTTTGTTAGTTATAAATTGATCTTATCGTATCTCAAAGGATTTCCAGATTTGTCTCCTTATAATCGTGATTGTTATTCCCTCCTCCAAAATGCATGTTGAGATTGCATTGTACAAAAGAAAATGTGGGTCAGTCATAGGGATATTTTTTAGATCCCCGCTAATTGTGTCATTATAAACGGACGGCAAGGCAGCGAACAGATGATTTTAACATTGTATAAGTTCTGTGAACACTTTCCTTGCCAATGACCGCTGCATTCTATGTATATGTGGCTAAAAGCTGTGTCAAAATTTCGGTCACGCATTTAATCATTAGAATGATAGCAAAATAATCGACATTAAAAGCACCTGTATTTTAGTTTCTCTCTCGAGTTCTACGTTTAACAATTTAATTATCACAGTGTCTCGTCATCTTTGTATGGTTTTTACCTCTACAAATCAAGTTTTATTGTAGGGTTTTTGACTTACAGTGGTGTGCAAGAAAAAACAATCTGCATATGCAAAAGCCTTAAATATACCTTGGTTTTCCTTTTGCTCATGGTTTTAGTGAGTGATAATGTTAAAAATAATTTACCCAGTTAATACATATAGACAACCCCTCTCAAGGAAAATGAAAAAAATAATCCAAAATTGGTTTCTTTGTGATGTTTGCAATGGTATACTTGGTATATATAAAAAAACAAACATTTTTGCAACAAACATGCAATACATTTTATTAACACTGTAATTCACATGCATGGTATTCCTGTTTATGATAAAACTTAGACTTTAAAACATTGTAAATATTGTAATTTGCTTTTTTTTTCGTTTGCTTTCATCTAAAACGCTGTACAGAGAATGTTAAATATCATAAAACAGGCAGAGGTTTTCAAACATATCTTGAAATAAATCCTTCTTATTTTAATGATTAAATGCTTAACCATTTTTTCTTCCCTTCGAAAAATAAATGTTGAACCATAAGAAAAGTGAATACTGTGGCAGACATCAGTTGTAATTTATTTAATAAATAACTGCAAATTTGTCGCTGAACAATCACAAATACATGATATTTAACAGCAAATTGTCCAATTTTTAGTTGTATTGTGCCGTTTTTTGACCTTGTTGAAACACATGTTTCAGAGGAGGGAACAAATAACCCCCAAAAACATCAAGTAATGTTGCCAACTGTTTTGGTGCTGTCTAACAATGATAAATAAGTGACAAAATAGCATTCTTAGATTTTTGATACCGTTCTGTACTACAAAATAATTATCGATCGATCCGAGTAGTGTAAGTTTTGTTTGCATTTTGTTGCACCTCACACGCAAAACCGGAAGGACGTGAATCGGATGTCTATTCTTAACCGGCGGTTACGCATTTAAGTGTTTGGTAGCCGTGCTTAACCTCTACCCATAACCCTAAGCCTAACCACTAACCCTAACCGCTAACCCCAACCCTAACTTCTAACTCTAAACCTAACCCTAACCTTAACCATAACTTCTAACCCTAACCGTAACCTCTAGCCCTAACCATGACCTCTAACCCTAACCCTAACTCTAACCCTAAAACCCTAACCTCTAACCCTAACCCTAATTCTAACAGCTAACTCAAACTCTTACCCTAACCCTAACCGCTTAATCTAACCATAATCCTAAAGATAACCATAACCTCTAACCCTAACCCTAACCCTAACCTTAACCTTAACCATAACCCTAACCCTAACCCTAACTCTTACCCTTACCTCTTACCTCTAACCCTAACCC
This sequence comes from Rugalucina vietnamica, assembly GCA_964017185.1. Lineage (NCBI taxonomy): Eukaryota > Metazoa > Mollusca > Bivalvia > Lucinida > Lucinidae > Rugalucina > Rugalucina vietnamica. The sequence continues at coordinate 66,655,910 of OZ024870.1, forward strand.
TAACTCTAACCCTAACATTAACCTCTAACCCTATCCCTAACCGCTTACAGTAACCCTAACCCTAACCACTAACTCTATCTCTAACCCTAACCCTAATCTCTTACCATAACCCTAACTTTTACGCAATCCCTTCCCCTAATCCTAACCGCTAACTCTAACCCTAACTCCAACCCTAACCGCTAACACTAACTGCGAACCCATATTTCTAACCCTAACCCTAACCCTAACATCTAACCCTTACCCTAACACTAACTCTAACCTGTAACCTCTAGCTTTAACCATAATGCTAACTTTAACTATGACCCTAACCCTAACCCTAAACTTAACCCTAACCCTAATTTATAAGTTACCGAACCCTAATCTTAACTCTAACCCTTAATTATAACCCTAAGCGTAACCACAACCCTAACCTCTAACCTTAACCCTAACCTTAACCGTAATTTTAAACCCTTACCGTAACATCTAGCCCAAACCCTAATCGCTAACCCTAACCCTAACCTCTAATCAAAATCATAACCCTAACCTCTAAATCTAATACCCTTCTCTCACCCTAACCCTAACCCTGACCACTTGCCTTAACCCTAACCTCTAACCATAACTCTATGCCTAACCACTAACCCTAACCCTAACCGTAACCCTAACCTCCAACTCTAGCTATAACCCTAACCCTAACCTTAACCATAACTTCTAACCATAACCATAACCTCTAGCCTTAACCCTAGCTCTAGCCCTAACCCTAATCTCTAACTCTAACCCTAACCCTAACCACTAACAATAACCCTAACCCTAACCATAACCTTCTCTAACCCTAACCCTAACCCTTAGCACTACCCCTAACCCTAACCCCTAACCACTAACCATAACCCTAAGCCTAACATCTAAACATAACCTTTAACCATAGCCTGGCCACTAACCCTAACCTCTAACCGTAACCATTACCTCTAACTCTAACCCTAAACCTAACCTTAACCATAACTTCTAATCATAACCGTAAAATCTACTCCTAACCATAACCTCTAACTCTAACCCTAACCTCTAATTCAAAGCATATCCCTAACCTCTAACCCTAACCCTAATCTCTAACCGCTAACTCTAACTCAAACCCTAACCCTTACGTCTAACCCTAACCGCTAACTCTAATCCTAACCCTAACTATAACCATAACCTCTAACCCTAACCCTAACCCTTACCCTAACCCAACCCTAACCCTAACCCTAGCCATAACCCTAACATAACCCAAACCCAAACCCGAACCCCCAAACCCTAACCCTAACCATAGCCCCCAAACACTAAACCTAACCCCTAAACCCTAACCCTAACCATAATCCTAACCTCTAACCCTAACCCTAACCTTCTCTAACCCTAACCGCTACCTCTAACCCTAACTCTTACCCTCAACTCTAACCCAAACTCTAACTGCTTACACTATTCCTACCCCTAGTCCCATCCACTAACTTTAACCCTTACCGCTAATCCTTACCGAAAACCCATACCTCTAACCCTTACCGCTAAACCTAACCCTACCTCTAACCCTAACCCTAACCTCTAACCCTAACCCTACCCTAACTCTAACCTGTAACCTCTAGCTTTAACCATAACGCTAATTCAACTATGACATTAACCCTTACCCTAAACTTAGCCCTAACCCTAATTTACAACCCAAGCCTTACCACTAACCCAAACGTCTAACCCTAACGTCTAACCCTAACGTCTAACCCTAACCCTAACCCTAACCATAACCTCTAACCCTAACCCTAACCCTAACCCTAGCCCTAACCTTAACCCTAATCCTAACCTCTAACCTCTAACCCTAACTGCTTACGCTATACATACCCTGACCAAGGTCTCTCTATAAATAGTCCTTGCTCTAACCATATCCCTAAGAGTTAGTTAGAATTAGAGGGTAAGGGTTAGGGATAGGGCTAGGGTTAGGGTTAGGTTTGAATTAGAGTCAGGGTAGAGTTTGAGTTAAGTATAGGGTTAGAATAAGAGTTTAGGGTTATGATTAGGCTAGAGTAAGAATAGGGTTAGTATTAGAGTTTAGGGTTAGGATTAGAGCAGGACTAGTGTTAGGTTTGTGTTAACTAGCGTCAGGAATAGGGTTAAAGTTAGAGTTAGATTAAGGGTTGTGGAGGGTAAATATAAGGTACCATTTTTGCACCATATACATGTACCACGAGCATATTATTGAAATAAATTTCTTTCTGGGCAGATTGATAGACGTGTCGAAACAGAGAGCGGTGTTCGGTTTCATATTCAGTACCATCCGATATCGAGATGTATTTATGTCATTTATGAACTAAAAGAACAATAAGGGACCTAGGACAATGCCAAAATGTCAATGTGTGGGATGCCAGACATATCAGGAAGCCATTCGGTATCACTTTTACTTTTCTACTTCTTATAGGCCTACACCCCACGACTGGACAGTTGCAGATTTGACTAGAATATACATATATTCTTATGTATTCTGGTATCAGCACTAAGGCTCCTGTATGATGAATGTTTTATCCCTTCTGATAATTATACAAGATTGGAAACGAGGTCGCTACTCATACGGGTCCCTCAATATTTTCATACAATCATTTCTCGATCGTAGGGAGGGTAAGGTAGTGATATTAATTTCTAGGAAATTGTCAGTACAGAAAGTTCCTCCACACCAAACAAAATAATAATAACTCGGATTATTGAGTACCACCTCCAAAACAGTCATATATTGACTGTACCAGGAACGAGAACTTTGCGCACCGGACGCACGATGGCTGTACTACTAGATTAAATTTATTTTTAGGACTTTAAAGGGAGACTATACGTTAAACCTTTTATTTTACTCAAGGTCAGTGTTATTTCATACATTTTCGTTTTTACGTATATTGAACCGCGATAAAATTTAAAACAAATAAATTATAAAGATTTTGAGCATAGCGATTGACCATGTAAAACACTATGACAGTCTACATATATTTTGACGTTTATTTATTTGCCTTTAACAAGAACTATCTTTCTAAAAGAACGTCACTTGTTGAGGTTACCTGGTATACGAACCACCGCATGAGAAAACCAACACTTTGCATAGGCGAAAACAAAGGCGTAGACCAGCTTCGCAGTAACTGCAAAGCTGATCAGCGCCTTTGTTTTCGCTACACGAATAGTTCATTTTCTCTATTTCCTAAATCCGAAATTTCGAGCTTCTAGCCTTTTTCTGTGACTGCACAGGCCAGTTTGTGTCAGACCCGGTCGGAACCCAAATTGTTGGTTTTCTCACGCACAGGCTCATATGTCTTGGAGGCGAGTCTTCTGTGCAAGCGGCACCAACTGTTCATCGCACCCTGCACATTCTTCATAGTAAAACCTCCAGTAAAATGAAATAATTGTTTGTTTGAATTTTGTTTGAATTGATGCTTTATGTCCCAGTCCGAACAGCACATGATGTCGGGACGTTGATTCCATTTTATTGGACTTTTACCCAACATTAAAATAATAATCACCTGGTCAATTCCTTTAACTGTTAACGTAATGGGATGTCAAATCACAGTCAAAACCTTTGATAACTTGATTTATGACTTATGATACATACCATATCCCAAAGGTTCTCATTATGAAAATACACCCATGTAATATACAGATATTCTTTAAGTTGTTAAAAATGAAAAATTTCAGTAGAATTTTTTTGATATTTTTCTTATTTTTGCTCAAAACATAGATCGTGGGTACACGTTAGAACCGCCTCGCCGAGGCGGTTCTAACGAGTACCCACAATCTATGTTTTGGAGCAAAAATTAGAAAAAATAGGTATACCCGTGCATACCCCAGTTTTACTACTAGTATGTAAAGGTGGGGCTCAAGGGGGTATACATTACACGGACATGTTTTCCTAATGTGATGCGATATGGGAACGGTGCACCCATGAACCAGGAAACGATTGAATACCAATGTTTTTCAGATGGCGACCGATAACCACCCTGATGAACAACAATACGGTTATCCTGCAGTGGCAATGGTATAATGTGATGGTTGGGTATACACGCATACTTATTAAAATATTAACAATCTAATGATAAGCTAATGAAGGAGACCAATGAATACACATTAATTTTCGCATATATTATAACTGTTCTATATAGTCTATACATGTGGTTAAACAATATGGCACCCAAAATTGGTCCAGGGCACGAACGAGGTAAAAAAACATGAAGACGAAAAAGAAGAAGAAGAAGCCCATTGAAGAAGAAGAAGAAGAAGAAGAAGAAGAAGAAGAAGAAGAAGAAGTCGTGCAGACGCATCTTTGAAACTTTAATTTTGACAGGAATAGGCGAACTACATGAACCTATAGATCTGAAAATGGTATTGAGCATCGACACGAGAAAAACGGACTAAGGGTGTTTAGACTAGTAGGTCCGACACAAACCGGCCTGTATACTAAACACAGATGGCAGCCAGAAGCTTCAAATTCGGACTTCACAAGAAGAGGGATTGTACCGATCCTTGTAGCGAAAACAAAGACGATGATCAGCTGTGCAGTTGTACTGCACAGCTGATCTGCGTCTTTGTTTTCGCATATGCAACTTATTGAAATTCATATGCAAATATTGAATGTTTTTAATATTTCAGTATGGTCCGTGCACAGTACGGGGTTTACAGGAGGGAGAGGTAAAGCTGTGGTGTAGATGTGGACTCAGTAAGAAACAGCCCTGGTGCGACGGTAAGTAAGCAATTTGAATACATATGAGCCGCTGCATTAAAAAAAACCCCAGCAATTTGGGGTTCCGACCACGTCTGGCACAACCCGGTCTGTATAGTTACAGAAGACGACTAGAAGCTTGAAATTTCAGATTAAAGAAAAAGAGGAATTCTACTATCCGTTCACGGCCAAAACAAAGGCGCTGATCAACCGTGCGCTGTTACTGCACTGCTGATCTGCGTCTTTGTTTTCGCATATGCAGATTGTTGGTTTTCTGATGCCGTCTTAACGCACAAGTTACATTTTGTTCGCATGCCATGAGTAGACTGCCATGATATCGCAGGACCCATAAAATGGAGGTAATGTTAATTACTAGTATAACTATAGCTATTAATTGGAATGACATTTATAGCAACAAATCAAACAAACAAACATAACATTGTATTGTTGTTGTTGTTGATGATGTTTTTTTAATCTTGTTTAAACGTTATCTTTTAGGCTCACATAAGGGGACTGGGTTTAAACCAATGAAATGGGTTGTTCCAAAGACACAGACAGTGTATGAAATATGTGCGTGTAAATATACCAAAGACCCGCCCATATGTGACGCTACTCATGTCAATCTTCCAGAAGAACACATTGACAGAGCAGACGCTTGTTCAAGGAAGGAGGACCATTCGAAAGACTGTAAACTTTGCACAAGTTGCGGATGGGTGCCTGACTTTTGACACCTCCTTCGATTTAAATATGGCAATCTCAGTATTCGTAACATTCCGCCCGTAATGCAAGACACTGTTATTACTAAAAAATAATAATCTTGTTATACTTAAAAATGAATAAAAATGTACAATTGTCGTTATATGTACATGATTTGAAGATGATGATTGTAAAAATATTATGAAAGAATCATGGTATTTTGCACGGGTCAACGGCAAAGCAGTGTAGGTAAAGATCGGATCGCACGCGGGGTTTGCGGCCATGCAGTTTCGGTGCAAACATGGGATCAGATTACAACAAAGGTTTGGTTCAAATCCTAATAAGATTTGTTAAAATAAACAAACCAAGAAGGTGTAAATTGTGGACATGGACACGGTCCTTTCGTTCCAGGGGTGATTTAAGTGTAGGCAATGCATTAAACGCTACGCTTTACTACATGTAACAGTAATGCAACAAGAGACCAAAATCATCAGTTTAGAAAGAGACACGCAACAAACGCGTAAACGCTGCAGTGCCGTGTCCGTGAAATATATACCCACTTATACCCACATCTATTATAGTAAAACTGGCGTATACAGAGGGTATTACAGCACGATTGTTAGTTTCGCAAAGTGGCTAGTTCCGCATAACATGACTTACTTACAAACAAAAATAAATTTATGGCGAGTTATAATCCCATTGTATTCCTGTATATCGATTTTAGCATAAGGCTCACAAATGAACATGATGTGCATGATCTGGCCTCCGTCGTCGTTTTCTACAATGTTGAAACATATTCTCCTCTGAAACTACTTGGTCAATTAAAGCCAAACTTCTCGTAGAACATTCTTACGATGAGGGAACCAAAGTTTGTATAAATTGTCCAGGTCACACGACCAATATGGCCGCCATGCCCATATAGTGTAAAAAAAAAAAAAATCTCAAAATCTTCTTGAATCTGTAAACCGATTTCAATGAAACTTGGTATTTGGCACAGGGGGCTCTGACCCATCATAGTTTATATAAATCATGACCTTAAGGGTTACCTTGACCTATTTTAAGACAAGGTTAAAATTGGCTTTTCAATTTGAAATACTTTAACTAATGATTGGATTTTGATTTTCAGAACATTTGTAGCCCGTGGCCTTAAATTAGTAGAAATAGACACCTTATTGAGTTAAAAAGAGTGGGTCGGTAGGCAATTGCAAACCAATTGAATTTTATTTTACGCCTTGGGCCAAAAAAAAAAAAAAAGAAAAGAAAAGAATGTTTCCGGTAACCCGACCGACCCTGTCAAAAACTCCCCGACTTTAATATTTCTTTCCTGTTTTCCGAAAATAAAAACTCGAAAATCGAAAAAAGATCGTGTTTTTCAAGTACCGGACCGGCAAAAGAATACCGTAGAATATCACAGTTAGCGTACCGTCGAATATATGATCAATACATGCGCATGTGCAGTACTGATAAAATGGTGGCCTCCAGTGGCAGTGGCCAACAAATTCTCAAAATTTTGCAGTATGCACATTCAGCAAGGACTGTTCACTGGCATGTCTAATCTGAAAATATTGAATTGAACTTTTAACTGAGAAGCTGTGCATGTGCACTGGAGGAGGAGGAGAAAACAGTTTAATTCTGATTAAACTGTAAATCTATGTTCAGGTATTTTACATGGTAAGGCTTCCCTCAAAAAAAAAAAAAAAAAAAAAAAAAAAAAATCCCTACCTATCAACCCATTTTTCTGGCATGTTACCGGAAACATTCTTTTTCTTTTTTTTTTGGCCTTGTTGGTATAAATTATACCACTACTTTACATCGTTTTATAGGGTCGCACGAAGGAACGGGATTCGAACCAATGAAACGGATAGTCCCAAAAGCGCAGTCAACATTTTACCTGTGCGCCTGCAAATATACCAACGATCCTCCTAACTGTAGCGGGCACTGTACGAACCTGCCTCTAGAAGTAATGGAGAGAATTGAAATGAGCCTGTGCATGACAAAACCAACAATTTGGGGTTCCGACCAGGTCTGACACAAACCAGGCTGTACAGTCACAGAAGCAGGCTAGAAGCTTGAAATTTCGGATTTAAGAAGAAGAGAGATTGTACTATCCGTGTAGCGAAAACAAAGGCGCTGATCAGCTTCGCGGTCACCGCGAAGCTGATCTGCGGCTTTGTTTTCGCTTATGCAAATTGTTGGTTTTCCCATGCACAGGCTCAAACTTTTGTTCCGTCAGAGGGAAGCATACGCCGAATGACTGTAAACTTTGTACCAAATGCGGTTGGGCGCCTGACTTTTGACGACAGGTTATGAGGAAGCTGAAAAAAACAGTTCCGCGCGATGCTGATTAGTTTCATTAACCACGTAGTACTACCCCTGCTGTCGGCAGAGTCAGTTAACATTTATTAATACATGCGAAAATCTGCTGTCGACCGAGAATATCGATATCCGTATCATGTCTCGGTCAGCCAAATCACTAATATCATTTGTTTTACGGCTGTCGATACACTCGGTCGATTTTTTGTTTTTGTATGTTTTGTATACGACTGGCTCGGTCGAAAGCATATGATGTACATGCATATCATTTGATTTATCACCATGTACAATTTCTCTACTTTATAAGTATTAAAAATGAAATCTTGGATCACATGTTTTTGTCTGTCCGGCCATATCTGTTTTAAAACTAACACTGCGTCCAGATCATGATTGAAGCTTTCTTCATTTTTCATTAGTGTTTTCCATATATTAGCTGTTAAACATTTATGCCCCCAGTATGACACAGTTTGTACTTTATCATATAATTTTACATTTTACCCCAAGGAACCTTCGAGTTAGAATAACATTAAAAATAATATGTTGTTTTTATAACAAGCTATTTAAAACAAAATCGTGAATCATCAGGAAAACATGTCCGTGAAATGTATACCCCCTTAAACCCCACTTTTATATAGAAAAAAAAAACTGAGGTTTGCAGGGATATACCTATTTTTCTTATTTTTTATTCCAAAACATAGATTGTGGGTACTCGTTAGAGCCGCCTTGTTTTGAGCAAACATTAAAATTAACCAATTTATTCCAATGAAATTTTAAATTTTTAATGCTGAAAAAAATTCTCTGTATATTGTGCATGGGCAAGTTTTCGAAATGAAAATCAGTATCTATAACCATGGCAGTACGGCTACTGGTGTGCTTGTTATTAGTCAGTGGCACAGTTTTGGGTGGGAGCGACAGAGCCAAGAGATTTTATCATGGTGTAAATTTACCCACTAGTAGACCTCTGATAATTGCTCATCGAGGTGCTTCTGGAATTTTACCTGAACATACACGTAAGATTTGTTTCTGCTTTCATTTGATTCGCATTGGAACTGAGAACTCGTTTCTTATTCATGTTATTCAGTCCGTTCATTCTTCGTCATTATCACAATACTGCATCTTTACGAGAATACACGACTGAAGTAGACCTACCACAACTTTCATTGCTTCAGTGTAAATGTATAGATATATCAGATATATACACATGGAAATAAGTTAGGGAACACCTGTAATAATGTGACCACCAACTTTAGACTGTGAATATCTTTCTTTGTAAAAATTATGAATTTTTTTTTGATAAGTTGTCAAAATCTGTAGTATCCAAAGTTGCCTCTATCTGAAAATTGTTAGTATCAAACAAAAACTGCGGCGGAGAACGGTCATCTTTTATTCAGAAAATGTTTGCTAAATTTAAGAAACGCACTGCTAGTCTTTGCGATAACTTCATTATTTGAACTCACATTATTGTCGTGATTTTTCGTAAGCATAAAGCTGAGACATTGCTTGTTGAACTTTAATCATAAATTCTTTATTTAGACACATACACAAAATGTTGTGATTTTCCATAAATTGGCCTGTAGCTAGGCCAAAGTATGAAATATATGTGATTAAAATTTTAGTATCGCCAGAAGAAAGGAAAATAGATTTTTTCAAACTTTCCCCTGGGGCTAAAAGTGTTCCCTAACTTTTACCTATGTGTATATGTGTTATATCATATCTAATTTTAAGTAGACAGGTAAGGCTGGCTCCGAATGCAGGGCGTCCCTTCCCAAAGTGACGACAGCAAACTACTTGTTGTTGACCATAGTAACGCCAGCCTTCAGTTAATTTCCACCTGAAGGTCAATAGGTTGCTAAATATCCCGTCGACCTTTCGCTGTGTTTATTTAGTTGCAGGATATGATGCGGCAATCGACCAAGGTGCCGACGTCATAGAATGCGACATGACGCTCACGAGAGACAAACATATCGTCTGCTTGCACGAGACCAACTTGAAACAGTCGACTAACGTCGAATCTTTGTCCCAATTCGCCGACAAGAAAACGTCATACAATATCTCAAACGAGTTTTTCGACACGACTCAGTATGAGCTGGTCGAAGACGACTGGTTTTCGGTCGACTTTACGCTAGATGAGCTGAAAACACTGCGGAAAATACAAGGAAATAATCTCCGGGACCCAAATTTCAACGGAATGTTTGACATTCCCACTTTAGAAGAAACAATTCAGCTGGTTCAACGTTGTAAGCGGCCCATTGGACTTCATCTGGAAACAAAATCACCGCGTTGGATAAATTCTCTCCCCTTCATGGTAGGCACGACCTTTGAAAACTTGGTAGTTGATGTGTTGCGTCGCTATGGTTACCACAGAAAACGACAACCGGTGTTCCTGCAATCTTTTGACGAGGAAAGTTTAATGAGACTGAAATCACTCACCAACCTGCCTCTGGTAAGGCTAATCGCGTACCCGACGGTAAACACGTCAGATGCCCGGATGAAAGAATGGGCGGAGTCATTCTACGGAATCGGCCCCTGGAAAGTAATGATAATCCCCTCATATAGCTTCGAAACCGCGTATAAAACCCAACTCGGTGAGCCAACTGACCTGGTGGCTCGCGCTCACAGGTACGGTCTAAAGGTTCACACGTACACGATGAGGAACGAGGACACGTATCTTGCCTGGGATTACAACCAGAATCCGGCCAAGGAATATGAACTGTTCCTCGACGAGGGAGTAGATGGCTACTTTACCGACTTCCCAGAAACCATGAAACGGGTTGTCGATGCGCGATATTAGACGGTTCGGTGAAAGGGTGATGATGTTTTTGCTGCTTTGTCGCATACTTGTATCTGCTGATAAATGTATTAAAATTAAAGAAGTCCAAAGAAGGATTTATCATTGCCATTTGCAAATGCTATCAATCAAAATTCGCATCGATATGACATGCAAGATTGGTCATGACTTCTGGAAATGTCAAACATTCAAACGTCCATCGCACAGGTTGCGAGAACACAACTTTTAATTTGTGTAGGTTTTAATGAAATTGTACTATAATTATATGCTTTAGAGCAAAAACAAGCTGTCGTTTTCATACACACACGCCCCAGTGAAACACAACTTATGATGCCTTATAGTCTGTCTATAGTAGCATACATGTACGTGTTACAATATGTGGTATTCCAAGTCATGGAACAATTATTAACATATTTTCAGATCATAAAGAATCAAGCATGCAATCAAGATAAACAGTCTCAAATAACATGAATAATATGAATCATTTAAGTTGATATGTAGATTGTGTTGCACACGGCACTAGTAGTTCAGGCAAGTTTACACCGGTCATCTGAAAAATACAATAAAACAAAAGTAAAAAGCATTTATTGCGGTTTGCCTAAATATAAAGTCAGAATTAACACCAGTCACCAACATTTCATGCATGTGCCAGTGTTTGCCTGAGTGCCAAGCATGCATGTGCCAGTGTTTGCCTGAGTGCCAAGCAAGGTCGCCGCTGATTCCACTTTTTCGTATGGCGCGACAGGGGCGCGATTTCACGCCCTACCGCCCTAAAGTGGTCGCTATAACCACTGAGCTATCGGGACCGGTTGGAAAAATACAAATGCCCCATGCTTCTTACTGACATGTTTCAGTGAATACAAACCAGTGTCAAATCGCGTCATAATTATCCATTTAAGACTATATAGGAAACGGAAAGCCAGAGCCAATTGACCGTCATGAGTCAGATCTTTTGACATTGGTTTGCTCTTCTTACAACCGACAACATACATCCAAAATTGGCACGCATGTACTCCGTTTTTTAAATGGGCCGCCACATGGGAAAACCAACAATCTGCATAGGCGAAAACAAAGACGCGGATCAGCTTCGCTACACGGATAGTACACGGATAGTACAATTCCTCTACTTTCTAAATCTAAACGATTTCCAGCCTCTAATCATCTTCTGTGGCTGTACAGCCCGGTTTGTGTCAGACCTGGTCGGAACCCATATTGTTGGTTTTCTCACGCATAGGCTTAAATAGCGTTCAACATACCTCCGAATATTTCAACTTCACAAAGAATTAGATATTCTGTCCTGTTAGGAATATCAATCGTCACAAAACTGAAAAACAGAGAGATAATAATAATAATAATAATAATAATAATAATAATAATAATAATAATAATAATAATAATAATCTGCAAGCAATTCGATGACTTGCATTAGTTAATTTACTCCATAAGCATACAAATAGCTCTCTATTTAATTCGACGCGTGCAACCCAAATACGCGTACAATAAAGGATCAACCATACAATTTGCACACAAGATCATCCATACAATCCACAATAATGGGCATCCCTACAAACCTTATGTAGAACAAGTATAAGCTTTAACAAAAAGCTTGGTCTACGCTTCGCATATATAAACTAGATTGTCAAAAAATCTGACCGTACTCCCATTTCATCGTGGTTCATGTGACTGAACAAAAATAAAACGCTGCGCGGTCAAAGCATTCATACCTTTCATTCCGTTGTGGCTTGGATAGAATGTAATTGGCTACATGGCAGGTGGGGCGCGGTCAAAGCTTACAAACCTGACCATTTAAAGCGTCACAGTACCGTCGGTTCATTTTATTCCGTTGTTGCTTAGATAGAATGCAATCATGCACCAGTTCCACGAAATTAACAATTTGCGGTACCTACTGCACCATTGGTACAAATGTTACCAACCAAAGTGATGGGTGTTTTGGGTGTTTACACGGTTCTTGGCGAAACGACCCGGAATCCTACTAACACGATGGTCAAGCCACTCTAGACTCTAACGTGCAGTTGCAGTTGTAGAGAGTTGTATGAGCTGTCTTTTAAGTACATTAGAGTAGTCTACGCGCTGGCGCGACAATCAGCCATACAAAACACACATAATATCCTCACTACAATCCATATATAGTATCATCCATCTTCCATATAATTCACATGTAGAACCAGAGGACCAGGGGTTGGTAACTCAAAGCTAACTTAAGCTTAAGATCAATTTTCACGACCAATATAAACAACATCAGACACAATTTTATACATTAAGTATCTCTTATGTAGGCGTCATACCTAGCCGATGTTAACTCGCGATGGACACACGATTATGAAAAGTTTCAATCAAGTTCGGCGGGGATCGTGAAGACATCGGGCCATTCGTGAGTGCATCGGTACCCATCGTATGTCCATCGGGAGATGTTTTAAGCCTTCGGCATCACCATCGCGAGCGGCATCAAAATCTTTGACATGCCAAAAAATACAGGAAGGACACACGATGGTTCAATTTCGTGTTGAATTCGCGAGTACATCTTGGCCTTCGCAAAGCCATCATCACATCGGGACTACATCGTACTTCTGTCGTGTGGTCATCGGCACCATCGGCTAGGTTTTGCTACACGAAGGCAATACGAGGGACACACGATGCTCCCCGATTGTGTTAGGAAGGCAACACGACATCGTGTGGCTTTCGCGACGCCATCGTATAAGCATCGTATTTGAAAAATCTAGAACACGATGGCATCAGGATGGAAACACGATATTAACAAAAAATGTTTTTTTTATATTTCCCGGGGTAAAGTGGACATATAAAGAATTAAAAATCAGCACCCACACAACATTTTTCTCAGAAGCCTCAAGTGGAACACTGTTAAATCATGGCGTAATTCGAAGAAAAACAATTAGGGAAAAGAAGACTGCAACACTTCTTCTATACATGCAGCTTGAGCATGACCAAAAACTCCTGCAGGAGCAACACCATCTCTTACAGGTATTTGGTTTGTTTATTACTCAGTCTTTCAAGCAGCGCCCGGTTTTTCTTTCTAGTAGACTAGTATCCATTGCAGAATTCGACAAACGAGCGTTTTAACTACTTACTCAAGAACAGTTTTGTGTCAGTTTCATGCGAAAGATGGATTTAAAGTACTATCAAATTGTCACCATGAAGCTTGAACAGTGTTGTAAAGTAACTGATATTAATTAACTTACTACTATGGACGTCAACAACGAAAACATACAAATTAAATGCTTTCTCAAAAGAGACCATGTTTGCATGCAAATGAAACTGGGGCTCGTTCAACCACAAGCCTACAGTGTAGGTAGGTACCGTGTATTTTATGGATTGGAGTCTTTGGAGTCATGGATTGGAGTGGAACTATGGAGTGGAGCAGACAACTAAATCAAAACAAAGCCAGTTAATTCTGACATATAGAAAGTTATTTTGGATATGACTGTTAATGTCTTAGCATATCATTCATAAAATATTTTGGTAGATCCTTATCTTAGATAATCTGTTTGAACATAGCATGGTTATGCTAAGAAATTAACACCCATATCTGAAAGTTTCTTTGTATTCTTAAAAAGTATTTACTTGCATTTCCTGTTCCATTTTAAACTTTTCTCCAGGATTCCACTTCAAGAATCCACTCCAATACGGCAGTCCATGACCACTCCAAGACTCCAAGCCTTGACTCCAACCCATAAAATACACAATGCCCCTACAGTATACATATATAACTAATTGTGGTTAAGCATGAGATATTATATCAATGCTCAACCCACATTTATTTAATTTGTTTTTACATGACATCGGGTATTCACAAAATGCCTTCGGGACACATTCGGGAATACATTTGACCTAACACGATGTCGTCAGGCCATCGTGAAGCCATCGTGAGGCATTCGTATATCCATTCGCAACAACATCGTATGCAAAACTACCAGTTCCTATGGCTTCGCAAGTGCTTCGGGTATAATCGTGAGCTATTCGTGTGTCCATCGTGTGTCCATCGTGTGAACATCGGTAGGCTTCGTGTATGCGTCGGCTCAATATTGGCTTTTAACCAAATTCGTGACGAAAATCGCGCGAAATTCAAAATTTCATATTCGTGTGGTCATCGTGTGTCAAAATCGGCTAGGTATGACGCCACCTTTAGGGATTACGGTGAATAACTGAAAATGACCTTAATTACGTAAACTTCTTAACAGCAGCATAACTTAAAGGTCAACTCAAGCCCGTCTTAACTCGTCTAACCATGCTAACCTTTCATTTAAAAAGAGTAACTGGAATAGCAAGGGCGTAAATTTTAAGGCGGCCGGTTTAAGACCATCGTAAGTACTAGTATGCCGTGAGTAGGGAAACTTAGTTACTAACCACAGTCCTGTAAATGCTCACTGGAGATCTGCCATGTACTCGTATATACTAATATACATGTTTGAATATTTTGGCATATAGCACCAGTGCAGCCCAGATTAAGCCCTGGTGTAATATTTTTCAGAGTAATCAATATTCTTTCCATTTGCAAATTTTCTGCATGTTCATCCCTTTAAATTGCATTTTCACGCTTTTCCCCGTTCAAATACACAGGCGACCCATGTTGACTTGCGGTAAAAGGTCATCACAGGATCATGGTTTAAAGATACGTTGTAGTACTCTATTCCCTGATGCTTCATGCTAAGTTTTCTTGAACTAGATTAGCCTTTTCCGGAGAAGAATCGTTTTGAAGTGTTTTACCATAACTGAGCATGGCGACCATCTTGGTTATGTGACCTGGATTATTTATAAACACATTGGTTTCCCGTTCCTAAGGATGCTTCATGTAAAATTTGACTGATTGGTCAAGCGCTTTCAGAGAAGATCTTTTAAAATGGTGGACGCTGGATGGACGCCGGATACCTGCCTGTCCCATAAGATCACATGTGAACCTACGGCTTAGGCGAGCTAATCAACTGTATAAATCACATGTAAGATCACTCATACAAATTACATGTAAGATCATCCATACAAATCACATGTAAGACCATCCATGCAATGGAATTTAACCGGACCTATTAGCGTAATGGTTATAGCGTTATGTGAAAGGTCGTGGGTTCGATCCCTTGCCGCGTCATACCAAAGACGTTAAAATGGTACCAAGGGTTGCCTTGCTTGGCGCTCAGCATAATAAGGCTAGTACTTAAATGCTAGTCTTGTTGGTGACATATGTTCACCATGACTTTATAAAGGCAAACCGCCCATATCATGTGGGTGGGGGGTGACATGTATTTTTTTTTTTTAATTTTAGTTTTATGCAAAATCTTCCATACACGCCGCATAAATGATCAACCACCACACAAGTCACATCATCACGGTAAGGTTATCCATATACAATTCACATATATAATTATGGATTATATAGGAGCATCCGTATATTCCACACATAAGACAATTCATACAAATCGCATGAATTGTAAGAACGTCCATACGTTAAATACATGTAGGATCACCCATACAAAAGCAAATGTAAGTTCCACCGCTAAAGTCATTATACGAACGGTCATTCATACATGCCCCATCTTCATTCACCCAAACAGTTATCATTTTCGATCATCCATACATATACAGTACCGTCCCACTTTCCCTTCCAGGGAAACAGTGATCACAGGTCCCGGACTTTCAATTTCGCATGTATATACGGGCACTTCACCAGCAGTGTCTTCAGAAGGTGTAAGGAAAACGCGGAACCCATTCATGCGTGGTTTGCAAATTTCGCCTGTAACACGACAAAAGGCTTTAATATAAATTATACACAAATATAGTTAAAATGACCATAGACATATCCAGAGTTTAACCAGTTCATGTAGTAAGCCCATTTAATAGTACAGTATACGTAAGGTATCCGTCGTATGCCTGTAGCGAGCACAGAACGATTTTACATAACAATCTTTGTTACAATCTTCGATGCGCACTGAACATCGATATTTGATCCGAACTATATTAAAATATCATTTACTACATTACGGTTTACTTGGGTTGTTATAATGCAAAAGCACATTCCGCATGTCATGCCCTCCCAAAGTTGGGTAGAGGTCCTATAAAATGGTGGTAACATCTCGATATGTCCATGGCTGTTGACTTCGACGAAAAGCAGCAAATAGCAGCAAATCAATTAAACATACAATTACACTCTTCCTTTAGAAACATCAATATTTCGTATCAAAATATCATTTCAGATATTTAAACTGATAAAAAGAATCAATGTATATTTGTCCTACATGCATTTGCTTTCTTTCAAGCTCTCGTCAAATATAATGGGTTGATCCTTTAGAAGTTAAGTTTCAGGTTTCAAAGTTTAGTTTCAGGTTTCAATGATTATAAGTGACTGAAAAGAAAACAAGTTAGAAACCTCATTTTTATAAAAGGTAAGAATTAAACTCTAATAACTGCAAATGAGATTTGCACTGACTCTTTGAACTAACAATACGAGGGCCATCGAATAAGTTTTGACAATGGTCTTGTATCTCATAAACGGTTTAGTATTTTGTTAACCGTGTGTGGCCATGGATGTGGCCTACTGGTGTGTGAACTATGAAGTCTCTATCATAATCTGATTCGATGCTGCAACCAGGGCTGGGGCCAAATACTTTGAAAAGTATTCAAAGCGATTACGGTTACTTTCAGTGACAAATGATTACACATACATTACACTTACAGAAGTTGTAGAAATGTAATGATTACAATTACAATTACTCGTATTTAATAAAAAGTAATGATTGCAATTGCAAATACTTTTCAAATAAAATGATGGCGATGATGGATACTCTGACAAATGCAAGTTTATGATATAAGCTCACCTGATCAAACTGCCCTCCCGGATATCCATGATAATGTAAGATGTTGTCTATATATGTTTACCTCATATTGGCATTGTAATAATGGACTGAGAGAAATAAAGGTTTGACTTTGACTTTTGACTTGATGATGCACAATGTTTGCACAAAGATCACGAAAAGGCACACTCAGGAAAACATTCCCACTCCAAAAACAGAGGTGGGAAAAAACTAAATTAACAATCAGGTACTTATACCATGAAAACATATCGTAGGCCGAATGAGCAGCAATTTTCCCAATAGGTGGCCACTCAGTTAAAAATATGAAAACAAACTTAAGGCGCCAACAGCACAAAATTTTAAACACCAAGACATAAAACAAAAAGAACCACCACAGAAGTATCGCCTTGGAATGATCAGTAATATAAAATTACTGGCGGGCTTAAATCGATTTTACATGGCCATAACCTCACCCTCAGCTTCTGCAGTGGTTCATAACATCTAGGTAGTTCTTCATATTTCAAGTAAAGTAATACTGCAGCTGTCATTTGACATTTATACAAAATAAGTGTTGTGGTAGAAAGTAACATTCACAACTAGCACAACTAGGTAAGTGCCTGATTGTTAGTTTGGTTTTTTCCCACCTTGGTTTTTGGAGTGGGAGTCTTTTTCTGATTGCGCCTTTTCCTGATCTTTGCCTACTTGTACTTTTTTCAAAAGGAAATCTATTTTGTTATTACTTTGGAGAAGCTCAAAACAGATGAACAGAAGTATTTTTACATGAAGTGACTATTTTAATCTTTAACAAAAGAGTTTTACACCTTTTAGATGAAAGGCAAAGCAAGGCAAAATGTCATGAATGATCTTAAATAAAAAATATTGCCTATTTTTCTCTCGATCCATGGAAAGACCATTTTTGGCGCTAACCCTTTTAATATCTGAAGTTATCCAGCCAAATCAATAAAACTATTAGAACTTGATTTGTTTTGCCCAGCCGTTAATGAATTCACCTGTTAAGTCAGCTAAACATGAACTTCAAGACATTAGCAGAACTAATCATTAATTGTCTAATTTCTTTAATCCTCCCAGCAAGGAAAGGGGAAGTAGTGTCAAAAAGCAAGCTGCATTTCTTGTTTTGAATTCTTAAAAAGAAAAAAAAAGATATTAATCATTTTACCTGTTGCAATATGCCAAAACATGTATCTGACTTCTGAAACAAGACCTTTGTTATGTTAACTTTCATTATTGTATAAATATCCGTGACACAGGTTAATAACAGCCGTTTATTAATGAAGAGAAAGCCAGACATTTTAAAGTATTGCAATTCACGCGCGCACGTGATGTTAATACATGGATTTTACTGATGCCGTTACTGGACACCACGCAGAGCACGTGCTAATATTGAGAAACTGAAGTCGGCCCGGAACGAGCATAAAAATAAAAGCTTTTGCGCGTATGAAAAGCTTCTGCAGAATTTTTGCTACGCCCTCGGTTTTCAACACTCCCCTCGGGACTTAGCGAATGTTAATGAATGGAAAACCATGTTTGATCCCTATATTGTTAATAATTGTAAATAAAAGTTTCACTAATCTTTCATTTTCCTCTCTTGGTTTCTAGTGATGGCTTCATTATCAATGGGAATAGTGAAACGTATCTAAAAAGTATTTGAAAGCAATTATGATTACAACTGAAATAGTATCAGTAATTGTAATCATTATATTACATGTACTTGAGCAACAAATGATTACAAATACGTGTGATTGCTTTGAAATTTGTAATTTATTACAGTTAATTACAATAACTGATTACGATTACCCCAATTCTGACTGTTACAATTTGTATGCAGTCTGTCAGAGCTTATGGCCATGAAAATTGCGATTTTATCTTTCTTTTTACTGGGGGTAGGGTAAGCAAAAGCTTCATAGTGTTTCTTTGGCTAGTCACATTACTTGCTTGTGGTGTATTTTGAAAATCCGACAGGTCCAAAAAAGCAGCTATTGCAATAACATTGACTCAGTAGATTTCGGTGTGCACGGTTGCTAGGTAACAAGAGAAAGCTGACAGTTTTACTCACTGTAAGCGTTAGTGTATATTTTGAACACTTCTGTTACCAAACAGCTAACATATTAACGGATTCATTCTTTGATGAAGCTGCTGTATCGTCTTCAGAACGAAATAAAAGTGACTTGTCATGACTATTATATATACAGAATATACTACACTTTGTAGTACAACCCAAATTTTACGGTAAAATTCCATTGTCAAAATGGTCTTTGTTGAAAAAAAAAACCTACAAAAGTTGCAATTGCAGGCAAAACTTAATAACAAAAGGGTATTTATTCATTTATAAAAACAATATTTTTGTGCCGGGTTGTCCAGAGGGATTGTTGGAGTCGCCACCATGGCCTTTTACCTTTTGAGCCGCATCGTGAGAAAACCGGATTTTTGCCTATGCGAAAACAAAGGCGCAGATCAGCTTCGCGGTAACCGCGAAGCTGATCAGCGCCTTTGTTTTCGCTACTCGGATAGTACAATTCCTCTTCTACTTAAATCCGAAATTTCAAGCTTCTAGCTCTTTTCTGAGCTTGTACAAGCCGGTTTGTGTCGGACCTGGTCGGAAACCCCGAAGACCGGTTTTCTCGCGTCGCGGCTCTTTTGGTCTTTAGTTACCTATGAACAGTTGCAGTGACAGTATGGTTAATATTTTTTCCATTTGATGTCGGTCCATACATATGCAGGTAATGCAAATTAAGCTGAATAACGCCTTATTAGGGTAATATATTTTGTGTTTTGAGGACATTGTGAGAATTTATTGAATGGCCCTCGTAAAAGGTATATATGACTTACAATCCCAACGCCTGTATATTATCACTTTGTCAATGGGTTTCTCTTCTCCTAGGTCTATTTGCCACCATGGATTAGCCTCTAGTGTAGTAGACGAGCAGCATTTGGACCAAAAGGCACTGTTCGTACAATTGTCAATGGCATTCTCGGCGGAAAAAGAATCATCAAGGTATACACTGGACTGCGTTACAGTTTTATCAAAAGCTAGATTAGCTTCTGAAATACAATGTTATAAAGATAAAAAGTAAAAATATGAAAGTAAGGTAGAAACGTTTACAAAATTGAATGTTACTATTGCTCACTGCATGTTGAAACAACGTAATGCATTGCCAGATTGTCTTAGCATTGTTTTGAACAGTGAGATATCGTGAAACAACAGAACATTAAACGCTTTCTACGCAAATGGATAGCTTTGTTTTATTAAAAAGATGGGTAAACTTACCTGACAGAATAACCCAGTCGTTTCCGAAAATATTTGCCTTTTTCTTGCTGAGAACAGTGCCATTTCGGAGTGTAAAATCATCACTCTTCTGAAGGTTGAAGTTGCCACCACACATGCCTAAATGTTTGGAGATCACATTCAATATGAACTACGTATGGATATACACAATTATCTTATAAATAAAATATAAAAAGTTTGATCCTTTGGAAGCAGTGAAAACGTTCAAAGGGAGGTAGTATAGATCATATTGCGCAATTTCGGGTACTGAACCCTCATCACTGGCCCTTTATAAACCGGAGACGATAGCCAGATACATTTAACTATACTGCAATTTCAAAACTTTTCACAAGGGATGTCTAAATCAAAGACACGTGCCTAAACGGGTCAAATAATTAAAATAGCTCTAAACGTACAATTTTTGATACTCTGAATATTCTCACTGATCTTAAACGAATGGAATAATGTGATCTGCACTATTGATGATAGACTTGTCGAAAAATGAGTATTTCTGATCTAATCAAATGGTTGGAAAAGTGTATTACATGTATCTAGAGATACTAGTAGCGCACTAATTTAGAAAAAAAAGTTACTCAATATCAGGAAAACATGTCCATAAAAAGCTTAAGCCCTCTAAAACTCCACTTTTGTATGGTGAAACTGGGGTGTACATGTGTGTGCATTTTTTTTTGTTTTTTTTTGTTTGTTCGTTTGTTTTTTATCTGTGCATAGATTTTTTCGTTTTGTTTTGTTTTCAGCTAAAATGCTTCAATTTTTGAAGAGGTAAAGTTACTGTACTCGTATATTACATTTACGTTATTTCGTAAAAAAATGTCGCCCACTTACCCCTCACTTCATTCAAGAACGACAAGGACACTTTGATGTTAACGTCCTTATGTCCGTCCCAGTAAACGAGTACTGCGTTGGGTAACTCTATCGTATACTTATAGTGCCCAGTCTTTTCGGATTTTATAACGATCGCCGGTAGAGAGGTGATATGTGGAAAAGAATCGACAAGAACGCCATTCACTTCCACAGTGTTAAGCTTCTTAAGGCGGATAGTTACATCTTTGTATGTTACTGAAATTTCCTTAACGCACGATTTGTGCTTAAAACAGCTTTCATAAAAGCCCGTGATGATGAAATCGTCGTTATGGTACAATATGTCGAACCAACATCCGTGCCCACCGTAAGTATAGAGACTGCCATCAAGCGTCTGGTGATGTGGATCACCGTGAATCCTGCAAGACGCTCCTGTAAGAAACATATCGTCACACTATGCCATTGAAACCATTTCTACGCGTTTCGTTCTCAATAAATCTATTTGAATCGTTTTTTAAACCACGTAAAGCATAATCATCTCAATAATCGTATAGCAGGTACTTATAATCGTATATTAAACTTATAATCGATTAATCGATTTCATGTCGGAGGAAATCGTCGCGCCTGCACTATTAAGTGAAGCTTACCTAGATTCCATTCACCAATATCACCAGATCCAGTGGATATCATATATCGATTTATCGGTGTCATGTCTGGGTCTGAATATGTCATAAAGGGATTATCGCCTACTAATTCACGCTCGCCTACTCTAATAACACCATCGGCCCAGTCAATCCAGAAGAATTTAGACAAGTCACAGTCTGTGCGAGGATTGGTGTCTTCAGCGATATCTGTCATTGTTCCTTGAGTACCCTTCCGAATGACGGATCTGGTGTTCCCCGAACCGCCTTTAATTGGAAATGAAGCTGTGACATGAGAAACCCGACAATGTTGTTTCCCAACTGGTTCGTTACAAATAGAGCTATACTAACATGGAAGATGCATAGACTTCGAAGCTAATCTGCGCCTTTGTTTTCACATAATGCGGAATGTTGAGTTTTTCAGGACGCGGCGCATATCTCAAAGCAACCCATAGAATAAATACAACATGGTGCTATTTATATACCCATAGCGGTACAAAAATGTTCCTCGTTGAACAGACACTGTCTGTCAGTATTAAAACTATAAGTTTTGACTGATCTAGCGTCCTAGGATTTATCCGCTTTATACGAGGGATGATAACAAGATTTAATTCTGACATTATGAAGAATACAATATAGAGTAATACCCAAAATCACCAAAAGCATTCTGAGATTTTTTCTTCTGTTCTTTAATTTACAGAAATTTATGTTCTTTATTAGGTTTTAAATAATCATATGTTAGAGTAGCTTTAATACACAAGCCCTCCTCTTAAATGGGAAATGTGGTAAAATGCTAGCGAAAAGTATAATGACCTAGTTAAAATAAGAGAAAATGGTTGTTCCTAGAACATAAGTGTCTGGCAATTGATAGCTAAACTACACTGAAAAAAAAGTTATAAGAGGCCACTTTTCAAACTCATTTTTTTGTTTCTAAGCCATGTTCAAAACTGCACGATTTTTTGCCAAAAGACGTGTCTTTCAAGTAAGTAAAGTTCCAAAGTGTTAAGAAATAATTTTCTTTTACTAAAGGCGTTTTTGGAGTAAAAATGCAAAAATCAATGTTTTTAAATAAAAAATTGGATACAGCACACCATTTATTGAAATTAGGAACGGGTGTCATCAAAGGGGTCGTTACGGCTCGGAAAAGCATCAAACATTTGAATTTTCTCTACTGGTAGAATTTTTATGCATTTTTAAAAATCGCCAATTTTGAGATTTTTTGGAAAATTCATAAATGTGCCTCTTAAACATGTTGACCCCTGTTAAATTCACTTGATGAGGCCTGGAAATGAGAGATATAACTCGACTGGACTGTTTTAGACCATTTTCGAGGACCAACAGGTCAAGGCTGCCGCATACTTCCGGTTTCAATGCCAATTTTTAACGAACAAAATAACAAAATTTGTGGACGATTTTTTTAATTTTCAAAGTTTATCAGAGTCTAGTATTTGACCTTAATAATCGCTGAAAATTTCAATGCCGTGCTGCTGATAATAACGCAACTGGAGAAGAACAAAGTTGGTATGCAAATTGCATACAGAAGCTGAATTCCTGTTATTCAGGTTGTTGTCTTCTTGCATGTACAAAACAGAAACGAAGATTCTTATTGCAGCAACACTTTTGACTTAATTTTATCTTGCATTATGGCAGTCAGTAGCACTTTCAAATAAATTAAAATGTAAAAACTCAACGTCATAATATGACATTTAATCTGATGTTAATAAAGTGTGACTTTTTGAAATAGTGTACCTTTACACATGCTTCGTCTGTGTGAGAAGTATCACGCATTTTGGAATGCAGAAACTCACAGAGCCACTGTTAGACATTGGTTTATTCATATGATCATGAATTTTAATTGATCGTATTTTACTTTCTGAACTAGAAGAAAAAATATGAGGTGGCCTCTTATAACTTTTTTTCAGTGTATTATATTTATTGGTCATGGGGAGGTAAAAACGTTTAGCACGGCTAACAAACCTTTAAATGCGTAACCGCCGGTTAAGAAAGAAAATCCGATTCACGCCCTTCCGGTTGCGCATACGAAGACCAAGAAAAGGTAAACAAAACATACACTAGTAGGATCAATTGATGATTATATTTTAGTACAGAAATATATCGATTATCTATGAATGCTATTTTGTCACTTATTTACTACTGTAAGTAAGCACCAAAGTAGCTCGCAAAATAATTTGATGGTCTTTGAGTTATTTATTCCATTCTTCGAACCTGGTGTTCCAACAAGGCCAAAGTCGGCGAAATACAACTAAAAATTGGACAATTTGCTGGTAAATATCAAATTTTAGTGATTGTTCCACGACAAATTTACAGATATGTATTAACTAAATTGCATCTGATGTCTGTGCCAGTATTTCGTTGTGTTAGTGCCCGGCATTATCGATTTGAAGGGAAGGAAAAGATAGGTAGGCATTTAATCATTAAAATATGAAGGATATATTTCAAGATACGTTTGAAAACCTCAACCTGTTCAAGTTATGGTATTTATTTCCCTGTAAAGCGTTTCGAAAGACATAAAACCAAGAAAAAACAAATTAAAGTATACAGAATGCTGTAAAATCGTCTTCATGAACAGGAATATCATGCATGTGAACTATTGTATTACATGTATTTCATAGACAGTTTGTATTATTTTATATCAAACATTTTCACTGCAATATCACAAACACACCAAATTTGAGTAAGCACCTATTAAGAAAGGACGAGAGAATGTGACAATAATCTTCAGCGTAAAACAATTAACAAAAACAAACACTTTTATACATGTGTTCTATAATGATTATATTGCTATCATTCTAATGATTAAATTCGTAACCGAAATGTTGATACAGCTTTTAACCACATATACATAGAATGCATTGGCCAGAGGCAACGAAACTGTCACCAGACCTCACACAATGTTAAAATCATCGGCGCACTGTATTGCTTTCCGTTAATATGGACGTAATGAGCGGAAATCTAAAAATATCCCTGCGACTGACCCACATTTTCGTCGTGTACAATGCAATCCCAACATGTGTTTTGGGGTAGGGAATAAAAATCATGATTATCAAGAAAAATTTCTGGAAATCCTTTGGGGTCCAAATATAGCAATGTCTAACTAATAAAATAGCATTGAGAGAATTATAATATTTGTCTTCGAATCGAAATATTTTACTCGGATACACGAGCTGCAAAAGTTTGTTTACCTTTTGTTGGTCATCTGATGCGAAACCGGAAGGACATGAATCGGATTTCTTTTCTTAACCGCGGTTACGCATTTAAAGGTTTGTTAGCCGTGTTTAGACACAAACAACCTGTACGTATCAACTATGTTATGATGTATCCCGTAGATCACGATCTGGGTGTGTCGTTATAACCCTGAGGCAAAACCTGCTCAAGAGCGTCTGATTTCCACATTTGCGAAATTTACGCTTTTGCCATTTTATAAAATTTTAATTTGCGATAGCATCATTATTTGGGCCAATCTAGTTTCTTTTCTGAACTAAAATTATTCGGGAGAAAATAGGCCCAGCCATCAAAGTCTGTTCACTATGTTACTATTTGTAGTTTCCTACAGTGTTCATCAAGTGTAATGGTACCGGCACTGAACGGTAAAAAAATGCCCCCCCCCCACAATAAATCAATAAAATTCTTACCTATTGTCACCTCGTAGACTGAATCATTTTCGGTACTGCTATCTGCCATCAAGAGCACATACACGTGTTCACAGGCTTTCACTTGAAACAAGATGGATGTACGGTCTTTGATGGAGAATGGAACGGGCTGGTAATCTTTGGTTTCTCCGGTGTTCACTTGAAACCCATCTGCAACTTGATATAAAAAGTGATGGTGGGTTATAGTGTTTATATCTCAAAAGTCAGCATTGAAAATGCAATTTTGTAATGACAAGAAGACATGCTGCGTTGAGAAAATACAAGTACTCAATATGCGACTGACATTACCATTGGCATTATCTAGAACGCAACCGTCGGAACAAACGATTTACGCGTTAAGACGTCTTAAACTTGATGTAAAGGATCAGTTAACGTAGCCAATATGACGATATATTATCTGACAACTTGCAAATAAGATAATAAGATAATAAGCATACTTTGTAGGAGATAAAAATGAAACCGAGGTCCTTTAACAGCAGTAAACATATTAGGGATGGATTCTACAGCAGTTTCGGCTACTTAAGCTTCTTCAGTGGCCCTATAGATTTGGCAACATGGAGCCAAAGAGAACTACTGTAATCATTTGAATCTTTCAACAGGGTAGGTGACGATGCAAAGACTAGTATAACCCAAATGGGACCAGCTATATTAAACGCTGGTTAGAAAATGAATGTAAACCATTAATACATTTCTGATTTCTCAGAATACCCTCACTGTGATCTCAAAGGACCGAAAGGAAAATAAAATCTGCACCTAGGATGATGTATGGTAAGGGGAGACTTTTTGGGGCCGCCACATGGAGAGTCGGCAATGCTTAAAACATTACGAAAACTTGCCTATGCAATAAACAAAGATCTTTTTTTAGCTTTAAAAATTGAAATTTTGAGCTGAAAAAGTTTGATATTTTTCTTATTTTTGCTCAAAATATAGATTGTGGGTACACGAGTACCAACAATCTATGTTTTGGAGCAAAATTTTTAAAGAAAAATAGGTGTACCCCTGCATACCCCAGTTTTACTATATAAAAGTGGGGTTTAAGGGGGTATATATTGCACGGACATGTTTTCCTGATAATCTTGCAACCATTTACAATACTCATTAATCCATATTATGATGAATTCCCATCGTTATCATTTAAGTGGGTCCACTCTCATTTTAGGAGCATCATGGGTAAGTTTGAATGTTTACTCCATTCCGCTAAGTAAACAGAATAGCCCCAGATGGGACGCGCGTTCTGCGGCGTCACATCTGGGACTATACTGCCATAAAAAGGAGCCAGGCATATATGAGTTTAAAAATACTAAAATATTAGGGGGTTGGAATAATAATACGTGTATTTCCTGTTTCAGCCATCATATGATTGATAGGTTGATTTCTATTTCATTAAATGGATTTAATTTTCCCATAAGACATTTCATAAAAAGAAGAAATAGGTTTGTTTATTCTGGGTATAATTATGTTTGGCATTAAGATTGTCGCACAGAAAGGTTAATATATACGTACGTATATATATATAATAAACGTTCACTAACCTTTTGCAGTGCACACAAACATAAAAAAGAATGTAACAAGTAGGTTTCCTCCACAATACTCCATTTCCTCTTTTTAGAGAGAGTTTATACCTAAAACATTAAAGAGAAAAGACCAGACCTTTGATCGACCTCTATACATATACCAGAAAAAATATAATGTTTTTTTTTTTTTATTTTTTATTTTTTTTATTTTTGTTTGTTTATTATTATATTTGAAATGTTATACATGCATATAATATAAAATGCATTTAACTTGAATATTTAATGTAAATTAATGATGGCAGGAAATACATTTACAATTTCCATTGCATCTTTAACAGTATTATTTTACAAACGAAAACAAAAATGTTTCAACACACTGTAAGCAGTGCATAAAGGTGACATAATGTTTCCAAAACAATGCAAATTAAAAAAATAAACAAAAATAAAATAAAATAAAATAAAGATAGTTACCCTCTAATTCGTAAAAATTCTGTCTGTTGTCTTTCGGGTGTAACTGCTGCAGATTGTTGAAGCAGAATTTTCCTTTAATTACGATTTCATCGTTAGTTAATCTACAAGCTGTTACGTTATAAATATGGCATTTGTATTGGAAGAGTGCAAGAAAGGTTAAGCATTGAACTTCACGTTTTTAAGAAGTTTTTAAGAAGTAACAAAATAATACGAAGACTCGGGTCAGAAATCCTATCAAGCGATCATCAGCATCGCAACTTTTCATGGCAAAATCTTCAAGAAACAATGTCCCGATTAGTGCCTTTCAGTGGTTGCGCTACGCGGATGGTACAATCAATCTACTATTTGAATCCGAAATTTTAAGATTCTAGCCTAATTTTGTGACATTACATGCCGGTGTGTGTACACCAAAAACTGGTTGGTGGCGCCGTGGCTAATTCTGAAGTCTTGGAATCTGAAAGGAACCACCTTTACATAAATCTTATTTGCAACACAGAACTTAATGATAGAAACAATTTTTAGACATTAAAATATTACTTGAATCGTGTAAGATTTGACAGTTGCTTCAAAAATGTTCTTGTGAAGAAAACCAAAAAACCGAACAGCAAGAATGTTTTATAGATGGTACAATAATCCCGCTGACCAAAATTTCAAGCATGTATCGCCTTGTGCATATAAGCCCGGTTGGAAATCGCGACATGTTTTCATATGTTACAGCTCGTTTTGTTAACTGTTTTCGCTTTATTACTTTGCAAGTATTTTATTTCTCTGACATGATTCGTATCACCAAGGCATAAAACAAAGAACAATGGGACATTTAACGTCATGTTCAGTAACACTCCTTTATCTGATTTGCTGTGAAATTGTCGTCCATCCGTTGATTTTTAAGTTATAACTGTCTTATTAAAGTAGCCATATTTGTGAAAAACAGCTAAATAATACAGGGATCAAGCATGTTTTTCTATGCATTAAGATCTGCTTTCCCACGAGGAAGGCATCTTAAGCCGTACCTGAAATGCTAGGGTTACAATACCCCCTTATGCGCTCAGAAGATGTTGATGTATCAGAATAACTCGTTTACTCGCTATTATTGTGTATATGAGGTCGGATTGTCCCAGCTAATCACAAACAAAACTAGAATTTGTTTTCTATGTGAAAACTGATGTCTCCCCCCTTTCTACGTGCATGTCCAAAATATGCAAGCAAGAGTTATAGTTCTTGTGCATCACATATCCTGTCATTCTGTTTTATAAGTGTACCAAGTTTCATTGAAATATCTCTTACGGTTTTCAAGTTATAGAGGGGGCACGAAAGTGTTTGGAAAATAATCAAAGGGAAATAACTCCAAAGATATGAAAGCAAGAGTAATGATTCTTGTGCATCATGCTTTATAACTGTACCATGTTTCATTGAATGAAACACTATGCCCCCAACTGGTAAGCCACTTTCAAGATGTAAAAATGTCCAAAAAAATGACTAAGTTCAAATTGTAAAAAAGTGACAAAAATTAATCTGAGGAGTATATCCCAACCACATGCATATCTTGAAAGCATGGTCACAATGTCTGCAAAGTTTCAAAACTATCGGTATTAAATTGTAGGAGGAGTTGCGCACACAAGGTACCCTCTATCCATCCACTAAAATGCACGAAAAAATGACTTAGTTCAAATTGTGAAAAAAATGACAAAAAATAATCCAAGGATTATATCCAAGCCACATGCATATCTTCAGACCATGCCCATAATACATGTAAAGTTTTAAATGAATTGGCATGAATTTGTAGGAGGAGTTGCGCACACAAGGTACCCACTTTCATTGTCAAAATGCTCGAAAAATGGCTAAGTTCAAATTGCGAAAAAAAGTGACAAAAATTAATCTGAGGATTATATCCAAACCACATGCATATCTTCAAAGCATTGTCACAACATCTGTAAAGTTTAAAGAGAATCGGAATAAAACTGTAGGAGGAGTTGCGCACACAAGGTATCCACTATCTGGTCACTTTATCAAGAATTAAAAAGGGAAAATAACTCTCACAGAATTGGCCCCTAGCCCCTTGAATTTACCTGAAAGAAAAAATACGGGTCCTCTTAATTTTCATATACCAACTTCGTACCAAATTTCAAGATCCTAGCTCTAACGGTTCCTGACCGTGTGCTCAGGCATCACAGACTGACTGACAGACTGACGGAGGGACTGACTGACAGACTGACTGCACGGACAGACCCAAACCAATATGCCCCCTCAACTTCTTCGAAGTTTCGAAGTTGGGGGCATAAAAATCTCTAATGGTTTTTGAGTTATAGAGCAGACACGAAATTGAATGAAAAATAATCAAAGGGAAATAACTCCAAAGATATGCAAGCAAGAGTTATGGTTCTTTAGCATGACACATCATCGCATCGTGCTTTATAAGTGTATCAAGTTTCATTGAAATATTTCTTATGGTTTTCAAGTTATAGAGTGGACATGAAATTGTATGGAAAAATAAACAAAGGGAAATAACTCCAAAGTATGAAAGCAAGAGTTATAATTCTTGTGCATGACACATCGTCTCATCATGCTTTATAAGTGTACCAAGTTTCACTGAAATTTCTCTTACGGTTTTCAAGTTATGGGGTGGACACGAAATTGTATGGAAAATAATCAAAGGGAAATTACTCCAAAGATATGCAAGCAAGAGTTATGGTTCTTTAGCACGACACGTAATCTCATCGTGCTTTATAAGTGTACCAAGTTTCATTGAAATAACTCTTACGATTTTCGAGTTATAAAGCGGACAAGACAAGACAAGGGAAATAACTCATAAAATATTCAAGCCAGAGTTATGGTTCTTGTGCATGACACATCGTCTGATCATGCTCAATAAGTGTACCAAGTTTTATTGAAAAATCTTAAACGGTTTTCAAGTTATACAGCGGACACGAAATTGTATCGAAAATAATCAAAGGAAAATAACTCAAAAAATACTCAAGCCAGAGTTATGGTTCTTGTGCATGACACATCGTCTCGTCAAGGTCTACAAGTGTACCAAGTTTCATTGAAAAATCTTTAACGGTTTTCAAGTTATACAGCGGACACGAAATTGTATCGAAAATAATCAAAGGGAAATAACTCCAAAAATACTCAAGCTAGAGTTATGGTTCTTGTGCATGACACATCGTCTCGTCGTGGTTTACAAGTGTACAAAGTTTCATTGAAAAATCTTCAACGGTTTTCAAGTTATAGAGCGGACACGATTTGTGACGGACAGACGGACAGACAGACAGACAGACGGACAGACAGACGCACGGGGAAAAACAATATGTCTCCCGACCCTGTCGGGGGGAGACATAATGACTCGCGAATGGTCGGTTGAAATGAGCCTTCGCATGAGAGAAAAACGACAATTTGAGTTTCCGACCATGTCTGACATAAACCGGCCTGTACAGCCACAGAAACGGGATAGTAGCTTGAAATTCTGGATTGAAGAAGAAGAGGAATTGTAGTATCTCTGTAGCGAAAACAAAAAATCTTGTATATGTTTGGTGTTTAGACAGATACAATTGAAAAAGTCACTGCAGATCCAAACTAATGTCTGGTGTATCTTTACTGAGGTCGCTGCTTATTCTATAATTTAAAAACTAAAACATATTGTCAGTACACTATTTATGCAACATGAGCCGTTCTAACAACAAATCCTGCCAATGAAAAGTAATTCTCATTTACCAAGTGGGAAGTACTGCACTCATATATACATGTATGAAAGCTTTACTTGTGCCTCAAAGTACTGAGTTTCTTATATGTAAATTTCATCATGGCTCTCATAAATTGTACCAGCGTATCATATCTATGAAACAGAGTGTCACATTACTTCCCTGTCCCGAGACTTGGCCTAGGAATAGCATGGGCTAGGCAATTCTGGCATGACAATTGTTATCATCTCACCACTGCAAACACAAAGAGTGATTTACTGCACTTATGCGTGCTATTTTTGCTCGTATTATTAGTACCAAGTTTCTTATTTGAATATTTCACAATAGCTCTCAAGCATGGTGTAAAATATCATTTTAGTCAGTCTTTGCTTACCTCAGCTTATATTAAGTGCAACTATACTGAGAGGATAAAGTTTTTGTTATTAACTTTGACTAGCTCCGTAACTATTTATCCTGCTGATGGCCTTAGCTGTTCCTTCTTGTTGAATTTGCAAGGATTCTTTCTTTCTTAATTTGATTTGATAAGAAATTACCCAAGTTAAACATTTTAATACAGTCATTGGCCTCATTTGCAATACATCATTTCTGCAACTACCCGTTGAATGATAAAATCATTACTTTTATTTATAGCGTTGTGGAATAGAAGTTGTTGCTAGTGACAAGAATCCGAAAAATTCTCAGCAAAGTTCAGCCCCAGTCTCAAGAAATAACATGTCAAAAATTAAAGATTGGGAGATTGCCTCCCTTTGATTTAAAATAAGAAGGACAATTTGTGTATACACTCTGGCAAAACCACATACGACAATTCAATTGTTTATATTGGAAATATTAGTTAATATTTTATCCTAAACTATCAAGGAAGTTTGAAGACACATTGATTTAAACAGGCTCGATGGATTTTACATGTATTTTCACTGACTAAACATTTTCTCACCCACCAGACAAGCATATCCCTTTGTGTGCCTGTCTGAGATATTTCTGTCTCAGTACTAGTACAATTATTTTAGCTGTCTCAAAATGTGAATCATTTCTGTATTTACCTAATAGAAATGTACACCTCATGCTTACTTCCATATAAGGAAGTGATGAGCTAGGTGTCAACTGTCAGAGACAAAAATAACACCAGGTTAATTTCAGGAAGATATCAAAAGTAATTGTAGTCTGCTGCTCTCATAAAAATCAGACTTAAAATTTAATTTTGCCGGGAATTTTGTGAATAAAACAAAATGATTATTATATATTTTTGTAAGGTGAATGCAAATACAAATTATTTTTTATTTGTTTCACTGGGTAATTTGCATATTGTTTTATGTCCAAACAAAATGGCTGTCTGAACAGAACTTGAATCCTATTCAGAGTCAAAATGTTTTAAAAGGTGGATGAGAAAAATAATCAATGATGGTGTTGAAGCCTCAACAAGGAAATCTCAGGCTCGTTTTCAGATTATTCGAGTCTCATCCTCGGCAGAGCCTCGGATGAGACTTGAGTCTCATCCTCGGCAGAGCCTCGGATGAGACTTGAATAATCTGAAAACTTGCCTGAGATTTCCTTGTCTCGGCCTCAACCCCAATCATAGATTCTTTTATGCTTCTGAGCATATGTCTTCTTGGAACGCTGCAATACCTATCAATTTTGCAGTTTTATTTGCTAAATAACAACTGACTGTGGAAAGTTTTACCAAAATTAAAGTTATCGCATAATCAAAAATGGACCAGTATGTTTAGCATAACCATATTGTTCTCCAATTTGCCAAGCATGTTGGTAGCCAATCTTTGAAAGTTCCATATTTCTAAATTTTACATCATGGCTGGAAATTGCTACAGTTCTAAAAATGGGCAAAATGAACAATGCATGCGTATGATTTGTTTGTCGTTTTGCTTGTTTGTTTTCTCGCGGGGCGGGGGATGGGGGTCAATGGGTTTGGGCAATTACATATCTTAACATCATATACAAATGAAATGAACATCCTATTGTATAATCTTTACCAAAGTAGTTTAGATTAAGAAAATTTATTTTTGTGGGTAATAGTGAAACATGCTTGTTTTAATAATTTAGTCTGGCGTTGCTACACTTTCATCCTAAGCGAAACAGTGCGATGGGGCACAAATAGAACTGCAAGAACAGATTACTATAGTCCAGATTTGTATTTCATACTTTAAATTATCAATGCCAAACAAGCAAAGCAAGACCTCCTATCTCTGACAGCTACTTTTACAACTGAAACGTTCCAGTAACTGAAATTGTGAATGCATTTTCAGGGTATACCCTGTTTTGAATTTATGACCTCAACTGACCTTTGACCTCAATGGCTGACATGCATTATTTTCTAGATCATCCTTAAATCATCTCAGAGATGTACTACAAATGCTTTGGGAAACTTTCTTTAAACCAGCCCAGGATTTTTTGTTACAAATGCATTATTTAGTTATCATTACAGGTTTTGATATTTTTGCACTCGTATGACCTTTGACCTAATTCTGAGACCCACAGGCAGTAACAAACTTGGAATATACCTGTATTAGTTTAAAAACTTGTCAATGAATAAAATGAGCACTTGTTGCTTTAAGTCAGACCATGTTTGATATGCAAATTACTTGATTATTGTAACGGGTGTTTGTTATTTTGCACTCATTTGACTTTTGACCTAATTCTGTCACCCAGGAGCATGTACAGTTTTGATATTCACCCCTGTGTCTTTGGACGCATGTCAAGGAATAACATGAGTACAAGTTTTCTAAAATCACTCCATGATTTTGCTAAATAATAATGTTTATTTGTTTTACAGATTTTTGCAATTTTGCACTCATTTGACCTTCGACCTAGTTCTGTGACCCAGGGTCATTTACAGACCAGGCATCCACCCGTACGCTGAGTTTGGACACATGTCAAGGAATAAATGAGCATACACTTCTATATCCATCGCCAGTTTCCAGAGTTTTTGCTGTTTTTTCTTAATCATTTAGCTTGTCACAATTAATTCTTATAAACGAGATAATTGCTTTTGAAGCAGTGAGAAAAAGATAAAATTTCTTGACTGTGGCCACCTGTTTGTTTCAAGAATAAGATGAAATATACCATTTGCTTCTGAATTTCCACTTTGTGTTCAAAATTAAACAGTGCACTCCTGTATCCATCGCCAAAAAATAGCTCCAATGGAGCTGAATGTGCTGGTAATAAATCTCAGAAAATATCGTGTAGCGTTCAGCTTTTATCATCATTATCAGTAGACTGTGAAAAGAGCAATTAACAGTCTCCAGATGTCCGATATCAGATTTCTACAGGTTTCATTTTTGTTCAGTTTTTTGTCCATTTTGTGTTAGAAGCTAGTGGATACTAACATATATGAGTACTCAAAATTGTGGGTATTCAAAATTTGGAAGCACTTTTGAAAATTTTGAAACTATACTTTTTTCTCAAATTTTGGGCAGTTAAAATTTGTGGTCTTCAAATTTGGTGGTACCCAAAACATGTGGGTACTCAAAAGTGTGGATATAATGAAATATCAAATTTTGTAGGCAGGCACCCAGAATTGGTGGCAATGTAAGATATAGATATTTAGAGATGTTACTACACAAAGTTTAGGTACTTGATATATTCAATGAGTCACACTGTAGGTGGGTACTCAACATGTGGGTACATAAAATATTTTGATAAAAATGCAGAAAGTAGGCACATGCATATGTATTGAAATTCTCAATATTGAAAAACGGCCACTTTAATATCTACTTAGACTCAGTAGACTCAGATCAGCGTTTCATTTAGTCTAATCAGGCACTGCATCCACTATTTAATTTTGAAACAAAGTGGAAATCAGAAGCATTTGGTATATTTCATCTAATATTCTAGAGACAAACAGGTGGCCACAGTCAAGTACTTTATCAGTTTTTCTCACTGGTGCAAAAGCAATTATCTTCTTTATAAGAATTTATTGTGACAAGCTAAATGATTAAGAAAAACCAGCAAAAACTCTGAAAACTGGTGATGGATATAGAAGTGAGTGGATGCAGTGCCTGATTCATGATTAGACTAAATAAAACGCTGATCTGAGTCTATAAAATTAAAATATTAAAGTGATTTTTTTTTCAATATTGAGAATTTCAATACATATGCATGTGCATACTTTCTGAATTTTTATCAAAATATTTTAGGTACCCACATGTCGAGTACCCACCTACAGTGTGAAATTCCACTATTTACGAATACATGCACATACAAATGAACACCAACGAACCCATGAGTACCCCAAGACCACACAGTTTCGTACTAACGGTTTCAAGTCTTCACTCAAAATTTCACGAACCAGCTTAATCTGAATACCCACAATATAATTTTGTGCGATTTTGAATTTTGTGAGCACTCTTATAGTAAAGACAAACACAATTGTCCATGCTTTGTGTAACAACAAGATTAGTTTCCAACATTTCAATATCCACAAACAAACATATGCACTTTTGAATACCCACTTATTTCGAATACACTCAAACTTGAAAACTTGTTGAATATTTCAAGTACCTAAACTTTGTGTAGTAACATCTCTAATATATCTATATCTTATAATTGCCACCGATTCTGGATGCCTACAAAATTTGATATTTCATTATCCACACTTTTGAGTACCCACATGTTTTGGGTACCAATAAATTTGAAGACCACAAATTTTAACTGCCCAACATTTGAAAAATATAAAAAAGTATAGTTTCAAAAATTTTAAAAGTGCTACCAAATTTTGAATACCCACAATTTTGAGTACCCTTATACATTAGCACCCAATAGCTTCTAACACAAAATGGACCAAGAGAAAAGAACAAAAATGAAACCTGTAGAAATTTGATATCGGACATCTGGAGACTGTTAATTGCTCTTTTCACAGTTTACTGGTAAAGATGATAAAAGCTGAAAGCTACAAGAAATTTTCTGAGATTTATTACTGGCTCAGTCAGCTCAATTGGGGCTATTTTTGGCGATGGATACAGGAGTGCATAGGTAGAATAATGTACTCAAAAATGCCAACAAAACGAA
Source organism: Rugalucina vietnamica (assembly GCA_964017185.1). Taxonomy (NCBI): domain Eukaryota; kingdom Metazoa; phylum Mollusca; class Bivalvia; order Lucinida; family Lucinidae; genus Rugalucina; species Rugalucina vietnamica. The sequence continues at coordinate 66,692,322 of OZ024870.1, forward strand.
AACTAAGCGACTTTTATGGATTTGGACTGCCAAGTATATGTTTAGCTATTAATGGGCTCATCATACATAATCCACAGTGCAGATTATATTTTCCATTTGGTCATTTGAGATCACCGGGGGTATTCTGAGAAATCAGAAATTTATTATCGGTTCAGATTCATTTTCTAACCATCGTTTAATATGTTTGGCCCTATTTGGATAATGCTGAGCCCGAGAAAACCAACAATTTGAGTCGCCGACCAGGTCCGAAACAAACTGGCCTGTACAGTCACAGAAGCAGGCTAGAAACTTGAAATTTGGGATATAAGTAGAAGAGTAATTGTACTATCCTTGTAGCGAAAACAAAGGCGCTGATCAGCTGATCTGCGCCTTTGATTACGCCAATTCATGTTGCTTGTTTTCTTTTAAGGCGGTTCGTACGAGTCAGTTACGCAGGATATTAATAAGAATGTCATAATCATATAGTTTGGTTTAATCAGCATAGAGATTAGTTTAAACATATTTATTTCATATATTAGAACAACATACATGTACAGATACATTGACAAATAAAAAAAATAATTTATAGGATTAGAACGAAAGCACAAGTACTTGTAGAGTTCTTCTCCCAGGTACAAAGATTAATTTATTCAACATATTACAAACTACGTTAAATATGCATGGTGAAAAAAGTATATATTACAGTAATAATGTAAAATCATTGCAACAAACAAAATAGTTCACTTCATTGCAATAGCCGGCAATGACCAAGCATATCCTGAATGCTTATATTCGATCAGATGATCAGAACTGCAACAAACAAGTGTTCCATCGCTTGGTCAAAAGCTGACACATTGGGGGCAATCAGATACATCGTCTTCACTAGATAACAGTGAGCTGTGTATCTTCCCAGCTGCTGTGGTTTCTGATCAGACCCAGCGTCTAAGCATTTGGTTTCACATTTATGTTTTTTCCATATGTTATGTGTATTTTATTTACCTGTCTTAATTGTATACGTAACACACTGCGATGAATAATGTCTTGTGATCATATTTTGAAGGCTGACACATCCTATTAGATAATATTTCTGTCAAAACTTTTCTAAAGATTTACTTTTGATTAATATTCTTTATACTTTCGAAATAGCCAAAATGAATAAAGAAACCACTAACATTCGAGCAATGGCGGAATCAGCCCACAAAACTGCACAGCTTAGTTAGTATTGCAACAGTCTCAACAGTACAAACTCCCTAGCATCATATTCCAGTCTTTCTAGATGATTTTCCAAATATTTTCACCGGAAAACCTCTTATAGTGTTTGAGGCTTAATATTACATGTCCGCAATCCCAAAACAGGTTTTCTCTATATGAGGTTTATTTTGAAAAGATCATCAAAGCTACACCCATGCTCAGTTTTCCTCCAGCAACAATATCGTTAAATAGAAGCAGAACTTACTTTAAAATGTCGCTTCTTTGGTGGACTGTGTTTTGCTTAATGGCTAACCAAATTCAGGGGTTAGACATTGGACGCAAAATTTGGCAGGATATGGACACTTCTGATGAAGCCGAAACCGAACTGATAAATTTGCCGTTTCTGAGAGATGATTTGGGGAATCTGGATGATGAGAATGAAGCTCACTTGACCGATGACCTACCGGATTTCACCGAGAGAGATTTACATGACTTTACCGGGATAGGATCGCAGCATGCTTTGATAGAGACGTACCTGACAAAAAATACTCCGCAGTTCGCTGAGAGAAGATCGCCGATTGTTGACGACGCACAGCAAGCTCACAATCATGGGATAGACAATTACTTGAACCAGGACGTTTCAGAACCTTTCGAGAGGGGCAGTTGGCCACTCGCTAGCGAAGAACACCAGGAATTAGAAAAGAAAGAAAGAGCACTGTTTGATATTGCCAAGGATAGCCCGGGCGTCGATAAGCGAAATGTTCCGACGATGTTCGATATGTTTCAAGACATTGCTGTTAGGCTGGATGCATTGGAAAACAAACAGGGAGATATGCAAGAACAAATCGATGAACTACTGAATGGCAAGAAATTGGGTAAGAAAGTTTTGTTCTCGATCTTTATAAGATACACTTTAAGATACCCACGTACATGTAGATAGTAATGAAGTATATAAAATTGTTTTTGATTACAGAGCTCTATACAGATCTTATTAATAACGTCTGTGTGTGATAAGATATGAATTTACTGTAAACATTAAAACAAAATGGCATATACGAATGTCCATCTTTCTTGTACTTCCAGATGGATGCCCTGAAGGCTGGAATCAATATATTAACTAAAAGTTGCTACTTTTTCTCGAACGTTCGAGCCAGTTGGTTTGAGGCAATGGTAAGTTGTTCAAATATATCTGGAAGCTATATTTAGCTCACTTAAGTCACGTGCTCATATTTCGATCTTAGAACATAGTCATGACCCTCCGTTCGTTTGTCGTCGTTCATCCTCTCAGTCATTCAGAGGAAGGTAGATAAATGTCTTTATATAATTAGAATAATCCAGGTTTTGTGATAAGAAACCATTTTTTTCAGTGTTTGAAATGGGAAGCTCGCGCAAATAACTGACTATTCATTGGGTCTGAGTAATTCTGAGGCATAACGTTTGCACATTTTAGAAATTTGAAAGTGGAAGAATGGGCTGGGAAATAACTTTTGCGTACGCTGAACATGCGGTGTGCCGTGTGGCGGCCCTAAATAGTATCCCCGTACAATATCTATAGTGCAGGTTATATTTTCCTTTTGGTCCTTTGAGATCAGCGAATAGCCGTACGGTTAAATGTGCGTACCCTCCTTGAATAGTGTTAATAAATAAATAAATAAATAAATAAATAAATAAATAAATAAATAAATAAATAAATAAAGGGTATTCTGAGAAATCAGAAAATTATTATCGTTTAGATTCATTTTCTAACCAACGTTTAATATATGTGAACCCATTTGGATTATACCAGTCATTGTATCGACTTGCCCGTTGAAAATTGCCAAATTACAGTAATTGTCTTTGGCTCCATGTTGCCAAATCTGTCGGGTCACTGGAGAGGCTTAAGTAGCCGAAACCGCAGTATTGTCCATCCCCTTTCTCATTAATATGTTCACTGCTCTTAAAGGTTCTGATTAAAGACGCTTTTATCGTGGATATTCGTGTCATTTGAGCCGCGTCGTGAGAAAACGGGATTATTGCCTATGCGAAAACAAAGGCGCAGATCAGCTTCACAGTAACTGCGAAGCTGATCAGCGCCTTTGTTTTCGCTACATGTACACGGATAGAAAAATTTCACTTTTTCTTAAATTCGAAATTTCAAGCTTCAAGCCTGCTGCTGTGACTGTACAGGTCGGTTTGTGTCAGACCTGGTCGGAAACTCCGATGACCGGTTTTCTCACGTCGAGTTATATACAGCCGATTACTTTCCTTTCAGTCCTTTGAGATCAGCGAGGATATTCTGAGAAATCGGAAATTTATTATCGGATTAAATACATTTTCAAACCAACAATAAATATATTTGGCCCCGTTTGGATAATACTAGTATTTGTATCGACTACCCTGTTGAACGTAAAAAATTACGGTAATTCTCTTTTGGCTTCAGGTCACTGACGAGGGCACATTCCCTTTCTCATTAACATGTTCGCTGCTCTTAAAAGATCTCAGTTTTAATTTGTATTAAAATGATATTATTGTCAACTGAATTTTAGACATTTTGCCAAAGTTTGCATGGCTACCTGGCGGAAATTAACTCGTACACTGAACATTCATATCTGCTACGAAGGGTGAAATCTATACGTGGTAAGAGCATTTTGTTAACAAAGTCTTGAAAGTCTTGCAAATATACTACTCAGAGTTTTATAGGCATCAAAACTTTATTTTGGTTCACATGACATACTGATAATATAACACCCGAGATCTCTTTAGATATTTAGCAGAATCATCACTGTGCAAACATTCTGTCTTTTTTCGCGTTGTTTGCAAGCGCTTCTCGTAGATTTGCAGAAACAATGGAACTCCCCTAAAATTGAAGTTGGGGCCGGAGCTTCTTGTCCGTTGCTTGATCTACCGGGGTTGAACTGGTGTTTTTCTTTTGCTCCGGATTTCAGTAAGGTATTCGGCGCCCAGGGATCTCCATCGTCGGGCAGCTTACTGAATATGTGTGTCCTCGGTTTTGATTTATCATGGTGGTTATCATTATTTATTTGTTTGTCCTTGACGATTCATTGACTAGTTAGAGATTCACCACGAGGACTGAACAAGTAAATAAATGTAGTGAACCACTGCAAAAGATGAGGGTGAGGTTAGGGCCCTAGAGTCGGATTAAGCCCCCCATCCCAAGTAATTATATATATATTTATTTACTGATAGTTCCAAGGCAAGACTTCTGTTGTGGTTCTATTTGTTTTATGTTTTGAAGTCGAATTTTTGTGTTGTTGGAACCTTATGCATGTTTTCGTAACTGAGTGGCCACTTACTGGGAAATAGCTGCCCACTCGGCTTACGATCTGTTTTCTAAGTATAAATAATTAATTGTCAATTTAGTTTTTCCCATCTCGGTTCTTGGAGTGGGAATTTCTTTCTGATTACGCCTTTTCCTGATCATTGCCTACTTGTACCTTTTGTCACTGAAGCCTACGCTGCCCAATTCTTTCATTCGCCGGTTCTTGCTGTTTTGATCATAAAATGATTGAAGTATCGATAGTTTAATTTATATCTAAAGCTGACTTTTGGAAAATTCCAGACATCTACGATTTTGATTGAAAACACAATTTTTTTTTTTATCAAATTCTTTTTTTTTTTTCACTGAAAATGTGTTCAGTTGTCTGTTTATGCTGCGAGTTTGGAACGGAAACCCGATTTGAACTACGGGCAATAGTTTAGATTCTACAGTGTTTTAAAACACTTGTTATTGAACTGAACATATTCTTAATGGAAGTGTACATTGAGTGATGAATGCATTTGACAGCATTTTTTAAATCGATATTTTTGAACCAACCAATGTGTGTATTGAAAATCAGTTTTCAGTTTCATACTCATAGTGCAAAGGAGAAAAATATTTTTTTCCTGGAATTTTTAAAAACTATGCTTTAAACATCAAAGCAACAACGCTTTGAAGCAGAACTGGATAGGGTAGGCAGCAGTGACACATTCAATTTTAGGGGGTTTCTTTAGACGGGCTCGTAGACAACTCGAAAAAAAAAAAAGATGAAATATTTGTACTATGATGGTTCTGCTACATATATTTATAGCAAACTTTTGGGTGTTAGATTACAAGTATGTCATGTGAACCAAAATAAAGTGTTAAATCTCTATCAATGTGTGTAGTATATAAATAACAAGGCAACAAAAATAAATGAAACGGTACAGTGCTTATCACGCTGTTGCTCGGTTGGCGAAGACCCAAAACTTTTATACTATACTGGCTACTGTTAGATTCTGTTCTGCTTATTTGCAAATGAAGACTCCGATTTTTTCCAGCCGATTTTCTATTATTTGCAATAATTTTATCCAAATGTTTCTGCCAGTACATAAGCACGTTCAAAGTTTGAGAATGTGATGTACGTGCACGCCTGATATTTCTTCGAAAATCAATATTTTATTACAAAGAGAGTTCTAGCTTCCATACATGCATTACTTTGATAAACTCATATCCAATGAAAATATACAGAGAATATATCAGCTGTAAAAATGAAAAAATCCTCTGAATTTTTTTTTTTTTTTTTTTTTTTTTTTTTTTTTTTTGCTCAAAACATAGATTCTGGGTACACGTCAGAACACTCTCTTTAATTTACAGATTATTTCTATGTTGGTGGCACAGATTCAGTCGTTCAACACCAATGGATGTGGGCTCATAGCCATACTCCTGTGGCTTTTAGTGGCTGGGGTAGTGGTAATCCAAATAATCAAGGTGGAAATGAGAATTGTATGGAAATGAATCCAACTTTTGGAGGCTGGAATGATCTTCACTGCAACAACGTTAAAAGGTTCGTCTGTGAAATAGACTTGAAGTAGACTTAAAATCATGAGACTTACAACAAAATCTCGCGATATGGTTCGCTGATGTCAAAATCTAATACTTGTATGAATATGCACATGTAAAATGGAAAATGATGAAGACGCTTTAATCTTGATATAATTTTGATAGTAATTAATGGATTGTATTCCTTTTACCTTGAATATATCAAAACTTCATTAATTCTACATATGTCAACCGCATCCACTGCCTTATAGTTGAGTACAAATACAAATACAAATACAAATCTTTATTTCTCTCAGTCCACATACATGGCAACATGAGGCATGATAAATACATATATGAAACAGAGGCATAGAGTGTAATGATAATGGTCTAAAACATTTAGTGGTACGAAATACTGCATCGGGAACGACCGTGCCGGGTCCCGGCGTCGCGACCCCTCCACAGTAACCTGCGTCGAGACCAGCTGAACTTTGTGACTTCATCTGGACTCCACGCAAGCTGACCGTGGGCGGCTATTCACCGTCGGGGCCCCGCTCGATCACTTCCCGCTAATGTTTTACTTGTAATTGCATGCTTAGAGAATGATAACGGATCGTGTTTCTGACTTACTTACTTATAGCCAGGAGGGTGTTGTTTGATGACACAATGAAAACAAGTCTCATCAGCTAATATTATCTAAGCAATAGTCCAAATTTCATCCTGGCAATATTGCTTGTTTCCGAACCTTCCTCATTTGTAAATGTAGACTTAAGACCTGAATTACTCACATCACATACTTGGTCATATAATAGACTTTTTATGAATTTGAAAGTATACATGACTCAAAAACAGACCTCTTTGTCGGTTCATGAATATATACATTAGGACAACATACAAAATTAATATGAGTATTTTAAAGACATTAAATAATTAAGATACATAATCTCAAATAGCACTACTTGTTACCGTCCGAGAGCTACCGCTATAAGGCACTGCCATGTGTGTCGTTCGCACGTCTAACCTATTGGGGAGCGAGTGCAACATTTTGCTCATCGAGTCGCCTATTTGCCGACTGCTATGCACGTATAAATAACCGGTTTGTGTCCAATCTTGTCTTACTCGTTTTTCACGTGCTGTATTGTGTTAGGTCAGCAGACATTTCACTGAGCACGAGTTTGTCAAGGTTCGATCTTGAGAATATTCATATTGTAAAGGACATATATCACAAACAGGGTATGTTCAATAATGAGTTTAAGAATACTCGCCGATCGCAACGACGATCATAACGCAACGCTGCAGTAGCATCGCGCTACTGGAACTTTGCTCCTCGCCACGCTTTATCGAGACAGATCGAGGTGTATTCTTGTACAAAATCATATTATATTTTGATCTTAAAGCAACCGTTATTTACTAGGATATGAATATGTCAGTATCTTAAGACGCTGCGTTTTCACAAAAATTTTAGACAGCGCGTGCTAATACATGTATATAAATAATGAGTAACTTGTGCTTATATCAATAACAAATTAAACCCTAGATCAATACAATGCTTGAATGCGTAAGATTTCTAAGTTTGATGCTACTTTTAATTGGTTTCATTTATTTTTTTTATCGTTCTGTTACACTTTCTTTTATAACTGTATAAATAACCTTAATGAATTTGGATATAGAAGCAAGAAGTTTTTTATTAATGGTATTCATTAGGGATTCATATTTCATAATGTTTGGCCGCTGGATAATAGCCCTACTGATGTATTGTTTTCTATGCTCTGTTAATGAATCACAGACAAGAAGATAGTGATACTCATCGCCTATCTCGTTTTTACATAAATTACATTTCCTGTCTTTATGTGCTACACGTATTTTTGACCACCTTCCAGTTTCTATTGGTAACCTGTGGTTTCTTGTTCTATAGGATGTAAAGTAATATTTTAAATTATTAGACACTTGTGTTAAATAAGGTTCAAACTCGAATTTATGCTTAAAGATTCTGTAATTTGTATCCGATTCTACGTCAGCGTACCATTCGTTTAAAAACGTATCTTTACTTTTTTGTTTTACTGCCTTTGTTAACCATGTTTTATTGTCAAACGTGTGCGAATCCCAAATTCCACTATAACCATAATTGCAAAGTATGTTCTTAACGTTGTGAATCCATTTGAAATAATGTGATCTGTTTGTAATTTTACTAAATTTATATATACTGTGAGTTATACTGTAAATATGGTTTGACAATCGTCCAAGGCTTTCAGGTGAATTTATCTTTGCCCAATATGAAATTATTCTTGCGTTTATATCTAGTTGCAAGGGGAATACTCCTGTTTCTCCATAAACTATGTAATTTGGTGTGCTGTTTTTTGCGTTTAAGATATATTTTAGGAACTTTAGTTGGACACGTTCTATCACATCATTGTTTCCAAAACCCCAAACTTCGCAGCCATATAAAAGAATAGGTTTAACTAATTTATCGAAGAGATCAATTTGAATATTTACCGGCAATTGTAGTGTTCTTGCTTTACTAAGTAAACTATATAATGCTTTAGTACCTTGCTCAGCGATGTGCTTTTTTGTGCTATGGAATGAATTATTCTTAGAAAAATAGACCCCTAAATATTTGTACTCCGAAACAATTTCTAGATTTGTACCATTTAAAGAAAATGTATGCAAGTCGTTTGTTTCTTTTGAAAATATCATTACTTTAGATTTATCCAGGTTCACTGTCAGTTTCCAAGTTTCACAATATTGTGCATAAATATTCAATGCATTTTGTAAACTTTCCGCAGAATCACTAAGAATTACCGTATCATCTGCGTATAGCAATACAAACATTTTTAGGAATGTTACTATTGTTTCATCCTTGTCATGCGAGGAACAAAAAATGCCCTGAGCACCATTGCCTCTGAGATAAGCTTCAACGTCATTCAAGAATAAATTAAATAGTAACGGAGAAAGATTCTCTCCTTGTCTGACACCTATGTTACTTAAAAAGAAATCGGTTTTGTTACCATTTACAATGACACATGATTTGATGTTGCTATAAATGCTTTGTATAATGAGTAAAACACTAAACTCCATGAGTCACATTTGTTTTCTGTGTGTGTGTCAAAACATATACGCTAATTGTTTAGGCTATGGTATAGTATATGGCAGTATAAGGAGGAAGGATAGTAAGTAGACTTATATTGCTATACAAAGGTCTAAAGGGTAAAGCCAAAATACCCACAGATGATCTTATCCCAAAGAATAGGCGTTGTAGAAATCAACACTCTTTGGCTTTTCAGATACCTTCAGCTAGCAAAGAAGCGTACAAAAGTAGTTTCTTTCCACAGACTATCAGGGACTGGAATGACCTCCCTGATTCACTTATCCCCTCTGCTGAAATGTCTGATGACTGTGTGTCCAAGTTCGCTTCACTCGTGCGTTCTCCCCCATCCGAACATCCTGGTGAAATAATGTCATTTGGCGTGTCACCAGTAAACTATTCAGATTCAGAGGTGCACCATGACGGGGATTTTTGCAGACCTATATATTCTGAAAGCCAGTATCCTGAACTACTACATGTAAATGCCACTTGTTAGCACTCTGCTTGCTGGGGCTTTATCGTGCCAGGGTTAATATCAATGTATGTTTTTCAAATACAAGCTGCTAAGGGGATCACCAGAAGTTATTACAAAAAGCAAATATTTGACAAGTACTTTACCTTTAGATACATAGCAGAGATGTTACCTAATCTAACAGGACCAAATTCAATAATATTTAGTTATCATGGACTACTTGAAAATAGAAGTAACGTAAATAACCCATGTAATTCGGCATTTCTACCCTGTTTCGATTCTTATAGAATATAGTTCAGTCCAAATATCATAATATAAGCTATATTATAGTTTTCTACAGTCCTTGTCCTTTATATGGACATACAGTAGAGCTCTCTGCTACATTCCATTACTCCACAGCTGCTGATTGTCTTCCCCTACCACCATTTGAATAATATGCCCATCAATAACCATAACCCAGCAGAAACACACCAAAGAGGCTTCCTTTCCAGAACGTCATCCCTGTTTTTGAAATAAAACTTCCATATGTATTAAAAACACAAAAATCTACTACAGACCATGCTTCATGATAATGGTAACATTGTTTACGTACAATAACAAGTTTGTATTTGTACTATAGAATCAAATACGTATGATTTATATCACCGTAACACATATTTTGGCCTAGGGTATCAGGTTAAATACTTGTAATGATAGTTTAATGATCAACAGCTCTAAATAACATCTCATGTTAGAACAAATTCATACATACTACAATCCAGTATTTCAAACATTTACACGTACTCTAACATTTAGGAGCAATTTTGGATGACTATTTCTCAACTTTGAAAACTTTTAATACCTTTTATGGTAGATATTCAATAAATTTTATTTCCTAATTTCGAAATAACTATGAGAGAAGAATGATAATAAAATATAAAAAAAAGCAAAGTTTTATATTTTTATTGAATGCAATTACTTTTCTAAGCTACATTTGCTACTTTTCAATCACCATTGAAAAAATGTAATGAGTCTTAGATTGTGAAAACGCAATCCGATCAACGAATATCATTTAAGGATTCAGCTAGATTGTCATTTATTTAAAAAATAAACATTTCATGTGATTATTGTTAGAAATATCCATAAACTCGGCGGCTCGATCTGGGTCTTCATACCCGAACATACGATTCCGACGAATAACAGAAAAAATCAGATTGGCCACTCAAAATGATTGAGCGAGGAGTTCTGAATGGATACTGACCTGTATTATTTTTCTATTTCTAAATGACCTGGAAAACTTCTTGGATGTTAACAAGAAGTAAAACTTCTGGGTACTTGTTCTGGAATTGACCTAGAAAATATTAGAGATGATTTTATATAATCATGTTCGTATTGTAATAACAATGTACGCAGACGACACTGTTATTTTTGGTAAAGATGCTACAGATTTCCAAATAAATTTAGGTGTATTCTATGATTATGTTAAAATGATGGAAGATCGACATTAATTTCGACAAGATTTTTGGTACTCGTAATGATGACCGCTTCCAATTCATAATTGACAATAATATAATGGAGAAAGGTACAATTAGGCAAAGATCAGGAAAAGGCGCAATCAGAAAAGGATTCCCACTCCAAAAGCCGAGGCGGGAAAAAAACTAATTAACAATCAGGGGCCCAGTTGTTCAAAATTAATGATGTTGTTAGTTAACGTTGTTAGTTAACGATTCGTTAAATTTTCAAAGCTGAATATTACATATAATCTGTTATTTTTGTTGATAAAATGTGAGAATCCTTTGCAACGCAAAGGTTTCTCACATTTTATCAACAAAAATAACAGTGCATTTGCTTTTGAAGAGTTACAAGTAGGCAACGATCAGGAAAAGGCGCAATCAGAAAAAGATTCCCACCCCAAAAACCGAGGGGTAAAATCAAACCAACAATAAGGTACTTATACCATGAAAACATTTCGTAAGCCAAATAAGCAGCTATTTTCCCAATAGGTGGCCACTCAGTTACATACACTTAACTAAAAATATGATAACATACATAAGGCGCCAACAGCACAAAAATTTAAAACACCAAAACATAAAACAATAAGAACCACCACAGAAGTTGATATAATTATAGTCAACAAATTGAGGGCTAAACGACAGTGTTAAGCTAACAAAGTTTTGAACAACTGGCCCCAGGTACTTATACCATGAATACATATCGTAAGCCGAATGAACAGCAATTTTCCCAATAGATTTGTAAATACTTCAAATATCAAGTATTATTTTTCACCAAAGCAGAAGTTTTTGTAAAGCAAAAAAGCCCCCAGTTGTTCAAAATTAATGATGTTGTTAGTTAACGTTGTTAGTTAACGATTCGTTAAATTTTCAAAGCTGAATATTACATATAATCTGTTATTTTTGTTGATAAAATGTGAGAATCCTTTGCAACGCAAAGGTTTCTCACATTTTATCAACAAAAATAACAGTGCATTTGCTTTTGAAGAGTTACAAGTAGGCAACGATCAGGAAAAGGCGCAATCAGAAAAAGATTCCCACCCCAAAAACCGAGGGGTAAAATCAAACCAACAATAAGGTACTTATACCATGAAAACATTTCGTAAGCCAAATAAGCAGCTATTTTCCCAATAGGTGGCCACTCAGTTACATACACTTAACTAAAAATATGATAACATACATAAGGCGCCAACAGCACAAAAATTTAAAACACCAAAACATAAAACAATAAGAACCACCACAGAAGTTGATATAATTATAGTCAACAAATTGAGGGCTAAACGACAGTGTTAAGCTAACAAAGTTTTGAACAACTGGCCCCAGGTACTTATACCATGAATACATATCGTAAGCCGAATGAACAGCAATTTTCCCAATAGATTTGTAAATACTTCAAATATCAAGTATTATTTTTCACCAAAGCAGAAGTTTTTGTAAAGCAAAAAAGCCTAATTATGACCAAGCTAAGAAACCTATGCATCTTCTGTACAAGAGAATTAGAAACTTAAAGTTTCTCATTGACTTACAAATACAGCTTTTTGAGCAAACTATTTTACCGATAGCTTCAATGTATGTGAAATTTGGGCATTTGAGGATACAAGAATCATTGAGAAACTATAAAATGAATTTCTTACGTTCATTCAAAACAGACTACTCCCATGTATATGTTGCAATCGAATGTAGGAAAAAAAGTCACAGGAAAAAAGTCACGGAAAAAGTCACAGATTTGGGAAGGAAAAAAAAGTCACAGGAAAAAAAGTCACAAATTATGCTTTTTCTCAACTTTGGTTCGGAATAAACATTCTTATTTTTATTTTTACCATTATTATCACTTTATGTTTTGTTTGGATTGATGTTTTTAGCCTTTTTATGTCCCACTTACAAATATTTTATCATGCCGGGACTGAGCTGATACTTCCTGGGTACTTGACCAGTTATTTGGTAGCTCAAAATAGGCTTGTTCAAGGACACTGCATGTCAAATAAAGTACTATGGCACCATGGTCTAAATCTCTACCATAGTGCCACCATGCTCCTCGTATTGGGTGGATTCTCATCCATTCAATGTTATCCATTCTAAGGGCATGTTTTGATTGAGATTATGACATTTCCTCATCATTGCTTTTTTAACATGAAAATCATGTCCTACTACAGTTATGTACTGATATATGTATTTTCTCTTGGTCTATTATAATTGTGACTTTTTTCCTGTGACTTTTTTTCCTGTGACTTCGTTTCCTGTGACTTTTCCCGTCCACCGTTGCAATCAGAGCTTGGCTGTATGCCTTTTGATATAAAAAATTAAAACTCGTACAACGTCATTAAATAGTAAGGATGCTCTCTAATATTTTATACAAGTTTCTTCTTACTGATTTTGAAAATGGTACTCATCAACATAAATGGATCAAATGTATTAAGGACATTCTAATCTCTGTGGGCCGTGTTGATCTCCTACAGAACGACCGAACATTATCAAAAGCACTTCATGAGTGGCATACCTAAGTCACTTCATCCTCGAAGGTTAAAAATTATAACCTTGTCAAAACAGATGTCAATATTGAAAATTATTTATATGTAAAGTAAGTACACAACGCTCTTTACTAGTACTGCTGAAGTTTAGATTAAGTAACCACAGACTTCCAGTTGAAACTGGCCGTTGTGAAAACATTCCTCATGAAAACAGAAAATGTACTATTTGCGATTCTAATGATATTGGTGATGAATTACCTTTTCATATGCAGTTACTTTGAATCAGACAATATCTTAAACCATACTTTTATAATAGCTGAAAAGAGACAAGGCGTCACGGTTGGCGAGTATGCTGGCAATTCTTTGTCAGGGCAACAGTTTCCTAATTCCCAGCAATTGTCCGTGCAATAACATGGGTAACAGCACGGAACGGGTGTGCCTGCCCTCTTAGACTGGTGCTTATCTGTAACAAATACTTGACGTGCTTTGGTGTGACAAAAGTCCGTGAATGGGCACATCTCAGAAGCGACGTCACGGGCGAACGTCGTCCGTCGAAAGCAAGATGACACTGCAAAAGACTAACCAAACCACAAATGACAATTTTTCTGTTTGTTAACATTTTCTGGCATTGTGATCTAGTGCATAAACCGCGTTACTGTATAAAATGTTAAAGTCTGAATGATGGTTCATTCAGTCTAAAGCTCATTCTCCCCATAATTCAGAAGGTCATGGTAAGCGAAATCATAAAACACCTAACCATCAAAACAGAAGTAAAATGTTAATATAATCTCTTTCTTCATCCAAAGTCTATCCAAGACTGCATCACACACATAATGACAGGTAATATAAAACAGTTTGCAGTTTGATTAATTGAATCATCATGACCAGGCAAAATATGATATGCTGGAGCAAGTTCATTTAACTTATTTTTCTTCTAGAAATTATGTAACAATATACATTTGTTGCCTTGCAGAAAGTATATAATAATTATTATGACATAATGGTCTGTTCACCCAAGGAAGGTAATTTTAGCTGTCGACAGGGCATTAAACGACATATCAACCTCACTTGGGGGGGGGGGTTATGTTTTATTTTATCCGTACAACGTCATAAGGTATCATTACGAAAACATGCCTAAGCAGTATACAGATATTTTTTCTTCAATTTCTAAAACTTGAAAATTTCATTGGATTTTTTTTGTATATTTTTAATGTTTTTGCTCAAAACATTGATTGTGGGTACACGTTAGAACACACACAATCTATGATTTGAATAAAGTGAGCACCCACAATTTATGATTTGAATAAAAAATAGGTATACCCCTGCAAACCCAGGTATAATAGGTGTACCCCTGCAAACACGGGTATAATAGGTATACCCCAGCAAACCCAGGTATAATAGGTATACCCCTGCAAACCCAGGTATACTAGGTATACCCCTGCAAACCCAGGTATAATAGGTGTACCCCTGCAAACCCAGGTATAATAGGTATACCCCTGCAATCCAAGGTATAATAGGTATACCCCTGCAAACCCAGGTATAATAGGTGTACCCCTGCAAACCCAGGTATAATAGGTGTACCCCAGCAACCCAGGTATAACAGGTATACCCCTGAAAACTTAGGTATAATAGGTATACCCCTGAAAACCCAGGTATAATAGGTATACCCCTGCAAACCCAGGTATAATAGGTATACCCCTGCAAACCCAGGTATAATAGGTGTACCCCTGCAAACCCAGGTATAATAGGTATACCCCTGCAAACCCAGGTATAATAGGTGTACCCCTGCAAACCCAGGTATAATTGGTGTACCCCTGCAAACCCAGGTATAATAGGTATACCCCTGCAAACCCAGGTATAATAGGTATACCCCTGCAAACCCAGGTATAATAGGTATACCCCTGCAAACCCAGGTATAATAGGTGTACCCCTGCAACCCAGGTATAATAGGTATACCCCTGCAAACCCAGGTATAATAGGTGTACCCCTGCAAACCCAGGTATAATAGGTGTACCCCTGCAAACCCAGGTATAATAGGTGTACCCCTGCAACCCAGGTATAACAGGTATACCCCTGAAAACCTAGGTATAATAGGTATACCCCTGAAAACCCAGGTATAATAGGTATACCCCTGCAAACCCAGGTATAATAGGTATACCCCTGCAAACCCAGGTATAATAGGTGTACCCCTGCAAACCCAGGTATAATAGGTATACCCCTGCAAACCCAGGTATAATAGGTGTACCCCTGCAAACCCAGGTATAATAGGTGTACCCCTGCAAACCCAGGTATAATAGGTATACCCCTGCAAACCCAGGTATAATAGGTATATCCCTGCAAACCCAGGTATAATAGGTATACCCCTGCAAACCCAGGTATAATAGGTGTACCCCTGCAACCCAGGTATAATAGGTATACCCCTGCAAACCCAGGTATAATAGGTGTGCCCCTGCAAACCCAGGTATAATAGGTGTACCCCTGCAAACCAAGTTTTACCCCTGCAAAACAGTATATATTGCAGTAGTTATGCAAATTCATAGAAACAAACAACGTATTCAGTGGCCATAAACACGGAGGTAGACTGATACCTTCGTTCCATAAATAAGTGCCTGCTATCTTATCATTCATGATTTAATTTTAAATGATTTGTCTGTTCTACCTTGGGGTAATATTGAAAACTACTCAAATATTGATGATGCTCTTTGGGCTTGGTATTCTTTTTTCATTGAAACTGTTAACAAACATGCGCCTATGAAACAGCAGAGAATCAAGAAAGATGTTCAACCAAACTGGTTTAATTCTGAGATTCTTGACAGTATGAAAGAAACAGATAAGCTTAAAAACAAGACCGTGTTGAAGAATATAAAGTATTGTGTAATAGAATATCATCTTTAATTTAGGAGTCAAAGTCAGCTACGATTGAAAGTGGTTAAGACGACCCAGCGTCAATTTGAGTAATTTAAAACTTGTAAATTTTGGAAATTCAACGGTTCCAGATGACGCATATTTTAATTTACCGGATATTGATGAGAGTTTTGTATATAGTTTTCTGTCAACTCTTTATATATCTAAAGCTATTGGTTTGGGCGGTGTTGGTCCGAGATTTTTGAAATTGTCATCTGGTATTATTGCTAGAAGTTTAACAACCATTGCAAATAAATGTTTGTCTAGCGGAAGTTTTCCAGCAATCTGGAAACTAGCTAAGGTAAGTCCGCTCCATAAAGGAGGTACTAAAGAAGAACTTGATATCTATAGACCAATTTCTATATTGCCAACCTTGTCAAAATTACATGAATGGTTTATACAAAAACACTTCATGGAGCATTTAAATACATTCGATTTGATTCACAAATCTTAAAGTGGCTTTCGGGCGGGTCATTCAACTGAAAGTGCTTTATTATTGATGACAGAGCGTTGGCTTAAAGCAATAAATGAAGGGAAGGTGGTCGGGTCAGTCATGGTTGATTTTAGAAAGGCGTTTGACCTTGTTGACCATGCATTGCTTTTGGAAAAACTCTCATGTTATAAAGTTAGTGACATTTTTTCCAATTAATGAAGTCTGTGTTAGTGAATATAACACAGTTAGTATCTGTTAACAATATGTTAACAATAAAATATCTAACGAAGACAGCGTGAAAGTGGTGTTCCCCAGGGTTCCATCTTGGGACCAATATTATTCTTCATATTTATAAACGACCTGCCTCTATTCCTATCTGACACTGTTTCTTCTACGGATAGGGGAAGTAAAACATGTAGGATTTTTGTTTGGACAGCTGAGTCAGTGATTTTTTATGATTAAGTATAGAACCAGAGGCCAGCAAGAGCAACAATAACATTCATGTCAATTTCCCGACTTGCATTACACAGGACAAAATAAACAAATTATGAGCTTAACACTGTTTTAAAACCAAATAATGAGACAATCAAATAAATTCAAACAGCTAATGATGTGTTTAATCTTAAAGGTATTCAAATGGCTTCTTAACAAAACTCTGAGACTGTTATGGAACAAGTATTAGATTTTAAAAAGACTAGCTAGCCCTGATTAAGTTTGAAACTCTCTGTACAGTGTCACTGTGAACAATACCATTGACAGTCATGCTTAGAACGAACATATATTTAATCTTCATGAAATGTTGTTAATAGATTCAAGGTGCTGGTCTTCCATCCAGGCAAGTACCAGCTTTTATAAACAACAGTGTGTCAAGTCCAAGCTCATTATGTCCCCCCAACCGAAGGTGGGGGACATATTGTTTTTGGTGCGGTTCCCGTCGGCGTCGGCGTCGGCGTCGGCGTCGGCGTCGGCGTCGGCGTCCGCGTCGGCGTC
Source organism: Rugalucina vietnamica (assembly GCA_964017185.1). Taxonomy (NCBI): domain Eukaryota; kingdom Metazoa; phylum Mollusca; class Bivalvia; order Lucinida; family Lucinidae; genus Rugalucina; species Rugalucina vietnamica. Next base: position 66,710,108 of record OZ024870.1, read on the forward strand.
CGCGTCCGCGTAGCTTCTTTCTTACGCGATATCTTTTGAACCAGTGGATGGATTTTGACCAAACTTGCATAGATACATGGTTGGGAGGGGGGAAAGAGTTGATTAGATTTTGGTGACCTTGACCTCATTTTCAAGGTCACCAGCCCATGAAAACTGATCAAATTAGGTTTTCCGACGCGATATCTTCTGAACAAATGAATGGATTTTGAGCAAACTTGCACAAGAGCATTGTTGGGAGGAGGCTCAGAGTTGATTAGATTTTGGTGACCTTGACCTAATTTTCAAGGTCACGAGTCCATAAAAACTGTTGAAATTAGTCTTTCCAACTCAATATCTTGAAAACCAATTGATGGATTTTGACCAAACTTGCACAGAAGCATTGTTGGGAGGAGGCTCAGAGTTGATAAGATTTTGGTGACCTTGACCTAATTTTCAAGGTCACAAGTCCATAAAGAATGTTGAAATTAGTCTTTCCAACGCAATATCTTGTAAACCGATTGATGGATTTTGACTAAAGTTGCACAGAAGCATTGTTGCGAGAAGGCTCAGAGTTGATTAGATTTTGGTGACCTTGACCTAATTTTCAAGGTCACGAGTCCATAAAAAATGTTGAAATTAGTCTTTCCAACGCAATATCTTATAAACCAATTGATGGATTTTGACCAAACTTGCACAGAAGCATTGTTGGGAGAAGGCTCAGAGTTGGTTAGATTTTGATGACCTTGACTTAATTCTGAAGGTCATGAGTCCATAAAACTGTTGAAATTAGTTTTTCCGATATGATATCTTGTAAACTAATTGATGGACTTTGACCAAACTTGCACAAAAGCATTGTTGGGAGGAGGCTCAGAGTTGATTAGATTTTGGTGACCTTGACTTAATTTTCAAGGTCACAAGTCCATAAAAACTGTTGAAATTAGTATTTCCAATGCAATATCTTGTAAACCAATTGATGGTTTTTGACCAAACTTGCACAGAAGCATGGTTGGGAGGAGGTTCAGAGTTGATTAGATTTTGATGACCTTGACCTAATTCTGAAGGTCACGAGTCCATAAAACTGTTGAAATTAGTTTTTCCGATATGATATCTTGTAAACTAGTTGATGGATTTTGACCAAACTTGCACAGAAGCATTGTTGGGAGGAGGCTCAGAGTTGATAAGATTTTGGTGATCATGACCTAATTTTCAAGGTCACTAGTCAAAAACTGTTGAAATTAGTCTTTCTGACGGGATATCTTGTAAACTAATCGATGGACTTTGACCAAACTTACACAGAAGCATTGTTGGGAGGAGGCTCAGAGTTGATAAGATTATGGTGACCTTGACATAGTTTCCAAGGTGACAATTCCATAAAAACTGTTGAAATTAGTATTTCAGACGCAATATCTTGTAAACCAATTGATGGACTTTGACCAAACTTGCGCAGAAGCATTGTTGTGAGGAGGTTCAGAGTTGTTTAGATTTTGGTGACCTTGACCTAATTTTCAAGGTCACGAGTCCATAAAAAATGTTGAAATTAGTCTTTCCAACGCAATATCTTGTAAACCAATTAATGGATTTTGACCAAACTTGCACAGAAGCATTGTTGCAAGAAGGCTCAGAGTTGATTAGATTTTGGTGACCTTGACCTAATTTTCAAGGTTGTGAGTCTGTAAAAACTGTTGAAATTAGTATTTCCAACGCAATATCTTGTAAAGCAATTGATGGATTTTGACCAAACTTGCACAGAAGCATTGTTGGGGACTGGGATAACCTCCCTGAATCATTGTTTTCCTATGCTGAAATGTCAGATAAGCACCCCTACCCCCTGTGAGGTATTGTCATTTTGGCATTTCACCAGTAAACTATTCTGATTCTGAAAAAAGGATGAAAAACATAAATTTCAGTATTTTTTCAGTGCCTTCAAGTCTGTAAGCACCCAATTTATTGTCTGATCATCACTGAATAACCTCCATTTTTAAGCGCAGGGATGCACATACATACCAGTTTGATATATATGAGTATCCCCCAGGGAGGGTACTCTTGACATTTTGCTAATACATAGGCTAAGCCCCAGCATCTACTCTGTACCCCCCCCCCCCCCCCAAAAAAAAAAATAACAGTGGATTCTAAAATGACAGTATGACAGTGGATTCTAAAATACCAGGAAAATAAATATTTGTGGGACCCCCAAAAATTACCTACAAAAAACTCCATACCCCATCCCCACCCCCCAAAAAAATACTGACTCCCCCCACACAAACATAAATTCAAAAAAAAAAATATATATATATATATATATATATATATATATATATATATATATATATATATATATATATATATATATATATATATATATATAATGGTCAACCTCATTATAACGCTATCTTTGGGGTCCATGGAAACAGACCGTGTTATAAGTGAACCGCGTTATAATGAGGTTATTCACAAAAGATATATAACAAAATAATTAATTTGGGAGCCATGACATGGCCATGTTATATTGAAAACCGCACTATAGTGAGGTGCGTTATAATGAGGTTGAACTGTATATAAAATTAGAGCACTCTCTCCCCTGGGGAGTGCCCCACTAAAACAACAAAAGGTAAGCATGTTTTATGCCTGAAATGGCCATAAAACTCCAAAAATAGTCCTTTTTCAACAATGAACAACCCTAAAAATTACAACATTTTTGTGGGACCTCCCCAAAAATACTCTCTAAAAACCTGCATATCCCAAAATATACTGATTTAAAAAAAAAAAAATAATTAAAAAAAAAAAAAAAAAACTAAATTCAAAATTTTTAACCCAGAAAAAGTAAGTACACCCTAGAAAAATCAGAGTACCGCCCCCCCCCCCTCCCTCAACCCCGCCCAGGGATTACCCCGATAAATACAACAGTAGGTAACCATTTGTTTTATGTACACTCGCAAATAAAAGGATTTCTATAGATGGTGATGTGTCAAGAGCCGACCTATTTATGTCGATTTGGGTCGAGGAATTTTCAAGGTCACGAGTCCATAAAAAAAATGTTGAAATTAGTCTTTCCAACGCAATATCTTGTAAACCAATTAATGGATTTTGACCAAACTTGCACAGAAGCATTGTTGCAAGAAGGCTCAGAGTTGATTAGATTTTGGTGACCTTGACCTAATTTTCAAGGTTGTGAGTCTGTAAAAACTGTTGAAATTAGTATTTCCAACGCAATATCTTGTAAAGCAATTGAACTATTCAATCCACCTGTCGTATTGATCAATGTCTATAGACCTCCAAGACTAGACTTGAAACATTTTTGTGACAATTTACAAATATTGTACACGAGTTTAGATTGCGACAAGTTGATTTTACTTGGTGATTTTAATGTTGACTTCCTAAAATCCAAGATATTGTCTCTTCAAGAAAGCTTTTCACAAGTCTATTTCCAAACCGACAACTCGTAGAAGTACATTGATAGACCATATTTATATCAGAAATGTACCGTATCAAAAAAGCGGAGTTATACCATGCTATTACAGCTATCATGAAATGACATATATAATACTGGATGAGAATGAATTAAATGCTCTTTAAAAATTGAAAGCCAAACTAGTTATGGGTGTTGCCCATAGACAGAGTCCAAAACAAGTTTATACTACCATACCATACAGAACAAGATGGTCATGCTGGCTTGCATAGTTAAACTTCATATCACAAGGTAACTAAACTTCAATTACTAAACGGTTGGGGGGACATAGTTTTCCTCAGAAAACACTGTTTTAATTTACCTTGTATTCTTTGAATGCATCAAAGCAAACTTTTGGAGGAACGATTGAATAGCATACATCTTCAAATTTGGTTAATAGTACATGTATATGAGAAGCACACAAGTGCTAAAAATAAAGTTTTAATTGAATCATTGTCATTAATTCTTGAATGACCCTCGTACATTTGGCTTTTGTCCAGAATTAGTCGTTTCCTAAGTTATGAAAATAGACTGTTATATTTCTGTCTACTGACTGAAAAGGTCTCTCACTCATGTACGCACAGACACAGCCATAAAAAAGAAAGAAATAATAATAAAACATACATCTCCATACATACACGCGCTATTCTATTCAACTCATTATGTACATCCCACGTTAAACATGTATGGTTCAAAAACAGTATATATTGCTAATTGCAGTATTTATGCAAATTCCTCGGCCATAAACACGGAGGTACATCGATACCATACCTTCGTGCCATAAATAAGTCCCAATATCTTATCGTTCATTGTACAAAATATCAGGTGGAAAAGTTTACCACTGTTACCATAGCAACCACAAACAGCAGCCTGATACTTGATTTTAGGTTGTGTTCTAAAATTGCTTAAAGCAAGCAACCAACACGATGCCCTCCCAGGGGGTTTGGGGACTCAGAGAGAAGGACTATTTATTTTCAGGGATTTGGGGAGAAGGGTCGTTTATTTTCAGGGATTTTGGGAGAAAGCATAACTTCTTGGGGTTTTAGGGAGCAGGGAGCAGGGGGCTGAGGTAAAACATTTTAGGGAGCTGGGGAGAAAGGTCATTTTTCTTTCAGGGAGCAGAGAGTAAGACCACCCCCCTCACCTCCGTTGGTAGCATGAATGATACAAATAACATTGCTTGGATATGTTGACCCTACATCATGGTATGTAATATGAAACTGTCCAAGTAAAATGAATTATGTTATATTGTTTTGGAGACAAAATTTGACTTAAAAATCTTGCATTTTCCGCTATGGGACTTTATTTGAGCCGCCTCATGAGAAAACCAACAATCTGCGTATGCAAAAACAAAGGCGCAGATCAGCTTCGCGGTGACCGCGAAGCTGATCAGCGCCTTTGATTTCACTAAACGGATAGTACAATCCCTCTTCTACTTATATCCAAAATTTCAAGCATCTAGCACTTTTCTGTGCTTGTGCATGTCATTTTGTGTCGGATCTGCTCAAAAACCACATTGTAGGTTTTCTCACAAGGCGGCTCAGTTTACTTCATTCCTTGCATTAGCCGACAATTGCCGAGTCTATTTTGACAGCTTAAATACGATCAGATGATCATAACCGCAGCAAACAACAAGGGTTCCATCGCTCGGTCTGAAACTGACACATTGTGGGCCAGATATACCATCGTCACTGGATAATAGTGTCCTGTGTTTCTTCCCAGCCGCTGATATAACTTCAAGTGTGCTATAGTATCCATTGCATACAATCACATTGTCATAGTCGTCGACAAATAGCTCGCAAGGGTGTCTAAACTCATCATCCCTATAGTCATATACTTGAGCTCCGTCTCTCGTCAGGCATCTGACTGCGCCGCAGTTTGTTTCCCAATCAGTTATAAATATCTTATCACCCGTCCTACTGAAATAGGAATAACCGCTGCAATGTGGGAATGTAGGCTCGGCTGTACCAACGTCCAGTTTCGTTTCAATGCGATTTCCCTCGAAGTCATAAACTAGAATTTCGGCAGTGTTGAAATTAGGCCAAACGAAAGCAAAGATTTTACCATCTGCCACGGTAACGCTCCGACACAAACCACCTACATAAAAGAAAAACCTTTCTTTAAGGACGGTAGCACCTGTGCGAACTGAACCAAACACTTGTCTTCTGTAGCAACGACAACGTTACTGCTGTCTACGACATCGATTTGGAATGGATGTCCGGGCATGTCTAGACTGTCAACCACTGATAGGGAACTGTCTAACATCTTTATCTTATCATTACTGTCATCACATAGGATAAGCTCACCGCCTGGCATGAAGCATAAACCTTTTACACTGATATATTCCTCGTCTGAACCCTTGATATGCGCCTCTTTAATCTTCTGAAATTTCCCATCAAGTGATACATTACAAGGAGTTGGCTTGTCGGCACTTGAATCAGTTGATGGTAAATGGCTCCGATGTTATATTGCCGGCGGTTGGTTTGTCCGATGATTCCTGTCTTGATCTTGCATTAGATCTTGAAACCATATCACTCGGTTTGTCCGAAGATTCCTGTGTTGATCTTGGACCACCACTGGAAGCCATTCTTATACTGAAGTAAAATATTGAATAATGAGCCATCACGTGCGAAAATCAACAACCTGGGTTTCTTACCAGGTCTGACACAAACCGGCCTGTACAGTAACAGGACCAGGCTGCAAGCTTAAAATTTGGGATTTAAGAAGAAGACACATCCTACTATCTATGGAGCGAAAACAAAGGCGCTGATCAGTGCAGTTACTGCACAGCTGATCTGTGCCTTTCGTTTGGCATATGCAGGTTTGTGGTTTTCTGATGCAGCGGCTCAGATATTTATTCATGAATCTGAATGTGTTTACACCATTTGTATTAGAAGCTTGTCAGATATATGGACATTAACCCATATTTGACGAATGGATTCTGCCATGATTATCAATTGGATGGGTCCACTTTCAGTTTTTGGAGTGTTAGGATTGATTTTTATTTTTTATCTCATTTTTCGATTAAATTCCTTTAAGCAAACAGAATAGCCCCAGATGGGATGCCGCGTTCTGTGGCGTCTCATCTGGGGCTATTCTGTTTGCCTATGTCCCATAAAAGGGACGCCAGGCTTGAATGAGTTAACTGCACAAAAATGATATACTATTTAAATAGAAGCAATATCAATATAGATGATTTTGCTGTGATTCATGATATAGTGAAACTATTTTATCTAAATGCCTCTGTTTTATTTGCCATAATATATATATATATATATATATATATATATATATATATATATATATATATATATATATATATATATATATATATATATATATATATATATATATATATATATATATATATATATATATATATATATATATATATATATATATAAATGACCACTGAAACTTGTCTATCTTGTACCCCCTTATAGGATAGTCCTTGGACAAAGTCGGTCAAGCAAAACGCGCCATGAAGTCCACGAATCTAACAACAGAAATATAACGAAAAAGAGAAAAAAACGAAATTAAGATTGTGGGTACTCATTAGAACCGGCTGAACGAGGCGAGGCGGTTCTAACGTTTATTTGAGCAAAAATATTAAACATATCGCAATTTTTCTTATAAAGTTCTCAAATTTTACAGATGAAAATTGTATTTAAATTGCATAGGCAAATGACTTGAAAAATCAAAACAACCAAAGCAGATACGGAGTGAATGACACCACAGAAGTTAAGTACCGTATCAACCTGAACAAACACAGATCAGCTGGCTAACCTTCACTCCGCTCCACTTCGGTACCTCGTTCCACTTCTGTGGAGAGGTATAACGGAACACCGACGGGAACATCATGTCTGTTTATATTGGTTTAGGAAATCATTAATGTCAGAAATGTAACATTTCTTTTGATTTCAAAATTTTGTAACAGCAATAAAACGAACGTCAAGTTAGTTGTCGGTTGTCGGTTGACGGTTGACTATTCAAAAAACTAAGTTATTTTTGGTCAACTTTGCACTTAGCTTTTTTCTGCCACTATTCGATCTTAGTTTTTTTTGTGTCAAAATCAAAGTTTTTTCTATGTTGGAAAAAAATCGAACTTAGTTTTTCGAATAGTCAACCGACAACTAGTTGTCAGTTGACTATTCGGACTTAGTTTTTTTGGGTCAAAATCAAAGTTTTTTCTATGTTGGAAAAAAATCGAACTTAGTTTTTCGAATAGTCAACCGGCAACTAGTTGTCAGTTGACTATTCGGACTTAGTTTTTTTGGGTCAAAATCAAAGTTATTTCTATGTTGGAAAAAAATCGAACTTAGTTTTTCGAATAGTCAACCGACAACTAGTTGTCAGTTGACTATTCGGACTTAGTTTTTTTTTGGGTCAAAATCAAAGTTTTTTCTATGTTGGAAAAAAATCGAACTTCGTTTTTCGAATAGTCAACCGACAACTAGTTGTCAGTTGACTATTCGGACTTAGTTTTTTTTGGGTCAAAATCAAAGTTTTTTCTATGTTGGAAAAAAATCGAACTTAGTTTTTCGAATAGTCAACCGACAACTAGTTGTCAGTTGACTATTCGGACTTAATTTTTTTTGGGTCAAAATCAAAGTTTTTTCTATGTTGGAAAAAAATCGAACTTAGTTTTTCGAATAGTCAACCGACAACTAGTTGTCAGTTGACTATCCGGACTTAGTTTTTTTTGGGTCAAAATCAAAGTTTTTTCTATGTTGGAAAAAAATCGAACTTCGTTTTTCGAATAGTCAACCGACAACTAGTTGTCAGTTGACTATTCGGACTTAGTTTTGTTGGGTCAAAATCAAAGTTTTTTCTATGTTGGAAAAAATCGAACTTAGTTTTTCGAATAGTCAACCGACAACTAGTTGTCAGTTGACTATTCGGACTTAGTTTTTTTGGGTCAAAATCAAAGTTTTTTCTATGTTGGAAAAAAAATCGAACTTAGTTTTTCGAATAGTTGGAAAAAAATCGAACTTAGTTTTTCGAATAGTCAACCGACAACTAGTTGTCAGTTGACTATTCGGACTTAGTTTTTTTGGGTCAAAATCAAAGTTTTTCTATGTTGGAAAAAAATCGAACTTAGTTTTTCGAATAGTCAACCGACAACTAGTTGTCAGTTGACTATTCGGACTTAGTTTTTTTGGGTCAAAATCAAAGTTTTTCTATGTTGGAAAAAAATCGAACTTAGTTTTCGAATAGTCAACCGACAACTAGTTGTCAGTTGACTATTCGGACTTAGTTTTTTTGGGTCAAAATCAAAGTCTCTATCGAGTATGTTGGAAAAAAAATCGAACTTAGTTTTTCGAATAGTCAACCCAACTGGGTCAAAATCAAAGTTTTTTCTATGTTGGAAAAAAATCGAACTTAGTTTTTCGAATAGTCAACCGACAACTAGTTGTCAGTTGACTATTCGGACTTAGTTTTGTTGGGTCAAAATCAAAGTTTTTTCTATGTTGGAAAAAAATCGAACTTAGTTTTTCGAATAGTCAACCGACAACTAGTTGTCAGTTGACTATTCGGACTTAGTTTTTTTGGGTCAAAATCAAAGTTTTTTCTATGTTGGAAAAAAAATCGAACTTAGTTTTTCGAATAGTCAACCGACAACTAGTTGTCAGTTGACTATTCGGACTTAGTTTTTTTGGGTCAAAATCAAAGTTTTTTCTATGTTGGAAAAAAATCGAACTTAGTTTTTCGAATAGTCAACCGACAACTAGTTGTCAGTTGACTATTCGGACTTAGTTTTGTTGGGTCAAAATCAAAGTTTTTTCTATGTTGGAAAAAATCGAACTTAGTTTTTCGAATAGTCAACCGACAACTAGTTGTCAGTTGACTATTCGGACTTAGTTTTTTTGGGTCAAAATCAAAGTTTTTTCTATGTTGGAAAAAAAATCGAACTTAGTTTTTCGAATAGTCAACCGACAACTAGTTGTCAGTTGACTATTCGGACTTAGTTTTTTTGGGTCAAAATCAAAGTTTTTTCTATGTTGGAAAAAAATCGAACTTAGTTTTTCGAATAGTCAACCGACAACTAGTTGTCAGTTGACTATTCGGACTTAGATTTTTGGGGTCAAAATCAAAGTTTTTTCTATGTTGGAAAAAAATTGAACTTAGTTTTTCGAATAGTCAACCGACAACTAGTTGTCAGTTGACTATTCGGACTTAGTTTTGTTGGGTCAAAATCAAAGTTTTTTCTATGTTGGAAAAAAATCGAACTTAGTTTTTCGAATAGTCAACCGACAACTAGTTGTCAGTTGACTATTCGGACTTAGTTTTTTTGGGTCAAAATCAAAGTTTTTTCTATGTTGGAAAAAAATTGAACTTAGTTTTTCGAATAGTCAACCGACAACTAGTTGTCAGTTGACTATTCGGACTTAGTTTTGTTGGGTCAAAATCAAAGTTTTTTCTATGTTGGAAAAAAATCGAACTTAGTTTTTCGAATAGTCAACCGACAACTAGTTGTCAGTTGACTATTCGGGCATAGTTTTTTTGGGTCAAAATCAAAGTTTTTTCTATGTTGGAAAAAAATTGAACTTAGTTTTTCGAATAGTCAACCGACAACTAGTTGTCAGTTGACTATTCGGACATAGTTTTTTGGGTCAAAATCAAAGTTTTTTCTATGTTGGAAAAAAATCGAACTTAGTTTTTCGAATAGTCAACCGACAACTAGTTGTCAGTTGACTATTCGGACTTAGTTTTTTTGGGTCAAAATCAAAGTTTTTTCTATGTTGGAAAAAAATCAAACTTAGTTTTTCGAATAGTCAACCGACAACTAGTTGTCAGTTGACTATTCGGACTTAGTTTTTTTGGGTCAAAATCAAAGTTTTTTCTAGTCAGTTGACTATTCGGACTTAGTGTTTTTTGGTCAAAATCAAAGTTTTTTCTATGTTGGAAAAAAATCGAACTTAGTTTTTCGAATAGTCAACCGACAACTAGTTGTCAGTTGACTATTCGGACTTAGTTTTTTTGGGTCAAAATCAAAGTTTTTTCTATGTTGGAAAAAAATCGAACTTAGTTTTTCGAATAGTCAACCGACAACTAGTTGTCAGTTGACTATTCGGACTTAGTTTTTTTGGGTCAAAATCAAAGTTTTTTCTATGTTGGAAAAAAATCGAACTTAGTTTTTCGAATAGTCAACCGACAACTAGTTGTCAGTTGACTATTCGGACTTAGTTTTTTTGGGTCAAAATCAAAGTTTTTTCTAGTCAGTTGACTATTCGGACTTAATGTTTTTTGGTCAAAATCAAAGTTTTTTCTATGTTGGAAAAAATCGAACTTAGTTTTTCGAATAGTCAACCGACAAGTAGTTGTCGGTTGACTATTCTGATTTAGTTTTTTTGGGTCAAAATCAAAGTTTTTTCTATGTTGGAAAAAAAATCGAACTTAGTTTTTCGAATAGTCAACCGACAACTAGTTGTCTGTTGACTATTCGGACTTAGTTTTTTTGGGTCAAAATCAAAGTTTTTTCTATGTTGGAAAAAAATTGAACTTAGTTTTTCGAATAGTCAACCGACAACTAGTTGTCAGTTGACTATTCGGACTTAGTTTTGTTGGGTCAAAATCAAAGTTTTTTCTATGTTGGAAAAAAATCGAACTTAGTTTTTCGAATAGTCAACCGGCAACTAGTTGTCAGTTGACTATTCGGACTTAGTTTTTTTGGGTCAAAATCAAAGTTTTTTCTATGTTGGAAAAAAATCGAACTTAGTTTTTCGAATAGTCAACCGACAACTAGTTGTCAGTTGACTATTCGGACTTAGTTTTTTTTGGGTCAAAATCAAAGTTTTTTCTATGTTGGAAAAAAATCGAACTTCGTTTTTCGAATAGTCAACCGACAACTAGTTGTCAGTTGACTATTCGGACTTAGTTTTTTTGGGTCAAAATCAAAGTTTTTTCTATGTTGGAAAAAAATCGAACTTAGTTTTTCGAATAGTCAACCGACAACTAGTTGTCAGTTGACTATTCGGACTTAGTTTTTTTTTGGGTCAAAATCAAAGTTTTTTCTATGTTGGAAAAAAATCGAACTTAGTTTTTCGAATAGTCAACCGACAACTAGTTGTCAGTTGACTATTCGGACTTAGTTTTGTTGGGTCAAAATCAAAGTTTTTTCTATGTTGGAAAAAATCGAACTTAGTTTTTCGAATAGTCAACCGACAACTAGTTGTCAGTTGACTATTCGGACTTAGTTTTTTTGGGTCAAAATCAAAGTTTTTTCTATGTTGGAAAAAAATCGAACTTAGTTTTTCGAATAGTCAACCGACAACTAGTTGTCAGTTGACTATTCGGACTTAGTTTTTTGGGGTCAAAATCAAAGTTTTTTCTATGTTGGAAAAAAATTGAACTTAGTTTTTCGAATAGTCAACCGACAACTAGTTGTCAGTTGACTATTCGGACTTAGTTTTGTTGGGTCAAAATCAAAGTTTTTTCTATGTTGGAAAAAAATTGAACTTAGTTTTTCGAATAGTCAACCGGCAACTAGTTGTCAGTTGACTATTCGGACTTAGTTTTTTTGGGTCAAAATCAAAGTTTTTTCTATGTTGGAAAAAAATCGAACTTAGTTTTTCGAATAGTCAACCGACAACTAGTTGTCAGTTGACTATTCGGACTTAGTTATTTTTGGGTCAAAATCAAAGTTTTTTCTATGTTGGAAAAAAATCGAACTTAGTTTTTCGAATAGTCAACCGACAACTAGTTGTCAGTTGACTATTCGGACTTAGTTTTGTTGGGTCAAAATCAAAGTTTTTTCTATGTTGGAAAAAAATCGAACTTAGTTTTTCGAATAGTCAACCGACAACTAGTTGTCAGTTGACTATTCGGACTTAGTTTTTTTGGGTCAAAATCAAAGTTTTTTCTATGTTGGAAAAAAATTGAACTTAGTTTTTCGAATAGTCAACCGACAACTAGTTGTCAGTTGACTATTCGGACTTAGTTTTGTTGGGTCAAAATCAAAGTTTTTTCTATGTTGGAAAAAAATTGAACTTAGTTTTTCGAATAGTCAACCGGCAACTAGTTGTCAGTTGACTATTCGGACTTAGTTTTTTTGGGTCAAAATCAAAGTTTTTTCTATGTTGGAAAAAAATCGAACTTAGTTTTTCGAATAGTCAACCGACAACTAGTTGTCAGTTGACTATTCGGACTTAGTTTTTTTTGGGTCAAAATCAAAGTTTTTTCTATGTTGGAAAAAAATCGAACTTAGTTTTTCAAATAGTCAACCGACAACTAGTTGTCAGTTGACTATTCGGACTTAGATTTTTTGGGTCAAAATCAAAGTTTTTTCTATGTTGGAAAAAAATCGAACTTAGTTTTTCGAATAGTCAACCGACAACTAGTTGTCAGTTGACTATTCGGACTTAGTTTTTTTTGGGTCAAAATCAAAGTTTTTTCTATGTTGGAAAAAAATTGAACTTAGTTTTTCGAATAGTCAACCGACAACTAGTTGTCAGTTGACTATTCGGACTTAGTTTTTTTTGGGTCAAAATCAAAGTTTTTTCTATGTTGGAAAAAAATCGAACTTCGTTTTTCGAATAGTCAACCGACAACTAGTTGTCAGTTGACTATTCGGACTTAGTTTTTTTGGGTCAAAATCAAAGTTTTTTCTATGTTGGAAAAAAATCGAACTTAGTTTTTCGAATAGTCAACCGACAACTAGTTGTCAGTTGACTATTCGGACTTAGTTTTTTTTGGGTCAAAATCAAAGTTTTTTCTATGTTGGAAAAAAATCGAACTTAGTTTTTCGAATAGTCAACCGACAACTAGTTGTCAGTTGACTATTCGGACTTAGTTTTTTTGGGTCAAAATCAAAGTTTTTTCTAGTCAGTTGACTATTCGGACTTAATGTTTTTTGGTCAAAATCAAAGTTTTTTCTATGTTGGAAAAAATCGAACTTAGTTTTTCGAATAGTCAACCGACAACTAGTTGTCAGTTGACTATTCGGACTTAGTTTTTTTTGGGTCAAAATCAAAGTTTTTTCTATGTTGGAAAAAAATCGAACTTAGTTTTTCGAATAGTCAACCGACAACTAGTTGTCGGTTGACTATTCGGATTTAGTTTTTTTGGGTCAAAATCAAAGTTTTTTCTATGTTGGAAAAAAAATCGAACTTAGTTTTTCGAATAGTCAACCGGCAACTAGTTGTCAGTTGACTATTCGGACTTAGTTTTTTTGGGTCAAAATCAAAGTTTTTTCTATGTTGGAAAAAAATCGAACTTAGTTTTTCGAATAGTCAACCGACAACTAGTTGTCAGTTGACTATTCGGACTTAGTTTTTTTTGGGTCAAAATCAAAGTTTTTTCTATGTTGGAAAAAAATTGAACTTAGTTTTTCGAATAGTCAACCGACAACTAGTTGTCGGTTGACTATTCGGACTTAGTTTTTTTGGGTCAAAATCAAAGTTTTTTCTATGTTGGAAAAAAATCGAACTTAGTTTTTCAAATAGTCAACCGACAACTAGTTGTCAGTTGACTATTCGGACTTAGATTTTTTGGGTCAAAATCAAAGTTTTTTCTATGTTGGAAAAAAATCGAACTTAGTTTTTCGAATAGTCAACCGACAACTAGTTGTCAGTTGACTATTCGGACTTAGTTTTTTTTGGGTCAAAATCAAAGTTTTTTCTATGTTGGAAAAAAATTGAACTTAGTTTTTCGAATAGTCAACCGACAACTAGTTGTCAGTTGACTATTCGGACTTAGTTTTTTTTGGGTCAAAATCAAAGTTTTTTCTATGTTGGAAAAAAATCGAACTTCGTTTTTCGAATAGTCAACCGACAACTAGTTGTCAGTTGACTATTCGGACTTATTTTTTTTTGGGTCAAAATCAAAGTTTTTTCTATGTTGGAAAAAAATCGAACTTAGTTTTTCGAATAGTCAACCGACAACTAGTTGTCAGTTGACTATTCGGACTTAGTTTTTTTTGGGTCAAAATCAAAGTTTTTTCTATGTTGGAAAAAAATTGAACTTAGTTTTTCGAATAGTCAACCGACAACTAGTTGTCAGTTGACTATTCGGACTTAGTTTTTTTGGGTCAAAATCAAAGTTTTTTCTAGTCAGTTGACTATTCGGACTTAATGTTTTTTGGTCAAAATCAAAGTTTTTTCTATGTTGGAAAAAATCGAACTTAGTTTTTCGAATAGTCAACCGACAACTAGTTGTCAGTTGACTATTCGGACTTAGTTTTTTTTGGGTCAAAATCAAAGTTTTTTCTATGTTGGAAAAAAATCGAACTTAGTTTTTCGAATAGTCAACCGACAACTAGTTGTCGGTTGACTATTCGGATTTAGTTTTTTTGGGTCAAAATCAAAGTTTTTTCTATGTTGGAAAAAAAATCGAACTTAGTTTTTCGAATAGTCAACCGACAACTAGTTGTCAGTTGACTATTCGGACTTAGTTTTTTTGGGTCAAAATCAAAGTTTTTTCTATGTTGGAAAAAAATCGAACTTAGTTTTTCGAATAGTCAACCGACAACTAGTTGTCAGTTGACTATTCGGACTTAGTTTTTTTGGGTCAAAATCAAAGTTTTTTCTATGTTGGAAAAAAATTGAACTTAGTTTTTCGAATAGTCAACCGACAACTAGTTGTCAGTTGACTATTCGGACTTAGTTTTGTTGGGTCAAAATCAAAGTTTTTTCTATGTTGGAAAAAAATCGAACTTAGTTTTTCGAATAGTCAACCGGCAACTAGTTGTCAGTTGACTATTCGGACTTAGTTTTTTTGGGTCAAAATCAAAGTTTTTTCTATGTTGGAAAAAAATCGAACTTAGTTTTTCGAATAGTCAACCGACAACTAGTTGTCAGTTGACTATTCGGACTTAGTTTTTTTTGGGTCAAAATCAAAGTTTTTTCTATGTTGGAAAAAAATTGAACTTAGTTTTTCGAATAGTCAACCGACAACTAGTTGTCGGTTGACTATTCGGACTTAGTTTTTTTGGGTCAAAATCAAAGTTTTTTCTATGTTGGAAAAAAATTGAACTTAGTTTTTCGAATAGTCAACCGACAACTAGTTGTCAGTTGACTATTCGGACTTAGTTTTGTTGGGTCAAAATCAAAGTTTTTTCTATGTTGGAAAAAAATCGAACTTAGTTTTTCGAATAGTCAACCGACAACTAGTTGTCAGTTGACTATTCGGGCATAGTTTTTTTGGGTCAAAATCAAAGTTTTTTCTATGTTGGAAAAAAATCGAACTTCGTTTTTCGAATAGTCAACCGACAACTAGTTGTCAGTTGACTATTCGGACTTAGTTTTTTTGGGTCAAAATCAAAGTTTTTTCTATGTTGGAAAAAAATCGAACTTAGTTTTTCGAATAGTCAACCGACAACTAGTTGTCAGTTGACTATTCGGACTTAGTTTTTTTTGGGTCAAAATCAAAGTTTTTTCTATGTTGGAAAAAAATCGAACTTAGTTTTTCGAATAGTCAACCGACAACTAGTTGTCAGTTGACTATTCGGACTTAGTTTTTTTGGGTCAAAATCAAAGTTTTTTCTAGTCAGTTGACTATTCGGACTTAATGTTTTTTGGTCAAAATCAAAGTTTTTTCTATGTTGGAAAAAATCGAACTTAGTTTTTCGAATAGTCAACCGACAACTAGTTGTCAGTTGACTATTCGGACTTAGTTTTTTTTGGGTCAAAATCAAAGTTTTTTCTATGTTGGAAAAAAATCGAACTTAGTTTTTCGAATAGTCAACCGACAACTAGTTGTCGGTTGACTATTCGGATTTAGTTTTTTTGGGTCAAAATCAAAGTTTTTTCTATGTTGGAAAAAAAATCGAACTTAGTTTTTCGAATAGTCAACCGACAACTAGTTGTCAGTTGACTATTCGGACTTAGTTTTTTTGGGTCAAAATCAAAGTTTTTTCTATGTTGGAAAAAAATCGAACTTAGTTTTTCGAATAGTCAACCGACAACTAGTTGTCAGTTGACTATTCGGACTTAGTTTTTTTGGGTCAAAATCAAAGTTTTTTCTATGTTGGAAAAAAATTGAACTTAGTTTTTCGAATAGTCAACCGACAACTAGTTGTCAGTTGACTATTCGGACTTAGTTTTGTTGGGTCAAAATCAAAGTTTTTTCTATGTTGGAAAAAAATCGAACTTAGTTTTTCGAATAGTCAACCGGCAACTAGTTGTCAGTTGACTATTCGGACTTAGTTTTTTTGGGTCAAAATCAAAGTTTTTTCTATGTTGGAAAAAAATCGAACTTAGTTTTTCGAATAGTCAACCGACAACTAGTTGTCAGTTGACTATTCGGACTTAGTTTTTTTTGGGTCAAAATCAAAGTTTTTTCTATGTTGGAAAAAAATTGAACTTAGTTTTTCGAATAGTCAACCGACAACTAGTTGTCGGTTGACTATTCGGACTTAGTTTTTTTGGGTCAAAATCAAAGTTTTTTCTATGTTGGAAAAAAATTGAACTTAGTTTTTCGAATAGTCAACCGACAACTAGTTGTCAGTTGACTATTCGGACTTAGTTTTGTTGGGTCAAAATCAAAGTTTTTTCTATGTTGGAAAAAAATCGAACTTAGTTTTTCGAATAGTCAACCGACAACTAGTTGTCAGTTGACTATTCGGGCATAGTTTTTTTGGGTCAAAATCAAAGTTTTTTCTATGTTGGAAAAAAATTGAACTTAGTTTTTCGAATAGTCAACCGACAACTAGTTGTCAGTTGACTATTCGGACTTAGTTTTTTTGGGTCAAAATCAAAGTTTTTTCTATGTTGGAAAAAAATCGAACTTAGTTTTTCGAATAGTCAACCGACAACTAGTTGTCAGTTGACTATTCGGACTTAGTTTTTTTGGGTCAAAATCAAAGTTTTTTCTATGTTGGAAAAAAATCGAACTTAGTTTTTCGAATAGTCAACCGACAACTAGTTGTCGGTTGACTATTCGGACTTAGTTTTTTTGGGTCAAAATCAAAGTTTTTTCTAGTCAGTTGACTATTCGGACTTAGTGTTTTTTGGTCAAAATCAAAGTTTTTTCTATGTTGGAAAAAAATCGAACTTAGTTTTTCGAATAGTCAACCGACAACTAGTTGTCAGTTGACTATTCGGACTTAGTTTTTTTGGGTCAAAATCAAAGTTTTTTCTATGTTGGAAAAAAATCGAACTTAGTTTTTCGAATAGTCAACCGACAACTAGTTGTCAGTTGACTATTCGGACTTAGTTTTTTTGGGTCAAAATCAAAGTTTTTTCTATGTTGGAAAAAAATCGAACTTAGTTTTTCGAATAGTCAACCGACAACTAGTTGTCAGTTGACTATTCGGACTTAGTTTTTTTGGGTCAAAATCAAAGTTTTTTCTAGTCAGTTGACTATTCGGACTTAATGTTTTTTGGTCAAAATCAAAGTTTTTTCTATGTTGGAAAAAATCGAACTTAGTTTTTCGAATAGTCAACCGACAACTAGTTGTCAGTTGACTATTCGGACTTAGTTTTTTTGGGTCAAAATCAAAGTTTTTTCTATGTTGGAAAAAAATCGAACTTAGTTTTTCGAATAGTCAACCGACAACTAGTTGTCAGTTGACTATTCGGACTTAGTTTTTTTGGGTCAAAATCAAAGTTTTTTCTATGTTGGAAAAAAATCGAACTTAGTTTTTCGAATAGTCAACCGACAACTAGTTGTCAGTTGACTATTCGGACTTAGTTTTTTTTGGGTCAAAATCAAAGTTTTTTCTATGTTGGAAAAAAATCGAACTTAGTTTTTCGAATAGTCAACCGACAACTAGTTGTCAGTTGACTATTCGGACTTAGTTTTGTTGGGTCAAAATCAAAGTTTTTTCTATGTTGGAAAAAATCGAACTTAGTTTTTCGAATATTCAACCGACAACTAGTTGTCAGTTGACTATTCGGTCTTAGTTTTTTTGGGTCAAAATCAAAGTTTTTTCTATGTTGGAAAAAAATCGAACTTAGTTTTTCAAATAGTCAACCGACAACTAGTTGTCAGTTGACTATTCGGACTTAGATTTTTTGGGTCAAAATCAAAGTTTTTTCTATGTTGGAAAAAAATCGAACTTAGTTTTTCGAATAGTCAACCGACAACTAGTTGTCAGTTGACTATTCGGACTTAGTTTTTTTTGGGTCAAAATCAAAGTTTTTTCTATGTTGGAAAAAAATTGAACTTAGTTTTTCGAATAGTCAACCGACAACTAGTTGTCAGTTGACTATTCGGACTTAGTTTTTTTTGGGTCAAAATCAAAGTTTTTTCTATGTTGGAAAAAAATCGAACTTAGTTTTTCGAATAGTCAACCGACAACTAGTTGTCAGTTGACTATTCGGACTTAGTTTTTTTTGGGTCAAAATCAAAGTTTTTTCTATGTTGGAAAAAAATCGAACTTAGTTTTTCGAATAGTCAACCGACAACTAGTTGTCAGTTGACTATTCGGACTTAGTTTTTTTGGGTCAAAATCAAAGTTTTTTCTAGTCAGTTGACTATTCGGACTTAATGTTTTTTGGTCAAAATCAAAGTTTTTTCTATGTTGGAAAAAATCGAACTTAGTTTTTCGAATAGTCAACCGACAACTAGTTGTCAGTTGACTATTCGGACTTAGTTTTTTTTGGGTCAAAATCAAAGTTTTTTCTATGTTGGAAAAAAATCGAACTTAGTTTTTCGAATAGTCAACCGACAACTAGTTGTCGGTTGACTATTCGGATTTAGTTTTTTTGGGTCAAAATCAAAGTTTTTTCTATGTTGGAAAAAAAATCGAACTTAGTTTTTCGAATAGTCAACCGACAACTAGTTGTCAGTTGACTATTCGGACTTAGTTTTTTTGGGTCAAAATCAAAGTTTTTTCTATGTTGGAAAAAAATCGAACTTAGTTTTTCGAATAGTCAACCGGCAACTAGTTGTCAGTTGACTATTCGGACTTAGTTTTTTTGGGTCAAAATCAAAGTTTTTTCTATGTTGGAAAAAAATCGAACTTAGTTTTTCGAATAGTCAACCGACAACTAGTTGTCGGTTGACTATTCGGACTTAGTTTTTTTTGGGTCAAAATCAAAGTTTTTTCTATGTTGGAAAAAAATTGAACTTAGTTTTTCGAATAGTCAACCGACAACTAGTTGTCGGTTGACTATTCGGACTTAGTTTTTTTGGGTCAAAATCAAAGTTTTTTCTATGTTGGAAAAAAATTGAACTTAGTTTTTCGAATAGTCAACCGACAACTAGTTGTCAGTTGACTATTCGGACTTAGTTTTGTTGGGTCAAAATCAAAGTTTTTTCTATGTTGGAAAAAAATCGAACTTAGTTTTTCGAATAGTCAACCGACAACTAGTTGTCAGTTGACTATTCGGGCATAGTTTTTTTGGGTCAAAATCAAAGTTTTTTCTATGTTGGAAAAAAATTGAACTTAGTTTTTCGAATAGTCAACCGACAACTAGTTGTCAGTTGACTATTCGGACATAGTTTTTTGGGTCAAAATCAAAGTTTTTTCTATGTTGGAAAAAAATCGAACTTAGTTTTTCGAATAGTCAACCGACAACTAGTTGTCAGTTGACTATTCGGACTTAGTTTTTTTGGGTCAAAATCAAAGTTTTTTCTATGTTGGAAAAAAATCGAACTTAGTTTTTCGAATAGTCAACCGACAACTAGTTGTCAGTTGACTATTCGGACTTAGTTTTTTTGGGTCAAAATCAAAGTTTTTTCTATGTTGGAAAAAAATCGAACTTAGTTTTTCGAATAGTCAACCGACAACTAGTTGTCAGTTGACTATTCGGACTTAGTTTTTTTGGGTCAAAATCAAAGTTTTTTCTAGTCAGTTGACTATTCGGACTTAGTGTTTTTTGGTCAAAATCAAAGTTTTTTCTATGTTGGAAAAAAATCGAACTTAGTTTTTCGAATAGTCAACCGACAACTAGTTGTCAGTTGACTATTCGGACTTAGTTTTTTTGGGTCAAAATCAAAGTTTTTTCTATGTTGGAAAAAAATCGAACTTAGTTTTTCGAATAGTCAACCGACAACTAGTTGTCAGTTGACTATTCGGACTTAGCTTTTTTGGGTCAAAATCAAAGTTTTTTCTATGTTGGAAAAAAATCGAACTTAGTTTTTCGAATAGTCAACCGACAACTAGTTGTCAGTTGACTATTCGGACTTAGTTTTTTTTGGTCAAAATCAAAGTTTTTTCTAGTCAGTTGACTATTCGGACTTAATGTTTTTTGGTCAAAATCAAAGTTTTTTCTATGTTGGAAAAAATCGAACTTAGTTTTTCGAATAGTCAACCGACAACTAGTTGTCAGTTGACTATTCGGACTTAGTTTTTTTGGGTCAAAATCAAAGTTTTTTCTATGTTGGAAAAAAATCGAACTTAGTTTTTCGAATAGTCAACCGACAACTAGTTGTCAGTTGACTATTCGGACTTAGTTTTTTTGGGTCAAAATCAAAGTTTTTTCTATGTTGGAAAAAAATCGAACTTAGTTTTTCGAATAGTCAACCGACAACTAGTTGTCGGTTGACTATTCGGATTTAGTTTTTTTGGGTCAAAATCAAAGTTTTTTCTATGTTGGAAAAAAATCGAACTTAGTTTTTCGAATAGTCAACCGGCAACTAGTTGTCAGTTGACTATTCGGACTTAGTTTTTTTGGGTCAAAATCAAAGTTTTTTCTATGTTGGAAAAAAATCGAACTTAGTTTTTCGAATAGTCAACCGACAACTAGTTGTCAGTTGACTATTCGGACTTAGTTTTTTTTGGGTCAAAATCAAAGTTTTTTCTATGTTGGAAAAAAATTGAACTTAGTTTTTCGAATAGTCAACCGACAACTAGTTGTCGGTTGACTATTCGGACTTAGTTTTTTTGGGTCAAAATCAAAGTTTTTTCTATGTTGGAAAAAAATTGAACTTAGTTTTTCGAATAGTCAACCGACAACTAGTTGTCAGTTGACTATTCGGACTTAGTTTTGTTGGGTCAAAATCAAAGTTTTTTCTATGTTGGAAAAAAATCGAACTTAGTTTTTCGAATAGTCAACCGACAACTAGTTGTCAGTTGACTATTCGGGCATAGTTTTTTATTTGGGTCAAAATCAAAGTTTTTTCTATGTTGGAAAAAAATTGAACTTAGTTTTTCGAATAGTCAACCGACAACTAGTTGTCAGTTGACTATTCGGACTTAGTTTTTTTGGGTCAAAATCAAAGTTTTTTCTATGTTGGAAAAAAATCGAACTTAGTTTTTCGAATAGTCAACCGACAACTAGTTGTCAGTTGACTATTCGGACTTAGTTTTTTTGGGTCAAAATCAAAGTTTTTTCTATGTTGGAAAAAAATCGAACTTAGTTTTTCGAATAGTCAACCGACAACTAGTTGTCGGTTGACTATTCGGACTTAGTTTTTTTGGGTCAAAATCAAAGTTTTTTCTAGTCAGTTGACTATTCGGACTTAGTGTTTTTTGGTCAAAATCAAAGTTTTTTCTATGTTGGAAAAAAATCGAACTTAGTTTTTCGAATAGTCAACCGACAACTAGTTGTCAGTTGACTATTCGGACTTAGTTTTTTTGGGTCAAAATCAAAGTTTTTTCTATGTTGGAAAAAAATCGAACTTAGTTTTTCGAATAGTCAACCGACAACTAGTTGTCAGTTGACTATTCGGACTTAGTTTTTTTGGGTCAAAATCAAAGTTTTTTCTATGTTGGAAAAAAATCGAACTTAGTTTTTCGAATAGTCAACCGACAACTAGTTGTCAGTTGACTATTCGGACTTAGTTTTTTTTGGTCAAAATCAAAGTTTTTTCTAGTCAGTTGACTATTCGGACTTAATGTTTTTTGGTCAAAATCAAAGTTTTTTCTATGTTGGAAAAAATCGAACTTAGTTTTTCGAATAGTCAACCGACAACTAGTTGTCAGTTGACTATTCGGACTTAGTTTTTTTGGGTCAAAATCAAAGTTTTTTCTATGTTGGAAAAAAATTGAACTTAGTTTTTCGAATAGTCAACCGGCAACTAGTTGTCAGTTGACTATTCGGACTTAGTTTTTTTGGGTCAAAATCAAAGTTTTTTCTATGTTGGAAAAAAATCGAACTTAGTTTTTCGAATAGTCAACCGACAACTAGTTGTCAGTTGACTATTCGGACTTAGTTTTTTTTGGGTCAAAATCAAAGTTTTTTCTATGTTGGAAAAAAATCGAACTTAGTTTTTCGAATAGTCAACCGACAACTAGTTGTCAGTTGACTATTCGGACTTAGTTTTGTTGGGTCAAAATCAAAGTTTTTTCTATGTTGGAAAAAATCGAACTTAGTTTTTCGAATATTCAACCGACAACTAGTTGTCAGTTGACTATTCGGTCTTAGTTTTTTTGGGTCAAAATCAAAGTTTTTTCTATGTTGGAAAAAAATCGAACTTAGTTTTTCAAATAGTCAACCGACAACTAGTTGTCAGTTGACTATTCGGACTTAGATTTTTTGGGTCAAAATCAAAGTTTTTTCTATGTTGGAAAAAAATCGAACTTAGTTTTTCGAATAGTCAACCGACAACTAGTTGTCAGTTGACTATTCGGACTTAGTTTTTTTTGGGTCAAAATCAAAGTTTTTTCTATGTTGGAAAAAAATTGAACTTAGTTTTTCGAATAGTCAACCGACAACTAGTTGTCAGTTGACTATTCGGACTTAGTTTTTTTTGGGTCAAAATCAAAGTTTTTTCTATGTTGGAAAAAAATCGAACTTAGTTTTTCGAATAGTCAACCGACAACTAGTTGTCAGTTGACTATTCGGACTTAGTTTTTTTTGGGTCAAAATCAAAGTTTTTTCTATGTTGGAAAAAAATCGAACTTAGTTTTTCGAATAGTCAACCGACAACTAGTTGTCAGTTGACTATTCGGACTTAGTTTTTTTGGGTCAAAATCAAAGTTTTTTCTAGTCAGTTGACTATTCGGACTTAATGTTTTTTGGTCAAAATCAAAGTTTTTTCTATGTTGGAAAAAATCGAACTTAGTTTTTCGAATAGTCAACCGACAACTAGTTGTCAGTTGACTATTCGGACTTAGTTTTTTTGGGGTCAAAATCAAAGTTTTTTCTATGTTGGAAAAAAATCGAACTTAGTTTTTCGAATAGTCAACCGACAACTAGTTGTCGGTTGACTATTCGGATTTAGTTTTTTTGGGTCAAAATCAAAGTTTTTTCTATGTTGGAAAAAAAATCGAACTTAGTTTTTCGAATAGTCAACCGACAACTAGTTGTCAGTTGACTATTCGGATTTAGTTTTTTTGGGTCAAAATCAAAGTTTTTTCTATGTTGGAAAAAAATCGAACTTAGTTTTTCGAATAGTCAACCGGCAACTAGTTGTCAGTTGACTATTCGGACTTAGTTTTTTTGGGTCAAAATCAAAGTTTTTTCTATGTTGGAAAAAAATCGAACTTAGTTTTTCGAATAGTCAACCGACAACTAGTTGTCGGTTGACTATTCGGACTTAGTTTTTTTTTGGTCAAAATCAAAGTTTTTTCTATGTTGGAAAAAAATTGAACTTAGTTTTTCGAATAGTCAACCGACAACTAGTTGTCGGTTGACTATTCGGACTTAGTTTTTTTGGGTCAAAATCAAAGTTTTTTCTATGTTGGAAAAAAATTGAACTTAGTTTTTCGAATAGTCAACCGACAACTAGTTGTCAGTTGACTATTCGGACTTAGTTTTGTTGGGTCAAAATCAAAGTTTTTTCTATTATGGAAAAAAATCGAACTTAGTTTTTCGAATAGTCAACCGACAACTAGTTGTCAGTTGACTATTCGGGCATAGTTTTTTTGGGTCAAAATCAAAGTTTTTTCTATGTTGGAAAAAAATTGAACTTAGTTTTTCGAATAGTCAACCGACAACTAGTTGTCAGTTGACTATTCGGACATAGTTTTTTGGGTCAAAATCAAAGTTTTTTCTATGTTGGAAAAAAATCGAACTTAGTTTTTCGAATAGTCAACCGACAACTAGTTGTCAGTTGACTATTCGGACTTAGTTTTTTTGGGTCAAAATCAAAGTTTTTTCTATGTTGGAAAAAAATCGAACTTAGTTTTTCGAATAGTCAACCGACAACTAGTTGTCAGTTGACTATTCGGACTTAGTTTTTTTGGGTCAAAATCAAAGTTTTTTCTATGTTGGAAAAAAATCGAACTTAGTTTTTCGAATAGTCAACCGACAACTAGTTGTCAGTTGACTATTCGGACTTAGTTTTTTTGGGTCAAAATCAAAGTTTTTTCTAGTCAGTTGACTATTCGGACTTAGTGTTTTTTGGTCAAAATCAAAGTTTTTTCTATGTTGGAAAAAAATCGAACTTAGTTTTTCGAATAGTCAACCGACAACTAGTTGTCAGTTGACTATTCGGACTTAGTTTTTTTGGGTCAAAATCAAAGTTTTTTCTATGTTGGAAAAAAATCGAACTTAGTTTTTCGAATAGTCAACCGACAACTAGTTGTCAGTTGACTATTCGGACTTAGTTTTTTTGGGTCAAAATCAAAGTTTTTTCTATGTTGGAAAAAAATCGAACTTAGTTTTTCGAATAGTCAACCGACAACTAGTTGTCAGTTGACTATTCGGACTTAGTTTTTTTTGGTCAAAATCAAAGTTTTTTCTAGTCAGTTGACTATTCGGACTTAATGTTTTTTGGTCAAAATCAAAGTTTTTTCTATGTTGGAAAAAATCGAACTTAGTTTTTCGAATAGTCAACCGACAACTAGTTGTCAGTTGACTATTCGGACTTAGTTTTTTTGGGTCAAAATCAAAGTTTTTCTATGTTGGAAAAAAATCGAACTTAGTTTTTCGAATAGTCAACCGACAACTAGTTGTCAGTTGACTATTCGGACTTAGTTTTTTTGGGTCAAAATCAAAGTTTTTTCTATGTTGGAAAAAAATCGAACTTAGTTTTTCGAATAGTCAACCGACAACTAGTTGTCGGTTGACTATTCGGATTTAGTTTTTTTGGGTCAAAATCAAAGTTTTTTCTATGTTGGAAAAAAAATCGAACTTAGTTTTTCGAATAGTCAACCGACAACTAGTTGTCGGTTGACTATTCGGACTTAGTTTTTTTGGGTCAAAATCAAAGTTTTTTCTATGTTGGAAAAAAATCGAACTTAGTTTTTCGAATAGTCAACCGACAACTAGTTGTCAGTTGACTATTTGGACTTAGTTTTTTTGGGTCAAAATCAAAGTTTTTTCTATGTTGGAAAAAAATTGAACTTAGTTTTTCGAATAGTCAACCGACAACTAGTTGTCAGTTGACTATTCGGACTTAGTTTTTTGTGTCAAAATCAAAGTTTTTAGTCAACCGACAACTAGTTGTCAGTTGACTATTCGGACTTAGTTTTTTGGGGTCAAAATCAAAGTTTTTTCTATGTTGGAAAAAAATCGAACTTAGTTTTTCGAATAGTCAACCGACAACTAGTTGACAGTTGACTATTCGGACTTAGTTTTTTTGGGTCAAAATCAAAGTTTTTTCTATGTTGGAAAAATCGAACTTAGTTTTTCGAATAGTCAACCGACAACTAGTTGACAGTTGACTATTCGGACTTTGTTTTTTTGGGTCAAAATCAAAGTTTTTTCTATGTTGGAAAAAAATCGAACTTAGTTTTTCGAATAGTCAACCGACAACTAGTTGACAGTTGACTATTCGGACTTAGTTTTTTTGGGTCAAAATCAAAGTTTTTTCTATGTTGGAAAAATCGAACTTAGTTTTTCGAATAGTCAACCGACAACTAGTTGACAGTTGACTATTCGGACTTTGTTTTTTGGGTCAAAATCAAAGTTTTTTCTATGTTGAAATCGAACTTAGTTTTTCGAATAGTCAACCGACAACTTGTTGACAGTTGACTATTCGGACTTAGTTTTTTTGTGTTAAAATCAAAGTTTTTTCTATGTTGGAAAAAAATCGAACTTAGTTTTTCGAATAGACAACCGTCAACCAGTTGACGGTTGACTATTCGGACTTAGTTTATTTGGTTCAAAATCAAAGTTTTTTCTATGTTGGAAAAATCGAACTTAGTTTTTTGAATAGTCAACTGTCAATCAGTTGACAGTTGAGTTTTCGGACTTAGTTTTTTTGGTTCAAAATCAAAGTTTTTTCTGTTGGAAAAATCGAGCTTAGTTTTTCGAATAGTCAACCGTCAACTGACTAGTTCGGACTTAGTTTTTTGGGTCAAAATCAAAGTTTTTTTCTATGTTGGAAAAATCGAACTTAGTTTTTTGAATAGTCAACCGTCAACTAGCTGACTGTTGACTATTCGAACTTAGATTTTTTTCTATGTTGGAAAAATCGAACTTTGTTTTTTTAAATAGTCAACCGTCAACCAGTTGACGGTTCACTATTCGGACTTAGTTTTTTTTTGTCAAAATCAACGTTTTTTCTATGTTGGAAATAACGTAGTGTTTTGAATAGTCAACCGGCAACCAGTTGACGGTTGACGGTTGACTATTCGAACTTCGATTTTTTTTGGTCAAATTCGCACTTAGCGTTTCTCTGCTACTATTCGAACTTATTTTTTTGGGGTAAAAATTAAATTTTTTTCTATGTTGGAAAAATCGAACTTTGTTGGTAGAATCGAGTTGACGGTTGACTATTCGAACTTAGTTTTTTGGTCAAATTCGCACTTAGCTTTTTTCTGCCACATCGCTCATCAATTTTATGTCGATTCGAACTATTGAGAGATCCACAACGAGGACCGAACAACTAACTAAATGTTTTGAGCCACAGCGGAAGATGAGGGTGAGGTTAGGGCTTTGTAAAATCGATTTAAGCCCCCCCCCCAGTAATTTTGTATTACTGATCGTTCCAAGGCGATACTTCTGCTGTGGTTCTATTTTTTCCTTAATGCTGTCGAGTCAAAATTTTGGCCTTTTTGGCCTTATGTGCGTTTTCATTTATTTTAGTTCAGCTTTGGTAACTGGGTGGCCGCCTAGTGGGAAATAGCCGCTCACTCGGCTTACGAGGTGTTTGCATATTATAAGTACACGTTATAAGAACCTAAGTGTCATTTTTTTCCCAGCTCGTTTTTTTTGGGTGGGTTTTTCAATCTGATTGCGCCCTTTCCTGATCATCGCCTATTTGTACCTTTTTATTAGCCAGTCTCAATTTTAACTTAGTTCATTTTGAAAAGTCCAATAGCCAACCAGTTGACGGTTGACTATTCGAACTAAGGTTGTGTTTTTATCATTTATGTTGGTCAAATTCGAACTTATACATTTATATATTTTTTGGAAAAATCTAAAGTTTTTTGAACAGTCAATATCTAATATTCTGAGTTCCACAGCCAACGCATCTCGTCATTAAACTTATGATAAGTTTTTGAGGTTTCAGACGATTCATTCGAAAAGCCGAGCATATGTAGTTAAACCGTTTTGACAGCCGACCTGTGAAAATCAGGCATCAGACTTATTTCGTTCACCTACAATTGCGTGAAAACTGGCAAAGGGTTCATTTTGAAAAATGAAGGAAATCAGTGATTTTGACGATTTTTTTGCTAAATTAAATCTAATCTAGTCCGCGTTTTGCCCTGAAAAAGTTCCGCGATTTTTGGAACGAGCATGGTTTCAGAAAAAAATCAGAGTGCCACCACCGGGCGAAACACATTCAGAAGTGAATTTCCGATAGCTGCAATACACTTTATTCAATAAGGCTAGGTTGCCAATACAAAATAAAGCATATCGTTGACATGTGCAGTAACGTCTACCACATGACCAAGTGACATTGAACGCCTAAAAACAAGCAATTTTAGGGTATTGAAAATCAGTACCAATTTCTGGCATTGAGCTGTAGATATCAACATTGATGTTGCCACCATCTCATTGGACGACCTTCCACGATTTGAACTGAGTGAAATGCTTGAACCCGAACGCACCGGGTACGGAAAAACATTTTTGTACCCTGGGGCGTAGTTCCGCGCATGCACACTAAAATCTCATATTTGATAACACACAAAGATTTTCGAGACGTCTTTATTATGATAGGACATAAACGTTTCCACATAACTGACCAATCTAAAAGATGGGAGGAAAAATATAGTTGCGTTTACTGTGGAACTCAGTATAGTCAAAAGTCAATTATTTATATTTTCTTATTTTGTTCCACATAAAAATTTACATTGAGAAGGGTTTATTCATAACAACGCAGTTGAGTTTTTAAATACATCTTTGATATAATTAGCATCACAATAGAGAACGTCAGGGTCAATGAAAACATTTCTTTCAATGTGTTTAAGTAGTCCGTTTAAACCTTAGTCACAAATTGGCGTGAGAGACAAACTCGTGGAGAGCGTTTTGTTAGCCCCAGCATGCTAGACATATTGGACGTACATTGTGTTGAACATTTTACGCCTTTTGAAAGTTTTGCAGGCATTTATTTTGCGTTCTAAAGGTGTATCTGAGAGAATACTAGTGCTCTAGAAACTTATCCCGGCGTACGTGGAAAGTATTCCAAACTTAGTCCGAGCGTACACCTGCTGGTTCAAGTGTATTATTGGAGACACCTCACCAGCTCCTAACTCCGACATTAACATGTTAAGAGCTCAACAGATCGACAGCTTGACATGTAGGTAGGTCGCCAGGTTGATAGGTCGACAAGTTGACAGGTCGTCAGTTTGACAGGTATACAGGTTGAGAGGTTGACAGGTGGATATGTCTACAGGTCTACAAATTTATAGACAGATCGATGTTCCCCTGCTGCCTTATAACTTTTGCCTCACTTCCATGTTCTCATGTATCTTCCATGTTCTCATGTATCTACTATTCGCCAGTCAGGTCAGATTAACTGTCACTGTAACATGTAATCAGTACTACCTGTTGTCATGCGGTGCAGATGGGGCTCGTTAGCATTTGAAGGCAATTGATCTAGGAGTTTTGTTACTTCTCCACACAAAAATCTAGCTGGGCAGGGGGAACTCATTAGTCTTGGTTGACAGTCCTCCTACGAGTTTACAGGTCTCTAAACAAAACATAAGAAAGGGCAGCAGATGGAGCTTTTCAGTGTGGCCAGCAATTTATCTAGGAATTTGTCAATCCACAATAGAACCTGTGTGTTATGATATGTTAGCTGGGTAGGGGGAACTCAATACTCTTGGATGACAGTCCTCCTAGTAGTTTACAGGTCTCTAAACAAAACATAAAGAAGGGCAGATGGAGCTCTTCGGCTGTGGTCAGCAATTCATCTAGGAAACGGCAATTCCAAAATCAAACCTGTGTGTCTGGATATGCCTGGTCAAGATATTCAAACACTGTTTCGGTAGATGCAGCGGAATAAATCACCTGATTCGATGGTTCAGAAAGCGATACAGCAGCATGCTGTGGAACATGCATAGTGTGAATAGGCACTAACGGTCATCCAGATGAGGTGAAATTACCTAGACGACATTATTTCTGCAACACACCGCACAAACAAGCTTATCCTTCATTGCGACTTTAAGCCAGACTTTATACAGACTACCAGACCTGGGAAGGAGTTATCGGTCCAGACGGGATTGGAAAGTGCAACGGTGCCCAATGGTCTTTTGCTTCTAATGAAGTGTGCTGGATATGATCTTCTAATCACCAACACAGTCTTCCGCCTACATGATAGGAACAAAACATCCTATATGCATCCCCGCTCCAAACACTGACATCTCATAGACTATGTCATGGTGCGGAGAACAGGCAAACAGGGTGTCAAATTGACAGAGTTCTGGACAGATCATAGACTGGTTGGCAGCAAACTCAACCTAAGAATCCAGCCTGCGAGGAGACTATAAGGTAAGAAAGCTCCTAAGAGACTGGATGTCTCAAAGCTGAATACATAACATAACATAACATATCTTTATTTCGTAATACAAGGCCACCGGCCCAAAATACATATCAATAAGTACATACAGTTAGAGTGGTATCTATTACAGGTGACATACAATTTATCTTATTCCATATAATTTTCTCTAAGAAGATTTTAATGTACATGTATAATATATAGCTATAACAACCAAAAATCAATTATCTTTATGATAGCTATATCAACTTTCAGTCTGAACTGGATATGCATGTGTTTCTATATGAGAGAGCACTGACTAGATATTTAGAAATAGCTACAATAGATTCTTTATCTGTTGAAGACATTATTCGTATAAAAAGCATATCTGTTATCAAGTTTGTCTTCCATTCAAGTTTAAAATAAATATTTCTAATATCATTGTACGGCGGACATACACAAACGAAACGAAATTCGTCTTCAACGACATAGACGTTTCTTTTTAAGCACAATGGACAAAATCTAATATTTCTATCAATATGTTGGTGTCGACCTTTTTCAATCATAAGAGGATGGCTAGAGCAACGGAAGTTAGCTAGAGTTTTCCTATAAAGACAGCATGAGACAAGATTTCTTAGAACTTCTTAACAATCATTTGCAACCAACTGAATGCAATTAATGTCACTTCAGATGACCCCGAAGAAAACTGTACAGTCTTCCATAAAACTACTCTAGGGCATCCATCTCGCAGATATCAAGACTGGTTTGATGAGAATGATGACAAAATTCAGATGCTTCTTGAAGAAGGGCACCAGTCACAAGGCACATCAAGATGATACCAGCTCAGATGCTTCTTGAAGAAGGGTACCAGTCACAAGGCACATCAAGATGATACTAGCTCAGTTGCTTCTTGAAGAGGGGTACCAGCCACATCAAGATGATACTAGCTCAGTTGCCAAGAAAGCAGCCTACAGCAACATTTGTAAGACAGTCCAGACAAAGCGTAGGAAAATGCAAGATTCAAGGCTGAGGAAGACAACAGAAGTAATTCAGTCTTTGGCAGATAGAAAGAACATTTAAAAATTCATGATGCGCTGAAAACCACTTATGACCAAAAGAGTTCTGAAGCCACCACATTGCTCAGAGCAGATGGAAGTACTCTTCTCACAGATAAAGAGACTATATTGGAAAGTTGAGCAGAACACTTCAACAGTGTGCTTAATCGACCACCAAACACCAATGAGGATGCAGTTGACACACGTCCACAGATAGAGTGAAATGTTTTGTTAGATAAATTTCCTACCGTCAGTGAATCAAGACAAGCAGTGCAACAACTATAATCTGGCAAAGCTTCAGGTGCAGATGTGATTCCTGTACAAGTATGAAAGAATAAGGGGCTACCCATGCAGAAGTATGAAAGGTTGAGGGCTACCCATGGCACAGAAACTGACAGAGTTGTTGCACTGTATGTGGGGAAAGGAGGCTATTCCACAAAATTTAAGGATGTATCCATAATCCACATGTACAAGCGGAAAGGAAATCCTCAAGTCTCTGACAACCACAGAGGTATCTCCTTGCTATACATTGATGGGAAAATACTGGCAAAAATTATGTTGAATCGCCTGAGTGTTCATCTTGATCGGACGGGACTTAACCGAGAAAGCCAAAGTGGATTCAGAAAAGACAGAGGTACAATAGACGTGATCTTCACAGCAAGACAGCTTCATGAGAAATGCCAAAAACAGAATGTATATCTATACATGACGTTTGTCGACCTCGTCAAAGCTTTTGACACTGTTAGTCGCGACGAACTCTGGAAAATCATGGCCAAGTTTGACTGTCCAGATTCATAGCAATGAAGCGGCAATTTCATGATGACATGTAAGCACGTGTGCAAAATGACGGATAATTCACTGAACCCTTTGAGTTAAGAAATGGGGTCAAACAGGGCTGTGTTATGGCACCAACACTGTTCACCATGATGTTTTCTGTCATAATCATGGATGCTTTTCAGGACAGTGACACTGGTTTTCAAATCAGGTACTGTTTTGATGGCAACATACTCTACCTTAGAAGGTTGCAAGCCAAAACTAAGGTCCAAACGGATGTGCTAGATGAGCTCCTCTATGCAGACGATATGGATATGAATGCCACCACAGAGGCAAAAATGCAAAGAGCCATGGATCAAGTCTCACAGTCATGTGATAACTATGATCTCACAATCAGCACAAAAAGACAGAGGTTGTACACCAACCAGCACATATTTTGATCTTGATCTTTATAAAATGATATCGGTTACACCTCTAACAGAAGTCAAGCAAAAAAACAAAAAAAAATCGAAGTTGCACAGCAAAAGTGTACGAAAAACATATTCATTTCATTGAAAGACACATAATCTTAAATGGTGGCTACTGTCTGTAGCGTCTCCGCAATGCATAGTAATTCTGAATGAGGCTATTTAAAGTGTAACAGAGCTTAAGTAATTGCGCATGCGCATTGTTTGATTTTCCCATTTAAGCATATTTTTCTTCTGCATTTAATAACTCGGGCAATAAAAGAAAATTTATTTTTGCATCTGAATGTATGATATGTATGAAAAAATGGATAAAAAAGAGCTATTGAACAGAGCAGTAACTGGCCAGACTATGAGGGGAAGTGACTGTGTCCTTTCTTTTTCGGCTCAGTATATAAATTTGACCCTAAACTTAATTTTTATACTTGACAGGATTTGCGCCTTAGAGGGGTGAACTAAAGTACCGATAAAATATACTGTATTTTTTTTTTTCATTCTAATACTCATAATCTGCTGAAGTTTTAACGTACCAATCGGGTCCAGAATTTTCAGAATATGTCTTTCTATCGTCACAGGCGCGTTTTTACCAACGCTAGGCCTGCTGCGCATGATAAACGTAAATTTAGCGTGTAGGTTACACGTCAACCCACGCCCGAACTTCTAATTTTTATACATGCTTAAAATCGTTTTGTGCCCAAATGTATATCGACGTAAAGCGACGTATACCAAGCGTCTCCAATGATCGTGTATCGAGTTATTATCGTTTTACCCAGGCACGTATCTCTAACATTTGCTAATTTTGCAAATTTGTTCATGTAAATTGCAACACGCCCGGCACACGATAGTGTCATACTCCAACATGTGACTGAAACTTCAGTCACAGTTTCAGTCACTTATTGGCGACCTGTCAGATCTCATGGCGGAAGTTGACATTCAGGCGGAAGATGACCGCGCATGCGCAGTTCATGGCGGAAGAACATTCAGGCGGAAGTTGACCGCGCATGCGCAGTTCCGGTTCACTTCCACATCTTACAGCCCTTTCGGGTCTTACCGGACACCGGACGTGTATCGAAAATTGGCAAAGTTCGCAAACGTTAGAAGTACATCAGAAACACGGTTATAACTCGTTACACGCTCGTTGAACACGCTTATAGTACGTCACTGTACGCCGCTTAAATCGGTGCGCGTTTAGGCTCGAAAAATAAGCATGCATAAAAAATTTCAGAAGTTCGGGAGTGTTCCGTATTACCCACACACTACGTATACCTTCAATGTTCGTTACAGGCGCGTTGAATACCTTTTGAACACACTCATCGTAAGTTTTAAGCACGTCGTGTACGCGCCGAGTACGTTCCGATGTTTTGGGCATTTAATAAACGTTTCTGTAACGTGCCTCAAGCCTGCATGAGTCGCTTGTTTAGCGTATACTGCAGTCATGTAGCGCTCGAAAAACTCGTCCGTGGCGTTATAGACAGGTATATTTGATAATTCTAGTACTTGGTGGGTACCATAATAGTTCAACAGATTATAAGTTCCTGAGGAGAATTAAATTGAATGATTATCAGCTTGGAATTTTTGTTCATCCCTTTTAAGACGCAAGTCCTATGAATTATAAAGTTAAGGCGCATAATTATATATAGAAAGCATTACTATATAATTAACTGCAAGGAGAGGGTAAGGAGTGCAACAGGTGAACCAGATATATCCACAAATTCATCAGCATATCCAAGGCAGGTGGATAAAGTTTTGAAAGACTAGATGCAGCCCTTGCAATTCCACCACACCCTAATATTATCTCGGTTATATGCGCTGGTATCATATGGCTGGCACCGCACGCGCTTCAAACGTACAAACACGCTTGTAGGCCCGGAGTTCCTTTGGAACACTTTAAAGACATGTCGGGGATAAACTTCGCACAGCAGTTTGAAATGGTGTACAAAGGTCTATACGTGCAAGCTTTTCAACACGCCCTGCACACATTTGTCTCTCGTGCCAATGTCTGACTGAGGTTTGAGTTTTAAGAATTTTCACCTATACAAGGCACTTAGTACAAAACAATACAAAGATGATTTTTCTCTTTGAAAGAACAAAAGTAGACAAAAATGCAACGATTGCTCATTTAAGAGCCATAATATGCCCAGATGACAATTTCTAAGAATGACAAGGACAGCTCACTTCCAAGTCTTAATCCCATCTGACCTAACTGCTAATCATGCACATTTGTCACCCAAGCTTTTATGCATGACCTCGTTTCTCCTATTATGAAAAACATGGAATGAAGGATTGTGAAAAAATGCGCTAGCAACATTTTCTTCAAATAAAGTAAACTCCTCACTTAAAGTTGAATCCAGCAAATTTTCATAATATATCAGCCCCTGTATTTGATATGGTTTCCTGAAAGTCACCAGAGGACCATTGGTCCTGAGAACGCTCACCTGAGATAACAAACAAACAAACTTTGACCAATGTTTACTAACAGATAATCGAGGGAATGCCAAGTAGTCTCATAGGAGAAGAGGTTTGAATATTATGGTAATATACATTTACAATATGTATATTGCCCAGAGGTGTGGGCAAATGCGCCCCTGCAGAATCATCGATATCCATTCATATTGCCCATTATCTGCAAGATTCCCCCTTTAAATGACATTTAAAAGATTTACCATTCAAGTTCATAGGTTGACCTTGCCCTTTAATAGGTCAGTGTTTTCACAGGGTCATGGTTTATAAGTACATTGTATTTACTCTAGACCCCAATACTACATTCCAAGTTTCGTTGAAATCGGTCGAGCGGGTCAGAAGAAGAAGAGTTTTAAGGGAGTTTTACCATATATGGGCATGGTAGACATCTTGGTCATGTTACCTGGATTATTGATAAACACATTGATTCCCCTTTCCATAGATGGTTTCTATAAAATTTGTCATTAATTGACCATGTGGTTTCAGAGAAGAAGATCTTCGAATATCATAGTAATATACATGTATATTGCCCGGAATGGGTAAACACAAACCCCTGTGGTTCATGTTTTTCCCCAGAATCATGTATCTTCAGTCCATTTGCCCATTTCCTGCAAGTTTTTCCTTTCAAATAACATTTTAATAATTTTCCCCATTCAAATGCATGGGCGACCTAAGTTGACCTTGTCCTCAAATAGTAAAATAAGTCTAGGTTATCCAAATGTCATGATTTATATAAACATTGTAAAACTTAAGTCCTCAATGCTACATACCAAGTTTCATTGAAATCGGTCCCGCGGTTCTGGAGAAGAAGATCTATTAAGTTTTTTTTTACCATATATAGGCATGGCGGGCATCTTGGTAATGTGCTCTAGATTATTCATAATCACATTGATTCCCCATTCCCATTGATGGTTCCTACAAAATTTGGCTTGGATTGGCCAAGCGGTTTCAGAGTAGAAGAACTTTGTACATTTTAGTTATATACATATATATTGCCCCAGGTTTGTGAAAGACCAACTCCTGGGGGGTCCATTTTCTTTTCAGAATCATATATCTTCAGTCCATTTGCCCGTTTCCTGCAATGTTTCCTTCCAAACGACACTTTAACAATTTTCCCCATTCAACTGCAAGGGGGAACTATGTTGACCTTACCGTAAAAAGGTCAAGGTCATCCAAATGTCATGATTTATTAACACATTGTAGTACTTTAGTCCCGAATACTACATGCCACGTTCGTTTGAAATCGGTCCGGTGGTTCCGGAGAAGAAGAGTTTTAAAGTGTTTTTTTTTTTAAATATATGGCCATGGTGGCAATCTTGGTCATGTAACTTGCATTATTTATTATCACAGACGGTTTCAGATGAGATCTTTGTGGACGACGGACGACGACGGACGGCGGACGAACACAACGACATCAATGAAACTTGTTGTGGGCTCTCTATCGACACAAAAAGATTATGAATTTTGACAGTGAGTTTGAAATGATGAACAAAATAACGCCTTGTAGACGACATCAACATAATCTGTAGAGTAAGTTGCCTTTGAGTACCTTAAAAATTCCCTTTGAGACTTAAATGAGGAAAATGGTGTGGCCATTTTAGGATCTTTGTGTTTGCTTACAAGAGTAATTTGCCATTCACTAGCTTACAAATCAAGGTTTGCACTGTAACTCAGTTGCCCCTGATCTGATCCTTTATAACATTCAATTTGATAGTTGAAAGGCAAGCGATCGTTGCCTTTTCGGCTACTTGTTCGTTTCTATAATGTCTGTGACTGGCTGGTCTTCAGCATGACGGAATATCAATATTGAGATATCCGTACAGTACCAAACCTCAATATCATTAAGTTATTGTACAATTTTCATTCTGCTCCCTTTCTTATAATTCATTTGTAGACCAACATCCTTGATATTCACATGCAGCATATGTAACATTCGAGAGATCAAACTGAAGAGAATAAAAAGTCATACTGAATAGAAAGTGCATTGCAGTTCACTGGTGACGAGACTTATAGCATACACTTTCACAAATCTCTGACAGAAGTATCATATACAATATTTTACATTCATACAAACATCTGCAAAGAGCCCAATAAGGTCCGATGTAAATACACTTAATTCGCATGAAAAGCACAAATACACTTACATTTGCATAAATTGTCTCGGTGTGAAAGCACTTGAACCATACCATGAAACATATCGTAAGCCGAATGAGCAGCTATTTTCTCAATAGGTGGCCACTCAGTTACCTTAACTTAACTAAAAATATGAAAACATACATAAGGCGCCAAAAGCACAAAAAAAATTTATACACCAAGACATAAAACAAAAAGAACCACCACAGAAGTATCGATTTGGAAGTTACTGGCGGGCTTAAACCGGTTTTACATGGCCATAACCTCACCCTCAGCTTCTGCAGTGGTTCATAACATTTAGTTAGTTATTCGGTCCTTATGGTGAATCTCTAACTAGTCAATGAATCATCAAGAACAAACAAATAAATCATGATAAACATCCTGATGAATAAAAAACCAGGACTCACAGACTGAGTAAGCTGCTCGACGATGGAGATCCCTGGGCGCCGAAACTAGCTACATATAAGAAGAAAAAGTTAAAATCTTAAAGATCTCGTATTATAAAATTAGTTCACAGTATATAATTGCATCAAATGTAACATATGTAACAGACTGAAAGGGTACACAGAGACAACTTATGAATTAACGAAGATCAATGATTATTGATTTTAAACCATGCTGTTATACTAATATGATGTTAAACAGAAAAATGTAATGAAATATTTAAATTGTTTAAGTCTGTCCAATTGGTAACTTAATATGTAAAAGGGTACAATGTATGTGTATTGGGCTTCATTAAAACTTGTTGTAATGATATAAATTGCTTATAATAAGCATACAGGAAACATCCTACATTCATAATTCATTCATTTAAGTACTTTGAAATTATTAGTGAACAAGTTTATATTTTGAAAAATAAACGTTATGTGTAATAAATGTAACAAACAACCATTATTCAGGCCCACGATTTTTATGAAATTTCATAAATATATTTTTGACAAATATGGGCAGTTTTTATATTGAAATGGTTTGTTGACAAAGTCAGGAACACAGAAAAAATTTAATTCGAATTCTGCCACTTTTAAAATAAGCATGTGAAGATTGGGGTTACATGTATATACAAATGACTTCTCCGCCGCTGTCTTGATACTAACAAAGTCATTTATAGTATCTGCAAACTAACCAATGACTACCTAAATTCTAGACAGATTTCAACATTTGCTCTATGAAACGTTGGTCATTATAGAAATGTTTAAAGTTATATACCCTCAGCCGTGTTAGTGACATCATTATGCCGTAAGAGTTATCTGGCAATAATTGAATAACATGCCGTTGGTCAGTGCTTACTGGAAAAGGTAAAAGTAGGCAACGATTAGGAAAAGGCGCAATCAGAAAGCAAGTCCCACCCCAAAAACCCGAGGTGGGAAAAATAAATTGAAACTCTGTTAGTTTAAAAACATATAGTAAGCCGAGTAAGCGGCTATTTCCCACTATGCGGCCACTCAGTTACCTGAACTTCATTTCAGTTGGTTGGAGCTTCCTGTCTGATTTTTCCAACATAGAAAAACTTTGATTTTTACCCCAAAAAACTAAGTTCGAATAGTGGCAGAAAAAAGCTAAGTGCGAATTTGACAAAAAAAAAAACTAAGTTCGAATAGTCAACCGACAACTGGTTGACGGTTGACTATTCAAAAAACTAAGTTCGATTTTTTCAACAAAGAAAAATTCAAAGTTCGAATAGTCAACCGTCAACTAAATGACAGTTGACTATTCAAAAAACTAAGTTTGATTTTTCCAACATAGAAAAAACTTTGATTCTGACCCCCCCCCCCCCCCCAAAAAAAAAAAAAAAAAAAAAAAAAAAAAAAAAAAAATACGTTCTAAAATTTAAGTTCATATAGCGCATTTGACCAAAAAAACTAAATTCGAACAGTCAACGATTCAAAAAACTAAGTTCGAAAAAAACTTTGATTTTGACACAAAAAAACTAAGTTCGAATAGTCAACTGTCAACTGGTTGACGGTTGACTATTCAAAAAAATAAGTTAGATTTTTCCAACATAGAAAAAACTTTGATTTTGACCCAAAAAAACTAAGTCCGAATAGTCAACTGTCAACTAGTTGTCGGATGACTATTCGAAAAACTAAGTTCGATTTTTCCAACATAGAAAAAACTTTGATTTTGACCCAAAAAAACTAAGTCCGAATAGTCAACTGTCAACTAGTTGTCGGTTGACTATTCGAAAAACTAAGTTCGATTTTTTTCCAACATAGAAAAAACTTTGAATGTGACCCAAAAAAACTAAGTCCGAATAGTCAACTGTCAACTAGTTGTCGGTTGACTATTCGAAAAACTAAGTTCGATTTTTTTCCAACATAGAAAAAACTTTGATTTTGACCCAAAAACCTAAGTCCGAATAGTCAACTGTCAACTAGTTGTCGGTTGACTATTCGAAAAACTAAGTTCGATTTTTTTCCAACATAGAAAAAACTTTGATTTTGACCCAAAAAAAACTAAGTCCGAATAGTCAACTGACAACTAGTTGTCGATTGACTATTCGAAAAACTAAGTTCGATTTTTTTCCAACATAGAAAAAACTTTGATTTTGACCCAAAAAAACTAAGTCCGAATAGTCAACTGACAACTAGTTGTCGGTTGACTATTCGAAAAACTAAGTTCGATTTTTTTCCAACATAGAAAAAACTTTGATTTTGACCCAAAAAAACTAAGTCCGAATAGTCAACCGACAACTAGTTGTCGGTTGACTATTCGAAAAACTAAGTTCGATTTTTTTCCAACATAGAAAAAACTTTGATTTTGACCAAAAAAAAAACTAAGTCCGAATAGTCAACTGACAACTAGTTGTCGGTTGACTATTCGAAAAACTAAGTTCGATTTTTTTCCAACATAGAAAAAACTTTGATTTTGACCCAAAAAAACTAAGTCCGAATAGTCAACTGACAACTAGTTGTCGGTTGACTATTCGAAAAACTAAGTTCGATTTTTTTCCAACATAGAAAAAACTTTGATTTTGACCCAAAAAAACTAAGTCCGAATAGTCAACTGACAACTAGTTGTCGGTTGACTATTCGAAAAACTAAGTTCGACTATTCGAAAAACTAAGTTCGATTTTTTTCCAACATAGAAAAAACTTTGATTTTGACCCAAAAAAAAACTAAGTCCGAATAGTCAACTGACAACTAGTTGTCGGTTGACTATTCGAAAAACTAAGTTCGATTTTTTTCCAACATAGAAAAAACTTTGATTTTGACCCAAAAAAACTAAGTCCGAATAGTCAACGGACAACTAGTTGTCGGTTGACTATTCGAAAAACTAAGTTCGATTTTTTTCCAACATAGAAAAAACTTTGATTTTGACCCAAAAAAAACTAAGTCCGAATAGTCAACTGACAACTAGTTGTCGGTTGACTATTCGAAAAACTAAGTTCGATTTTTTTCCAACATAGAAAAAACTTTGATTTTGACCCAAAAAAACTAAGTCCGAATAGTCAACTGACAACTAGTTGTCGGTTGACTATTCGAAAAACTAAGTTCGATTTTTTTCCAACATAGAAAAAACTTTGATTTTGACCCAAAAAAACTAAGTCCGAATAGTCAACAGTTGTCGGTTGACTATTCGAAAAACTAAGTTCGATTTTTTTCCAACATAGAAAAAACTTTGATTTTAACCCAAAAAAACTAAGTCCGAATAGTCAACTGACAACTAGTTGTCGGTTGACTATTCGAAAAACTAAGTTCGATTTTTTTCCAACATAGAAAAAACTTTGATTTTGACCCAAAAAAAACTAAGTCCGAATAGTCAACTGACAACTAGTTGTCGGTTGACTATTCGAAAAACTAAGTTCGATTTTTTTCCAACATAGAAAAAACTTTGATTTTGACCCAAAAAAACTAAGTCCGAATAGTCAACTGACAACTTGTTGTCGGTTGACTATTCGAAAAACTAAGTTCGATTTTTTTCCAACATAGAAAAAACTTTGATTTTGACCAAAAAAAAAACTAAGTCCGAATAGTCAACTGACAACTAGTTGTCGGTTGACTATTCGAAAAACTAAGTTCGATTTTTTTCCAACATAGAAAAAACTTTGATTTTGACCAAAAAAAACTAAGTCCGAATAGTCAACTGACTAGAAAAAACTTTGATTTTGACCCAAAAAAACTAAGTCCGAATAGTCAACTGACAACTAGTTGTCGGTTGACTATTCGAAAAACTAAGTTCGATTTTTTTCCAACATAGAAAAAAGTTTGATTTTGACCCAAAAAAACTAAGTCCGAATACTCAACTGACAACTAGTTGTCGGTTGACTATTCGAAAAACTAAGTTCGATTTTTTTCCAACATAGAAAAAACTCTGATTTTGACCCAAAAAAAAACTAAGTCCGAATAGTCAACTGACAACTAGTTGTCGGTTGACTATTCGAAAAACTAAGTTCGATTTTTTTCCAACATAGAAAAAACTTTGATTTTGACCCAAAAAAACTAAGTCCGAATAGTCAACTGACAACTAGTTGTCGGTTGACTATTCGAAAAACTAAGTTCGATTTTTTTCCAACATAGAAATAACTTTGATTTTGACCCAAAAAAACTAAGTCCGAATAGTCAACTGACAACTAGTTGTCGGTTGACTATTCGAAAAACTAAGTTCGATTTTTTTCCAACATAGAAAAAACTTTGATTTGACCCAAAACAACTAAGTCCGAATAGTCAACTGACAACTAGTTGTCGGTTGACTATTCGAAAAACTAAGTTCGATTTTTTTTCCAACATAGAAAAACTTTTATTTTGACCCAAAAAAAACTAAGTCCGAATAGTCAACTGACAACTAGTTGTTGGTTGACTATTCGAAAAACTAAGTTCGATTTTTTTCCAACATAGAAAAAAACTTTGATTTTGACCAAAAAAAACTAAGTCCGAATAGTCAACTGACTAGAAAAAACTTTGATTTTGACCCAAAAAAACTAAGTCCGAATAGTCAACTGACAACTAGTTGTCGGTTGACTATTCGAAAAACTAAGTTCGATTTTTTTCCAACATAGAAAAAACTTTGATTTTGACCCAAAAAAACTAAGTCCGAATAGTCAACTGACAACTAGTTGCCGGTTGACTATTCGAAAAACTAAGTTCAATTTTTTTCCAACATAGAAAA
Organism: Rugalucina vietnamica; assembly: GCA_964017185.1. Lineage (NCBI taxonomy): Eukaryota > Metazoa > Mollusca > Bivalvia > Lucinida > Lucinidae > Rugalucina > Rugalucina vietnamica. Next base: position 66,752,164 of record OZ024870.1, read on the forward strand.
AACTTTGATTTTGACCCAACTAAGTCCGAATAGTCAACTGACAACTAGTTGTCGGTTGACTATTCGAAAAACTAAGTTCGATTTTTTTCCAACATAGAAAAAACTTTGATTTTGACCCAAAAAAAACTAAGTCCGAATAGTCAACTGACAACTAGTTGTCGGTTGACTATTCGAAAAACTAAGTTCGATTTTTTCCAACATAGAAAAAACTTTGATTTTGACCCAAAAAAACTAAGTCCGAATAGTCAACCGACAACTAGTTGTCGGTTGACTATTCGAAAAACTAAGTTCGATTTTTTCCAACATAGAAAAAACTTTGATTTTGACCCAACAAAACTAAGTCCGAATAGTCAACTGACAACTAGTTGTCGGTTGACTATTCGAAAAACTAAGTTCGATTTTTTTCCAACATAGAAAAAACTTTGATTTTGACCCAAAAAAACTAAGTCCGAATAGTCAAAAAACTAAGTTCGAAAAAAACTTTGATTTTGACACAAAAAAACTAAGTTCGAATAGTCAACTGTCAACTGGTTGACGGTTGACTATTCAAAAAAATAAGTTAGATTTTTCCAACATAGAAAAAACTTTGATTTTGATCCAAAAAAACTAAGTCCGAATAGTCAACTGTCAACTAGTTGTCGGATGACTATTCGAAAAACTAAGTTCGATTTTTCCAACATAGAAAAAACTTTGATTTTGACCCAAAAAAACTAAGTCCGAATAGTCAACTGTCAACTAGTTGTCGGTTGACTATTCGAAAAACTAAGTTCGATTTTTTTCCAACATAGAAAAAACTTTGAATGTGACCCAAAAAAACTAAGTCCGAATAGTCAACTGTCAACTAGTTGTCGGTTGACTATTCGAAAAACTAAGTTCGATTTTTTTCCAACATAGAAAAAACTTTGATTTTGACCCAAAAACCTAAGTCCGAATAGTCAACTGTCAACTAGTTGTCGGTTGACTATTCGAAAAACTAAGTTCGATTTTTTTCCAACATAGAAAAAACTTTGATTTTGACCCAAAAAAAACTAAGTCCGAATAGTCAACTGACAACTAGTTGTCGATTGACTATTCGAAAAACTAAGTTCGATTTTTTTCCAACATAGAAAAAACTTTGAATGTGACCCAAAAAAACTAAGTCCGAATAGTCAACTGTCAACTAGTTGTCGGTTGACTATTCGAAAAACTAAGTTCGATTTTTTTCCAACATAGAAAAAACTTTGATTTTGACCCAAAAACCTAAGTCCGAATAGTCAACTGTCAACTAGTTGTCGGTTGACTATTCGAAAAACTAAGTTCGATTTTTTTCCAACATAGAAAAAACTTTGATTTTGACCCAAAAAAAACTAAGTCCGAATAGTCAACTGACAACTAGTTGTCGATTGACTATTCGAAAAACTAAGTTCGATTTTTTTCCAACATAGAAAAAACTTTGATTTTGACCCAAAAAAACTAAGTCCGAATAGTCAACTGACAACTAGTTGTCGGTTGACTATTCGAAAAACTAAGTTCGATTTTTTTCCAACATAGAAAAAACTTTGATTTTGACCCAAAAAAACTAAGTCCGAATAGTCAACTGACAACTAGTTGTCGGTTGACTATTCGAAAAACTAAGTTCGATTTTTTTCCAACATAGAAAAAACTTTGATTTTGACCAAAAAAAAAACTAAGTCCGAATAGTCAACTGACAACTAGTTGTCGGTTGACTATTCGAAAAACTAAGTTCGATTTTTTTCCAACATAGAAAAAACTTTGATTTTGACCCAAAAAAACTAAGTCCGAATAGTCAACTGACAACTAGTTGTCGGTTGACTATTCGAAAAACTAAGTTCGACTATTCGAAAAACTAAGTTCGATTTTTTTCCAACATAGAAAAAACTTTGATTTTGACCCAAAAAAAAACTAAGTCCGAATAGTCAACTGACAACTAGTTGTCGGTTGACTATTCGAAAAACTAAGTTCGATTTTTTTCCAACATAGAAAAAACTTTGATTTTGACCCAAAAAAACTAAGTCCGAATAGTCAACGGACAACTAGTTGTCGGTTGACTATTCGAAAAACTAAGTTCGATTTTTTTCCAACATAGAAAAAACTTTGATTTTGACCCAAAAAAAACTAAGTCCGAATAGTCAACTGACAACTAGTTGTCGGTTGACTATTCGAAAAACTAAGTTCGATTTTTTTCCAACATAGAAAAAACTTTGATTTTGACCCAAAAAAACTAAGTCCGAATAGTCAACTGACAACTAGTTGTCGGTTGACTATTCGAAAAACTAAGTTCGATTTTTTTCCAACATAGAAAAAACTTTGATTTTGACCCAAAAAAACTAAGTCCGAATAGTCAACAGTTGTCGGTTGACTATTCGAAAAACTAAGTTCGATTTTTTTCCAACATAGAAAAAACTTTGATTTTAACCCAAAAAAACTAAGTCCGAATAGTCAACTGACAACTAGTTGTCGGTTGACTATTCGAAAAACTAAGTTCGATTTTTTTCCAACATAGAAAAAACTTTGATTTTGACCCCAAAAAAACTAAGTCCGAATAGTCAACTGACAACTAGTTGTCGGTTGACTATTCGAAAAACTAAGTTCGATTTTTTTCCAACATAGAAAAAACTTTGATTTTGACCCAAAAAAACTAAGTCCGAATAGTCAACTGACAACTAGTTGTCGGTTGACTATTCGAAAAACTAAGTTCGATTTTTTTCCAACATAGAAAAAACTTTGATTTTGACCAAAAAAAAAACTAAGTCCGAATAGTCAACTGACAACTAGTTGTCGGTTGACTATTCGAAAAACTAAGTTCGATTTTTTTCCAACATAGAAAAAACTTTGATTTTGACCAAAAAAAACTAAGTCCGAATAGTCAACTGACTAGAAAAAACTTTGATTTTGACCCAAAAAAACTAAGTCCGAATAGTCAACTGACAACTAGTTGTCGGTTGACTATTCGAAAAACTAAGTTCGATTTTTTTCCAACATAGAAAAAAGTTTGATTTTGACCCAAAAAAACTAAGTCCGAATACTCAACTGACAACTAGTTGTCGGTTGACTATTCGAAAAACTAAGTTCGATTTTTTTCCAACATAGAAAAAACTCTGATTTTGACCCAAAAAAAAACTAAGTCCGAATAGTCAACTGACAACTAGTTGTCGGTTGACTATTCGAAAAACTAAGTTCGATTTTTTTCCAACATAGAAAAAACTTTGATTTTGACCCAAAAAAACTAAGTCCGAATAGTCAACTGACAACTAGTTGTCGGTTGACTATTCTAAAAACTAAGTTCGATTTTTTTCCAACATAGAAATAACTTTGATTTTGACCCAAAAAAACTAAGTCCGAATAGTCAACTGACAACTAGTTGTCGGTTGACTATTCGAAAAACTAAGTTCGATTTTTTTCCAACATAGAAAAAACTTTGATTTGACCCAAAACAACTAAGTCCGAATAGTCAACCGACAACTAGTTGTCGGTTGACTATTCGAAAAACTAAGTTCGATTTTTTTTCCAACATAGAAAAAACTTTTATTTTGACCCAAAAAAAACTAAGTCCGAATAGTCAACTGACAACTAGTTGTTGGTTGACTATTCGAAAAACTAAGTTCGATTTTTTTCCAACATAGAAAAAAACTTTGATTTTGACCAAAAAAAACTAAGTCCGAATAGTCAACTGACTAGAAAAAACTTTGATTTTGACCCAAAAAAACTAAGTCCGAATAGTCAACTGACAACTAGTTGTCGGTTGACTATTCGAAAAACTAAGTTCGATTTTTTTCCAACATAGAAAAAACTTTGATTTTGACCCAAAAAAACTAAGTCCGAATAGTCAACTGACAACTAGTTGCCGGTTGACTATTCGAAAAACTAAGTTCAATTTTTTTCCAACATAGAAAAAACTTTGATTTTGACCCAACAAAACTAAGTCCGAATAGTCAACTGACAACTAGTTGTCGGTTGACTATTCGAAAAACTAAGTTCAATTTTTTTCCAACATAGAAAAAACTTTGATTTTGACCCAAAAAAACTAAGTCCGAATAGTCAACTGACAACTAGTTGTCGGTTGACTATTCGAAAAACTAAGTTCGATTTTTTTCCAACATAGAAAAAACTTTGATTTTGACCCAAAAAAACTAAGTCCGAATAGTCAACTGACAACAAGTTGTCGGTTGACTATTCGAAAAACTAAGTTCGATTTTTTTCCAACATAGAAAAAACTTTGATTTTGACCCAAAAAAAACTAAGTCCGAATAGTCAACTGACAACTAGTTGTCGGTTGACTATTCGAAAAACTAAGTTCGATTTTTTTCCAACATAGAAAAAACTTTGATTTTGACCCAAAAAAACTAAGTCCGAATAGTCAACCGACAACTAGTTGTCGGTTGACTATTCGAAAAACTAAGTTCGATTTTTTCCAACATAGAAAAAACTTTGATTTTGACCCAACAAAACTAAGTCCGAATAGTCAACTGACAACTAGTTGTCGGTTGACTATTCGAAAAACTAAGTTCGATTTTTTTCCAACATAGAAAAAACTTTGATTTTGACCCAAAAATAACTAAGTCCGAATAGTCAACTGACAACTAGTTGTCGGTTGACTATTCGAAAAACTAAGTTCGATTTTTTTCCAACATAGAAAAAACTTTGATTTTGACCCAAAAAAACTAAGTCCGAATAGTCAACTGACAACTAGTTGCCGGTTGACTATTCGAAAAACTAAGTTCAATTTTTTTCCAACATAGAAAAAACTTTGATTTTGACCCAACAAAACTAAGTCCGAATAGTCAACTGACAACTAGTTGTCGGTTGACTATTCGAAAAACTAAGTTCAATTTTTTTCCAACATAGAAAAAACTTTGATTTTGACCCAAAAAAACTAAGTCCGAATAGTCAACTGACAACTAGTTGTCGGTTGACTATTCGAAAAACTAAGTTCGATTTTTTTCCAACATAGAAAAAACTTTGATTTTGACCCAAAAAAACTAAGTCCGAATAGTCAACCGACAACTAGTTGTCGGTTGACTATTCGAAAAACTAAGTTCGATTTTTTTCCAACATAGAAAAAACTTTGATTTTGACCCAAAAAAACTAAGTCCGAATAGTCAACTGACAACTAGTTGTCGGTTGACTATTCGAAAAACTAAGTTCGATTTTTTTCCAACATAGAAAAAACTTTGATTTTGACCCAAAAAAACTAAGTCCGAATAGTCAACTGACAACTAGTTGTCGGTTGACTATTCGAAAAACTAAGTTCGATTTTTTTCCAACATAGAAAAAACTTTGATTTGACCCAAAAAAACTAAGTCCGAATAGTCAACTGACAACTAGTTGTCGGTTGACTATTCGAAAAACTAAGTTCGATTTTTTTCCAACATAGAAAAAACTTTGATTTTGACCCAAAAAAAACTAAGTCCGAATAGTCAACTGACAACTAGTTGTCGGTTGACTATTCGAAAAACTAAGTTCGATTTTTTTCCAACATAGAAAAAACTTTGATTTTGACCCAAAAAAAACTAAGTCCGAATACTCAACTGACAACTAGTTGTCGGTTGACTATTCGAAAAACTAAGTTCGATTTTTTTCCAACATAGAAAAAACTTTGATTTTGACCCAAAAAAAACTAAGTCCGAATAGTCAACTGACAACTAGTTGTCGGTTGACTATTCGAAAAACTAAGTTCGATTTTTTTCCAACATAGAAAAAACTTTGATTTTGACCCAAAAAAACTAAGTCCGAATAGTCAACCGACAACTAGTTGTCGGTTGACTATTCGAAAAACTAAGTTCGATTTTTTTCCAACATAGAAAAAACTTTGATTTGACCCAAAACAACTAAGTCCGAATAGTCAACTGACAACTAGTTGTCGGTTGACTATTCGAAAAACTAAGTTCGATTTTTTTTCCAACATAGAAAAAACTTTTATTTTGACCCAAAAAAAACTAAGTCCGAATAGTCAACTGACAACTAGTTGTTGGTTGACTATTCGAAAAACTAAGTTCGATTTTTTTCCAACATAGAAAAAAACTTTGATTTTGACCAAAAAAAACTAAGTCCGAATAGTCAACTGACTAGAAAAAACTTTGATTTTGACCCAAAAAAACTAAGTCCGAATAGTCAACTGACAACTAGTTGTCGGTTGACTATTCGAAAAACTAAGTTCGATTTTTTTCCAACATAGAAAAAACTTTGATTTTGACCCAAAAAAACTAAGTCCGAATAGTCAACTGACAACTAGTTGTCGGTTGACTATTCGAAAAACTAAGTTCGATTTTTTTCCAACATAGAAAAAACTTTGATTTTGACCCAAAAAAACTAAGTCCGAATAGTCAACTGACAACTAGTTGTCGGTTGACTATTCGAAAAACTAAGTTCGATTTTTTTCCAACATAGAAAAAACTTTGATTTTGACACAAAAAAAACTAAGATCGAATAGTGGCAGAAAAAAGCTAAGTGCAAAGTTGACCAAAAATAACTTAGTTTTTTGAATAGTCAACCGTCAACCGACAACCGACAACTAACTTGACGAATGGTCATTGTAGTTTAGTGTTGAATCCGATCAAAAGACCGCCTTTAATATGTCTTTGTTGTCAGACAGACAGACAGACAGACAAATACGTTTATTCATAGCTCTGAACATAACAATGTTATAAGAGCAAATTTACAATACACACATATCATGAGACATGTTAAGCAACAATAGATAAACAGTGTGGTAAATGACAAGGGAGGCAAATCTTGAGCCTATACTAAAGCGTTAACATTCCAAGTTAGCTTACTTTACAGAAGTTTGTTTGTTTATTTGTTTGATTATCCATTAACATCCAGTCAACATTTTTTCAGTCAGAAAGAAAAAAGGTGAGTCGGCAATTTCACCATAGCTACATGTACATCAAGGCGTGCTACATGTATACGGTCCCAGATCAATCTGTCTTTAATTGGGCATACTGATCAGGCATGGTAGCTAATTTTGATGCAATACTATACTTGTATACATACGGCTAATGTGTAAAGTGAAATAAATACATAAATAGAAGCTATGAGTCAATGACTGATCTCAAATGAACAAAAGCGAAAAAAGCGTGTCTTAAGGTCAACAAAAAGTTCATACATGAATTCACTGGGTCACAGCCGCGTATCAGGTTCATGATATCCACGTGCGATGAGGCGGTTCACGTGTTTTTATATATTTATGGTGGCTAGCACGTGTTACGGATCCGCAGTTGTGACACAGTAAAGTCTTGAATGGAATATGTTCCGCCAGAAGGTTTTCAAGAACAAGTAGGTTTGTTAATGTTTCTATTAAGGTTTAACGTCCTACTAATTATTTCAGTCATGTCGGGCGCTACATGTTTTTGTATTTACCAATATGATTAGTTAAACACTAGTTAGAGCATGAGTTAATAAACTAATGGTGAACCGTGTCTGCACAGCGTGGTGATCTAGAGGTTACCCTTATCTCCAGAATATGACCCTTATGTTCCACAAGAGTCATACCTATGGGGAGAGGGAATCATATACAAGTCAAGTTTGATATTTTCAGGTCACAGCCTTGTGCCCTTAACGAACTCGAAATTTTAAGGGCATCACCAGCTGTTTTATGGAGCAATCAATTATTGTTATAAATTGTTGGGCAAGTCGATGTGCAGATGAGTTCACATGCTTATTGTACATATAGACATTATGAAGCCTGACTATATAACTAAATTTGATGTAAAAAATAGTGTTGTCATTTTTAATCGTTGCAACCGGTAGGGGGAGAACCTCTCCGTCTATTTATTCAAAGTCGTAGAGGCCAACAGACCATGTTTATTATTCAGGCCTACAGAGATATTTGACTGCCCAATATAGAGGGTGCCGGTCAGCATATGCCATGGTGTGACTGGTCCGCACATATAATTATTTAATAAACAGAGAGGTAGTCCCTCGCCCAGTTTTGTTCCATTTTTATTCTGGTTTACAATATAATAAAAGGAAATGCATCATACTTTCTTTTAACCCAGAACTCGACATGAGAGACGGGTCCTCAATTGTTCCCAGCCTGGGTACGAAGAGGTGAGGACAACTAGTGTGCTTAGCGGCATTAGCCAAGGCAAATCATTTATGTCATGATGATTTAGTCAGTAAGGTCCGCTCTCTCATGTCAGTTTCCGGTTCCATGTGGAAACATAAAACAAATAACAAAGAAACATTTACAAAATGGATGGGCAAAAGATAATGTGTATTGGAAAGATTCTTATTGGCTACATTTCAGTGTTAAATTTAGTATTGTAAGCCGTTAAAAATATTATAGTTTACGCTGAGATCGCAGTTTATTTTTCTTTCTTTCTTTAATATCATTATTTGGTATTTAAACGTGAGATAAGTGGGTTCTACAAATCACTTAACGGTCCTTAATAGAATATCTATAAATTGGCATATTTTTTTTAATTGTGAGAAATTCCGAATGTTCATAAGTTCTTTAAATTTCAAAATGTTTGTCCTTGTATAATAATATTTTCGAATGTATTTAGATCTATCTTTTTGAAAAAACGGGCACGTTAGAAGAAAGTGCATTTCGTCACCAACATCGTTCTTGTCACAGAGATTGCATTTTCTTTCAGAAAAGTCAGTGTCATCATATCTTCCGGTTTCACATGGGAAACGGTGATTACCGGTTCTGAATTTTGCAAACTTTATATACAGCAGTTTAGGTAGTTTTAAAAAGTAATCTTCCAAATGAATGTCATCTTTAAACAACCTATAGTTTCTTCCTTTTGATGACTTGTCAAGGTCGGAGTACCAGTCTTGCTTGTATTGTTCAATTAGGTTACTTTTAATCATGGTTACATTGCTGGGCATCCCATATGTCGGGTCTGCCGCAACGATCAAGGATATCTTTGACTTTACTAGCCCATTTGGAGTTCAGTCCTGGCGTGTGTATAAGTTTCTGGTACAATGCAAAAGATAATTTACTTTGTTTGCCGGAAACAAGTGTAGCCCAGAAATTAACCATTCTTCCTTTTATAGTAAGTTCAATAGGATAACGGCCAAGTTCCGCATAAATCATATAGAGTGGTGTACTTTTACGAGCGTGTAGTATAGATCGAAGGAATTGGTTATGGATTGGTTCAAGAAGGCTACAGCTTTCAAATCCCCAGATTTCAGACGCATATGTGATGATAAGTAAAATTGTATTGTCGAATAATTTAAGTTGTAGGTCGATAGGGAGATCAAGGTTAGCTATTCGCATATTCAGTAGATGCATCGCTTTGTTTGCTTGTATTTTAATTATTGTATGTTTTTGAGCGGTATGAAAGCTCCCAGAGGGCGCGAAGAAAATCCCTAGATATTTATACGACTTAACAATTTCAAGCTTAGTATTTCCTAAATAAAAGCTATAGCGAGGAGTTCCACGCGTTCCAAAAATCATAATTTTTGATTTATCTCTATTAATGGTTAGTTTCCATGCATTACAGTAGGTATAGAAAGAATTCAAACATGCTTGGAAGTCGGCTGCATTATCTGCAAGGATAATCGTGTCGTCTGCATAAAGTAGAACGAATATTTTAATGAAAAAAGCAAAGTCGTCGGATGCAATATCGATACTTACGCCATTGTGACGCTCTGTTGACATGAAATCTTCAAGATCATTTAAAAACATAGAGAATAAGATAGGCGACAGGTTGTCGCCTTGCCGGACACCGCAATTCGTTGTGAAAAAAGACGACAATGTATTATTAACCGACACGCATGATTTAATATTATTGTACATGTTGCGGATTACTCTTAAAAAGTTACCATTAATTTCCTCAATTAAAAGTTTTCTCCACAGACCTACTCGCCATACCGAGTCAAATGTCTTCGAGAAGTCAATATATGAGCAAAACAATTTCTTTTTTTCAAATGCCATGATTTCTATAAGTGCGTGTAACGAGAAAATATGGTCGAGCGTAGAATAATTTTTCCTAAAGCCAGCTTGATTTTCTTGGAGTATTACATTTTCTTCATCATATTCATTAAGTCGTTCGCTAAGAAGGGAGGTAAAGAGTTTTCCGAGGCAGCTTAGCAGGGTTATAGGTCGGTAATTTGAGGGGTCGGTCGATTCGCCCTTATTTTTGTATATAGGTTTAATAATTCCAATCAGCCATTGCTCCGGGATGTTACCAGTATTAAGTATAATGTTGAAAAGTGTTGTGTAAAGAGGAAGCATGCGCTCTTTAGTTAATTTGATATATTCGTTGAGTATGTTATCGAGTCCTGGTGACTTTGAGTTTTTCAATTTTCGGATGCATTTGTCGATCTCATAGGATGAGAATGGTCTATTTAAAAACTCCTCCGCGTTTGAAGGGTCAAATCCAAAATTATCTTGATTGTCATCATGAGTTTCCGAAGCAAACATATCCCTATAGTATTCAAAAAAACTCGTTCGCATTGGGTGTTTCGTTATCGTTTTTATTCCGTTTTAGGCTGTTAAGATACTTCCAGTATGATTTCGGGTCTTTACTAGCCATATTTCGTAACCTTCTTTGCTTGGATTTCACATACTTATTTATGTATTTATTCATGGTTCTTTTATACAGCATACTGGCAGATATCAGTTTTTCCCTATTTTCGTTATATCTATAATAACGGTGAACACGTTTCGCGAGATAATAATTTCTCCGAGCAGTTTTACAGTGATGACCAAACCAGGGTTTATTGTTCGAGTCAGTTGCAGGGTCGTGTGGCGGAAAATTTGATTTTGTGCGGAGGGCAGCTTCATGAAATGTTTGTGTGATTTGATATATAAAATCGTTAATTTCGGTCGTACTCGCTTGTTCGTGTTCTTGCATATTTTGCAGAAGCGCATCCATCTTTTCATAGTCAAAATTTTCTACATAAATTTGGTATTCGGTCTGTTTTAAGCACGGTTTTTTCGACGTATTACAATTTCGCGGTGTCTCCGTCTTGCAATTAGTCATCTTGAGTTCCAGATGTAAAAGGCGGTGTCCATCGGAGAACACGCGGTCTAAGTCAATTATTTCAAAATCATGTAGCAAATTAAAGCATTTGTCTACATAGATTAAGAAAAAAAGCTAAAATTTGTAATTATCAGACTTTATTATCACAAGTTACTTTTTCTTATAACATTAAAACTAAATTTTCAAGCTCTGAAAACAGTGTTCATGGCACAATTTATATGCATTTTATGGTTTAGTGGGGGAAAATTGGAGAAAAGTGACTAAATTTAAGATCATGCAGAATTCCTACGGATTTTTTTTTTTTTTTTTTTTTTTTTTTTTTTTATTTATTCAATAAAACAATTGTAAAGAAATAGTAAAATCTGCTGTGAAATAATCAGAAGCAAAATCACAGATAACTGCATCTTTAATTCAATTGTTTTTCGTCATGATGAGGGCCGTTTACTTCTGAGCGTAATTAAATGTTTAAAATACGTTTCCCTCAATAGCTACGATCATTTGGAGATGGGCATAGGTGTAAAGGCTCGTCCGAAAGACTGGATAAGCCCGGTGTCGAAATCACGACCCAAGGTTCACATTTAGCGAGTGGCATAACCGCTAGTCTAGGCAAGCTTATCAATTACAACGAGAAATATATTATTAGCTACAAGGGGCCAGTTGTTCAAAAATAACGATGATGTTAGTAAACGATTCGTCAAAATTTCAAACATGAATATTACAAATACACTGTTATTTTTTGTTGATAAAATGTGAGAATCCTTTGCCAGGATTCTCACATTTTATCAACAAAAAATAACAGTGTATTTGCTTACATAGTCGGCATTTACTAATCGAGTTGAGATCTTACGATGGCATTAAGCTAACAGAGTTTTGAACAACTGGCCAAAGGTTTATCACAGATACTCGGGGTTACTGTTTAGATTTTGCAAAAAGCTAATACTTGTACTTTTTTTTTTTTTAATTATTCTTGTATTTTTTTCTTCTTTATTTAGCTTTTCTGCATCAGTCCTGACCTTATACAATTAGAAAAATATGTCTAGAATACATAAAAAGCATTAGAAATACTGATAAGCAATCACTAATGTAAAGAAAAAGCACAAGATAAACAACTTCGCTTATCCAAATTTTCGACCGTCACTTTGAAAAGACAAACTGATTCACTAATCCGTAACTTACAAGAATCTTATATATATCAGCATGTCCGGGAATCATTACGCTTCAAACGGATACAGAAAGCATTTAAATATTCCCTTGCATACCCACAAAATCGGCTATTAAACAACGATTCTCATCGCTACCCCCTTGAGATGGCCGGAAGTAAACAATGGATGAGACTGGATTCCGGGCGTACGTTGTAAAACGGCGAAAACGGGTAACCAGCGATCAAACCGAAAGTAACCTCTGATTGCGTCAGACTTGATTGATGAATGAAAACAAGCGGTTCAGTCACATGGTAATTTGAATTTCGTTGCGTCATACCTGATTGACCAATGAAAACAAGCGGCCCAGTCACATGACGAACGGGATTTCCTTTACTGTAAGCCACTACATTCTCGCGAGATCAGACGATACCTCATCTTGATCTCTCGCATTTGACGCTTTGAATTGTGGGATATAGCCGATTTTGGCTACATACGACACACGAAGAAAGCTGGGGCATCCCGCATGAATTTCCCAGATCCCATTGGCCAACTGCGACAGGTCAGTGCGTGAAGCGCTACCTGTCAGCGACAATGTAAGCCACTGTGGCCACCTCAGTGCGGTAGCGATGAGAACTGCTGTTTAACAGATGATTTTGTGGGTATGCAAGGGAATAATTAAATACTTTCTGTGTCCGTTTGAAGCGTAATGATTCCCGGACATGCCGATATATATAAGAGTCTTGTAAGTTACGGATTAGTGAATCAGTTTGTCTGACGGTCGAGAATTTGGAGAAGCGAAGTTGGTTATCTTGTGTTTTTTCTCTACATTCAGGATGGCACATCAGTATTTCGATTGCTTTCTATAGATTCTAGACATTTTTTTTCTAATTTTGCAAGGTCACGACTATTGCAGAAAAGCTCAAAAAGATAATAAAAAATATAATTGTAAGTTTTGAATAAAAGAGTACAAGTATGAGCTTTTGAAAAAGTCTAAACAGTAACCCCAAGTATCTGTGAGGTTTATATGGCCACATAAGATGGGATGTCGTGAGAATTATGAACCATGCTGCTGCAATGAATAATGAAATGACAGTGTACTAAGTCACTTTTGAACGAAGATAATCCAATCATATACCTTGATATAAAAAAAAATCACAGCCGTCCTTCATTTACGTTAAAAAAGTCAAAAGCTACTTGTGTTTTTCGATGATTTTAGCGTATAGTAGATTCCTTATATAATCAGCCTATACATATAGCTTAAATATGATCTTATAATAATCTCGCACTAACGATGCTTAAACAGTTTTAAATTGCCATTTAATTTTCAGTCTGTCTGCGATTTAAAATGTTTTAAAATGTTGCATCGTAATCATGATTTTTTTTTATTTCTTAAGCACTCTCAAATGTCTTAAGACAGAAAATCTTTTTTTCACACTCATGTTAAGTGATTTGCCAGAGAATTATTTGGAAATCCGTACTTACAGTGCTATTACTTCTAACCATTTTTCATAAGCATTCATTTTGAGATTGAAACATTGAATAAAATCGCTTTTCTGCAGATTGCATTTTTTGCCTTTTTGCAACGGGTTAAGGTCTCTATGTTTAAATTGTAATGTGTCACCATTGACCACATATATTATATGAGCCTGTGCATGAGAAAACCAACAATTTGGGTTCCGATCAGGTCCGACACACACCGGACTGTACAGTCGCAGAAGATGGTTAGAGGCTGGCAGTTTCGGATTTACAAAGTAGAGGAATTGTACTATCTCAAGAGCATATGAGACAGACTGTCTCATAAGCTACTTGACTATCTGTGTAGCGAAAACAAAGGCGCTGAATTCAGCTTTGCAGTTACTGCGAAGCTGATCTGCGCCTTTGTTTTCGCCTATGCAGATTGTTGGTTTTCCCGTGCGGCGGCTCATATATTGTTTGTTGTCCCCCGCCTTTTCGAAGAAAAGCGGAGGGACATAGTTTTTGGCTTTCCGTCATTCCGTCCGTCCGTCCGTCTGTCCGTCCGTCCGTCCTTCCGTCCTTCCGTCCCCCTATAGGAGTATGTACCTTGTGCAAGCAACTCCTCCTACAGTTTTATTCCGATTCTTTTTAAACTTTACAGATGTCTTGACCATGCTTTGAAGATGTGCATGTGATTTGGATATAATCCTCACTTTTTTCGCAATTTTAACTTATTAGTCATTTTTCGGACATTTTGACAATGAAAGTGAATGGATGGTTGGTACCTTGTGCAAGCAACTCCTACAGTTTTATTCTGATTCTTTTATAACTTTACAGATGTTTTAATCATGCTTTGAAGATGTGCATGTGATTTGGATATAATCCTCAGATTAATTTTTGACACTTGTTTTGCAATTTGAACTTAGTCATTTTTTCGGACATTTTGACAATGAAAGTGAATGGACGGTGGGTACCTTGTGCAAGCAACTCCTACAGTTTTATTCTGATTCTTTTGTAACTTTACAGATGTTTTAATCATGCTTTGAAGATGTGCATGTGATTTGGATATAATCCTCAGATTAATTTTTGACACTTTTTTGCAATTTGAACTTAGTCATTTTTTCGGACATTTTGACAATGAAAGTGAATGGACGGTGGGTACCTTGTGCAAGCAACTCCTCCTACAGTTATATTCCGATTCTTTTGAAACTTTACAGATGTCTTGACCATGCTTTAAAGATACGCATGTGGTTTGGATATAATCCTAACTTCAATTTTTCTCACTTTTTTCGAAATTTGAACTTAAGTCGTTTTTCAGGCATTTACACTAAGAAAGTGCATGTGGTTAGGATATATGTTATTCTAAGATTATATTTGTGTAACTAAACTATCAAGGCGGGGGACATAAATTCTCTGAATTTGCTTGTTTGGATTAATGCTTAATGCCCACAGTCAACAGTTTAGGTCATATTGGAACGGTCAATTATCCATGCTACACGTGGCTGTTTCGTGGTCATCCCGGATGCAGATTCGTAATTGATGCACATTTGTTTCATCATTAATGCACCAGTCATTTGTAACCACTGCTCCCCCACCTACAGGCAAGGGCGGGGATCATGACTTTTAGCTTTCAGTGCCATGCTATGAGCCCCATCCCCAGGGGCAAACATGATGTTAAAACTTTGCTCTTTGTCGCGCCCTTCGCAACAGGGAATCTCCCTGGGGTTTGGATCTTAATGTCAAAGCCCCGTCGTTTCCCCTGCACTGAGAGGAAACTCGAAAAGCAATTGCCCTGCACTTTAGCCCGGCTATCCCCCACCCTTCCCCGTAGGTGTGTGTGTGGGGGTGGGGGCAGTGGTTACAAATGACTGGTGCATAACTTACAAATGTACTACCCCAATCAGCCGAAGAAAAACAATGACCTTAGAAATATTTTCATAGTAAAAGACATGTGTGTCGGTTGTAACGTTCGTCACGGAAATGCTGCCGGCCGAGCTACCGTGTCCGGCCATTTTAAAAATGTTTTAACACGTATGTATATTGTCAATTCAATATTTACAGAAAAAGATTGTGGAGACTACCGGATTGTTCCTTGACTGGAATCGCTTGGTATTCGCCAACCAAACGGTACATACTAAATCCCAGTTCGTATTCGAGTGTTGTACTTCCAAACCAAACATTAGGGACTAGGGTCCAGCTCTAAAATTTAAATTCATTTGTAATTTTACAAAAACGCTCCTGCGAGGAAATCAAATCTTTCCTAGATGTTTTCATTGTTTTCATACACGGGGTCTATTTTTTAAGCGGCAGTATTCAGGCGTCGAGCAGGTATAAGCAGTTTCCGGTTTGGTTTGTGAAAATTGAATGTATATAGACAGGTGAACAAGCAAGTTGCATGATAACTATCTATTGATTTTGAATATAATTCTTATGTGCAGTCTTTTTTTTTTTTTTTTTTTTTTTTTTTTTTTTTTTTGTGCAGTCTTAAGAGAACTTAAGCCTAGGTTACATTTGTCCCGATAATCGTACGATTGTTTGGTCTGCGATTTTCTCTATGATTTTTTAGATATCGTAGGAGATTGTGGGCTACGACGTATGTGTTTACAATTCATACGGGCATCGTGCGATTTTTTGATCTGCCATTTGTCGACGTTCTCATACAAAAACGCACTTCTTGGCGATCGTACGTTAATCGTATGTCTCCGCAGATAGTACGTAGATATCGAACGGATCCCGTGCGTTGTCCGTACGGAGTCCCTATACGTTTTGATACAAAACGCAAGGAGGCCGCACGATAGTCGTAGGGTCTCTGCAGACTGTTAGTGGATATAGTACGGAGTCCCTTGGACTTCTGACTGATGCCTCGGTTACATTTGGCCTACGATTAGCTTGCGATGATCGTACGATGCCATTTATTGCATTTTCGTGCGGCCTCCACAGGGTGACCTTACGATGTCCCTACGGCTCTACGACTTCCTACGATTTCCGTAGCCTCTACGATCTTGTAATAGTCTGCACTATTACAAATTTTAAAATTGTAAGACCGTAGCCCGTAGACACGTCGTAGGGCATCATACGGGCACCGTACGGATACCCTGCGATAATCGAGAGGTCACCGCACGATTTTTTATGATAATTTGGGAACAAAAATCGTACATCGATCGTAGAGAGGCCGCAAGGGGTCATACCTAGTAGGTTACATTGGCCCCGATCATTGTACGATTTTTCGGTCCGAGATTTCCCTAAGATTTTTTAGACATCGAATGTGATCATGGTCTACGACGTAGGTGTTTACAATTCAACGGGCATCGTTCGATTTCTTGTTCTAGCTTTATTCGATGTTCTGAGTCGGAACCGTTTGGAGATCGTAGGGAAATCAAAGGGTCTCCGCACACTTTAAGTTGAAATCGTATGGAGCCCGTGTGATGTCCGTGAGGAGTCCTTACGATTTCTTGCGGTCTCCCTACGATAGCCGTATGATGTTAGGTGTCCGTCCGTCTTTTGCGTACCAAACGTGTACAACCTCACAGTACACCATGGCAAGGAAACACCACAGCATTATACAGATGAGGAAGACGAACCTGGAGAGAAACAAGCCGCATGCACTGAACGACAGAATCGTGCAGTTTTTCGAAGACCGGCCTTACTTCTACGATATATGTTTGTTAAGTCGAAAATGAGAACGGGTCTGATTTTTCTTCATGTGCCCCTTTAAAGACACACTCGGATCACGAAATATTGTTGCTGATGGTGTTTCCGTTTAGCGGGACATACTTTTGAATTTACATAGGGAACACGCAGATAGTTTAATATTTAATCTGCTCAGACGATCGTTTTCAATGAGGCTTGTGGCGCCTATTGAAACCTAATGGTGAAATGCAACCATATCCCATAAAAATGCACATCAATCACAGGGCGGCCGCACGATAAACGTGCGGACGCCGTAGTATGTCCGTATGATGACCGCACGATTTCCGTACGATTTTAATAAACTTGCGATATAACCGTACGGATGCCGTACGATCACCCTAAGGTCTACGATTATCCTACTATTGTAGTCCCAAAATTATCATAAAACCGTGCGGTGACCGCACGATCATCGCAGGGTTTCCGTAAGGCGCCCGTACGATGATGCTACCTACGACGTGTCTACGGGCTACGGTCTTGCGATTTTTAAAATTTGTAAAAGTGCAGACTACTACAAAATCGTAGAGGCTACGGAGATCGTAGGAAGCCGTAGAATCGTAGGGGCATCGTAGGGTCACCCTGCGGAGACCGCACGAAAATGCAAAAAATGGCATCGTACGATCATCGCAAGTTAATCGTAGGGCAAATGTAATCTAGGCTTTAAATCTGCTGGTATAAATCAAAACTAGAGCGACGAAATGCACTAGGAAACTAGATTTTCATGTTCAAAGATATGTCATCCATAGTTCCTAATTTTGACAATTTTTGTCTTTATGATAAGTTTTTATATATTATGTCAGTTAGTGAACTGGACATGATACCAATTGTTGTCCTGTATGTAGATAATTGTTTAAAGATTAGGCAATATCAGGACTCCAGTCAACATTCAGGTACATTAGTTTTCAACTAGATTTATTTGACATTTTATGGACATAATAAAAATACATTTATACACTGTTACGGCTGCACTGCCAAGTGTAATGGTATGTCACACTTACATAAGTCATATTCATAGTATAGTTTTGTACATCGTAGAATGCAAATGTAAATGTAGTGTACATGTAGTTGTCATTTTTCATCTTGTATGTATGTTATATGTTTCTGTCATAATCCTGTATGTTTTGGATTGAATGCAGATTAAATTTTGAATCTTTGAATCTTTGAATCTTTGTTAAAAACTTGGATATTTCACTGTTTTCACGTCACTTTTTCGGCCAGATTCTCACGTTTACCCTATACTTTGAACATTTGTGTCATAGGAACTTTCTGATGAAAATGTTCACTTAATTTCCATTTTGAAAATCATGTGTTTCGATATGCGCAAATGATTATAATTCTAATAGTCGTTCTTGTTTTAAATATTACACAAAATGGTACAAGAAGCGCTAGTAATTTGATTAAGTATAGATTCTTAGTCTGTTTGTCAACCCCTATAATCGAGTAGCGAATAAAATTGATAGAGAGGTATGTAAAAGGCATTGATAGAAAGGGGTTACAAATGGAAAAGAAACAGAGGGATACAAATGAAATTGATAGAGAGGGATGCAAAATGAGTTGATAGAGCAGAATGCAAATGGAATTTATAGAGAAGGTACAAGTAGGCAATGATCAGGAAATGGCCCAAGAAATTCCCACTCCATAACCGAGGGGTGGGAAAAAAACTAAAATGATACTTAGGTACTTATACCAAGAAAACATATCGTAAGCCGAGTGAGCAACTATTCCCCAATAGGCGGCCACTTAGTTACTCGAACTGAACTAACAATATAAAAACTTATTTCATACTTAGCAGTGAAATTAATGTATATCAAAAATGGATAAAAGTGATATTTTCACTGCAGAATTGATATTGATATTTTCACTAGTGATTGATATCAGCCGATATTTTCACTGTAGAGTTTGGATTACTTCTGACGTTTCCATTCACTTGACGTCATTAAATGTGCCTCACTTCAGAAATTCAAATGCCTATAACTCCGTTATTTACGAACGAAAACATAAAGTGTGGGTAATCATTTTCTTAGTTAGAACATTAGGAACAATGTGGTACCAAAATTATTTGTGTTTTCAAAAATGTTTGGTTTTTGCATTTTCACCGCCTGCTTTGTGAATAGGAAAATGCCCGTGTATTGTATAAAATAAAAAGAAAATTTACTTTTTATCGGTAAATACCAAATATATTTCATCCCGTGACTTGAAAACATCTAAATTTTCACTCGTGCTAAGCACTCGTGAAAATTTTGATGTTTTCAACTCACTCGAAGAAATATATTTGGTATTCACCTCAAAAAAGTAAATATCCTCTATGTACATAAGGCTCAAACAGCACAAAAATTCGACTCCAATACACAAAACAACTAGAACCACAACAGAAGTATCGCCTTGGAACGATCAGTAATATAAAATTACTGGGGGGGGGGGGGGCTTAAACCGGTTTTACAGGCGCATAACCTCACCCTCATCCCCTGCAGTGGTTCACAACATTTCAGATTTAGTTGTTCGGTCCTCGTGGTGAATCTCTAACTAGTCAATGAATCATCAAGGACAAACGAAAAAAAAATCATGATAATCACTTTGAATCAAAAACGAGGACTCAAAAAACTTATAGTGCTAGTACTACTTTTTATTGCATAAAGGCCTATCCGGTATAACCATTGATATAAACGACGATTATTTAATGATTTATATGAGACTTTTTACACTATTATATGCCGACGACACAGTACTTATGGCAGATAGTCCCGAGGAATTACAAAACTGTCTAAACCATTTTTCGACATATTGTCAAAACTGGAAACTACAAATAAACATTAACAAGACAAAAATTCTAATTTTTGGATCTCGTAAAAAACCTAATTTCCAATTTAAGATTGACGATACAATTATTGAAATAGTAGATAGGTATAAATATCTTGGCATCGTATTTTCTCAATCTGGCAGTTTTCTTAATGCTAGAAAGCATATAGTTCAACAAGCCAAAAAAGCCATGACTCTATTTTATATTAAAACAAACAATTTAGATATTCCGCTTGACCTACAGATAAAACTTTTTGATCATACAATATTACCGATTTTAACATATGGTTGTGAAGTTTGGGGTTATGAAAATATTGCAATAATTGAAAAAGTACATAACGATTTCCTGCGAAGAATCACTGGGGCTAGAAAGAGCACACCTTTATATATGATTTATGGAGAACTTGGTCGCTACCCCATCGAAATAAGTATTAAAACTAGACTAATTGGCTTTTGGAACAGGATGATTCATGGCAAAGAAACAAAATTATCACTTTCATTGTATCAATGTTTATTGCACTCAAATAATACTGTATCTAAATGGGTTCGTAAGGTTAAGAATATTCTGTCTGAAATTGGACGACCTGATATATGGAGACAGCAATATACCTTTCATCTTCTATCACTTAGCAGCCACACAAAGAAAATACTTATTGACCAGTTTAAACAAAGTTGGCGCGGAAAAGCATCCCAATCACAGAAAGCTCTTACTTATTTTAATTTCAAAACAGAGTTGTATCTAGAGCAGTATTTTATTACTCTTCCACGTAGGTCCTATATACTCCTTTTTAAGTTACGAACAAGTAATCACAAATTACCAATTGAAGTAGGCCGCTGGGATGGTACATTACTTGATGAAAGAACGTGTAACCTATGCCCTTTGAATGATTTGGGCGACGAGTATCATTTTATTTGTAAATGTCTTTTTTTCTCAGAACCTAGAGCTAAATATATAACACCATTTTACTCAAATCGACCAAGTATGTTCAAATTTTGTCAGCTCCTTAACAGCAATGACGCTAAGCTTATTAGAAACCTTTGCCGTTTTATAAAAATTATTTTGCATGAATTCAATTAATATAGTTAATATAATACCTACTATCACTGGATTTATTAAGAAATGTATGTGTATGATTGTTGCGATTTAATTAATCTGTTTGTTTATCAATGGAAAATTTCATACGCCATGTTTATTACAATTTCGACATTGTTTGTAAAGGTGTCTGTTCTCTAACTCATGGGTGGAATGCCCCTTACACACAAACCAAAGAAGCATCAATTAACGCACCAATTACTTTTAATATTATATGGATTATGGCGGCGCTTTATTTTGATGTTTTTGTAATTTTTTCTGCATAAGATTCCTGTGAAGCGGTTAAAGTTGCTGTACCCTTCTCCCTTGAACTTTCGCTTTCGGTACCAAGACGAGAAGGTGATATGGCAGCTGTATCCCTAGACATTATGTGTATTGTAAATATATTCAAATATTGTTCATTAGTTATGTCCAACCTGTATACTGTATACCTATACTGTAATACTATAAATATTATTATTTCATTTCAATGTTCTCTCTCTCTCTCAATCTCTCTCTCTGTCTGTCTTCTTCTTTTTCTTCTTCATACATCCTCGGCTTCTTTCTTTTCTCCTTCATCGGCTCCTCTCTCTTTTCCTTTCTCTCTCTCTTTCTGTTTCTCCTATTATATAAGTAATTATTACATACCACATTTAACAAAAATAACACTATTATACTTTTTATATAAAGAAGAACACATAAATATACATGTGCATTTGCTGTCTGTGTTGACATTCAGGGAATTCATAGGCATGTTTTGTCCATCCCTCTTCTTACTATTTATGACCTATGGACGAATTTTCAACATATATATATTTTTTTAATTGTAAATGTGTTTGTTATTGTATATGTGCCTCATCCTTTTTGCAAAAATGTTTAAAATGTTTTTGTAAAGCCGTTCTACGAATGATGGCTCTTTGAAATAAAGTTAATTTTCATGATTTAAACTGAATGTATTTTGACAAAATTGTATAAAACAGTATAAAACACCCCCAACAAACTAGACATGTTTCAAGTGTGTGTGTGCGTGAGTGTGTGTGTGTGTGTGTGCGTGAATGTTAAGACTTACTACATTAATTTACAAAAATCCTGCCATCATATCTGTTTGCTTTGTTTTGTAGTGTACATGTATGTTCCTCTTATGTCTTTGCAAGACCTGAGTGTAAATAAAGTGTATGTTCTGTTCTGTTCTGTTCTGTACTATAAGGCAAAAACTTGAGAAACGAAAAAATCATGATAATCACCTTATGAATCAAAAACGAGGATATATATATATATATATATATATATATATATATATATATATATATATATATATATATATATATATATATATATATATATATATATATATATATATATATATATATATATATATATATATATATATATATTTTTTTTTTTTTTTTTTTTTTTTTTTAATTCAGTTTTACGTCCCTTTCAAGATTATTTCAGCTCATATGATACGCAAACAGAACTTGGCTTGTCTCACATGTGGCCAGAGCTGGGCTCGAACCCACACCAGACAGCGGTGAGATGATCGAGACGGGAGCCGCAGAAAAAAAAATAATAATAAAAAAAAAAATAAAACGAGGATTCAAAAACTTATAGTGCTGCTATATGCTTTGAATGAAGACATTGATCATAGGTCGGTTAGAACTGTTGACATACAGTATGTATATGCAACGCATTTTAAGTGTACGCGGGGGTCACTTTTCTACGAAGATTTTCAAATCATTTAAAGATGCACTGTCTGAAATCTGAACTTTTTTTTTTTTTTTTTTTTTTTTTTTTTTTCATCAGATTCTTTCATAGCATCCAGCAGGACTCCAGTCAACATTCAGGTACATTAGTTTTCAACTAGTTTTATTTGACATTTTATGGACATAATAAAAATACATTTATACACTGTTACGGCTGCACTGCCAAGTGTAATGGTATGTCACACTTACATAAGTCATATTCATAGTATAGTTTTGTACATCGTAGAATGCAAATGTACTGTTAATGTAGTGTACATGTAGTTGTCATTTTTCATCTTGTATGTATGTTATATGTTTCTGTCATAATCCTGTATGTTTTGGATTGAATGCAGATTAAACTTTGAATCTTTGAATCTTTGAATCCATAGATTCTATTGCTTTACCACGCGTTTGCTGAATAAGAATTAGGAAAAGCTCCTAATCTGCCGAAATCATCATTTTGTACCATTTATCCAAGACCTCATCCTACAATAAATGCTATCCCCGGTATGATTATCAATAAGGCATAAAAATGCATATAAATGCAAACGTAATCCTCGATTTTGCTAATCTGGATGGTTCTATTAATTTCAGTTTTCATTTTCAGAACAACTTAAGTAAGTTTGAATCTTCTCTGACAAAGTTTAAGGCGATAATGAAGAAAAATCTGCTGATTACATGTATATGCTGAAAATAAAAAAAGAAAAGTTTTTGACTTGGAAAGGAGGCTCAAGCCTAGGTTACATTTGCCCCGATCATCGTACGATTTTTCGGTCTGTGATTTTCTCTACGATTTTTAGACATCGTAGGAGATCGTGGGCTACGACGTATGTGTTTACAATTCATACGGACATCGTGCGATTTTTTTATCTGCCATTTGTCGACGTTCTCATACAAAAACGCAAGGCGATCGTACGGTAGTCGTATGTCTCCGCAGATAGAACGTAGATATCGTACGGATCCCGTGCGTTGTCCGTACGGAGTCCCTATACGTTTTGATACAAAACGCAAGGAGGTCGCACGGTAGTCATAGGGTCTCTGCAGACTGTTAATGGATATCATACGGAGTCCCTTGGACTTCTGACTGATGCCTCGGTTACATTTGGCCTACGATCAGCTTCCGATGATCGTACGATGCCATTTTTTGCATTTTCGTGCGGCCTCCGCAGGGTGACCTTACGATGTCCCTACGATTCTACGACTTCCTACGACCTCCGTAGCCTCTACGATCTTGTAATATTTATTCTGCACTATTACAAATTTTAAAATCGTAAGACCGTAGCCCGTAGACACGTCTTAGGGCATCATACGGGCACCGTACCGATACCCTGCGATAATCGAGCGATCACCGCACGATTTTTTTTATGATAATGTGGGAACAAAAATCGTACAGCGATCGTAGGGAGGCCGCAAGGGGTCATGCCTAGTAGGTTACATTTGCCCCGATCATAGTACGATTTTTCGGTCCGCGATTTCCTTACGATTTTTTAGACATCGAATGTGATCATGTGACGTTGGTGTTTACAATTCATACGGGCATCGTTCGATTTCTTGTTCTAGCTTTCTTCGATGTTCTGCGTCGGAACCGTTTCAAGATCGTAGGGAAATCAAAGGGTCTCCGCACACTTTAAGTTGAAATCGTACGGAGCCCGTGCGATGTCCGTGAGGAGTCCTTACGATTTCTTGCGGTATCCCTACGATAGCCGAACGATGTTAGGTGTCCGTCCGTCTTTTGTGTACTACCAAACGTGTACAACCTCACAGTACGAGGGATGTTCTTTAATTCTTGTCATCGACTCGTTTTCTCCTAAACCATCATCTTTACCAGAAGAAAACTACTTGGTAGATATAGATAGGTTCTTTGCGATTTTGAAATCACCCACCGATTTTAAGATGATACAATTAATCATGGCAAAATGAGTCTCTAAAGGGAGACACCTCTATGACACTGCATACACGTGCTTCAGCCAGTCACAACAAAAGGCATAATAATGTTTGAATTTGAACGGTTAGAAGAACAATTTTATACTTGCGGAATCTTCATTACCTTGCTAACACATAGGCGAAAAGTTATTTTCCTAAAACAGAAATTGCAATTTTTACGCGAACTGTAACATAACACTACACCTGTTTGTTATGAATAATTTAGTTGAAAGAAGCTCGGTATAGAGGTTTCAGAGCCTCATAATTTCATTTCCAGATTATGACTGATCCAAAACTTTTAATGCTGATTTGTTCCAGACCTTTGCTTATTCCGCTGAAAAAAGTTTTGGATTGTTCATCCTCTAAAACCTTGATTTATGAGTTGTAACATTTTGAAAAATAACACAAAATTCCTTTGAAAGAGTCGTCCATACCACAATATAATCATGTGCTAATAGCACTACAACGTCCCAAATTCTATTTACTTGATATGTTTAAGAAGCGTTTTGGTAGACGTTTTCAATCAGAAAATTTGACTGGGATTCTATCACGATAGAGACGAACAGCTCCTCTAGAATTAGTGCGTCTGCTTTACCTTAAACCTGTCGTAAATGTTAAATTTTCAGTTTAGCAATTTACAGCGAATATCCATTTTGGCCATTTTAGACAAAATTAAGATATTAACAATAAATTTGATATATTCACCAGACAATCCAATTTGAAAAATATGAAAATATTGAAATGCGTTACTTGTGCAGTGATTTTTAATGACGTATATATATTCAAATCATTATTACGTCGCAAAGCAGGGCCAATAATTCCATACAGTAAATGTGAAAACATTCTACAAAAGTGTTTTCTGATGCTCACATGAATAGCAAATTTATTTGTAAAATGGAAGTGTGCCTATATTTAGTTTTGCTAATGTTATACACGGTGGGTAGCCTTAACGGAATCTACGGGATCAAATCGCCTTTTCCGGCGCCTACGGGATCAGCAACGGAGTATACGGGAATTTTATTTATTTTTACACAAGGTTGCTTTCTTTCCGAGGTAGTTTCGTACGAAAATAATCAGGAAAGACATAGAGTAAGTATTGCACGGGACTTTTAAAAAATCGCACAAAATTTTGATCAACATTGTGATTTAGTGCAGTATGATGCGTTTGCGTGCGTGGCAATTTATTTGCTGCGATCGTGGTTGTAAAATGACGGACCGTCCCTAAAATGCATTATGCTGAGCTTCTATATTCCGGCTTCCTAGTAAGTTCGCCTTTATTTTGAATAGAACGATTCCTAGTTCAATTTCTTTATGTATTGACACAATAGTTTGTGGTCAAAATAAAAGAATTTGCCCACAAATCTAATCAAAGAAGGACCGGCACCTAGGGGAATCTGGCACCACAGCCTAGGGGATTTTTTTCCATTATAAGTATATGGAGATTTGTTTTTAAATGCTAAATGGCAGCTAACTCCGAACTCCGTTTTCTGCTCTTCTCAAGGGTGGTTTTCACCTTTTTTGGTACGTGTCTTAGTTCACTGTAGGTCGGTCTGATAGTTAGTATGGGAGAACAGGGAAGTGTAAGGGAGGTATATTACACTTCCCTGGGGAGACCAAATGAGCAATGTTCAGGTGTTCAAGTTTTCTCCTCTCTAGGGCGAAAATCAAAGCATTTTTCTCTTGTTGGGACCCGGAAAGGATAGGCCTATATTGTAACTGGAATAGTGGTCTATGTGTACAATAACCACAAAGCTAGCAAGCCTATTATAAATACCCAGGTAAATACCTTTTTATCGGAAATTGTGGGATTTGCAGGGGTATACTTTTGCTCTAAGATCCACATAATGCATATTGTACAGAAATACAAAAAATAAGATTGTTTTTGTCGCCATATACCAATGCAATGTTATAATTGTATAAATTTTCATTTTGTACACAATTCCCTGAGGATCCGGTGCCAAATGATCCCGTTATGGCCGGTGCCATAAAACGCATGTTTCTGCTGGATCCCGTAGGATCCGTTCCACCACGAACTCTTTTGAACGATCACTAATTTGTGCTATATGCGTCAGATAAAGGACAAGAATGTAGTATTTACCTTTATTTAAGGAAAGTATATAACAACAGTCTACGTTCTGATCAACTTTCCCGTCTTCGATTGGTAAAAGCAATAAAATTGATTCTTTAAAGGCCCTTTCTGTAGCCTGTAGACATGCAGGGTGGGGAAAAGTACCGTTTTTGAACAGGTTCAGTGTCTCGAACTGCAGTTTTCTGTACAAAAGTAGTATGCCTGATTTGTTCCGGGTCCCGTGAAATAGAATATACAATAATGTTACTTTTTGTCTCGAAAAAATCTTCCGCTGAAGTAGCGTTCATGGCCAACTTCATCAAAAGAATTCCCGTAGACTCCGTTGCTGATCCCGTAGGCGCCGGAAAAGGCGATTTGATCCCGTAGATTCCGTTAAGGCTACCCACCGTGACAACTTATTTGCAGTGGATTCACGGTGGGTAGCCTTAACGGAATCTACGGGATCAAATTGCCTTTTCCGGCGCCTACGGGATCAGCAACGGAGTCTACGGGAATTTTACAAAAGGTTGCTTTCTTTCAGAGTTAGTTTCACGCAAAAATAATCAAAAAATACATAGAGTAGATCTAAGTAGTGCACGGGACTTTTAAAAATTCACACAAAAATTTGATCAGCATTGTGATTTAGCCTCCTGGTACCATTTCTCGAACGGGACCAACTCTCGACCAATAATTTGATTTACACTAAATAAAACATAAACTCTGGTCCACAAGAAAACAATTTGGACAGGTTTTCTTCGTCAGTCAATGGGCGACGAAACAGGCACAGTGCCAAGTGACAGCCTCGTTTTGGATTTCCCAAGCAGACGATGGAAACCGTCCAAAATCAAAGCAAAATGCATCTACTCTGATTGTCTGAAAAAAATTCTTTGCTCAAAAACATGAATTCCTGAATTCCATTTTATTTTCTATCTCATGCCAGAAGCTATCTTCTATGTATTCAAATCAATTTTGGACGAATGAAACACACCTAGCGTCTTCTAGCTTTACATATGTTTGTTTACAACCCTGTGAAAATACAGTGTCCGTGAAAATCGCATGAGCAACAAGAACGTTTTTCTTTTGTTACTGGTACTACCTCCCATTCCTAGTGGCTCTCCCTAGTGTGATCACTTGTTTAATCCCAAAACATCAAATAGAAATTGGCTAAGTCTGCTCAGTTTTGGTGCTGGCAAAAATACAAGGAAACAAAGTGTAGTAAGAGACCAGTGTTTAGGTTGGACCTACTCATGATGACCTACGTGGTAACATGCCTGCATTTTACCATATAATCTTACATTTAAATACCTCCTGGGTGACTACACACTGTTTTTCCCTGATTCCCTTGCATTATTATATATGAAAACGAGCTCAAATAGTCTGTTCGAGAGTTGGTTCCATTAACTGAAGGAAACATGATTTTTAGTGGTGATGCAACGGACCGTGCTGTGCACGCGCCATATGACGTCACACATAATTCAGTGATTTTTTTCAGCATTTTGGGAACGGTACCAGTACTGGATCAATTGGAAAAAGTAGCCATATTTTAATGTCAATTGGGACAATCAGCGACCTTTATCTAAAGACCATAGGTGTTACAGTATTCTGTTTTAAAAAAGTAACCAAAGACTGGAAGCATGAAAATAAGTGTTATTCCTTGTTACAAATGTCAGATTAATTGACCATTTGGTGGTTTTAACAGTACATGTATAAATTGTGGTTGCAGTTGTGAGCCTGATTGGTAAATTTTCTCAGATTGGGAATTTTGAACCATGCATTTGGGAAAAAAAGATACTTTTTGCCATTGGGAACGACTCCTAAAACCGGAGTCAGTTTTTTAGCGAAAAAAAATCACTGTAATTTAATAGGTCATTGACGTTGGCAATGTTGTGTCTACAAAATCTGGGGATTAAATTAATTTTATTTCATGTTCTAAGATTATTGCATGTAACAATGTTATAAAAGTGGTTCGAGATATGGTACCAGGAGGCTAGTGCAGTATGGTGCTTTTGCGTGCTTGACAATTTATTTGCTGCGAGTGTGGTGTAAAATGACGGACCGCGCCTAAAATGCATTATGCTGGGCTTCTATATTCCGGCTTCTTAGTAAATTCGCCTTTATTTTGAATAGAATGTTTCTTAGTTCGATTTGTTTATGCATTGACACAATAGTTTGCGGTCAAAATGAAAGAATTTGCCAAAAAAATCTAATCAAAGAAGGAACGGCACCTAGGGGAATCTGGCACCGCAGCCTAGGGGATTTTTCCCATTATAAGTATATGGGGCTATGTTTTCAAATGCTAAAGGGCAGTTAACTCCGAACTCCGTTTTCTGCTCTACTCAAGGGCGGTTTTCCCCTTTTTCGGTGCGTGTCTTAGTTCGCTGCCGGCTCGGATCCAATTATTTTGGATCTGAGCTGCAGGTCGGTTTGATAGTTAGTTTGGGAGAACAAATGAGCGTTGTTGGATCATGATGTTCAGGTGTTCAAGTTTTTCTCCTCTTTTGGATGAAAAGCCATTTAGGTTTTTTTTCTTTTGGGGACCCTGAAAGGATAGGCCTATATTGTAACTGAAATAGTGGTCTATGGGTACCATAACCGCTAGAGAACCATACTTACTAGTCTACAGCGTCCTAATATCAAATCCGTTGTCGTTATCGTAATTTGTGTCAGGCAGTTACATGTACTCGGTCGCATAGGGTTCAGTGCAACATGATTTAACAAATCGGAGAGCATTTATATCGTACAGGATATTAACCGCAAGGCTAGCCTATTATAAATACCCAGGTAAATACCACTTTATCGGGAATTGTGGGATTTGCAGAGGTATACTCTTGCTCAGAGATCCACATAATGTATATTGTACAGAAATACAAAAAATACTTGATCGTTTTGTCGCCACATACCAATGCAAGGTAATAATTGTAATTTTCATTTTGTACACAATTCCCTGAGGATCCGGTGCCAAATGATCCCGTTATGGCTGGTGCCATAAAAACGCATGTTTCTTCTGGATCCCGTAGGATCCGTTCCACCACAAACTGTGTTGAACGATAACTAATTTGTGCTATATGCGTCAGATAAAGAACAAGAATGTAGTATTTACCTTTATTTAAGGAGATTATATAACAATGGTCTAAGTTCTGATAGATGTTCCCGTCTTGATTGGTAAAGGCAATCAAATTGATGCTTTAACTGCCCTTTCTTTTAGCCTGTAGACATGCAGGGTGGGGAAAGGTACCGTTTTTGAACAGGTTCAGTGTCTCGAACTGCATTTATCTGTACAAAAGTAGTATGCCTGATATGTTCCGGGTCCCGTGAAATAGAATATACAATAGCGTTACTTTTCCTCTCAAAACAATCTTCCGCTGAAGTAGCGTTCGTTGTCAATTTCATCAAAAGAATTCCCGTAGACTCCGTTGCTGATCCCGTAGGCGCCGGAAAAGGCGATTTGATCCCGTAGATTCCGTTAAGGCTACCCACCGTGTTATAGCATTTTCTATACTTGTGATCGAAATTTTATATTGTAAATTAATTGGAAAACAAGGATAGCTTTTAAAAAAGCTAGAAGCGGCTCGTTTAGCATTTTGTATTATTACCACACCATTTTGGAAATCTATACATTTTTTAAACAAATAAACTTGTATGCTAGTGGTTTCTGAGAAAACAAATTTGTTATTTTGATGTGCATGAGCTCAAGATTACTCTCACACTGATCTCATGAGAATTAGTCGTAAAGTAAATGTGTGTGTGTGTGTGTGTGTGTGTGTGTGTGTGTGTGTGTGTGTGTGTGTGTGTGTGTGTGTGTGTGTGTGTATGTGTGTGTGTGTGTGAGAGAGAGAGAGAGAGAGAGAGAGAGAGAGAGAGATTCCGTTACACTTTTATAGGCTAGAAACGGCTCTGTGTGCATAAACATAATGGACAACTGGGATAAAAAATATGTTGATTTCCGACCCACACTAATCAGTCATTAAGTAGGCATAAGCCTCAGTACTGCTTGCAATGAAATAGCTATAGAAATTAGAGGTGTTTCGGAGGCGAACAGACACGGCCCAATGCATGGAAGTCGTGTACATGGTTTACTTGGTGTGAATTGTGTCAGTTGATCACGGTGCGAGACCTTCTGCTTGCGGTTTGCCAGATGGTTTTTCTTGTGGACCTCCCGTTTTCGTACCACCCACTTATATTAGCTGAAATTATCTTAAAAGGGACATAAAATTGAATTAAAAAAGAAAAAAAAAAAGGCCGAGTGGACTTGGTTAGACGGAAATGTAAAAACGCAGAGATGACCTGCTTCCTGGATTTCCTGTTCGGTAATTAGTCGACCCTTACGGCCCCGATATCAGCATACGCAAAATGGTCTACATCCGAACTTTGCTTAAAAGAAAAATGATGATTGGCTGGATTTCATTAAACCAATCACTGCTAACGTTTAAAACATCACATGTTTTCGGCTTACCCGATGACTTATTAGTGTAGATCGGAAACCAACCTGTGTAGTCATGCGGAGTGTTCGGTTGACTCTTTCAAAGTTATCGTTCTTGAGAACGAGAGACTTTAGAAAACCAATATTTACCAGGGCGATTTTCTACCTGGTACAATATATTGGATAAATGGAACAGCCGTCGGTATCGATTTTTCAACCAACGGTAATTCTGAGTTTTATCACATGACATTCCGTTCAAGACAGTCGTCAATATTACAGTTAAAGTGTTAGTTTAGCAAAGTTGTTAGTTTAGCAAAGTCCTACTTTCAGTCGCTTTTCAACAAGCCTTACCTTACGAACAAAAAATAAGTTTATGGTGGGTTATAATCCATTTTCACTCTTCTTTCGATTAGCGAAAACAATTTTTCAAAATATTACAATATCTGATAAATATCCACGACAAAAGAAGTTGAGGTAATTTACACATCTATTTTAAGTCGCTTTTAGCGAGTCTGATATTTTATGACACCCGATCAATGAGGTCATGCTGGTACACACGGCGTGTCACAAGAAATTAAATCGGCTAGACTGAAAGACAAATTTATCAGGTATGCACTCATGAAAATAAATAGAAAATATGCAAACGCTGTAAAAATTATTCCATGTCAAGCATAAGCAAGGTGTGTTGTTAGTTCCGCAAACTCGTTTTCACCTTGCTAAAATCAGTACGTTTAGTTGATGCGGTTCAAATACAACTAATTGACGTCCCAGACAACAGCTGTGGTCATGTTAGGACAATGCTGCTAGTTTATGGGACTTCTACAAAAATGATGGAATGTCATAAGTGTCGAGACGTGGTGATGAGGGGCGGGAGGGGGGTGGGGGGAGTAAAGCGCAGCCCCGGAGACTGGTGGCAATGAGGAACAGCAGCTTGGTTAATTGGAGCTTTTCTAATGTACAACACAATGGGGTAGGGGCTTGAATATCTGCATATAAGTGTACTAAGATACATTTACAAATTAAATAAAGGGCATAAACATAATATATATATATTATTGTAGGCTATATGCATGTGTATACTTAATGCTGAATAAATTTATTTGTATTTTATAAACGTAATTAATTTTGAAAAACAAAAATGACTTGTGCACAATAGGTAATAGGTATGAGTACTTTGATTTGGCCATTTTTAGGTCCCGTCCCCATATGACCTTAGCTGTTGGTGGTCCGTTAAACCCCAAATCAACGAAAAACGAGGCTCCTAAATTACTAGAACTGTTGATAGTGTCAAAATTAGGGACTGAAAATTGAGATTCAAGCGAACGTAAGTTGTTCTGTCACATGCAATGTAAATTTATGTTTCATGTCAGCGTATGTGGAATGTTGGGCGCATCTTTGTAAGTCCCTCTCGGTTTGAAATATCAAACATATCTTCTTAAATGTCAAGAGGTAGTCGTTTACATACAGCAACAAGTAGTGTAACAAATACTCATCATATGGCCCAGGCACATGCTGATAATATTGTCTTATACGCTCTTTAGACGAAAACAATAATTTACAATTTAGTATAAGGAAAGATGGTGATAAGCATGTGTGTTTCTGGCATGTTTAGAGCTCAAAGTCGGCAGTACTGGCACATTTTTGTAACTATTGTACCCAAAAGGCGATGCTATCAAAGTTATCTCGTGAAAATTTATATTTCGATAGCTTCGGTTTCTGAGACGGAATTTTGCGAACGTTGTAATAACGTTGAAAGTTTAACA
Source organism: Rugalucina vietnamica (assembly GCA_964017185.1). NCBI lineage: Eukaryota > Metazoa > Mollusca > Bivalvia > Lucinida > Lucinidae > Rugalucina > Rugalucina vietnamica. The sequence goes on from OZ024870.1 coordinate 66,785,169, forward strand.
TGGTTCATTGATTTTTTTTCTATATCTTATGAGTTATTTGAGAAAGAAAGTACATATAATGCACCTCATTATAGCTTCCTTTGACTATTTTATGCACAAAAGGCAGTTTGCAACTCTTCTGTACATGTTTATTTCACTGACCTAATAACATTTGCGGAACTAGACACAGGTTTGCGGATCTAACAACAGCTGGTGCCCCTACATTTACGCTTCCAGAATCAAAACGGAAGACGCGAATTCAAAAACCTAATCTGCATGTGAAAGGATATAGATTTTTTAATATGCTCATGCCAAACCATTTTTGATATATGCAGTAGTAATGTCAGGATACCCCGACGACGAGAAGTGTTTGCGGAACTAGACATTTTACTGTACGACTGTGTTAGAGTCAAAGTGTTCGGTATTTTTCGTAGGTTCCCAGCCAAAATCCTATCGTATATTCGGCTCGTCGAGACGAGCCGAAACAACGCAGTGTCATTACTGTGCACTGTTTTAGAATGCGATTACTGTAGGTTCCTGCGTCAGACAGCAACAAATTTGATACGAATCTGATCAGAAAAGATTGGGCTTTTACCACATATAAACAACATTTTCGTTGTTATTCCAAGGGAAAAGTAATCAAGCAAATGACAAGAATTAAAGAACATCCCTCGTACATCATGGCTCCCCCGAAAGGAAAAGGCAAGCGTTCAAAAAAGGAAACACCACATCATTATACAGATGAGGAAGACGAACCTGGAGAGAAACAAGCCGCATGCACTGAACGACAGAATCGTGCAGTTTTTCGAAGACCGGCCTTACTTCCACGATATATGTTTGTTAAGTCGAAAAATTCCGGTACCGGTTGGGAACGGGACTGAGTTTTCTTCATGTGCCCCTTTAAAGACACACTCGGATCACGAAATATTGTTGCTGATGGTGTTTCCGTTTAACGGGACATACTTTTGAATTTACATAGGAAACACGCAGATAGTTTTATTTTTAATCTGCACAGACGATCGTTTTCAATGAGGCTTGTGGCGCCTTTTGAAACCTAACGGTGAAATGCAACCATAACCCATAAAAATGCACAGCAATCACAGGGCGGCCGCACGATAAACGTGCGGAGGCCATAGTATGTCCGTATGATGACCGCACGATTTCCGTACGATTTTAATAAACTTGCGATATAACCGTACGGATGCCGTACGATCACCCTAAAAGGTCTACGATTATCTTACTATTTTAGTCCCAAAATTATCATAAAACCGTGCGTTGACCGCACGATCATCGCAGGGTTTCCGTGCCCGTACGATGATGCTACCTACGACGTGTCTACAGGCTACGGTCTTACGATTTTTAAAATTTGTAAAAGTGCAGACTACTACAAAATCGTAGAGGCTACGGAGATCGTAGGAAGCCGTAGAATCGTAGGGACATCGTAGGGTCACCCTGCGGAGACCGCACGAAAATGCAAAAAAAATGGCGTACGATCATCGCAAGTTAATCGTAGGGCAAATGTAACCTAGGCTTTAATGTTATGCTCTGTTTAGAATTCTGTATTAATAAGAATATCCAAAAGGGATCAAAATTGCAGACAGTGCGTCTTTAAATTACTTTGATATACAATGATATATATAGGAAAACCCCAACCGTCGCTCAATAACGTTTGCATTTTTTAGAAAAAAGTGTCTTGTACACCGAGCATTTGAGATAACAGTAAATTACGCATGTAATCATCATTTACATAAACTATAAAAAGATCATCGATCTTATACTAACGATGCTTAAACAATTTTAAATTGTCATTTAATTTTCAATCTGTCTGCGATTTAGAATGATTTAAAATGCTGTTTCATTATAATTTTCTTTAATTTCATAAGCATTCTAAAACTTCTTAAGGCAAAATATCTTTTTGATACTTGTAAAGGGATTTGCAAGAAAATTATATGGAATTACAAGATTACAGTCTGTTATTTCAAACCATTTTTTCATAAATATTAATTTTGAGATTGAAACAATAAAAATGATCGGTTTATGCGCATTTTATTGTTGCCTGTTTTGCACTGGATCATTCGAGATTCTTGATACTGATGCAAATGTTCACGATGGACAGTAACAGATCAATTACATCACCAAAGCTTTCTACATACCTATCTACAGTCTTTAAAGTTTGAGACCCCAAATTAAGCACAGATTTTGCCCATGACATAGTTTCTTAAATTGCTTCTTTAATGCTAACCTGCCACAAAGGGTTTTTAGTATGATACATGAGCCTCATTTCGAGAATACATGCCTCGTGGCTAACTAAATATGACCATCAAGTACCTATCTGTGCAAGAATTAAAACAAAAAGAACATTGAAAGTCAATGGCATTCTATTAAAGATACAAACCGGATGCATTTTCTAGAAAACAAATGCGCGTACAGGCTTACAACTTATACTGATCTGTGATTTCGTTGCGTCATAAAACAGATAGATTTACTCTAGACATAGCTCAATTTCTTTACATGTTAATATTATAGTATTATCAAACCATCACTACTAATTTTCCACTCCTTTCAGCCCTCCTTTTGTCTTGTAGAGAAAACGGTTCTTTTGAGATCCTCATTGCTATAATCATCTTGCTGTCGGTAAGTACATGCAATGTCACGTGACTGCAATTTCCGCTCTACTGGCTGCCGCCATAAGTCAAAATTCAATACTAATAACACGGTTGTCGCTTCGTGGATTGATATCTAGCGGACAGATTAAAGTTAAGCATCATTTATGACAAATTATTATTTCCAACCTTATAATAAAATTCTTCCTCTCCGACGGAACAAGGAATTAGTCTGCAAATCCCGGTAATAAAAAGTCTAAGAGAGCCGGCATATATTGAATCTTAGAATAAGCAAAGTTAACAGAATCCATAAGCCATATGGCACGTTTCTCAGAAAACTTTATGAAAACATGTTTTTCATTAAACGGATTAATATTGCAAACAATAGAATCGCGCTTGTTGTCAACAGGTAATGCACTGCAGGGTGAGGAAATCGCCATTGTCCAGGTTATGAGGGTAGATTTAAGTATTTTGCTATTCATCACGAATACGTAGCAGAATTGTTGTAGTCTGAGCTGGAAATAAAAAAAAAAAAAACACTCAAACAAAAGGTGGTTGAGAGATGAACTTGGACCAGTGTTTAGCATTTACAATATATACTCCTCAAAAGAAGTTTTGCACCATTTAGATTTTTTCATATTTTAAGTGACATTTTGACTGACAAATTTTAAACCTACATTTTTGAATTTGCACTGTCTGAAAGAGCTTGATAAAGTGTGTTATGAGACCAAAACAAGTTGCGGAAACGATTTTAAGTAAATAATCTACTGAAAAATGGAAAATCGAAAAAATTCCACCAAAATTAGAATGCCATGTAGTGTTAAGAACACATTTTTGTTTCAAAATTTACACTCAAGAGCTACAATGCAAATGATTAAGCCAAAAAGCAATTCAAAAAATCTCAAAATTTGGGTAAAAATGCATTTTTGACAAAATTGCAATTTTTGAGAAAAATACTTGAGAAAATGAGTAAAATCAAAATTCATTTCAATTTTAGATCACTATAAGATGTTTTGACACCAAAACCTACCGCCTATTTTCTTTCTGTTAAAGGCGATATCATGTCAAAGATGTTGCATGGCATGAGTATGTTTTTGATATTCAGCATTTTAAAAAGTCTGAATTTGGATGGGTTGAAAAGCAAAGCAGTACCTCCAGTTAAACATTAAGGGGTGCTGCATGCTGTGTTTGATGGAGAAACAACCCATTTTATTGGAGAGATGAGTTAATAAGCTTTATCTGAGACTTTAAAAAAACCTCAAAAATCGTTATTTTTGGTCAAAAAAAGCGTTTTTGTCAAAAAAAAAAAAAAAAAAAAAAAAAAAAAAAAAAAAAATCTTATGATTGCTTTTAGTATCTCGAGTGAGGATATGAGACGAACTCAGGCTTGGAAGCCCAGAAATAAAGATGTGGGCTTTTTGCTGCATCCCAAATTTTGGTGTTTTTAAAAACATGCATTTTTGCACATTCTAACTTAATCTTTTCAAGACAAATTATTGCTTTGTTATTCATCAAGTCCAGTCCTTTAAGATGGTATTAAGTTTTAAAAGTTTTTTGGAAACGATCTATACTAAACATTATTTTAAAATGAGAAAAATATTAACTGGTGCAAAACTTCTTTTGATGAGTATACATGTAGTTGCGACCCGGTACTAAGAAACGATACTACTAAGAAACGATACTGTTGAGACTTATTAAGCTCAGTTGTGAATACCGAATCCAGTTGCATGCAAATATGCAATGAGAGCCCCAAAAGAAGCAAGATATAGATTTAGAGCATTTTCGTATGCTGTTTAGATCATTTAATGGTATGCTTGGAATCCAACATCTCTGAAGATTTCACGTTGGCTTCGAAAAAACACTGCGCCCATTCGAAATGCCAGAAAAAGGTAGTAACCCCGGATCGGGGGCATTTTCACTCCCGATTGCTGTAGCTTCCGGCTTTTCGAATAGACACGGTGACTAGACTGTTTTATCCACTCGAAATGTAGGGATAAAAAGAGGGTAAAATAATAAAAACAAAAACACGTGTAGTCTGTGAAACAATTTACTGACTAGAGCAACATACTGAGTAAAAGTATTTTTATATCGTTAGTTGGTTTGTAACAACTTTAATAATGAACACATATCACCAAATCAGGGAATTTGATAATGAACACACATCACTAAATCAGGCAAGATATCAGTCAGAGAGCACAAGTAAAAATACAGAAAACACATACGGAATGCAATAACGACATGGTCTCCTTTAAAGTGATTGAAGCACACAAGAAACATGACATTTAGTATCAGCTTCTAAAAATCTGCGTTGAATTAAGAGCTACCGTATGCATTCTAATTAGCAGACATTTGGTAATTATGTCGATTTTCCGATTTGCAGGTAATGAAAGTGATCAGATTATTAAATCCAAGCATGGAGTTTATAATATACCACATTCATTCTAATAAGTGCACATGCTCCAATAAGAGCATCCCGGTCGTGTCCGAAAAACATTTGCATACATTCGTTCTATTTAGTGCACATGCTCCAATAAGTGTATTATCTGTTCTTTTACGAGAATGCATAAATCATTGTGATTTATGCACATTTTATTTGCAAGTAAATGACTTCAAGTGTGTTTCAAATCGCTAAAACTATCTAAGCAACACTTTATCGTTCACGATTGTTAGAAGCTGTTATCAGCTGACAATCATCCACATCGTGCTTTTAGCAACACAAAGCAACATCACTGCAATTTTATTTTACGAAGCCAAAAAAAAACACGTGCAATGATTGTGCCTTAAACAGCAGTCACACATTAGCGTATAAGCCAAACGCGCGCCGGGCGTGTTGACAAAAATGTAAAATTCAACATACGCCAGGAGCACGTCGGAGACACGTTAGAAGCGTGTTACACGCGCGTTTTGTACGTTGGTGCACGTCGCTGTAAGTCGCTGCGCGCTCAAGGCGCGTTTGGGCTCAAAAATTTCTTTAAACATGCTTAAAAATTTTCTAGAAGCTCGGCGTGTCCCGGGCGTGTGACTTAAAGTTTCCTGACATGCAACTTCAGTCTGCGATTGCTGACATAGTGACTATATAAAATCTGGTCTGTATCGCCGTACATGTCTATATACTGTGCCAAAATTCACTTTAAGCTTGAATTTTATTTCATTGAATCTTAATCTCAAGCTACACTCTTACCAACTCCTTGTTTTAATAAGGACTGAACATATTATCTCATTTTAACTTAACCATGTGTCTTAACAAACCCGCCAATTTTGAAAACAACTGTTTAATTATTTAATTCAAGGTGCTTTTAAATGTTTTAGACTCACTCAAATGATTCCTAGGCTTAGATTTTACTGATCCATTTGTAAATTATTGTTTTGTAATGGATTGAATATGTATATGTTCTATGTGTTCTATGAATGTATGATTCTGTATAATGAATGTTTAAATTGTGATAATAGTGTCTCGTAAGCCAATTATGGCTGGGTATCAACTCTTAGTCTTTAAAATGTTGTATATATATGTGATGTTGATATGTGACACTTTAATAAACTATTACTTACTTACTTATTAGTTTCGAATAAGTTCCACGCGCGATACAGGCGCGTTGAATACGCTTTGAACACGTTCGGCGAACGTTTGAGGCACGCTAGTGTACGCTACATGAGCGTTCCGATTTTATGAGATACTGCTTCAGTAGCGTGCCCCCAAGCGTGTGTGAGGCGCGCGTTGAACGTTTGCTGCGGCCCTGTAGCGCGTGCATAGCGTGTTTGAGACGTAACACAAACGTACTCCAAAATTTGAGATTTTTTATACGTCCGGCATACGCCTCAGGCACGCGCTACAGTGTGACTGATAATGCGAGTTAAAGGAACAAATACATTTTTATACGTCCAAAATCTTCAGCGTGTTGAGATTTTTTATACGCCCGGCGCCCCTTTGGGTTATACGCTACAGTGTGACTGCTGTTTTACAAACTGTAAAGTTTAGTTCCAGTATGTTATCAGGCAGATCATTGCCAAATGACGATTAATTATAAGGCTTTATTCTTCTGTGACGTATTGCAATGTGGCACCGTTGTTGTCGAATTTTTAACAGATCTCAATTCAAGAGGTTGTTTTAAACATGCTTATCAAATGACGTGTCTTTGTAAAAGCTGTCTTTCTAATAAATTGATGTATTTACCTAATGTATGTTCACGTAAACGAATTGGCTTTTACTCTATTGAAGTAGTCGTTCACAAAACATTCAAACAACATAACCATAAAACATAATAATAACAACTATATATACAGCTAAAACAGCTTCAAAAATCCGACTGTTTAACGTAACACTGTAACAATCACTCCACAAAGGTAGACCTTTAAAACATGATTTGTAAGTACACTGTAAATGGTTCATACATATATAATTATGTTAATTCTCCCTCTCAAGCGCCACAAAAGCAACGATACCATCATAATTGCCATCGTTTTTCATATATGAGCCGCTGCACCAGAAAACCAACAATTTGCATATGCGAAAACAAAGGCGCTGATCTGCTGTGCAGTTACTGCACAGTGTGCAGTAACTGCACAGCTGATCAGCGCCTTTGTTTTCGCTACACAGAAAGTGCGATCCCTCTTTCACTTTAAATCCGAAATTTCAAGCTTCTAGCCTGCTTCTGTGACTGTACATGACGATTTGTGTCAGACCTGGTCGGAAACCCTAATTGTTGGTTTTCTCATGCGAAGGCTCATATGATGTGGTAACGACTCACTAAATGATAATACCGATTGATGTGATGATGAATTCAATACTTGTGGCTTATAAACATTAATTAATTTTACATGCTCAAACTTCAGACTGTTTTCTTCTTCTTCTTCTTCTTCTTCTTCTTCTTCTTCTTCTTCTTCTTCTTCTTCTTCATCTTCTTCTTCTTATTATTATTGTTATTATTAGTATTATTATTATTATTATTATTATTATTATTATTACGTGGATTTCAATGCATTCTTCATTGTTTATAGTTTATACACCAGCACTTGACAAATATTATAGGAGATTCAGTTATCTTTTTTTAGAAACATTCAGCCTTTTTCCGAGCATAGATCAAGCATACCAAGACCAGCTTCGAATAGTTACATATTCTGTTGGTTCCCGCCATTTTGTTTTGGTAAATGCCTTTTTAATTAATGAGTTTTGAAGTGAATTTAAGCGTCACTATCACTTTGTATCCTAATGCACAGTATGTAGTCAGTCTGACAGAGAAATGTTGTTACTGTCCTGGCTGTCTGACGCGTTTCCCCAACCTGCAAAAATACAATAAAATGCATTTCATTGTAGTTAGGGCTTATCACGCATGCCACCTGATGCATCGGCACTTCAAATAGCGAAAATGGTAGATGAAGCATATATCAGGATTCAAAGAAATCATGCAAAGGTCTAAACGTTTATCTTCCATATTATACGGTATAACGTTTTGTCCTATAATTTAGAATCAAACAATCACAAAGGGCCAACTAAGCTTATATATGAACTCGAAGAAACTCGTACATACTTTCCATTTCTATATTCCCCGACCCTGGACTAGAATGGTTCCCGGTTTGTTGTTGTTGTTTCTTCTGTCTCGCCCTGGAGTTCTGGAACCAGACCTGCGTTACTCGTTTACTCAGACCGGTAATTTGTGCGATCCGCTCCAGGTCCTGACCGTCTGGGTTACTATCGAGCTGAAAGTTGGCCTGTAAGACCTGAACTTGCTCCTCTGTGAAAGTGGTCCGCACTCGCTTCGTCTTCGTTTTTTGAGCTGATTCTGAATCTAGAAAGGTAGGGAGGGTCAATTGAATTCCGTGTGATTTGGTGTTTGAAAAGACAATGACGTCATGTATATAGTCTGATCAGCTCTGTTCAGGTGCTACCAAACACTGCCCAAAATATTTAGCCCTATTCTTCTAGAAAATACCTTGAGTGGTTGTAGATCTATTCTGAATGACTAGTGGCTGCCCAAAATTTTGCATGGTCAAAATCAAGGAAAGTCAAGCTTTGTAAGTGTTTCAAATGCAGCGTGTCAAATTAAAGTCAAATGTGGCGAAATGGCATCAAACAAGTCACGCTGTGGACCATTTCAAAACCTTTCGTGTCTGCTTGTGCCAACCCAATCGTGGCAAATTAACCACATTTTAATTGATATTATATTGCCCGTATCACAGAATTTTAACTGCGGGACTGCTTTGCCTCTTGCGTCTTCAACCAATCAAATCGCGTTTTAACATTTAGTGCAGTAATGACCTTAATGGCGTCCAAGATCACGACAGCTCTGGGACCAGTCGGCTCGCGTGCTCTTAAAACTTTAAAAATTTATCATGAAATAAAGCCGCAATTAGCTGAAAAAATTACATAACGCAGTCGAAATAACTCTAGCTGCAGAGATCTCAAAGCTTTTAGTTGATAAAATAAAGGAAGCAATTAACGTCATAAGAAAGATTTTATCAGAAGAAAAACAAGAAGTCATCATAAAAGCTACTGACAAACTTAATGTTCTGATAATTTACAATAATGTCTGCGACGGGGCTACAGTTTTCTGTGACGTAAATGTAGCACCTGTATAAAACAGGGTTTATATTTCTGAGCTCAGAAATAGTGATGAGGCACGTGTTATTATGAATTCGACGAAAAAAAAAATGGTATGTCACACTGCACCAACGTACAGTCACTGAAATCGGAAGCTGCACCTATTGTCCGCACATAAACATTTGAGCCTGTGCGTGAGAAAACCAACAATTTGGGGCCCGACAAGGTCCGACACAAACCGGCCTGTACAGTCACAGAAGATGGTTAGAGGCTGGAAATTTTGGATTTAGAAAGTAGAGGAATTGTACTATCCCTGTAGCGAAAACTAAGGCGGTGATCAGCTTCGCAGTACTATCCCTGTAGCGAAAACAAAGGCGGTGATCAGCTTCGCAGTGACTGCGAAGCTGATCTGCGATGATCTGCGACTTTGTTTTCGCCTATGCAGATCGTTGGTTTTCCTATGCGGCGGCTCATTTGGTTTCGACCCAGTGCTTATAAGTATTAACGTTTAATTGGCACCATGTTTGAATACAATTTTGCTCTAAAAAGCTACAACCGCTTCTATTAAGCACTTCTCATGTATGTCCAACAGGTTGTTAAATGATCAAAAGCAGGACAACTTGCGTGTCTGAAAATTGTCATATATGACGTCTTTTGTATGGGTGAAAATGGCACTACGTACCTTTATTTGGACCGCCTTCTAACATATCTAGATAATGTGGTTTACACAACACTTGGCTTCCCTGCAGGGCGAACTCTTCTCCCGTTGACAACTGGCGTTTACAACTGTCACACGCGAAGCACGCCAAATGATACACGTGATCACGTGCTCGTCTCACCCAATCATTGGGTTGTATTGTTCTATAGCACTTTGCACATTTTGCACCGAATTCTCTGAAAGGAAAGATGCATATAACTAATTGAAAGAAATGATTAATTTTGAAATACTATAAACATTGAAGGACGAGAAAAATAATGTCAATGGCAATGTACGGAATTTCCCCAACCGATGCAAAATCAGAAAATTTGCTTTTTGAAGCCAGTGCAAATTAGAATTTTTGCATTTATAACATTTCAAACGACCAATTAAACTCTCGTCATTTTTATTAAAGGATTGAATTAATTTTTTACAAAAGAAATACCCAGTAGAATATTCTTAACATTGCCTGTAAGTCAATGGTCATAGAAGTGTCAGATCGCCGCATGCTTTACTTTGACGAACTGAAATCATAACACATGTCGGAACTACGATGCACCGTTATTTCGGAAGAGTACTAGGGCCAGGTATTTTTTTTTTTTTAATTTTGAAATTTCGAGTTACTAAGTCGAAATTTCGACTTAGTAACTCGAAATTTCGACTTGGTAACTCGAAACTTCGACTTAGTAACTCGAAATTTCGACTTACTTTCTCGAAATTTCGACTTATTATCTCGAAATTTCGACTTATTATCTCGAAATTTCGACTTAATAACTCGAAATTTCGACTTATTAACTCGAATTTTCGACTTAATTTCGACTTACTATCTCGAGCCCAACAACTAATAAGACAGCAGGGGAGCCCAAGAAGCCAATATCAGATGCAGTCAAAGATGGAGAACCAGGGCAAAAACAGGGATGGAAATACCCCACCCCCTAATACAATTACCTTTACCCCCAATTCTGAGGACCCTATCGGGACTCAGACCCAAACCGAGGGTGTCATAGTAGAGCCCACACCCCAACCTACCAACCGGACCCCCTTTGACCTCCCCCCGGGGGCATGTATTAAAACCCGGTACCGTACCGAGTTATTAAGTCGGAATTTCCAGGAAATGACTTTGACACAGGAAATGACTTTGACAAAAGCTTTATGCTTAATGTCAGATCCTGTCTCACATGACATTGTATAAATACCCATGTACTTTATACTAAATAAATATTGTTTAAACCAAGTCGGAATTTCGAATTAATGTCGAAATTTCGAGTTACTAAATCGAAATTTCGAATTACTAAGTCGAAATTTCGAGTTAATAAGTCGAAATTTCGAGTGACTAAGTCGAAATTTCGAGTTACTATCTCGAAATTTCGAGTTAATATGTCGAAATTTCGAGTTAATATGTCGAAATTTCGAGATAATAAGTCGAAATTTCGAGTTAATAAGTCGAAATTTCGAGTTACTAAGTCGAAATTTCGAGTTACTAAGTCGAAATTTTGGGTTACTTAGTCGAAATTTCGAGATGGTAAGTCGAAATTTCGAGTTACTAAGTCAAAATTTCGAGTTACTAAGTCGAAATTTCAAAATTAAAAAAAAAAAAAAAAAAATACCTGGCCCTAATACTCTTCCGTACTACTACATTTCTGGCCATGTAATAAGGCATTTTTTTTTCTAGCAGGATCTGCTCCTTGTCATCAGTTGTGTCATTTTATAGATTATCTTCTTCAAAACAAATCTGCACAGAAGTTATATTGTACATCAACATATCATTCTCCCAAATTAGCTCCAATAATAAAATCAGACGACAATACTATTTACATTCATGCTGAAAACCTTCCCGCTGTGACTTCTGATGCTGAGGAAATTTAGTTAAGGATTTCGTTTATGCTCCGAATTACCCCCAATTTAGGGAATAATTCGTATTCAATCGACTTGGCTTGTTAACAAAATGTCAACATCGAAAAATCAATCAGGAATCGGGTTTAAGAATTCAGCGACATTGCAGCGCGACGCTTTTTTAAGTTGGATAACTCACAAGGGAATCCGAATGAATGGTTCATTAGACGCGACAAACTCCGGGTGCATCCGAATGCAGTTATCAATACAAAACAACAATGGCGACGAAAACGGCCAATACTGGTCGGCTCCACCTTGCTTCTTTGTTCATTTGACACAATTGACGACATGAATAAGTACATACATGTAGCATGTGAAAGGTATGGAAGCATTTGGAAATCGCGACATGGGGCTTCAACAGAACATCCATCAATGCATCTGCAGGAAAGGCTCGCCTACAAGTATTATGAGTTGAGGTCGATCGCATGAAAAACGGTAAACTGACATAAATGTTTTAATTTATAACGATAAATGAAATAATTATGGCTACAAATAGATCCAATCCATCAACGTGTCGATCTGGATTTCAGCCCGTTACCCTTTGATACACAGAAAATTACGCCCAGATCACAAGACCCCACCCACTGCGCAACATTACGGTTATTTCAACGGGTAATATTATAGTATTCCCACCAGTGGCTAATTAACGACTTTTGATTGCTATCTTGGCTATCAATGATTATAGTTTTATTAACACCAAGGTGGAAATTTCTTCTGGCACGCGCGTCAGTGGCTCGCCGCTGTATCCAACAATGATAGATCGGAGAGGGTAGGGGCATTGTCAAATATGCTCGAGATGCCAGCTTTGCGATTTGTTGCCTTGATATATCCTGTCTTGATGAGTGCTAGCGTTATAATAAGTTTCATCGTTCCCTTGCCCATGCAATAAACAAGAAATTTTTTGAGCTTCAAAAATTGCAAATTTTCAGCTGATTTTTTTTTTTTTTTTTTTTTTTTTTTTTTTTTTTTATTTTTGCTCAATACATAGATTGTGGGTACACGTTAGAACCGCCTCACCGAGGCGGTTCTAACGAGTCCCCACAATCTATGTGTTGGAGCAAAATGAATAAGAAAAATAAGTATACCCCTGCATACCCCTGTTTTGCTATATAAAAGGGGGGTTGAAAGGGGGTATACATGACATGAACATCTTTTCGTGATGACAGCATCAGGCTGTCGCAGTTCGGAGTTTCATACTTTGTTCTGTTTGTATCTAATTCTTTTATTATTCCGTCTACTTTTCACATCGGGTTCATTCTCATCGGCAGTTTATCTATATGTTATCGCTTTCGCAACTACAGTGGCGTCGGAACTAAAGTCCACACCCTTGTCACTGTCCTTCGTGGTGTGCATGACCACAGAGCAATTACTGAAAGCGCCAGGATATCAGTGAAGACTACACTCAACTGTACTGTGTGACATAATAATGGTCAATGCATGGTCACATGACTTAATCGTCACATGCAGCGTCACATGCATAGTCACGTGCATTGTCACATGACTTACCTAGCGTAATCTAGTCGACAGTAGATGTTATCTTCTCTGATGAAACAAGTAGCCTGTCTCTCTAGCGCCGTCTGACACACGCAGCAACGCAGACAGTCCACGTGCCACGACTGGTCGTTCACCTTCAGGATGAACCGGTCCGTAATGTTTAAACCACAGCCGAAACATATATCATTGTCTGTCTGAAAAAAAAAAAAAAATAATAAATTTTAAAATGCATTAATTTATTCGTGTTTTTGGACCACATAGTATCCTATTTAAAAGTAAGGGTTTACGTGTATAGTTTCGCTCAAATCATAGATTGGAAATTCTTGGTAGAGCATAGGTCGACCACCTGACCATTTGTACAGTATTTCTCTTTTATTGACATGTCTCGCCGAGGCGGTTCTAACGAGTACCCACAATCTATGTTTTGGAGCAAAAAAATAAGAAAAATAGATATACCCCTGTAAGTCCCGGTTTTACTATATAAAAGTGGGGTTTAAAGGCGTATTCATTGCACGAAAATGTTATCCTGATGACGTGTGTCGATGCTGTGACCTTTTTTGTTATCATGACCGCAGAACGTTACGTTTTCGCCTACAATCGGCGAGGCATTAATTATTAATAAATATGACAAAAGGTATAAAGTCCTCTTGCGAGAAAATATTTGGTCCCCTAATTCTATTGCAAGTTTTCGCATTGAATTCCATTGCTGTGAATCTACTCGAAAAGGATTTCACAAACGATTCCCGCAGTTTCACATCTGCTATCAAGATTCTACCATGCCGAGTGTCATCGATATCGATCAATCAGTATCGATCAATAATCGACAGCAATTATTCTGAATTTTCTTCAGAGCACATTGAATTTGTTTGTTTGTTTGTTTGAATTCATTGATGCTTAACGTTAACGCCCAAGTCTACAACTAAGGTCATGTCGGGACGTTGCCTCCATTTTATGGGACTTTTGTCCATAATATAAGGATGTCATGACAATCGAAAACGTTGAGTGCTTCAAATATATATAACCACCAACTAAGCCACAAAGGCTTACATGTATGGATGGTTTTGCTTGGGCCACTTTTTTTCTGGGCAGGTTCATACCAGAGCGGTAAACCGCTAATCAGATGGTCAGCCAAATGCACATATTCATGTTGTAGTGTATTTAACAATCACGTGTCAAGAGCTATTTTTGAGAAATAACAAATGAGCATAAACATGATCCTGCACGTTTGCATATGAAACCATTCTTAAGTTTTAATCAACCTGTTACTTAAGACGGCTGGTGCTTAACGAGCAATCTTAAACGGAAACTCTACGAGAGAAAAATATTGCTATTTAGGACCCACTTACAAGAATGCCATTAGTGCATTAAAATTTGAGTTGTATCTACATCCTATGTTCCTGTTCTTTCGTTTGAGATTTCAATCAAAATGGCTGGCGGGCAAATCGTAAAATAAAAACATTTCAAGTAACGTCGTGCTTGTCGATCTAAGAACTTTTTCTGCTTTTAGTCTTAATGGATTGCGAGAGTTTCTTAAGACTAGCGACAGTTATCTTAAAACGACACAAATATATGACAATGTAAAAGCGACATTGGATCTTAGGTTGACGTTAATGTGTTTCCGTAGAAAATTCTTTCAAATGTAGAGATATTACAGTTTAATGGATCTAACCAAAGATCGCTTTTTGCGCGGAAAGTAACTCTGCAGATTCACGCGCGAGCTCACGTGACATTTGACTGACATGAAATCAACGTCGTCGCTTGTCAACAAAAGAGCACGCGCTCTGTGGGTCCGATACTCCAAGAAACTTCCGGTCTCGAACAAAAAATTCTCGCGAGATTTCGTGAAGACAAAATTGCTTCCGGTATTGAAAGGAAAATCGGGTAAAATCACATTTCATAACATATTAATGGTATAAAATCGACTAAGCAGGCGATGAAAAGACGGCACGGCAGGCTAAAGGAAGTTATAGACGTCTGTTTAAGAGCTTACTGGGCTTTTTATCTGTACAAGAGACATTTGCATTTTGAGAATGCTTAAGAAAATCTAATTTTAATGGCCAAGTCAAATGATAGACAAGTGATGCTGAGATGTTCTTGAAGACACGCAATCATTCATAGGAAAATGTTTGCACAGTTTCTAGTGGATTTTCGTTGATGTTAAAAAGACAGATTGGTATTCTGCCTCTGTTGTGTTGGTCAAACTCGAAACGGCTTAGTTATGCCTCTTTAGAATTCTCCAATTGATCTCGTGCGAGAGACTGCAGATCCTATCATGGTGCGTTGCCGATCCCAGAGTCTTCCGAAACATTCTAGTGTTAACAGGTTGAAGAACTGACATGGAGAGAAAACAAACACGACAAGCAACTCGGAATAAGTCACATTTTGTGTAGTTGGCGCCGAATTTTCACTGGGTTTCCATCCAGGACCCGAGGTTATAAAACTCTTTTTCATGCTCAGCTCAGCAGAGACTAAAATTTATCCTGCTCATAAATGTTAAAATGCCAACAATTGTTTGCATTTTAACATTTATTAGCAGGATAAATTACAGGCTTTGGACTTCTAAACCTTTAATTTTAATATATTTGGACTATTTCAGTATTTATGAGGAATTGAAATTTGAAGCTAAGCTGAGCTGAGCATGAAAATGTTTTATAACCTTGGACCCAGACTTTCGCCTACGGTCTCTTTTCAAAAGAATCATCATATTGCATATACAGCACCAACTACTTACGAAGACATATTACATAAGCCTGACACAAGATTGTTTCTTCTTCGCATCCTAGAATAATGGTAAAAGTCACTTAAGCATCTTAGACATTGCACGTAAACATCGCGTAAACCATTAACGTTTTATTCTCGACTACATTCTTTCCCTATTTCAATGTCGTGCTAGGCCCCATAAAATTGGCATAAAAACGTCAGTAGATGCCCTTAATCTTCGATCACTCTGTAAACGTATAGCGTAGTTTATAATAATATTTTCCGAAAGTTTGTCCTCAGAAGAGATCCCATTTCCGGGGACAAAACAATGACGTGATAAGTAGCAATATTCCTTTGTCTAAGAAGTGAGTGGTTAATAGGGCTAATAGTGCGCTAAACCGTTCTTACATGTTTTAAGTATAAAACGCTATTACTTAAGAAGGACCAAATAAAAAGACATTCTCGTAAAAGCCAAATGGCATAAAGTAGGGATACAGAAAGAAAAGTGAGCAAACTCACGAAGATAGTTAAACCAGACACATAAATTGAAACGATTCTGTTAAAATTCTCTAAAATTTAAATCTGTAGGCAAGTTAAGCGACATGTCGGATATGCGTCGGATAGCAATAACCAAAATGACGGAGAGAGATACGACCAAATCGACGGAATGACACAAACCACTGAATCAGGCACCAGTGTTTACATACAGAAGACGAATTAAGAGCAAGTTGCTTGTAACAAACCGTTCTAAAACGGTGGTACTTCCATTAGGGTTCTTTTAGAGTATTCATTTCGATACATTCTTGACGTGTAGGGTACAGTGAACAGAAGATAATTGCGACTCAAAAATGCATAGGAAGCACAATCTCAAATTCGAACGTATGATTTTAATGAAGGTGCCTCGATTAGACAATACACGTGTTTTCACACGCCACAAACCGTGACGCGGATTCTCTTCCAAGATTAAATCCTAATTGCACCATGCCCAAACCATGTGGTCTTGTTAAACGAGATACGTACCTCGCCAGACCGGAATTAAGATGAGCCCGTTATGGAATGCATTCGAATTTTGACCTCTCACTAATAATGAAGTAGACAATTTGCCTACTAAGTCACCTGATATATGTAGCTGTTTCAGAATTGTACAAATTTGGCATACAACTGAAATCTATAGCGTAAAACTAGCTATGCAGAACTCATTATCGCATAACTTAGTAAACTTTGTTGAAAATCTTACCTTTTTCTTCTATTTTAAAATACTATCACGTCTTTTAGGGGATAGCTTAACATTAATGAAGTAGTGTAATTTCCTGATTTACGCAACAAGATGCACGTGTATGCATAATTAGCCTTTTTTCTATCCTTCAGTAAACCTTCCCGCGGACATCAGATCTCGAGGTTATAAAACTTTTTTTATGCTCAACTCAGATGAGCATAAAACTTAAACGGCTCGTAAATGACAAAACAGCTTAAAATAAATTGAAATTTCAGGTAAAGATCACCCAAGCTTGTAATTTATCCTGCTGATAAATGTTAATAGTTGGCATTTTAACATTTTTCAGCAGGATGAATTTAGTCTCAGCTGAGCTGAGCATGAAAAAAAAAAAAAAAAAAAAAAAACGTTTTAAAACCTCGGGCCCTATCACATAAGATAAGTAGTCTATGGTATTCAGAAATGTGATATTCGCCAGTACGCTCAATTTTGATGATTTTTGGGTTTTCATTTATGCTCATTTTTTCACTCATTTATGGTTTGTCATGTGAAGTATTTGCACGTTTTCATCATATCTGTGAAGAACTGGTATGAGTTTTTTTTCTCATTTGTAAAAAAAAATGGTATATGTACCAACGTTTCACGTGTGAAGAATTGGTACATATTCTTCACATCTGTGAAGAACTGACCAGTATGAATATTTCTTAGATGTGAAAAATTGGTACCAAAATTTCACATGATATGCTATGAATCGAAGGCAAAGGCATTTCAGATGGGTGCTTTTTGACAATGTGAAGACTCCGCATGAATGCTAATGGAAGTTCGACCGCACGTGCTTTTCTCACAGGCGTGTGAAATATTGATATGCTTAAAACGCAACACACTGGTACCAACTTTTCACGTGTTCATGATGAAAGTTTTATATCAGTTTATTACAATGTGCAATTTGTGGCTCATCACTGTCCTGGTTCTACTCCGGTTCGCCCCGGTGAAGACAAGACGGTATACCGTGATAAACCGAGGAACTATTCCTACCAAAATTGATCGTGTTCTCAGCCACGGTGTTACCTCGGTGTAGCCCCGGTCTTGGTCCCGGTTCTACCGCGGTGTCGTCACGGTGCAGGCCGGGATTACCCCGGTTTTACTACGGTACAGGCCGGTAGCGTCCCGGTTCACCCGGTGGCGTCACGGTTCACCCTGGTGGCGTCCCGGTGACTGCCGGCCCCGCCACGGCTATGTCCCGGTGTTTGCCAGTATTGAAAATGTTAGCAACCGGGGTGAACAGGGACGGCACCGGGTGAATCGGGACGCCACCGGGGTGAACCAGGACGCCACCGGGGCAAACCGGCGTTAATCATGGCCAAATTCTTTAAGCCGGTTTGCACCGGTGGCGTCCCGGTTCACCCCGGTGGACTCCCGGTTCACCCCAGTGCCATCCAGGTTTATCCCGGTTTGCGCCGGATCATCCCGGTTTATCACGGTCGAGTCACGGTGCTATTACGGTTTGTCACGGTGTCGCGCTGATTCTACCCGGTTTTTGACATCTCTCACGGTTCGTCCCGGTTTTATCATTTTTATTAAACATTAAAATACAACCGTGAAGGCTCTCCGGTTTGCCCCGGCTCTTCCCGGTTTGCCACGGTAGCACTACGGTTCTATCCCGGTTCGTCCCGGCTAATCCGGGTCAGTGATAACATAGCTTAATAAGTAATTAAGCGGTTGTTGGTTCGATAGCCAGAATGTACAAGACTGCCATGATTTTGACAAATGTTCCGCCTGTCGTATAAATCATTTTAAGTCAATAAAGGTCGCCTTGCACAGTATATGGGCAGTTGACTATATATTGATGATTATGAAAAAAAAAATGGATCCCAGGGGTTCATCTGCCCCACTCCGAGGTAAAATGTATGTTATTGTCTACGCGTCAGCGCGTAGACAACTCTAAAGTTTGAGATTGACCTACTTACATAATTAAATTACAAGACAACTCATACACCTCTCTACAGCTGCAACTGCACATTTGCGTCTAGTGGCTTGACCATCGTGTTAGTAGGATTCCGGGTCGTTTCGCCAAGGACCGTGTAAACACCCAAAACACCCATGCAAACCTCCCTTTGGTTGGTAACATTTGTACCAATGGTGCAGTAGGTACCAAAAAAGGGGCAAATTGTTAAATTCGTGGAACTGGTGCATGATTGCATTCTATCTAAGCAACAACGGAATGAAATGAACCGACGGTATTGTGACGCTAAAAGCTTTGAACGCGCCCCACCTGCCGTATAGCCAATTACATTCTATCCAAGCCACAACGGAATGAAATGAACCGACAGTATTGTGACGGTCGATTGTCAGGTATGAATGCTTTGACCGCGCAGCGTTTCATTTCTGTTCAGTCACATGTACCACGATGAAATGGGGGTATGGTCAGTTTCTTTGACATTCTAGTTTATATATGCGAAGCGTAGACCAAGCTTTTTGTTAAAGCTTATACTTGTATTATTGCGATCTCGCATATATAGTTGATCAAGATCAGAACGTGGGGCTTAATCGAACACCGACTTCCGACTTCCGTCGTTCTTGATTGGACGAGTCAGCTTCGATTGGGTCACACCAAATAGAGCATGTCGGCTCGGGTATGAAAGCTCACGTTGAACCGAGCTTCATCTAGTCTTTTCGGTCTGTGGTTATCGCCGTGGGTTTATAATTATGTGGTCATACAGTGAAATTAGTGCTGAGAGATCGCACGCGTTTTGGAAACGCTTAAACTTGTACCATAATATATTCAAACATCTCCTCTGAAACCGTGATCAATCAAAGCCATATTGTATACGAAGTATCTATAGGAAGGGGGAACCAATGTCACGCCCGGTAAAGTGCAAATTGACCACCGCCGGTGGTCAACGTAAAAAAGTTGATATATATCCGGTGGTCGTATTGAGCATTTCCTGTTATTAGTTTTCGCGAGTTTATTGGATGTGGAAGGTAAGAAATTTTTTTTTTATCAAAAACCTATCATAAAAATCAAAGAATGTCAGGCTATCAGTTTTCGGCTCTTGAATGTCTACCCGAAGTGGCAGTTGAAAAAAATAAACCGTTTCACTCCAATCGCTTCCGCCCCGTTTGATCGGTGGTGAAAACGAAAGTAGAATCTGGTCAAACACAGGCTAGAATGCCCTGATTGTGCCTTTGCAAGCTTTCTGTAACCAATGGTCGTTGGAGTAAGCTACATGGACACTAAATTGGCTTTTCATACATTATGTTAAAATCATTCAAGCTTTCCTTTCAACGCTTAGATCGATTTTGTACCGGTGTTCAACTTGAAAGCAAAATGCAACTTAATGTCGTTTTCTGTTTGGGGGCAGGACCCACATCAATGAAGATGCATTCTAGACGCAGCCACATCAAAACAAATGTCGTTGGTGTCCTAATAATTCAATTTCGTTTGTTCATTAGCCCTTCAGAAATATAGTTTTAAGCAATATCTTATATTTGTATTTATTACTAATTTTAGTAATGTCAGCAATACAAATACTACCTCATGCAACTTGCATTGAATTTATATATATAATTCGCCTTGACTCGAAGAAAAAACACTAGAATAACTGTGGTCAACATGATTTGAGCAATTTTAAAAATGATTTATTGTCCAATTTGAAAAGTATTGGGGGACATGTCTGCCGTTCTAATGTTGAGCAGGCTCTGTCTTGCTGATTCGATAATTTTAAGGAGTAATAAGCAAAACGTTCATTGTGTTGTTCGTAATATATGAAATTGCAATATTAATTGTTTGAATAATTACGTAAAGGTGAATAATACATCAATTTCAGACGAAATTTTTAAAAGCATAGGTCTTACTAAAATCGTCCATGCTAAATGAATCGGCGTGCAAATTACACACGCATGTACCTCTTCATCACATTGTCACGAGCGGTTGAAATGATAGATTCATTGTTTATTATTATTATTATTATTATTATTATTATTATTATTATTATTATTATTATTATTATTATTTTGCCAGTAACTAGTCGATTAAGCTGTCAGAAAACCACACAGTTTCTAAGTTATTTGTACGAGAAAATTTCACTAATACATTGTGTGGTTCTTTGTCTTTGTCTGTCGTTCATTATAAGTACTTGCGGTAGTATTTGTATTGTTGATATTACCAACAATTAGTAATAAAAAACATGTATATATTAGTTGATACGTGACACTGTAACAAGCTAATTATCTCTCTATACCGTATTGCTAAACTATGCTTCTGAAGGGCTAATGGACAATCAAAATCGAATTATGAGGACACCGACGACATTTATTTTGATGTGGCTGCATCTAGAATACATGTTGCATTTTGCTGGCTTTCTTTCACGATGGAAATTTACATTGTAATCCCCATTGATCAATACGACCACCGCAATTTCAAGTTGACCACCGGTACAAAATCGATCTAAACGTTGAAAGGAAAGCCTAAATGATTTTAAGATTATGTCTGAAAAGCTAATTTAGTGCGCATGTAACTGACTTCAACGATCTGTTTGACCAGATTCTACTTTCGTTTTCACCACTGATCAAACGGGGCGGAAGCAATTGCAGTGAAACGGTTTATTTTTTTCAACTACCACTTCGGGAAAACATTCAACGGCAAAAAACTGATAGCCTGACATTCTTTGATTTTTATGATACGTTTTTGATAAAAAAAAAATATCTTACCTTCCACATTCAATAAACTCGCGAAAACTGATTACAGGAAACGCTCAAAATGACCACCGGATATATATCAACTTTTTTTACATTGACCACCGGCGGTGGTCAATTTGCACTTTACTGGGCGTGAATGTGAATATACAAAATCCAGTTCATATGACAAAGATGACCACCATGCCCATATATGGTAAAATCTGCAACTACTTTTCTATTTTGACTCCCGCGTGAGCGATCGATGCCTTTTGGGCTACTAGTTAGCATGTCTTAAGTGCATCAACTTGTATTTCACAGCAGTTATAGAAGAAATGTTTAGGTTAAAATCGGTATGTTTATTTTTGTTTTTGTAAATTATGTGATTGATAAGACAATCATTCGAACTTTCTGAACGACTCTCGTATTCATTATTATTATTATTATTATTATTATTATTATTATTATTATTATTATTATTATTATTATTATTATTATTATTCAATCAAACAAAGAAAACGGAAGTCTCTTTTCGTCTCAATATTATACATTTTATGTATTATTGCTAAATTTCAACACTGGCTAGTGATGTTTAAACTAGATGCTACCACAATAGTGAGGTGTCGCGAATGCTACATGTTCTTGCTTTTATAGTTGTTCTCTATTATTTTTAAGAAAGATCTCTTAAAATTCCTTCTTTTCAACATGTTCAATACGATTTAACATTTAAACTTTTTTTTTCATAGTTTATATTTTATTGTTGACTCAAAGAAAAAAATAAGCATACCCCTGTATATCCCAATTTTGCTGTACATGTACATGTATAAAAGACATGTCCTCAGGAAAACATGTCCGTATAATGTATACCCCCTTATACCCCACTTTTGTATATACTGAGTAAAACTGGGGTATGTAGGGGTATACCTTTTTTTCTTATTTTTGTTCCGAAACATAGATTGCACTCACAATCTATGTTTTGAGCCAAAATAAGAAAAACAACCATACTTTTCTACTGAAAATTTTCAATTGTTTTCAACGTAAAAAAATCTCTGTATATTGCATGGGCAAGTATTCGTTATTTCGCTATGCAAAAGACTGAGTCACCAGGGCTCTCAAAATAAAATTAAGTCATTACTAAGACATGTTACCCTGATGGAGGTGACGGGTCCGGGTTTAGTGTCACAACTACAGGACGAGACTGAGTGTCCACCTTTCACCAGTTTGGTCTTTGTATACCATGTCAGTTTTTCGCGGACTTGTCGATTAACGATTAATCCTATCAACGTTTAATCGATTAATCGCACTTAAAACGATTAAATGACACGTTTTTTTACATTGTTGTACATGAAGAAAATTGAAAGTGAACGCATATTGTACACTGAAGTAAACATAGGTAGGTGTGGTAAAAAAAAAAAAAAAAAAAAAAAAAAAAAAATAGAAATCTTTTTCTTCACGCGATTTATTTTGTAGAGGATTATTTGTCGGAACATTTGTTTTCTCAGTTGTCACAGAGAAACTATCATACATCCCGTAAAAATCAAAATTTAATGAAATATAAAACAAAAATAACAAATAGCGCATACAGCGAAAACGTAACCTACTATATGTATAGCGGCAGTTACGTAGAAAGTCCATATTGATGTACTTAAAAGTTACGGAAAGTAACTTTTAAAAAAAAGGCAAATTGTTTTATGCGTGTGAATAAATGTATATAACAAATATGCCCTATCCATTTTACATTAAACACTTACATGTATTTACACTCTCAGTGTTAAGAATTTATCCGTTTTCATTGGACATGTATGATATGCATTGTACGACCAAAACATCGTGTATTATTTTTCAGACCATATGCGAAAACGGCAACATTGTAATATGCGTCTATACATTTATTCAACTCCGTGATTAAAAAAATATAATAATAATAATAATAATAATAATAATAATAATAATAATAATAATAATAATAATAATAAATGTTATAACCTTTCAAAGCATGACGCACAATCGTTCTTAAAACTACATGTAATGTGCAATTATACATGTAATGTGCAATGTGCGTGGCAAAAGTTAAAATTGCAGATCACGACGTTGCAGTTTCCGATCGATGGTGTCCACCACGTGTCAAATTTATCCATAAGAGCTTCCGGCCGAAATGACAGAAAAAATGTTGACTGGGGCGTAAAGCCATAACCCAAAATATATTTTCCATTGTAATTTTTCTCTTTGAGCCGAGTTGACATTTAAAAAACGTTTAAACATATATTTACTTTAAATAGATCTAATAAGATTACAGAATAAATGAACACCAGGGCGCAGTTGCTCAAAATTAACGCCATCGTTAGTTAACGATTCGTTAAAATTTCAAACACGAATATTACAAATACATTGTTAATTTTTTGTTGATAAAATGTGGAATCCTTTGCATTACAAAGGATTCTCACATTTTATCAACAAAAAATAACAGTGTATTTGCTTATGTAGTCAGCATTTACTTAATAAGTTGAGGTCTTAACGATGACGTTAAGCTAACGAAGTTTTGAACAACCGGTCCCAGAGTAATAAGCTCACCTTCACCATGGCAAATGACAGCCCGTGTGTCGGGGATGGTGACGAGTACATCCCGTGGGAAGGGGGAGACTGTGGGGAGTAGGGCCCATCACTGTAGTCCATGTCCAGATGCATGATGCTGAACGGCTTGTCGTCTCTTTCTATTTTTATCATTTTCAAATCATAAATCTGTGACAGTTTAAACACAAACGTCAAAAATAGTTTCTTGGTACAATCTTCCGGAATCCATGCCAAATGTCATCCTTGCGATTGGTCTTTAAATCCAACATCATTGCACTATATATCTAATTTAGTTTCACTCGTTTATTGTTACATGTATTCCTTCAATTGTGTATATTTCTAAAAATGTATAAAGTGGTTCATATATTATTTTCATAGATTGTTTAAATTTGTAGCTCGATTTTATGAGTTTAGAACTTACAATAGAGTTAAAGACTGACTTTTATATAAAATCAGATTCCTTTAAAGAACTTGTTCAATTTCATGTGTTCTTAAAATTTATTTCTAATGTCTTTTTGTCTAATTGATGAGCAACAGTTTTGCGTAAAACACCAAATATTAAAAGTCCAATTTTAACATCATCTTATGTAATATTTTCTTTAAGAAAGTTAATATTAAATATTCCAACTGTCTCTGCTACGACATTCCTCCATTTGAGTCAGCCTGGTTTTTATTGGATCGCATATTTTATTGACTTTTGAACAGAAATCAGAAAACTGCGGCAGCATTTAAAGAATTCCAGTAGCAAGTTTTTACAAGTTGTGATTGGCCAATCAAATTGCTATAGAAGTCTTGATAGTGTTGATCTATTTGTTTGTGGCACGCGCCTGTAAACAATCATTCATGCGCAACAGGTGTCTCCCGCTATGACGTCACACGTTATCGGACCGGGATCGGGATCATGTAAGCGACTGCCAGAAATATTTCGATTAATCGTACAAGCTTTTCATTGTCCCTGATGTTATCGCAGTCGGAACATCTTGGTTATCGCCGTTGACAAATTGTTTGAGGTGCCAACTTGTTCCATGGATGTTTTCTGCCACTTTTATCTGTCCGTAGCGATAGCCATCTAATCGGGTGTAAAATCTCTGCATGCATACCAAAATCAAAGACGAAGACCACTTCTTCAAAGGGAGCAATTGCCACTTAGGTAACGGTAAATTTATTTAACATGTTTAATGTAATTGTATAATTAGATAAATGAGCCGCCTCATGGGAAAACCAACAATCTGCATAGGCGAAAACAAAGACGCAGATCAGCTTCGCGGTGACCGCGAAGCTGATCAGCGCCTTTGTTTTCGCTACTCGGATAGTACAATTCCTCTTCTACTTAAATCTGAAATTTCAAGCTTCTAGCTATTTTCTGATACTGTGCAGGCCAGTTTGTGCCAGACCTGTTCGAAAACCACATTGTTTGTTTTCCCACGAGGCGGCTCAAATTATGTCAAGACCTGCACTTGAAAGGGACATCAAATCTGTGAGAAGATGCGCGAAGCATGCGTCTCTCTGAGCTGAAGCGTTTTCGTTACAAAACCAACAAAACCAACAATTTGGGGCTCCGACCAGGTCTGACACAAACGGGGCTGTACAGTCACAGAATAAAGCTAGAAGCTTGAAACTTTGGATATAGGTAGAAGAGGAATTTTACTATCCGAGTGGCGAAAACAAAGGCGCTGATCAGCTTCGCAGTTACTGCGAAGCTGATCTGCGCCTTTGTTTTCGCATATGCAAATTGTTGGTTTTCTCACGCACAGGCTCATATAGAAAACGCATGTAGATAAACTTTATGCGTCCACGGTGCTTCAGAAAATTAGTATGCTTTGTAATAAAACGGGTGCTAGTAATTTTAGGCGAAATGGCCCGACTAAAAAGAATGGGACATTTGACAATAAAGCCTTATTAAGGTGTAAATATTAATATATACGTGCACATGCACAGGGGAAGTAGAACGAAAGCTTTAAACTTATTTGTCCTTGATGATTCATTTCACCACGAGGACCGAACAACTAACCATGTTATGAACCACTACAGAAGCTGAGCGTAAGGTTAGGCACCTGTAAAGTCGATTTAAGCCCGCCAGCAATTTTATATTACTGATCATTCCAAGGCGATACTTCTGTGGTGGTTCTTATCGTTTTATGTCTTGCTGTTTAAATTTGTGTGCTGTTTGCACCTTATGCATGTTTTCATATTTTTAGGTGACTGAGTGGCCACCTATTGGGAAAATAGCTGCTCATTTGGCTTACGATATGTTTTCATGGCATAAGTACCTGATTGTTAATTTACTTTTTCCCACCTCGGTTTTTGGAGTGGGAATCTCTTTCTGATTGCACCTTTTCCTGATCCTTACCTTCTTGTACCTTTTTATTTATTTCTCACCTTATTCCAGATTCATGCATTTTGCGGAACCATGCTCTATGCAGATAATTAGGCCAAAAATAAAAAATTTGTTTGTTTGCTCTCTCCCTACCTACTCACCAAAAATGGGGCCTACTCAAAAAAATTTATTGCCCTTTCACCAGATTTTTAGCTCACCTGAGCCGAAGGCTCATAGGTGAGCTTATAGTATACCCATGCTAAGGCGTCCGCCCGTCGTCCGTCCGTCGTCCACATGTACAATTTCAAAGATCTTCTTCTCTGAAACCGCTGGGCCGATTGTTCTCATATAACACATACACCATCTACAGGTAGGGGGAAAGAATAATTGTGTTTTTTGTTTTGATTGGATAAGGACTCTGGTTACTATGGTAACTTATGCTTCCCATAGACTTATAATGGAAAAAAGTGAAAATTGCCAGTTTTTGCTGTCTTGTTGGAGATATTTGAATTTTGTTTTTGCAGAAATGTTTATTGAGTAGTTCTCTACGTTTCATGTGACTTTTGTTCTAATCTTTTATTTTGATTGGTTGCAGGGGCCCCATATAGGGCAAAATTTCGAAAAACATTCAAAAATCTTCTTCTCAGAAACTGTCGAGGGGATTAAGCCTGTACTTTGTATACATGTTCCTGACAGTGGCCTCTACATAATTTGTGTTTTTTTTTATTCCAGGCGGATAAGAACTCTGGTTGCTATGGTAACTTAAAGTTTCCATAGACTTATAATGGGAAAAGTGGAAATCGGCTATTTTTCCGCTAAAATTGCAGACAATGAAATTTTGTTTTTGCAGAAATGTTTATTGAGTAGTGTTTGACGTTTCTTGTGAGTTTTGTCCTAATCCTTTATTTTGATTGGTTGCTGGGGCCCCATAAAGGGCAAAATTTGGAAAAAAAAAAAAAAAAAAAAAATCAAAAATCTTCTCCTCAGAAACTGTCAAATGGATGAATCCTGTACTTTGTATACATAATGCTGACAGTAGCCTCTACATAATTTGTGTTTTTTATGATTCCAGTCGGATAAGAACTCTGGTTGCTATGGTTTCCATAGACTTATAATGGGAAAAGTGGAAATTAGCTATTTTTTCTGGACCAATGTTGGTATTTGAATTTTGTCTTTGCAGAAATATTTATTGAGTATATCTCTATGTTTCATGTGACTTTTTTCCTAATCCTATTTTTTTTTTTTTTTTTTTTTTTTTTTTTTTTTTTTTTTTTTTTTTTTTTTTTTTTTTTTTTTGATTGGTTGCTGGGGCGGGCCACATAAAGGGTAAAAAATCGAAAAACATTTAAAAATCTTCTCCTCAGAGATTGTCTACGGCATGAAGCCTGTACTTTGTATACATGTTCCTGACAGTAGTCTCTACATAATTTGTGTTTTTTATTTCAGTCGGATAAGAAATCTGGTTGCTATGGCAACTTAAAGTTTCGATAGACTTAAACCGGGAAAAGTGGAAATTGGCTATTTTTTCTGGTCCAATCGCAGATATTTGAATTCATTTTTTGCAGAAATGTTTATAGAGTAGTCCTCTACAGTTTGGTTGACTTTTGTCCTAATCCTTTATTTTGATTGGTTGGTGGGGCCCCATAAAGGGCAGATTTTTTAAATAAATATTTGGTTAATATAGCAGATCTCAGGTGAGCGTTTACAGGACCGTTGGTCCTCTGGTTTTTATGTTTCTGTCAAAAGATAAAATAACGCATAATACAGTAGCTAATTAAAAATGCAAAAGGCCTACCTACCTACCTACCCAACTTTTCTAGACAGGATATGGAGAGGGCAAACAGAAATAATTTTAAATCTGGCCTTACACCGGTGCAAAATGAATTCTCCGTCAACAGGTCATCTCGAAGAACGGGGTTATTTTAGCATGCAGATGAGTTTTTAAAACATACGTCGTGAAGAGTAAGAGATATTGATGGATATAGATGGACTTCATGACCAAACAAAATATTTGTCTTTTCATATTGCCGTTGTTGTGTAGTTCGTGACTATAAGGCCACGTGATTTAGAGGTGAGCAAAGGACATCTATGCCTTAGATTGGGATACTCCCTAATTGAAAAATATGTCACTTTCAAAGACGAAAATGCATAGTTCTTTATTATTATTGTGTTCTTGCATATTTTGATTGTCAATGACATAGTTTATGTCAATTTTAACATTAGTTTGGGAATTCACATTTCTAAGCATTAATGCAATACGATATATTGAAAGAAAATTTACTTTTGAACCTGTACTGTATCTCTATAAATACATCTACATAACCTAAATGTACTCACCCTGACACCGGTTTGACAAGAAATATGACCATGAATGTTTACAATTCTACAGTTGATGTCTTTAAAATTGTCCATAACAACTGTGCTTATTGTAGTTCATGGATAATTTCAGGAAATTATACATTTTCGCATTGCTGACCCTGTTCCCCCCCTAGACCCAGGATGCCACTTTGATGAAATGTGTGAATGTGAAAAACACACAAACTGACGAAAGGGCATGCTGGTTCCCGGGGGGAACACACCTAGAAATAAACTATAAGATTGTAAATTAAAGATCTTATGCCCCCCCCCCCCCGGGTAAAAACGTCAAAGTAATGTCATCATATGACCACCTTGTGTGACACTACACATCGATGCTATCATACGGCTCGAAAATGTACGCATTTTGAGTGATTTTCGCCAAAGGTTTTTTGGCCTAAAATGTGCATTTCAAACATTCGAAAGTCCAATAGATCTACATGTAAAATAATCAAACTCAACTATAAAGTCCGGGATTGTAATTATTCTTCAATTGCATTGTGCAGCGTATGGTCTGTATTGCTCACTATAGCGACTGCTCCAATATGAAGGAACTTGTCCCCATGATATGCCTTTTTATATCTATAAACTTCACGCGCCGTGATAACCGTAACAGAACGTGGCATACGTAGTAGAACGGGGTGAACACCGTCAAAGACCGTAACGCACCGTAACTTAACGCAACAAAACGTGTTGACTATTCCGTAGGAAACGGGACGAGACGTGAGACGACCGTGATCGAACGCAACAGAACGTGGAAGAACCGTAGCATGCCGGACTATTCACTAGCTTCCCGTTGCACTACGGACCGCCTCCACGTTTCGCTACGTCCTGTTACGTTCTGTCACGGTGTGTTACGTTCAACCCGTTTTATCACGGTCCATTACGTTTCTCATTTCCGCCGTGACTGCCGTGGCAGATTTTTAAACTGTCAAAAAATCTGTCACGGTGTCCACGGTTATCCCGGCGTGCTACGTTTGCCTATCCCGTTCCCCTGCGTTGCCTCACGGTTATCCCGTTTTGCTCACGGTTGTCTGAAACGTGGCCGCCGTGACCGCCGGGAACATAGTGTAAACGCAGTATAACGTTTCAACAAACATGTAGGATTGTAGGTGATAGGTCGGACCATTTTCCCAATTACTTTTCCAGGGCTTATATAACTTCAATCTCCTTTGATTACTATTTTCGTGGTACCTACCATGGAACTAAAGATTTTATTAAAGACTTCAAATAAAACATTTCTCAACGTCAAAGAAACTGCACTTTCTGAGATAATTATTTTCGCTATCATTTCATTTGATTATCATTTAATTATCCCGCATGATTCTCCGATACTATGCGAGTCGACGCACCAGAAAACCAACAACATACATGTGCGAAAACAAACTGACGCAGATCAGCTGTGCAGTAACTGCACAGCTATCAGCGCCTTTGTTTTCGCTACATGGACAGTACAATCCCTCTTCTTCTTAAATCAAAAATTTCAAGCCTTTAGCCTGCTTCTGTGACTGTACAGGCCGGTTTGTGTCTGACCTGGTCGGAAACTATTTGTTGGTTTACTCACGCGAATGCTCATGTTGCCCGCTGTTTTGTTATTGAAGTCCTACTGCGGACCGCTAACGCCCAATCTGTTCGCTTTGACAACTTCTCGCAATATCTCGCGCTTATTTTAGCGTCTTTCAAACATATCGATATTTTGATCCTTACAAAACTGTTATTATCGAATCACAATATTTTATGCTATCGAAGAATTAAAAAAAGTTAACAGTCATATCTTTTGCCGTCGGTAAAGCGACAGCCTCGACTTTCAGGTTCATAGAAAAAATGCATTTGCAAATGCTGCCGCTATTATCATCTATTTTTGTGCTTAGGCTAATTATTTGATAAAAAAAAGGCCTATGCAGGCTTCATGTACGTGGCAGCAAGCAAAATACTTAGGGCGAGTTCTGGCTGGGGCTACGTAAATCGTCCCAAGGCGGCTCTTCGGTATTCTATCTGCCCCTCTCTTGTTTACTCTATCTTTTGGTTTAGTTGAAGCTAATCGGATCACCTCGTTGCCGAGAAAGAGCTTGTCACCATAGGCTTCAAACGGACCATACATGATACATACACTGTTTGTAGTATTGTTCTTTTCTCTCCCGTCTTGTGCCAGGTCCCGAGGTTATAAAACTTTTATTCATGCTCAGCCCAACTGAGTCTTAAATTTATTCTGCTCATAAATGTTAAAATGCCAACAATTGTTGGCATTTTAACATTTATTAGCAGGATAAATTACAAGCTTTGGTGATATAAACATCAATTTTCAATCTTATTTGGGCTATTTTGTCATTTAAGAGCAGTTTAAATTTTATGCTCAGCTGAGTTGAGCATGAAAAACGTTTTATAACCTCAAGACCTGGGCTGGGATTTTAAATTTTACTGTATCAATTCCTGAGCTTTCTTTGTGTTCGACACGCTCTAAGGCTAAAATTAAAAATATGTTTGTTTGCCCTCTCCCTACCTACTCATGAAAATGGTGCCTACTCAAAAACTTTTTCTGCACTTTCTTCAGATATTTTTTCTTTCGATGAAAAAATAGGTTCGGCGAGAAATAAATAGTTTCATCCGAAAATAAATAAGTATTTTAACTTAACACTCCTTACGAATTGGCGGTTCTATTCTAATGCTCAAGCACAACAAAATATAAAATGCAAAGTAATTTCCGAAAAAAGCCTGCCTATCTACCCAACTTTTCTAGACAGGATAGGGAGAGGACAAACAGAAATAATTTTAAATGCGGCCTAAATTCATGTAAATGAACGCCATTGGTTCAGAGCTGCATGTGCTAGAATACAGTTCAGTTAAATAAAGTAATTACTTACTTACTTATGGCACTTTCTGATGGAACGTATTTTTGCAAAGGATTGTCGGCCTTTTGTTCAAAGCAACATTTCAGCGCTTTCAGTATTGGGAAGGTTGAAACTCTTCATCTGTTGTTGTCGTCGTCGTCGTCGTTGTTGGTTTAAATATATTTTATTTCAAGATACATTACTTACAATATAGACATACATACATTAACTACAAGAATACACATCTGAAAAAAGATTAGAACGGAAGCAAATTGCTTACTTATAATGCCATCGTCGTTGTTGCTGTCATTGTTGTTGTTGTTGCTGCTGCTGTTGTTGTTGTTGTTGTTGTTGTTGTTGTTGGTTTCTTGTTCTTCATACCCATCTTCGTCATCATTTTCTTCTTCTTCTTCTTCTTCTTCTTCTTCTTCTTCTTCTTCTTCTTCTTCTTCTTCTTCTTCTTCTCTTCTTCTTCTTCTTCTTCTTCTTCTTCTTCTTCTTTCCCTTCTTTAGTCAGTCTATACTCGAGAAAATGCTATATATACTTCAACACCTCTGTACCAATATTAGCTGGACAAATAATGCGTTTGGTTGAGAAACTTCATGGGTTAAATAATATACTCGTAAAACAAGGTAAAGTTTCCCCATGTTAATTAAAATGGTTCCTGATAATAAAATGACCTCATTAGCACAGTGTGATGGAATGACCGTGCGATCACGGTTTTTGGTTCATTGGTAATCGATTATCCGAGATGACACAGCAACCTGTATGGAAAGGCATTGAAAAGATCACAGTCAGATTTTTAGCTCACCTGAGCCGTTAGGCTCACAAGGTCACGGCGCTCCGTCGTTGTTGTCGTCCATAATGTTCAAACGTCTTCCCGTCTGAAACCGCTGGGCCAATCAAAGCCAAACTTCACATGGGGCATCCTTAGAAAGGGGGAATCAAACTTTATATAAATGGTCCAGGTCACATGACCAAGATGGCCGCCATGCTTATATGATACACACCTTAAAAAAACCCGGTGCACTGACTTCAACGAAACTTGGTATGTAGCATCAGTGACTCTGGCCCATGATATTCGTTTATATAGATCATGACATTGGGATGACCTTGGCCTATTTTATGTCAAGGTCAATTTTGGTCACAGGCTTTTCAATGGAAAAAATGAAAACATTGGATTTGTCAGGAAGTAGCCTGTGACCTGAATGCTGGTCGATTTTGACAAAATATTGAGCTAACTAATTAAGTTATATGCGAGTATTCAACGTCAAGGTCATTTCTTGATTTTGGCCAGAGATCATTTACATATTAAATGTAAAACTTAATTTTCTCAGAAACCACTTAACCAATCAAAGCCACGTTTTATATGAAGTATCCTTAAAAAAAAGGGGGGGGGGCACAAAAATTATATAGATAATCCAGGTCACATGACGAAGATGGCCGCCATGCCCATATATAGTAAAACAAAATCTTATCCAGAACTGGTGGACCGATTTCAACGAAAATTGATTTGTAGCATCAGTGACTCTGGCTCATTATATTGTATATAAATCATGACCTTGAGATGACCTTGATCTATTCAACTGCAAGGTGAATTCTGGTCACATAGACTTTTCAATGGAAAAAAGTGAAAACAGTGGATTTTCAGGAAGTTTTGTAGCCTGTGACATGAAGAGTGGTAGGTTTAGACAACATATTGAGCTAATGAAGTTATATGAGTTTTAAATGTCAAGGTCAGTTCTTGACCTTGGTCGAAGGTCATTTACATATTAAATGTAAAACTTAATTTTCTCAGAAACCGCTTGACCAATCAAAGCCAAGTTTTATATGAAGTATCCTTAAAAAGGGGGAACAGAAATCTATATAAATAGTCTAGGTCACATGACTAAGATGGCCGCCATGCCCATATATGGTAAAGACATTAAAAAATCTTCTTCTCTTGAACAGGTGGGCCGATTTCAATGAAACTTGGTATGTAAGATCAACGACTCTGGCCCATTATATTTTATATAAATCATGACCTTGGGCTGACCCTGACCTATTAAACAGCAAGGTCAAATGTTGTTACATAGGCTTTTAAATGGGAAAAAGTGGAAATATTGGATTTTCCAGAAAGCTTTGTAGCCTGTGATCTAAATATTGGTAGATACAGACAGTTTACTGTATTAATATTAAATTTAATTATGTGAGTATTCTAGGTCATGTTTACTTTTTACCTTGACCAACATGACCTTTCTCAAAGGCCAAATCTCAGGTGAGCGATATCAGGACCATTGGTCCTCTGGTTTACTAAGTTTCTTCCACAAAGATGCTGGTCAGAATAAGCAAATACGCGGGCCGAGCAGCATTTTTTGTTCCGCGTTTAGGATCGGAGTTTCGTGTACTAGCATATAGACATTTGGGAGACACGACTAGAATCGTTGGCTAATACGGTTACTCATCATTACGAAAACTTGCCCATGCAATGTACAGAGATTTTTTCAGTCGTAAAAAATTGAAAATTTCAACAGAAAAATGTTGATATTTTTCTTATTTTTGCTCAAAACATAGATTGTGGGTACACGTTAGAACCGCCTCGGCGATAAGGTTCTAACGAGTACCCACAATCTATGTTTTTGAGCAAAAATAAGAAAAATAGTTATACCCCTGCATACCCCAGTTTGCTATATAAAAGTGGGGTATAAGAGGGTATACATTACACGGACATGTTTTCCTGATGATACTCACGTGTTTAAAGCGATGAAAGTGAAAAGACACACTGAGAGCATTGACGCTTCATCCTAGAAAACATATGGGTACGGTCTTGCTAATTAAAGAAATGAAAACATATATGATGTTTGATTAAAACTGACCTCATTAGGCAGATATAATTAAATGACCGTGTGTTTTTTTTAGTTTTCGGTTCATTTGTAATCGATTATCGATGACACACGAAAACCAGTCCTTTTTTAGGACGTCGCTAGAGATGAAAACGGTTAGTTCGATTTAACATCCAACGAAGACTCTGAGTGGCTCGAGAATTCATATAGTCTGATCGGCTTCGATCGGCTTCGATTCTTGCCAGGATCACGAGATGCGTTTGTGGTCTGCTCGACCACACCGTACAACAGACTGTCTGGAAGACAGATTACTGTTTTGAAGACAGATCAAATGAAAATTGTTGGTGAAGATTTCTCGTTTGTGAAAATCAAAAAGTGAATATGATTAGTCCTGACGTTGATGGAGAAAATCTTTGGTGTTTGGGGATATTGTAGCAGCAACCATAATTTATTTCGTGCCCTATCCATGTCGACGATACAAAAGTGAATATCCGAGATCTGCACCGATTTATTCGAGCTACGAATAAGAAAATTTCTAGTCAACACATGAAAAGCGAAACCGAGCTTATGGCTGAGATTTTGGATTTTTAGTAGCATTTGCTCACCATGGTGACGTCCTACAAATTCTCCGATTGAGTAATTGCTATCTTGCAAGCAGCAAATTGGACGATTAAGTCTTCATAACTCGACCCTAAGATGTGATTTTCTGACCCATAATCAAATACTACATCCATTTGTGCCCAATAAAATATCTCTGCAAGCATCCCACCAGTGGAAACTCTATTATTAGAGAAATCGGTTTCCTTTTCTGATGACAGGTTCTGCACGAATCAATTGTCCTCTTTAATACTTGGCGGAAGTAACCAATTCGGAATATCTCGGATATATCGACAAACGCCGAGTAACAATTACGCTAATGAGGCGGTACGGAGACATGGATCCATAGGAACTACTATTAGATTTACGCTATCAAAATGAAAGAAAGAAAGAAAGAAAGAAAGAAAGAAAGAAAGAAAGAAAGAAAGAAAGAAAGAAAGAAGGAAAGAAAAATGTTGGCGGGTGGGTGAAATATTACAAATGCTGATACTTTTCATGGTAGCAGCGTTTTAACAGGAAAACAATAGATAAATTATATTAAAATACTAAATATAAATAATAATTCTTTACATGTTAGGCTTGTACTACTACCAAACCACAAGAATTTGCAAATGGAATCAACGTTTCAAAAGACGTCGATGATTATCGCGTTTGCGCCGGCGTCATGACAACTGTAACGTCGTCATAAAAACGCTGATTTTTAGGCGTTATATAGATTGAATCGTATTGACGTATGTGTCAAAGCAACATTTATTGATCGTTATATAGAAAAATTAAAAAAGAAAAATAAATAAACTATAATGGTACACATTCCAAAATTGACGTTTTCAAAGAAAGAAGTAAATGGGATGCAGTTGTGGTCGAATGAAGTTTTTGCAAAACCAAAACCACTCACGAAGCAGGGCAGAAGAATTGTGAGGAATTTTAACAAGAAGGTCTCTCACAAATTTACTTTTACGGAAACACATTATGAGTAAGTAGATATATAATATAATATTTTATATCCTTATAATAGGTTGTAGGGACTACATGACCGTATAATATTGATCCCTTTTATCTTCATTAGAAATATCTGATCAGAAGCAGAAACATTTTTCTCGCATCATTCATGATTTTTATAAGCTTCTTTGTTCTGTCCTTATGCAGAACTGCCCTTCAATCTCTCAATGCGAAACATTGCCAAGCTGTTGTCAGCTAAAATGAGCCGCGACGCGAGAAAACCGGTCTTCGGGGTTTCCGACCAGGTCCGACACAAACCGGCCTGTACAGGCTCAGAAAAGAGCTAGAAGCTTGAAATTTCGGATTTAAGTAGAAGAGGAATTGTACTATCCGAGTAGCGAAAACAAAGGCGCTGCCGATGATCAGCTTCGCGGTTACCGCGAAGCTGATCTGCGCCTTTGTTTTCGCCTAGACAAATATCCGGTTTTCTCACGATGCGGCTCAAATGAAAGCTACCTTCAAGATAAAACTGGACTGGTGGAGCTGGTGGAGCTTTCAAGCATTACAAAAACACGCCCATGCAATATACATAGATATTTCACCAGTAAAAATTGAAAATTTTCATGGTAATATTTTTGATATTTTTGCTCAAAACATAGATTGTGGGTACACGTTAGAACCGCCTCGCCGAGGCGGTTCTAACGAGTACCCACAATCTATGTTTTGGAGCAAAAATAAGAAAAATAGGTATACCCCTGCATACCCCAGTTTTTCTATATAAAAGTGGGGTTCAAGGGGGTATGCATTACACGGACATGTTTTCATGATGGACTAGGATAACAACGATATGACATTTTTTAGTTATTCAGAGTTTTCTTCCACCGAGACTGTAGATGTGTATTATTTACATGTAATAATAGTCATGTCTTTTCCATAAATTTAATGTCACGTGAATACTTTAGTAACTTTTCTTGTGGGGGAAGTGTCCTAACTAATGTGGCGAGCACTTGTGACCCGACCCCAATGTATAATACATGTATGCAATTAAATATTATTAAACTTGATGTTTGTAGTTTAATAATGATTATACTCACGAAAAGCACCCGCCATCCAGTTGTCGGTGCTCCAACCTGGTTCATCCTAAATTAACACGGATAGTTCGTGTCACAGAGAGAATGATATGTCAATAAAGAGGATTTTTGTACAAAATGGTTGGATGGCCGACCTAACCCTCAATCTACTTTAAATCGAGAGTTGATCAACGTTACTTGACTTGCACCAATACCCACACACTGAGTGTATTCTGGGATTCCCCAATGACACCATTCAGATGATGATCAGAAATTGATCGACTCGGTATATGAAGATAGATAGGTTGGTAACGTTTTGTCACTTGTACAATTTAAAATTCCATGTCGCTGAATACAGGCTAACTCATATACAACAAGGCTGTGTATGTGTCTGCGATACCCCAGCCACCACAACACCTTTTCTATACATGTCATGCTATATTTCAGTTCTCTTTCGACCAACCGAATTCGCCAGAGATTATTCGACCTAATGGGCACAGACGTGATACGACTGAATGACACGAGATATTTCAAGAAACTGTCAACCAAGCTGCAAGAGGAATATGAGGTACACCAGGTGGCCACAGCTCAACAACCCTTGTTTTCGCATGTCTAGTTGTAAAAGTATAACCGCGTCGCGAGAAAACCGATTTTCGGGATTTCCGACCAGGTCCGACAAAACCGGCCTCTGCAGTTAGAGAAGAAAGCTACAAGCTTGAACTTTCGGATTTACGAAGAAGAGGAATTGTACTATCCGTGAGGCGAAAACAAAGACGCTGACCAGCTTTGCATTTGTGCTGAACAAGGGATTACGGCACATTACACTGAAAAGCGTTATAGAGAACGCATATGAAAACATAGCTTCACTATAGCGGATTTTTGAAAACGTATAGCGGATTCCGCTATAAGTTTTCCGTTATAAGTTTTCAAAACTCCGCTATAGCTGTGCACCCTGAACCTCAGTTAAAAAATGAACTAGCTAAGTTGTATGTATTGGTAAGTATCTTTGAGTTAAGACAGGTACATGGCTGCACATCTACACATGTGCACTTCTACACATCTACACTTCTGCACATCTACATGTACACATGTGCACTTCTGAACATCCGCACATCTACACATCTGCACTTCTGCACATCTACAATCTGCACTTATGTACATCTACACATCTACACTTCTGCACATCTACAATCTGCACTTCTGCACATCTACACATCTGCACTTCTGCACATCTATACATCTGCACATCTACACCTCTGGACTTAACTGAGATGGGACAGTCGTGTGGGTATGTAGAAGTTTCTGTTGCTATACAACTGAATGTCTTAGTCTTGTATCTCAAGACCTCAACGCTATTAGAAGCATGACTCTATAGCTTCATAGAGGCTGTAAAGTGGTATGCGTTTCACAGTCTCTTGGTCTTGTATCCCAAGACCTCAACTAGTCAAAGGCATAACTTTATAACGTCTTCCTAATATATTGAGGCTTTTCAATGTTCTCGTATCTCAAGAACAGTGACTGGCGTCAAAGTCTCAGCTAGTTATTGTCAAACTTTAACCCTTTACTACTACTTCCTGAGAGAAATGAAAACTCAAGACTACGAGGTATGGCAGGAAAGTTCGTAGACACCATTAGTATTTTCAACAGGAAAAGAAATTCAGTCAAAATGAATATATCTGGGTTTGCAAAAATATTTCATGAGCAAACAGGCGAAATTTTATGAAAATCTGGCCAACACGACATCTTCTACAGCTTTTTATGTGCACCTCCCTAAGCGGGAGCGGGGCAAGGGTCAACGTCTCAGTGACGTTACTTGAAGTTTATTGCTGTCAGTGCTTTATATATTTGTAACAAGTTTAACCGATGTTTCAGAGTTATTCCACAAAAGGTCCTTGGATATCGGTACAATTTTATTATGTGTATCCAGCTGTCAAATGCAGATCTGTGCCAACTGTCCTCAGGTTCTCTGATGACCGGTTGAACATATGAAACCATTTTCATTCGCTGAGAATGTAAGACGAGTGCCCTACTGCCTCCGTTTATCATCTTAGATGATCTATCGAGCATCAAAAAATCAACTCTGCCACTTGTAAACTAGTATCAGACAAGCTGATTGCTTTTATGTTGTTGTTTATATCATTTCCATCGTGTTTGTTGGCCATTTCCATAACAAAAACACACAATTTATGGTTATCGGCTTTTCTCCTGTTTGTCAAAATTACGCCATTTTTTCAAACAATGTTTTCGGACTGGATCTGAAATTTTATTCACAGATATCAAACTGTACTGCCGCGAAGGCCCAAACATTCAGAAAACGATGTTGATTGAACATTCTTTCAGGATCAAAATATTTTAACGTTACAGCACTTTCCGTGCCGTTTCACAAGCAAAAACAGAATGTGAAAATCGTCACATTTTATCACGTTTTGACACCTGCCCCGCACGGCCCTACCCTCAAGCAGAAAAGTGGCCATACCAAGCGTGTTATAACTTCAAATTGCACAAAATTTCTGAAATATACTCATAAGATATTGCTGCTTGAAATTATGCCAAACGCTTCTTCAACAACGCGTTACTTTTTCTGATAGCTGAAGTGTCTACGAACTTTCCTGTCATACCTCGTAAATAACATTTTTAACAATTTTATTCGTCCCGCTAACTGTGAACGCACGATGAAACAGAGGATTAGGACCGTCTCTCTGTTCCTCGTTTACATGTGTTTTCCTTGAACTTTACTACTCTTTTATTTATTGTTAATACTGTTCGTATGTGTTTTATGTGGCAACGATAATATCTGTTCCTCGGCCAATTCATAGCTTGGTGGGTCATAGTCATTCAGTTTCTTCTCAATCAAGAATTTTCGTTTCTTGATGGCATACAGTCTTGATTCGTCCTCGTGATAATCTTCTTCATCCCTCAGTCGTTTCCTGTATTTTGTTGTTGACTGGATCTATTCTTAGTGCAGCTGAGAGGTCAGTCAGATACTTGTAGCGGGATACAAACTCTGACAGATACTTTGGTTTTAGTTCATCATATGCTATTTCTTCAGCATCTTGCAGGTCTTTGCCAGGATTTTCTTGCACAGCTTTTTCAACTGATTCGTTGAAAGTGTCTTGCATCTTATCTGTTGTTATGTCCATCAAAACATGCCATGGTTTAATTTTCTGACGCTTCTCCTCCTCCTCCTCCTCCCCCTCCTCCTCCTCCTCATCATCATCATCATCATCGTCATCATCATCAGCTTTTTCATCTTCTCCATCTTCTTCTTCCTCTTCTTCTTCATTATCATTTTCCTCACTTTCTTCAGTTTCATCCTCTTCTTCTTCATCGACTTCTACATCTTCAAGTTTTCTGAAGATGTCTTTTCCATCGTCCAGTGATCTTCTTTTAGACATAATACTTTCTTCATCACTGTCTAACGTGTTAGCCTAGGCACTTCTGCAGATACCACTGTCCTTGTGTCTTCTCAAACTGTATGATCTGGAAAATTCTCGATCGCACTGATGGCACTGATATCGACCCATAGCTGGTTAGTTGAAGAATATTGAGATTCATCCTGAGCTTGTCTTTTCATACCGCCGTTGGCGTTGGATTTGTTCTAGTTCTCCTCAGATTTGGTTTCTTCTTGATCCGCTGATGTTTAGTTGTTGTTTTCTTGTTTTTCTCTAACAGTTCTCTACTGATAGAAAGCAATTCAGCCCGACACACTGTGCAGTGCTTCGATGGTCTGCCCTCTCTTTTACTTAAAGCTGTATTCAGCCTTTTCATAAGGTATCTGATCTGTGCATAACTTGCATGAAATCCACTTGGTTTCTGTGTCATTGGCTTGTCTTAGATTCCCCCATAGCCTTGCAGGATTGTCTCTTTTTCTAAAGAAGTCATATCTTTAGTGTTTTGCACAAAACTGATAATTACCAAAATCGTAGACTGCATTTATACTAGTTTTTTCTTTCTACGAAAGTGTAGTATTAAAACCTTTTTACCTGTGACAAAAGGAACAATCATACCGCTTTCTGTTTTCAATGTAATGTGCACTTGGTCTGCAATAGATTTTAAAAGAGAAACATGGTGCAGAGATTTAAATTCTTTATAGAAAAAACTTGAATCTGGTTTACTTTGAAATGGAACGACTCGTAGAATAGGTGTTACAGCATCACCAATAAATGTGAAACTTGCAATGCCAGAATAAACATAGAAGTTGCTAATATTATGGTTGCACTTAAAAACACATTTACCTCATTTAGTATAGGTTTTTCGGCCAATGTTGGATCTAATCCTAAGATTTGAGCGAATTCTTTTGGGAATATGAGCCTAACCAGCCTTTCGTTTTGGGCTGATATTTTGAAACGTTGACTGAAATAATCATATGTAATAGTAATTTGAGCAATGAATTTTTTAGGTATGCCTTTTACAAAATTGTCAATGATCGATTTCTGCATTTCTTCAGCTAGATATTCATGTGATTCATAATTTCCAGTTGGAATTGTAAGTTTGAAGTTAAAGCAGCCGTTTTCACTGCTACATATCTCTGTGATGTTTTGATTTCAAACTCTGCGTAAACGGGACTGGTCAAGGAAAGTCAAAAAGAAATAGTTGTTTTCTTCTGTTATGTTGAAAACTTCAGATGGTGTTGCACTTTCAACCAAGGCAACCTCCCAGCTTTCCACGTCTATTTTAATAGGATGATCCAATCTTACAGTAAATTCAGATTGTTTATTTGAAGGGAACATGTTCATAGAACTGTCACTAAGTAATGTCATGTAAAAATCCTTCATGTTTGAAGAACTAGAGAATGAATCAGAATGTGTCAGTAGGCCTATTACTTTAGTGAATGAATAACTTCAGAAATGCAAATGCTTTATATCAGTTTGATTTGCAACTGTATATAACATCACCTTTTGTCGATTTTCAGTCAAGTGTCGTTTTCCGAAAATCATCTACTTTCAGTTCATTTGATTTTCTCAGAAAATCCAACTTATCACACTGGTAAACGTAAACGTACTGGCTAAGGCACGAACGTATAGGCTAAGGCAATTTCAACGCTATGGCTAAGAAAGAAAATGGCGGAGAGTGAGACACATGTGCAGGTTTGTTGATGTTTTACAGTTTCATTTGCCGGTTATCAATGATGACAGCTACTGGCTTGGCGGCGCGGGACCCACAAATGAGTCACAAACTTACGTTCGATGGTCCGATGTCGCCAGCTGCAGCCAGTAAAAGTATAACCTCGACAAAATGGAGACAGTGAACCACGAAATTTCATGATTTTTCATAAAATACTGTTTTTCTCTGATATCGTACTCTGTCTTGTAGTTTATACATATGCAAATGATAAATCGGACACCTTTGAGCACGGTTCATGAAAAAAAATGAAATAGAAGGGCCCCCAGCGTGTGACAATACTTGAAGTTTTATTACAACGCCATTGGCTAAGGAACTGGAAACAACGTAGTGGCTAAGACGCCAGAGTTTCTTTTGGGGTAAAAAGTTATGATATGGTCGTAAGACTGGTAAGTGTTTCTCAAAGTAGGTTTTGAGGTCTACTAAATTATTCTTCAAAGATGGTTTAAATCTTCGTTTTAGTGAAATTAAAAAATAAATATATCGTATTTATGCACCTATCAATGTTGTTCTTCGGGGGTGCTTACAGGGGGATATAGACAACAAATTTATAACAATCCCTGGCAATTAGACAGAGTACCATGACGGGATGGGATGGTAAATTAGATGCTTTACTAGGAAATTGTACATGAAAATATATAGAGGATATTTGCTTTTTTGAGGTGAATACCAAATATATTTCATCGAGTGAGTTGAAAACATCAGAATTTTCACGAGTGCGCAGCACGAGTGAAAATTATTATGTTTTCAACTCACGAGATGAAATATATTTGGTATTCACCTCAAAAAAGCAAATTTTCTTTTTATTTTATACAATGCACAGGCATTTTCCAATGCACAAGGTAGGCGGTGAAAATGCAAAAACAAAAATTTTTTTGAAAACACGAATAATTTTGGTACCACATTGTTCCTTATGTTCTAACTAAGAAAATGAATACCCACACTTTATGTTTTCATTCATAAATAACGGAGTTATAGGCGTTTGAATTTCTGAAGTGAGACACATTTAATGACGTCAAGTAAATGGAAACGTCAGAAGTAATCCAAAAAATCTGACGTCATTACAGTGACGATATACATGTAGGCTGATATCAGTCACTAGTGACTTTTTATATCAGTGAGATTTGATATCAGTGAAATTTCATATCAATGAAAATACCAATTTTATCAAGTTTTGATATACATTGGGTTTCACTGTAAAGTATAAAATAAACAGCGAAATTGATGACCCACCAGGGGATTTAGGATATCACAATGTGGGTCGCATAAAAATTTGATATGCTTTGGGTGTTTGATGTCGAAAAAGGACTATTAGTAATGCGTTTCGGCAATTTTTGATATTTTTAGAGGGTAACTTCAAAATTACCCATATTTGTTTTGGGTGGTCCATCAGACCAAATATTTTTGGGGTACAGACTACAAACTGGTGGCCGAGCCTATGTATAGGCAAAATCTCAGAGTACCCAACTCCCTGTGGTTAAGATTCAGCTAGCTGTGGAGAACGAAGATCTAAACCATCTTTGAACAATAATTTAGACCCAAAAACCTACTCTGAGAAAGACACTTACGA
This sequence comes from Rugalucina vietnamica, assembly GCA_964017185.1. NCBI lineage: Eukaryota > Metazoa > Mollusca > Bivalvia > Lucinida > Lucinidae > Rugalucina > Rugalucina vietnamica. The sequence goes on from OZ024870.1 coordinate 66,829,151, forward strand.
GTCTTACGACCATATTTACCCCCCCCCCCCCCCCCCCGAGGAACTCTGGGGTCTTAGCCACTACGTTGTTTCCAGTCCCTTAGCCAATAGCGTTGTAATGAAACTTCAAGTATTGTCACATGCTGGGGGCCCTTCAATTTCATTTTTTCATGAATCGTGCTTAAAGGCGTCCGATTTATCATTTGCATTTGTATAAACTATAAGACAGCGTACGATGTCATAGAAAAACAGTATTTCATGAAAAATCATACGATTTCGTGGATCAGTGTCTCCACTTTGTCGAAGTTACACTTTGACTGGCTTTAGCTGGCGACATCGGACCATCGAACGTAAGTTTGTGACTCATTTGTGGATCCCGCGCCGCCAAGCCAGTAGCTGTCATCACTGATAATCGGAAAATGAAACTGTAAAACATCAACAAACCTGCACATGTGTCTCACTATCCGCCATTTTCTTTCTTAGCCATAGCGTTGAAATTGCCTTAGCCTATACGTTCGTGCCTTAGCCAGTACGTTTACGTTTACTTTACCAGTGTGATATCGATAGTTCCCCTTGTATTTAGAAATATATCAACTATTTCATCAATACAACTTATATTTTCGGTAAATATTCAAGGATACTGTGTGTGTTTATTTATTTTTGATTAGAAAATGTGACATTTAAGTAAATTAAATAACATCTTATAAATAATTGAAACACCTTTCTTATTTTTGATATAAAAATGGATTTCCATGTGCAAATTTTCATTTACAATTTTTATTCATCTTTGAAAGTTTCAACTAGATAAAGCTTTGCGTGACAATAGTAATTGTAGACCAGGGCCCAGTTATTCAAAATTTTGTCGTTAAGCCCTCAATAACCGCTTCAAAAGCAAATACACTGTTGTTTTTTGTTGAAAAAATGTGAGAATCTTACCTTAAGGATTCTCACATTTTTTCAACAAAAATTAACAGTTGCAAAGGATTCTCACATTTTTTCAACAAAAAATAACAGTGTATTTGTAATATTGCCATTTGAAATTTTAACGAATTGTTAACTAAAGATGTTATTAATTTCGAAAAACTGGCCCCAGATATACAAAGGGGGCATTTTACTCATCGTTTCATTGTTTGTGGAGGTGTACAAACCATTACAAGATTCTGTGCTCTTTGATAAGATAGCAAAGGACTGATAGCTGAAAAGTGCAATGTGTTGATGTTCAGAAGTGCAGATCACAGGCACTTGTAGCATAAAAATATACCCCACCCTTTCTATATATGGCACTTGTAGCATAAAAATATACCTCCACCCTTTTTATATATGACATATATAGAAAGGGTGGGGTAATATTTTTATGCTACAAGTGCCTGTGGTGCAGATGTGTAGATGTGCAGAAGTGTAGATGTGCAGAAGCGCAGATGTGCAGAAGTGCAGATATGTAGATGTGCAGAAGTGTAGATGTGCAGACATGTCCCTGTCTTAACTCAAGGATACTTACCTACACATACAACTTAGCTAGTTCATTTTTAAAACTGAGACCCAGGGTGCACAACTATAGCAATTTTTAAAACTTATAGCGGAAAACTTATAGCGGATTCCGCCGAAAAACTTATAGCGGAAAACTTATAGTGGAATCCGCTATAAGTTTTCCGCAATAAGTTTTCAAAAATCCGCTATAGTGGCAACCATAACTACTACCACCACTACTACTACTACTACTACTACTACTACTACTACTACTACTACTATTATTATTATTATTATTATTATTATTATTATTCCACAGTCGGAGATGCACAAAGAAGAACTTGCCCGGATGGAGTCAGAGAACGAGAGAATACTACGTCTCATGACGGAAGGCATCATCCCAGACCCATACGACTACAGAGCCAGAGTACACAATGAACACAGGCAACAAAAGCGAACGAAGAAAAAGAAAAGGAAGCGAAAGAAACGATTAAATTGGAAGGTATAGGAATCAATCGTGACCCGACTAGTTACTTCTTAGGGCACTCTGGCAGTTCATTTCAACATATTAATCCAAGATTTCATGTAACATGTTAGAATAGATGTGTTTGTTGAAGGTATAAAAGTGAAAGGTCAGCAATGATCACAGAGACTGGTGTTATCGGGTGCAAAGTCCAAACCATAAAATACCAGGTGGAATTTCCGTGGAAAATAACTTACTGTCCATATACCATCTTCCAGAAACTGCCTTTTTCAAAATCTCACTTTTTTCCTGAAACACTCTCAAGAAAAATATGACCATGCAATCTTTTTTCAACCTAAAAGGCTTCAGAAAAGTCAGATTTTGAAAAAGGCAGTTTCCGGAAGATGGTGTATGGACAGTACGCTTCGAAAACGGAACTGATACAGAAAGGAAACAAGTTGAGTGAACAGTAAAGCAGAAGATCGGATTCTTAATCAGATAGCCATTCGTACTAAAGAGAACATTGAACAATCGCAGATGAAAACCATTTATTAAAGCGACATTCCGGTCAATGACAAGTTGTTCATGGACAAGCATGAATTGTAATGTCCCATTGCACCACTCATTCATTCGAAATTATCTGCATTGGTTTGAAGGTCAGATCATATGATGTGTAGTTCAGCTATTCGATACAATATATCATATGCGTACAATCTCTGACATACTGCGTCAGGGAGTGGACTCTTTGGCTCAGTGGTTAGAGCATTGGATTTCTACCTCGGCGGTCCGGGGTCGAATCCCATCAGGGACATGGGTGTTTTAGCTCACCTGAGCCGAAGGCTCACTATGTAAGCTGATCCGGCGTCCGTCCGTCGTCCGTCCGTCCGTCGTCCACAATTTCAAAGATCTTCTTCTCTGAAACCGCTTTGCCAATCAAGTTGAAATTTTATGTGGAGCCTCCTTGGGTAGTGGCATTGAAAAATTGTTCGCGATATCTCGGTCACATGACCAAGATGGCCGCCACGCCCATATATGGTAAAAAAACACTCAAAAATCTTCTCCAGAACCGGTGGGCCGATCGATTTCCATGAAACTTTGTATGTAGCATTGGGGACTTAAGCCCATCATAGTTTGATGAAATGATGACCCTGGGATGACCTTGACCTATTTTACGGCAAGGTCAAATTTGGAAACATATGCTTTTACATGGAAAAAGTGAAAACTATGGATTTTTTGAAAACTATTGCAGCCTGAGGCCTGAAAAGTGGTAGATGCAAACAACTAATGGAGTAGATGAAGGTATGTGATTAATTTAGGTCAAGGTCATCAAAAATCTTCTTCTCCAGAACCGGCACGCCGATTTTCATGAAACTTGGTATGTAGCATTTGGGACTCCAGCCCATCATAGTTTGATCAAATGATGATCATAGGATGACCTTGACCTTTTTTACAGCAAGGTCAATTTTGGAAACATAGGCTTTTACATGGGAAAAGTGAAACTATGGATTTTTTGAATGAGACCTGAAAAGTGGTAGATGCAAACAACTAATGGAGTAGATGAAGGTATGTGATTAATTTAGGCCAAGGTCATCTCTTGACCTTGGCCAGTCTGTCTTCCATACACACTTTTCAAAGATCTTCTCTGAAACTGCTTGGCCAATCAAAGTTAAATTTTATGTGGAGGGTCCATGGGTAGGGGTGATCGTGAAATTCGGGTCACATGACCAAGATGGCCGCCATGCCCAACTATGATAAAACCACTCAAAAATCTTCTTCTCCAGAACGTGCTGGCCGATATTCGCGAAACTTGGTATGTAGCATTTGGGACTCCAGCCCATCACAATTTGTTGAAATAATGACCCTATTTTACGGCAATGTCAATTTTGGAAACATGGGCTTTTACATGGGAAAAGGCGAAACCAATGGATATTTTGGAAACTGTTGCAGCCTGAGACCTGAAAGTTGCTAGATGCAGACAACTAATGGAGTCAATAAAGGTAAGTAATTAATGAAGGTCAATGTCATTTCTTGACCTTGACCCAAGGTCATTTAAATATCAAAATTAGAATTATGGTTTTCTCAGAAATCACTGGGTTTGGAAACTATTGCAACCTGAGACCTGAAACTTTGCAGATGCAGACAACTTATGAAGTCAATAAAGGTGTGTGAGTATTTAAGGTAAAGGTCGTTTCATGATGACTTAATATTCCATATCTTAATAGCATTTGGGACTCCAGCCCATCATAGTTTGTTGAAATGATGACCCTAGGATGACCTTGACCTATTTTACGGCAAGGTCAATTTTGGAACATGGGAAAAGGCGAAAACAATGGATATTTTGGAAACTGTTGCAGCCTGAGACCTGAAAGTTGTTAGATGCAGACAAATAATAGAGTCAATGAAGGTAAGTTATTAATGAAGGCCATATCATTTCTTGACCTTGACCCAAGGTCATTTAAATATCAAAATTAGAATTATGGTTTTCTCAGAAATCACTGGGTTTGGAAACTATTGCAGCCTGAGACCTGAGAACTTTGCAGATGCAGACAATTTATGAAGTCAATAAAGGTGTGTGGGTATTCAAGGTCAAGGTCATTTCATGATGACTTAATACTCCAAGATCAGGCTTCATGTGAGCGTTCTCAGGACCAATGGTCCTCTGGTTTTGTTGTTTTTTTGTTTTTTTTCTCCAAACTATGCATCATATCTTAGTTACGAATTTTCATATTGGTAAGACATTTGCATAATACAGCCAATCCCGTTTGATCATATAGAGCGTCCGTTTCTGGATCGGGAAATCTCGGGTTCGAACCCAAATCGCGCCATACCAAATCATTAAAATCGACTTCATGTGCGTTTGTTGTTCTCAGGACTTCACGTTTATTGTCTGTGGATAACGATGTGTCGAATACAATGGCATGTGCCAATTGTTATAATATTTCTTGTTTGGAAATTTCTTTCTGATTGTGCCATTTCCTGATCATTGTCGATGTTAAAATATTTTGTCTTTTTTTTAGAAACGCCCAAAAGTTTGTAAAGAAAAAGAAGCCACCAGACCTGTGACGGTCCGGGGGTCAGAGAAGCAGCCTTTCTCGGATGATGAAGAGGTAAGGCGGAGGGGGATGTCCTGGAAAAGGGTTCGAACTTATCGGTGGGTCGATTTCTTGAGTTTACCCGGGCCATCATTCCAGTTTTTCCATGAAAATGAAATATTTTGACCCCCGAGATAATAATAAAATAAAGCGAAGTGATAAATAATCGGGACTGCATAATGTCTTAAGATCTTTTAAAAAAATACATGTTGGTACCCGCAGATACACGATTGATTAACTAGAAAATTTCTGGTGTTGTTAGTCTTCTGCTTATAAGTGTCGTCCCCGGTATGAATTATCAGGAAAACATATCCGTAACATGTATACCCCCTTGAACCCAGTTTTATGTAATAAAACTGAGGTATGCACGGGTGGTATATATATTTTTCATATTTTTGCGACAAAACATAGATTGTGGGTACTCGCTAGAACCGCCTCGGCCAGGCGGTTAAACATAGATTGTGGGTACTCGTTAGAACCGCCTCGGCCAGGTGGTTCTTACGTGTACCCACAATCTATGTTTTGAGCAAAATAAGAAAAAAATCTACTGAAAATTTTCAATTTTGTATATTACATAGGCGTGTTTTCGTATTGTTATTCCAACTCGTGTTTATTTGGAAATCGGTTGATTTGAGGTTTAACGTCCCAACAACAGATGAGGTCGTATGGAGACGGCTCCTCGGTTTATAGTATCATCCGACAGTCCTTTAAACAACAAAGTGTAATTTACAATGTTTGATTTCAGTCGTCTCCTGAAGATGAATACGACACAGAAACTAAAAGTTTACCGGAGTCTCGCCCAAAAAAGTACCGGTGGAAATACGCCAAGACAGAAAATCCTCTTGTTGACCGATTAAGGAGAGAGGAGGTATCTTCTTTTCATAGTTCTCGTTACGAAAACATGCCCATGCAATGTACAGTGATTAAAAGTTTAAAAGTTGTAAACAAAAAAGACTTTAAAAGCAACTTTTAAAGTTGTAAAAAAAAAAGAAATTTTTCAGTAGAAAATGTTTGATATTTTTCTTATTTTTGCTCCAAAACATAGATTGTGGGTACACGTTAGAACCGCCTCGGCGATGCGGTTCTAACGAGTACCCACAATATATGTTTTGGAGCAAAGCGAGGCGGTTCTAACGAGTACCCACAATCTATGTTTTGGAGCAAAAATAAGAAAAAGTAGATGTGCCGAGGCGGTTCTAACGTCTACCCACAATCTATGTTTTGGAGCAAAAATAAGAAAAATAGGTATGATTTGATTTATAGCTTTTCCCAGTTAACTATGGTCATGTCGGGACCTTGCCTCAATTTTATGGGACGTCTTCCTAACAATATTGGGATGTCAAGCCATGCGAAATGTTCTTCAAAATATATCCACCCAGTGAGCAAGTCCCTAGCTTTGATTGTGTTAATCAATGAGCATGCAGACTGCATCAACAGTTTTGAGTAGGCTATATAGCCAACCTACCTCTAGCGTTAAATAAATGAGCCACCTCGTGGAAAAACAAACAATGTGGTTTCCGAACAGGTCTGACACAAACCGGCCTGTACAGTCACAGAAGCAGGCTAGAGGCTTGAAATTTTGGAGTTAAGTAGAGGAGGGATTGTACTATCCGAGTGGCGAAAACAAAGGCGCTGATCAGCTTCGCGGTTACCGCGAAGCTAATCTGTGCCTTTGTTTTCGCCTATGCAGATTGTTGGTTTTCCCATGGAACGGCTCAAATTTTAAAATGCCATCGCATAGCAGTATGTTTCCCGCTCTGGCCACATGTGAGGCAAGCCAAGTTCTGCTTGCGGGTGTGTCAGGTGGTTTTTCTCGGGGTCCTCCCGTTTTCGCCCCACCTATCGATTGGCCCGTCTCATATGAGCTGAAATATTCTTGAAAGGGACGTTAAACTGAATCAAAAAATAAATAAATAAATAAATAAAAATAAAAAAATAGCAGTATGTTTCTCGGTGATAAAATATTCATTAGTATCTACTTGCAATAAGTTTAACGTTTTGAAACCTTACATGAATCATATTTATTTATTTATTTATCTATCTATTTATTTATTTATTTATTTATTTATTTATTTATTTATTTCAGACTGTTGCCGGGTTGTATGCCATTGCAAAAAAGCTTATTTCACCGATCAAGGCGGGCGAAAATGCATATAAAAGGCCACCACGTGCTCCTAAGAAAAAGAAAATGACAGTTCAGTACTTGAAATATTAATTTTATTGATTGATTTCACTTGTTCTACGTCCTACTTAACAGCTTAGGTCATGGGGACGGTGCCTTGCTATAACCATCAAGAAAACATGTCCGTGAAGTGTTTACCCCTTAAACCCCACTTTTATATAGCAAAAATACTAAAAATTGAAAATTTCATTGGAAAAAAATTTGGTATTTTTCTTATTTTTGCTCCAAAACATGGATTGTGGGTACTCGTTAGAACCGCCTCGGCGAGGCGGTTCTAACGTGTACCCACAATCAATGTTTTGAACAAAAATATTAAAAATATCATTTTTTTTTTCAATGAAATTTGCAATTTTTAGAATTGAAAAAAAAAAAAAAACAACAACACAAAAAACTCTGTATATTGCATGGGTATGTTTTCGCATGGCCAAACGACATGAGAAGGTCAGGATCAAACCAGCGACCACTGGTTTACAAGGTGAGTAGCTTAACCACTACGCCACGGAGGGTTCTGCTGTTATTTGATTTCGAAATGCCTGTTAGTTTATAAGAAGTTAATAAACATAAAGAAAGCATAGCGGTGTTGATCGGATGCATTTTTCCACCACTGTACCGTGTAATGTTATAATCATTAATTTTGTGATGTCCAAAATTAAACCCAAAAAAAAAACGAAACAAAGCTCCTTTTCTTTCGCGCCCATAATCGTATTAATCCCCTGCGGGTCCCATACGATTAAAATCCTTATACTCAAAGGCCAACATGGTCATCATACCTGGAATTCTATTAATTAACAAAATGAAAATAGGAAAGGGTACTCATTACTTATTTACCCAGTCACGGTTTGCTTACCATATCGACGTAACGTATAAACGACACAGAAACACGACGTCACGACGTTGATATAACGTTGACAACAAAAAAGGACGTTGATTAAAACTTAGAACCTGAATGGAATTCATGTCATTTTGAGAAATAATAAAGATGTAGTCCAAACAGACCGTTGATAACAGTGACACTATTGTCACGAAAGAGTGGGCTCTCGGTAAACGTCCAATTTAACAAAGAAAAACAAAACCGCCCCATGAATTTACCGGCGATGAAGGAGAGAAAGGACGGCAGCGGAGGGATGAAACTGCGGAGATTCAAGCCAGATAATAAAAACGATGCAGAAATGAACGGGTTTGAAGTAAATAAATTTCGTGTGGGACAGCACGCCGTCATGGCCGCAAGGGCAATACAAAAAGGGAATTCCATGGCACCACAAGAGGATATAAACAAATTTCGAATTGCTCAACACGTTATCCGCGGTGCTCAGGAGTTCGCTGGTAGTGCATTCTTCATCCCAAGGAGCACCACAGAAGCCAGGCTGTTCGGGTTCAACAGAAAGTTATTGTTGGGTTCAGAGTTCAGATTTCAAATCCCTCCCCCTTTGGATGAGAAAATTGTGAAAATCATGGACAAATTTTACGACAAGCGCCCTTTGACACTGGAATACACTTTCCACAGAGATCAGACAAAACGAAGGTAAGTTATATACTGTATTACTTCTTTTATTTCGCAATCTTCGCCTCTTTGCTTAAAACATCTCTATTTATTCACTGTATATCTATATTGAGAGGGAAAGTTCATTATGAGCAAGGGCCAGCCAGACATTTATCGCACTATCCTTGCACGTACTGGACCAACCTTACCTGTATTGGACCAGCCTTACAGGTATTGGACCAGCCTTACATGTATTGGACCAACCTTGCATGTACTGGACCAACCTTACATGAACTGGGCCAACCTTACATGTATAGGACCATCCTAACGTGCATTGGACCAACCTTACATGTATTGGACCAGTCTAACATGAATTGGACCAATCTTACATGCACTCGACCAACCTTACACGTATAGGACCATCCTTACGTGCATTGGACCAACCTTACATGTATTGGACCAACCTTACATGTATTGGACCAGTCTAACATGAATTGGACCAATCTTACATGCACTCGACCAACCTTACATGTATTGGACAGGTCTTACATTAATTGAACCAGTCGTACATGTATTGGACCAACCTTACATGCACTGGACCAACGTTACATGTATCGGACTAGTATAACATATATTGGACCTACCTCACATGTATTGGACCAGCCGTACATGTATTGGACCAATCTTGCATATATCGGACTTACCTTACATGTACTGGACCAACATTACATGTATTTGGCCAATCTTACATGCATTGGACCAATCTTGCATGCACTGGACCAAGTTTACAACCTTACATGGACAAGCCTTGCACGTATGTAAGACTAGTACAGCCTTACATAAATCATGAAGTCGAACAGCTTTACATGTATTGGTCCAACTTTGTGCAGATCGTACTAAAATAGTCATACAGTATGTGGCCAGAATTTTAGTTTAAGGACCAGGGGTTGGTAACTCAAAGCCATCTTAAGCTTAAGATCAACTTACGACCAACTTGAGTATCTCATAGGGATTATGGTGAATAACTGAAAAGGACCTTAAGTTACGGTGACAACTTAGCAGCATCGTAACTTTGGCGTCGTCTTATATTACGATGTGGCACCTTTCATTTGAAAAAAAAAGTTGCGATAGCTTAGAGTAACTGGAATAGCAAGGGCATTAATTTTAAAGTGGTCATCTTAAGTATGTCGTAAGTATGGGAACTTACGATGCCTTCGAGTTACTGGACCCAGCTTAGCATGTCTTTGATATGATACTGTTTGTTTTGATATTCTACTTTCAAATCTTGTTATATTGAACAAACATAAAATAAGTACAGACTGTAATACTTAACTCATATAAGCCTGGCGTCCCTTTTGTGGAACATAGGCAAACAGCATAGCCCCAGATGTGACGCCGCAGAACGCGGCGTCCCATCTGGGGCTATTCTGTTTGCAAAGAGAAATTTCATCGAAAAATGGGATAAATTTTTGAAATCACACCTGAAGCCCCTAAAAATGAAAGTGGACTGATCCAATTGATAATGATGGGAGAATCCATTCGTCAAATATGGGTTAAATATACGAGGGTGATCCAAGAAGTAATGCGAACTCGTGTGTAATTTCTTTCACCATTGCTATTTTTCAAGATATTTTACATCAGAATTATGATGCATTATCGATTGTGCCAGATCCGATTACTATTTTGACTGAATCACATAGCAACCCTCGTTGCCTAGCAACAAGAGAATGCAAGGTAAACGACCTTGGCCACGGTTAAAATGGATTTTATTGATGTAATGAAGTTTCATATGCAAAGCATAATTACGTCAATTATCGTTTTATTCCAAAGTACAATAATCCCTTTAATAAATTTACTTTACATACCTTGATGAGTTTAAAGTAGCGCAAATTTTTGAGGGTTGGCTATCTGTACCCCCTAGAAATTGCGTCAATTTTGATCTCTCTAAATCTCCACATTTTCATCAACGCCCCTGCTACTTGACCAAAAAGGTTAAATTCCATACAATATTTATTTTTTTAATAAAAATTCTTCGTTCTGATATGCTATGGGCATAATTGTCGATATTTACAACCTTATCGGGGTCAAATATACGCATGAATTATGGGTATTTGTCGTACTTCGTCGAAATTGTGATATGTTTGTCAGATGCCGTTGCTAGGCAATCTTTGCATTTGGTTTTCTCTATTATATCCAAACATAGGGCATATATAACACAACGAATATGATTTCTGTGTTTGTAAGTGTCAATTTGATAAACTTGAGCACCAAATATTTCCCTGTACCCCAAACAAAAATGACATTTTCAGTCAATTTCGCGTCCATGGCGACTTCGGGTCGACAAATCAAATAATCCTTAAACCTCAACTCGTCATCCGAACTTCATGATATTACACCTGAGTACTGCACATATATACATGTGTAAACATGCCAAATTATTTAAATGTATCTGCATTGGTTACTAAAATATAGTTGTGTTCGCATTACTTCTTGGATCACCCACGTATATGTGTGATAATGATTTCAAAACATATTAAAACTACTTTATTCGATCTTCTAAACTGTCCGAAAAAGGTTAAGATGATATTTATTCTGTTACAATGCGCGGAGGTAATTGTACGGGTATAAAATTGAGCAAAAATAATTGTAAATTGCCCGGGTTTTGCCCAGGAAACTGTGAGTTTGCTAAATACATCTATATTTATTCACTATTATATGGTTTAGGAAAAGTGCATATTGAAATGCAAATATTGTCATTTCATTGAATGCAAAGTTAGACAGTATTAGCACTTTTATAGACGCATTTTAACATTTGTACTGAAAACAAGTAAGCTGCACCACGATAAAGCCAATGTTTGGTGGTTTCTGACCCGGTCCTACACAAACTGAGCTGTACACTCACATAAGATGTCCAGAAGATGGCACTTTGGATTTAGAAATAGGAAGGTCGTTAACATTCTTTTTTACACGCCCCTAGGTGAGGATCAACTTATGTGGTGCCTTATGTTATGTAAGTGATCTGGGGCCTTATGTTTACAACTGATCTGCGCCCTTTAACATACTGCGCAAAGTACAGGCTTTCTCATGATGCGACTCAAACTGATTTCAACAGAAAGTGTAAACAGTATACAAAACCCATTTCTAAAATGCGGTAATTGGTTATTGAACATAGGTAACGTAAATTCATATAGAAATTTGAACTGAAACTTTAAAATGTTAAACTGAGTTATGCCTATTATATCAAAGAAACGTGCACTTACACTTGAAAATGTCAGTGAGGACAAATGAGACGCGACGCGAGAAAATCGGTCTTTGGGTTTGCCGACCAGATCCGACACATCCCGGTCGGAAGGCTCGAAGCTTGCAGTTTCGAAAAGATTGTACTAAAAGTGTAGCGAAAACACAGGCGCTGATTAGCTATGCAGTTATTGCACAGCTAATCTGCGTACATGTATTTGTTTTCGCATAGGCAAAAAGCCGGTTTTCTCATTACGTGACTCAAAACTAGTATGGAGATGTTCAGAACTTGACTAGTCTGTGAAAATGTGATTGTAATATGGGATCTATGACATGGAAAGTTCATTCTCACACCGCGGGAGACGGGGAAAAGATTGTCCCCATCAAGATGACTTACGACCTCTCGGGAGACAGGTAAATAATTTAACATTTTTATTGTTTGATGCTTCATATAATCATAATATGTGCATATGTATACAGTTAACATTACGAAAACTTGCCCGTGCATTATTTAGAGAGTTTTTCTCTAGAAAAAATAAAATGGAAATTTCAGTAGAAAAAAAATGATATTATTAACATTTTTGGTTGGTTGGTTGATTGGGGTTTAACGTCCCACCAACAGCTAAGGTCATATGGAGACGGGACCTCGGTTTATAGTCCCATCCGACGGACTCAGTGGAGAAGCCCGGGATTTTTTTTTTTTTTTTTGTTCAAAACATTGATTGTGTGTACACGGTTCTAACGAGTACCCACAATCTATGTTTTGGAACAAAAATAAGAAAAAATAGGCATATCCTTGCAAACCCCAGTTTTTACTGTATAAAAGTGGGATTCAAGGGGGTATACTTTTCATGGACGTGTTTTCCTGATGTGTTTCTTGTAGTAGCCCTAGAGAGGCGTAAGAAGTACGTTGGAAACACGAGAGTCCAGTGCTTAAATGATACGATTCTATTCATTAAGTATGTGATTTAAATGGTAGATTTTACATGTCCTACTCGCAGCGCATTCATGAAAATTTCATTTCCGTAATGCCATCGTATGTTTTACATTAGCATCTCGTGTAGTGTTAAACTCACTCAAACCATATACATGTTTGTCTCTCTGCTATACCAGTACATGCTATGTAATGTCTGATTTGATACAAACCGAACTGTGCAGCACTTGAGGTAGAAAACATTCTTGAAATTTCTATGCAAATTTTTCAATGTCGTAACGATATGTAAATTTACGTAGGTGGAATGATGTATGTAAATTTACTTTGGTTTTCGAAAGGCCACTGGAATAATGTGTAAATTTTCTTTGGTTTCCGTAAGGTCACTGGAATAATGTGTAAATTCACGTTGGTTTCCATAAGACCGCTGGAATAATGTGTAAATTCACGTTGGTTTCCTTAAGGCCGCTGGAATAATGTGTGAATTCACGTTGGTTGCCGTAAGACCACTGGAATAATGTGTAAATTCACGTTGGTTTCCTTAAGGCCGCTGGAATAATGTGTAAATTCACTTTGACTGGAATAATGTGTAAATTTACGCTGGTTTCCATAAGGCCACTGGAGTAATGTGTAAATTTACGTTGGTTTCCATATGGCGACTGGAATAATGTGTAAATTTTCTTTGGTTTCCGTAAGGCCACTGGAATGATGTGTAAACTAAAGTTTACGTTGTCATTTCGTACGGCCACTGAAATGATCGTATCAACTTGTACCTGCCAGATGACTGGTAGTTGTTCGAGAAGGGGTTTGAGTGGTGAAGCATTCTGTATAATTCCTGAAACAATCATCGAATATACATTTCAAGCTTGTATAAGTTTATGGAAAGCCCTATAATTGCGTTTATAAATACTGAAGAGGTAAATTTATAGATGAAGCCCTTGATCTATTTACCAAGTTGTGCTGTTTTAAACCCGGTTTATACCGTTGTATACAATTCTCAAGGATTTTCAAGTATTTTTATTCTATAGTTAAATACCAAAATGACACACTTTGCTATAAATCTAGTTCAGATTTTAAATATTCAAGCATCATTACGACAGTCGTTTTTGTAAAGTTCATAGATAAAGGTAGATTTTATACTGTTCGGTATCTACGATAAAAGCCCTTACTGTTTCCAGAGTGTGAATCGCCACAGTGACAGTTTCCTGAGGATACAGTCCTCTTTTGTTCCCAGAAAATTAACTTCAAAAATACACAATAGTTCTACTTCTCTGCCATGAAAGTCAAGAAAAGCAGCTCATCTGTCTGGCAAAGTTCCAGTTGCAGAAGCAAGTGCCTCCCAAGGACTGTCCGTAAGGCTGGATGGCTATCCTTAACATAGAAACTGACAGAATTGTTTCACTTAAAGGAAATCGCTCTTGAATGCAAAAAAAAAAAAAAAAAAAAAAAAAAAAAAAAAAAATAAGGATTTCCCTCTTACAAATTGCTGGAAAATACTTATAGATTCCTGTTGAATGCCCCGAATGTGCATCATGACCAAACTGCAGATATATCAGAAAGTTCACATGGATTCAGGAAGGGCAGAGAAGCAATAGACATGATCTTCACAGAGAGACAACGTTCCCATGAACAACATAAAGATCCTTGGGCTACATGACGTTTGTCGACCTCACGAAATCATTCTACATTGTCCTTCGTGGTGGAATCCGGAAAATCATGGCCAGTTTAGCTCTCAACACAGATTCATTGCATGGTGCGCCAGTTTCACGATGACATTCAGAATGATGAAGTGATGCACTCTAAACCTTAAATTTCTGGCTTTCATATGCTCTTTATATCTCTGTAACCTTGGTTTCCCAGTCAGGTATGACTATGTTGTTAAGGAACTCAACCTCGTACAAGCCAAAACAAAGGTGCAGATATAGCGTAAAGGGACCAGTGATCGATCAAAAATAGCCATGTTTGATAAATTTGCGGATCAGACATGCATTAGAGAATGCATATGTACATACCATATTCAAGCTTGAACCTTCGCACTGTTTTTCAATATGTCAATTTATGACGTCATCACGTCACATTCTCAGTGACGTCATTTTAAGACACCCACCATTATACAGCATGAATCAGGGTCAGGTGGACCAGTGATCGATCACCTTCTTTTTCTCTGCAAAACCGCGGCTAACTTGGAAGGTATGAACATTTTTAGAAAGAATGATTATTGTTTACCTCTAGCCACGAAACACAGTTTGGAAATTTTCAGTGAGTTAAAAGAAATAAAGCAGCGAAATGAGGTGGTAAAAAAGCAAAAACGCCCATAGAAACAATGGAAAACTGTTGAAAAAGTAGCTCGAAAATCACAGAAATTGTCCATCCGATCGCAGCGTTATCCTATACAATTTGGAATGCGGATCAGATTTGTTTAGTATGCAGTAAAGTTAAAAAATTTAGCCAGTCGGAACGAATGCAGATCGTTTCATCTTGAAGAATCTATTGAGCAATCACCGCTTTTAAGCAGCACAACTAAGACTCCCTCTTCGTAAAGTGCCAGAAAATGCAAGATAGAAAAGCTTTCCAAATAAATTGAAATTAATGTTTGTAAGGTAATATAATGCGCTTTAAGTTGAGACTAGCATAAGACTTACTTCAGGTATCCTTTGAAGATTAATAGCCGATAACCACTAGTTGATCGATCACTGGTCCCTGATCGATCACTGGTAGCCTTACGCTATGTGCTGAAAGATGACATGGGAAAGAATCCCAGCGAGTGCATGGTCAAAATGCAGATGCTGTGAATCAAGTTGCAAAACCAAGTGACACACCTTTTTTAAAAAATCAGTACACAGTCGACAAAGGTCATTTGGAAAGCTTTTCAATGAACCAACCCATCAGTGGAAGGACTCTTTCTAGAGCAGTGCATATTGATGATGAAGTCACCGCAAGAACTGTGAAGGCCAGTGTGGCTTTTAGAAGACTCCCTGAATTGTCTGAGAACGAAATGGAATCAGTCTTGACACCAAGCTGAAAGTACAAGGCGGTGCTACTGCTAATCCTCTCATAATGTAACCAAACGGCACACCAGTAGATGACCATTTAAGTTCAAGTGGCAAGGAAGAGGTCATGAAGAAGGTAATGCCGCACAGAGATGTATGCGTTTCAAGCTATGTAGATTGGACCAGTCATGTTATATGAATGCACCATGAACAACTTACAAAGGGAATCACAACAGGGAAAGGCGCTATCAATGTAACTAAAGGAAGCGCTACAAATTCACCCTCAAAGCCTCACTGAAGAGTTTCTCCCAAAATAGTCTTGGAAATAGGCTGCACAAGATCGAATAAACTGGCGTTGCCTCGTCAATAAAGATGCAGTTCAATATGGAGTTAAAGAGAACATAAAATAACGCGTTAGAACATAGAGCCAGAAGGGTCAGTGCAAGATTACATGTATTTTAAATAACGTATCATTCAAAGCATCTTCGCAAGCCAAGAACTTTAGGTACACTTCATGCCTTACGCGAGGAACGAAGTGGACCTATAGGACTCTTGGCTTGCAAAGATGCATTAAAACCCGATATGTTCATGGTGTATGTTTATGTCAGAGAAGACAACTTCCTTGTCGGTTCCTTAAATGGTTAAGTAGCTTTAACTTCCCCTTAATTACCGATGTTCTTTCTTTCGAATTTAGCTGTAGTAAGTATGCATACAAAATGAATATTGTTAATATTGCAAATCTAATCAATGGAAGACAAAATTCTTTAAATAAAAAGAACAATATAAGTATAAGAACAATAACTATTATTTATTTCGTCTGAAGATGACGACTGATTGTTTATTGTTATTCATAATAAAATCAGATTTATGTCTAGAGATTTTACAATATTTTTATGCATGTTTAAGTCTTATGTAACGAAGTGAAATCATCCGCTATGATAGAAAGGGATTGGGAAAAGAACCGTTTCAGTCGAATGTAAGTAGCTTTGTTTGTTATATACTTACATTCAGTTAGATTTTTCATTATATGTTTCAAGTATTTTCAGAATTGTGCTTCTGTCAGAGCTAAAATCGAGTAGCCATCTTCCCTAGCATGGGAATGTGACTGTAACAGGTGCCCTGTATCTTTGACTGCTGTCAGCAGCGGTCGGATACATGTCCACATGAAGATTGACGTGTGGAATGTGTGGATAAAAGATTGCTGGACCAGACCACTACGTAGAATGGCTTTAATTGTATGCGAACATAAGAGATACGGTATACTCAGATAGCCACATTGAGTGAGATTTAATAGTTATTCAGAAATTGACAGGAAGATGACAGAAATTGATTCTGGACACACTTTCATTTGGAGTGGACTCAAAAATGACGAGACGCACTGGCTTTGTCATTCTGAAAATCAGAATTTATTGTAACAGGGTTGTCCAAATGAACCATAAAAAGCCTCTGATGAGACTAAGACTTCTTCTGCCAGCAAATGAACACGCCACCTTTGAAAAACCCTATGTACCTAAGATACCCAACCCAGACGAGGGCAAAAATAGGTTCTGCCTTATTCCAGACGAATGGAAGTTTTCCAAATGTGATTTCGGCTGCAATAACCGGTATTGGACAGTCGTCATTTAAACATACATACTGGTTTGGCGAGATTATGATGAAATTAAGACTCTCTTTGAAGAGAATCACTGCCTAAACAGGAAAAGTCCATATAAATCTGGTAGAATATCCAAGAGGATAACCTTCAATAATCATTTTGAGACATTCCTAACAAAGGCAATGGATATGTAAAACGCATGGCTGAGAAAGAAAGCAGAAGAAATATAGTCTAATACAGAAAGAAAAGACGTGAAGAAGTTTCAAGTTGTGCTGAAAAACTATTTATGACACTAAGAATATTGTGCTGTGTCCACCACGGTGTGCATTTGGAAGCGCATTTCTCACAGTGATAGACGCTTTCTTGGAAAGGCGGGCGGAACACTTTAACAGTGTACTTAATCCACCAAGTATCAATGGCAATGCTACTGACCGACATAAGCTTCTGCTTACCATCAGATCCTGTACATCTTAACCATGAAAATTGTATGGATGTTGTCAGTAATATTTTCATCAAATATGTTTAAACAAAAGTCCAGGCACAGATGTAATTCCAGCCCGCGCGGTCTATCAGGTCGGAGGGCTAATAACGGCAGGGAACATGACATTGTTTCTCTTTGTGTTGGGATAGGAGACTACTCAAAAAGAATCAAAGAATCACTTTGTTTCCAAAACCTCATGTAAAAGCGAAAAGGAAATCACCATGTCTGTGACAACTCGTGAATGTCAGTTCTCTCTTGGCAGCTGCTAGAAATACTTGCAAAACCCAAGTAAATTGTCTGGATGTGGATCTTGGTAATGCTTATCATGTATAAGAAAGTGGGTTCGGACAGGATAAATAGACATCACATGATTAACAGTAGACATGAGAAGGGTGTGGGACCAAACATTGTTCAGCATAACGCATTATGCTCACAGATAGCTTTCAGGACAATACCAATACCAGTCAGATACAGCTTAAATAGCAAGATGTTGAAACTAAGGAGGCCGCAAGCCGAAACTATGGAGATATGAGGGATGTGTTCCTCTATGCAGATGACATGGAAAAGAATGCCAGCTAGGAGGCACAATACAATCATATATGTGCCATGTTTTCAGAATTTTCATGACCTTGCAATACGACAGCCGTAATACGCCAACCAGACAATGAATGGACAAAGACTGGATATTGTTGATAAGTCCATCTTCATAGGAAGCTTTCTCTCCAGAGTAGTGCATACTGATAAAGAGAACACTACCAGAATTGCAGTGGTCAGTGCGGCATTTGGAGGTCTGCGTAAAATGTCTGCAAGCAAAATGTAATCAAGCTTGGGGATGAGCTGAAAGTGTATACTGGTGTTGTGGTACTGCCAATCTTCTGTATGCAAATGAGGCATTGACAGTGTAGCAACGGCATGTCGACAGATTAACCATCTAATCTTTCGTTGTTTGAGAAAACTGTTAAAATTAAGTGGCAAGACAAGAATTCAGAGGCAGGGATGCAAAACGTATACGTACTTTAAATGCTAGGACAGCTATAAGATGGGCTGGTCATCTAATAAAGATGCCCGGTGAACGACTTTCAAAGAATGATTTCTACGGAGCATTACAGCAAAGTCATGAGGCAAAATGCTACAAAGACACCATCAAAATGTGCCAGCAGGGTCTTGGGTTTGAGTTGAAAGATGACTAAACTTGAAAAGCGGAGTTGCACCAATAAAGAAACAGTTCATTTTGAAGGTTGATTTTAATGTCTCTACATGTCTCGCATGTAAGAGAAATGGCAGCCCTGTACATGAAATTTCAGCTTGGCGTCTTTAAGCTTGATTACATTTCGCTCCGCCTTAATTCCACACTGAGCTGAGACTCTTGTCTAAATAGGAAACTTTCTAACTTGGCAAGTGGGTGAACTTATCAGCAACTTTCAGCGTTTATTTATTCACAGTGGTGGTTGTTTCATTAGCTTTCCAGATGCTAGTTGGCGTCTTACTTCTGTAAGTTTAAAATGTTGTCAAATAATTATGAAACACGGTCCAAAGCGCCTTGACATTCTTTAGATGATAGATATAAACATTACGAAACTTGTCCATGCAATAAGCTTTTTTAGCTTAAAAAATGAAACTTTTCAGCTGAAACATTTTGATATTTTTCTTATAAATTATTTGCTCAAAACATAGATTGTGGGTACACGTTAGAACCGCCTCTGCGAGGCGGTTCTAACGAGTACCCACAATCTATGTTTTGGAGCAAAAATAAGAAAAATAGGTATACCCCTGCATACCCCCGTTTTACTATATAAAAGTGGGTTCAAGGGGTATACATTGCACGGACTGTTTTCCTGATGTAATCTGTAGGAACAATAATAAACGAACGACGTCTGGAGAGTTTCAGAATTAGTAAACCCCCTCAAACTTGTTTATTGTCTAATTTAGAAGGCGCAATAAAATTAATTAAATCAAGGACATCATTAAACAATGGTATGGTATTTTAACCAAAAACAGTATTATGGTCGTTCGTCTGATTCGTCAATATGTATGTCAATGACAAATAGTTTTTAAAGGGCCTTCAAATATTTTCATCGTACGAGGGCCTTCAAATATTTCATCGTACGTGCAAACAATTGGCAAAACCGGTACAACTTTTTCAAATGAACAACTGGACAAGAATCCAACATGTTCAGACCGTTATTCACTTTCAGCTTGGTGTTAAGCGTGATTCCATTTCACTTCGGCCAGGCATTTTCACAGTCTTCTAATTGAGACATTGTTTTTTACTGTTCCGGAAGCATCATCATAATCATCAATTTGCATAACTACGAACGAAACCTGGTGATTGTTTCTTGTACGGCTGGTGAACATCAGGTACTGGGTGGTGTACTTCTTTAGTCTGTCTTTTTGTGATGATTGTAAATGCAAATTAACTCATATAAGCCTGGCGTCCTTTTTATGTGACATGGGCAAACAGCATAGCCCCAGATGTGACGCCGCAAAACGCGGCGTCCCATCTGGGGCTATTCTGTTTGCAGCGAGAAATTTCATCGAAAATGCGTTAAAAAATAAAAATCACTCCTAACTCCTCTGAAAATGAAAGTGGACTCATTCAATTGATAATGATGAGAGAATCCATTCGTCAAATATGGGTTAATTTTTTACTGAAACTAATGTGTGTCGGTCATTTCTTGCTACATCTTCAACGTCTCTCTCCTTTCTTGTCGCCATCCTATGTAATATTTACTGTCTTCAATTTAATCTTACTTGAGATTACTTCTTGTTCGCTTAAAATTTTGTAATTTCTTGTACCTAAATCTTCTTGCTGTTTTCCAAATCCCGTTCCACTCGTGACGTATTGGTTGGGTTCGCATGATCAAGTGTCTCTGACTTTCCAAATTTTATTTTCTTTCTATATATGCCTATTCATATGCTCTCATTTTTATTTCAGTTCATCGCTGCTTTCGTCTGTTTTTTTTTCTTTTTTCTTTTTTTTCTTTTTTTTTCTTCTTCTTCTTCGCCAACCTTTATCTTACTTTACTTATACTTTGTGTGTGTCCTGTTTACATGGTTCTATTTTAAAAATCGTCCCCTGACCATTGTCTTTTTGATCTTTTTTTACGTTTCCCATGTAAAGTTAATAAGGTTCAAAATCATAATGAACAAGGATAGGGCAGATTTCGTGTGTTGATTAAAATAACAAGGATTTAAATTTGTAACTTGTTTTCAAATATCTTCAGGTTAATCCATAGATTTTAATCTGCTGTTATACATTATTATGTTCTTGTCATACGTTTTATATTTTTAAATAATTGAATTAGCATTAGAATAAAACAAATTTTAAACACATACAATGTTCAACACAATATGTTTAGACTTCATTATGCCCTCGTGGACTTATATGGTGATGCAACGGCAAATGCAGTTCGTTGTCCATCTGTATTTTACATGAAAGTATAAGCTTTCTTTGGAGATAGCCAAAATAAATGCAAGAAATTTCATCATTTTTTCAAACAAATAATTGTAAATTGCTTCTATACCGGATTTTAAGGACAAATTTGTTAAAAAGTACTAGAAAACTAAATCTATCAAGTTGTCAAAATAGCGCCAAAATAATCCGGAGTTGCTGAAAACGCTGAACATTACTTCATCATGTGTGACTTTAGTGATAAGAGTAGTGAAGCGAGACAATCCAGGATACCTGTAAATGTTCTACTGAGGTATTGTAAGGAAGCTGAGGAAATTGAGAATAGAAAGCCACCTAAAAGATTCAGACCAGAAGAAGGACTCAAGATATTAGACCGGTAAGGTGTGGCAATATACTTATAGAAACTGTCCTTACAACGCATATTGTTCGTGTCTATATGTTGTTGGTTTTTAAGTTTTGTCACTGAAAACAAACAATTATTGTGGTAGAGAGTTGTAATAAGAGTTTGAAAACTATCTCAGGATATCTGACACTCTCTAGATGTGGTTAAGATGTTTGTTGGTCGTAGGATATTTCAGTGATTTGAAAAAGAAATTTCATAATAAATGAAAAAATAAAGGATCTGCTCGCATTTTATCAATGCCATGAAGGAGATTTATAATTTTTTCCAAGTTCGAATCCTATGGTTTCATTGTTAAAGACATGTCTCACATCTACTATGGTTGTATCTTGATGCCTTTCTCAAACTGTTGTCGAATTTAATTTTACTTCTACTATAGGGTCGGCTACCTCCACGTCTTTGTCTATGTCAATGTCTTTTCCCCTTTAATTGTGCTGTTTGCAATAGATGTCGTATGATTTCTTACATCTTCACTTCTATTGTTTACATTGCACTTTAAGCTTTCTACATTTCTAGGTTTAGTTTTTCTCAAACATTTTGCAACGTCTGTGTACATAAAGAAACCATATTTTAATATGCTTTATTTATTGGTAAACATAGATATTATATGATTTATGATAGATTAATGGATTTTAGCATAAAGATACTTCAACATTTAGTTTTACAGCCGTTGAAGAACGGTATAAAATTTTACCACCATTTCAACTACAGCCACTTTCACAACGTGGTCAAGTAATAGTAACTGCATTTAGTCTTTTTAACTTGTAGACAAGTAAGTGTATTAGGAAGCATATGGACGAGAAAACAAAAGGCATGCAACAAGTCACATCTTTGAATTGAGAAGCGAACTGAACGGTCCACTTGTTTGTGGTCCCGTTAGTCTAAACTTTATTTCTTTTGTATACATGTAACAATCAACGAAGTAATACACATAAATACAACTAGTCACAATATACAAAATAGGATTCAGTAGAAAGTCCTAAGACTTATATAAACTGTTTCCTATTGGTGCTCTGTTAATATTACAGTACATGTAACACGATGACTAAGTAGTTGTTAAATATCAAATGATAGTACCAAGTAAATAAAGTGAAAACAGAAATAAACAATATGCATGTATAACAAGGTAGCCTATTCAAAGATATACAACAGATACATGGAGGGGGGGGGGGGGGGGTTGAGGCGAGGTGGGGACGGGGTAGGGGAGAGTGGTGTCTTACGTCATTACAGGAAATTTTTGTGAGTTACTTAGTTTGACCATGAACTCAAGCCGTACGCCAAATTATTTTTTTTAATTTAGAATCCTATTGGATTTTAAATCTTCCGGATTTGATTATAAATTCTTGGACACATAACATAATTGCTTTGTTTTGATGAGTGGTAGCACTAGGATCACCGTAGAGCAGAGTTCGCAGTGTGGGGTCACAGAAGGCTGAGAGTGAATCAAGCATCTCTTGTCGTATTTGAGCATATATTGTACAGTTTAACAAGTAATGATTAGTGCTTTCAACTGAACCGCAAACACACAGGGAACTATTTATTATATTTTTTGAAACAAGGTGTTGATTTAAAGAGCTGCAGCCGGTTCTCAGTCTTGCATGATAAATTTGACCCAAACGTGAACCTTCAAAATAATAAGACGGGGGTTTAGATTCTCTCGATGTGGAATTTAATCTATATTTGAACGTCGATAAAGTAGTTGAGTCACGAATAGACTGTGGAAGCTCATTCCACTCCCGAATCACAGAAGGTAAAAACGATTTGTAGTAAAGTTCTGAATTCGCACGTACAGTTCGTATGTCGTATACATTTCTTAAATTGTATCTAGAGGAATTTCCAATTGTGGGGGGAACCAGAGACTGTAAATAATTTGGACATAAACCATTAAACATTTTATAAAACAATATAAGCTTATGCTTTTTCCTTCTACTGGAAAGTTTTTCCCAACCGGTCTCCTTAAGCAGTGCCTCTATTGAAACTAATTTTGTAGAGCCTGAAACAATACGTGCTGCTTCATATTGGATTTTTTCTAGTTCTTTTGCTTCATAATCAGCAAGGTTGTTCCAAATTACATCGCCGTATTCCAAAAGAGGCCGTATAAATGAAAAATAGATAGTTTGCAGTGACTTTCTATCAAGTTGGAATTTTAATTTCCTCATAATATTAATTCTTGTCCATGCTTTGGTTTTTATTTGTTCAAAATGAGCATGCCAAGTACAATCGTTACTAAGTGTTAGTCCTAAGTGTTTATGAGAGTTTACTTCAGAAATTGGCTGATTATTCATACAAATAGGTGGATGATATAATTCTAAGCGTTTTCTAGAGATTAAAAGTGATTCAGATTTACTAGGGTTAAATGCAACTAACCATTTCTTTGCCCATGCATACACCTTAGATACGTCATTGTTGAGAGTATTTGCAGCTTCAAGTGGGTCGTCGACTATAAGATATAGGCTAGTGTCATCTGCAAAGAGGCGAATAGTTGAGTTGATGTCTTCTACTATATCGTTAATATACACTAAGAAAAGTAGCGGGCCTAAAATGGAACCCTGAGGGACGCCTGCTTCAAGAGTTGACCAGTCTGAAGAAACACCAGGGAGAACTACACGCTGCTTCCTTTCACGGAGATAGTCGGCAAACCATTCCAAAAGAGTTCCAGAAATCCCTACACATTTTAATTTAAATAAAAGACCCTTGTGCCAGACCCTGTCGAAGGCTTTACTTATGTCAAAAAAGACTGCACGTACTTCTTTGCCTTCGTCCAGGGCCCGGCAAAAGGTATTATAAATGTCGACAAGCTGGTTTACCGTCGAGTCTCCTGAAATGAATCCAGACTGCAAACTAGTTATAACATTATGCTCAATGAAATAATCAGAAACATATTTATGAACAAGTTTTTCCATAACTTTACCGATAGTACTTAAAAGTGAGATGGGTCTATAATTTGATACTTCAGACTGGTCTCCCGTTGAAGATTGGTGAAAACCAAATGCGCCACCCTCATAGAAATTAAGAAGTTACATACTTTTAACATGTTTAATACTTCTATAAAACAAAAATGCAAAGTGTATTTAGTGTTTTCACTGAAATATTAGTCATGTGTAGTTAGTTAATTACTTGGTTCGTGAAATACATAGATATTCAACTTAAGGAAAACATAGATAACAGAAAGAAAGGAGACCTTGCGAAAAGAAAGAAATAAAGAAAGAAGGAAAGAAAGAAAGAAAGAAAGAAAGAAAGAAAGAAAGAAAGAAAGAATATTCCACTGGTCAGTGTACTGTGGAGAATCTAAAGCATTTGAAGAACTTAACACAAGTCAAGCGACAGGCTTTGATGGATTGTCTCTGAAAATACTTGAGTTATCAAGAGAAAGTAATTGTGTCTCTATGTTAATTACAGTTTTGTCTCTTCGAGTAATTCAGTAGAGTACGAAACAAGCTATACTTGCACATTTAAACAGTTTCTATAAATATTACATCATGGCAACCTTTGATTTAAGGACAATCTTAAACACAAGGAAAACTCCCGACTGAAGTGCTCATTTATAAATCATAAGTGGGCAAGTTCGCGAGCTTATGGGAATCATAATGTACACGTAGTTGACCGAGGAGTGCTCAACTGGGCCTGCTCGTCAACAGCAAGCAAGTGCATTCGGGGATCACACACGAAATAAAACCAGACTTCAACTCATTGAATGGTTACACATACTTCAACTCATTGAATGGTTATACATGCACGTTTGGGGGTAGTGTTTACGACTCAGTGTGGCTCGTAAAGAATTACCTGAACTTAGATGAGATGCACCGTGAGAAAACTGATCAGACCAGCTTCTTACAAGCTGATTAGCCAGCGCTTATGATGTCTGCTGCACAAAATGTCTGATGTCCGTATTATAACCAATCTTTCAGATGTCTAAGTCGCTTCTCTGATACCCCGGGATCACTTGGTTCAAGGCCCAATAGCCAAGTGTTTGCTTTCTCACGACAAAGCTCATTATGGTCTACCTTTCTTTCATCTCTGTCATTTTCTTCAGTTTCATTGGTGAAAGTACATGTGCGGTTTGAATGTTCATAGATTTGATTCTGATTTTATTTGATTCTGTTTTCTAAATTAGTGGAGCTTTACTGGATATTGATACCAATCTTACTTAAATGGCTTATGAATTGCCGAAAAATAGCCACCAAAGATTCGCTTGCATTTTTCTACGTATATTTTTGTCATATTGGGAGTAAGGAGGCTTTGGGACCTCGGTTGGATTTATTTATGTTTTATTTTTTTCCTGATTCAATGTGTCTGACTCTACAAATGGAATCCGCGTGGCACAGAAAAGTCTCATCTGTTTTTTTTTTTTTTTTTTTTTTTTTTTTTTTTTCAAGTTTTTTTTTTTTTTTTAATTTCAACAAAGTTGGATAACGATAAATATATACGAAATACATGTATTCATATAATGTTATTATTATGAAAGTTTAATGCTACTTTACGCTACGGAACCCCTTCTATTAATGTCATTGATGGCTCTCGATTGTTTAGTTTGCAAGTCTATCAAATTGGTGATTAACCATATCCCCCTTTTCGATAATTTTTAATCTTTCCTGGGTCGTCGTACATAACCAGGCGCGCTGCTCTGCATTTCCGATCTGTCGAAAACTAATTCGCAACTTCTAAATTAGCCTTCGCATGAGAAAACCAACAATTTGCATAGGCGAAAACAACCGCGGACACCGCGAAGCTGATCAGCGCCTTTGTTTTCGCTACACGTTTTGTACTGTAACAATTCCTTTTCTTTCTGAATCCAAAATGTCCAGCCTCTAGCCATCTTCTGTGCTTGTACAGGCCGGTTTGTGTCGGACCTAGTCGGAACCCAAATTGTTAGTTTTCTCACGCACAGGCTCAAATTAACAATGAACCCAATCTAAATCAGCTTCATTTAATTACAATGAATTGTTTATCAGTTGATGAAAGTAAGGTTCTGTTACATTCATTAAATATGCAAATGGAACTAAATGAATTCCTAGCACACAAGAAAAGTATAATTTGTTAAACTTGTCAATATAGGTACACATAGCAAAATTTCGAATTGTACAAATTGCAGATCGGATTTTATTTTCTCCGCACTGGAGTTATCGAATTCTTTGGGAACGCGTCTTTTTTATTATCCCTAAGTTCCAGTGCATTTGATTTAGCGTTATAGTCAATGCATTTTGTCCCACTGAATTTAGGCGGTCGTAAAATTTAAATTTTGAAAGCTCTTTGTCTCTCCGTGGTATTTACTCCGACTGTGTCTCAGAAATAGCATCATAAGCATTGTCATTTTTCTTCTCTTGACGCTGATTCCAAACATCTTTTTGTCAATGTAGATCTACTTGTGATTCTTTGAATCATACTGTGAAAATTAATCAAAACTTGTTGCGTAATGACTCGTATCCTCCATACATATGAGGAGAAAAGCTTCATCGATAATTTCTTGTTAATTAAGCCAGATCATAAAGCCATTTATCGCAATGTCTTGCAATAACTGTCCCAACTTTGTAAATATCAGTAATATCCAGTACGAAAACATGTCCATGCAATGTACAGAGATTTTTAAAGTTGTTAGAAATCAAAATTTTTAGCAGAAAAATGTTGATATTTTTCTTATTTTTGCCCAAACATAGATTGTGGGTACACGTTAGAACCGTTCTAAACACCGATGCGGTTCCAACGAGTACCCTCAATCTATAATTTGGAGCAAAAATAAGAAAAATAGGTATACCCCTGCATACCCCAGTTTTACTATATAAAAGTTGGGTATAAGGGGGTATTCATTGCACGGACATGTTTTCCTGATGCCTGAATTCCGATGCTGCTCGAATCAATAATATAATAAAATACATTGTAAATGTCGGTTTCTGACATTGCGCGTTTGGAGAAAGTTTTCATTAGTTTGAAATTCTTTCATTTCCGATTTGGATAATAGAAAATTACATGTTTCCATCTTTCCGTGAAAAGATTCCCGATAATCGCAGGAAGTTTGGTTGAAAACAACTTCAGAATTTTCAGAGCATTGCACCTATAGATGAAATAAGTGAAATGGTAAAAGATAGAAACCTGAATAAAACACAATTAGCTCGACAAGAAAATAGCTGAAATAATCGTGTGACTTTTATTCAAAGCATAGCAGAACCAATTGATTAACTTCATTAATAAATCAAGATGAACTCGAATAGAAATCGAAAAGCCTCTCCGTTTCAAACCGAGGCGGATCAAAGTACGGCGAAGTTGTTCGAGTCAAACTCTAATCTTGAATCTAGTGATGTAAAATATAATAGTAGACAAGAAGAAGTGAGGATTAAAAGTAGAAATAGGAAAATTATTCAAAACATTCTGGAAATGTTCGATCTCGAGGAGACGAAAAGGAAATATGAAACTCAGAATGTTGTTGAATACGTTCTGGATCCGAATAACTTCGCGTATGATTGGTAAGTCATAGTGGTGGTACATTTTGGGAATGTCGTTTGAATTGTCCAAAAGTTTAAAAAAAAAAATACGAAAAGTCTCTAGCAGTGACTCTAAAGATCAAATGGAAATTAGCCATATAGAATTAGCATTACGGTATCGGTAAGTGGTGATGACACGGGTATTCTGTGAAGTTTCATTTCAGTCCACCAAAACAATTAAAAAGAGTGAAGACCCAATAGACAACCTTTAGATGAGATGAAATTAAATTTTAGATACCTGTGGTCTTTGTGACGGGTACATTTCGGGAACATCTTTGAAATGTGCTGAAAATGTTTGATGAACTGTGCAAAATTCACAACAACATTGACTCAAGCATATGAACCATTATAAAGTTAGCAGCAAAATGTAGATATGGAGTTTTCAGGATTTCAGTTTTCAGATTTCCAATACGGAGGCGTATATGTGGTAAGGAGCCTGCCGATAAAAAGAATGATAGAAGTTGAGACAAGTTTTCCCCTATATTTTCAGTTCTCTGTCGACGACCCGAGTCCGCCAGAGACTATGTAATTTGATGGGCACGGACGTGATACGACTGAATGACAAGAGATATTTCCAGAAACTGTCGTCGAGACTGCAAGAAGAATATGAGGTGAGCTGCAAGTACAATATAGATAAATGAGCCGCCTCGTGGGAAAACCAACAATATTGTTTCCGAACAGGTCGGACACAAACCGGCTTGTACAAGCACGGAAAAGAGCTAGAAGCTTGAAATTTCGGATTTAAGTAGAAAAGGAATTGTACTATCCGAGTTGCGAAAACAAAGGCGCAGATCAGCTTCGCGGTTACCGCGAAGCTGATCTGCGCCTTTGTTTTCGCCTATGCAGATTGTTGGTTTTCCCATGGGGCGGCTCAATTATGTAATATGATCTTCACGGGGGGAAAGTACCTGCGTTTGTTTAAAAGAAAACTCACAGCATTGCATGCGTCAACGCATGAAGAACTCAGTGAAATTATGATCTGTTCTTTTTGGCTTGAATTCAGAATAGACAGGTGTTGTCCGGATTTAAGATCTGGGCATAACTGATCAAATCCTTCACTTAAAAGCAAACTGATAATGGCATAAGCGTAGAAGTTGGTCTATCCGATATCGCTCTTGAATGAAGCATGATGAAAATAATGTTCATTTGGCAGCAGAGAGTAAGACGTTTAGAAATAAGGGCATACAGTCTCAACTTCAGTATGTCAACATAAAAGAACAATATCAGACATTGGATCCTTTATCACAGCACGCATGAAGCCCTTTCCCAGCGAAGCAGCCACCGAGCTAGCATCAATCAAAACACCTGGCAAGCACAAATACAGATAAAATAAACATGGAACAAGCAGAACTAGGTTTAAATCCTGTTATTTAAGCGTGTTTAAGCGCTACGATTATTTTTACACAGTCGGAAATGGACAAGGAAGAAGATGCCCGGATGGCGTCAGAGAACGAGAGATTACGACGCCTGATGTTGGAGGGCATCATAGAGAATCCACATGATTACCGGGCCATCATACACGGCGAACACACACAACACAGAAGAACAAAGAAAAAGAAACGATCAAAACGAAAGGTATTGATCACATGCGTTATTTTGTTAGCATTTAGTTGTGCTTCTAGATGGCCGGAAGCAAAAAAGGTTTGTTCTTGAAACTTACTGTTTATGCCTTGTACTTTGCTGTTCTGTGCAATTTCGCCCACACCCTGTGTTGCTTCTACAGAAAGTCTAAGCATATGTTTTCTTTCTTTCTCTCAAATCAGTATTAGCCTTTTCAGTGGCGTGGAATTACTCATTATAATGTTAGCAAGGTAATAAGCATGTTATACATGTACTTACATTTATTCAGAAACGTCCGGAGTCGAGCCAGAAGACCGAGGATAGTAAAACAGTGACGACCCTGGGGTCAGAGGAGGAGAGAGAGGAGGACGAAGTAAGTGCCCTGGGAATTGAACTCTGGTCACATGTGCTTGACTTGGGATTTTAAAATTGTATGGATTTTCATACATTTTCGTATTGTGTATTAGACAATCAACCACATATTGCTTATGAATTTCTTTATTTGCCCCTTTTTGTCATAAATATTATCCTGATGGTGACGGCCGGATGACCACACTGTCAGCTATATTTTTCTGCAGCAGCTTATATGACCTTTCTTTATACAAACCAAACTTATCATCACTAAGAATTTTACCTCATCTGAATGCTTCTGGTAAGTTTTTTTTTGTTTTGTTTTGTTTTGTGCTGACCCAGCGGGCACATGACGTCAAAATGACGTCATATCAACGTCGATGCGACGTCATGACGTCGCATCGACGTCGATATGACGTCATTATGACGTCATGTGCCTGCTGGGGAAATGCGTGCCATTATCTGAATCTACAATCCACGGAGTTCCATCAGTGGCAAACAATCAATACTGCACTGGTTTTGGGTGTAGTATCAAGTCTGATAAGCGTTTATTCTATATCTTCTATCATGGTGTGCTTCGTTGTTTTGTAGCATACGACTGATCATTGTGTCAAGTTGGTCATTGACATTGAAATTCTCAGTGTTCATTTTAAAGCTGTTCATTTTCAGGGAAATATTTCCTTTAGCATGTTAAGTATTGTTTATCTTATGTTATTCTGCAATGTGCTACAATGTTCTACCCCTGAAATAAATTTCTATTCCTTATTCTTTTCTAAAATTTGATATCAGTCTCGCTGGTATTCTTAAATTACAAGAAGACGGAGGATAGTAAAACAGTGCCTCAGACGTGGCGAGAGGAGACGAAGACGAATACATGTATGTCTCATTCTGACACCTTCCTCCGTATAATAAGATGTTAATTTTCAAGATTTTTACCATCATCCTCGGTTAAATATGGGTCCCTAACTCTGCTGAAATGACTGCTTCACAATTTATGTATGAAACAAATAATAAAAATATTAAATTATAAACATGATAAATACTTTTCGTCATTTTAGGAGGTAATAACACAGGTAGAGTATCTTACAAGACCGGGCTCTTCTGCGGGTGTTAGCAGCACCAAAACCAAGAAAACAAGTACCAAGAAAGACAGGAAGAGCGGAGTAGACCAAAAAGACGGAGAGAAAGAAAATCAAGAGGAAAAACGATTTGCTGAGGTAAAATTTTAGTCGGCAGGGCACATTTTTTTAAGTTTCATTTGCCTTTATTTTATGGCATGAACCCCCACTTGCTTTTATTGTTGTTCTATGATTGAGTTACACTACATGGCTTTATATTGTTCTCTACATGCATGCACTGCTCTGCTAAGGAAATCTCCACATTAGGTAAGTCAGAGTATTAAATACAGCAAGGGTGTATCTGCTCAAGTCAGATTACAATGGTACCCACATTTAAAATATATTGATGTATTTATCTAATGAAACTGTAAAGCAGCACTGTTAGTCTCAATCGTTGTCACCCACTTTTACTTAAAGGCCTTGTTTTTATGCTTTGAATTTGTACCCTTTGCTATCTTGCTTAAATATGCACTGTTTAGATTTTTCTTCTTCTTTTATGCATACATTTTATCGTTGTATGTATCATGATTATTACGCATGAAAGATTTTTGTTAAAATTTGCTTTTTTTAAGTTTTCTCCACAAATTGTTTGAAATATGGCATTGGATACTTCCTTATATATACGCTCTCTGTGCTTCGCTTGTGTACCCCTATATGATGCTTTCACTTCTCCCAGATGCATGCTCCTCCCCCACACCGCCCTAGCTCTTCCTGCGCATTGAGACGTAAAAGACTGAAGTCGGCAGCCCCTCGGGTATCACACTGGGATCAAAGTTCATCAGAAGTATGTATACCTGTGTGTTGTTGGTGAGATTCAACAGCAACGCCACGAATACAATGAAATGGGGCTTGAAATCAGAATCAGGCTTCGTTGTGGACAAGCATGACATTCATTCTGTTAATTTCTTGGTATTATGAAGTTGTTGCCAAATAGTATTGTTCTATGAAAAACAGATTAAACAACACCAATCAAATATATCAAATTTACTAATATCATTTGTAGTTCCTTTTAATAAAAACAATGAAACACATTTAACATGGAAAACATTTGTATTTATGTTATCAGTAATAATAGTTAGACTAGTCTTTCATATTGTATCACCATTGAATTACCTCGGCAATGAAAAGCAGTTACGATATCTATAAGCAACAATAAAAGGTACCTGCATCATAAGCACATGCATGTTTTCAGTCATCTGACGGAGAATCAGACGCAGATACAAAGAGTTTGCCAGAGCCTCGGCAGAGCAAATACCAGTGGAGATACTCCAAGAAAGAGAAACCTCTAGTTAAATCGCTCAGGCAGGAAGAGGTAAGGGTATCTACACTCAAATAAGCTCTGTGGACTTGCCCATTTTCATAATTAGCTCTGTGGACTTGCCATTTTTCATAAGTAGCTCTGTGGACTCGTCCATTTCTCATAAGTAGCTCCATGGACTTCTCTCATAAGTAGCTCTTTGGACTTGCCCATTTCTTATTGGTTAGATGAGTTTACCTTCATTCCCTATAAGAAAACAAGATACGGTAAAACACCAGATGCTTTATTATTAAATCTTTTGAAATATTTCAATGGGCATTTTGGACACTTTTGATTCATTTTGGACACCTAGGATGCCATTTGGTTTGTGCACTTCACCTGGAACGGTTCAGTGTATCACGGACCTGGTGTTTGATGGTTTTCATAATACATGCGTGTGTACCCCCAAAAGAAAATGTAGACCATAGCATCTGTTAATGAAATTTATCATTTGAGCCATCAAATCAGACCAAAAATATACATATGCAACTGCACAGCTGATCAGCGTCTTTGTTTTCACTTCATAGATAGTACAATGTCTCTTCTTCCTCAATCTGAAATTTCAAGCTTCTGCACAACCTGGTTTGTATCTGACCTAGTCGGAAACCCTGCATGATTGTTGTTTTTTTAACACAAATGCTAATTGTGTTTTCCAGACTGTCGCAGGATTGTATGCCATTGCAGAAGTGCTGATATCACCAATAAAGGCAGAAGATACAGTCAAAAAAGTACATGTTGCTCCCGTTAAGAAAAAGAAAATGACTATCCAATACTAATCAACCCTTTGTGCACATATTGTCACGCATATCTGAGCCTTGAAACAGGAACTTGGGGCCCATAAGTCCTGAGCACAGTACAAAACTCCGTGTTTGTTCAGTCAGTATTATCTGAGGTTTCATTTTATTTTCAATTAACCCATATTTGACGAATGGATTCTCCCATCATTATCAATTGGGTGAGTCCATTTTCAATTTTAGGGGTGTTAGGAGCAGTTTTTATTTTTTTTTTTTATCTTATTTTTGGGTGAAATGTCTCTCTGCAAACAGAATAGCCCCAGATGGGACGCCGCGTTCTGCGGCGTCACATCTGGGGCTATGCTGTTTGCCTATGTCCCACAAAAAGGACGCCAGGCTTAAATGAGTTAACTACATGTAGGTGGATTTAGCTCTAGTTTCTACAAATGCCGTCCATTTTAAATATTGGTGTACATGTAAGTGGGACAAGGCACAATACATTTATGTGGCTTAGCATTTACAATAAAAATGATAAAATATTTCCCTCAATGTTCCCTAATCAAGACTCAGAGATGTACAGTTTGCTTATTATCCTCACTACCATTATGTTTTAACCTATTAAACCCACACGTCATATGAGCCGCCTCATGGGAAAACCAACAATCTGCATAGGCGAAAACAAAGGCGCAGATCAGCTTCGCGGCAGATCAGCGCCTTTGTTTTCGCTACTCGGATAGTACAATTCCTCTTCTACTTAAATCCGAAATTTCAAGCTTCTAGCTCTTTTCTGTGCTTGTACAGGTCGGTTTGTGTCAGACCTGTTCGGAAATCACATTGTTGGTTTTCCCACGAGGTGGCTCAATTATACATGTAGAAGTATCTGATGATCGTTGACTTCCATGGCAAATATTTATATTGTTAAGAGAAGTCACTTTTGGCAATTTGTTTTCCTAAATCTCGCAAATGTAGTAAAATGTTCAAGCATAATCACCATATACTTCACACATATACAATTTTGTAACATGTAATTTGATAATTGTACATGTTTTGGCTTATATTTTTTTGCTTCTTTATGTAATAAACATGCATTGCATATGAAAGCTGGTTTCTGAATGTTTGCATGATGGCTATGAAATGAATCAATCTAAGAATGTTCAAAAACATACTATTTACATTATTTTGACAACCCCTCCCTCACACCTCAGTCACCAACCTCTACTGTAGATCAGCCCTGTGGTATTTGTGTCACAAGTTCACTGTCCCCATTCCCAATGTATTAACTTCATGTATAACTTTGTGTTTTATTTGAGCAGCGACGCGAGTAAACCAGTCATCGGGGTTCCCGACCAGGTCTGACACAAACTGACCTGTACAGTCACAGAAGCAGGCTAGAAGCTTGAAATTTCAGATTTAAGAAGAGAAATTGTACTATCCATGTAGCGAAAACAAAGGCACTGATCAGCTTCGCAGTTACTGCGAAGCTGATCTGCGCCTTTGTTTTCGCATAGGCAAATATCCGGTTTTCTCACGATGCGGCTCATTTCATTTGTTTAACAGTTTTGTCTGTTTGAGCAGCTTTGCATGTTGCTTATTCATAATGTGCAACTAATTAGCAACTTGAAGGTAAGTGCATGTTTTGTTTATGTAACGCATTTAATCCAACAATGTGTGATATTCATGGAATCATAGATATTTCTACTTACTAAAAGCATGTTTTTCTATTAAAACAGTTTTAAGGTGTAAAACGCATGTGCTCTTTGAGAAAAATGGAACTAGCAAAAGCTCAATTATAAATAATACAAATATATGTAGTATTCAAATTTATTTAATATGCTTCAATTTATCTTTTTTAAAGTATGCACTGAAAAGGTTATGTACCATTAGATGAACTGTATGTTTTACTCTCTTTTTTTTCCAGAGTAAAAAGCCAATGGTCTGATGTCCTATGTGGAACATGGAAACGCTACAGTGATACATTCTGTGCTTCGTAAAATTGTGCAAGTCTAGCATGTTTTGGAATATATATTTTAGTGTCTGTTCTTTATAGCACAGAAGCCAGCTCAAAATATCCAGCTAGAAAAGCAATTTCGTTCCACCCCCTCCACATAAAAGGTTTGATAGTTTCATGTTTGAGACCATTAAATGGGCAAACTTTTAGGCATGGGTGCCAAGTCCGGATGTGGATTCTTCATACCAAAATCCAAGATGGCGTCCAAAATGGCCGCCAAAAAGATGAATTTTCTAATTTCTCACATATTGGAGTTAAAGATCTATACAAATATACACATTTTTATGTTGTTTAACTCAGAAGTAACTTACAAAGCATAATAAGGCTTTAAAATCCTGATAGCAATAGATTTCTTCTCAGGGATCCCAAAAGTATCACAAAAAAATGGTACATTTTAAACAGATTTTCTACCTGGCCCATTGGTCAAACCAAAAATATTTTGTTGCACACACACTACAGAAAAGGTTTTTAATGCTTAAAATTAAATTTAGTATATAAGAATTTTTTTCAACCTGGGTGTCAGCTAGGATTGTGGTATCAAATTGGAAATATTTTCATCTTTATAACGTGAGGGCACATAATGAATTTCTCGCAAATAAAAGGGGGTAGGGGTAGGTTTAGCTTCACAAATTTTGTTTCATCCACCACTAAAAAAATTTTATGGTTTTATGTTAAGGCTCATAGAATGGGCAATCTTTTAGGCCTAGATACCAAGTCTGTATGTGGATTCTTCACACGGAAATCCAAGATGGCATCCAAAATGGCCGCCAAAACGTCAATTTTTCTGATAATTCATCTAAAATACTTAAAATTAAGGTAAAAATGCAGATTTTATAATGTTAGTTTACTCGGAACTAACTAGAAAAGCATAAGGGCGCTTTAAATCCTACTTGCAATAGATTTCTTCTGAATGAGCCCAAAATTGTCAAAAAAAATGGCACATTTTAAACAGATTTGCTACCTGGCCGATTGCTAAAACAAAATATTTTGTTGCTCACACACAACAGACAAGGTTTTGTTATCATTTGAATTAAATTAAGTATATATAAGAAAACTTGTTCAACGTCGGAGTCAGCTAGGATTGTGGTATCAAATCGGAAATATTCTCGTCTTTATAACATAGGGGTACATGATAAGATTCTCGCAAATCAAGGGGGTAGGGGTAGGTTTAACTTCACACATTTCTTTTCATCCACCAATAGAAAGGTTTGATGGTTTTATGTTGAGGTTCATAGAATGGACAATCTTTTAGGCTTAGGCGCCAAGTCTGTATGTGGATTCTTCCCAATGAAATCCAAGATAACATCCAAAATGGCCGTCAAAACGTCAATTTTCTGATAAAATGCTGATTTTATTAAGTTTGTTTACTCAGAAATGACTCGAAAACGCATAATGAGGCTTAAAATCCTGTATGCAACAGATTTCTTCTGAGTGAGCCTAAAATTGTCACAAAAATTGCATATTTTATACAAATTTGCTAATGAACCCATTGGTCAAACAAAATATGTTGTTGCACAAAAACTACTTTAGAACTTTAGGATGGTTAAATTTTCCTATGGATATCAGAAAATTGTTCAATTTGGATGTCAACTAGGATTGTAGTATCAGATGAGAAATATTCTCATCTTTATAATAAAAGGGTACATGGTAAGTTTCTTTCAAAAGAAGGGGTAAGGTCTTGTTTAGCGTCACCAATTTTGTCTCAGCCTCCATTTAAAGATTATATGTTGAAGGGTCATACAATGAGGGCACTTTCGAGGCCAAGCTTCTAAGTCTGGATGTTGATTCTATGTACCGTAATCTAAGATGGCATCCAAAATGTCCACCAAAGTGATGAATTACTGATATTTCACCTATAAACATGTGTATTCTTTGAACCAAAATCTAGTATGACATCCAAAATGGCCACCAAAATGACGAAATTATATTACACCTACAGTGAATAAAGAGTTATTGTTTGTTTAATTATTTGTTTGTTTGTTTGTGTTGAGGCTTTTCGTCCCAGTCAACAATTTTTCAGTCATGACGGGTCAGAGCCAACGCTCCCTGTGTTTAATCAGTACTTTAGGGAGTTAATGCGTCTTGCTCAAGGACACAACACGGTGACGCCTGTGGGGATCAAACCCAGGACATCTCGATTTAGAATCCGACGCTCTACCACTAGATCTGTTTAATTATAGGATTATTTTTGTTATTTTACTCACAAATAACTGAAAATGTATAATGATGCTTTAAAACATTGCAAGCTCTCTTTGTATATCTTCTGAGTGAGTGTAAAAGTGTCTCAAAAATGACACATTTTAAACAGCCCATAGGTCAAATAAGTCATTTTATTTACACATCCGTCTGAGGAGGTAAAAGTAGGCAACACTCAGGAAACAGCGCAATCAGAAAGAAATTCCCACTCCAAAAACCGAGGTGGGAAACGACTACATTAACAATCAAGTACTTGTACTAAGAAAACATATTGTGAGTTCAGTGAGCAGTTATTTTCCCAATAGGTGGTTACTCAGTTACCAAAACTAAAATATGAAGACATACATAAGGAGCAAACACCACATATATTCAACGCCAGAGAAGTATCGCCTTAGAACGATCAGTAGTATAAAATTACTGTGGGTCTTAACAGTTTTACAGGCGCCTAACCTCGCCATCAGCTCCTGCAGTGGCTCTAATATACCTATATATATAAATATATATCTATAATCTATATATAAACTAGCAATAAGGAAAATCATGTGAAGAAATATAAAACATAGGTACCAACGTATAATATGTGTAACGGAAATCAGGGTGAGCAGTTATTGAAGTGAAGTTATTGGAATAGCTTGGATAATTCTGAACCACAGCAGTCACGCCTTGGAACGTCAGTTATAAATAACTGGGGGGCTTAATATAGTTTTACATACGCCTAAACTCGCCCTCTGCAGTGGTTCTGCAGTCACAATGAGCTGCCTGATTGAGGAGGTCCTTGGGCGCCAAACAACTTATTGAAATCCAGAGCAAAAGAAAAACACCACGTGAACACCGGAAGGCCAAGCAACAGCCAAGAAGCTCCAGCCCCAACAAACTAAAGTGAGTAGCTTAAACTCAAACTCGAACTCAACTCGCGAGAGTATGACTGGAGTATGAGTCGAATGAGGTTAAATTGAGTGTGAGTGGAGTATAGATTTGGTATGCACAACAGTCACTCAACCATCACTCACTGGAGTGTCAGATTTTCATTATAAAACAATGAAGTTTGAAATCTTATGCACGTTTGATGGTACTATTCTAACATCAAATTAGCAGCAAAGATATGACTAGACGCCGCATATTGCGGTGAGTTATCCAATTTCGATGTGCAACCATGGTACTGTATTTGCTCTATATTGTTTGTTTGTCTGCTTGTGTGTTTATTTGTCTTTCTTTCTGTGATGCTCTCTCTCTCTCTCTGCTTGCTTGCTGGTTTATTTGTCTTCTCTCTCTCTCTCTCTCTCTCTCTCTCTCTCTCTCTCTCTCTCTCTCTCTCTCTGTAGTGTGTGTGGGTGGGTCAATGAGTATATGGGTGTGCGTGGAGGGGGTCAGTCTGTGACAGCGTTATCTAGCGTAAAGGCACAAATGTGTCTGCATCTAGATGTACAATGTTGACCACTCACCTAAAATACAGGTCATTGCTTTTCATGTTCAAAATAGTCGCAAATGACATGCCTTGGGAAAATCGAAATCTGTTCTAGAATTCGCGACCCCTATCAAGAAAAGATTTGTCCCGAGCATAAAGCTTGGTCGAGGTGATGTATATAATCTGCTATTTGGGGGCTCTTTCGAAGAAAATGTGAAGAAATAAGGGTCCAAAATTTTTCGAGTAGCGCTCGAGTGAGGTGTCGCCTTCACGCAATGCTTACTCGAAATTTGAGTTGAGTTTGAGTGTGAGTGTGACATGTGCATACCAAATCGGACAGTTATGCGCTCACACGAGTGACTGATCAGATTATCTGAATGAGTTTGAGTGGAGTATGCCTCGAGTGTAGGTTGAGATAACAGCCGTTAGACCCTGGCCTCAAAGTGCCCTAATTGTATGACCCTTCAACATATAATCTGTAAGTAGGGCTGGAACAAAAGTTTTGACACAAAATTATACCTAATCCCTTGTTTTGCAAAAATCTTATAACAAAATATTTTGTTTGACTATTGGGTTCGGCAGCAAAAATCTGTTTAAAATATGCAATTTTGGTGACAATTTTGGGCTCACTCAGAAGAAATATATTGCATGCAGAATTTAAAGTCTTGTTATGCTTTTTCCAGTTACTTCTGAGTAAACCAACATATTTTTATCTTATTTTAACTGTTTTAGGTGAATTATCAGAAAATTGAAGTTTTGGTGGCCATTTTGGATGTCATCTTTGAATTCCGTGTGAAGAATCCACATACAGAGTTGGCACCTAGGCCTAAAGATTGCCCATTCTATGAACCTCAACATAAAACCATCAGAAGAACCAACTCAGAAGAAATCTATTGCAAGCAAGATTTTAAGCCTTATTATGTTTTTTCCATTTACTTCTTAGTGAAACGACATACTAAAATCTGCATTTTATCTTAATTTAACTGTTTTAGGTGAATTATCAGAAAATTGACGGTTTGGCGGCCATTTTGGATGACATCTTGGATTATGTGTGAAGAATCCACATACAGACTTGGCACCTAGGCCTAAAAGATTGCCCATTCTATGAACCTCA
This sequence comes from Rugalucina vietnamica, assembly GCA_964017185.1. NCBI lineage: Eukaryota > Metazoa > Mollusca > Bivalvia > Lucinida > Lucinidae > Rugalucina > Rugalucina vietnamica. The sequence goes on from OZ024870.1 coordinate 66,869,118, forward strand.
TTGTAAAATCATCAAACCTTTCTAGCGGCAAAGGAGCGAAATGTGTGAAGCTGAACTTACCCCTACCCCCTTGATTTGCGATAACCTTATCATGTACCCCTAAGTTATGAAGACGAGAATATTTCCCAAATTGATACCACAATCCTAGCTGACACCCACGTTGAACAATTTTTATATATACGAAATGTAATTCTAACGATAAAAAAAACTTTTCTGTAGTGTGTGTGCAACAAAATATTTTTGTTTGAGCAATGGACCAGGTAGCAAATCTGTATAAAATATGCCTTTTTTTTTTTTTTTTTTTTTTTTTACAAATTTCGGCTCACTTAGGAGAAATCTATTGCAAGCATGATTTAAAGCCTCATTATGCTTGTCCAGTTACTTCGGAGTTAGCCAACATAATAAAATCTGCATTTTAACTTATTTTAACTGTTTTATTTGAATTATCAGAAAAATTGACGTTTTTGCGGCCATTTTGGATGTCATCTTAGATTTCCGTGTGAAGAATCCACATACAGACTTGGTACCTAGACCTAAAAGATTGCCCATTCTATGAACCTTATCATAAAACCATCAAACCTTTTTAGTGGTGGATGAAACGAAATTTGTGAAGCTAAACCTACCCCTACCCCCCTTGATTTGCGAGACTCTCATGATGTACCCTTACATTATAAAGATGAAAATATTTCAAATTTGATTCCACAATCCTAGCTGACACCCAGGTTAAAAAAAATCTTATATACTAAATTTAATTTTAAGCATTAAAAACCTTTTCTGTAGTGTGTGTGCAACAAAATATTTTTGGTTTGAAAAATGGGCCAGGTAGAAAATCAGTTTAAAATGTACCATTTTTTGCGATACTTTTGCTCTCCCTGAGAAGAAATCTATTGCTATCACGATTTTAAAGCCTTATTATGCTTTGTAAGTTACTGCTGAGTAAAACAACATAGAATGTGTATATTTGTGTAGATCTTTAACTCCAATATGTGAAAAATAGAAAATTCATCTTTTTGGCGGCCATTTTGGACGCCATCTTGGATTTTGGTATGAAGAATCCACATCCGGACTTGGCACCCAGGCCTAAAAGTTTGCCCATTTAATGGTCTCAAACATGAAACTACCAAACCTTTTATGTGGAGGGGGTGGAGCGAAAATTATTTTTTGCCCTGCTGGCTTCTGCGCTATTATATGAGCCTGTGCGTGAGAAAAATAACAATTTGGGTTTCTGTACAGGTCCGACACAAATCGGCCTGTACAGTCACAGAAGATGGTTAGAGGCTGGAAATTTTGGATCTAGGAAGTAGAGGAATTGTACTATCCGTGCAGCGAAAGCAAAGGCGCTGATCAGCTTCGCAGTTACTGCGAAGCTGATCTGCGTCTTTGTTTTCGCATATGCAGATTGTTGGTTTTCCCATGCGGCAGCTCATATGTGTAAAGAGGACCAAATATAAAGTATATTTTATTACTTGGAATGTGTGTTCCTCTTGAAATAATGTTATAATTATGTTCTGAGTTGACAGTGCTGATGGAAAACTGAAATCCTTTTCAGTACACTGCATATTCAAATGTGTCTGGTTTATGTATTTGTATTTTTATAGCCATGAATGGAGACTATAAAGTAAGCTGGCACCAGAAACTTCAAAGAAGTTACTCTATAACAATTATTAAAATCATGTCTGTAAAACTATGGTATATATTACATATGTGCATTATCAAAAATAACACCTATGCCTTTTCCCATTGTAAAATTCTGAGCCTCTTTCAAGTTATATATTGAAGGACAATTTGCATAAAAATCGATTTGTACTTCATCTTGCTTTTTTTTTCAACCCAATGGTGAATTGATCAGCAATATACCATATATGGTTTTCTTGGTGCTGAAATCCAGGTTTGTGTGTCTGCTTGACATCATGGCACACAATGCTTTGACTCTGTTACAGCATCAGAACCGTGTAGGCCCGGTATTCCGAGGGCCCTGTAGTCCGAGGGTCCGTTAGTCCGAGGGCCCGTTAGTCCGAGGGCCCGATAGTCCGAGGGCCCGATGGTCCGAGGGCCCGATAGTCCGAGGATCAGAAGATTGTGTTCCAGATTGGGAATCAATTTTTCAGCCTTTTGTAGATCAAACACCATGATCCAAAATTATGTCACTCAGTTTTTATTTAATTTCAATGAAACTTCGTCGAAAAAAGATGAATGAATTCAGAACCATACAGATATTGTTTTAAACTTTTTAGTTCAGAGAGATATTGACTTAAAAATGTAAAATATTTTCTATACGTGTAGTCTGATTCCCAAACAGAGACTGAAAATGTTTATAGTGCTCGATTGGGTCACAAGTGGCATAAGCCAAGATCTGCTTTCGGGCGTGCCAGGTGGTTTTCCTCGGGGTTCTCCCGCTTTCACCCACCTACTGATTTGCATCGTCTCGATGAGTGAAATAATCTTGACAGGGGCGTTAAACTGAACTAAAAAGTGTGCGTGCGTGCGTGCGTGCGTGAGTGCGTATGTATGTATGTATGTATGTATGTATGTATGTATGTATGTATGTATGTATGTATGTATGTATGTATGTATGTATGTATGTATCATTGTGTAAGAATGTATCTATATTCGTGTATAGGTACATGTATGTATGTGTATGTATGAAAGCACGTGCGTGTGTGCGTGCGCGCGACGTGTGTGTGTGTGTGTGTGTGTGTGTGTGTGTGTGTGTGTGTGTGTGTGTGTGTGTGTGTGTGTGAAAACCTTGGAAAATGTTGCAGATCCTGATAGTCCGAGGGTCCGATAGTCCGAGGCCCAATAGTCCGAGGGTCCGATAGTCCGAGGGCCCAATAGTCCGAGGGCCCGCTAGTCCGAGAATCAGAATATTGGTATTGGATTTATTCCATAAATCCTCGGACCATCGGGCCCTCGGACCATCGGGCCCTCGGACTATCGGGCCCTCGGACCCTCGGACCATCGGGCCCTCGGACTACCGGGCCCTCGGACTATAGGGCCCTCGGAATACCGGGCCACAACCCATCAGAACATTCATATGGCTCAGCTGAGGCCTCTTTTGTGTACATAATCCAGAATGGATTGTTTATTTGCTATGTGAAAGTCTTAACAGAAAAAGGTACAAGTAGGCAAAGATCAGGAAAAGGCGCAATCAGAAAGAGATTCCCACTCCAAAAACCGAGTTTGATGCAAGTTCTACATGTGTACTGTTAGTACACTGAGTCATGATTTTTCACCCGTAATAAAGCTGTAAGTAAGGGGCAGGGGGTGGGTGGATTTGATAAATGATGCAAACTATTCAGTCCTATAGCCAAAACTTTCTTGTCAACAGGATTGCTGCATTACGACAACTTCCACATGCAATATACAGGGATCTTTTTTCAGCTGTGAAAATTGAAAATATCACCAGAAAAAATTTGATATTTTTCTTATTTTTGCTCAAAACATAGATTGTGAGTACATGTCAGAACCGCCTCGGCGAGGCGGTTCTAACGAGTACCCACAATCTATGTTTTGGAGCAAAAATAAGAAAAATAGGTATACCCCTGCATACCCTTTGCTATATAAAAGTGGGGAATAAGAGGGTATTCATTACATGGACATGTTATCCTGATGGGGGTTTTAGAGGTAAACAATGATTGACTATAATTACCCGAGTATTTACTACTGTTCAATGCATGTCCCACCAGCAGAATAGGGATCTGGCACGGTTTGGGTTATTTGAGACATATACTCATCAAAAGAAGTTTTGCACCAGTTAATATTTTTAACAGAAAGAAAATAGGTGGTAGGTTTTGGGGTCAAAACATCTCAAAGTGATAAAAAATTAAAATGAATTTTGATTTTACTCATTTTCACCGATACTTATTATTTTTTCTCAAAAATTGCAATTTTGTCAAAAAATGCATTTTTACCCACATTTTGAGATTTTTTGAATTGTTTTTGGCTTAATCATTTGCTTTGGAGCTTTGGTGTGTAAATTTGGGAACAAAAATGTGCTCTTCACACTGTGGCATTTTTGGTGGAATTTTTTCGACTTTCCAATTTTCAGTATTTACAGAAAATGGGAATTTTCAATTTTTCTTAATATTGTTTCCGCAACGTTTTTCAATCTCATCACACACATTATCGAATTCTTTCAGACTGCAAATTCAAACAGGAAGGTTTAAAATTTGTTCGTCAAAATGTCACTTAAAAATATGAAAAAAAAAATTGAAGTGGTGCAAAACTTTTTTTGAGGAGTATATATGTTATGTTTACCTTTTATAGGGTTTATTTTATTTTTGCACAATATGCTGCTTTTTTATATGCATAAACTATCAGTAAAACAGGCTCAAGTCAGATATGAGCCGCCTCGTGGGAAAACCAACATGGTTTCCAAACAGGTCCGACACAAATCAGGCCTGTACAGTCACAGAAGCAGGCTGGAAGCTTGAAATTTTGGATTTAAGTAGAAGAGGAATTGTACTATCCGAGTAGCGAAAACAAAGGCGCTGATCAGCTTCGAGGTTACCGCGAAGCTGATCTGCGTCTTTGTTTTCGCCTATGCAGATTGTTGGTTTTCCCATGGGGCGGCTCATATGCAAGGAAAAATCAGGACTGATAAAGAAACCACAATCTGTAATAAATGCATTTTATTCTTAACGAAACATTTACATATACAAAATCATGTCATATCATTATCATATAACCTTTCACAAAAAGACAGTATAAAATTTTCATTTGAAAAGAAATGATTATTTTCTTCTATTTGGTACCCAGTTTTTAAATGAGATGTCTTACAAAAACACCTCTTTCAGTACATCGATGGAAAGAAAAGTCCTAGAGCCTAAATCATACAAAATTTCATGCCTATAGCCATCTTCTGTGGCTATAAAGCTCCTTTTAATTTGGACATGTTTGGAAAACCTGGCAATATACTGTAAATTAAAAAAAAATTCATGAATTTTCCATTTCTGAATTAAACAGCAGTCACACATTAGGGTATAAGTGAAACGCGCGCCGGGCGTGTTGAAAAAATACAAATTTCCACATACGTCAGACGCACGTCGGAGACACGTCCAAGGCGAGTTAAGCGCGCGCTGGGTACGCTTGGTGTACGTCCGGCGCGCGTCGCTAAAAGTCGGCGCGCGTTTCGTGCGCGTTTGGGCTAAATAAAATTTTAAACATGCTTAAAAATTTTCTAGAAGTTGGGCGTGTGTCGGGCGTGTGACCTACACGCTACAAGTACGTTCCACGCACGTTACAGGCGCGTTGAATACGTTTCGAACGCGCCCAGCACACACCGAGCACAGGTTTCAAGCACGTTGTATATGCTACGTGCGCGTTTCGATTTTAACCGGATGCTGGTTTGGGCGAGTGTGGAACGCGCCTGTAACGTGTGCTAAGCGTGCTTTGAGCGCGCATGAAACGCATACAGTGCGTCTGTAGCGCGTGCCTAGCGTGTCTGGGACGTACGACAAACGTACTCCAAAACTTTGAGATTTTTTATACGTCCGGCACACGCCTCAGTCACGCGCTAATGTGTGACTGCAAAAGCAAGTTAAATAGTCCGGCAGAACCTTCAGTGGACCTGGATTTAGAGTACATAGAAAATGTTTTTACATATTTGGAAAGGTGAGGTCTTCTACATTAAGAATCCGGCGGGTGACATCTTGTCACCATTGAGCAATTTGAGAAATTCAAGATGGCGTCCAAGATGGCTGCTCGTGTACGGAAAACAGTAGTTTACATGGAAATAATCAAATTTTGAGATATTTTTGAATATGGGATTACTTGTATTTGAAAGCTGAATCAAATGCACATTGAAATTAGCGCAAGAAAACAGACAATGTATGGAGAACATCAAAGATGGCCGCCAGAATAAAGGAAATTACATTATGGAAAAGAGGTGATTTCAAGACTAATGAATTTCTTAAAACAAACAGTGGTGGCATTTTGTTAACATTCAAGACTCCGATGGATGTCATCTTATCACCATTGAACACTTTGAGAAATTCAAGATGGCATTCAGGGTGGTTGCCCCTATACAGAGAAAAGTAATTACAATGTAAATAAGCGTGTTTTGGCAGATGTAAGACCTGAAATTACTCGCATTTAAAGGCTGAACTAGTCTGTGTACATTGAAACCAGTTCAAAAATTCACAAAGTATGGAGATCATCTAAAATGTTCGCCAGAATAAAGAAAAATGTAATATTAAAAAGTGCTGATATTGAAACTAAAGAATTTCTCAAACCAATTAGTAAGGTGGCAATTTTTGTAAACATCAGTCAAAGAATAAGTCTGAATAGATAAAAGTATTTTTGAAATCTGGATTGACTTATGGTCATCATTTAGTATATTTAATATATTAAATGACTCCTGCAGATTAAAATACATGTACCAGTAAGACATACACAATATCAGTGCTTTACATGCTAATTACTCGTTCTCCATAATTTGAAACTGTTCTGAAAATGTCTGTTTTGGCTCAAAACTATGATATCAAATATGGTTTTCCATTCCCTTTATTGTTTTCAAGACATCGTCTCTGACTAATGAGAAAGATCATCATTATTTTTTGAATAAGGTTCATGTATGTTGGTGAGTTCTTTGATGGCTGACTATGCCAATTCTAGCTCTAAACTGTCGATTGCAAGTAGAGCAAGTCAATATTATGGAAGCTGCTGGTGGTCAATTGGTCTTGGCTTTACATTCTCTGCGCTTTTTTTCACCTTCACAGATTCTCTATTTTTTCATAGAGAGCTGCTCCTTTGTTGATGAGACCTCGCCACTTTGATCGCTCCTGTGCAGTCTGTTCCCAAGAACCCATTGGTAATTCGAAATCTTTCAGAGAGGCTTTGAGTGTATCTTTCTACCGTTTCTTCTGGCCTCATTAAGAGCGATTTCCTTCCGAGTTCTTCATAGAAAACTTTCTTTGGAAGTCACGCATCCGTCATGCTTATAACATGGCCAGTCCATCTTAGTTGTGCTAGCTTCAAGGCTGTATTCATGCATTGCATTCCTGCTTTCTTCAGGACCTCCGTGTCTGGAATCTTGTCTTGCCACTTGATTTTAACAGCTTTCTCTAACAGCGTATGTGAAAATGGTGAAGTCTCTTTGCATGACGTTGGTATACTGTCCAGGTCTCACATGCACGGAAAAGGGGTTGGCAGTACCACAGCCTTGTAGACTTTCAGCTTGGTGTCAAGCTTGATTCCAGCCTATGATATTTGAATGTATACCATTTAGTTGTACATGAATATTTTCTAGACCAAGCATGCATGAAAGTGTGCATATAGAGTGTTTGTCAGTAGAACCCACTGTTCTACAATTAAAAGAGATATAGTGTATATTCTTCTGAATGAGCTAAATTTGTGCCAATGTTTATTCAATTTATGACCCCACTTGTGCAATATGTGTCAATGATCAATGGACTGCCATAATAAGATGATTATTTCATCGCTTTATGGGATAATGAAGAATAATGCATGTGACACCATTGTTTATTGGTTTAATGACCCCTTATTACCTGTACAGTAAAACTGTCCCCCACCCCGCCTCCGCAATCAATACTGAGTTTTTGTTTTGGAACCCTACCTGTATTCAGAGCCATTGTCTGGCCACTAGGTTTTCTAGTATCATGTTCCATATTAGTTATCAGCTAATGACTTTCAATCAATAGGAGTGCATGCTGTTACAGTAATCATAGCTTAAACATATTTTATTGTCATCTCAAAGGGATTGGGCTCCAAGTTCAGACAACATTAGTTACAGCCCGCCCCCTAGAATCATATTCATAGGTTACTTGGATCTACATTTCAAGAATAAAAGATACATACATATATATGAGAAAAGATACATGTATGTGGGCCTATAGATAATGAGACATTAAAGCCCAATTTTTGAACCATAATTTTTTGTCTAGGGCGCTGTGAACTACATGTCCCTGTATTTTGCAGTGATTTGTCAACAGAACTTTGACTTTTATACTATGTGAAAGTGACAACATTACTTGTTTGTTTGTTTGCTTGTGCTGGTGTTTTATGTCCCAGTCAACAGCTATGGTCATGTTGGGACTTCTACCAAACTTGGACGACATGACTCAGTATGTGCTTGAAAATAAAACCGCCTCAGTTAACAACTAAGGCTTACATGTATGGGTGGTTTTACTTTAACCACTTTCCTTGTGCAGGCTAAGACCTTCTGTGCTGTAACCCATTACTCAGATGGTCATTCAGTAGATTTTTCAAAACTTTGCCTGGAGACAAAAGCAGCTAATATATTTCTCTTGACCCGATGGGCGGGGCCCACATTCCCTCTTGACCACCATTCTGTAGTATTACGCATGCAGCACAAGAGAGAAATATGGGCTGCTTGTTTTTACAGATAAAACTAACTGACCAGCCGTCTGAACCTGCCTGGAAAAAGTGGTTTAGACAAATAAAAATAAGACTGAGATTCTTTAAGAGCATCTATATTTATAAGCATGATTTTTTTAATTTAGTGGTTGTAGTAAATGTAGTTTGAGTATGTTTTGCATGTCATGGCATCCCAATATTGGAAATGGAGGTAATATCCCGGCATGGCAATATCGGTTGACTTGGGCGTAAAGCAACAAAACAAACAAACAAACAAACAAACAAACCAACCAAAATTGTAACATTTTTCTTTACTGTGGTGGCCATCTTAAATGTACTCCTTACATGGTATTAATTGCACTGATTTCAGGAATTAAATATGCCAAAACATGAATATTTGCATAGAGATTACTTTTCCCGTATACTGACAGCCATCTAGGATGCCATCTTGGATTTCTTAATTTGCTCACTGGTGACAAGATGCCATCCACTGGATCCATAAACATTAAACAAAATTGCCACGAAGTGGTTCAGTTTGAAAATTTTGAATTTTGGAAGGCACCGCTTTCAAATATTGCATTTTTCCTTAGTTTTGGCAGCCATCTTTGATGCCCCCTTTACAGAGTATATTTTCTTGGACTCATTTTAATGTACAATTTATTCAGGTTTTAAATACAAGTGATTTCAGGTCTAAAAGTCTGACAAAACATGATTATTTCACAGGAAAATAGCATTCTCTGTATATGGGCAGCCATCTTGGACGCCATCTTGAATTTCTCAAATTGCTCAATGGTGACAAGATGTCACCCATCGGATTCTTAATGCAGATGACCTCACCTTTCCAAATATGTAAAAACATTTTCTATGTACTTTAAATCCAGGTCCTCCTCCAATAGCCCAGATGGCTACAGGACTAAAAGGAACAAATTAATTTTATACGTCCAAAATCTTCAGCGTGTTGAGATTTTTCATACGCCCGGCGCGCGTTTGGGTTATACGCTACAGTGTGACTGCTGTTTTACATGTAATAACAAATCATGAACATGTAATCAAGGTTTGCAATGGTCTATATGTCCACAGAAAATGTTTTGCATTGTTCAAAGATCCTGATATATTGGCATTCTTGAATTTACATTTTATGTTGTTTGTTTGCAACTGAGAGCCACCAACGCAGATAAAATCAATAAGTGAAGCTTGCCACATAAGAGAACCAACAACACACATAGGCCAAAATAAAGGTGCAGATCAGCTTCACAGTAACTGCGAAGCTGATAAGCGCCTTTGTTTTCACTACATGGCTAGTAGAATCCCTCTTTTTGTGTTAAAACTATTAAAGCTGCAAGCTATTTTCCTTGGCTGTACAGCCTGTTTTAAGTTGGACCTGGTCGGAAACCCCGATTGCTGGTTTTCCGACACAAAGGCTCATTCGTATGTCTTGGACACACAACATACGCTGGTGGGGTCAACCCAAACTCTTTGGGTTTCATAAAATATAAACATGCATAACATACATAAATGGCAAAGTATTTACACAAATTCATGACAAATATACAATGCTGCAAAATGCAGTTCACAAATTTCATTCATAAAGCACATTGTACCTAAAAAGTTAAAAAAAAAAAAAAAAAACCTTATTAAAGAGCAGTGCTAGAAAGCCAGCAAAACAAGGACTGTAGTAAAATGTGCAGTCATTACAAATCTATTTGCATGAGCTTTTGGCTTTTACTCTGCATGTCATGACCTTCCTATTGAGTCCGTCCCACTGTCTCACACCCTACCACTCCCTTCAATGGGTTAACACAAGAATTGTCGCAAAAAACAAACCACTACATCTTCATGACGATTATGAATCTTAGAATTTGTATTATAATTTTCTGTACAGAGCAGCACTAATCTGTGTTCTCATATGAAGTGACATGAGCATGTGAAAGTAACATTTTATGTACAATGTGACTGAATCATAATACTTTTCTATACACAATTCATTCAACAACAATACTTTAATATCACAATAGTGGTCAGTCGGCCAGATAAGGGAGTACTTTGATGATAACTGACAGCCATAGAGGATCTTACACGAGTGGTCATTTCATATGAATGACCACAAGTGTAAGATTCGTTTTATCATATGACTTTTAAAATAGGATTTTATCGCCTTCGAAGTGGACATATTTTCAAAGAAAAATTACATTGTTGTTACGGAGGTCGTCAATGACGTTACATATTCCCGCAAAAGTGTTAATACACTTGTGGTCATACGATTTTTATGACATGATGTTATCCACTGGAAAACGACGATGTCATAAGATAAAATTCTTTTAAGTTCTTCATAAAGTATGAATAGAAGGTCAAGGATTCCCCAGAGTAAACTGTGATTCTAAAGTGCCCATCTCGTTGGAATGCAACAGCTGGAGACTAGTTTGCCACTAGTTAGCGACACATTAGCGACATAAATGCAATTTTCACATTGCAGTCTCATTGAATGAACATTTATGCTACAATTTTGCTAATTTCAGCCAAATTTTGTATATACATGTCATACGATAGTTGCAAGACACTCCTGGGAGAGATATTGGCACGCCAGTGAGATACTAGCTTTAGGAGAACCCACAAAATATTTGATAGATTTTATAAAGGATCCCTTAACTCATCTATGGCATCCTTTTTATGAGACATAGGCAACAGTTTAGCCCCAGATGCAAAACGTGGTGTCCCATCTCGCGCTATTCTGTTTGTTTAGAGAAATTTGATTGAAAATCGACATGAAATTAAAAATCACTCCTGTTGCCCCTAAAAACTGAAAGTGGATTCACCCAATTGATAGGAATGGGAAAGTCCATTAGCAATTTATGGGTTAATCATCATCAAAAACTCCCTTTAACTGGTTTTCTGAGAAGATTATATATAAATCATGATTTTATCTATCTAACATAATGTTCCGAAACAACAAAGACCTCAGCATAAGTTATGACAATGTCAATATGAGCCACGTCATGAGAAAACCAGATTTTTATCTATGCAAAAACAAAGGCGCAGATCAGCTGATCAGAGCCTTTGTTTTCGTTACAGGGATAGTACAATTACTCTACTTTCTAAATCCAAACTTTCTAACATCTAGCCATCTTCTGTGCTTGTACAGCTTGGTTTGAATCGAACCTGTTCCAAAACCATGTAGTTGGTTTTCTCGTGTCGCAGCTCAAATTATTTCTGCCCTATGCAAATCTATCTCAAAGGCTTGCTTTCAAAATCTTCCCTTGCATTTTATGCTGAACACAATAAATGTTTCGACGAAAATTTATCAGCATGAATAATTACTGGCCTTCGATGCATTATCAAATTAAACAAGGTAGCTGACAACATATTTTTCACAAATTTTGCTTTGTAATGCCTCAATAAAGATGTCCAAACTTGGATTTTTTTTTTTCTTTTTCTTTTTTTTTTTTTTCATTTATTTCTAAACAAGCCTTATTAACAGCATCATTCTGGTTTTCTCTATCAAATGCATTGTTTTGTTGCATTGTCAAATTGAGATAACAAAGAAATAGTACAAAACTTAAAGCAAACAACTTTGGTTTTATGATAGTAGTCACAATTTATGATTGTGCTTTACAGCCACAGTAAACAACTGAGGTGAATCCTGGTTATAAAACTTTTTTTCATGCTCAGCTCAGCTGAGACTAAAATTTATCCTGCTCATAAATGTTTTAACATTTATAAGCAGGATAAATTACAGCATAATCTAATCTGAAATCTGAATTTGAGCCGCCTCATGGGAAAACCAACAATTTGCCTAGGCAAAAACAAAGGTGCAGATCAGCTTCCCAGTAACTGCGAAGCTGATCAGCGCCTTTGTTTTCGCAACTCGGATAGTACAATTCCTCTTCTACTTAAATCCGAAATTTCAAGATTCTAGCCCTTTTCTGTGACTGTACAGGTCGGTTTATGTCGGACCCGGTCGGAAACCACATTGTTGGTTTTCCCACAAGGCGGCTCATTTATCTGGGCTGTTACAGCATTTATGAGCAGTTTAAATTTTATGCTCAGCTGAAAAAAAGTTTTATAACCTTGGGGCTTGGATGGGCAATTGCCCTAACCACACTATTCCTGGGCAGGCTTAGGCACATTCCAGTAAAAAAAGCAATTCATAACATGCTTTTCTTGAATCAGTGGAAGAGGAAGCAATTTAAGATTATGTGCCAAATTTGAGGATTGATCGTGGGGCCACCTCACTACGAATCTGACACACTACTGATCTAGCTATCTATCATGCCCAGTCAAAGATAGATTTCATGCTCAACTATGATTTTCATGAAAAAAGATTTATTACATCAGAAACTGGATTTCAACATAAAATCTTGACAAGAGCAATTTCATTACAAAGTCTTGAATGCTTGCATTGCTGGCCGAGCTTCTTTAAAACAAAATTGAGCAAAACAAATTAATAATATCAAAGATAGATATGTTAGTTGCATAAAAAACATGATTAGGTAATCAAAATGAAAGGGCATAGAGTATAAAAGCAAATGAAACTAGAAATGCGTGTTTGTAAAACACTATGCCCCCAACTGTATGCTTGTCCCTAAACTGGCAGTTTGTATGATTCATTTATTTCATTCAAATGCAGTCAAATTTAATTTCCTGAAGAAGCTGTTCGGTTGCGTCTGTTTTGACCTCGATCCAGAAACAGAATGTAAGCTTTTTTGCGCGAGTTAGAAATGAAGTAAAAATTTAAAAATGGAGTAATTTTGTCAAAATTTGACAGAGTCCTCAAAAGTTAATCAGGTGATCTTCTTCTCAGCCCCAACCAGCATACCAAATATGAAGGCTCTAGCTAGCTAGCTCAAATACGTTTTGAGATATCTTGCACACAAGATTTTCAAAATTTGTTTTCAAAGGGACATTATTCCAACAAGGGGCATAACACGTACATGAAAAAATACAGGCCAACTATTTTTTCATGAGGAATCTGTATATGAAATTTCAAAACCCTATCATTCACCAGTCAAAGGTTTCAAATTTCACCGAAAAGTGGAAAAATCAATCAAAATTTCAAAATTCTGTATTTTTGTAAATATTTGACGGAAAGTTCTCAAAAGTTAATCAGGTCATCTACTTCTCAGCACCAACAAGTGTACCAAATATGAAGGCTCTAGCTTCAATACTTTTTGAGATATCTTGCACACAAGATTTTCAAATTTTGTTTTCAAAGGGACATAACTCAAAAAGGGGCATAACTTGGCCATACAAAAAATATGGGTCAGCTATTTTATCATGAGGAATGTGTATATGAAATTTCAAAACCCTAGCATTCACCGTTCAAAAGTTTCAAATTTCACCGAAAAGTGGAAAAATCAATCAAAATTTCAAAATTCCGTATTTTTGTAAATATTTGACAGAAAGTTCTCAAAAGTTAATCAGGTCATCTACTTCTCAGCCCCAACAAGTGTGTACCAAATATGAAGGCTCTAGCTTCAATACTTTTTTAGATATCTTGCACACAAGATTTTCAAATTTTGTTTTCAAAGGGACATAACTCAAAAAAGGGGCATAACTTGGCCATACAAAAAATACGGGTCAACTATTTTATCATGAAGAATGTGTATATGAAATTTCAAAACCCAAGCATTCACCGTTCAAAATTTCAAATTTCACCGAAAAGTGGAAAAATCAATCAAAATTTCAAAATTCTGTATTTTTGTAAAAATTTGACGGAAAGTTCTCAAAAGTTAATCAGGTCATCTACTCCTCAGCCCCAAAAAGTGTACCAAATATGAAGGCTCTAGCTTAAATACTTTTTGAGATATCTTGCACACAAGATTTTCAAATTTTGTTTTCAAAGGGACATAACTCAGAAAAGGGGCGTAACTCAGACATGAAAAAAAATACGGGTCAACTATTTTTTCATGAGGAATGTGCATATGAAATTTCAAAACCCTAGCATTCACCATTCAAAAGTTAACACACACACACACACACACACAGACAGACAGACAGACAGACAGACAAGCCGAAAGCAATATGCCCTTCCAACTTTTTCAAAGCTGGGGGCATAATAAACCAAGCCTCATGTAATCCTCATGTAATTATCATCAAAAAGCTGGGTTTGACATAAATTTGTGTTTGACCCCCCATTTTGGGGTAGAAAAAGCAGAGCCTTAAAATTGTCGAAGTGAGAACTGAATTATCTTTCACGTACCACAACTCTTTAACCACACCAGTTATCAAGAGATAACCAATACAATAAAGGCAGATGATAACAATATGAGCCGCAACGCAAGAAAACCGGTCTTCTGGGTTTCTGACCAGGTCTGACATAAATGGGTCTGTGCAGCCACAGAAGATGGCTAGAAGCTTGAAATTTAAGATTTAGGAAGAAGAGAAATTGTACTAACTTTGTTGCCAAAACAAAGGCGCTGATCAGCTTCGCAGTTACTGCAAAGCTGATCTACGCCTTTGTTTCTGCATAAGCAAAAACCCGTTTTCTCATACGAGGATGTCGGGAACAACTTGCTGTGGATCAAAATGACTTGTGGCAAGTTGTTCCCATATAGGTATTTATGGACTCATACTTCCTACTGTCGCAAACTGATTTCATCAGCGTTGGTTGTCACAGGATAAACGGTGTGTTAACAATGACATCCATACATTACGAAAACTTGCCCATGCAATATACAGAATTTTTTTCATATGTAAAAAAGGAAAATGTTCAGTAGAAAATCTTTCATATTTTTTCTTATTTTTGCTCAAAACATCGATTGTGGATACATGTTAGAACCGCCTCGGTGAGGCGGTTCTAACGAGTACCCACAATCTATGTTTTGGAGCAAAAATAAGTAAAATAGGTATATCCCTGCATACCCCAGGTTTACTATATAAAGAGGGGGTTTAAGGGGGTATTCATTGCATGGACATGTTTTCCAATTCTCACAAAGGGAAATAACTATTATCCCTGGAATGAGAGACAGGTATAAATTATATGTTATACCAAACATTTTTGTTAGTAACAGACAGTTAGAATGACTAGATAAATAATGTGACTTGTGTCATCTTTGATTTCAGCATTTACTTTCATCTCGGATCCATAATAACCTGGATATGGCACTAAAACAAATGTCAATTTATGAGGACTGCTTGGTTTCAAGCATCACATACCACATAAGGGTCATCTAAAATGAGTCAAGGTGACAACTTAGGTTGCAATAAGAGGTTTTATCATGTTTGGTCAAAATTAATAAATTATTCTGATAATGCAGTTTTTTCCCCTTCATTTTTACCCAAAACTGTTGATTTTCTGTCAAAAAAGCTGAAAACAGTGAACTCTGATACTTGACTTTCTAGTCAATTTGTACAGAACATGTTAAATTCTCCACAAATACTAGAGGACCATTGGTCCTGTAGCTCACCTGAGAGATTATCACATTGTAAGCTCATGAGATTTAAATTAATTGAGAATCGACCAATGAAAGTCTATGCATGGACACTATTGACCCCCGGGGCATGGCCAAATTTGACCCAGGGGCATGACTGGCACAATTTATAATGGGGACTACCAAACATTGCTACATACAAAATATAGAAATATAGAAGCTCTGGGCCTTTTGGTTTCAGAGAAGAAGATTTTTTTTAGTTTTTCCCATTGTAAGTCTATGGAAACTATCTACCCCCGGGGCGTGGCCAAATTTGACCCCAGGGGCATGGCTGGCACAATTTATGTAGAGGACCATTAGCCATTGCCACATACAAAATATCAAAGCTGTGTGCCCTGTGGTTTCAGAGAAGAAGATTTTTGAATTTTTTTCCCATAGCAAGTCTATTGAGACTATCAACCTCCGGGGCCTGGCCAAATTTGACCCCAGGGGCATGAATGACACAATTTATGTAGAGGACCATTAGCCATTGCTACATACCAAATATCAAAGCTGTGGGCCTAGTGGTTTCAGAGAAGAAGATTTTTTTAGTTTTTCCTATTGTAGGTCTATGGAGACTATCGATCCCCGGGGCGTGGCCAAATTTGACCCCGGGGACATGATTGGCACAATTTATGTAGAGGACCATTAGCCATTGCCAAATACAAAATATCAAAGCTGTGGGCCCTGTGGTTTCAGAGAAGAAGATTTTTTAAATTTTTTCCCATAGTAAGTCTATGGAGACTATCAACCCCCGGGGCATGGCCAAATTTGACCCCAGGGGCATGAATGGCACAATTTATGTAGAAGACCATTAGCCATTGCTACATACCAAATATCAAAGCTGTGGGCCTAGTGGTTTCAGAGAAGAAGATTTTTTTAGTTTTTCCCATTGTAAGTCTATGGGACCTATCTGTTGCCATGGAAACCACAATTTTGATACAATCTGCTCCAAAACCTAATGCCATCAATCCCCCAACCCAATTATGGTTCACATTAAATTTGATCAAGATCGGCCTACTAGCTTCAGAAATATTCTTCTTTGAAATTGTGGACGGACGACGGACGGATGCCTGCCTATCCTATAAGCTCACCTGTGAGCCTTCGGCTCAGGTGAGCTAAAAATCAATGTCTTAAAGTAAGAATAGAGGGATCAGGAATCGATGCAATTAAATTTAAAGTCCCAACATAGACAGCAGGTGGGAAAGAAAATACATAAAACACAACAAAACATTTTCCAACAACAATCTCAAAGAGCAGAATGACTAGCTCTTTTCCAATAAGGTAGCCATCTGGCTAAGTTTCAACAGGAATGAAAAGTTAAAAGTTAACAATTTAAGTTAGTGCTTAATGAAAGAATATCTTGGATATTTTCTCGAATAACTGAATCATCAGCGTATAAACATTATCAATTATACATGTAGCTTTGACAACCTAGCAGAGACCACATACATGTATTTCCAATAATTACCATACATATACTGTAGTTTCATATCCGGGGCTTATTGGATCTGAGCTTTCACATATATATATATATATATATATATGTAGACAGTAAAGTGTTTATTTTGTCACTATGACCCTGACTATCTATATAACAGTATTTGCAGTTTTGAATTATTGGGTGTAGTATTTTCTATACAATACATGTACATGTATTTGTAATGTGCTATAAACATCCGAGAAAAAAGTAGAGCACCTTAAACATTTCTGGCCATAATTTTCTATCATTTTCAAAGTGTATGAATATAACAAGTGACAAACAGAATTTACATGTGAGCCATGTCATGAGAAAACCAAAGTACTGCATATGCGAAAACAAAGACTCAGATCAACTTTGTGGTAACCGTGAAGCTGATCAGCATTTTTATTTTCACAACATGGATAGTACAATTCCTCTACTTTATAAATTTACAGCCTCTAGCCATCATCAGTAGCTGTGCAGCCT
The DNA here is from genome assembly GCA_964017185.1 of Rugalucina vietnamica. Lineage (NCBI taxonomy): Eukaryota > Metazoa > Mollusca > Bivalvia > Lucinida > Lucinidae > Rugalucina > Rugalucina vietnamica. Next base: position 66,886,809 of record OZ024870.1, read on the forward strand.
TGTTTGAGTTGGACCTAGTCGGAAACCACAATATTGGTTTTCTCGAGTCGTGGCTTATGTATGCCATATCATGAGATATCTTGTTCGTGCAATTAAGAAAGGTTTAGGCCAGCCTTCAAATAAAAGGCTGGTCAGCAATTGATAGCATAATACACCGAGCCGCGTCATGAGAAAACCGGATTTTCACCTATGAGTAAACAAAGCCGAAGATCAGCTGTGCTGTAATTGCACAGCTGATCAGCACCTTTGGTTTTGCCACACAAATAGTACAATTACTCTTCATCTTAAATCTGTTTTTTTTTTTTTTGGCCTTTTTCTGTGACTGCACAGGCAAAATTGTGTCAGACCTGGTCGGAAATTCAAAAGCCCGGTTTCTCGTGTCACGGCTCCACTATAAATTTAAGGACACCAAGCTAGAGAGGCAATCATTACATCAATGTGGTCTTGGACCACAAAGATCACATTTTCTCATGATCTGTTTAACAATTGAGACTTTCAAGTGACTCAATGTTCAGTTAGCTAAACTGGCATACAAAGAGATCAACTAACACCAAATGAGCCACCTCATGAGAAAACCAACAATCTGCTTATGCGAAAACAAAGGCGCAGATCAGCTTCGCGGTTACACCGCGAAGCTGATCAGCGCTTTTGTTTTCGCTACACGGATAGTACAATTCCTCTACTTTCTAAATCCAAAATTTCCAGTCTCTGCTTTTACAGCCCGGTTTGTGTTGGATCTGTTCAGAAACCACATAGTTGGTTTTCTCACGAGACAGCTCAAATGTGACTAAATCAAACAAGGGAGTGGCTCAGATGATAAGTCAATGTACAAGGGTGTATTAAGCAAAATTAAGTTTGACTAAATCAATCTTAAATGTGACACGACGAACATTTAGTTTGACTAAATCAATCTTAAATGTGACATGGTGAACATTTAGTTTGACTAAATCAATCTTAAATGTGACACGGTGAACTTTTAGTTTGACTAAATCAATCTTAAATGTGACATGGTCAAACATATAGTTTGACTAAATCAATCTTAAATGTGACACAGTGAACATTTAGTTTGACTAAATCAATCTTAAATGTGACACAGTGAACATTTAGTTTGACTAAATCAATCTAAAATGTGACACAGTGAACATTTAGTTTGACTAAATCAATCTTAAATGTGACATAGTGAACATTTAGTTTGACTAAATCAATCTAAAATGTGACACAGTGAACATTTAGTTTGACTAAATCAATCTTAAATGTGATACAGTGAACATTAAGTTTGACTAAATCAATCTTAAATGTGACACAGTGAACATTTAGTTTGACTAAATCAATCTTAAATGTGACACAGTGAACATTAAGTTTGACTAAATCAATCTTAAATGTGACACAGTGAACATTTAGTTTGACTAAATCAATCTTAAATGTGACACAGTGAACATTTAGTTTGACTAAATCAATCTTAAATGTGACACAGTGAACATTTAGTTTGACTAAATCAATCTTAAATGTGACATAGTGAACATTTAGTTTGACTAAATCAATCTTAAATGTGACACAGTGAACATTTAGAACGTATAGTTTGACTAAATCAAACTTTAGTGTGACTTAACATTATGATAGACCAAGTCATACATTTACTTTGAATAAGCCAACCTACATGTAAAGTATGACTTAAAATAAAGTTAGACTAAATCACTTATAATTTGAGCCACATCATGAGAAAACCGGAGTTTTGCCTATGCGAAAACAAAAACGCAGATCAGCTGTGCAGTAACTGCACAGCTGATCAGCGTCATTGTTTTCGCAACTCGGATAGTACAATTCCTCTTCTTTCTAAATCAGAAATTTCAAGCTTCTAGCCTTTTTCTGAGACTGTACAGGCCAGCTTGTGTCGGACCTGGTCGGAAACCGCGAAGACTGGTTTTCTCATGTCGCGGCTCATTTGACTATGGTAAATCTATCTAGAATGTGACTAAATCAACATTGTGATGAGGAGGCTAAGCGCCTCTGCTTCCCTGCTGTAGTACTGAGCTGGTACCCCTTTGTGAGTGTGGATCCCAGGCACAACTGAGACGGGGCCACAGCACCCCCGGGGAGCTGGAACACCACCGAGACCACGCCCGAGACCCCGTCGTCCGTCGGTTCTATGGCAATTGGAATAATATCAAAAGAATGTCTCACTATCACTGGCGAAGAAGGTAGCGATGTCTCGCTAGGCAATAAAGGAGTTCTTGCCGTGTTTTTCACAGATCTTATTAAATTTAGATTAGGCGAAACGTTAAATGGCGAAGTATGTTCTATAAGAACTAGCACTTTTGCGAATGGCCTAGAGGCCATATGAAGCATCTCCCTGGCACGCTGCTGTCGACTACGTCGGGCGTCAAACGCCTGCTTAGTCTTCCATAACAACACACACATGGCGAGAAATAAGAAAAAACATGAGAAAAAGACAGAGAAAAATACAAATAAATCTATATGAGGCTGGTCTTGACGGAAATATAAACTTCCGAATGTCTCATTTCTTGAATTATCTCCCCTGCTAACAAAAATCATGAAAAATCTGGACGTTTTCAGATCCAAAAGGTCACATGGTAGCGTTATCACAAGTCGGTATTGAACATTACGAATCAATAAAATGGAATCGGGATTTTCCACTGTAATAAATGTGTTCAAATCAGTTGCTTCTTTCTCATGCATGACATAGGTATAATCACGGATTATTGTTGAATTTGGAGGAATACTTCTCACAATACGCCGCCCAAGGTCATTATTTGCTTGTTGCACCAATTGATCCTCCAGTGAAATGAAATGCTCATTTGAATCGAGTCGGACGGTGTGGACTCCGCTGACCTTGTTTACATCAACCGTGAATGTATTGTCCCTGGGTGAGAAATATACATCTATACCTGAAAATTTGAGACACACAATAAAAAGTTAATTTATTAATCTTATGAAGTTTATTGTCCCTTTCTAGATTATTTGCATATCTAGTAATTCAGATTGTAGTCCCTCCCCAGATGGGATAATCAGCATGTGGGGAGACAACAGGAGTACCCTTGTCTCACAGGCCCCTGGCAGTGGACTAACAGTAACTTGTCTTATTTTGTTTGTTTGTTTGTTTGTTTGTTCGGGTTTAACATCGCTTTCAACATTATCTGTCATATCACGACGTTGTCTGGTTGTGACAGGGAGCTCAATGCTCACTTTTATATTGCTGCCTCACTGTGGTATCAGATCCCAGACACTTTTACCTGATACCTCCAGTCACATTATACTGACACTGGATCGACCAGTCCTAGCCCTACCCCGAAAATCCAAGTGCCAAGCGGGGAGCAACTAGTACCATTGTTAACGACTTTGGTATGTCGCGGCCCGGTATCGAACCCAGTACCTCCCGATCTCGGTGCGGACATTCTACCTACTGAGCTACCGAGGCCGGTTTTGTCTTATTTTGTAGCAAATATTATTGTTCTTTCATGAAACAAGTGTAAAAGTATTCCTTATCCCTCATTAGAGTAACAATATTGTGATCAGAAGTATAACACAGAGATGCAACTCTATCTTACCCCCTTGTGTTACATCTATCGTGACTCGTATATCCACATTTACATATTTTGGCTGCACGGCAAAGAAGACTGTGTGTCCGTGAAGCAGTGGGTCTGGGGACCTGGTGCAATCGTTCTGTGTGTTGGGGTCAAAACAGTACTCTCTGTTCACATTCATCTGTCGGTAGCACTGGTGACCATCGGTGGGCGTGCCGAGGAAATATTCCTTACAGACAGCACACTGGAAATATACAGAGTCATGTTAGTGATTCTTTTTTTTTTTGTTTGTTTGCATATGGGCAAATTAAGGCACTGATCAGCTCAACAAAAAACTACTGTCCAGCTAGGCTCCCTAATTTGGTAACTATTGTTAGTTTGCTTCCTGGTTAAGTATCCCTGTCAACAGGTTTTCAACAAGTTTTCAGTATTGGCGCAACAGAGCAAGCATGAAAGAGCCACCATGCCCTGGGTATTTATTAGCCAGTACTATTTCAAATTTTGGTGTCAGTATCTTGCTCAATGACACAACTCAGTACTAGTGGTGTTCCAACCTGAGACCTCTGCCTCCCAAGTACAGTTCTCTCGCAATAGGCCACCACACTACTCTGGGGAGTAAATGTAGCTTGCCCAAGGCCAAAGCGTGTTTCCAACACTGGACCAGTGGTGGACCAATGGATTCCTGGAAAGAGGGTTCAAATGCACCAAAGGGGGATTCTTTTTCTACAGTTAACTTGATTTTTCTGAAAAATTCCTACAAAAATGAAATAACTTGGTCCCAGTGGGGGGGTTCAAGTGGACCCCTGAACCCCCTCTAAATCTGCCGCAGTGAACGTTTTGATTTAGGCTCCCTTACTTGCTTGCTTAAAAATGTTTCGAACCCAGGCCGTCTTTATTTTGGTTCCCTTATTTGCTTTTAAAAGATTGTTTTGAACCCAAAATGTTTTGACTTAGGTTTTCTGAACTTTTTTTTTTTTTTTTTTTTTTTTTTTTTTCAGTTACCTTATGGTAACCCATTTAATCTCCCCGTAAAATGGTACACACAGGGTCGGGGAGGACCATCCCTGCGTGCACCTTACAAACTACATGGTTCATTAAATAAATATGTATATTAAACAAGAAGTAAAGTACATTCATACATCTCACTCACTCAATCATTGTTGGTATAAGTGTATTAGGTAACATATTAGGTGATTTTATTTTAAAGGAGAATGTTCACCATCAGATAACTGATTTTTATATAACAAAGATGAAAAAATCTCTGGCTGTGGACCCTCCAAAGCATGGCAGTAGCTTGTTTTAACTATTTAGCTATTTACTGTTATCTTGTATTGGTGTTAAAGGTCAGGGGCACTGAATAATATATACATGTATATGCATTTACACTGTATAGGTTAGGTATTGTTTGAATGACTTCTATATATTTTTGCCATTTATGTTCAAATTTATCTACCTCATTATTCTTTACTACTGTATATCGTTCCAGTCTAAAAAAGTGTTTTATTCGTTTTAAAAGGGCAGTTATTGATAAATGCTGATTTTGGCTTTTGGTTACATAGATATAGTATTTCATTATAAGAAGGATATGTAAGTCTGCCAATGTATATCTGTTTCCTATATTGAAAATAAAAAGTTCCTCTGTGAAAGGTAAAATTATATTTCTAAGAATAAGCCAACTTTTGAATTCTCTTATGAAGGACTGGGTCTGATGACAACTCCACAGCATATGACTAATAGTTTCATCTTGGTTACAGTGGAGACAATTTGGTTGTTGAATCAATTTTATTGTATAAAGATATTTTCTTGTTGCTAAAATTCTGTGGTTTATTTTTATTTGGAACCAATGTAATTTCCTGCCTAAGTTTAATTTAAAGGGAGTTAAGTAAATAGTTTTCCATGTTTCTTCTTCAATATTATAAATGTTTTCCCATTTCAGTTGTGATGTTGGTTTGTCTTCATTTCTATTTAAAGCTGAATAAAATACCTTCCCACCTTTTTTCGATTTTGTGAATAGAAGAATAGTGTTAGGGATGAGGGGGCATTCTAATTTTTTATTGAAGTTATCTATGCCTTTCCTTCTTGCATAAAGCTTAACTACCTGCATCACACCTTGATACTCTATAAAATTTGTTTTAATATTGTATATGTTTTCAAATTCATTTTGAGAGTAGAAACTTCCATTCTCTGTCAAGAGGTCATTTATGCAAAAAAAAGAGAGGTTTGGAATCAGAGTTTTAATTTTTTCGATTAATTCTTTCTCCCTTTTTTTCTGTTTGTTTTTTAATGTGACTAGAAAATGATATTGATTTGCCTCTTATTTCCATAAGAAGAGTTTCCAAGAATAATTGGTCGTTTATTGTAAACTGAATTTCCTTATCTGGGACAATATGAATATTTTCAAGGTCATAAATTGGTAGAGCATATTGCTTTTTGACTTCAGTTATTTTGTCTTTGATAATCTGTAGATACTCAATATCATGTAGTAAAGAATTATTTAGTTTCCAGAGGGGCTTGCCTTTTTGAAACTTAACAAAAGAAATATCAAGGATAATGATAGAGTGGTCAGAACGATAGCTTTCTTCAATTAGGGTTTTGTTTATAAAAGGTAGAAGGCTATCTGTAATAAGAAAATAGTCCAAACGTGCTTGTTTTAGCGGAGTCTTTTTCGCCAGGTATATCGTCTTTGAGAAGGATGGGATTCTCTGTAAGGATCATATAAGCTATACATTTCTTTTATTTCTAAAATTTTTTCATGTGCTTTCTTATTATTGATATGTTTATAGTTAAAGTAATCAAGTTGCGCATTTTGTACAGTGTTAAAGTCTCCACATATTATCAAGTTAGTATTGCCAATTGTAGTAACTTTGTTTAAAATTGTATCAAAAAAACTTGGAGTATCCTGGTTTCTGAACTTGATAAACTAACCTGAACTTCATGACAGGCCATCTTGAGCTTTATCTCAACCCTACACTTGCTCCGCGGCACAGTAATCTCCCACTTGGCCACCATGCTCCCCTGGCACGTAAATGCCTCTGGCCCAAGACCAAGTATGTTTCAAACCCCTTCAATGCTATACTAACCTGAACCTCATGACATGCCATCTTCAGCTTGACTTCAGCGCTACACTTGGTCTCCGTGTTGTTCTTACACTGACAGTTCTGGCCCCCTTCCTGGTCACAGATCTCACTGTGACCGTTACACATACACCTAGACAATATACAAGCCATTTACTGTAAACCAATTTGTTTTTGCAAGGGTGACAAATTCATGCAAATAAATTGCCACTAAATATATCCATTTTGCCATATAGTTTTCCTGCAATTCATAGGTCAGTTTCACAATCCATGAAAATAAATCACTGCAAAAACAAGTCTGGAGGTAATATCGTTACATAAAATAATATCGACATTTATTACACTTCACAAAATAATTCTAAACACAGCACTTTTAAATGAGCCACCGCATGAGAAAACCAACAATCTGCATGTGCGAAAACAAAGGCGCAGATCAGCTTCGCGGTAACCACGAAGCTGATCAGCACCTTTGTTTTCCCTACATGGATAGTACAATTCCTCTACTATCTAAATCCAAAATTTCCAGCCTCTAACCATCTTCTGTGACTGTACAGCCCAGTTTGTGTTGGACCTGGTCCGAACCCAAATTTTTGGTTTTCTCACGCACAGGCTCAAATGATAAACTGCCGACTTACTTAGTACATGGTTCTGCTGGTGACATATTACTAAGTCTGAAGTACCCGAGCTGACACTTGTCACATTGTGAACCGTAGGTATGATGCTCACAGTCTACACAGTACGTCCTTCCTAAATCAGAGCGACCTCTCGGTAAGAAGTTGGCAATCTGCAATAGTTAAACAATTTGTTTTGGTTAAAACATATGAGAATCAACAATGTTTCAGTCATGATATGATGCAACCAGCTCTTCTAGATTACATTGCACTTAACCAATACTCAGGGGATGTGTCTTTCTGAAAACCCTGACCTCTAGCCCAGGCCCCGAGGTTATAAAACTTTTTTCAAGCTCAGCTCCGCTGAGCATGAAATCTCAACTGATTAATGCTGAAATAGTAAAAAATTGTGGAAAATTCTGGTTCGAAACTCAAAAACTAATAATTTATCCTGCTCATAAATGTTAAAATGCCAACAATTGTTGGCATTTTATGCAGGATAAATTTTCGTCTCAGCTGAGTTAAGCATGAAAAAAGTTTTACAACCTCGGGCCCAGGTCTCAAATGCTCTACTACTAGGACATGGAACTCTTCATATATCTGTAAAGGTACTTATTTGGCAATGTTAGTACTTTTTATTGCACCTGCTTATAGCAGAGTGTGATATAGGAGTCCAAATTTCCGTCCGTCCGTCCGTCTGTGTGTCCGTCCATTCGTCAACATTTACGTTGAAGTTTGGTTTTTCTCTGCACCAGTGATAGCTGCAACTGTGAAACCTTGCATAGTAATTCTCCTTGACATACCCTTCAAGCACGCACCTTGACCCAGTGCCCTTGACCTATATTTTACGGTCCACTGACTTTGTTAATTTTTACGTCGAAGTTTGGTTTTTCTCTGCACAAGTGATAGCTGCAACTGTGAAACCTTGCATAGTAATTGTCCTTGACATACCCTTCAAGCACGCACCTTGATCCAGTGCCCTTGACCTATATTTCAGGGTATGTTGACTTCGTTAATTTTTATGTCGAAGTTTGGTTTTTCTCTGCATCAGTGATGGCTGCGACTGTGAAACCTTGCATAGTAATTGTCCATGACATACCCTTCAAGCACGCACCTTGACCCAGTGCCCTTGACCTATATTTCACGGGCCATTGACTTTGTCAATTTTTACGTCGAAGTTTGGTTTTTCTCTGCATCAGTGATAGCTGCAACTGTGAAACCTTGCAATAGTAATTGTCCTTGACATACCCTTCAAGCATGCACCTTGACCCAGTGCCCTTGACCTATATTTCAAGGTCCATTGACTTTGTTAATTTTTATGTCGTAGTTTGGTTTTCTCTGCATTCTGTGATAGTTGCGAGTGTGAAACTTGGCATAGTTATTGTTCTTGACATGACCTTCATGCATGCACCAAACCCAGTGCCCTTGACCTATATTTCACTTTTTTAGTGATTTTGCCCGATGCAGGTGAGATATTGACCTCCGCGGCGTTCTTGTATACTAAGGTGTTTGTCAGTGAGATGTTTGACATTTTTGTGTTTAGTATACACCTCAGCCTCTTTATAACAATGTCTGTTACTGCACAGTTTTGGATATAACACAGACCATACATGTACCCCAAAAGGTCATTTTAGACTAATTTTGCTATATATCTATACTCTTACACTCTCATTATAACACAGATTGGATAGCTAAGTTAAACATGGAAACTTTCTTGGACCCCAAAAATGGTAATATAAAGGTTGTGTGTCTTAAGATTTCATTCTATAAGGTGTACATAACATTTTGCCATATTTACAAGAAACAAAAAAAATTTACAAAAAGTATATCCAAAAGGCAAATGTGAAAATAAATATCCACAAAAAAGTATCTACATAGTCGTTAGAGAATACTTGGTATATAACAGATAAAAAGAGTACCAACAAACATTAAGATAATTGACACCTACCCTAGCATGAAACTCCGGTGACTTTGTATCAGGAATTTCAGCCCTAAGTCTCTGTATGTGGTTATAAGTGCTGTTGTACTCTGTCCAGTCGAGGCATATGTCTGTATGGTTGTTACAAAACTCCGTACATGACATGCATTTTCCATGGTTTTTAGGGTCACCCACGAACAAAGGTTTACACTCCTGACAAGAATCCCCCTGTAAACACAAATGAACACTTTTTTTTTTCAAATACAAATGAGCCGCCTCGTGGGAAAACCAACAATGTGGTTTCCGAACAGGTCCGACACAAACCAGCCTGTACAAGCACAGAAGATGGCTAGAAGCTTGAAATTTTGGAGTTAAGCAGAGGAGGAAATGTACTATCCTAGTAGTGAAAACAAAGGCGCTGATCAGCTTCGCGGTTACCGCGAAGCTGATCTGCGTCTTTGTTTTCACCTATGCAGATTGTTGGTTTTCCCATGAGGCGGCTCAAATAATCATGGAATAAATCTGACCATTTCTTCAAAATAATAAAAATGCTCAGGGTGTTAATGAGCACCCCAAACATAGGTTTAAGAACATGGTTGTTACAAAATCCAGTATACAACATACATTTTCCATGGTTTCAAGGGCACCTACAAACAAGCGTTTACACTCTTGAAAGTACAATCCCTTTAAACACAATGGAAACTTTGAAATGTGTATGTAAAGAACTGCATTCTAAGATAACCAAAGTTGGGGTTTCCAACCAGGTCTGGCACAAACAGACCTGTATATGCACAGAAAATGGTAAGGGTTTTAGATAAACCGGTCGGCTCCACCACGGTTTAAATATTGGCTTTCTTTTGCTCCCGTATTTCATAGTCGGAGATATTGCTGACATCACATTTATACTTCATTACAGTCCTTTATGTGTTCATTAACAAGCTACCTGGAAACACTTTTGTTAAGAGAAAATCAACAATTTGGGTTCCGAACAGGTCCGACATAAACCGGCCTGTACAATCACAGAAGCAGGCTAGAAGCTTTAAATTTCGGAATTAAGAAGAAGAAAGATTGTACTATCCATACAGCAAAAACAAAGGCGCTGATCAGCTTTGCGGTTACCGCGAAGCTGATCTGCGGCTTTGTTTTCGCCTATGCAAATTGTTGGTTTTCTCATTCAGTTGCTCAAATCACAGCAAACTAACCTGTGTATTATTCTTACACTCCAGACAGACATCTTTCAAGGCCACACTCTTGCAGTTGCTGTGTCCGTTACACTCGCACTCCGTCGAGCAATTCTTGCCGACAAACCCAAAATGGCACTGACAGGTGTCGGGTAAGGTACAGGTCCCATGTATACAGCCCTGGTGGCAGACTGGGGTACACTCCCCTAACCTGGAAAAAAATGTTTGTTGCTGAAAGTCAAAACCACTTTTATATGACTGAGTTTTACTTGCTTGCGCAGCCTTGTCATTAAATGAGCCACGATGCAAGAAAAACGGTCTTCGAAATTTCCGACCAGGTCCGACACAAACTAGCCTATACACCCACAGAAGAAAGGTAGAATCTTGAAATTATGAATATAGGAAGAGGAGGAATTGTACCATCCATGTAGCGAAAACAAAGGCACAGATCAGCTGTGCAGTTACTGTGCCTTTGTTTTCACATAGGCAAGAATCGGATTTCTCAGGACGTGGCTCAAATCCAATTTGTCAGTCTTTGAAATGCACAGATTTTTTGGGACATGAAACACAACTTTTCCACTTAAGTATACAATCAAGAATCATGTATGAATGGCACTTACTGAATATGTTGGTGAAAAAAAAAAGCTTCAGAAGAGCTTTAAAGGAATGGGCCCACAAACTATTGTGTGTGCGTTTTATGAAAGCCTTCATGAAGCTGAACAGTTTGCAACAAATTTCATGAAAATCAACCAAGGTATAAGAAAATAATAGCGGTTTGAAAATTTTGATGGCCCAAATCCAGAACGAAGCTGTGAGGGTATGACGTCACTCCCTCACAATCATGGAATTATAAAAAAAACTGCCATTTCCAGGCATATTAAAGTATGACAGTTGTTGAAATACTTTTCATTCACTTAATAGAATAATACTGATCTGTTTTCAAATGTAAAAAATAAGTCTACTACTGTAAAAAGCATTTTTTCCTTTTTGGTCATGTGACTAGCTAAACGAAATGGCGGCGGCCATAATTGAATCTTAAAATTTTCATATCTTCACTACCACTTAACCGATTTTAATAAATTTGGTGTCAAAATGTTTATTTCGCTGATTTCTTTCTTTTACGAACTGTTGGAAAAATAAGAATAAAGTACTGTACATATTTTGAATAATATATAATGTTGCAGTCGAAGTTCGATAATTCGAAACACAAGGGACCGCAGAAAATCTTTCGAATGATCGAGATATCTCAATACCTGGCAACTTTAAAAGCTTTGAGAGAAAAATATCGCTGACGAAGTGGTCATACTCACTCCTCATTCCAAATATACCCTGCCTTGCACTCGCAGATAAATCCCTCCAGCGTGTCTTTACAGTTCTGGGTGCTCACATCGCAGCTGTGGTGGCCGTTAGAACACTCGTCCTCAGGGGGACAGGTGGCATAGGCCCAGGTTGGGGCTGATTTGGACCTCATGAACACTTCTATATCTGCATCTGTGAAAATGAAATAAAGTTTTAAAACTCATTTTCTAATTGAAAATAGTCTAAAAATTTGCACAATAGTCTTTGTATGCAAACAAAAAGGCAATGTGACAAAAGTGCTTGTAAAGTTTAAGCATTATGATCAATGCTAATTAATATGATTGTTGAAACATTATTACTTTGCATAGACAGTGACTAACTAGCTAGGCTTTTGCTTCAAAGATTGCAATCCTTCTACTCGCTAAATATTATTTCAAATTGCAACTCTACTTCATAGTTAGTACAAAATTGGTTAACATACCTGCGAGAGCCCTGTCTTTGTATGACACATTGTTGATCTCACATTGACCCCGGGGGCCACTCCGCGTCCCCTCCATACACACCCCCAGACCGTTCAGTCCTCCAAATGCACACCAGCCACACCCCGGGGCCTTCCTGCAGTCTCCGCACTGCTTGTGGACCTCACAGGGTAGGGGACACTTCTGGGCCCCGCCCTGCAGGACTGTCCCACATTCACCGGCCAGGCAGCGCAGTGAGAGGTAGGCCGGGGGCATACACTGGAACATGATAGAAGAAACTTTTTTCTATTCATATATATAATAGCTTTCAGTACTGGAAAAATATATATATATACAGTCTAAACTGCCGATCCGGTCACCTCTATTCAGCGTGACCCTGCAGTCAGCGGTCAGTTCTGGGTCCCCCCCTGAACGATTTCTAACGCAAATGCACCTTTATTCAGCACGCACCTCTCAAACGCGGTCAACGGTCAGCAAAAATTGTCCCAAATCGCTAAATTTTCACTTTAAGCGGCCATGTTTTTTTTCTGTTGCGGTCAATTTTGTTTGTTTCTGAAAGTGTAAGCCGTTTACGCTGTGCGGCGACCAAAAAAATGGTTTCGGGTAAAACGATCACCCGAAATTGGAGGAAATTTTTGATTTTTTACCTAGTCGATATATGGAGCACGGCGTGCGGTTACCGGTTTCATTAAAAAAAAAATTGTTGTAAAAGCGGTAACCAGCAAAGGCCTATGACTGTATCCCGGCGTTAAACGCTGATTGCCTTTGAAATTAGAGGATAAAGAGAACCATACCAGCTGGGATTTTTTCGGCGACATAAAAAGAAGTTTTGGATCGTTTGAAGCATTATTGCTCTTCACTGACCGCATAATTAGCCAGGTGAGGTTAATTGCCAATCAGCACATGTTTGTTTTACTATCGTTAAAGGTGCGAAAATTCGATAGTGTCATCGTAAAGGTGAGAAAAGTCGATTGAATAAGGTGACAATGATCAAAGCATTGTCAACAAATTGGCCATGCTTACCGATAATCCTGATAATTGTGTCTCGTTAATTGCTGTCACGTGTTTCAGCATGTGTGCGCGTGTGTGTTTGTGTGTGTGATTAACCAAGTTGTCCAATGAGGCTCTGATCTGGTAGTTTATTGGAATGTGTTTGGGAAAAAGGTGTGGCTTCCTTTGTTTTCATTCAAATTGCTTTAATGACAGCCCCCCTTTAAAAAAACTTAGCTTTAATCTCCATTACATTTTATCATTAACTAAATCTCAGATTCGTTTTGTGTTAAATTCTGAATTGTGATTAATCATGGCTACCCCTAAGAAACGTAAAGTTTTGAATCTTGAAGACCGTTGAAGAAACAGAATCTTGAAAACTTTGACTAAAATCGACCCTCTATTCAGCAAGCACCTGTCTTAAGCAAGCGATTTTGCAATTTCCCTTGGCCGCTTGCTTAAGACAGGTTAGACTGTACTGGTATTGGCAACAAGCTGAGTAAAGGTAAGCATGAAATTTCCAAATTTCGCAAATAACCTCCAAAATATTGGTTAATGAAAAAAAGTTTTGACCATCTTTATAAAATCCTTCGACCATTTGATACATGTTTGTTCACATTATAATCTTTTCAACTTGAAAATGTATATTTTATGCTCATGGGTGAAAGTTCTAAACATTCTCAATACTGAAAAGCCATTTTTCCAATACTGAAAGCTAGGGTTTTTCTATACGAATACATTGGGGAAAAATCTTCCCAATACTGACTTCAGTATTAATTCTGAAAACTTTCATCCATGTTTGCTTGACTCATATGTTCAAAAACCTACCCACTAGCTATAAGAGTTTTACAGACTTTTTTTTTTGGTGGGAAGCATTTAAAACTGTAAAACTTGTGATCGTGTATAGTCTTGGATTTGCCTGAGGGTTCAAATTTTACATGAAGCCCGAGACAATAAATAGCGAGAGTGTAAAAGCCCATTTTTACAATTATGAGCATACCTCACTCAATGCTTCACTCCAGTAACATTCCTGTGATCCCCCCTCACTACCCCGGGAGTCCAGACACTCTCCACAGGTTGTGTGTACATAGCAGGGGGCGGGGCAGGTCTCTGGGGGTGCCATGAACATCGGGTAGTTACCCAGGCTGGGCAGGCTCTTGAACACACAACTCCAGTCAAAGTCAGGGTTCTGGGCTCTCATCCATTTTACACCACCTGGAAACAATCATAAGATAGACAGATTCAGGCTGTCAACCAAGTCTTCTAAAAAATATAGGAGTTTATATAGGAAATTTTTCTGAGAAATGTAGGTTTTAGCTTATTTTGAGGAAAAATATAGGAGTTTTCTCTTGAAAATCGCTTCAATCTATGCTCTTATACTAACAATCCTTACCTCCAAACTCACTTTTTCCACATTAAATAATGTCTAACATATCTAGATAAAGTAACCATTCAGATCCACAGCATCACAATCAAGACAGGTAACCATTCATGTGATGATGAAGTGTGCTGAAGCATTATGCATGATGGTGATAATACACAGGCCCATTAGCATACTCTCACAGAATTAAAGGTTTTTATATAAAGGCATTCTTTTGGCAAAATAAAGTCTTTTTCATTGTAAAAATATTTACAGAGAATAGAGAAAATCAAGGTCAACTTTTTCTCTACTTCCAAACTTAGACCTACTTTTATTTTTCACTGATCACTTATAAAAGTAGAAAATATAAAAAATTAATTCTGAAAGAGTGAGTTTAATATCATATTCTTTCTCAAAGGTAAAGTAAATGTATGCAACTCTGAATCTCAGCTGAATTTCTAAGGTGCATATAATGTACTGTATGTAATAATCCAGTGAAATAAGGCGGGGGTCTGGGGGCCGCCAAGGCCCCCAGAAGCTCTAGGGTACATACCTTTGTCTCCTGTGATCTCAGCTTTTCCTGGGATCAATTGTACACTGTACAGTTGCATCAATTTACAACAAAATTAAGGCATAGGAAGAAAGAAAATAGAAAAAAAGACACAATATAAAAACAAGACAACTTTGATGGAAACTAGGATATATAATTTATTAACTAGAATTGTCAGAGAATCTGACTATAGCCCCGCTTCTCAGCTTTTTTGCAGGGTGAAAAAAACAATGACAGGTAACTATCACAAGCTAGATCTCGTCAATATTGATGCGCATACAAAATTTGGTCTGATTATGTCAATTTGTTCTCAAGATATTGAACGGAAACAGAATTCTGACCTCAATAAAGGGCCATAACTCCGTCAAAATTTTGCGAAAAATGACAGGTAACAATCCCAAGCTAGATCTTGTCAATGATGATGTGCATACAAAATTTGGACGGATTCTGTCAATTCGTTCTCAAGATATTAAGCGGAAACGAAATTCTGAAGTCAATCAAGGGCCGTAACTCCGTCAAAATTTTGCGAAAAAAATGATGGGTAACAATCCCAAGCTAGATCTTGTCAATGTTGATGTGCACACAAAATTTGGTCGGATTCTGTCAATTTGTTCTCAAGATATTGAGCAGAAACGAAATTCTGACGTCAATCAAGGGCCATAACTCCGTCAAAATTTTGCGAAAAATGACGGGTAACAATCCCAAGCTAGATCTTGTCAATGATGACGTGCATACAAAATTTGGTCAGATTCTGTCAATTCGTTCTCAAGATATTGAGCGGAAACAAAATTCTTACGTCAATCAAGGGCCGTAACTCCGTCAAAATTTTGCGAAAAATGACGGGTAACAATCCCAAGCTAGATCTTGTCAATGTTGATGTGCATACAAAATTTGGTCAGATTCTGTCTATTCGTTCTCAAGATATTGAGCGGAAACAAAATTCTGACGTCAATCAAGGGCTGTAACTCTGTCAAAATTTTGCGAAAAATGACGGGTAACAATCCCAAGCTAGATCTTGTCAATGATGACCTGCATACAAAATTTGGTCAGATTCTGTAAACTGGTTCTCAAGATATTGAGCAGAAACGAAATTCTGACGTCAATTAAGGGCCGTAACTCCGTCAAACTTTTGCGAAAAATGACGGGTAACAATCCCAAGCTAGATCTTGTCAATGTTGATGTGCACACAAAATTTGGTCGGATTCCGTCAATTCGTTCTCAACATATTGAGCGGAAACGAAATTCTGACGTCAATCAAGGGCCGTAACTCCGACAAAATTTTGCGAAAAATGACGGGTAACAATCCCAAGCTAGATCTTGTCAATGTTGATGTGCACACAAAATTTGGTCGGATTCCGTCAATTCGTTCTCAACATATTGAGCGGAAACGAAATTCTGACGTCAATCAAGGGCCGTAAATCCGTCAAAATTTTGCGAAAAATGACGGGTAACAATCCCAAGCTAGATCTTGTCAATGTTAATGTGCACACAAAATTTGGTCGGATTCTGTCAATTCGTTCTCAAGATATTGAGCGGAAACGAAATTCTGACGTCAATCAAGGGCCGTAACTCCGTCAAAATTTTGCGAAAAATGACGGGTAACAATCCCATGCTAGATCTTGTCAATGATTATGTGCATACAAAATTTGGTCAGATTCTGTAAACTGGTTCTCAAGATATTGAGTGGAAATGAAATTTTGACGGAATAACGGAATAACGGAATAACGGAAGGACAGAATGACGGAAGGACGGAACGACGGAAGGACATGGTGAATCCAGTATAGCCCCACTTTTTCAAAGCGGGGCTATAATTATTATGAAAATGGGACATGCTTTGGACTTAAAAGTAACCCTGACTAAGGAGTAAGGGGTAACATAAAGACCATTTATGCACTATATAATATACAGTATGAATATGATTTTATTTAAAAAATAAAGGATGAAGAATAAAGAGGCAGTTTCAGAGCACTACTATTTGCTATATATGATCATTCATCGGCAACAAATTTTCCTAAAAATATAGGAAATATTTTAAAAATATAGGAGATATTATAGGAATATAGGAGGTGCTTAAAACTATAGGATTTGGACCCAAAATATAGGAGTTTAATAGGAATATAGGAATTGGTTGACAGCCTGCAGATTACTAAACAATTGATGTCTGTTTTATTTGAATAGGATTTATATACCATCTTTAGACTACCATATATATTCCATCATTTTGAAAAGTAAAACAATCTGCATAGGCGAAAACAAAGGCGCAGACCAGCTTCGCTGTAACCGCGAAGCTGATCAGCGCCTTTGTTTTCGCCACAAGGATAGTACAATTCCTCTTCTACCTATATCCAAAGTTTCAAGGTTCTAGCTTTGTTCTGTGACTGTGCAGGCTAGTTTGTGTCGACCTGGTTGGAACCCAAATCGTTGTTTTTCTCACGCACAGGCTAATAAAGTACTTAAAACAAATCAAATGGCATACCAATTTGACAAACTGTCCCCTAAATATCTATCTTTTTGATTTCATTCTATGCTACCTGCAACATTGAGCACCCTACGGTAATTTTGGGACCAGATACAGTCCATCTCAGAACATCTGTCACATGTAGAGGTAATACAAGGTATACTACACGACATCTTCATCGGCTCAGCTATGTACTTGGAAGTGTCCCTGATATACACATTAAACCTACCTGCAACATTGAGCACCCTACGGTAATGTTGGGACCAGATACAATCCATCTCAGAACATCTGTCACATGTTGAGGCAATACACGGTATACTACACGACATCTTCATCGGCTCAGCTATGTACTTGGAAGTGTCTCAAATATATGCATTAAACCTACCTACAACATTGGGCACCCGACGGCAATGTTGGGACCAGATACAGTCCATCTCAGAACATCTGTCACATGTTGAAGCAATACACGGTATACTACATGACATCTTCATCGGCTCAGCTATGTACTTGGAGGAGTCTCTGATATACACATTAAACCTATCTGCAACATTGAGTACCCTACGGTAATGTTGGGACCAGATACAGTCCATCTCAGAACATCTATCACATGTAGAGGCAATACACGGTATACTAAACAACATCTTCATCGGCTCAGCTATGTACTTGGAAGTGTCTCGGATATACACATTAAACCTACCTGCAACATTGAGCACCCTACGGTAATGTTGGGACCAGATACAATCCATCTCGGAACATCTATCACATGTAGAGGCAATACACGGTATACTACACGACATCTTCATTGGCTCAGCTATGTACGCGGAAGTGTCTCGGATATACACAGTACACTTGTTGCCGTCGACAGTCTTGCAGTCTTGGTGAGCCGGTAAACATTTGCCGATGATACACTTGGAGCACCAATGACAGGACTGTGGAAGACAGATGGAAGGAAAATAAAACTGAAAGTCCACATCATGATAAACTCTGATTTATGATTAAGTCCATGATGAGTTTTAATATTCATATGGATATACACTCTGTTAAAATGCCATATTTTAGTTATGAGCATTTTCATAGTTATTCATTTTCTAGACAATTTGAGCCTGTGCATGAGAAAACCAACAATTTGGAGTCCGACCAGGTTCGACACAAACCGGCCTGTACAGTCACAGAAGATGGTCAGAGGCTGGAAATTTTGGATTGAGAAAGTAGAGGCATTGTACTATCCGTGTAGCAAAAACAAAGGCTCTGATCAGCTTCGCAGTTACTGAGAAGCTGATCTGCGCCTTTATTTTCGCCTATGCATATTATTGGTTTTCCAATGCAGCGGCTCATTTCATGTCAGTTCATCTCTCAGGCTTCCAAGTTCTAATACATAATAGCACTGTTATCACAATTAATTTTCAAAGATTTCTCATGCTTGCAGAAACTATGTTAACAATTTTCTCATGGCTTTGGTAGATTGGATGGTTTCATGTTTTATGTCCCACTAAAACCGCTATGGTGAGATGCAGACTGGACCTTGCTGTCCCATCGAACATACTGAAGGAGCCAGGAATCGAACTTGCTGGAATTAAATAGGCAATTGGCTTCAACAATGCCCCATGGAGGCTACTTTCATGGTTTTGTGTTTCTCACATACTGGTTCATAAATCAAGTTGCCAAAGAGAAAAATATTTACCCTCTGAGAACTCTTGAACTGTGGATAGATAGCAATACATTCGCTGCACTCTGTGATGGATTTACAATCTCTCTGGGCATGCCAGTTTATGTTACACACTGTACCACTATTGGTCTGAATAACAGCCCCTAGAGTGCTAAAATACATTAAACAGAAGTTCTTGAACTGTGGATAGATAGCAATACATTCGCTGCACTCTGTGATGGATTTACAATCTCTCTGGACATGCCAGTTTATGTTACACACTGTACCACTATTGGTCTGAATAACAGCCCCTAGAGTGCTAAAATACATTAAACAGAAGTTCTTGAACTGTGGATAGATAGCAATACATTCGCTGCACTCTGTGATAGATTTACAATCTCTCTGGGCATGCCAGTTTATGTTACACACTGTACCACTATTGGTCTGAATAACAGCCCCTAGAGTGCTAAAATACATTAAACAGAAGTTCTTGAACTGTGGATAGATAGCAATACATTCGCTGCACTCTGTGATGGATTTACAATCTCTCTGGACATGCCAGTTTATGTTACACACTGTACCACTATTGGTCTGAATAACAGCCCCTAGAGTGCTAAAATACATTAAACAGAAGTTCTTGAACTGTGGATAGATAGCAATACATTCGCTGCACTCTGTGATGGATTTACAATCTCTCTGGGCATGCCAGTTTATGTTACACACTGTACCACTATTGGTCTGAATAACAGCCCCTAGAGTGCTAAAATACATTAAACAGAAGTTCTTGAACTGTGGATAGATAGCAATACATTCGCTGCACTCTGTGATGGATTTACAATCTCTTTGGACATGCCAGTTTATGTTACACACTGTACCACTATTGGTCTGAATAACAGCCCCTAGAGTGCTAAAATACATTAAACAGAAGTTCTTGAACTGTGGATAGATAGCAATACATTCGCTGCACTCTGTGATGGATTTACAATCTCTCTGGGCATGCCAGTTTATGTTACACACTGTACCACTGTTGGTCTGAATAACAGCCCCTAGAGTGCTAAAATACATTAAACAGAAGTTCTTGAACTGTGGATAGATAGCAATACATTCGCTGCACTCTGTGATGGATTTACAATCTCTTTGGACATGCCAGTTTATGTTACACACTGTACCACTATTGGTCTGAATAACAGCCCCTAGAGTGCTAAAATACATTAAACAGAAGTTCTTGAACTGTGGATAGATAGCAATACATTCGCTGCACTCTGTGATGGATTTACAATCTCTCTGGACATGCCAGTTTATGTTACACACTGTACCACTATTGGTCTGAATAACAGCCCCTAGAGTGCTAAAATACATTAAACAGAAGTTCTTGAACTGTGGATAGATAGCAATACATTCGCTGCACTCTGTGATAGATTTACAATCTCTTTGGACATGCCAGTTTATGTTACACACTGTACCACTGTTGGTCTGAATAACAGCCCCTAGAGTGCTAAGATATACAAATACAACAGTCTTTAACTGTGGATAGATAGCTGTACATTCACTACACTCGGCAATAAATTATACATTCACTAGCTTTCACTCTGTGATGGATTTACAATCTCTTTGGACATGCAAATTAATGTTACACACTGTACCGATGTTTGCCTGAAATTACAGTCCATACAATAATGAAAGTTATATAATCAACAGCTCAAATAGGGGTTAAGGTCAAAAATTATCAAAACACAACAAGAAATATAAAAGAAAATGTGTTACTCAAACCTTATCAGTGACTCTATAATTTGGCAGTTTTTATCATGACAGTCAAATCATATGACTGGCATAAGTCGAAATCAATCCTGAAAGTTATTACAACAACAAGACAATATACCTCTCAGGCGGCTGACGATCATTCCTGTTACACAGTGTCACATTTTCTCCATTCGCATGATGAATCACTCGCGCAGCACATCCGTACACCAGACTACACGAGTTGAAATCACTACTAAGTGTGCACAGGTCATCCGGTAGTGTTATCTTGTAGACCAGACTGTTCAATGTGTTGTTATAGCCCCCAGTAAGGATGATGCTATCATTATATATCAAGGATCTGGCAGCAAGTAGGGAAGTCAGAACTTTTCCAAGAAGTGTACCTACAATAGCAATGGCTGGAAATTATAGGATGAGGTAGTTTGAATAAGTATAGCATATAGAAGAAAACGTCATAAATGAGCGGCCTCGTGGGAAAACCAACAATGTGGTTTCCGACCAGGTCCGACTTACCAACCTGTAAAGACACAGAAAAGAGCTAGAATCTTGAAAATTAAGATTTAAGTAGAAGAGAAACTGTACTACCCGAGTAGCGAAAACAAAGGCCCTGATCAGCTTCGCGGTTACCACGAAGCTGATCTGTGCCTTTGTTTTCGCATATGCAAATTGTTCGTTTTCCCATGAGGCGGCTGAAATGTCAGTGTTAACAAATTATTTACGAGAACAATCTATTTCAGATTTTTTTTTTTGAGAATGATTACCAAATCATACCTTGAGAATCCACATTTAATATCTCACTATTTTGTAAAAATCTTGCTATTCTTCAGAAAATCACCCTATTTTGAATTTCAAAATTCCCTTACATATGAGCCGCTTCATGGGAAAACCAACAATGTGGTTTCCGACCAGCTTCGACACAAACCGGCCTGTGCAGTAACAAAAAAACAGCTAGAAGCATGAAATTTCGTATTTAGGAAGTAGAGGAATTGTACTATCCGTGAAGCAAAAACAAAGGCGCTGATCAGCTTCACAGTTACTGCGAAGCTGATCTGCGTCTTCGTTTTCGCAAATGCAGATTGTTGGTTTTCCCATGGGGCGGCTCATATATTATGCATCCCTTTATTTGGAATTTCTTTCTCTCAACCCAAAATTAGAAAATTTCTTTCTTTGTTTAATCACTCTCCCTATTCGAAAAGGCATATCTCCCTATTTGGCTTCCTAGATGTATCACGTTATGTGTAGCTGACGACTTACCTCCCAGATCTAGTGTGTACCAGTAATTACACCTATATTTATAGATCAGAATCTTCTCTGAACTGTTGCGATACTGTGTGAATCCTCCTACTACAGCCATATAGTCGTCATAACCAACAGCTGTATGGAAATATCGGGGTTCAACCTGCAAGCACATGAAAAACACGTTTTCAGATATGAGCCGCCTCGTGTGAAAACCAACAATGTGGTTTCCGAACAGGTCTGACACAAACCGGCCTGTACAAGCACAGAAAAGAGCTAGAAGCTTGAAATTTCGGATTTAAGTAGAAGAGGAAGTGTACTATCCGAGTAGCGAAAACAAAGGCGCTGATCAGCGTTACCGCGAAGCTGATCTGCGTCTTTGTTTTCGCCTATGCAGATTGTTGGTTTTCCCACGAGGCGGCTCATATGTTGTTTTGAACTAGCTGACAAACAGAAAAACAAAGGTAGAGATCAGCTGAAGACACAGTTCCGATTCTGCTGATATTTTGTTCTTCTGTCTGTCAGCTATTTCAAAATTCTTTTTTTACTCAGTTTTATGTCCATTTCAAGATTACCATATTCGTTCCAATTAGCGCGCAGTGCGCTTAACTTTTCAAAGTTTCAAAATAACTTAAAAAGTTAAGGTAATAAAAGTGCACACTACTAACGAGAACAATGCAAAAAGTACAGAAACAATGATGTCAAAAATATCAATGATGATGCAATTCATGTGTTCCAATCGATGCAAAAAAAGTGTTTGGGGATATGTGGTTAAATTTTAACACAGTTTATATGTAAAACTGATGTAAAATACCAATATGCCAGTCGAAAAATGTGTGTTTATGCACATGTTCTTTGGAAATGACCAGAGTGTGTGCTTAGTGAACAGAACGAATACAGTATTTCATTAAACATCATGAAAATAGGAGTACCCCTAGGAAAACACCCAGACACATCCGCAAGTATATCTTGGTTTGTCTAACATGTGACCAAAGCACAACATCAACCCACAGCAAAGTAAGTCTGTAATTATGTCACTTCCGTTTGGACTTTTGGGTAAAAACTTTAAATTCAGCCTTCACATGAGAAAACCAACAATTTGGGTTTCTGACCAGGTCCAGCACAAATCAGTCTGTACAGTCACTTAAGCAGGCTAGAAGCTTGAAAATTTGGGTTAATGAAGAAGAGATATTGTACTATCTGTGTAGCGAAAACAAAGGCGCTGATCAGCTGTGCAGTTACTGCACAGCTGATCTGCGCCTTTGTTTTCGCCTAAGCATTTTGTTGGTTTTCTCATGCAGTGGCTCAATTATGATTTGAAAATTACGCAAATAAACAAATTTAAAGATGTCTGATTTTTTTTCTTTGAAAATCTGTGTACTTACCACACTGTTCTTCTCAGGTTGTAGGATATTCCAAGATTTTGTGATGATATCGAAGGTGAATAAACTGTCGGAGACAAACAATCTTTCCTGTCGGTAAACATGGCCCCCATACACATAGATTGTTTTGGATGCTTCATTGTAAACTGCACTGTGACCATACAGACCTGCAGAAAAATAGAATGACAGAATCATATTATACCTATATGTCACACTAGATTTTTTAGTCACACTGCAAGAAAAATCATGGACACTAAACAGATTTAGAGGCCTTCATTAAACACTGGACTAAATGGATATGACCAGCAACTTTGTTGCTCCTCAATTTTCTTTCTTCAGATATCCAATCAAGTCTTCTGGCAGTTGTATTTTTACCGGTCTCTAAGATTATACCATATTTGGATGAAATTTTTCCCAATAATATTAACAGACATTAAAAGACTCGTAAGTTTAGCCCCAGTCACATTGTCCTATTTGTGAGTCTGCCAAGCTGTGAGGTAACTATTTGCATCAAATTGATACACGGTGTCACAGAAGTATTCTGTCGTAGACATCCCTACACACCCCACCGACCCCACTCACATGCCCAAGTGATAACCAAATACAGTACCTGTAGGTTTAGCCCCTGTCACATTGTCCCATTTATGAGTCTGCCACGCCGTGAGATAACTATTAGCATCAAACTCATACACAGTGTCGCTGAAGTATTTTGTCGTAGAAAATCCCCCGATAATGACTAGCTTAGTTTCGTCCACCAGCGTCATAGAGTGGCCCGCCATGCCCATCACCCAGGCTGGTTGCTGTTGACAGAAAAACATTCAGTTGTGTCATTCTGATTTGAGCCGCAATGTGAGAAAATAAGTGATCTGGGTTTCTGACCATGTCCGACATAAACCAGGCTGTACATCCACATAAAATAATTAGATATCTTGAACTTTCAGATTTAGAAAGAAAAGACATTGTACATCAAAACCAGAGGACCAATGGTCCTGTAAACGCTCACCTGACATCTGCTGCCTATACCAATAAACATGCTTGAATATTATGGTATTTAACCCCAGTGCAGGGGCAGATGAAGCCCTTGGGCCATTTTCTTTTTTCAGAATAATCAATATTCTGTCTGTTTGCCAATTTCCTGCTGGCTTTTCCCTTCAAATGACATTTTAACAGTTTTCCCCATTCAAATGCATAGGCAACCCATGTTGACCTTGCCATAAACTTGATCAAGGTCATCACAGGGTCATGATTTATATATACATTCCCCCATTCTATAGATGCTTCACATAAAATTTGGCTTTGACTGGCCAAGCGGTTTCAGAGGAGAAGGCATTTGAATATTATGAAGATATACATGTATATTGCCCCAGGGTGGGGGCACATGAGCCCCTGGGGTCCAATTTTTTTCAGAATCATTAATATTCAGTCCTACTGCCCATTTCCTGCAAGACTTTCACTTTAAATGACATTTAAAAAGTTTTCCCCATTCAAATGCATTGGCTACCTATGTTGACCTTGCCGTAAAATAGGTCAAGGTCATCCCAAGGTCATGATTTATATATACATTGTAGTGCTTGGGCCATCGATGCTTCATGCCAAGTTTTGTTGAAATCAGTCCACTTGTTCTGGAGAAGAAGATTTTTGAAGGGTTTTTACCATATATGGGCATGGCGGCCATCTTGGTCATGTGACCTGGATTTCTTATATACACATTGGTTCCCCCTTCCTATAGATGCTTCATATAAAATTTGGCTTTGATTGGCCAAACGGTTTCAGAGAAGAAGATCTTTGAAAATGGTGGACGACGGACGGACGACGGACGGACGGACGACGACGCCGGACAGACGCCGGAGCATGGGTATACTATAAGCTCACCTGTGAGCCTTCGACTCAGGTGAGCTAAAAAAAAATGCGCTGAACAGCTTTCAGCTTAGAAATGAGCTACAGTAATACAAAACACTATACAACCTGTGGTGCTCCAGAAAGGCCCTGATCAGACCGCACAGCCATATGAGCCACGTCATGAGAAAACCGGATTTTCGCCTCATCGAAAACAAAG
Organism: Rugalucina vietnamica; assembly: GCA_964017185.1. Lineage (NCBI taxonomy): Eukaryota > Metazoa > Mollusca > Bivalvia > Lucinida > Lucinidae > Rugalucina > Rugalucina vietnamica. The sequence goes on from OZ024870.1 coordinate 66,912,348, forward strand.
GCGCAAACCAGCTTCATGGTGACCGCGAAGCTGATCAGTGCCTTTGTTTTCGCTGCTCGGATAGTACAATTTCTCTTCTTCTTAAATCCCAAATCTCAAGCTTCTAGCCTTTTTCTGTGACTGTACAGTCCGGTTTGTGTCAGACCTGATCGGAAACCCTGAAGACCGGTTCTCTCGCGTCGCGGCTCATATCATTACTGAAAATACTTACAATGGGGCCAGTCCATTTCCGAGCGTCAATGGCAAATTTCCACATTTCTTTACTGGCTTCATACTGAAGGTTACCTCCCTCTGACTCAACAAGACCACCAAATACATACAGGTTCTTGATGACGGGGACACAGGCTCCCGCATGGAAATATCTAGAAAGGAAATTGATGGTATCTTTCTGTAACTGACATTAGTTTCAACACATTACATACCAAGATTAGCATTAATTTCATTAGACTTTTTTCATCTTGTTTGGTGAAACATGTCCATAGGCATGTTTGTTTAGTTGATGATTGTTTAGTCCTAGTCAACAATTTATTTCCATAACTTTCAAAGTCTAGAATATTAAAACCTGGGGCCAGTTGTTCAAAATTAACAACGTCGATAGTTAATGATTTGTTAAAATTTCAAATGGCAATATTACAAATACACTGTTATTTTTTGTTGAAAATTTTTTTTTTCAACAAAAATTAACGATAATGTTAAGCTAACAAAGTTTTGAACAACTGGGCCCTTTTTAGAGGGTAGCACTACACATACTACAGTATTCTTATTAATTTCCAGCACAATCGCAAAATCCATCCTAATTCTTTTGAGCAAGCTAAAAAGCAAATGAAAAACAAAATTTCTCTGCTTACCTGCCAGTTGGCCTATCAGAAGTTATAGGCACTATTTCTGTCCAGGTGTGAGTCTCAAAACTGTACAGCCAGATATCATTCAGCAGACCATGTTCTAACGACCGGCCACCGAACATGTACATCACGCTGTCATCACAGTGAATCACAGTGTGACCATAGCGACTGGTAGGAGCAACAGGGTAAGTGTTGGTTGGCGTGGTGATGGGTGTCCATGGAAATGAATTGATACGATAACTAGCTCCACCAAAGTTGGCCTCACATTCACATGATTCTGTGGTCTGAAATGCAGAAATTCATGTTATTTTAAAATGTTTACGATCTTAAAAAAATATATCATGATCCAAATGAAATGCACTGTTTCCTTATGGAGTAGGCAACACAATTTTTTAGCTTCTTGATTTAATCATTATCTTTATTCCTCTACTCCATGTTTCATGTCGAGAAAAATGCATCATTTGTATACTCAACTGGCTTAATCTGAAATTTGAATAGCTTTCATCTTTTTTGGCAGTTGAAAATTACAGATGAAACATTTGACGGATTTTCTTATACATAAATAACTTCACAAATCAAGTCAATTAAATTTTCTTGAAAATAATTACCTCATCATAGTGACAGCCAGTCTGACAAGTTCTGTTTTTACAGTGAGGCCACGAATAACCCGGTAAACAGACACATTGTCCTTGTACACAATGTCTGTTGTCGGTAGACGGACATTCATCCTCACACACATTGTTATGGTAACTGGCATTGAATCCTTGGGTTGTTGAATCTACAAAGATAAAAATCATGTTAACATTGAATCTCAGTTTACAAGGACAGAGACAAGCAGACATTGTCCTTGTACACAATATCTATTGTCGGTAGCACGACATTCATCCTTGCACACGTTGATATGGTAACTGGCGATAAATCCTCGGATTGTTGAATCTAGAAAGATAAAAGTGAAAGACGTTAACTATTCAAAGTTATACGTACTGTATTTAAATTTTTGGCAACGGCATAAAAAATGTGTTTCAGGTTTTCAGGCCAAATATTATTTTGTATTGTGCTTTCTTTACTTTCTAATGATAGACCATTACTGCTTGTACTTACAATTTCCACTTATGTCAGCATTAAATAAGATTGTGACAATTCCCGACTTGGCCGTCACTGGGTGAAACTCTCTAGTAAAGAAACCACAAAAGGCCCCCAGTAGCACACCATTCCCTTGACTGTCGACAGACTTCGGGATGCCGTCATATACGTAGACATGATCCTGAAACAGCAGATTAATAATAACAGCTTTATTTCAAAACTTACTTTAAAGGTTAATATCATAGTTGGCAGGTATGCCAGTCTAACATATGGTCCTCAAAGATTACTTAATATCAATGAGTCATTTAAGTTGTCATGAAAAAACAAGTCTTGCTGTATTTGGAAAAAGGTGTCCTGAGAGCACTGGAAGTCAAAATTTGACTTACAATGAAAAAATATTCCTTCGCTAAACTCTGATATACTTTCTGTTGTCATAGGAGAAGCCATGTATCAAAACCGTACTCCCTGGTTAACAAGGCTTGTGGCCCAGGATGCCAAAGAGGCTTTTATGAAAATGAGCCGCCTCGTGGCAAAACCAACAATGTGGTTTCCAAACAGGTCCGACACAAACCGGCCTGTACAAGTACAGAAAAGAGCTAGAAGCTTGAAATTTCGCATTTATCTAGAAGAGGAATTGTACTATCTGAGTAGCGAAAACAAAGACGCTGATCAGCTTCGAGGTTACCGCGAAGCTGATCTGCGCCTTTGTTTTCGCCTAGGCAGATTGTTGGTTTTCCCACGAGGCGGCTCAAATGTTGGAAAAAGTGGACATAGATTCTAAATTGATGGGCCTTTTTTAATCTTAAGGTTCATAATTAATTTCTACTCACCCTTTCACATTTCACAGCCAGATCTTCTATCCCCACGGTAACCGTGGGTGGGTCCACCAGCCTCTCCGCCCTGTCCAGGTCCTCGGCAACCGTCATGATCCACATACAGTACGCCTTCCAGGTGCTCACCCCGGGGCCCTTGTGAGAGCCCAGAGACCCACGGGTAATGTTGGTCACTATCATGCCATGGTCGCAGCTCAGGTAGCATTTACCGCCATCACTGGGAATAGAAACAAAAGAATATGCAACACAAACATACAGTATGCCTTCCAGGTGCTAACCCCGGGGCTCTTCTGGGAGCCCAGAGATCCCCGGGTTATGTTGGTCACTATCATGCCATGGTCGCAGCTCAGGTAGCATTTCCCGCCATCACTGGGAATAAACAAGTCATGTTACTCATGTAGCAATGAACGAGTATCAAAACCTTGTATTTTTTTATTTTTGACCTTTTGAAGAGGGAGAAAAACTTGGGGTGGTCACAGCTCAATTAACATTTACCACCATTATTGTGAATAACAAAACAGTTATATAGGCATGTCTGAAGGTTGAATTTCTTCAAACATTTTCAAAGATGACACTTGTACATGTACTTTTAATTGACAAGATTGGTATGAAAATGTGATTAAAATAAAATGTATTGGTGTTAGTATGAAATTTAGCTGTTCATCAAAGTTCTAGACACTCATACAGATTTTCTTTGTTATTCAATTCCCACAATATTTGGTGCAAGGACCGAGTAAGGCATGCAAATCCATGACAATATCACTGGTTTTGAAAGTGAAACACAATGTAGTGGTCTCTAAGGAGCTCAGTCAGGAGAGTAGTCAAAATGAGGACTAGCAGTTAGTGTCTAAGGCATAAAACAACAATCTAACTTGAACGAAAATTTGTATGTTGTCTTTATAAGTCAAAATTTACCTTTTTCATGGTTTGTTCTTTATCAATCAAGATAATTATAACAACTTACTGTGGGTCGCCATAGTAACCATCAAGGCAATCCTGACAGTCGAGACCAAACGTATTGTCCATACAGAAACAGACTCCTGTGTTATTGTGGCACACTCCCAGCTCAGGGTCACCGTGACCGTTACACTGGCATTCATAACAGCCTGGGAAAAGAGAAGAAAAAACGGTTGCACTGGTATACAGATACATGGAGAGAGCTAGATTGGCGTTTACTGGTCTCTACTGATTAAGACTACTAATATTTGAGCCGCCTCGTGGGAAAACCAACAATGTGGTTTCCGAACAGGTTCGACACAAACCGGGCTGTACAGCCACAGATGACAGCTAGAAGCTTGAAATTTTGGATTTGAGAAGAAGAGGTATTGTATTATCCGTGTAGCGAAAACAAAGGCGCTGATCAGCTTCGCGGTTACCGCGAAGCTGATCTGCGCCTTTATTTTCGCCTATGCATATTGTTGGTTTCCCCATGGGGCGGCTCATTTCTTATAAACAGGGTCCAAAAACTTGTCTGCTGTGCTTCATTTGGCGTAAATATACAGACTGAACAAGTTTAAGGGAGTGTGGGGGCATGAGCCCCCATTTATTTAGAAAACAAAAATCAACAAAATTGACTGGTAAAGTGCAACTGAGCCCATGAACAGTTGAGACCAAACATATTGTCCATACAGGAAAACACTCCAATATCTGGGTATTTAAACCATGACCATTACACTGACAGCCCCGAGATACAAATTGTTTGATCAAACAAGTCTTCTAATAAAAGAGTCACGTACATATTTCAATAACTTACCATCCCGGTTTGATGGGTCCCCGTAATGTCCTGCCTTGCACTGTTCACAATGCTCTCCCGTGGTGTTATTGAGACAGAAATCACACTGTCCCGGTCCACTCTCACACATACTGTGGTGGTTACACAGGCAATCCTGAGAGCAGTCAACCCCAGTCCAACCGAGATCACAGTCACAGAAGAAATCTCCCGGTGGGTCCTCGAGGCACATCCCGTGGTCACACTTGTAGTAACAACTGCAATAGTGATTGATTGACTTAAATTAATTGATTGATTGATTGATCAACTAACCGATTGACTTGATTGATTGATCAACTGATTGATTGTCTTTCTAACTGACAAATGAGCCTGTGCATGAGAAAACCAACAATTTGGTTTTCCGACCAGTTTGACACAAACCGGCCTGTACAGTCACAGAAGATGGTTAGAGGCTGGAAATGTTGGATTTAGAAAGTAGAGGAATTGTACTATCCGTGTAGCGAAAACAAAGGCTCTGATCAGCTTCGCAGTTACTGCAAAGCTGATCTGCGCCCTCGTTTTCGCCTATGCAGATTGTAGGTTTTCCCATGCGGTGGCTCAAATTAATGGATAAGAATTTTATGACCCACTGGGTCAGTGATTGACTGGCTGACATTATGATTGATAGGGAATTTATGGCCAATTGAATACTGGCACATTTTAAATCATATTGAGTGCAATCCTAAACGATCCTCCTTGAGGCAGATTGCCAGTCTTGAGTGCACATTCTTTCTCTATTGATGAAAATGTTATACAGATGTAGGCTGATAGCAGCAATATTTTCTTTACAAAAGTTGACTTTAGGTGGGGGGAGAGGCGATGAAAGATCATTCATTTGCCACCTTGAACCATTTGGGTACCAACTTTGTAAAAGGTTATATTTCTATTTATTAAGGATCTATATTTTTCAATTAGAATCTGCCTAAGATGGTACTCACGTTTTCTCACAAGTATCAAATCCATCACCCTCATAACCCCTATTGCATGTACATGTGTACGATGTTGGCGTATTGGTACAGGTGGCATTCTTGTGACACTTGGCCATTCCTAGACGGCACTCCTCGACATCGGGGCATTTGCTATAGGACCAGTCTGCACTCCCATTGACTGGTACACTACGATGGACCTTGCTAACCATGGCTTCACAGGTGATGTTACCGTAGGGACCTGCAGAATTCAGGCAAATCAAAAAGTTGTCAACAAAGTAAACTACAGTTAAACCTCATTATAATGTCCCTTTCTGTAGTGTAGTTTTCAATGTAATATGGCCATGCCATGGCTTCCAAGATGATTATTTTGCTATATGTTTATTGTAAATAACCTCTTTATAACATGGTTTCACTTATAGCACAGTCTGTTTCCATGGACCCCAATGACAGCATTTTAATGAGGTTGACCTGCTAAATGGTTTTTTCTTAAATTTTGTATTACTCTAACAATACATGCTAAAATCTGTGACATCCAAGTTAACAAGTCACAATATCTCAAAACAATAAGAACTGAAGGATTGCTTGTCTAAGTTTATGTGAAATAATAAACTGTGAAAATCCCATTGGATCACAGTTTACAAGAGATTTGAGCCACCTCGTGGGAAAACCAACAATGTGGTGTCCGAACAGGTCCTACACAAACCGGCCTGTACAGCTACAGAAGCAGGCTAGAAGCTTGAAAATTTGCAGTTAAGTAGAAGAGGAATTGTACTATCCGAGTAGCGAAAACAAAGGCGCTGATCAGCTTCGCAGTTACTGCGAAGCTGATCTGCGCCTTTGTTTTCGCCTATGCAGATTGTTGGTTTTCCCATGTGGTGGCTCATTTATTATGCTAAGTACAATCATTGAACCTGTTAGCTCACCATTAAAGTTGGTTTTCAGCCTTGTTTGTTTGTATTGGGGTTTTACGTCCCAGTCAACAGTTTTTCAGTCATGTCAGAATGATGCCACCTCTCCTGGGCAGTTAATGTGTCTTGTTCAAAGACACACACAATACGGCGTCCATTTGTGGATCCCATTATTCAATTTTCAAAGCCTCTAATTGAAATTTGAAGATAAGTATTTATTTTCAGTTATCAATGAACAATTACAAAGGCATAAGTTCATCAGATCATCAATATTGTTTCAAGTGCAGGTACCTGAGAAGTCTCCATCAGTGCAGACCCCGATGGTCGGGTTATTTGAGTTCCCACACCAACCACAGGAGAATGTGTCTAGGCACATCTGACAGTTCTTCTTGGCAGAGCAGTTACGACATGTGTATGGATTCTCCGTGGCTTCCTCGCTGTCAATCCACTCAGTGCACTGGCCATGGCGGTGACGTGAGACGTAGTCGGAGAATGGTAGACAGGTGTGTAAGTTCTCACACCACACACATTCTCTCATACGTAGGCACTCACTGCATGATGATTGGCTTGAAATAAAATGAGCAACATCATGAGAAAACCATGCAAGACAAAAGAAGCATAAACAATCAGACATAATATCAAAAATTTTCAATTGAAAAAAAATCAACTTATAAAGCCGTTGGTTAAATTCTGTATATATATATGAATCTGTTAAATCTGTAAATCTTGATGCCGATTAGTGTTTTCACTGTTGGCATCTGCAACTTTCCACAAGACTGCAGAGCATGGTAAATCCTCTTATCTAAAAGTATAAGTACTTGTCAAAATGCTCACAAGGACATAGGCAGTATTAAAAGATGGAAATTATGAGTAACATTAAGGAGCATACCCGTGACATGGTCCGGGACATTCCTCTGGCACCGTGACAACTTTCTGAGTGACGTTAACCCTATCACGCCTTACACAGACCACATAGTCCTTGACCCACTCACATAGAGGATCCTAAAATAGATGTTCTTGCATTTTAAACAAATCTGACCAAATCTCTACAGCAACTATTTTACAGTGCTTCAGCTAGAATAAATTAGCAGGACGCATCGCCCTGTTGCCCTTTTGTGCCCTTTTCATGCAGTTTGCACCCTGCCATTTAATTTGGTAAAAAGATCATAAAAAGACAAAAATTAAGAAAGATACACTTTGAAGGCTGGAGTAACGAACAGTGCAGCTCTAGTTGCAGTCTTATAACTGCATGGTTAACTTCTTCAACCCTTTTTGGATTTAAAGTATTTCATGGACTAAAAAGTGCCCTTTTTGCTTGTTGCCGCACACCGAAATTGCCCTTTTTGCTCCTTGCCAGGCACTGAAAGCGCCCTCTTCAAAACCAGTCAGCCCTGCCCTTTTCAAATCCTAGCTGGAGCACTATTTTATTAACCCATATATGATGAATGGATTTTCCCATCATTATCATTTTGGTGAGTCCACTTTCATTTTTAGGGGCATCAGGAGTGATTTTTAAATTTTATTCAATTTTTCTATGAAAATTCTCTGAGCAAAACAGAATAGCCCCGAACGGGACGCCGCATTCTGCGGCATCACATCCGTGGCTATGCTGTTTGCCCATGTCCCACAAAAAGGACGCCAAGCTTATATGAGTTAAAGCAAGTTTAGAAACTTTTGCTAGATCTTAATTTTTCCTAATATTAGATAAAATCGATCCCTCAAAGAAACAGCATTTCAAAACTCACAAATAATTAGGAAATTTTGTTTGTTTTGTGGTTAAAAACGCCAGTTAACAATTTTTTAGTCATGTCGAGCAGAGCCACCTCTTCCTGGGCATTAACCAGTACTGTGCGGAGTTAAGGTGTCTTGCTCAAGAACACAACTTTGCACAAGTGGGGTTCCAACACCTGACATCTCCATCCAGGGTCCTAAGTATATATCGCTAGACCACCACGCCCCCCTATAATGATGAAATAGAAAATTCACAAAATTAAGATCACATACAAATTTCCTAACTTTAAACAATTTCATATTTTAATATAGTTGAAGTCTATTCTTAAGCCTGCTTTCTCTAAGACAGATCAACCAATCTAATCCTGAATTCCTGGCAGACTTACATGTGCACAAAAATATAGTCAACATGATCAAGACACACGGGACAAACTCACAAATATCCCAACTTATCACTAATATCATCTTGCTCAGACTCCCTGCCCTTCACACAACCACACCTTCCCCAACTCCACAATGCCCCACATCCTCAAATCATTCCTAGGCCCATAAACTGCCCGACTTACCTGAGCACAAGTAATACAAACGGATCTGGACAAACCGGACAAACACCCCCACTGGTACCCAGCATCATCTCACACAGACCCCACTCCCCGCAAAACCCCGCATTCCCTGAGGCATATCTCAGTCATAACTAGAATTTGTTTTCTATGTGAAAACTGATGTCTCCCCCCTTTCTAAGTGCATGTCCAAAATATGCAAGCAGGAGTTATAGTTCTTGTGCATCACATATTCTGTTTTATAAGTGTATCAGGTTTCTTGAAATATCTCTTACCGTTTTTTTACTTATAGAGCTGACAAAAAATTGTATGGAAAATAATCAAAGGAAAATAACTTCAAAAAATACATGAGCAAGAGTTATAATTCTTGTGCATGACACATCGTCTCATTGTGCTTTATAAGTGTTTCAAGTTTCATTGAAATATCTCTTACCCTTTTTAGTTATAGAGCGGACAAGAAATTATATGGAAAATAATCAAAGGGAAATAACTCCAAAAATACACAAGCAAGAGTTATAATTCTTGTGCATGACACATCGTCTCATTGTGCTTTATAAGTGTACTAAATTTCATTGAAATATATCTCTTACCGTTTTTTAGTTATAGAGCGGACACGAAATTGTATGGAAAATAATCAAAGGGAAATAACTCCAAAGATATGCAAGCAAGAGTTATGGTTCTTTAGCATGACACATCATCTCATCATGCTTTATAAGTGTACCAAGTTTCATTGAAATATCTCTAATGAGAGCGGACAAGAAAATGTATTGAAAATAATCAAAGGGAAATAACTCCAGAGATATGAAAGCAATAGTTATGGTTCTTGTGCATGAAACATTGTCTCATCATGCTTTATAAGTGTACCAAGTTTCATTGAAATATCTCTTATGGTTTTTTAGTTACAGAGCAGACACGAAATTGTATGGAAAATAATCAAAGGGAAATAACTCCAAAGATATGCAAGCAAGAGTTATGGTTCTTAAACCTGACACATCATCTGATTGTGCTTTATAAGTGTACCAAGTTTAATTGAAATATCTCTTTCTGTTTTTGAGTGATAGAAAAACACAAAATTGTATGGAAAATAATCAAAGGGTAATAACTCCAGAGATATGAAAGCAAGAGTTATGGTTCTTTAGCATGACACATCATCTCATCATGCTTTATAAGTGTACCAAGTTTCAATGAAATATCTCTAACAGTTTTCGAGTTATAGAGCAGACACAAAATTGTGTTGAAAATAATCAAAGGGAAATAACTCCAGAGATATGAAAGCAATAGTTATGGTTCTTTAGCATGACACATCATCTCATCGTGCTTTATAAGTGTACCAAGTTTCATTGAAATATCTCTTATGGTTTTCTAGTTATAGAGCAGACACAAAATTGTATGGAAGATAATCAAAGGAAAATAATTCCAAAGATATGCAAGCAAGAGTTACGGTTCTTAAGCCTGACACATCATCTGATTGTGCTTTATAAGTGTACAAAGTTTCATTGAAATATCTCTTTCTGTTTTTGAGTGATAGACCGGACATAAAATTGTATGGAAAATAATCAAAGGGAAATAACTCCAGAGATATGAAAGCAATAGTTATGGTTCTTTAGCATGACACATCAATACATCATGCTTTATAAGTGTACCAAGTTTCATTGAAATATCTCTTATGATTTTGAGTTATAGAGCAGAGACGAAATTGTATGGAAAATAATCAAAGGGAAATAACTCCAAAGATATGAAAGCATGAGTTATGGTTCTTTAGCATGACACATCATCTCATCGTGGTATATAAATGTACCAAGTTTCATTGAAATATCTCTTACGATTTTCGAGTTATAGAGCGGACACGAAATTGTATGGAAAATAATCAAAGGGAAATAACTCCAAAGATATGAAAGCAAGTGTTATGGTTCTTGTGCATGACACATCATCTCATCATGCTTTATAAGTGTATCAATTTTCATTAAAATATCTTTGACGGTTTTCAAGTTATAGAGCGGACAACATTTGTGACAGACAGACAGAAGGATGGACAGACGCAAGGGGAAAAACAATATGTCTCCCCACCCTTCGGGGGTAGACATAATGACTGACTTACCTGAGCACAAGTAATACAGTCAACATGATCTGGACAAACAGGACAAACGTCCCCACTCGTCACCAGCATCATCTCACTATCCTGCGCCGTACAGGCCGACCCCTCCCCCGTGACATTCCTGAGCATACAGGTGTGATCCAGGTCACACCAGGCACACAATGCATCGGTCATACAGCCAAGACAGTTGTTGTGGGTGTCACAGTCGCCTTTACTGTACGGCTCTAAAAACTCCGACGTGAACGTGTGAAAGATTCGCATGCCTGAGGGCGCGCCTGAAAATATCATATGTGATAAGTATATTTGTTTGTTTTTTGTTGTTGTTTTTTCATAATACAAGAGAGTTTGAAAATTCAATAGAGAAACTAGTGTGCAAGCAAGAGTTTCTTTATATAATTTTCAAACTCCCGAGCGCTGTATGTCCCATATCATGAATGGATCAACTCAATGGAATTGTTATTTTTGACATCATCGTGGCATTGCAACACATGCTGCTGCATTATACTAATTGATCAATTAACTTTCCATATAGTTTTACGTCGTCATCACGTTTCAACACGCGCTGCATTATACTTATTGATTAATTAACTTTCCATAATGGTAATGGTCGCAAATGGTCACCAGGGTGAGGAAGCTGTCATATTGTAGCTTATTTTAAAATTATCTGCGCAATGGGAGAAGGGCGTCATGACAAAGGTAGTGCCTTATTTCATATACTGAGCCAAACATATAACGCAACACGATAATGGAACGTTTTTCGCATTTTAATATAACGTAAGACAGTCTATCCAACAAATGATGATCAGCAATCGCCAATGAATAAATTGGGTACAAAGTTTTGGGTTTTCTGGGCATGGGTGGCTGCGATCAAATCTGATTGGTCAAAACGGTTATTTTGATGACATGCGCCCCTGAGAAATTCTGAAAGTCAATTTTAAAACAAAATGCTTCTTTATGGATCGCCCAGTGAGATTTGATGCGGTAATTGCAACATGGCTTCCATTTGTACCAATAATTTCAAATCAAAGTTTGCATCATTGAAAATTGAACGTTAAATACTGAGCATTCCATTGAACACAATAGAAAATGGAATTAATGAAAAATTCTAACGGCGAATGTTTTTCACGAAACCTTTGTGAAAACATGTTCATTCCTTCATTCAGCATTATTAGACAACACAATAGCGTCCAATTTTTGGGCCAGGGTCGTGTGCAACAAAAGTCAAAATGCGAGTAAACTTGAATGGTTGGGAGTGAAAATGAGTCTTCAACTCTTCTTAAAATTGAGCAGAATTGATCTTTTGGCAGTAAAATTATTCATTGTCTAAAATGGGACAGGGATAACCCCTAAAACTGACATTAATTTCTTGGGTACGAATACACGTCCCATGTCGCATTCTGGAAAATCACAATGCATTTCATTTTTTGCCAAGACCCTACCTGTATAAAACGGTTAATTTCTCGTGACGCATAACACAGAAGGTTACAAACAAGATCTTATGACATGTGTCGATCGTCCGGCAATCTAATTCAGTGGAGGCAAAGTTTATTTGATACTGTTCTTGTGTATAACAATAAAAATAAACCGATGTTGCGTTATAAGTTTGGCTCAGTATATTATTGTTTTTTGTTAAATTTTAGTTAACGTCTCTAAAAATGAATGCTAATTTGACTTTGGGCCATCCTTAAATGATTCTTTAAGAATCATCTTCTTAACAGTATTTTGATTATTTGGCCCCTCTGGGAATACGAGTCTCTGATTTAGACTACACAGATGTAAATTCTTGAAATTGCAGCAAAAATGTCTGGCTTTCGCTGCCAGTTTTGTGAAGGGTCACTGATGAAGGTTCATTACCCGAAATTGTACAATATGGCCCATCTTCCCTCTTTGAATGTTTTACTGCTTCCAAAGGATCCAACAATTATCTTTATTTGCCTTTACTGCAGCTGGTGTTGTGCCGTGTGGCGGCCATAAAAAGTCTCCCCGTACACATCCATAGTGCAGATTATTTTTTTCTTTGATCCTTTGGGATCAGTAAATATATTATATTTTACAATAAGAATCATCTTCTTAACAGTATTTTGATTATTTGGCCCCTCTGGGAATACGAGTCTTTGATTTAGACTACACATATGTAAATACCACCCTGGTCCGTCATTACGTACAGGAAACTAAAGCAACGTATAGATTACTAAAGCGCAACGTATAGTTTACTAAAAAAATGGCGGATTTTGGTGGACACGAATCGGTGAGTAAGATTTGTTTATTGATTCTGATGTTCCTTTTTTGTTTATCTTAATCAAACACACCTTACGGACCAGCAAAACTATTGTGTTATTTGCCTCGATCGGTACATTCTGCAGGAAATCACCCATTTAAGTATAATGTTCGACACCCTTAGACAGCTGATTGCCAAATCGTGTGTTTTGAACTTCTCCGAGAAGAAAACCTTATATTGTGGTCAAAGTTCGATGGTAAATGGGTTGATTTTTGATGTCGAACATAGATACTGACCTAATAAGACGATCTGGCCAAAACAAATTTTCAAATGTCCTTTGATAGCGAAATTATTAATGATTTTTCATTACAACGCATTCGACACCTAAAACGGTACAACGAAAAAACAACTAAAACGTTCTAATTTGGGTAAAATAAACCTTATTACGATACTATGGACTCAGTTAGATCCTCTTAATGTCTGTCCACAATCTAAAAACAATCAAAAACGTATTAACGTAAAAATTCTTGAACGAGTTGATAACTTTGTATTTACACAGAAAGGGTAGGACAGGAACAACGTCGCAACAGGAACTTCTCTTTGGGCGCTGGTTAGTTAGTTTGTGTCACTTGGCTTAACGTCTCAGTCGGTAATTCATCAGCATCACTGACACATTCTGGCCTGAAATACAGCAAAAGAATTCAATTTAGGTTTATTATACGTTAGATAAAGTAGAAAATATAGCCCAGGAATAGACACAATTAAATTTAAAATCCAAACCCAGACACCAAGCGGGAAAGATATAGACTTAACAAGAACAAACATAATAGATCAACAGAAGGTTCAGGATGCCTGAACATGAAAATGTGACAACACACATGAAGAGCAAGATGACTTGCTCTTTCCAAGGAAGGTAGCCATCCGGCTTCCTTCAACTAAATACAAATTAAGCGTATACAACAGAAGCTGACATGCCAAACATACAACATAAAGAATCACAGTAGAATCGCCTTAGAATGGTCAGCAAAAGAAATTTTACTGGAGGGCTTAAACCGGTTTTACTGGCGCCAAACCTCACCCTTAGTCTACTGTGATTGTTCGGTTCTCATAGAAGCGTCCTAGTTCGTCAATGAAGCATCACAGAAAACAAATGTAAACACTGTGATGAAACAAAAACGACGACTCAACAGTAACGCCGACACTGAAAAACCGCCGGGAGCAAAACAAAACAACTATTTCAACCTTGGTGGACCCGACCAGAGACATATATTTATCCCGTAACCTTAGCTTGTTGTCAGGTCCCTCCCATCTGTTCTGTACCGTCATTGAGTCTGAGGGCCCATGCACCCACCGGCGTGCACTTAAAGAGGAAAGTAAAGTTTTTTACCGTATCTGGATTAAAAACTAAGCATGCAGTATATTGCATTAAATTCAACCGATTCTTCGATATCGATTGACTATCTTTTTTTAAATTTAACAGCAAAATGATCAGATTTTGTCTTTTCATTACTCTCATCCAAAATTTTTGTTAAATTTAAACATTAAGTCGCCATAAAACTCGAGTTTGGCTTCATATGATGGTTTTGATGCCTATTTTAATGTTTTAGGGTTTAACCTGTGAGCTATATCAGCAAATCTTGAGATAAAAGTATACAAATGAAAACTTTGGATGAAATAAAACGCTATAGTAACAAAGAATGTTACATACAGTATCATAATAAGGTTTATTTTACCCAAATTAGAACGTTTTAGTTGTTTTTTCGTTGTACCGTTTCAGGTGTCGAATGCGTTGTAATGAAAAATCATTAATAATTTCGCTATCAAAGGACATTTGAAATTTTTTTTTGGCCAGATCGTCTTATTAGGTCAGTATCTATGTTCGACATCAAAAATCAACCCATTTACCATCGAACTTTGACCACAATATAAGGCTTTCTTCTCGGAGAAGTTCAAAACACACGATTTGGCAATCAGCTGTCTAAGGGTGTCGAACATTATACTTAAATGGGTGATTTCCTGCAGAATGTACCGATCGAGGCAAATAACACAATAGTTTTGCTGGTCCGTAAGGTGTGTTTGATTAAGATAAACAAAAAAGGAACATCAGAATCAATAAACAAATCTTACTCACCGATTCGTGTCCACCAAAATCCGCCATTTTTTTAGTAAACTATACGTTGCGCTTTAGTAATCTATACGTTGCTTTAGTTTCCTGTACGTAATGACGGACCAGGGTGAATACTTGAAATTGCAGCTGAAATGTCTGGCTTTCGCTGCCAGTTTTGTAAAGGGTCACTGATGAAGGTTCATTACCTGAAATTGCACAATATGGCCCATCTTCCCTCTTTGAATGTTTTACTGCTTCCAAAGGATCTAACAATTATCTTTATTTGTTTGCTGTGCCCCTAACCATCAATTTCAGAACGGGTTGGTAGGTAGGGCATTTTTTTTTCTTTTTTTTTTTTTTCTTTTTTTCTTTTTTTTTATTTTTTTTTTCTTTGATTAACCAGAAAAAAGCACTTTTGCTTTATCACACAGCACATGAATATGGTTGAAACAAACTATATTTGAAGAGAATTCATTGTTGAAATATTGTTTGAAACAAAATTAAGAAGCTTTGATTACAACACTTATCTGAAACTGAATACATGTAATTGTTTTAAGTTTTTTTTTTTTTTTTTTTTTTTTTTTTTTTTTTTTTTTTTTTTTTTTTTTTTTTTTTGTGTTTTTCTTTTTTGTTGTTGTTTTTTTGTTTGTTTTTTTTTTTCAAAAATAGCTATACAATTTTTTGGGTAGGGCCAATTTTGATGGGTTGGTAGGAGCACAGCAAACGAACGATTTTTTAAGGCCGGCCTTGTGTATTTTGAGTAATATTTCATTTCACAATTATCCAATAATTATTATTCATATATTAATGCGGATAAATTTTACTGTAATTTAACATTTGCATTGACTTGAGATATTCATTATTGCTCTGGAACTTAAAGATTTTGTTTGTATTGAGGCTTAACATCCGAGTAAACAATTTTTCAGTCATGTCGGGATGAAGCCAACTCTTCCTGGGTTTAACAAGTGCTTTAGGGAGTTAATGCGTCTTGCTCAAGGACACAACATGGTGACGCCTGTGGGGATCGAACCCAGGACCTCTCGATTTGGAGTCCGACGCTCTACCACTATGCCACTGTGCTCCCTAGGACCTAAAGATGACAAATTACAAAAAAAGTGCCCGAAATCAGCCTTCTCCTATATAACTTTTAAATATTTCAGGAAAATTCTGGTCTGCAAGGACAAAATGTAAGCCTAGAAGGTGAATCTTCTAGATTAATTCTGGTCAATCTTCACAATTATGATCATTATAAAATCAAGGGAGATAAATCTTTTTAGGACCAGAAAGAGAAAATACCAGAAGAAAGTCTGGTGAGCCGCCTCATGGGAAAACCAACAATCTGCATAGGCGAAAACAAAGGCGCAGATCAGCTTCGCGGTAACCGCGAAGCTGATCAGCGCCTTTGTTTTCGCTACTCTCATAGTACAATTCCTCCTCTACTTAACTCCAAAATTTCAAGCGTCTAGCTATTTTCTGTGTTTGTACAGGCCGGTTTGTGTCAGACCTGTTCGGAAACCACATTGTTGGTTTTCCCACAAGATGGCTCATTCACATATCAGCTTCAACTAGAAAATGTGTTTATGAAACACTATGCCCCCAACTGGTACGCCACTTTCAAGATAAAATTAAAAAGTTTAAATTGCAAAAAAGGGACAAAAATTAATCTGAGGAGTATATCCCAACCATATGCATATCTTCAAAGCATGGTCACAATGTCTGAAAGGTTCAAAAGTATCGGTATTAAACTGTAGGAGGAGTTGCGCACACAAGGTACCCTCTATCCATTCACTAAAATGCACGAAAAAATTACTAATTTCAAATATTGAAAAAAATGACATTGTTTTTTTTTGTTTTTTTTAAATTCAGTTTTACATCCCTATTTCAGCTCATATGAGACAGCCCAATCAGTAGGTGGGCAAAAACGGGAGAACCCCGAGGCAAACCACCTGACACACCCGCAAGCAGAGCTTGGCTTGTCTCACATGTAATGACGAAAAATAATCAGAGGATTATATCCAAATAATATGCATATCTTCATAGCACTGTCACAACATCTGTAAAGTATCAAAGTAATCAGTATTAAACTGTAGGAGGAGTTGCGCACACATGGTACCCACTGTCCATTTACTTTGATTATCAAAATGCCCGAAAAATGGCTAAGTTCAAATTGTGAAAAAAGTGACAAAAATGAGGATTATATCCAAACAATATGCATATCTTCAAAGCATGGTCACAACATCTGTAAAGTTTCAAGAGAATCAGTATTAAACTGTAGGAGGAGTTGCGCACACAAGGTACCCACTGTCCATTCACTTTCAATGTTAAAATGCCCAAAAAATGGCTAAGTTCAAATTGCGAAAAAAGTGACAAAAATTAATCTGAGGATTATATCCAAACCAGAGGACCAATGGTCCTGTAAACGCTCACCTGAGATCTGCTGCATATACCAATAAACATGTTTGACTATTATGGTATTCAACCCCAGTGCAGGGGCAGATGAAGCCCTTGGTCCATTTTCTTTTTTCAGAATAATCAATATTCTGTCCATTTGCCAATTTCCTGCTGGTTTTCCCCGTCAAATGACATTTATCACAGGGTCATGATTTATATACGGTGCTATTACATTTGCGCACATTTTTAAAAAATTTCGTTTGCGCACAGTTTTCATTTGCGTGCAGAAATGTATATCATTTGCGCACAGTTTTAATGTTACATTTGCGCGCATGTTTTGGCCAACTGCTGGTATTTTATTATATATTTTATTATAAAAAGGTACGATAGATAAAAATAAGCAGTTACCCCTGTTCGCCGACCTGGTGGTGGAAGAGTTACAACAGACTTACTTAAAGTCATTTAAAAATCAATTTTTAGTTTTAGTTTAACACATTTACATATTGCTGCAGTTTGATTTGTTCATTTGGCATCATCACGCACTGTCTTTATATCTTTGCCTACTTGTACCTTTTTATACTTTCTCGTTTTTTTTATTTTACATAATCATCATAGGCTGTGCCTTGGATGCCATTTGTCTGACGAACTCCTTACTGGTGTATTCCCTTGGCTTGTAAACGCAAACATGCCATTTACCTTAGAAAATCTGATGTGTGCAAACGTAACATTTACCTGGAGAAATTGTGTGCGCAAATGAATACGTCTACCTGGGAAAATTGTATGCGCAAATGAACCACATTCTTTTAAAAATGTGCGCAAATGTGCTGCCACCTTATATACACATTGTAGTACTTTAACCATCGAGGTTTCACGCCAAGTTTCATTGAAAACAGTCCATTGGTTTCAGAGAAGAAGATTTTTGAAGGGTTTTTTTTTTTGGACATGGCCGCCATCTTGTTCATGTGACCTAGATTTTTAATATATACATTGGTTCCCCCATCCTATAAATGCTTAACATAAAATTTGGCTTTAATTGGCCAAGTGGTTTCAGAAGTGAAGATGTTTGAATATTATGATAATATACATGTATATTGCCCTGGGGTGGGGGCATATGAGCCCTTGGGTCCATTTTTTTTTTTTCAGAATCATTAATATTCAGTCCTACAACCTATTTCCTGCAAGATTTACACCTCAAATGGCTTCTAAAATGTTTTCCCCATTCAAATGCATTGGCGACTTATGTTGACCATGTCGTGAAATAGGTCAAGCTCACCACAGGGTCATGATTTATATATGTTCTGCGCAAAGTAGGAATCGGTGCAATTCCGGAATTGCACCTGCGCAAAGTAGGAATTCCAACTTTGTCTGCCGATTCTAGAATTGTATCGGACAATTCTAGAATCGTACAAAGAAAATATGTGAGCTGATATACTCTGTGCGCAAAGTAGGAATCGATTTGGACAAAGTAGGAATTCCTACTTTGCGCAAGAAATGAACGGGACAATTTCTGAATTTCACAGATCATTTTCACATTCAAGACTCATTTTTTAGCATAGTTTATTTATTCTGGCCCTATCCTTCAAGTAAAGACCATTATTTATGGTGTTTGGCTTTAAGCTATCCATCAATGTATGACAGACAAATTAAAGACCCGTGAAATTTTCGTTTGCCCGGTAAAATTATCTTTTTTATTGTGTAAATAGCAATTTGAGAGAAACAACAAAGTGGTGCGTGTTTCAAGAGTAGACTTGGACCAATAATGACATATTTTTCCATGCCCCATGGCATTGTGGGTGATTTCGTTTTATATTGATATAACTGGCTACAATGTTGTTTGCGAATGAGTAAAAAATCAAAAGAATTCGGCAAGCATTCGCTACACATTCGCTTCATTTGTAAGGTGTTTGCAAGACGTTCGTATTATTTGTAACGGCATTTATAAGCGTTCAGAACATTCGTAAAGCATTTTCAAGAATTCGGTAGTGAGCATGGCAATCAATCGCAACATTCTTAAGAAATTTGTATTGATCCGCAAGCATGCTTAACGCTTTCGCAAAGACATCGTTTTGTACAAGCCCCGCCCCGTCCATTCGCATCATATTCGGTAATTTCAGCGCAAATTTCAAATTTTAGGATTCGCAAGGGATATTCGGTATAATATGTGAGAGCAGCATTAGAACCGCATATAGACAAAATGAAGATTCTCGTGCCGGGTTCTATTTGTTTCATGTTTTTGGAGTCGAATTTTTGCGCTGTTTTAACTTTATGTGCGTTTTCATAGTTTGTGTAACTGAGTGACCACCTATTGGGAAATAGCTGCTCATGCGTGAAAATGTAACACTAAAAATATGCGCAAATGATGTACATTTCTATGCGCAAATGAAAACTGTGTGCAAACGAATTTTCTGAAAAATGTGCGCAAATGTAATAGCACCACATGGGCATGTTATTCTGATGAAACAAAAGCAATTAAACATGACAACGGACAAATCAGGACAAAGGTATGGTTTGGCTTAGTTTTGTAATTGTACTCCCAGAAGAGATAATATTCCTACTTTGTCCAAAATTCCTACTTTGCGCAAGGAAAATAATAAATTCTTAATTCCGGAATTGCACCTGCGCAAAGTAGGAATTCTCACTTTGTTCGACAAAGTGAGAATTCCTACTTTGCGCAGGTGCAATTCCAGAATTGTACCGATTCCTACTCTGAGCAGAACATATACACATTGTAGTAGTCAAGCCATCAATGTTTCATGTCAAGTTTCTTTGAAATCGGTCCACCGGTTCCGGAGAAGAAGATTTTTGAAGGGTTTTTACCATATGTGGGCATGGCGGCCACCTTGGTCATATGACCTAGATTATTTATATACACATTGATTCCCCAATTGTACAGATGCTTAAAATAAAATTTGGCTTTGATTGGCCATGTGCTTTGAGAGCAGAAGATGTTTGAATATTATGGTAATATACATGTATAATGCCCCGGGGTGGGGGCAGATCCATTTTTTTTTTTTTTTCAGAATCATTAATATTCAGTCCTACTGCCCATTTCCTGCTAGACCTTCACTTTAAATGACATTTTAAAAGTTTTCCCAAAAGTAAATGAATCGGAGAAAGTCTGCATCTGCTGATAATAGGTATTGGAAAGGCACAGTACTAATTTCCCCCATACCGATAACATGTGATGACGTAGCAGACCTGAAACGGTGTTACTATAAATAGAAACGGCTCATGGGATAGGTAAATCGCACCTCTGCAGCGCCATCTGTATCGCACAGCAGGCATAAAATTGGCCATAATTGAACCTGTTGTTAGACCAATTATTTGTTAATAAGTATGTTCTGTCAAGGCCGTTATCATGAATTCCAATGACGCAGTGCAATTTGATTCCTATAGAGAAAACTGAAAACATGTTACTGGCAACGGCTATGTTAATCGAGACCAGAATTGCAATGTTTTCTCCACGTCAAGACAATTTAATTAAGCTGACTATATACATCGTATCAAGGACTTTTCTGGTATAAACTTCTTGCTTGTATAATTGTATACTTATAAAACGCATGCATTTAAAATACGAAATTCAACAGAAGCATGTTCTATGCCGACATGACTGAAAAAAAAAAATATTGACTGAATCAGCAAATCTTTCAAATACATGCAATACCGGGTGCAATACACATGTGCGACTTTCAAAAGTTAAGATCGCTAATGCATGAAAGTTGAAATATCGCGAGCAAATCACACATTTTGAGTTCACAACTTTGTCAAAACGTTATTTTCTTTCATTAATCATATGAGTCGCCTTGTGGGAAAACCAACAATGTGGTTTCCGAACAGGCCCGACACAAACCGGCCTGTACAGTCACAGAAGATGGCTCGAGACTGGAAATTTTGGATTTGAAAATAAGAGGAATTGTGCTATCCGTGTAGCGAAAACAAAGGCGCTGATCATCTTCACAGTTACTGCGAAGCTGATATGCGCCTTTGTTTTCGCATATGCAGTTTGTTGGTTTTCACATGAGGCGGCCCATATGCTTCTCAAAGTTTAGACAGATGCTCGCTGATAAACACCCTAAAATCTTCCGCCCTTTGTGATGCAATTATTCAAATGCAATTTTAAAGATTTATCGTAACATGTATATGCTCTTTTAGGATATGTTTGTTGATATTTAAATATTTTATTAACATTCATTTGTATATATCGCTATACCACCACAATTGCTTTTGGTTATCGCTGATTATCAGGTACATGTTAATTATCATTTATAAGAGTCCATGTAATCGTTGATTAACTCCTGCTGCTATCTCGACATGTTCTCTTCTCAATGACTCGTCTAATAATAGAACAAATTTCTGCGCGGGAAGCCAGGGAAATTAGTCACATGTGTTTCCTCAACCTATTGCCGATGCAGGCTTTCGCCTTCATAGGCTTTTGGTTTTCCCCATTCAAATGCATTGGCGACCTATGTTGACCTTGCCGTAAAATAGGTCATGGTCATCACAGGGTCATGATTTATATACACATTGTGGTACTTGAGTCATCCATACTTCAGGCCAAGGTCCACTGGTTTTGGAAAAGAAGATTTTTGAAGGGTTTTTACCATATATGGGCATGGCGGCCATCTTGGTCATGTGACCTGGATTTTTTATATATACATTGGTTCATCCTTCCTATAGATGCTTCATATAAAATTTGGCTTTGATTGGCCAAGTGGTTTCAGAGAAGAAGATCTTTGAAAAGTGTGTATGGATGACAGACTGGCCAAGGTCAAGACATGACCTTGACCTATATTAATCATATACCTTCATCTAATTCATAAGTTGTTTGCATCTACCACTTTTCAGGTCTCAGGCTGCAATAGTTTTCAAAAAATCCATAGTTTTCACTTTTTCCCATGTAAAAGCCAATGTTTCCAAAATTGACCTTGCCGTAAAATAGGTCAAGGTCATCCCAGGGTCATGATTTATATACATTGTAGTACTTGTGTCATAGATGCTTCATGCCAAGTTTCATCGAAATCGCTTCACCAGTTCTGGAGAAGAAGATTTTTTAAGGTTTTTACCATATAAGGGCGTGGTGGCCATCTTGGTCATGTGACCTGGATTATTTATATACACATTGGTTCCCCCTTCCTATAGAGGCTTCCTATAAAATTTGGCTTTGATTGGGCAAGGGGTTTCAGAGGAGAAGATCTTTGAAAATGGTGCATGCCGGACGCCGGACGGACGGACAGGGGGTGCCTGCCTATCCAATAAGCTCACCTCAGGTGAGCTAACAATATGCATATCTTCAAAGCATGGTTACAACATCTGTGTAAAGTTTCAAGAGAATCGGTATTAAACTGTAGGAGGAGTTGCGCACACATGGTACCCACTATCTGTTCACTTTATCACGAATTAAAAAGGGACACAACTCTCAAAGAATGGGCCCCTAGCCCCTTGAATTTTCCTGAAAGAAAATTCAATTTTCATATACAAACTAGAATTTGTTTTCTATGTGAAAACTGATGTCTCCCCCCTTTCTACGTGCATGTCCAAAATATGCAAGAAAGAGTTATAGTTCTTGTGCATCACATATCCTGTCATTCTGTTTTATAAGTGTACCAAGTTTCATTGAAATATCTCTTACTGTTTTCAAGTTATAGAGCGTGCACGAAATTGTATGGAAAATAATCAAAGGGAAATAATTCCAAAGATAGCAAGAGTAATGATTCTTGTGCATGACACATCATCTCATCATGCTTTATAAGTGTACCATGTTACATTGAAAAATCTCTAATGTTTTTTGAGTTATAGAGCATGACACAAAATTGTATGAAAAATAATCAAAGGGAAATAACTCCAAAGGTATGCAAGCAAGAGTTATGGTTCTTTAGCATGACACATCATCTCATCATGCTTTATAAGTGTACCAAGTTTCATTGAAATATTTCTTATGGTTTTCAAGTTATAGAGCCTACATGAAATTGTATGGAAAAATAATCAAAGGGAAATAACTCCAAAGATATGAAAGCAAGAGTTATAATCCTTGTGCATGACACATTGTCTCATCGTGCTTTATAAGTGTACCAAGTTTCACTGAAATTTCTCTTACGGTTTTCAAGTTATTGAGTGGACACGAAATTGTAAGGAAAATAATCAAAGGGAAATTACTCCAAAGATATGCAAGCAAGAGTTATGGTTGTTTAGCATGACACATCATCTCATCGTGCTTTATAAGTGTACCAAGTTTCATTGAAATATCTCTTACGCTTTTCGAGTTATAGAGCGGACACAAAATTGTATGGAAAATAATCAAAGGGAAATAACTCATAAAATACTCAAGCCAGAGTTATGGTTCTTGTGCATGACACATGGTCTGATCATGCTTAATAAGTGTACTAAGTTTTATTGAAAAATCTTAACGGTTTTCAAGTTATAGAGCGGACAAGAAATTGTATCGAAAATAGTCAAAGGGAAATAACTCCAAAAATACTTAAGCTAGAGTTATGGTTCTTGTGCATGACACATCGTCTCGTCGTGGTTTACAAGTGACCAACTTTCATTGAAAAATCTTTTATGGTTTTCAAGTTATAGAGCGGACACGATTTGTGACGGACAGACAGACAGACGGACGGACAGACAGACGCACGCGGAAAAACAATATGTCTCCCGACCCTGAAGGGGGGAGACATAACTACATACCAAGTTTCAAGATCCTAGCTTTAATGGTTCTTGACAGAGTGTAAGCGTAACTTTCGCACTGGACGCACGCACGGATGGACAGACCCAAACCAATATACCCCCTCAACTTCGAAGTTTGGGGCATAATAAACCATGAAACCCTAACACAAAATTACACTCTCAGACAGGCAACTGACCTGTATGTGGGATACCATTCCACTGGAGCTCCAGATTATACATGGTCCGACCCAGGATCATGGAGTCACTGTGTTCGGGATACTGATGAAATCCCGTCAGATTGATGAAGTACCGACTCCCTCGGGAGATATTCGGGAAAATCGGGGAGACATGGTCTCGGGGTCTGTACTGAAACTCGATACCTGGCTGTTTCGTCCCAGTCTTTGATGACTGCTGCTGAGTCAAATCTGATTTGACTATGGTTTCCTGGGAAAGAAAAATAATTACAGTTTAACATCATTATTACGTGCCTCGATATAATGCAGTTTTCAATGTTAAGACCACTATGTCATGGATCCCAATTTGAATATTTTTTCCATAGGTTTGAGCCACCTCATGGGAAAACCAACAATCTGCATAGGTGAAAACAAAGACGCAGATCAGCTTCGCGGTAACCGCGAAGCTGATCAGCGCCTTTGTTTTTGCTACTCGGATAGTACAGTTCCTCTTCTACTTTAATCCGAAATTTCAAGATTCTAGCTAGCTTCTGTGACGGTGCACACCAGTTTGTGTCAGACCTGTTCGGAAACCACATTGTTGGTTTTCCCTCAAGGCGGCTCATTTAATTATATTCAATTAAAACATGGTCTGTTTCTATGGACCCCTAAGATAGTATTTTTAAGAGGTTGACTTGTACTATGAACATTTCATTTTAAGAGGTTGACTTGTACTATGAACATTTCAAGTTCCTTTCTCAAGCCATCATTAGCCTTGCAAGATGTTATGTCTTGAACTTAAAATACAAACTAACAATGTAACAAATACATTCCTGCATTGAAAAAGATTCTAAAATTTTAGAGGGATGTCACTTATAATGACTCAATAAGAGCTGTCGCAGGACAGCATAGCTCGCCTGACTTGTGCTTTGCCACTACATCTGTTAAAATCTATGACCCATGACCTTGACCTCAAGGTCACTCAGGTGGGTCATGATGGTACAACATAAAACTTCAGACCAATGCAAAGTATCAACTTAATCAATCTACATGTTCAAGAGATATAGACTTATAAAAACATTAACCAAAACTTAAACACAAAACTTCCAAGTCCGTGACCCTGACCTCAAGGTCATCCAGGTGAGTTGTGATGTACAGCATAAAACCCGAGACCAATATCTATCAACATGCAAGTATCAACTTTATCCATCAACATGTTCAAGAGATTTAGACTTTAACCAAAAAAATTAACACAAAATTTCTAAGTCTGTGACCTTGACCTCAAGGTCACCCAAGGTAGGTCATGATGGTACTGCATAAAACTTCAGACCAATATCTACCAACATGCAAAGTATCAACTCGATCAATCAACATGGTCAAGAGATATAGACTTACAAAAACTTAAATCAAAAACTTAAACACAAAATTTCTAAGTCTGTGACCTTGACCTCAAGGTCACCAAGAGTGGGTCATGATGGTACTGCATAAAACTTCAGACCAATATCTAGCAACATGCAAAGTATCAACTCAATCCATCAATAAGGTCAAGAGATATAGACTTACAAAAACTTTAACCAAAAACTTAAACATAAAATTTCTAAGTCCGAGACCTTGACCTCAAGGCACCCAGGGTGGGTCATGATGGTACTGCGTGAAACTTCAGACCAATATCTAGCAACATGCAAAGTATCAACTCAATCCATCAATATGGTCAAGAGATATAGACTTACAAAAACATTAACCAAAAACTAAAACACAAAATTTCTAAGTCCGTGACCTTGACCTCAAGGTCACCCAGGGTGGGTCATGACGGTACTGCGTAAAACTTCAGACCAATATCTAGCAACATGCAAAGTATCAACTTGATCCATCAACATGGTCAAGAGATATAGACTTATAAAAAAATTTTAACCGAAAGTGTGACGCGGACGCGGACGCACACGTAAACGTAAACGCGCACGGCCGAGGTGACTACAATAGCTCTATGCACTTCGTGCAGGCGAGCTAAAAATAATGTGAATACAATCTTTAGTAAATTATGGAGATCTAGCCCTGGGGTTTGGAGATCTGGCCTTCAAATTTTAAAACTTTTTTCATGCTCAACTTGGCAGAGACAGGAATTTATTCTGCTCACAAATGTTAAAATGCTCTGGGGTTTTAAGATCTGGCCCTTACATCATAAAACACTTTTCATGCTCAACTCAGCAGAGACTGAAGTTTATTTTGCTCACAAATGTTAAAATGCCAACAAGGTTGTGGCTTACAACAGGATCAATGATAGACGGAATATTTCCATCGGTATTCCTACCAACGGAAATGGAATATATTCAGCCCCTGGTCAAAAACGAAAATTCGGCAAAACTGCAAAACTGTGTTATTCTAACTTCTGTTAGATCTTTTCTTGCATATATGACAAAACATTATAATATATTCTAGTTTTTAAAGAACGCAGAATCATAACAAACTTCATGTTTGCTATGGAAAATTTCTAAGACCTCTATAAATAGATCAGGGGAGACTACTGTAGAATTAGCTACTCAAAGTCGAAAATTGTTTGTTTTTCTACATCAATTTAAGCGTTTTAGGCATTTTTATGTGTTTACTGGAAGATCTTTGGCTCTGGGACAAATACATAACAAAAATAATACGATTAATAGCAAAATAACATAGCTGCAAGTCGCTTACGAAATCTGCAATCAGTTCGACATTGGTTTAAATGCAACATATGCTAAGCTGTCAAGGAAGTAGAACGAGGTACCGAAGTGGAGCGGAGTGACAGTTAGCCAGCTGATCTAGATAAATGATAACTTGACTAATCTAAATCTGAAATATCTACCAAATTTGGTTATTTTAGTATTTCTGAGCAGTTTCAAAAAGCCGTGCTCACTTAAGTTGAGCAGGAAAAGAGTGATCTCAGACAAAGACTGCATATCTTGCCCTGAGGTTATAAAACTTTTTTGATGCTCAACTCAGCTGAGCATGAAATTTAAACTGCTCATAATTTCTGAAATAATAAAAAACGGTTGAAATTTCAGATTTAGGATGCAAAAGCCTGTAATTCATCCTGCTAATAAATGTTACAAGAACTCCGCGGAGGTCGATATCGCACCTGCATCGGGCAAAGTCAATAGACCGTGAAATATAGTTCAAGGGCACCGGGTTAAGGTGTGTGCTTGAAGGGCATGTCAAGGACAATTACTATACAAGGTTTCAAACTCGCAGCTATCTCTGATGTCGAGAAAACCAAACTTTGACGTAAAAATTTTCAAAGTCAGTGGACCATGAAATATAGGTCAAGGGCACCGGGTTAAGGTGCATGCTTGAAGGGTATGTCAAGGACAATTACTATGCAAGGTTTCAGACTTGCAGCTATCTCTGATGTCGAGAAAACCAAACTTCGACGTAAAAATTATCAAAGTCAGTGGACCGTGAAATATAGGTCAAGGGCACCGGGTTAAGGTGCGTGCTTGAAGGGTATGTCAAGGACAATTACTATGCAAGGTTTCAGACTCGCAGCTATCTCTGATGTCGAGACAACCAAACTTCGACGTAAAAATTTTCAAAGTCAGTGGACCGTGAAATATAGGTCAAGGGCACTGGGTTAAGGTGCGTGCTTGAAGGGTATGTCAAGGACAATTACTATGCAAGGTTTCAGACTCGCAGCTATCTCTGATGGCGAGAAAACCAAACTTCGACGTAAATGTTGACAAAACTTCGACGTAAAAATTTTCAATGTCAGTGGACCGTGAAATATAGGTCAAGGGCACCGGGTTAAGGTGCGTGCTTGAAGGGTATGTCAGGGACAATTACTATGCAAGGTTTCAAACTCGCAGCTATCTCTGATGTCGAGAAAACTAAACTTCGACGTAAATGTTGACGGACGAACGGACGGACGAACGAACGAACGTACGGACGGACGGAAATTTGAACTCCTATATCGCACCCTGCTATAAGCAGGTGCGATAAAAATGCCAACATTTGTTGGCATTTTAACATTTATGAGCAGAATAAATTTTAGTCTCAGCTGAGCTGAGCATGAAAAAAGTTTTATAACCTTGGGGCCTTACCTGTCCTTCCCTACTATCATCCCTGCTAATCCCAAGATGTATCTTCGAAATATTTTCCACCATCAGTTTGAACGTATAAATTACGGAAGAGTTGGGATAGAGAAATTTTATCGTGGAATTCAGTGGGTGAATATAGCCGCGCCACGTGATCATGTTGTAGTAGCTCTTCTTTGTCCAGATGTAACGAAATTTCTCAGCCTCCGTCGTCTCTCTGATGATCTCCACCTGGAAAATAATTGAGCCGTCCTGATGATGCCTATCAAATGAGCCGTGGCACAAGAAAACAAACGATCTGGATTCCCGACCAGATCTGACACAAACCCGACTGTGCGGCCACAGAAGATTGCTAGAGGCTGCAAATTTTGCATTAAAAAGTATAAAGAATTGCACTTTCACAGAAGTGAAAACAAAGGTGCTGATCAGCTGTGCAGTTATCTGCACCTTTGTTTTCGCATATGCAAAATGTTGGTTTTCTCATGAGCAGCTCAAATGTTTACCTGACAATGTACAATGGAAGGCCATACTCAGATTCATTTACACTTTACATGACCGAACAGAAATCACAGTTTTGAATAAAGCGAAATTCAAATTAGCAAATCAGCATCTTTTCTGTACTTAAATAGCAAGTATTGTGTCATACCTTGTTTTCTGAATGTGAACTCTAGGCCTCCAGCTAGTACTGAGGTCCTTATTTCATTTTTTTTTTTCAGAAGAAATTTGCAAAATATTCCATTAATTCTCTATCACAAAGAACCTCTCTTTCTGACTATGCTACTTTGGTATCAGGAGACCATTTGTCTGTACTTGATAGCCTGTAATCGGGCTGGGAAGTTTTCAGCTGAACACAGATTTAGCTGACTTAAACTTGCAATCTAACCACACCAAAAGAATGTTGTATACTCTCGGCGAGGCGGTTCTAACGTGTACCCACAATCTATGTTTTGAGCAAAAATAAGAAAAATATCAAAAATTTTCTTCTGAAATTTTTCAAATTTTACAACTTAAAAAATTTCTGTATATTGCATGGACATGGTTTCGTAATGTCTATTTTTAACTCACCTCGTCTGGTTGGTCCATACTGACATGGGGTCTGTACTTGATGGCCTGTAGACCGGCTGGAAAATCTTCAGCTGGACATTGATTCAGCTGGCTCAGACTGGCACTTTTACCACCCCACCAGCCAATAATCCCTGATGCAGTGGCATTGGCATCTCTACAGGTAAGATTGGGCTCTAGAAAAAAAAAAAGATATAGTTCCTTAAGTTCAAGACAATACATGTAAGTTCAATACAATCTATTTAATTATGTATTTCAGACATATTAATGTTCTGATTTAAGTGCCTTTTTAAGAGACAATCATATTAACAATTATTTAAATTTCACACTAGCAGTTGAGACAAAAATTCTATCTGTAAATTTGGTTATACCGTAACTTATTTTCGCAGATATTACATTTTGTGGATTTGTATCCAAGCATGCAAACTTCTGCAGAGATTTACTTTCACAAATTAGAAGACTCTGTGGGGAAGTGGTTAAGTCACTTCCCTTGTAAACAAGGGGTCGCAGGTTTGACCCCGGGCTTCTCCAGTCTGTCAGATGAGACTATAAACCGAAGTCCCGTCTCCATATGACCAAATTGTTGGTGGGAGGTTACACACCAAATCAACCAACAGTGTTCCCCAATGCTCGTCGGACCGTCGGACATTGACGATAATTTTCGTCTCGGTCCGACAAACAGATCGCCAACGCCGGACCGCATATCCGGTGTTATTTTCGGGCCGAACTAACCGTGTTCAAGACTGAGCAGCATGCCCATTCACGTACTGCAGTACCTAATTCACGTACAGAAGCTGCTCTGCACGCACAAATTACCTGCCGCTTACGAGTAAAAACGTGTACGAAGAAATAATGCACTTAGAGCACTTGGGCATGCTGGTGTTGAAAAAATTGACCAATCGTAAGGCGTGTTACAAAGCAATAATTGTCTTGGCTACATGTTGCCAAATCTATAGGTCACTAAGAGGATTAAGTAGCCGAAACTGCTTTCTTGTAATATGTTGACTGAACACTGTTAGAGGATCTCAGTTTTAATTTCTATTTACAGCTTCATACTTGAATTATACATTACTATACATGTACTTATGTTAAAACAATAAAGTATACTGTGCGAGTGTAAAAGATTTTGTTTTTCTCATATACATTGTTGAAAATTTTCGGTCCTGTAAAATATTAGTCGGTCTGGTAAAAAGCCAGCCTTCACCAGACGGAATGTCTGGTAATGTCTGAAAAGTTTTGGCGAACACTGAACCAACCAACCAACAAAATTAAATCTTTCAAAAAAGTTGGTTTACAATACCTGATCTCCTCTGGCACTCGGCATTCTTCACACACCAGTTACACGGCTGGATGTACGTCCATTTCTCTGGGGAGTGCTCGGTGAGACTCGCACCCTGACCCTGACTCAGGCACTCGTGGCAGGTCTTGAGGCTTGCACAAATACCAGGACAGTCTGCCTTAGGGTAGTAGGTCTTGGTTTCTCGACACAGCTGAAATTGGACAAATCGTGAATTCACCATTTTTGCATTATCCACTGGTTCCCAGCTTAAAAATAATCAATATTGGAAATACAGGTAACCAGAACCACCCTGATCTCAAAGGTCAGGGGGGTTCTGGTTACCTGTATTTCCAATATTGATTTTTTGGAGCTGGAAACCAGCTGATAATGCAAAAATGGTGAATAGTAATGATTCAGTGAAATGAGCCCTCACATGGGAAAATCAACAATCTTGGTTTCCGACCAGGTCCACACAACTTGGCATGTACAGTCATTGAAAAATGCTAGAAACTTGAAATTTTGGATTTTAAAAGTAGAAGAGGAGTTGTACTATACGAGAAGTAAAAACAAAGGCACTGATCAGCTGTGCAGTAACTGCGCAGCCTATCTGCAACTTTGTTTTCGCCTATGCATTTTCTTGGTTTTCTTTTGTAGCTGCCCAAATATTAATGATTCTAATCTGTATCTTGAGTTTGGTTAAGCTACTTGGGGAAAAGAAATGAGCCGCCTCATGGGAAAACCAACAATCTGCATAGGCGAAAACAAAGACGCAGATCAGCTTTGCGGTAACCGCGAAGCTGATCAGCGCCTTTGTTTTCGCTTCTCGGATAGTACAATTCCTCCTCTACATAACTCCAAAATTTCAAGCTTCTAGCTCTTTTCTGTGCATGTACAGGCCGGTTTGTGTCAGACCTCTTCAGAAACCACATTGTTGGTTTTCCCATGAGGCGGCTCAAATGATTACGCCATGACAGGCACTGTCTGGAATATCATACAGTCTTTGATTAACCCATATTTCACGAATGGATTCTCCCATCATTATCATTTGGGTGAGTCCACTTTCATTTTGAGGGTTTTCAGGTGTGATTTTAAAATTTTATTCAATTTTTTGATGAAAATTCTCCAAGCAAACAGTATAGCCCCAGATGTGACGCCGCAGAACACGGCGTCCCATCTGGGGCTATACTGTTTGCCTATGTCCCATAAAAGGGACACCAGGCTTAAATGCGTTAAAACTTTATCATACATGGGTATTCCATAGCAATGATAGCATTATCACAAATGAGGTACATGTAGGTTTCAAACCCAGGACCTCTTACAGGACATTCTTCCACTAGGTAACCGTAACCAAAGTCCTTTAAAATTCCAGAATTCAACTTCATGTACTGCAATATGTAAATCTCTAACTTTTGCCCCTTTAAAGGTCAAAACTAGAATTGTCAGAGAATCTGACTATAGCCCCGCTTCTCAGCTTTTTTGCAGGGTGAAAAAAACAATGACAGGTAACTATCACAGGCTATCACAAGCTAGATCTCATCAATATTGATGCTCATACAAAATTTGGTCTGATTATGTCAATTCGTTCTCTGTCAAAATTTTGCGAAAAATGACGGGTAATAATCCAAAGCTAGATCTTGTCAATGATGATGTGCATACAAAATTTAGACGGATTCTGTCAATTCGTTCTGAAGATATTGAGCGGAAACAAAATTCTGAAGTCAATCAAGGGCTGTTAACTCCGTCAAAATTTTGCAAAACATGATGGGTAATAATCCAAAGCTAGATCTTGTCAATGATGATGTGCATACAAAATTTGGACGGATTCTGTCAATTCATTCTCCAGATATTGAGCGGAAATGAAATTCTGATGTCAATCAAGGGCTGTAACTCCATCAAAATTTTGTGAAAAATGACGGGTAACAATCCCAAGCCAGATCTTGTCAATGTTGATGTGCATACAAAATTTGGTTGGATTCTGTCAATTCGTTCTCAAGATATTGAGCGGAAACAAAATTCTGACTTTAATTAAGGGCCATAACTCTGTCAAAATTTAACAAAAACTGAAGGGTAACAATCCCAAGCTAGATCTTGTCAATGTTGATGTGCATACAAAATTTGGTCGGATTCTGTCAATGCGTTCTCAAGATATTGAGCGGAAACGAAATTCTGACGTCAATCAAGGGCCGTAACTCCATCAAAATTTTGCGAAAAATGACGGGTAACAATCACAAGCTAGATCTTGTCAATGATGATGTGCATACAAAATTTGGTCCGATTCTGTCAATTTGTTCTCAAGATATTGAGCGGAAACGAAATTCTGACGTCAATCAAGGGCCATAACTCCGTCAAAATTTTGCGAAAAATGACGGGCAATAATCCCAAGCTAGATCTTGTCAATGTTGATGTGCATACAAAATTTGGTCGGATTCTGTCAATGCGTTCTCAAGATATTGAGCGGAAACCAAATTCTGACGTTAATCAAGGGCCGTAACTCCATCAAAATTTTGCGAAAAATGACGTGCAACAATCCCAAGCTAGATCTTGTCAATGTTGATGTGCATACAAAATTTGGTCGGATTCTGTCAATTTGTTCTCAAGATATTCAGCGGAAACGAAATTCTGACGTCAATCAAGGGCCGTAACTCCGTCAAAATTTTGCAAAAAATAACAGGTAACAATCCCAAGCTAGATCATGTCAATGTTCATGTGCATACAAAATTTGGTCAGATTCTGTCAATGCGTTCTCAAGATATTGAGCAGAAACGAAATTCTGATGTCAATCAAGGGCCATAACTCCGTCAAAATTTTGCGAAAAATGACGGGTAACAATACCAAGCTAGATCCTGTCAATGATGATGTGCATACAAAATTTGGTCCGATTCTGTCAATTCGTTCTCAAGATATTGAGCGGAAACGAAATTCTGACATCAATCAAGGGCCATAACTCCGTCAAAATTTTGTGAAAAATGACGGGTAATAATCCCAAGCTAGATCTTGTCAATGATGATATGCATACAAAATTTGGTCCGATTCTGTCAATTCATTCTCAAGATATTGAGCGGAAACGAAATTCTGACGTCACTCAAGGGCCATAACTCCGTCAAAATTTTGCGAAAAATGACGGGTAACAATCCCAAGCTAGATCTTGTCAATGTTGATGTGCATACAAAATTTGGTCCGATTCTGTCAATTCGTTCTCAAGATATTGAGCGGAAACGAAATTCTGACATCAATAAAGGGCCATAACTCCGTCAAAATTTTGCAAAAAATGACGGGTAACAATCCCAAGCTAGATCTTGTCAATGTTGATGTGCATACAAAATTTGGTCAGATTCGTTCAAGCCATTCTCAAGATAATGAATGGAAACAAAAATGTCGGAAGGACGGAAGGACTGAATAACGGAATAACGGAATAACAGAATAACGGAATAACGGAATAACGGAACTACGGAAGGACAGGGTGAATCCAGTATAGCCCCCACTTTTTCAAAGCGGGGCTATAATAATAATCAGACAATTTAACAATTAAGTTGTCGAGCAACATTTTACTGTTATACCATCTGTTTCCGTGGTGGTTCTTCAAAGCACCAAAAGCAAAATATTGGCCTATTTGCTTCACTAAATTTTGATTAATGTTTCAAGGTTACTTAGTAATACTAACATGAGGCGGCCCCCGTGGCCGAGCAGTTAAGAGCGCTGTTTCTTAATCACTCGATCATCTCACCGCTGTGTCTGGTGTGGGTTCGAGCCCCGCTCTGGCCACATGTGAGACAAGCTAAGTTCTGCTTGCTGGTGTGTCAGGTGGTTTTTCTCGGGGTTCTCCCGTTTTCGCCCCACCTACTGATTGGCCTGTCTCATATGAGCTGAAATAATCTTGTAAGGGACGTAAAACTGAATTAAAAAAAAAAAAAAAAAAAATACTAACATGTTGTTGTGTCCTGTGTATACAGCCTGCATTGTTGGTGGTTGATATGTTGTCACAATAGAAACATTCCGGGTTGTAGCCGCACTTGTCTATACGTGAGTAGTTCAAACAGAAATCCAGGTCTAGACTAGCCTCCGCCTACAATCAGATAAAACAATGTTAACAATAGAAACACTCCGGGTTGTAGCCGCACTTGTCTATATATACGTGAGTAGTTCAAACAGAAATCCAGGTCTAGACTAGCCTCCGCCTACAATAAGATAAAACAATGTTTACAATAGAAACATTCCGGGTTGTAGCTTCACTTGTCTATACGTGAGTAGTTCAAACAGAAATCCAGGTCTAGACTAGCCTCTGCCTACAATCAGATAAAACAATGTTTACAATAGAAACATTCCGGGTTGTAGCCGCACTTGTCTATACGTGAATAGTTTAAACAGAAATCCAGGTCTAGACTAGCCTCCGCCTACAATCAGATAAAACAATGTTTACAATAGAAACATTCCGGGTTGTAGCCGCACTTGTCTATACGTGAGTAGTTCAAACAGAAATCCAGGTCTAGACTAGCCTCCGCCTACAATCAGATAAAACAATGTTTACAATAGAAACATTCCTGGTTGTAGCCACACTTGTCTATATGTGAGTAGTTCAAACAGAAATCCAGGTCTAGACTAGCCTCTGCCTACAATCAGATAAAACAATGTTTACAATAGAAACATTCCGGGTTGTAGCCACACTTCTCTATACGTGAGTAGTTCAAACAGAAATCCAGGTCTAGACTAGCCTCCGCCTACAATCAGATAAAACAATGTTTACAATAGAAACATTCCGGGTTGTAGCCACACTTGTCTATACGTGAGTAGTTCAAACAGAAATCCAGGTCTAGATTAGCCTCCGCCTACAATCAGATAAAACAATGTTTACAATAGAAACATTCCGGGTTGTAGCCGCACTTGTCTATACGTGAGTAGTTCAAACAGAAATCCAGGTCTAGATTAGCCTCCGCCTACAATCAGATAAAACAATGTTTAAAATAGAAACATTCCGGGTTGTAGCCGCACTTGTCTATACGTGAGTAGTTCAAACAGAAATCCAGGTCTAGATTAGCCTCCGCCTACAATCAGATAAAACAATGTTTACAATAGAAACATTCCGAGTTGTAGCCGCACTTGTCTATACGTGAGTAGTTCAAACAGAAATCCAGGTCTAGACTAGCCTCCGCCTACAATCAGATAAAACAATGTTTACACAATAGAAACACTCTGGGTTGTAGCCACACTTGTCTAAACGTGAGTAGTTCAAACAGAAATCCAGGTCTAGACTAGCCTCCGCCTACAATCAGATAAAACAATGTTCACAATAGAAACATTCCAGGATGTAGCCGCACTTGTCTATACGTGAGTAGTTCAAACAGAAATCCAGGTCTAGACTAGCCTCCGCCTACAATCAGATAAAACAATGTTCACAATAGAAACATTCCAGGATGTAGCCGCACTTGTCTATACGTGAGTAGTTCAAACAGAAATCCAGGTCTAGACTAGCCTCCGCCTACAATGACAAGACAGTAGCTTTATTTTGTAGGGTATTTGGTGATAGACTCATGATGTTGAAGAAACTGATGAATCTTCTTTCTATTTGAGCCGCGACGCTAGAAAACTGGTCTTCGGGGTTTCCGACCAGGTGTAACACAAATCGGCTTGTACAATCACAGAAGCAGGCTAGACAATTGAAATTTTTGATTTCAGTAGAAGAGGAGTTGTACTATCCGAGTAGCGAAAACAAAGGCGCTGATCAGCTTCACAGTTACTGCGAAGCTGATCTGCGCCTTTGTTTTTGCATAGGCAAAAAATAAAAACGGTTTTCTCATGACACGGCGTATTTTATTTTCGTTTTTCCATAAATTTAACAATTCAAATAACGATGTTGTATCAAGTGATGAAAAACATAAGGGCCCAATTGTTCAAAACTTTGTTAGCTTAAAGTCATCGTTTAAAACCTCAACTCAGTAAGTACATGCTGACTACATAAGCAAATGTTATTTTTGTTGATAAAATGCGAGAATCCTTTGCATTGCAAAGAATTCTCACATTTTTTTTTTCAACAAAAAATAACAGAGTATTTGCAATATTCATGTTTGAAATTTTGACGAACCGTTTACTAATGAATAACGATGTTAATTTTGAACAACTGGGCCTAAATTGGTGTATAAATTTTGTAAAAGCCTATGTTTCCAAATTTGACCTTGCCGTAAAATAGGTCAAGGTCATCCAAGGGTCATCATTTTATCAAACTATGATGGGCTGAAGTCCCCGGTGCTACATACCAAGTTTCGTGGAAATCGGCCCACCGGTTCTGGAGAAGAAGATTTTTGAAGGGTTTTTACCATAGATGTGGCAGCCATCAGAAATGCCACTACCCAAGGAGGCTCCACATAAAATTTCAACTAGATCGGCCAAGCAGTTTCAGAGAAGATCTTTGAAATTGTGGACGGACGGACGACGGACGGACGACGGATCATGGCCATCCTATAAGCTCACCTTGTGAGCCTTCGGCTCAGGTGAGCTAATAAGCCTTTGCAGGAGAAAACCAACAATCTGGATTTCTGACCAGGTTCGACACAGACCAGGCAGTACAGACAAACAAGCAGGCTAGAAGCTTGAAATTTTGGAATTAAGTAGAAGAGGAAATGTACAATCCGTGTAGCGAAAACAAAGGCACTGATCAGCTGTGAAGTTACTGCCAAGCTGATCTGCGCCTTTGTTTTCGCCCATGCAGAGTGTTGGTTTTCTCCTGCAGTGGCTCAAATCAAAACACTGAAAGTTAGACTATCCAAATGTCAGAACTTAATGTTTTGATACTATTACCTGTGGTGGAGCAACGTACGACGGAAACTTGAAGGCCACCAGATCACCCCTAACATAGCCTGAGAATCCACCAGCTACTACCAACAGGTTACCATAGGCCACGGCAGCGACGTGACTGACACGACCACGTGGCGGCTTGTTGTCTATCTCCTCATCATATTCTGTAATGAACCAAGGTCATTAAAACATAATATTTGAGCCACCTCGTGGGAAAACCAACAATGTGGTTTCCGAACAGGTCCGACACAAACTGGGCTGTACAGCCACAGAAGAAGGATAGAAGCTTGAAATTTCGGATTTAAGTAGAAGAGGAATTGTACTATCCGTGTAGCAAAAACAAAGACGCTGATCAGCTTCGCGGTTACCGCGAAGCTGATCTGTGTCTTTGTTTTCGCATATGCAAATTATTGGTTTTCTCATGAGGCGGCTCATATTTTTACACTTTTGTTGTGGTCTATTACAAATCATCACTAGATATCTAAAACTTGCTACAATAAAAGTTCATGTAGATAGAAAAATCTGAACTTAGATACATTGTAACTTTAAGGCTGAGACCCTTAAAAAGATTTTCACTCAAAACAACTACACCTGGACCTCTTTATAACACTGTTCGTTACAACACAGTTTTGGATATAACACTGATCACTGTTGGACTCCAATTGTACTGTTTTGCTATATATATATGTCTATACATTTACTCTCGTTATAACACGGATCGGATAGCTAACACGGAAATTGGCTTGGACCCCAGCAATAGTGTTATAAAGAGGTTGACGTGTAATTATAAATATGTTAGTACATGTGCATTGGCACGCATCGTACAACACTGGGGTGTTTGACCGAATCAGTTCCTGGACTTTCTTTGATCACTTTCTGTAACTGAGCCGCCTCATGGGAAAACCAACAATCTGTATAGGCGAAAACAAAGGCGCAGATCAGCTTCGCTATACGGTTAGTTCACTTCCTCTTCTTCTTAAATCCAAAATTTCAAGCTTCTAGCCTGCTTCTGAGACTGTGCAGCCTGATTTGTGTCAGAACTGTTCGGAAACCACATTGTTGGTTTTCCCACAAGGCGGCTCAACTGTTTGGGTGGCAACAAATCTGCACTTTAAAGTTACAGAGAGCATTTTATCTTATTAGCAGTTAATTTGAAATCGACTTTCCCCACTAAAGAAAGATGTTTAACTGGCAATTTTATTCTTAAGTTATCAAGAAATAGCAAATTAGGTAGGCAAGTACCATACGTTTGTCATGTATGCAAAAATGAAAGAATAAAACTGCAAAGATTACTTACTGCCCATTAGATAAGACACTCTGACCCAGGAGTGACAACCAAGGTGATACAAATATATCTGGTAATCGTAACACAGCTCATTGTCATGGTGAATGTGGGTGTTTCCACCATAAATTACCATATAGTTCCCCATAATAGCAGCTGAGTGGAATGATCTTTGACTAGGCGTGCCATTCTGTTTTTCTGGCTGTATGTATGACCAGATTTTATTGTCGATGTGAAATGCGTGAATCGCGTCCGTGTGTGTTCCGAACCTTGGTTGATCCTGGTGAGTGTATCCTCCAAAGATAAGCAAGGATCTTGATTCTTTGTGATATACCGCTGAGTGTCCGACGAGGCGACGCTCGGAAGATTTTCCTCCATATGGAATGATTTCTACCCAGTCAGATGGCTCTTCGGCATTGATTTTGTAAATATTAGACCAGAAACTACCATCTTCTGTTTTCCCGCCAAAAAGATACAAGTCTTCCTCAACTAGCGTAAGTGTGTGACCTGATAATTTTCTCGGAACTACTGAACTATTTTCAGCACAGAGCCGCCATGTCTCAGAAGTTGCATTGTAATACCATAATTCATTGCTATACCCATTGTCTAATACCCCGCCAAACATGAAGAAACCATATTTATAGGCAACAACAGCATGTTCATATCGCCCGTCTGGCCAGGGATCCGTCTGTGTAAGATTTTCCCATCGGTTTTCTTCAAAACAAAATTTCTTGAGATCTTTGAGAATAAAATTTAACGTAAAGCCTCCAAATATATACAAACAATTGGTATGAGTAAGGAAAGCTCCAGCATGCGCCGAGCGGGATTCAAACCCCGACCCCGCCGGAGCTAGAGTGTACCAATATTCATTCCCGTTGGCATTGTTTAAGGAAATATTGCACAAATACCCTGAATAGCCTGGGTCACAGCGGCAGCCGTGTACCCCATCGCCTGCCATATCACAGAATCCATGAGCACCACAATCGTCCGGACAAATCTCCATCTCACATCCCCTACCCCTGAACTGGGTGTCGCACACACATGTATGATCTACACAGTGTCCGTTACCAGAGCAGTTGAGTGGACAATCCTGTATGGTGTATCTGACCTTGAATCCTTCACGATTGTAGTTCCTGTCACTGAATAGGTAGATAAGCATCTGAAAGACATAGATCAGGTTCATAAGCATGTGAAGTATTCAGGGCAAACAGATTAATAAGCATTTAAATGACACAGAGCATTTAAAAATGTCATTGTATAAGAATCTTACATTTATTACCTCATGAGTGTTTGGAAAGTCTCTCGTTCAAAGTCACTATTTGTTAATACATGACTATGCCAAATGATGCTTACCTAAGACCAGAGTGAATAATTTGTGCACTTGTCAGTGTTATTCAGTACATGTACATAAAGCAAAAACTCCTGATAGAATTTTCTTTTTTAACATGTTTAGTTGCTGATCCAACTTCATCTTTTTTATTTTAATTAGTTTTGCATCCCCTTCAAGATTATTTCAGCTCAAAGGAGACAGGCCAGTAGGTGGGGCGAAAACAGGAGAACCCCAAGAGAAAACACCTGGCACAACCACAAGCAGAACTTGGCTTGTCTCACGTGCCCCGTGTGGGGCTCAAACCGACACCAGACACAGCGAATGATTAAGAGCCGTAATGAAATATAAGCGCTTATAGCCACTTGGCTATGGGGACTGTCATGTTTCTACCTTGCTGCCAGTTGACAGTAATGGCTCTGGCATATTGTATCCGCTAAGACTGGCCAGCTTGGGACTTTGGTACGAGTCACCATCAAAGATGAAGAGAAAGTCGTAGGAGCACTCTGTGTTGAGGAAGTCAAACTCAAGGTACACCACCTTCCTGTCATCTCCAGCTGAAAAATAGGTAAAAAATTGTTGAAAGAAAGGTTAACAATAATGGAGAGTAGGTCAAACAGCAATGTTAAATAAGTCAAACATTGATGGAAAATCTGTGATGAAAAACAGTAAAAAAATATTGAAAATAGGCCAAACAGTGATGAAAAATAAGTCTCACAAATAACAGGTAAGTGTTGAAGGGTCAGTGTTGAAAAATCAGTAAGCCAGTTACAAAGAATAGGTTGAAAGAATAAAATGTAGGTCGATGAAAAATAGGTCAGTGATGAAAAATAGGTTGGTGATGGAAAAAAGGTCAGTGATGAAAAAGGTCATTGATGGAAAATAGGTCAGCGATGAAAAATAGGTCAGTGATGGAAAATATGTCAGTGATAGAAAATAGGTAAAATTTCAGCAGTTAAGATGCTAATTGTCTAAACAAACAATAATTCAATTTCAAATCCCCTAGACCAAAAAAAAAAAGCTGTGTTTCCGTTAACCCGACCGACCCTGATCTTTTGTGCCGACCCTGGAGTTTTTATCGCCATTTTGAAAGAAAATAAAAAGATTTTCATCCTTACTGACCCTTGAAATTTCCAGGTAAATGGAAATATGACTTAGGTAAAGTAAGTCAAAACTGCAAAAATAATGAATGAATGAATTTTTATAATCACTTTATTTAACTTTCTTTATATTTTAAACTTCAATGTCTGTCATTTTCCAGTATTTGAGATAAATTAATTTGCTTATTATCAATTTTTACTGGTTTTCAACAAATAAAAATTAGAGAAAAAAAATAAAAAGATTTGCCTACTAACCGACCCTGATTTTTTTGTTAGCAGAAACACAGCTAATTTTTTTTTACGCCCTATGAGTCCAGTAACTTGGCAATAGGTTAATCCATCAGGAAAACATGTCCGTGAAATATATACCCCCTTAAACCCCACTTTTTTATATAGTAAAACTGGGGTTTGCAGGGGTATACCTATTTTTCTTATTTTTGCTCCAAAACATAGATTGTGGGTACTCGTTAAAACCGCCTCAGCGAGGCAGTTCTAACGTGTACCCACAATCTGTGTTTTGAGCAAAAATAAGAAAAATATCAAAGAAAATTTCCAGAGAAAATTTCTTTTTTTCAGAACCAAATTTATTTTTGGTGTCTTGCAGTCAAACCTAAGTACATGTAGTCTAGGCAGAAGACAATTTACCAAGTTTACAAGCATTTTTTTCTTTGTTTTCAGACAGCAGCTCAATTGAGATTATATCTTTAAGAAAATCAATGCAAACACTTGGCAAGTTGAAACAAGTTTTCGAGCGGCTCAGAAATACAGTAAGGTTAATGTTAACAACTCGAAATTTCAAAAAGTACATGTACAATGCTCAAAAGTGGCCGGCAAAATAGCCATGATATCATCTATGACATGTCTTCGATCCTTTAGAGTTGGTGTAATCAACACTAGCATTAATTTCAATTTTGACCATCAATTTTTACATTTTAGGGTCTTTACAGTATCATTTCATATGAGCCGCATCATGAGAAAACCGTTTTTTGCCTATGCGAAAACAAAGGCGCAGATCAGCTTCGAAGTAAACTGCTAAGCTGATCAGCGCCTTTATTTTCGCTACACGGATAGTACAATTTCTCTTCTTCTTAAATCCAAAATTTCAAGCTTCTAGCCTGCTTCTGTGACTGCACAGGCCGGTTTGTGTCAGACCTGGTCGGAAACCCCGAAGACCAGTTTTCTCGCGTCGCGGCTCAAATACAAATTTGAACCACTGCCCTAGAAAATAAACAATCTGCACAGACATTAACAAAGACGCAGATCAGCTGTGCAGCAACAGCAGAGTTGATCAGCGCCTTTGTTTTTGCTCCATAGTTTGATGCCTCTTCTTACTAAAATCCAGAATTTCAAACGTCTAGCCTGATTCTGTGACTGTCATACATGTACCCGTCGTGCCAGACCTTTTCTCACGAGATGGCTCAATTTATCTTTGAAGCTGAAGACATTTTGTCTGATGAATAATTATGAGAGATTAAATCCTGCAAATTTTCTGTAAAAACCTGACTTGTTGTGGAAAAAAAATCAATATCTTACAATTATTGCTACAAAATACAGAATTGTACAGACAAGCATATAAGCTGCATCGCAAGAAAACCAGACTCAGAGGTTTCTCATACAAATCAGGACGTTCAGTCTTACATGGCTTGAAATACATGTGAGCCTGTGCATGAGAAAACCAACAATTTGCATAGGCGAAAACAAAGACGCAGATCAGCTTCGCGGTGACCGCGAAGCTGATCAGCGGCTTTGTTTTCGCTACAAGGATAGTACACTTCCTCTTCTTCTTAAATCCGAAATTTCAAGCTTCTAGCTTTATTGTGTGAATGTGCAGCCTGGTTTGTGTCAGACCTGGTCGGAACCCCAAATTGTTGGTTTTCTCATGCACAGGCTCATGTATTACTTTTTAAGATGTGGAGGGAGTAGACTTTGTAATAATGCAGTAGATACAAAGGTGGTACCCAGCAGGCACATGACGTCATTATGACATCAGATCGACGTCGATGCGACGTCATGACGTCGCATCGACGTTGATATGACGTCATTATGACGTCATGTGCCTGCTGGGTAACCAACTCTGAAGCAGTTACAGCTGTAACTGTCGTTTATGCAAAAATCAGGTTTTCTCATGATGTGGCTCATGATGTGACAAAGTTTAGTAAACAACATTAAATTTTTCTAGGTGCCATTAGGATTAAACTGTGTCCTGGGAAACCCTTTGTTGTTTTTTTAGAAACTGTATGCACAGAATACAACCGGGACATAGACCAACCTGAGCACTAATAATGCGAATTGAAAAGGTGGTAACATCAAAGCTGATATTACACACCCAGTAAGAATTTATATGAGCCTGTGCATGAGAAAACCAACAATTTGGGTTTCCGACCAGGTCCAACACAAACCAGGTTGTACAGTCACAGAAGAAAGCTTAAGTATTGAAATTTTGGGTATAGACAGAGGAGGAATTGTACTATCCATGTAGCGAAAACAAAGGCGCTGATCTGTGCCTTTGTTTTCGCCTATGCAGATTGTAGGTTTTCCCATGGGGCAGCTCAAATGTATATTTGGTTTTAAAACCTACTTTTACCGTCCATTGTTTACTGTCAGCCTTCCCCACCAAGTCTTTGACTCTCTGAATTGTCAATGGGTGTACATGTATGATCCGATATAAAAATGATAGGAAACTGTTTACAAATTTGCAGTGATTTAAAAGTACAAAAACAATGTTCAAAGGATTCTTGTGTTGTATCCAATGAAGCATTAAGAATTCCTGAGAAAGGCTAATGATACATCAATAATTTACTATGAGATCTATACAGTCTATACTCTTAATCAAATTACATGCTATTC
Source organism: Rugalucina vietnamica (assembly GCA_964017185.1). Lineage (NCBI taxonomy): Eukaryota > Metazoa > Mollusca > Bivalvia > Lucinida > Lucinidae > Rugalucina > Rugalucina vietnamica. Next base: position 66,956,393 of record OZ024870.1, read on the forward strand.
ATCAGGAAAACATGTCCATGAAAAATATACCCCCTCATACCCCACATTTAAATAGCAAAACTGGTGTTTACAGCAGGAAAACATGTCCATGAAAAATATACCCCCTCATACCCCACATTTAAATAGCAAAACTGGTGTTTACAGGGGTATACATATTTTTCTTATTTTTGGGAACCGCATCAGCGAAGCATATCTTACGTGTATCCACAATCAATGTTTTGAGCCAAAGTATTAAAAATACCAATTTTTTTCCAACAAAATTTTCAGTTTTGAAAGCTGAAAAAAATTCTCTGTATACTGCATAGGCAAGCTTTCATAATGTATGGTCTTTGACATACAAGAACATTTTGGATTGATGTGACGCAAAAACTGATTCAAGCTTTCCGAAAGTTTAGACAGTAATGACTTTTATTGAATGTCCCAAGGTGCTTCTGCTGTGACTGATCTAAAGTTATGTTGCACAATAACGACAAAACCAAAAGTTGTTTATATTGACAACATCTGTTTTTATTCAGTTTATACATGTAGCAAACACTTACATATAGGAAACTATACTTTGCTCCATGAACATTAGTAGTATAAGAAATCGTAAATATTTGGGAAGGTACAAAAAGCAAGAGTTATCAGGGTGGAATATATTTACATGTACCGGTATCCAAATATACATGTACTGTTTAAAATTTTGCTTAAACAACATGTTTTAAAAATAGACCCCTCGATTTGAGGCTTTTAGGGACTTTTTTTCATCTTATCAGTAGAGATCCTTCTCAGCAAGTGCCTTCGCCCAAGTTAGAAAATTAAATAAACAATAATTTAAGCAAAGGTGATAGTACTGTTAGAATAAAAAGGATAAAAAGGTTGATACACGTAGTCAAGGTGATAAGAGATAATATTAACCGGGTCATGAGGATATCAGATTTTTGCCTATGCGAAAACAAAGACACAGATCTAACTGCACAGCTGAACTGAGTCTTTGTTTTCGCTACATAAAATAATATACAATACCAGTATTCTTATTAAATCTGACATTTCAAGCTTCTGACCTTCTTCTGCGACTGTACAGGCTGTTTTTTTTTTTTTTTTTTTTTTTTTTGTTGTTGTTTTAAAAAAACTTAACCAAATCTGAAAAATTTATTTTTCTCTTGATAAAGAGAAATACCTGACCATGGCACCCAACCTAAGGCATACTCGGGCATCACACGAATCACAATATGGCATACTCGGGCATCACACGAATCACAATACGGCATACTCAGGCATCACGAGAATCACAATACGGCATACTCGGGCATCACACGAATCACAATACGGCATACTCGGGCATCACATGAATCACAATACGGCATACTCGGGCATCACACGAATCACAATACGGCATACTCGGGCATCACACGAATCACAATAGGGCATACTCGGGCATCACATGAATCACAATACGGCATACTCGGGCATCACACGAATCACAATACGGCATACTCGGGCATCACACAAATCACAATACGGCATACTCGGGTATCACACAAATCACAATACGGCATACTTGGGCATCACACGAATCACAATACGGCATACGGGCATCACAAGAATCACAATACGGCATACGGGCATCACACAAATCACAATATGGCATACTCGGGCATCACACGAATCACAATACACAAGACAATTTGCCTATGATAGTGATGCCTTGAAAAATTCATTTTTCCCAAGAAATATTCTGGTTTGGAATAGTGACTATAGTCTCCCTTCTTCAGTGGTCTCATCCAAGAGGACCAAGACCATGGAGGCATTTAAGGCTTCTATTTAAATTATAGGCCCAAAGGTATGCCTGATCTTTATCCTGTGAAAAGTTTTAATGGGCCACCCCAAATGTTTTTCACCGTCGCAGGGTTCAAACCAGCCAAGAAATTTAGGGAGAAGTTTTGTCTCTCCCCAAGAAATTTGGGAGAAGTTTTTACTTGATTTCAGGTTTGCCTATATATTCTATATATTTTCACTTCTCCCTCAGCTAAAAATAGGGAGAAGTTTGTTCATTTAGGGGGACTATTTCTCCCTAGTTGCCCTGTAGGCTATTCCCTGTGTTGACTTAATTCTTAATTTAGCCACCCACCCCACACCCTGGCGAAATACAGTACAACCTCATTATAACGCTATCTTTGGGGTCCACAGAAACATACCGTGTTATAAGTGAAACCATGTTATAATGAGGTTATTTACTATAAGAACTATAGACAATTTAGCATTTGGGAGCCATGACATGGCCGTGTTATATTGAAAACCGTGTTATAATGAGGCGTGTTATAATGAGGTTGAACTGTAATGTCATTTAGGCATGTCACCAGTAAACTATTCAGACACCAGAGGTGATAGGAAGAAAATGAATCAGTATCAGAAGATAGGTAGGTGGGCCAATTTTGGTGAGTCGTTTCGGCGTAATTTTTTTTTTCAATCCTATACTATGCTTTATTACAGATAAATATGTTGTGTGAGGCTAGTATTAAAACCATTCAGTCGGTCTTGCAAGGGTACTGGGGTTTATAACAAGTTGGAAAACTTGCATCTTTATTCCATTTTAAAAAGCTGTCCAGTCTGATGCTGAATCACAGATTCAAGTTTAATTTTATTATTTTCTTTACAAATACTCATTTCAAACTTAACAACATACACTGTATATGTTGTCAACATTTTGACAAATGTTATAACTAGAGAATATCTGGAATATGGCCTGTAACAGATATGGACACAGTTAATGCACTCAAGCTTAACAATGGCAATTTGCAACTTACAAGTTCCATCTCAGAGAAGTTTTTAATTTAATTTAACATGTTTAATGCTTTATTTATTTAACGAGGATTCCTAACAGCCCGAAGGCCACTAGTAGGTCTCCTCACACAGAACATACAAAGACAAATACATTTATAATACAAAGACAAGGACAAAATAACAGTTATATATACATATTTACAGTCCAGTGGTAAATATGAGAGTTCAGTAGTAGAGTTATGAATGAAAGACAAAGAGACAGAAGAAAGTTAAGAGGAGGCTATAAGAGTGTATTAAGTTATACATGGCAACAATAAATATCCTGTTCTATAAACAGACTATGTATATCATACATCATGTTTTAATGAAAAGATTCGTCTTGTGCGGCGACTTCGTTGTTTCTATTAAAACGACCACTTTCCTTAATATATCTAAACACTATATCGAACAAAATCTTATTTTCTTCAAGAGTCAGATCAGCTGATTCTTCTAATAATACTTTACAAAGATACTCTCCTAACAGCTCAGTGATAATATCATAATCAACCCCTGGGAACATTAAGTTAGCAATACTCTGAAGCATAGTTTGTCGTTGTTGAGTTGAGAGAAGTTTTTGAAGGCCAAATAAAAAACTATAAAATAGTATCTAATAGAATTTAACCTTCGAATTAATAATTTCTGCGGTAACAAAAGTGAGCTTTTCCATAAAGAAAAAACTTTACATTAATTATTTTTATGGTATTAAAACTTCTATTAACTTTAAGCCGACAAATTAAATCAAATTAAAGCATGCGTTTTCACACTTAATTTGAGTAAATTAACAACCAATCACCATGGATGAGCATTGATGATTAACAACACTAGTTTTCACACCTTGATAATCACACTTATTTATATAATAAGATCACCAACAGACATTACGAAAACGTCCATACAATATACAGATATTTTTCAGATAAGTAATTGTTAGAAAAAAATAAATATTTAACTCAAAACATTGATTGTGAATACTTGTTCGAACCAAATCCCTTTTCAATCATTAAATGCCATGTTTTTTTTTGTGTGTTTTTTTCTGAGATATTTAAGAACCTGTGAGGCTGCAATTGAGATTACAATACTGTTAAGGTATTTTGCATGCATATGTCTTTCCATGAATGGCATGAACATGTCTCTACCCATGCTATTTTTCTCAACTTATTAGTCTAGATATACTTTGGCTGAAACCACTCAGGGCCTAATCGACTCACCTAGAAAATTGGCCGAAACTACCCACCTACCAAGGCCGAAACAACCCAACCCGAAACGACCCAGGCCGAAACGACTCGGGCAGAAACAGCCCAGGGCCGAAACAACCCGGATTCATGTTTTTGTATATCAAATGGGCTGTTTGCAATTGCTGCTAATACGTAAATTCATCAGCAAAATATATATATATATATATATATATTTTTTTTTTTTTTTACTGTGTACCGAGTCAATTTCTGGTAACACGACAACTCACCGACAGACAACTGACCGAATAACAACTGGGTGACAAAAACTCACCGACAGAAAAAAACTTGCAGACAAACCAACTGATCGACAATGACAAGTCACCGACACGACAACTCATCGACAAAAGCCTATTATTTCTCAATGCAAAATTGAATGCAAATGATATAATTTAATGTTCAACTCACATTCTTAACTGTTTTTCTGTACAAATATATTTTTGTTCATTCGTGTTCGGCTTATGAAATGGCGAGCGCGTTTTCTTACATAAAATCTCAAAGAGGGAAAGACAAGTTAATATTTGATGGGTACATCTACAAACAAGATAGCTCAACAAACGCATCTATCAGATCGTATCATCGTATGAAGAACGTACAGCCGGTGAGCACTTTCTTGAATACCTTGAAGGTTTGGCACATAAATTTACTTATATCATTTAACAGTTAATTAATCGTCTGTGACGTAAGCGTGCTTGCTCAATTAGGGGCGTAATTTGGACGTTATTAACTAAAATTTTCCGTTTTCCATATTCCTTTACTAGGAAATGCCCTGTCGGTGAGTGTCGACGAGTGTCTGCGACTTTTTTTTATTTTTTGTCGGTGACATGTCCAGTCTGTCAGCAGTCGTGTCGGTGAGTTGGTTGTCGGTGAATATTTGCTGTCGGCGAGTTGTCATGTCGGCCAGTTGTCTGTCGGTGAGTTGTCATGGATTCCAATTTCTGACGAAAGGTGCCCCAGCTGAGGATCAAACCCGGGACCTCTGAGACCAGAGTCTGACACTCTTCCCCTGCGCCAGTCCACTCCCTTACGTCACTTAATGCATGATGTACAATGTATATGTGATATTTTATTTATGAATAGGCCATTTATAACTATGGCACTTCATAAGCAGGTTAAATTGTTCATCTATCTATCTATCTTCCTGTACATCTTAACCTCCGAAGAGGACTTCAGATGGTGTTCCGGTATACCAAATGCTGAAGGGGGTTAGTTGAAATAAAAGCAAAGGAAAGTGGGTGATAAGAATTTATACAGTGCGAACAAAGGTGTTAGTATAGTTAAAAGGTAAAAACAGATATGCTGGTATTTAAGGAGTTTTGTGAGCTATCTGGCAGACAGCTATACTAAACTGCGCCAGAGTAGGTAGGACAGGAATATGTGGAGGTAGGGCATTCCAGTGTATTATTGTCCGTGGGAAGAATGTGTACTTGTAGTAGTCTCTCAGAGTTGTGATCTGTCGGTATGCATAGGAATGGTTTCTAGATGATGGACGGGTATTTCGGATCAGGTAGTCAGAGGCAGGGATGGCTACAAGGTCATATGTGACCTTATATAGGAGGACCAACCGACTGTCAATACGTCGTTGGTCAAGGGTGCGCCAGTTGAGATCCTGAAGCATTGTGGACACACTTGATGTTTGTCGGTAATCTCGTGTTACCCACCTAGCGGCCCTTCGTTGTACAGATTCAAGTTTACCAATATCTTGATCTGTATGAGGAGACCACACAGTAGAGGCGTATTCTAGCTGTGGGCGCACTAATGTCTTGTAAGCTGTGGACTTCAGGTCTCTGTTGTGGACCCGGATATTGCGTTTGATGAAGCCGAGGGTCTGATTTGCCTTCTTGGTAATGTTATTGATATGGTCTGACCAACTGAGGTCTTCCGAAACAGTGACCCCAAGGTACTTTGCAGAAGATACACTTTCTAGAGCACAGCCATGGAGGTAATATATAGCCTGGGAGGGTGATTTACTTCGGGTCACATGAATGACCTGGCATTTCGAGGGGTTAAAACTCATATCCCAGAGCTTTTCCCATTTTTCTAAACTTTCAAGGTCTTTTTGGAGGATCTCTGAGTCTCCTTGCTTGTCAAGGGCAAGGTACATGGCTGTGTCATCAGCAAATAGCCTGACTCTTGACTTTACCTGATCCGGGAGGTCATTTATATATGCTAGGAACAGTATGGGCCCGAGAACCGAACCCTGCGGGACACCGGAGGATACTGGAATACTGTCATCACTGTGTTCTCAGCATGTTTGTAATGTGGATATCCTCAGCCAAACTTACCATCGATCAACCATTCACATCTAGCATAATCTGGGTGTGTCTGGTCTCCATCGGATATAATTCCCGAACTGTCAGTGAGAACAACCCTTCCCTTACAGCTGACAGTCCAGCCAGGCAATGTGACGATTATGCAACAGAGGAAAAAGAAAGTGCCCGTCCCCATCTCTCCGGCCAATTAGAGGACAGTAAGACGGGCTAATTGCGTCTCGAAATAAGACATTTAGCCCATTTTCAGCTTCAGTCGCTCTTCTCCATATGTGTGGATGGTGGTTAAATAAATGCAGATTGAAAGAAGGTCTTCGTTTAGTCTCGAAATGGGTTTAAATATTGCTCTTGTCAACACAAAAAATCATCTGTTTATCCACCATTGATAATACGGATATTTTTAAATTCTGCATTTTGATTGGTCAAAAATAAATGCATAATGTTTTTGTTTTTCTCGTATAAAATGCTTTAATAAATTATTTGATCATGTGAATGGTGTTTAAAAACTATTTTAGACGGTAATTTAGTTCAATCTAGGGGAACAACTATTTTTTGCTAACAAAATTGTCCACAACACCAACCCAGGTCGTTTCGGCCACTTTACCCAACTTCCGCCGGCGACTTATTTGGTTGCACGTGTTTTGATTTTGGGGCTTTTTTTCCCCGAAAATTTAATTTCTATGGACTTAATTTTTGTGACACCTGCATAATTTTGTAGCTATTTTGTTGATGCTTATTTGGATGTGCTTTTCTAACCGCGTTTTACCTCGGAAGAGGATAATTTATGCATTCTTGTAAAGTGACCAGCTGGCTGTACTTGTGAGCACGTGCTCGGCCTCGTGAGGGACAGGAGTTCTTCTCTGGTCGTGACTTGGATTGCTCGTTATGTTTGGTACTTGTCAGTATGGTCATTTATTAGGGTTTAATTGTTAAAAAGCGTGGTTACGGTCCATCTGTTTGATATCAGCTTAGGCTTTTTATATTTTTCAACTTTGTAAATGTGGGTAGCGGGCCTTGCTTTTGTACACCAGGATTTAGGGTTTGCTGAAAGAGGCTGAGTGAGAGCAGGCTGCAGAGAATAAGTCCATGCCAGGCTTTTTTCGATTAAGCAGTGTACCCCACCGGCAAGTCAAGGCAACTTGTTTGTCATAGGTTTCGGCATATGTCAGCAGACCGCTAGTCCCGGACGCCTAAGGCAGTTTGGGAATATGTCTGTTTCGGTATGTCTGTACACCGAGGAAGCTTGTAGCGGTTCTCCCTCCCGGCACTCGGGCTCTTCTTCCGCATTCAAGTACAGACTCCGACCGCTACACTGGCAAGACATCATTTGTGACCAGCGTTCGGTTCTGAAACTCACACATTAAACCCCTCAGTTTTTTTTTTTTTTTTTTTTTTTTTTTTTTTTTTTTTTTTTTTTTTTTTTTGTTTTGTTTTTGGGGAGGGGGGTTTGACTGTATGATGGTCTCGGGGTGTCTGTGTCCACCGTGTAGCAAATTCTCCTCTTGCCCTGTGGCATGAAGGGGTTGAGTCTATCAAGGCTGGACATCAGATACAACAACAACAGTTCCCGCTTCAAAATACTGCCCACGCCCTCACCCATATTTGCATTATGTTATGCCATTGTGATACTTAATGAGGTTAAGAAACGGTGAATATGGGCGATTATAGATAAAATTTAAAACAGTAATATTTTATCTTAATTCTTGATTTCTATACCAACCAATAGCATACGTCACTACCGGAATAACTATATGGATATTTGGCCTTATGTCTCTTATACGGAATAATGAAGTCAGAATCATCAATAAGAAACACACAAATGCTTTCATAATCATACATAATTGGTTCTCTTCACTCATTGAGCATTTTTACACGTAGTCCCTTATGGATAAATAAACAAATAAATAAATAAATAAATAAATAAATAAATAAATAAATAAATAAATAAATAAATAAACAATAGTCTATATATTTACAGCATTTGCATGTAAATACTGTACGGTTTCCTCTTTTAAAACACATTACACACATCACGTTCAAAACACACTTTTTATTTTATTTCATTACAAGAACAGGAATTCGAAAGAAAGAAAATGTTTCCAAGTTATCATGTAGATCTATTCAAGCTCATTGCCAAAAAGCATTCTTATTACATTATAAAGATAAACGTTCTCATGATTTGAAAAAAAAAAAAAAAAAAAATACAGTACATGTAGGTAGTGTTAAGATGATAATTATTATGGGCCCATCATCATTTCTCCTTGTAGAATCATACATCAGGAAAACACGTCAGTGAAATGTTTACCCCCTTATACCCCACTTTTATATAGCAAACTGCGGTATGCAAGGGTATACCTATTTTTCTTATTTTTGCTCCAAAAATAGGTTGTGGGTACTCGTTAGAACCGCCTCGGTGAGGCGGTTCTATCGTGTACCCACAACCTATGTCTTGAGCAAAACATTACGAAAACTTGTCCATGTAATGAACAGAGATTATTTGAGCTTTTAAAAATTGAAAATTTTCAGCTGAAAATGTTTGCTAGTTTTCTTATTTTTGCTCCAAACATAGATTGTGGGTACACGTTAGAACTGCCTCAGCGAGGCGGTTCTAACGAGTACCCACAATCTATGTTTTGGAGCAAAAATAAGAAAAATAGGTAAACCCCTGCACACCCCAGTTTTGCTATATAAAAGTGGGGTTCAAGGGGGTACACATTATACAGACATGTTTTCGTGATGATAAGAAAAATATCAAAAAAAAATCCACTGAAATTTTCAATTTTTACATATGAAAAAAAAATCGCTGTATTTTGCTTGGGGGTGTTTTCGTAATGTAAGTCATGGGTACACATCAGACAAGATTTTCACCAAATATGGGTATATGGAGGGATATCATAGCGGACACTTATTTATCTTTACTGATTATTCGAATCTTATGATACTGACACCATGCAGGATTTTTTTTACATTTTTATCTTTTTCAATTCATTCTTTCTCTGTCTGTTTTTGTGATTGATGATACACATTTTTCTCTTTAGCCTACGATAGAAACGCCACCTGAAAAGTAAAACAGAGGGTTTAAAATTCATAGATATTTTAGCTAGGCGGATTAAGTCAATTTTCCATAAGAATCGTGCATTTAGTGATACAAGCATGAAATTTGGCATGGAGGCTCAGAATACCAAACTGTTTTGAAAAAAAATCGTTGTCCAGCGAAAATTCAAAATGGCGGACAAAATGGCGGCCATTTTCAAAATGGTCACCCTGAAAGACTACATACCATAGTTTTGCTATCCCAAAATTCACTGCATTGACTGCATTGACTGTCTTTTAAGGTTTTGGTGTCAATGTTTATGTTTAAGAACCCATTGAATCTAAATTTCCACTTTTGTTTCATAATGGCGGACAAAATGGCGGCCATTTTTAAAATGGCCGCCATCCGCCATCAAAGGCTTAAATTATAGTATTTCACCTTACACTTCACTGCATTGACCAATTTTTATGTTTTTTTTTGTGTCTAAATGAACCTATAAAATCTAAATATTTACACAGTTTTTCTTGTAACTATCATTTGTCATGACATATTTGCAAACTGTAAGACGAGATCATCTGCTTTTAATGTGCAAAATGCCTTTTATATGTAGCCGTGTGATGAGAATAATGATTTTAGTTGCATTTGTACTTGTATAAAGTTGATTAGAATATGTCAGGTAATTTGAATGATTATCTCTTTGCATAATGTTTCAGCAGTTAACACAATTAAAAATCATAATGGTGGCTATGTTTTGTCTCTACATGTACTTTTCTTTGAAACAGGCAATCCACCGTTTTGATTGTGAAATGGAAGCGTTTTATAAATAAAATTGTTATTTTTGGCACCTTATCTTGTGTAATGAGAGTGAAATTATTCCTTTTAAAATAAATACACCATAAATGTCCATGCTGTCTAGTGTAATTGACAATGATTGTATTGAATATATGGATTTAATATGGTCACTTGAAATGGTCCATATGTTGTCTGTAAGACAGGTGTAGGTATCAGTGCCATGTTTGTGGTAGTTACACAATGAATGTAGTGGCATCAAGGACACCCTGTGTCCTGGCCCTGGTTTCAACTGTCCTTCATGCTTGGGCATAGCTAGCCCTACTGATGGAACAGACAAAATGGATGTCGAGGTTGGTGATGAAATTGTGGAACAGGTTGCATAGGTTTGCTATTTAGGGATATGGTCTCTGGTGGTGGCTGTGAACTGGCTGCTGTTACACACTGAAAAATCAATTTGGGAAAAGCCCCACTAACTGCTTCCCCTTCTCGCGAGCCACAACCTGTCACTTTTGACCCGGGTGTATTCAACCTGTGCGAGAAGTGTCATGTTTCATGCTGCAGAGACTTGGGCCATGACTATGACTACTCTGAACCATCTCCGGTGTTAATTGGCAGGGCAATGATCTGTTTGATTTGTAATGTAAAGCTTTAGACTCCCCTCTCTCAAAACTTGGATGCTGTACTTCGCACCATACCAGCGGGATAAGATGGTTTGGGCATGTGAAGCGTAGCGATGAAAGGATTGCTAAAGTATGCAAACTGCACAGCAGGCCAAAAAAACTTTGAACGAAGTATTGCAAGATGGCAGAAAGAAACTTGGAATGGATTTAGCTACCCTCAAAACCGGTCTGAACGGAAAGGGTGTTCGCGAGGAAGACTTGTCAGAGTCCAACCCTCGGTAGAGGAAAATGGACTTTTACCTGGATATGATGATGTTATAATGATGAAATAAGATTTTTGTTTTCAGGCCCGCACTTGAATTGACAGGTTGTGTGATTGCGGGAGAGCCAATCCAAAGGTACGGGGTCTATAGTTCTCCAGTATGTATGAAACTTAAATTGTCAGGCTATGTATAGAATTATTATGTTTGTTTGAATGTAGTTGAATAGCGTACTCGAATGTACACACTCTGCTATCACAGATGGTAAAAGGATAAGCCCTTAGCCTTTAATCAGCTGATTTCTACTTATACCGGAAGTGTTCACAAAGTTAGACAAAATTTATGAAGATTTAAGATCTCCATGAAGAGAAGAAACAAACTATTAACCACCCATTGGGGATGTGAGAAATACATCGGATACTTGTACATCCAGGTAAAACGAACCGGCAAGCGACTGACAAACCACCTGATTGCTTGTTGGCCGCTTAAAAGGTCTGAGACTGCCCAGGGAATGTGGTTTATAATTAGTCACACCATGCATACATATAAGATGAAGTTGCTTACAAAGGTTGCATTTTGTCCCGACAAGACTGTTAACATAGCTATTGACAGGGAAATATGGCAACAAAACGAACAAACAAACAAACGAACGCTGCGTTTTCTGTAGCGTCATACAATCATTTTCCTACTGTTTCCAGAAACAATGCTAAGTACCACGAAAGTTGATCTGCTGAATGATGCTCAGTAATTCTGAAATCGAGCTAGGTGACTTCCATGCCAATTTGTTAAGGCCGCTGCTTTTAGTTTCAATCACCTTGCCACTGTGACCAGTTTGGGTTAGAAAAATAGGCACATGTGAGACAAGCCAAATTCTGCTTGTGGATGTGTCAGGTGGTGTTACTCGAAGGTACTCTCGTTTATGCCCTACCTACTGACTGGCTCGTCTCAAAAGAATTAAAATAATCTTAAAGGGGATTTAAACGTACATGTATATAAAACTTTTCAGGCCATTAAATGTGCTGCTATTCTGGAGGATACTTCAGAAGAAAGCAAATCCAAAGTACATTGAGCATGTGTTCAACCTTGCAAAGTTTTTGAGTGTGATGAGGATGCAGGTTCTGTACCAGACAATATAGTAGGCTAAGGCTGGTGTAGATAATGTTCCTCAAGGCTTTTGAGTATCATTTGTGATGTCTGACTGGAGTTTGCTCTACAATAATGGAAGAATTCATCGTTCAGCAATCATGTCTTTCGAAGGCATGACCTTGCCATCAGATCCAGTGAGACAGTATACTTTCATGCTGTCGGGCTCGAAATGTTAAGGTCATATGATGACATACTTCCAACTCCGGTTCAGCATACTAAAGGGGTGCATTTGGGGATCAATAATACACCAAATGTAAATTGAATCTCCAAGTAAATGGTGTTTTAATAGCTTTTATTTTTCACTTCGCATATACTATGGACAACACTAACTCCTACAATGGCAACTGTAAGCGAAAACTAACAAAGTATGGCTGTCTGCAGGCGAATGTCAATGTTACTAATTAACAATTTAATGCACTGAATTGTACAGTTGCAAATAAAGGTTCACTAACAGTATTCATCACAAAATGATCAAGCAATTATAATATATAGAATAATATATAGAAAAAGGGTTGCATAAAAAAAATTGTCTTACATTTGGCAAATATGTCATGAAACATTATAAACAAAAGAAAACGATGTGCATATTTAGATTCTATAGGTTCAATAACATATATTTAGACACAAAAAGCATAAAAATCGGTCAATGCCGTGATGTTTAAGATAACGAACTAATTCAAGTCAGTAATGGCGGCCATTTTGAAAAGACCGCCATTTTGTCCGCCATTATGAAAAAAAAAGTAAAAATTGAGGTTTAATGAGTTCTTAAACATGGACATTGACACAAAAAAACCTGAAAAACAGTCAGTGCAGTGAAGTTTGGGATAGCAAACCATGGTATGTAGTCTTTCAGGGCGGCGCCGCCATTTTGTCCGCCATTTTGAATTTTCGCTGGACAACGATATTTTTCAAAACAGTTGGGTATTCTGAGCCTCCATGCCAAATTTCATGCTTGTATCACCAAATGCACGATTTTTCACTAATCTGCCTAGCTATTTCTTACAGCTATTCAAGTAAACTTCGATTCGGTAAAAACGTTCCTGCGTGCCACTCACTGTATATTAGCACTGGTTGATACCTTGGATTAATATGTTTGGTACTAAAAACAACGCTGACTGGGACGGTAAACCACCAAACAAAGAATATAATACTTTTAAAAATGTGTCCTGGAAATATTTTGTTGAACAATCGTAGATACCGTAAAATCGTAGATATTTCAATTAAAAACAAGGGGATACTACGACAGCATCCGACAAAGGGAGTTCAAAATGTGCATTTGAATTTGAAAATAAAAAAGAGGTTTTGCGTCATACGTTTTGCTTAAAAGTTCAATCATGGTCAAATCTTAATTATATGTTAAAGCATCTAGGGGTCATTGACTACCAGTTACATTATACCTGATGGACAGTTCGTTAAACCACACTTCTCTTCTTCAAACCCAAGACCGAGACAACTCGTCCCACCTAGACTAGGAACGGGATTGTTACAGAATCGGACACGAACCCGCCTCCCATCACACGTTGCGTCGCACCCTTGCCACGGACCCCACGCTGACCAACCCCCATCGATAGTCTGAGGTGAGTTGGGTGTCGCCGTGGCTTTAGTGACAGGCTTGGTGGGCGCGGAAGCTATGGTGGGGGTAGAGGTGCCGACAGAAACTGAAACTAAATTGATTTATATTATCCTGAAGAAAATCCTATAGGGATTTATTAAATAACTTGATTTATGTCAACTAAAAATCTAGTTTTAATGTGCATACTATAGCCGCATTCTACCATCATGTCATGACAGGAGCAAGAACTCGAACATGTATTTGATAAAACTGTCAAAATAGTACTAATATAAGGAATCTGACGGTATTTGAGCCGCTTCGTGGGAAAACCGACAATGTGGTTTCCGAACAGGTCCCACACAAACCGGCCTGTAAAAGCACAGAAAAGGGCTAGAAGCTTGAAATTTCGGATTTAAGTAGAAGAGGAATTGTACTATCCGAGTAGCGAAAACAAAGGCGGTGATCAGCTTCGCGGTTACCGCGAAGCTGATCTGCGTCTTTGTTTTCGCCTATGCAGATTGTTGGTTTTCCCATGAGGCTGCTCATTTATTTTTAGCCTGACTGCGAATATGAGAATTAAACTTTCGATATCTGACTTTGGAGCAAAGCTGTTACACGACGGAAGTAGTTAATATCCCCTTATGGGACACTTTTTCCTTTGAACTTGACCTTGACTTTCGGTAATTTGCACTGAGATTGGACAGTATTTTACAAATAAAACATACATAATAACATTTTAAGTCTAAACTAGTATACTGAATCGCATTTTAGGGACAAGAAACGCAAGTACTTATTCACGAGTACTTATTACCTGAGCAGAAATCGTTACACAGGGAGGTCTCACAACATTCCCAGCATTTGGAAGGTCCTGCCAAATTCTTCGCAGCTGCACAGAGCTGAAAACGGGATAAAGAACAATGTGTAGTAAATTGGAAAGCACGGATTAACTCAATATCTGATCCATGTTAATGCTATTTTAAATGCTAAAACAACATTTAGACCGACATACATAACAAAGGTGTCATTGCGAATATAGACGACACAATGAAAATGATCAAAGTGACATAATTATGTCATCCATCTAACACTGATAACTTCAATCGGCCACTTTCAAACCTTACCTGCCTGTCAATGCATTTGGAAGAGTATCCTGCCGTATCGTGAAATATCGTGCACACCTGAATAGAAAAAAAGGAGAGACATTACGAAAATTTGCCCATGCAATATACAGAGATTTTTCAAGTTTTAAAAATCGAAAATTTTCAGCTGAATTTTTTTTTTTTTATATTTTTCTTATTTTTGCTCAAAACATAGATTGTGGGTACACGTTAGAACCGCCTCGCCGAGGCGGTTCTAACGAGTACCCACAATCTATGTTTTGGAGCAAAAATAAGAAAAATAGGTATACCCCTGCATACCCCAGTTTTACTATATAAAAGTGGGGTTTGAGGGGGTATACTCTACACGAACATGTTTTCCTGATGATGAGTAGCAAATGACGGAAGGAATGTCCACTGGATTTGAGATCTAAGCACAACGGCTATCTCAAAACCTCATTCCTCGTCCAAGTGTCTAAACGGACAATACTTCAGAGTGAGGCCACGTTTCCAGACAATGTACCGTAATACAGTAGTGGTGGTAGTAGAGTAGTAGCGGTAGAAAAAAAGCAAAACCGAGTTCCTTAAAGATCAGTGAAAATATTAATGGTCGGAGAGTAGTAATAGAAACTTATTACCTGAGCAGAAATCGTTACACAGGGAGGTCTCACAACATTCCCAGCATTTGGAATACACGAAGCCCAGTCAGAATTTCGAAAATATCACTCATGTCAAACTGCACTGATTAAAGCCAGATGTACGTAATTGACCTCACGGTAGAATTTTTTTATTTTTTGCATGTGAGTGTATTTTGATGTCCTACATACGAAAATGAAAAGAAATCGATACCGTTCCGATATCGGCCTTCAAAATCGTCAAATTTGAGAGCGAAAATACATTGACGTCAACGTAAAATGCGATTTTTAGACACCATTTTTGTTAATCTTGATATATTTCAAAAAATCCACGGTAGGATTTTTAAAAAAAACTGATATGTACTTAAGAAATTCCTGAACTACATATAGATAACGAGAAAGTCCTTAGTTACCGGATTCGTTTTCCTGCTATAGGCGTGCGAAGAGAGGTAGTCGTTGTACATTTTACGCGCGACGTCGATTTTGCGCCAAAATTTCCGACACTGTTTAGTATTCAATATTGCTAACTGTCGCGTAAATGTTGTTTTCTTCGGGATAACATGTCCGCAATCTATATTTTGAGCAAAAATAATAAATAATATCAAACTTTTTACATTTCTGAAGTCCTCTGCATAATTCTATAGATATAGTTTCGTATTCCGAACGTAAACTGACGCTAGAAATGACATTTCGAGCGAAAACTGACGTTACGAATGCGGCGTAAAAATGACGTTTCGACCCTTAGATACGCACGTTCCTTTGAGCGCCTTCAATTACGTACATCTGTCTTTAAACTAATAAATGAATGGCTTAGTCAGATTGGCCAGGGTAATGTTATAGGAGCAATATTATACGACCTCAAAAAAGCTTTTGATGTAGTAGATCATGAAATATTTCTACAAAAACTTGCGCTATATGGCATCAGAGACAAATCGCTGAGTTGGTTTGAATCGTACCTCTTTAAGCGATCTCAATGTATCATAGATGGACAGAATGTGTCAAGCAAACAAACAGTTAAAAGTGGTGTACCCCAGGGCTCTGTACTTGGACCGGATATGTTCCTTTTATATATAAATGACCTGCCTCTGCACCTGACAACTGACGGATCTATATGCCGATGATACTATCGAACATACCGCTGGTGAGAACCTAGAGATTGTCGGACCCAAGTTGCAAACAAGTTCCAATGACTTCAACTCTTGGTGTATGGGAGTCCATTATGGCAAGACTCATGTGTTCATAGCGGGCACTAAACACATGACTAATGCTAATGGAGACCTCTCCATCTCTTGGTGTTTCGATAATAATATGAGAGTCCATTATGGCAAGACTCATGTGTTCATAGCGGGCACTAAACACATGACTAATGCTAATGGAGACCAACGGACAAAATATTGATTTGGTCGACACACAAAAACACCTTGGAATAACAATCGATAAGAACCTGACATGGGAAAAACATATTGATTTAGTTTGTCAAAACGTTTCTCTAAAAATTAAATTACGCTAATGAAGCTTCTTTCAAAATACGTCAACCAAAATAGTTTAAAGCAATACTATAACTCATACATTCTACCAGCGTTTGATTTTGGCTGTGTTGTCTGGGGTTATACCACTAAAAACAACTTTGACAGATTAGTGAGACTGCAGAAGCGGGCCGCTAGGTTAATTCTAAAAGCAGATTTCTTAACACCTTCCGAAGAACTCTTTAGAGAACTTAAATGGCTAGCTTTCCCAAAACGTGTCCAGTATCATACTTACCTGATGGTTACAAAAGAATAAATTGATTGGCCCCTGGGTATATTTCGTCAATGCTCACTTACGTCTCTGAGCACCACGAGAGGCGCACCAGGTCTGCAACCTCCGATGCATTGCATATTCCAAGATCGCACTCGTCTTACTATGATAAGGCGTTTTCGGACCAAGGTCCAAAATTATGGAATAATTTACCATCAGACATCAGAAATAGCTCAACGGTCAATCGATTTAAAAGGGCTCTTAAGCAGTATTTGCTCAATTGAGATTTGTCTGACAATACCTAGTCGTACGGCACCTTCTGCAGTGAAACTGGTCTGACATATCGATGTTCGCGTGAACATCTTAAGGGACCTTGATTTCCTTCTCATAACCCTAAGTCTGAACATCGCTCGAGGTCAAAATAAATTAAATTTCAAATCAACTGCAAACAGTCCATGTAGCTCCCCACTCTGGGAGAGCACTCATGCTGTCTGGACATTGGTTTCCGCCACATGGGTGCTCTCTCATACTGGGGTTCTCAGAAAATCATTTCTGGTTCCGACTCTGGGCCTGGAAGTCATATAACTATGTGTGTGAACATTGTGTGTGAAGAGATTCAACATATCGGAGGACAGTCTAAGTGATCAAGAAGTTGACAGAATAACTTATCTTTCTAGATGTGTACAAACGAGAACCTGATGTTGTGATAGCGTTTTGTGACCCCCAGCTATGGTCATAGTCATGCGGAAACCGATATGCTAAGTCAACAAAAATAAAAGAATGGTACGCCGAAATGATAAATCAAGCCACTGGATGGCGTCAAGCCAACTTTCAACCCAATGCAATGGAGCGGGGTTATGTAGCTCGCATGCACTCTGTCTGGCACATAGTATCTTCAAATTGTACATACCATTGTAAATATTAGACTGTATATTCATTTTGTCAAACATTTAAATATTTGTTAGTTGAGGACCATATGTTAGACTGGCATATCTGCCAAATATGTTATCCTCTTTAAATAAAGTTATTATTATTATTATTATAATAATTATTATTATTATTATTATTATTATTATTATTATTAAGCTCGTCACAATGGCGTCTGAGATAATATTTCTAAAATAAAATTTAATATATAAATGTCTTACAAAGAGAAAAAGCGCTATGTGACATAGTAATTTCTATTGCTGTTGTCGAACCTACCTCGCTACTACGACATTGGACAATATTTTTGCACTGGTCTGGGCTGCTCTGAGCATTGCAGTCATAACACAAAGGACCTGAAATACACTGAGACTCATGATAAAAGAAAAAGATTTTGGCTTGTACACGTTTTTGCTTGAAATTTCGGATTTTCGAACTTAAAACCGAAGTACACGGTCCTTTCAATGGCATCAGTGTGACGATTGCACCACAGTTAAAATGCCTAGGACGCCTGGTTCCATTAATTAAACTTTCGCCACTTATTTGTATTTAAAGTTCTTATAATTTTCTCATTCAAGTAATTTACAGGACTAGCCACCTAACCTGAGTTTTGTGTCGAATCTTTTGTCGTCAGAGTCATGTCTGTGCTTTGTGTCGAGGTTTTTGTCGGCATAATGGTAGTTGTAGCTGCCTTTGTGGTCGGATGAGTCGACATAGTCACTGATGTAGTCGACACTGTAGTAGACATAGTCGACATGGTACTAGGGTTAGTCGACATAGTTGTTGGCTGTGTCGAAACTGTCGTTGGCACTGGAAGATATATTATATTCTGAAGTCAACTACACCACAAAACACACAGTCGGTAAACCATGTACCGTCTACAGATATTGCGATGGGATGTAGCTACGTGCGTTACGACAATTTTCGATTAATGCTTTTACTGCTTGACGAGTTGGTGAGTTGTCGCAATCAACTGGAATCAAAAAAGTAAAAGAAACAAATCATTATTTGAGTTAGACACGCATGTAACAACTTCTTTAAACGGCTAATGCTTCCAATGCCAGAAGTAAACTTTCATCTGAACAAAAAGTAACAAGAAATCAACAACAATAATAGTAAGTTAATAACACAAGAAAAATGTCACCGAACAGTCATAAGACCATCGGCTAGTTTGTTTACGGGCTATAGGCTACCTGTTGTGATGTTAAACTTTATGAAGTGTGTGTCAGGGCTGACGGTACAGTAATGTGGCTGTAGAGGGGATGGTGTCCGACAGCACGTGTAGCACGTGGTACCAGCGGGTGGCTCCCCGCGGCTGTTGTCTATACATCCCAGCTCTGTGACTGTCTGGTACCAGTTGGCGACACAGTTTCTCTCATCACTGCATCTGATTTTGAAAAATAAGGTGTGCAACAACAATTACCGAATGCATACAGCCTGATATAGGTATTTAATGATCATAAAATGAAAATATTTAAAAATGAAACCGCCTTCAGTTTATTTAGATGAACCAAATTGTTTCACGTATTCACCAAAACCAGCTACATAAATCGCATAATCCGTATATGCCCTGCCACTTTCGGGTTGTAAGAAACATGCGGGACTTTTATGGACATACAGGTATCGGCCAGACTGAGGTCGAGTACCCAAACATCAATTTACCAGTCTAGTTTCGCCAGAAATCGAGTTATCAGAAGTTGCGTTAGCGGATGTAAAGTTACCAGAATACGATTTGTCAAGAGTTAGTCTAATAAAATTCTAAATTGTGAACCTTCGTGTTGTTGTCCAGTTTGTGCCAGTGAAGCTCTTGACCGTCTCACAATAATCACAACGTGTAAAACTTTTCTCACAGATATTCGTAACTGAACAGTGTAGACTTGGATCAGGACTGTTGTCATCACATATACAGCATTCTACAAAAACAGAAACAGTAAAAGATTTTATGCCACAATGTACTGTATGAAAGAGAAAAGTTAAATGCGTTTTCGGCTTGCCACAATATAATAAGATAAACTGGCATTAGCCGTGAATTGCAATAATGGAATGCGCGGATGACCAGGAACAGTTACAATCAAATTACATAGACTGACTGAACACATCAAGCGGGAAACAGGGTTACTGCATGACTTTATCACGGATATAAACATACAAGGAAAACTGGGATGATTTTACGAGAGTGGCTTCACCGGTAACAAATTTTAAAAATCTAAGGCGATCCGTTGAGCTGTGAACTTCGATTTTCTTGTCCTGTAATGTATATACAACCATGCAAATACCAGCTTAGCAATTCACAAGTTTCAGACATCTCAAAATCAGTTGTCAAAACAAGAAATTGACAGTCCACAACAGCCATCCAGGTGCAATCCAAATATAGAAAAAGTTGTTCATTTCTTTAAAATAGCCAAAAGCTGTCAAACAATGACCTTGGTCTGTTTCATTATTTTCAAACAACCAATAAAATTTTTGAAAAGAGAAATCAACATCTGTCAATTCCATCTTACTGTGACCAATCAGAGATATATAAGGTAATGATGTACATTCCCAGGTTGATGCAAATATTGGACAGGAAATGTCAATTTCACCTTTTTGACAACTAGTTAAGAGATGCTTGAAACACCTGGATTGCTAAGCTGCTATTTGCCTGGTTGTAAAACTGGATGTGTACAGGGGTTAAAACTTGCGTTCTGTTGTTTTAATTGCTCCAAAACAAATGTGGGTACTCGTTGGAACCAGCGCAGCCGTTTTTGTTATATGCATTTGGCATAAAGTCATATTTTCATAACAGGATACGGCTGTTTTGTCTTACCTGTGGGATAAAAGGATTTTGTTTTTCTTTGGTTGAAGAAATCTAAAATGAAAAAAGGAAATGAGCCAAGGAAGAGAATAATCATAGGCCTATGGGGAAACTTGTCTGAAGGCGGACGCGTTTTCTTGCGTGCTTGTATCTAAATCTGGGGCCAGTTGTTCAAAACTTCGTTAGCTTAACGTCATCGTTAAGACCTCAACTTGTTTTAAGTAAATGCCTACTATATAAGCAAATACACTGTTACTTTTTGTTGATAAAATGTGAGAATCCTTTGCAGTGCAAAGGATTCTCACATTTTTTCAACAAAAAAATAACAGTGTATTTTTAATATTGCCATTTGAAATTTTAGCAAATCGTTAACTAACAACATCGTTAATTTTGAACAACTGGGCCCAGAATGTGACGAAGAAATAACTTATTGTTTTGTATTTAACGCCGAAAAACATGGTTTAAATATATTACTCAAAAGAAATTTTGCATCACTTTTTTCATATTTTGAAGTGGCATTTTCAATCAAGTGCATTTGAAAATTGTAAAACTTAACATTGGTTTAAGGATGTTCGCTGCTAACATTTGACATTTCGGAATTTCCGGTTTTTCTTTTCTTGAATATCTCGTAAACGGTTGCAGATATTTTCCTTATATTTTATATTTGGATACATATTGATGATATGCATTGAATGAGTCATGAAAATTGTCAATCTAAGAAACTTCATTTTTTCATCCCATTTTCTGCAACTTTTCAGAAAATTTTAGTTGTCAGTAAAATTTAGGGGGTAGGGTAGATTAAACTTGAATATTACACATCTTAAAATTAATTGCACTAGTTCAATGTTTATTTTAGCAGCAGTATATGTGTACATGGTCTTCTAAGTCAGTCTATGTGTACATGGTCTTCTAAGTCAGTCTTTTTGGAGTGGGAATCTTTTTCTGATTGCGCCTTTTCCTGATCTTTGCCTACTTGTACCTTTTTGTGTGTTTGAATACTTTTTCATTGGCAGCGAACATCCTTAAAACATGACTTACCCTTTTCGATCGAAGCAACAACGATGACACAAAAAGCTAAAATAAATAAGAAAGCTAAAAAGTTAATCATAGAAATCGACGTATTTAACAAATATTTAATTGAATAATTTCGTCGGAATGGCAAGACAAGCAAAAATGCTGGCCCTTGAAATTCAGCTGAGCAAAGCACAATACAAACGGGAAATGAATGTAGCAATAATAGCCAACCTACCAAATGTGAGTCCAAGACACTGCATCACTTTAATACTCCAAAATGACTCCAAAAAGCTCGGACCAGCATAAGAAAATCAGCTGCGCTCGGAAAAAAATGTTGCCGTGTCAAAAGCGATGAACACGGTAAAATTTTACGAGTTATTTCGCCAGTCAGGACAAGGAAATGCAGAACTTTTGATTGAAGTGAATACCGATATGTTGCAAATGTGTTCATGCTTTTGCAGAGGACACAAGCCACGTACGTTTTCTGTGTGCTTTTCGACGAAGGCATCATTTTTAAAATATGTCTGTTGGTCAAATATCTGGCCGAAGGCTATCAGGTACAAGATACATTCCGCCGTATCTGGTCAAGGGATGATTTATATCATGCCACAAAGTCAGAAATCGTGGTTTTGTGTAAACAAACACGCAGGCGATACAAACACAAAAATATCGAGTTTCAAGATTTATTTAAAAAATAAATAAATAAATAAATAAAATAAAATAAAATAAATAAATAAATAAATAAATAAATAAATAAATAAATAAAAAATACGCAAATAGTTGCGATCAACAAACCGAATACTATTAGCCAGGACCTAGTTGTTCAAAGCATCGTTAGCTTAACGATATCGTTAAGACATAAATTTGTTAAGCAAATATCAGCTAAAGTAACAAATACACTGTTATATTTTGTTGAAAAAATAATAGTGTATTTGTAATATTAACGTTTGAAATTTTAACGAAACTTTAACTAACGACATCGTTAGTTTTGAACAACTGGGCCAAGGTTCTAAAATGCACTGATAACGTGTTGAAACCGTAGGTAGCAAACAGGTAATTCTGTTAATTAAAGATGCAAGAGCTGTAGTTTTGATGGATTTAAGCTGAAGGAATCCAATGTTCAGCTATTTTTTTGAAACTGCTTAACCCGTAGGTAGCCAACAGCTATATATTCTTTTGATACTACTTAACCCGTCGGTAGCCTACAGCTATATATTCTTTTGAAACTGCTTAACCCGTATGTAGCCAACAGCTGCTATATATTCTTTTGAAACTGCTTAACCCGTAGGTAGCCTACAGCTATTCTTTTGGAACTTCTTAACCAGTAGGTAGCCTATAGCTATATATTCTTTTGAAACTTCTTAACCCGTATGTAGCCAACAGCTGCTATATATTCTTTTGGAACTTCTTAACCAGTAGGTAGCCTATAGCTATATATTCTTTTGAAACTTCTTAACCAGTAGGTAGCCTACAGCTATATATTCTTTTGAAACTGCTTAACCCGTATGTAGCCAACAGCTGCTATATATTCTATTGAAACTGCTTAACCCGTAGGTAGCCAACAGCTATATATTCTGCCGTAGGTAGACTACAGCTATATATTCTTTTGGAACTTCTTAACCCGTAGGTAGCCAACAGCTGTATATTCTTTTGGAACTTCTTAACCAGTAGGTAGACTACAGCTATCATTTTGGAACTTCTTAGCCAGTAGGTAGCCTACAGCTATTATTTTGGAACTTCTTAACCCGTATGTAAACTACAGCTATTCTTTTGGAACTTCTTAACCCGTAGGTAGCCAACAGCTATATATTCTTTTGAAACTGCTTGACCCATACATGTAGGTAGACTACAGCTATTCTTTTGGAACTGCTTAACCAGCAGGTAGCCAATCTGAGCCATTCTTTTGAAATTGCTTATTAACCCATAGGCATCCAACAGCTATTCTTATGGAACTTCACACCCGTAGGTAGCCAACAGCCATTCTTTTGAAACTGCTTAACCCGTAGGTAGCCAATGGCTATTCTTTTGGAACTTCTTAAAACCCGTAGGTAGCCAGATCAAAGGTGCCGACTGCTTCACCAAAAACCAGTTCATGCGGTTAAACATAGAAACGATATGTCGTACGCACGGTGCCTGACGTCCCGATCGTGAAAGTATAATAGAGCTTTCACAATTACTACGATTCGACCACGATTGTAATCTTGGTCTTCGTCGTGGGGGGAATCGGGGTTATCGTAACGGATCTTATCCGATCCTATCATACCACGACAAATCGCACATAGGAGATCGTATCGCATCGTGACGCGTTCCTTGTCCAAGATTTGTTGCGACAGCCGCGATTTGTGTGCACGAGTGCTGCGACTTGTTACTGCATTGCGATCTGATGCGATGACCACGGTTGATTTATTAATCGGATTAATCGTGGAATTTTTTTTTTTTTTTTTTTTTTTTTTTTTTTTTTTGCTGTCAAAAGATTTTCCACGATTATCCCGATTGCCACGGTTGACATCGTGGTATGAAATTGCATCATCCCGTATCACTTCTAGGCTTAAGTTCCACGATTAGATACGATTGGCGACTCGAATCGCATGCTAGTGTGAAAGCTGCACAGGCAGCAATTTGCTGTAGGTTAACCAGACTGGACATGTGCAAAGGTTCTGTAGAGCTCTGTCTAATTGAGCCGCCTCGTGGGAAAACCAACAATGTGGTTTCCGATTGGGTCTGACACAAATCAGGCTGTACAATCACAGAAGCAGGCTAGAAGCTTGAAATTTTGGAGTTAAGTAGAGGAGGAATTGTACTATCCGAGTAGCGAAAACAAAGGCGCTGATCAGCTTCGCGGTCACCGCAAAGCTGATCTGCGTCTTTGTTTTCGCCTATGCAGATTGTTGGTTTTCCCATGAGGCGGCTCAATTATAATAAGTACCATTAGTAACATCCGGGTGTGACTGCTGTTTAAGCAACGTTTTCCAGGAATTCACTATATTCTGTAAATTGTTTTTGTTTGAAAAAGATGTATCGAAAGATGTATCGTTGAAAAAAGATGTATCGAAAGATGTATCGTTGAAAAAAGATGTATCGAAAGATGTATCGTTGAAAAAAGATGTATCGAAAGATGTATCGTTGAAAAAAGATGTATCGAAAGATGTATCGTTGAAAAAAGATGTATCGAAAGATGTATCGTTGAAAAAAGATGTATCGAAAGATGCATCGTTGAAAAAAGATGTATCGAAAGATGTATCGTTGAAAAAGATGTATCGAAAGATGTATCGTTGAAAAAAGATGTATCGAAAGAGGTATCGTTGAAAAAAGATGTATTGAAAGATGTATCGTTGAAAAAAGATGTATCGAAAGATGTATCGTTGAAAAAAAATGTATCGAAAGATGTATCGTTGAAAAAAGATGTATCGAAAGATGTATCGTTGAAAAAAGATGTATCGAAAGATGTATCGTTGAAAAAAGATGTATCGAAAGATGTATCGTTGAAAAAGATGTATCGAAAGATGTATCGTTGAAAAAAGATGTATCGAAAGATGTATCGTTGAAAAAAGATGTATCGAAAGATGTATCGTTGAAAAAAGATGTATCGAAAGATGTATCGTTGAAAAAGATGTATCGAAAGATGTATCGTTGAAAAAAGATGTATCGAAAGAGGTATCGTTGAAAAAAGATGTATCGAAAGAGGTATCGTTGAAAAAAGATGTATTGAAAGATGTATCGTTGAAAAAAGATGTATCGAAAGATGTATCGTTGAAAAAAAATGTATCGAAAGATGTATCGTTGAAAAAAGATGTATCGAAAGATGTATCGTTGAAAAAAGATGTATCGAAAGATGTATCGTTGAAAAAAGATGTATCGAAAGATGTATCGTTGAAAAAGATGTATCGAAAGATGTATCGTTGAAAAAAGATGTATCGAAAGATGTATCGTTGAAAAAAGATGTATCGAAAGATGTATCGTTGAAAAAAGATGTATCGCAAGATGTATCGTTGAAAAAAGACGTCATTATGTCATTGTAGCAATGCAAAGTGCTTTGTGTTGCATTTCAATCAGTCGCGTTTTTTGTGCACCGAGTTCTTTTGTGCACCGAGTTCTTTTGTGCACCGAGTACTTTTGCTTGCGGAAGGAACGACATCACTATGGCTTTCTAAACGCTGTCGCTGCGTCATGGCTATGATTTTTATACTTTCGTAAGTATAATTACTCGACATCTTGCGCAACAAGATGTTTAATTACTTATTTAAATGACAGTGTATTGTTCATTCAAGGTTGTATGTTTTATTTATTGTTTCTATGATATAACGTTATCTTTAAAAACACAAAATATACACTACGACTGGGATTTCGTATGAAGCTTAGAAGTCCTTCATTAAAAGTTTCGTTCTTCGAGAAGCATGTTTTTGTATTCCCCGGTGCTTTTCACACATGGATCAATATAATGCAGTGGATGTACAGTTCCGAATCACTATGAATACAACGCATGTACCGATTCGGATCACAATTGACACTCATGATCCTCAAGTATGCTCAGCGTTTCCATCAAACCAGGAATATTGTACAGCTTTAGTGTACAGTAAAAGAGTTTCTTCAATGTTATCAATTATTGGATGCATTCTGACAATATTTCTAATATGGTTGTTTAGGAAGTATACAGAGTTCGCTCAGAGGATGATTATTCATCTTTCCTTAGGAGCATTGCAGATGGCTATAAGTTTCATAATGGGAGACTTCTACATTGAGTCAACCCCGGCATGTACCATACAGGCAACGTGGCTGCAATATAGTATATGGCATATTTTGATATGGGAGTGCCTTATTATACTCAACTTGCTGCTGAATATCTTATGGTCGAAATCTCTTCAGTCGTATGAAGTCAGCGTTTCTGTTTTAGGGTGGCTTGTACCAGGAGTTTTGGCAGGCTTGCCATTTATTTGGAACGCATACGGCCCAACCGCAACGTGGTGTTGGATTAAAAATGAATGGGCGTTGCGTTTCGGGCTCTTTTACATTTGGAACTTTGTTACCTTTATTCTGATATTTGTGTGCATCGTTGTGGTCAACGTCAAATTGCAAAATCGTGTTCAATTAGTTTCAACCAGTATGGACGCTGTAAGTTTCACGAGAAAAGAAGAAATGGATAAGGATATACGGACTCTCCGCTTCTATCCTATAGTTTACTTTCTGTCAATCATATTCCCGCTGATTGACAGGATACAAAACGCAGTTTCGGTTTCGACTCAGGAGGAATATATTTTTCCATTAGTTTTACTTCACTGTATGTTCGGGCCACTGAAAGGATTCGTTAATGCAATAGTGTTTTTGATTGATGAAAGGACGCGAAAACTTATGAATAAGAGAAGTTTCAAGGATGCGTGGGAAAGAAGGTTTCGTAGTAACATAATTCGCGAATATCCTTATGGAAATCAAGCACTTGCGAATGACTTTGACATGGAAATAATAAGTGAAACGTCAGTCCACCAGGATAACATGCATGTGTGATTTAGAAATAACAAACCAATCTTTTGGCTGTCCTAGCAAACTCATAACAGTCGTTATAACGAAATATGAGAAAACAAACAAGCTGCATATGCAAAAACAAAGGCGCAGAAAAGCTTGGCAGTAACTGCGAAGCTGATCAGCGCCTTTGTTTTCTCTACACAGACAGTACAATTCCTCTGCTTTCTAAATCCAAAATTTCTAGCCACTAGCCATCTTCTATGCTTATGCAGCTCGGTTTGTGTCGGACCAGTACGGAAACCGCATTGTTGGTTTCCTCATGAAGCGGTTCAAATGTATCAATATAATCTGTTTGCCAGTTGTCATATTTACAGCAGCGTAAAATTGTCTATATTAAGATAAGAAATGCATGCTATAAGACGCCGACCCTTTTGAAAAGATTATCCTAGGGGAATAAGGAAATACTGAAACATGAAAGGAATGTATTATATAAAATGTATTGAATAAAGAAAGAATATTAACGTAACAAATCTAACATAAATAGCCAATTCAAGCAATCAAAGATATAAGTGGAACGAATGACAATTGGTTAACTGCATTTCGTGACTACTGTATTCATTTAAACAATCACTTAAACTAGAGCTATAAATAAAAAAAATAGAGACAGATCGTCCACATATAACACAAATTAAACGTTCAGTATGCTAAATGCAATATTTTATCGAGGTATATTTAGAGTGTTATATACAAGTTTTAAAACATGACAACCCAAACGCCCCAATATCGAAACAACCAAATGCCCTCATCTGAATTGTCTCGGAATACATTCCTGAACACAAACTAAACGTTCAGTATGCTAAATGCAATATTTTATCGGAGTTCAGTGTTACAAGTTTGAAACAAGTTGTTGAGTGCATGACAATCCAAAGGCCCCATTATCGAAACAACCCATGGACGAACAACCAAAATGCTAAATGCAATATTTTATCGGAGTTCAGTGTTACAAGTTTGAAACAAGTTGTTGAGTGCATGACAATCCAAAGGCCCCATTATCGAAACAACCCATGGACGAACAACCAAAATGCCCTCACGGAAAGGAATACATCGCAGACGTTTGAATAGTCGCTGAATACACGTTTTGCATTGTTGTCTTATATCGCAGCCGTTTGAATAGGGTCACATATATATATATATATATATATATATATATATATATATATATATATATATATATATATATATATATATATATATATATATATATATATATATATATATATATATATATGTGTGTGTGTGTGTGTGTGTGTGTGTGTGTGTGTGTGTGTTTTGCATTGTTGTTTACACTGACCCGGTCAACAATTTTCAGTCACTGTATCTTGGCCGTATTACGCAGCATTATGGACAGTTAATGTGGTTGGCACAAGAACACAACTCGGCACCGACGTCTCGATCCAGAGTTCGATACCCTACCAGTAGGCTACCATCGACTTCCAAAAAATCCAAAGAAAAAAAAAATAATTTCAACCGACTCATCAACAGTAATATGGTAATTATATGCATAACAATGAAATTCGGAATAACAGCAATAATAAATAAACATTGTACTTGTCCGTTTCAAAAAATAACATATCCTACACTGTCGCATTGCATCAACCATTGCTGGATAGCTATGAATCTAGCTGATACAAAACGTAGATACATTTTATGTATATGTTCGTGTGCGTTAACTCATTTAAGCCTGGAGTCCCTTTTATGGGACATAGGCAAACAGAATAGCCCCAAATGTGACGCGGCGTCCCATCTGGGGCTATTCTGTTTGCTCACAGAATTTCCATCGAAAAATTAAATAAAATTTAAAAAATCACTCCTGATGCCCCTAAAAATGAAAATGGACTCACCCTAATGACAATGATGGGAAAATCCATTCGTCAAATATGGGTTAAACTGGTATTTAGTTTGTCTTGATCATGAGCAGTTTGATCGAATAGGAAGTTGCCTGTGACGTATACCAAAGTAATGGCAGATGTTTATTCTGTGTTTCAAGTTTCAGCGATTTGTATATTATTTTGTAAGTACTGAGAATATTGCCACTTTCTAACCTGAATGCTATTCATTGGCATCAATTTTAGACACCTTGAAACTTGCACTACATTCGCAAAATATCTTTAAAATGTACTGAAACAATGTAAATACACGTTATTCCTCCCCTTACTGGCATATGTCAAAGAAGCAAAACTGCTATTACTGTAAAAAGCAGCGGCTATATTTTAAAATTCCAATTTCTTTTTCTGCACTTTTGCGAATGTGGTGCAAACTTTATTAAGGCGTCTAAAATAGATGTCAATGAATAGCATTCAGGTCAGAAAGTGGCAATATTCACAGTACTTACAAAATACCAATCACCAAAACTTGAAACATTGACTTTAAATCTACTACAATTTTGGTATACGTAAAAGACCGATCGGACTGTATATAAATGTAGATAAATTAAACACCATTTAAACATAAACAAATACAGAAACTTTAAAAGTTTCATTCAAGCCAGTTTGGTAGACATCCAGGAATTATCGATGCAATGCAAATTGCAAGTATTTTGCGACATTGCAGGCCTGGGGTATGCTATTTTTAAAACGGACCCGTAGTTACGTAGCCACAAACTATGTAAAAAAACGAATTATACAAAAATACATTTTAAAACTATTCTATCATTATATATCACAGTTTTATGGCTTGACTGCATGTCAACTTTTTGTCATAATAAATAACTGATAAAATACCACCAACATCAATGCATTACCGTAACAGTAACGTTATGGTAGCTGCTCAGTCTGCTTTTACATGAACACGAAATAAGTGAGCCTGGCACAGGAGAGAACCCTGCGTTATGCACCAGATTTTCTACTTCATTTTCTTTAATTAACAAGTTCATTATGAAGGGAGCCCCGACGCGAGAGAACCGGTCTTCGGGCTTTCCGACCAGGTCTGACACAAACTGGCCTGTGCAGCTGTAGAAAATGAACAGAAGCTTGAAAGGTCGGATTTAGGAAGAGAGGAATGGTACTATCCTAGTAGCGAAAACAAATGCGCTGTTACTACACAGCTGATCTGCGCATTTGTTTGCGCATAGGACCAACATGAAGTTCAGCCTTTTATAAGTGAACACTTCTGAACTTGTACGAAACAGCATCAAGCTTGAGGGGGAATGTCATTGAATAACCCCTACGCCCAATCTGTAATTGGTCATGCTCATGGAGAAGCTTTTCTTGGACCAAGCTTTTGAATTCCCATATTTTAAACACTTTCCCCTCTAATATCTTTCGTTTTGTGAAATAAGGTCCTGTCCAGAGCCGTATGACGTCATACTGAGACTAACGTAAGGTTTGTCTGATCTGGTCTGTGACATTCTCTCTGTAAGGGTACCGCCGGGCATGCGCATGTTCATGAAATCCCACAATGCCTTGTAGCAGAAGCGGTACTGATCCTGAAAAAAAAGTTATCAAAAGCAAGATTAGTCGACATGAAACCTTATAACGCATGTAGTAATCGGTTCTAAAGAAAAACAAAGTGAACTATGAAGCGTATTTTTAGTAAAAACTGTTTGAAGCCGTATTTGGTATCGAGTGGGGAATTTTGGTTCTGATTGCAAAACTGGCTGACCTTTGTTTATAAATCTACCTTTTTAGAATATTTTATAAGAGAGTAATTGAGACTAGGTTGTACAAAAATATATCACTCGCGTGATTCCACTTGGCTTAGTTTGGATCCATACGATCTATTAATTCGGGATAAACTGCATTCCTGTATAAACCGCATTTACGTCTTCTGTTGACACCATAACTTGGAACTTATCACGCTAAGAGGTTGATAGTTGTTGCTGAAAAAAATCATTTCATGTTGCTATATATTTTATAACCTGAGAAATAGAATAAACGGTTAAAATTTGATACCCACCAGTGTATCAACGATCTGGTTCCTTCGTATCTTCATGTGCTTCACTGTGTGGAACAGGTCAGCCTCGTTCTCGTCTAACATCTTCTCGCATAACACGTACACCGCCGTGAACAACCCACAGTGTGTAGCACCATCTTTACAGTGAACAATGATTGGGTTGGTATCGTTGTTACTCACCGCCTGCCAATCTTTTACCAAATCCATTACATCAAGAAGCATTGATTTAGACTTTGGCGTGAACTCTGCATCCAGCCATGCGTTGAACTGGAATTGGCGTACAACCCTCGTCTCGTGCGGTCTATGCATGCTTACGAGTTTAATATGGCGGATAGTAATGTTCTCCTGCTGAAAAACGTCGGTGGTTTCGACGAAGAATGGTTCAAATTGTTTCATATGGTCGTCCGGCCAGTATTCTGCGCACGTGTCGTCCTCATTCTTATAATTTTCCATCATAACTATCGTCTCAACGTTGTGATCGTACACAAGTTTCCAGAAGTCAATCACCGTGGTGTGAAGTGGCGTCTGAGTGATGATAAAGTGGTCCGCCTTGAAGTGGGAATCCAAGAACACTGCGTTGATGTAGTCTGTGCGTCCAACACCCCCGGGGGTCACAAGCGTCGATCGATGATGGTCTGGGGGCACAACCTCGGAAAACCTGTTCTTTTCCACGTTTGCTGGCAAGAGGGCGTTTGAACACATGTGAGGGTACAATTTTCGCGTGAATTCCTGTAGACATTTGAACTGATCCCTTAGGAAGGAGTGTTGAGTTTGAGGATTCTTGCGGGTAAGGAGTCGATACATGTCCCTTAGGTCAAAACTTGCAAGAGTATGGCCAGCAACCATGGCTTCAAATATAGCTTCGTAAATGAAAATATACTGTTTCACAGTTCTGACCATAGCAGGTCGGTCTTTCCGCAATTTTCGAACAAATGAGTATACACTGATGCGCCCATCGGCTTGGTATTGGTCAAGTAACGAGTCAATTGCGATAAATACACCAGTTCGGCTGACCCCCGTCCCACAGTGCACCACAATAGGAGACTTGTCCTTGTTATGGAATGTATTCATCTTATGTCGCATTTCCAGCAGGGGTATCGCGTCGTCTGGGACCCCGTGGTCCGGCCAGTAGGTTAGATCAAACTGGTAAACAATCTGCCAATGTGGGTCATCTTTGGTTCTTATCTTGATGGTACGAATGCAGTAGCCTGCGTATTGCTGAACATTGACAAGGTCCAGAATGAACGTTCCGTACATCGCTCTGCCATTTGAGGGCCAGTATTGAGTACATTTGACAATGTTGTCCTCCACTAGGTTCGCCATCATGACAACAACCCGGACCTCGTATTGGTAAATCATGCGCCAGAAATCGAGGACCGTATCTTCGTCGAACGGGCTCTGTGCTGCAATATAGGCACTCTGGCTCTTGTACCCATGCATGAAATTCGCATTGATGTAACCTCCTGTTGAGTTCTCGTCAGGTTCAAGAATAACTCGACTGTGATCATAGGGTAGTAAATGTGGGAATCGATTCTTGAGGGCATTTTCTCGACGCTTCGCGACGTCGTTTGTCGACGGTGATTCGTGCGGAAGACTTTTGAATTCGTCACTGAAATGAATGGGAGGCCCCACATTTCCGACACCGACCGATCCATTCATGTACTGTTGATCGTTCGGGAGGTATTTTCGACCAGCAACGATATATCGACTTTCCCTGATGGAGTAGATCGTATTCCAGTATTTTTGCGGGTCATAATCGTCCGTTTTGTAAACTTTCAAGTCATATTTTTCGTCGTTGATCTGCGGCACATATTTCTGTTGATTCGACCGACGTCGCCAGCAGCAGAACAAGATGACAGCGATAATGGCGAGAAGGATAAGCGCGGCTAATACAACAACCACGATAATCAGTGCGGTGTTATCGTCCCCTGGCGGTTGTGTCACTGGTTCGCTGGTCACCAGCAATAGTGTCGCTTTGACTGGTTTGTCTGGTTTTGAAAAACTGTATTTACAAATACCCTCGAAATAACTCGTGATCACGAAATAAATGTCATAAAAATGGTCCTTTGTCAACGCGGTATTGTTATAGTCGCCATATTGTTTTCCATCTCCCACAATGAACTGCGTTCTACTCGTCATTTCTGATTGGCTGAAATTTCTCGGTATGTATCCCGGCACATCACTGACACCAGGGCAGGTCTCATTGCTGGTTCCAGTCGCTCTCTTAACTCTGATACCGAGTTCACGTTTTCCCCGTTTGGTCGAGACGTCGTTTACAAAAATGACGTAGTTGTAATTCAGCAATGGCGACGTCATGACTACAGGATCAAGGGCGATCTCTGCCAACGAGATAGAAAGAAATATTTCAGATTGAATACAGAAATAGAAACATGTATATTTGTGTTGTTGTTTTATATGCAAGTCTTGTCAATCAGATCTACATGTACATTTGTGATACAAAACATATATAATCATAATTATAAATTATATTTAGCTCTGTCTGATCAAATATTAAACAGCCAATGTTTATTAGAAGAAAATAAGCTCGGTAATAATAAGGTATTAAAAGAGTTATCGAGTTAGCAGGTATTGTTGCTACAGAAGAAAATGAGCCTACAGAAAAGTGGGTTTGAACGTCTTCTTCTGTCGAAATGGACTACAAGATACAAGATACAAGAACCTTTATGTAGAGTCGACTTTCAATTTACAACCTCGGATCAAATAAGTTTATATTGGATCCGAATGGAAAGCAAAAGTATTATTACCAATAGTCGTTGTAGACGTGTCCAGAACCACCGGTTTCGGTGGTGTTGGTGGGTCATCCTGCTCTGTTGACGCCCGGAGCTCCGTCCCAGGACTGTACCCAGCGGATCCCCGGGAAAACACGACGAAATCATAGTATCGTCCGGGTACTAGGTCACAGATCAGAACGGACCGGGAACCAGTGCTAACCACCTTCTTGTCTTTCGAACCCGTTTCCGAATAACTCACCTGAAAGAGAGACAGAATATGTGCATCATAAATTAATTTTAAAATGCCCGCAACCCAAAAATGAGCCGCCCCATGGGAAAACCAACAATCTGTATAGGCGAAAACAAAGGCGCAGACCAGCTTCGCAGTAACTGCGAAGCTGATCAACGCCTTTGTTTTCGCTACTCGGATAGTACAATTCCTCTTCTACTTAAATCCGAAATTCCAAGCTTCTAGCTCTTTTCTGTGCTTGTACAAGTCGGTTTGTGTCGGACCTGTTCGGAAACCACACTGTTGGTTTTCACACGAGGCGGCTCAAATGTTGACCACGATAGCATTGTGGAAGAGCATCGGACTCCGAATCGAGAAGTGTTGGGTTCGATGTCCACGGGAGGCACTGTGTTGTGTCCTTGATCATTGCACAGTATCTCCCCAGAGTACTGGTTAATACCTAGGAAGCGGTGGCTTCGTCCCGACATGACTGAAAAAATGTTGACTCACTGGGACGTTAAACGCCAAAGCAAACAAAGCAAGCCAAAGTTAGACTGATGACCAAAAACAACATACAGGCAAGGTTCATAATTGAGCCGCCTCATGGGAAAACCAACAATCTGCATAGGCGAAAACAAAGGCGCAGATCAGCTTCGCGGTAACCGCGAAGCTGATCAGCGCCTTTGTTTTCGCTACTCGGATAGTACAATTCCTCTTCTACTTAAATCCGAAATTTTAAGTTTCTAGCTCTTTTCTGTGCTTGTACAAGCCGGTTTGTGTCGGACCTGTTCGGAGACCACATTGTTGGTTTTCCCACGAGACGGCTCAATTATGGAGCAGAAAGAAGAAAAAAGTGAAGACGAGCAGATCACTTTTGAGCCTGTGCGTGAGAAAACAAACAATTTGGGTTCCGACTAGGTCCGACACAAACCGGGCTGTACAGTCACAGAAGATGGTTAGAGGCTGGAAATTTGGATTTAGAAAGTAGAAGAATTGTACTATCTATATAGCGAATACAAAGGCGCTGATCAGCTTCGCAGTTATTGCGAAGCTGATCTGCGCCTTTGTTTTCGCCTATGCAGATTGTTGGTTTTCCTATGCGGCGGCTCTTTTGATAAGTAACTAACATTGTATGAAATAATGGTTCCCGTTGTAACAGTAGGTGCCGACCATGTCAGTCCTATACAAGTTTCGTTCCTGAGGTCAAGGTCAGGTGCCAGCTGTTCAGGTGGGTTGGGGATATCCTCTTTGGTCATGACGCTGACGTTCAGGGCTGCACCAATACCCCCTCCCGTCTCCGCTTGAACCTACATGGACAGCCATACAATGATTAAAATACTTTTTTTTTGTATGTTTTAGCCACATTACTACAGAGTTTGAGTCGGGTTGTGTGCCAATAAAATACGTTTACTGAAGAACCATAAAAATTGATTGCGAATAAAAGTGAGCCTGAATAACCATAAACTTTATAAGTGGTCAAATATATTTTGAGAATGTTAAGTTGTTGTAGAAATACATGTACTGTATGTTGTATTTGGGTGTACTATATAAAGTCAAAGTAAAAAGGTCAAAGTCAAAATTTATTTAGAGTCGGATAACATTGCATATAAAAAACAATTGCATTTGTAGTAAAAATGCCAAAAAATGCTTAAACCGAACAAATAAAAGTATTAATGTATACAGCTAATATCTTTTAGTACCTTTATATAATATGGTTTGAAAGCCTCCAGTCCACTAATGGTAACTGAAGTTGTCGTTCCATTGCCTACGCTTTGTATCCGCGAGGTGGCGCTACTGAAATCAGCCTTGGTATCCACGGTAACGATGTAGTTCTTCAAGATCCCGTTAGTGACAGTAGGTGGTGCCAGGACAACAGTTATTGATCTCGTGCTTACTATCAGATCCTTTATTTGTGGTTGTTCAGGGGCTAAAATGATTACAAGTTAAACATAATTTAAATTACACAGTTTTTCATGATGCTAATATAAATTTTTAACAGGATAAGTTTGCAAAGGTCAAAATTAATCAGGACGAACCTTATTTGTTTTGGGTGAGCATCTCTTTATGTGGACGAGATGTACATGGGAGTACTAGCTGCTGTTCGTTGTCTTCAATTGGTGTTGTTTGCTCGTTTATTTTCGTCAAAAAACAGTACATATATCATACATGTCACCAAATGAAATCATGGCGTGAAACTCGAAATCTCGGGGGGGGGGGGGGGGGGGGTAACTACCTATATATGACGTAGTAGGGATGTGCCGCCCGAATAGCCCCCTTTTTCAGCCTCGCCAGATATATGAATGGGTTACCTTTTTCAAGTCAAAATATATGAATGGCCCCATTTTTCCATATTTAGTCTATGAATGACCAAATTTTTCGGACATCCATGTTTAAGAGCACTTTTTGCTAACATACACAGCTCAGAAAGTCGAAATATTTGTATATGATTGTGTATAGGTCAAAATTTTGTCCGTAACAAAATTACCTCTGAGTTACACCCCCCCCCAGCTCAAAATATTGGCAAAATCTTAACAATTTCTACTCAAGTAAAATAAATGACAGATTCGCAAATGTAAATGAGATGAAACAGAAGAATGTAAGATGTTGAAAGATGTCAGTATGAAAAATATATATAAATAAATAAATAAAAGAAACGATCGAACGAAACAAAACCAAGCCAGGATTCAAATGAAGATGACGATCGTTCTGTTAGTAGAAATGTTAAGAAAAAAACTTGAACTGTCAGAAACACTTCTTGCAGAAAGAGAAGCGAAGGAAGCAAAACTGATTATTATTACTAATGCGGCTTTCACACTAGAGCACGATCTGTTACGAATGCCACGATTGACAAATCGCAGCTAATCGGGACATTTTGCCAAAATTTGACGTTCTGATACGTGTCGTTGTGTTTTAGTACGATCTGTTGCGATCTGATACGATAGGGTGGCGATCGGTCAAAATCTGGTGACACGATATTGGTCCCGGATAGATACGATTAGTTGCGATCCGATAAGATTATTACGATTAAACCCCGATTCTAATGCGATCTGACACGATTATCACGATACTTGACCGCGATTTGATACGGACTGATACGCTTAGATACGTTCTGGTACGAGTTTCAAGAACTGATACGACATGTTGCGATAGGTGACGATTGTTGGCTTGATTTTTGGTGACTGTGGCCACGATTGTGTCACGATGAGACCGCGATTGGTATATTTACTTCGAAAACAAACATATATTTCATTACGTTTTTAATCTCTGAAGACGAAACAACATTGGTGATGGAGGAGCAGAGACTGACGAGAATGCGACATTTGCATTATTAATGCCTTATCCTTCCCCTTTCAATCCCTGTCTCTGCTGCCATTTCCTGGCATCCTTCAGATTTCGAATTAATACTGAAAAGGACCGTATTGATATTAACTTCTCTGTTGTTGATCAAAGAATAAAAGTTATCTTGCCCGATGTTTTAATGTATTGATAATTCGTAACAGATCGTAAGCATCCGTGGCAAAAACGTGGCTTGTCGTGTCTCATCGCATTTACTCGTATCAGATCGTATCATATCGGGAGTCATTCGCATCGCCTCGTAGTTAATCGGGCCAGGCATTTTTTCTCGAATCGTAACAGACCGTAACAATTCGTAGGAGATCGCAACTCATCTCAACAGATCGCGGTGTTTTGGTCGATCCCGATCACCGCGATTTAGGAGCAAGATGAGATACGATTTGTTGCGATTTGTTACGAGGTCATACGATCTGATGCGATGGCCACGATAGTCCCGCCAATCGTGGTAATCGTGGCAAACTTTTTGGCAGCCAAAAATTTTTCCACGATTAGCCCGATTATCACGATTGATATCAAGATGTGATGCGATCTGATAAGATTGGATACGATAGTCCCGATTGGTCCACGATTAAGACCACGATACCAATCGTGGTCGAATCGTGATAAGTGTGAAAGCTGCATAACAATGGAGTAACTGTGAATTGAATCAGTTCAACAGCTGTTTAGCAGCGACATGATTTTTAAACTCAGATTGTTAAGTTCATCAAAAGATTAAAGTTGATGCAAGAATTTTGCATTGTTTCTACGGCATTGAGAATTTTTGCGATCTCCCAGGGAGATCGCATATATAGTTGATCAAGATCAGAACGTGGGGCTTAATCGACCACTGCGGTCGGGTTTTCATGATTCGAATGACCTGTATCTGTGGATAAGAAATCGTGAACCAGTCAAAGACCATGTCGATTAAAGGCAAGTTGTGAAATCCAGAATAACTTTGTTTATTGGTCACACTAAACACCGTATTATACTATCGGGTCCGTGGAAACACCCCAAAACACACCAAACCACCCAAACCACTTTAAAACTACCCCAAACCACATCACAATACATTCAAACCCTCTTTGAAAAGGATATTTCAGTAGATATGGTACCAGCTTCTTAAAAGATGCAAACTAACACATACACAATAAAAAGTGCTGAGAGATCGCAAGCTTTTTAGAAAAGCTTAAACTTGTTCAATATTAATGATTGATAAACCAGAGGACCAATGGTCCTGTAAACGCTCACCTGAGGCCTGAGAATAAACTTGTTTGACTAGGATGGTAATATACATGAATATTACCCCAGGACAGGGTCAGAGCAACCCCTGGAGTCGATTTCTTTTTCAAATCATAAAAATTCAGTCCATTTGCCAATGACATTTTAACAATCTTCCCCATTCAAATGTATGGGCGATCTAAGTTTACCTTGCCGTAAAATAGGTCAAGGTCATCCAAGGGTCATGGTTTATATAAACTTTGTAGAGCTTCATTGCCTGATGCTTCATGCCAAGTTTCAAAATCATAGGCCTTCTGGTTCTGGAGAAGAAGATTTTTAAAGGTTTTTGCTATATATAGCCATGGCCGCCATCTTGGTCATGTGACCATGACCATTTATATTTACTTTCATTCCCACTTTCTAACAATGCTCCACGTAAAGTTTGGCTTTGATTGGCCAAGCAGTTTCAGAGATGAAGATCTTTGAATATCACTGTAATACACATGTATATTGCCCCGGGGTGGGAGCAGACAGACCCTGGGGTCCAAATGTTTTTAGAATCATCAATCTTAAGTCCATTTGCCCATTTCCTGCAAGTTTTTCCCTACAAATGACATTTTAACACTTTTCCCCATTCAAATGCATGAGCGACCTATGTTGACCTTCCCGTAAAATAGGTCAAGGTCATCCCAGGGTCATGATTTATATAAACTTTGTAGAGCTCCTGTCACTGATGCTTCACACCAAGTTTCAAAATCATAGGCTTTCTGGTTCTGAAGAAGAAGATTTTTAAACGTTTTTTCTATTTATAGCCATGGCGGCCATCTTGGTCATGTGACCTTGACCATTTATATAAACTTTCTTTCCCCCTTTCCAAGGATGCTCCACATGAAGTTTGGCTTTGAGCGGTTTCAGATAAGAAGATGTTTGAATATTATGGTCATATACATGTATATAGCGCCGGGGCAGGGGCAGACAACCCCCCAGGGGCTAAAGTTTTTCATTAACATTAATCTTCTGTCCATTTGCCTATTCCCAGTAAGTTTTACCCATTAAATAGCATTTTACCATTTTTTCCCATTCAAATCCATTGGCGACCTAAGTTGACCTTGCCGTAAAATAGGTCAAGGTCATCCCAGGGTCATGATTTATATAAACTATGATGGGCCCGCGTCCCCGATGCTACATACCAAGTTTTGTGGAAATCGGCCTACTGGTTCTGCAGAAGAAGATTTTTAAAGGTTTTTGCTATTTATAGCCATGGCGG
Source organism: Rugalucina vietnamica (assembly GCA_964017185.1). Classification (NCBI taxonomy): domain Eukaryota; kingdom Metazoa; phylum Mollusca; class Bivalvia; order Lucinida; family Lucinidae; genus Rugalucina; species Rugalucina vietnamica. The sequence continues at coordinate 66,996,489 of OZ024870.1, forward strand.
CCATCTTGGTCATGTGACCTGGACCATTTATACAAACTTTCGTTCCCCCTTCCAAAGGATGCTCCACATGAAGTTTGGCTTTGATTGGCCAAGCGGTTTCAGAGGAGAAGATCTTTGAAATTGTGAACGACGGACGGACGACGGACGGACGCCGGAGCATGGGTATACTATAAGCTCACCTGTGAGCCTTCGCCTCAGGTGAGCTAAAAAATCAGTTATTTTTAAAATTAATCATTCATACTTACTCGGGCGGAGAAGGGATACTGAAAATCAGCAGTCTTATGAGATGAAGTTTATTATGAAATGTAACCACACGTAATTGGTACTTTAACACACTACTAATTTATCATTCAGTTATTACCTTATCGAGGATAATGATGACATTGATGATGATGATGATGATGATGATGATGATGATGATGATGATGATGATGATGATGATGATGACGGTATAATAACAAAATGAAACATTGAAAAATAAATATCAGCTCCTGGACTTTTTGGGTCTTAAACAATAACTGAGACATTGTTTTGAGTTCCAAATACCTTGTCGTCAAATACGAGAAGATATGTACAGCTTTATCAGTATAAGCTAAATAGAATCCATCATGGGTGGTCAGTGGAGATAGGAAAATCCCAACCCGAGGGTCCACCCGTTCCAGTGGGAAACGAGGCTCGCCGAGTTTCCCACCGGAACGGTGGACCCGAGGGTTGGGATTTTCCTTTCTCCACTGACCACCCATGATCGATTCTTTTTCTTACATACCCCGATTAAGCCTAAATTCATTTTACCGGTAACGTCAACTGGTACCGTGCTTTAATTAACTCAGTCTGATGACGTTGTGTTTATTGCGGATATGACGTCAAATGTAAATAAATCGTTGTCAAATTGAAAAGAGATGCAGTTAGTTTTGATTTGTTTTTCGTTGAAAACGAGTGTGAATCAAGAATATACCCTATGAGTTCACACCAATGTAGTCTAGTTTTGTTGAACAATATTGCTGGAAGCAGCTGCTTTGGGCTAGAAACGATCGAATTTAGTCGCGTGCTTTTCTTATCTTGTATGAGCAACCAAGCGAGCAGTGTAAGATAGATTTTTCTTACATACCTCTATCATAAAGACAGAAAAATTCCGGCATTTTAGTGGTGGTAGATAAATCGATCTTACACTGCTGGTTTGGTTGCTCATGCAAGATAAGAAAAGCACGCGATATAATTCGATCGTTTCTACTGCTTGCAGCAATGGCGTTCACCAAAACTAGACAAAAGTGATGTTTTTCACAGCGAGTATTCTTGAATCACGCTCGTTTTAAAATAAAAACAAATAAAAACTACATCTCTATTGACTTTGACAACGATTTATTTACATTTGACGTCACATCCGTAATATGCACAACGTCACAAGTGTTAAAGCACGGTACCAGGTTACGTTACCGGTAAAAGGATAAAATCGGAGTATGTAAGAAAAAGAATCGATCATGGGTGCCCAGTGGAGAAAGGAAAATCCCAACCCTCGGGTCCACCGTTCAGTGGGAAACTCGGCGAGCCTCGTTTCCCACTCGAACGGGTGGACCCTCGGGTTGGGATTTTCCTATCTCCACTGGACACCCATGATGGATTCTATTTGTCTACCACCGCTAAAATACCGGAATTTTTCTATCTTTATGAAAGAGGTATGTAAGAAAACATACTCACCATCTTCTAGCGTTACGAATTCCGTCAACTCAGTAGTCTCACTTGACCCAACGCTATTGACAAACGTCAAGTTGACGCCGTAACGTTGAAACGGCATGAGAGAACTGACAAAGAAAGACGTCATGTTTGTTTCGTATGTGTCTTCAAGAGCCATTCTGGGTAGGCGGTAAACCTCAAGATAGTAGTGTATCAGGATCCCACCCCTGTTGGGACAGGGTAACTCATCCCACGTCACCGTGCCGCCATCTTTCGTTCTCGATGTCACTTGGATATTGGAGACGGTGCCAGACGGCGCTGAAGGGCATTTAAAACGAAAGGTTACATAAATGACAAACGCATATATGCGAAAATGCATGACTATCTCCTTTTGTTGCTTTGCTAAAAACGCTTCAGCTCTTGACGAATTTAGAAGTTCTATTACGTTGTGGCATTTAATCTAGGCAGTTTGAAGCGCATGTATGGCAACGCAGTCTTTAAGGGACAGAAACTGTGAAAATGTAAAAGAAGAAAATGGCATTTACTTTCAGACGCAGAAAACATTAAAACAGTGTCTTTACATGAGACACGACCGATAATAAGCTTATTCAATCAAACGGTGATTTATAATGCTGATACGTCTACCTTGTTCGGTTGATGAGAAATATTTCTTGATAAAGTCTGTAATGCCATGATCAATACTGGTCGTTTTCACCTCAATAAAGTATTGTCGCCATGGTAACACATCAGATATATTGAAACTACCTGAGGCTGGAATTGTTCTGGAAGTAAACAAGGTAAAAGTGTCAACTAATGAGCTGTCTCGTGGGAAAACCAACAATGTGGTTTCCGAACAGGTCCGACACAAACCGACCTTGAGATTTCGGATTTAAGTAGAAGAGGAATTGTACTATCCGAGTAGCGAAAACAAAGGCGCTGATCAGCTTCGCGGACCGCGAAGCTGATCTGCGTCTTTGTTTTCGCCTATGCAGATTGTTGGTTTTCCCACGTGGTGGCTCTAACGATTCGTGGAAAATGAGGAAAATGATTTCTGAACAATTTAATGATTCCATTTCAGTTTGCATGCAAAACATTGCAGTTAAATCTGAAAGCAAAGTACTAAATCTGTAGGTCACTGATAGGTTTTTCACTGATAGATGTGCAATATCATAATACAATACTGTCTTGGACCTGTTCAAGAAATAAAGTGCTCATATTTCGTTAACACAGCCATTGCATGTATAAAAGAAACAAATCAGGAACAAAATCTGAATGAAAACGTTTCATTTTGTCCAGAAATGTTTTCAAGGGAAACCGGACACACCGCCTCCTTAAATGTTTAAACATACTCATTAAATATCTCCCTTTCCTCTATCCCTATCGGCTGGCAGTCTCCAATAGAGCTGACGTAATACGTTAACGTCGAATTGAGGGTATAGCCAGTGGCGTTAGGGAAAACGGCCCACTTCACTTCTACAATCGTATCACCAAGAAACGTCACCGAGAAAGCATTTTCATCTAAGAGATGATCACCTGGAATGAAAAATGATATGATCAAATAAAGATGATATAATGAGTCTTAAAACTAAAATTTTATTTTCTCAACCCAGGCATCGAAACAATGATATTTAATGCATGCATCATACCTTTTTATTTTCATTTGTATGGGGACGGGGTTAAGAGAATAGGTCCGACAGTTTTTCGCTCAAGTCACCCAGTGTACTAGGCAATCTGGTTCCCATTCTATGTACAAAAAAGTAGTATGAATTGAGAATAATAACAGAATAAGGACGTTTGAAAAATTGTAGTCTTAACAAAACGAATGTACCCAGCCAAATAAATGAAAATTGTTTAATTACGTTAAACTTGAGTGTTAATAGTACCGAAATTGGAATCTATGCAAATCATTATAATGGCTGTCTTTCATACAGTTGAATTGGATATTTTAATAATAAAAGAAAAAGGAACTTCTTTAGAGTTCAGCCATTTTGATACATACAATTACCCCGAGTTTGGCAACAAAAACATACTCGGCAATTAGTACAGTGAAGTCTGAACTAATGTATACACCCTTGTGCACATCATGTGCTCGCCATGTGCACTATGCGTGAGCTTGATCTGAGCCATGAGCTGCACCTGATGTTCATTTCAAGTGCACACCAAGTTCTGGCACCTCAATACCCCTACCTGTACCTGTAGTTCACTTTTGCTGGTGTTTGATGATACCACTTACCTGTATTTGCTGTATCAGCAGTATAATGAAATGGTTTTGATAAAAAAAAAAGTTTGCATTATTTTAAGTTTGTCTTATTTTAATTTTTCAAGTATTATATCTCCTCTAATTTAATGTTCCTTTGGGAAAAATAAGCAATTTACATATATATTTTTCTTTCTCTATGTTTTTGCTCCTTTTTCCTTTTGATTAGATCTAATCTTCTATATTCTTTATTACTTTCTTTCTTTTTTTAATCTCTCTTTTCTTTCTCTCGGCTTTGCAAAATTGTTTCAAATTTATAATCATATTCTGCAAGGTTTAAACAAAGGAATGCATGTAAATGTCCACATACCCTAAAATTTAGGATATTGTTTTCAGAACATAAACCTATATTTATTTATTTATTTATTTATTTATTTATTTATTTATTTATTTATTTATTTATTTATTTATTTATTAATTTATTTGAATCGATTGAAATCAGAGGACTGCAATGAAGGTAAAAAAACAGTCAACGGTTGTCAAGAGAACAGAATCATAAATCATTAATTTCCGTAAGCCTTCTTTTGAATAAGTTTAAGATTGATCACGTATAAGTATCCAGGACAAATTTGTTCAATAGAATTAAAGAAGCTCAAACTTTGAGGTTTATGGTCCTTTAATCCATTTTATAACCTGTCATAAAATATGAGCGATAACTCATCTATAATTATTCATCTCTACAATAATACAATTAAAGAGAGCATTTGTTTTTACCTGAGACTCGTTCAGTAATTAATTGAATGGTTCTCAGGTAAATGTTGACTGGTTATTTAGACAGGTAACTAAAAGATTTTCTTGCTGGGAAGCAGATTAAAGCAAAAGATTAAAGTAAAAGACTAAAGCAAAAGATTTAAGTAAATAAACATTGAAAATAAAATAAAGTTTCTAATTATATTTATTATTTAATGATTTAGGAAAATGTAAAATAATCTATATCAAGTAAATAAAATTTAACAACATTCGAACATTGTATACAATATGCGTATCTGAGGTAAAAAGTAACAAAACATTCTCTAATCATGACCAAACCGATTAATTTGTCTATTGAAACCAATTATGAAGTGTGCGTGATATTAGCAAGGTGAGATAAGACATGTTAATCATAGTGAAAATTCATATGTTTTACCTGAGACTGGTTCAGTAAATAATTGAATGGTTCTCAGGTAAATGTTGACTGGTTATTTAGACATGTAACTGAAAGATTTTCTTGCTGGAAAGCATGATAGTTTTCAGGGAACAGGTGAAGAAAATTCGACAAAATAAGAAACTTGACAAAGGTTCACCAGTTACAATTCATTCATTCATTCATTCATTCATTCATTCATTCATTCATTCATTCATTCATTCATTCATTCATTCATTCATTCATTCATTCATTTTTTCATTCATTCTTTCATTCAAAAGATAAAATATGAAAGTTGAAAATAAAATAAAGTGTTTAAATATATTTATTATCTATTGTTTAAGGAAAATGTTATTTGTCTATTGGAACCATTTATGAAGTGTGTCTGATATAACAAAGTGAGTTAAGACATGTCAAAAACTGGACAAAAGTTCACCAGTCATAATCCATCCATCCATTCATTCATTCAAAAAATAAAAGTTGAAAATAAAATAAAGTTTTAATTATTCTTATTATTTATTGTATTAGGAAAATGTAAAATAATTTATATCAAGTTAATAGCATTTAACATCCTTTGAGCATTCTATACAATATGCGTATCTCAGGTAAAAAGATACCAAACATTCTCTAATCATAACCAAACCGATTAATTTGTCTATTGAAATCAATTATGAAGTGTGCCTGATATTATCAAGGTGACATAAGACATGTTAATCATTCTATTAGTCATTGAGCATTTTGATTGGAAAATAAACAGACAGGATGGTACAGGTATACCTGTGTGACATTATATACTCCTGTCATGTCTTGAAACACAATGCCGTGTTTATTTATTTATTTATTTATTTATTTATTTATTTATTTATTTATTTATTTATTTATTTATTTATTTATTTTATAAAGCTGCTAAGTTTGGGTGCATGAATAAGAAAGGAAAATGATAAAGTATCCAGTATAAAACCTGATGGAAGCGGCATTCAGCCAATTTATTACAACATTTTAGCAGAGAGAGAGAGATGATCTTTTTCATTTCCGTTAGCCTTCTTTTGAACAAATTTAAGATCGTTCAAGAATCCTCAATATTTTATCCAGGACAAATTTGTTCATTTTGTTCAATAGAATTAAAGAAGCTCAAACTTCATGGTATTTGGTCTTTTAATCCACTTTATAACCTGTCATAAAATATGAGCAATAACTCATCTACTGATAATCATTTTCCAGTGGACGCATATCTATTGTAAAATACTAATACAAATACAAGAGCTTTTGGTTTTACCTGGGACTGGTTCAGTAAATATTAGAATGGTTCTCGGGTAAATGTTGACTGGTTATCTAGACAGGTAAATGTGTGAAATTCAGATATATCATATTATTTAAAAATGCACAACTATGGCGAAAACACGTGTAGCTTGCTTACAGTGCAACTTGTGCGCTCATTTATTTTGTATACCTGTGTGACATTATATACTCCTGTCATGTCTTGAAAAACAATGTCATGTAGTTTATTTATTTATTTATTTATTTATTTATTTATTTATTTATTTATTTATTTATTTATTTATTTATTTATTTATTTATTTATTTATTTATTTATTTATTTTAATTTACATAGTTGCTAAGTTTGAGTGCACGAATCAGAAAGGAAAATTATAAAGTATCCCGTATAGAACCTGAAGGAAGCCTCATTCAAACCATGTATTACAACATTTTAGCAAGAGAGAGAGAGAGGGAGAGAGACAGACAGACAGACAGAGAGAGAGATAATCTTTTTAATTTTCGTTAGCCTTCTTTTGAACAAATTTAAGATCGTTCAAGAATCCTTAATATTTTATCCAGGACAAACTTGTTCATTTTGTTCAATAAAATTAAAGAAGCTCAGACTTCATGGTTTATGGTCCTTTAATCCATTTATCACCTGTCATAAAATTTGAGCAATAACTCACCAGTGGGAGTGTGTCAATAATACAATTAAAATCTTCGAAACGGTAATTCCATGAATTCACGAAAACCCACATATTGGCAGGGAAAAAACTACCTTAAAAGATGCGGAAGTGCCTACCCCGGAATGTTGCAGTAAGAACAGTCTGATTCGATCTACACTGATACGAGAAAAATTTTAGAAAAATTATAACATGAACTAACATGTTATCATAAGCGGCATCATAGATGCTTTTTCTATATATGTATGGATCAGAAATGTTAGAGAAAAAAAATAAAAGCCGTGGCAAGATTAAAGAACAAGTTGTTAGCCTAGAACGCGGTTTCAGTTATCATCACACCATCTTCAATTTGTCAATTTTATACATGTAATTAAAGTCAATTCCAACTGAAAGAAAATTTCAAAAGAGATGAATAAAACAAAAAAAAAAAATACCAGACTGTTTACCTGGTGGTCTGAGTGTGGTCCCTGGCTCCGGTGTGGTAGTGGTGGTCGTCGTGGGAACTGGAGTAAAAACACAAGTATAAGGCATAAAATTTAAATACTTGTAGCAGTGGATTTATGGAAGGTGACATAAAGAAATTAGTGATGGAAAGGCTGATGATTTAAGCTCCAGATGAATATCTGCAATGTCCACTGATTATTTTGTGATTTATGAATAAAATAACTATTCCACCAGATACAAAATGGATAAGACAACACATGCGATAACCGTACCATTCACAAATATATGAGGGACAGTCAAAAGTGTTGGAATTTCTGCTTGTATTTGTTGACTATTGACTACCCCTCGTGTACGCCATACTATATTGAATCTAAATACGACACCATAACCAATTTCTGATTCCGCAGTTCCAGAAAAATGTCTATTTAGATGCTTGAATTTTAATAACGCCCTTTCTTCGAATTCTAACCTGTACACGGTACTAAGACCACTCTTGATTCCTTTCCCTCAACTTTCCGGTCCATCGGCTTATCCCCGTCTTGCTGTCTGACGTCAACGCGGAATTTATATCTGACGTCGGGATCCAAGTCAGTTATAACTTCAGTATAAGTCACTTTATCGATGATGTGGGCAATATTACCAATGTGCTCCCAGTCAGTTCCGTTGTCAATGAGAAATTTATAAAGTCTGAAAACAGACATTGGACATTGAAAATGTTGTAGAAGGGGTGAACAATAAAAAAAAAAAAACGTTTTATAGGAAACGATTTATTCGGGTGTCACAGAGTCGTTTGCGAGTAAAAATGCATACCCGTTGAATTGACATGGAAGAGCAAGAGACTGCCTATGAAAGGTATACTTTTGTTTCAAAGAAAATGTAACCATTTAGTTTTTAATAGCAAAATTTAAAGCGAACGCAATATTCCATTAAAATTTTCCTAAATTAAATAAGTCTTTAAACTGTGCATGATTAAATGAAACACGAATTTCAACCACTTCAAATATACTTACTCATAGCGCATAATGACTGCTCCAGAGTCGCCGACGTCCTGGCTTTGTCCCCACCCTTTCCACTCTAACACGAGGTTATCACACGTGACGTTATACACCACTGGTGCCTCAGATAACAATGGAAGTTCTTTAAATATAATAGAATAGATAAATATAGGGAGTGAGTATTGGAACTTTTTAGACAACAAATTGGTACATCATGAGATAGTGATAGTTGGTCATCAAAGACATACGTTTTGTATTTTTAACCAGCTAATGAATAATAACATTAAGAGGTATTTAATGAAAGTTCATGATCCATTCACACCCACCTGTTAGTGTATGACTTTGATTAATCCTTATGCATGGTTGGCATACAAGAAAAAAAAAACAATGACTGCTATTTGAAACTATGAAGGTACCCATGCTATTTCTTCAGGTTTGCATTCTATCTGTTTGGTACATGCTTCAGTGAGCTATAGAAAAATGAGCCGCCTCATGGGAAAACCAACAATCTACATATGCGAAAGCAAAGGCGCAGATCAGCTTCGCGGTAACCGCGAAGCTGATCAGCGCCTTTGTTTTCGCTACACGGATAGTGCACTTCCTCTTCTTCGTAAGCCGAAATTTCAAGCTTCTAGTCTGCTTCTGTGATTGTACAGCCTGATTTGTGTCGGACATTCGGAAACCACATTGTTGGTTTTCTCACGAGACGGCTCAAATTCTAATAAAGACAAAAAAAAAAAAAAAAAAACGCAACACACTTACGGTTCTGACATCCACTGCCGGACCATCCCTGGGCACACTGACCGCTAGAACACAGTCCATTGATGGCACTGCAGTTATCAGCTGGTGGACAATGGCAGGCATACTGGCAGTTGGAACCATATCTGTTCTCGCAAGCTGTAAATAGAAACATTCGTGTAACCAGACAAGGAGCCAAAAGTTTCTTTATTTGAGCCGCCTCGTGGGAAAACCAACAATGTGGTTTCCGAACAGGTCCGACACAAACCGACCTGTACAAGCACAGAAAGGAGCTAGAAGCTTGAAATTTCTGATTTAAGTAGAAGAGGAAATGTACTATCCGAGTAGCGAAAACAAAGGCGCTGATCAGCTTCGCGGTCACCGCGAAGCTGATCTGCGCCTTTGTTTTCGCCTATGCAGATTGTTGGTTTTCCCATGAGGCGGCTCATATGTTAATTGTATTTCTATTTGGTTCTCAACTAACACAGAATGGTCTGTATAAACTAAAATGTACCCCCCCAATGCATTTTATATTGAGTTTATTATGCATCCAAAAGAATATGTTGGGCGCAAATACAAAAAGATACTCGATATGAGCCTTTCTGAAATTTAGATCTGATTTTAAGGCTTCAAAATCTATTTTTGTCTAAAAGAATCCATTGTGTGGCAGTCAAACTTATCGCATTAACTGACACAGACATTTCCTTGTCTAAGAATCTCTTGTGGGGAATTCTGAATTCTGAATTGAATATATGCATGTCTCTGTATGATTTAGCTGTTAGTTTGACAACATACCGTTTCATCCTCCTCTACACATGCAAGCATCTTGATTAAGCCTACTCACGTGTTTGACATGTAGGAAGACCAGTCCACCCGCGGTCACACTGGGAATTCTCACACGCGCCTGTTGCCTTGTTACAGTGGTCTTCATCAACATTGACTTCCAAACAGTGGCAGGTACCCGTACAATTGGTGCCAAAGGTACCTTTTGGGCAAGCTAATGAACAGATAATATCGCCATCACCATTATTAAGAAAAATACTGTTTTACATTAACATTAACAGCATGTTCGGTAATAAGAACCAAATGTGTTTGTTAACAACTAGACGGTGCAATACGTAGGAAATACATGTATTCTATATTAAAAGATCGACTGAAAAGGTGCCCGTTTTTGGTATTTTAACTCATTTCCTATTTATAGAACATATGCAAACAGCATAGCACCAGATGTGACGCCGCAGAACGCGGCGTCCTATCTGTGGCTTTTCTATTTGCTAAGAGGACTTTCATCAAAAATGAGATAGAAAATAAAATCACTCCTGGAACCCCTAAATCGAGGTGGACTCACCCAAATGATAGGGATGGGCAAATCCATTCGTCAATAAGGCATTTGTAGTGCAAAATCAAAATCACTACCCAATCACACATATCAATTTCATTTGTTACAAAAGTGATTCGAGTTTCTGTGACTTAAATCTTTCGAGGGAACGCCAATTAAATATCAAAGGTCAGCGCCGTTTTTATCAGATCGATCACACCATGCAGGATGAACGGCAAAGCACCCATAGTATACTACTAAATGCACTTCAAGCACAATAATGTGACGAACTTTTGCCCGGTCAATGAAATAAATGAATTCGTATTAAACCATTTAATTCTTATGCACAGATCAACAAAAGTACAAATTAATTACATTACATTTGAGGCATGAATCAATATGGTTGTATCTTTCGATATATCTAGTAGCATGTAGCCGTCGGCAAATTTCTCCATAAATATTAAATTAATGCAGTGCCACTGACAGTACTGGTGACTACCCATACATAAAACGAAATGCAATCATAAAAATATAGACATAAAACAATATACATAAAACGCTGCCAATCTGTGATTGAGAATCCATGAAAATGCAGGCTAGGTATGTCATAATGTAGTTCATACCGTGAACGAAGCATATCTAAACTCAATAAAATACGCACATTGTATAAGTGTCAGTCTTAAAAGTGGGTGATGATCTTGGTCAGTCTAATAAAAGTGATAGATAGTTTCTAAAACATGTGACATGCAGCTCGAACAATGTACCTGATGTCGTCATTATATGTCTTGTTTTGAAAAGAAAACACATTTATAAAAAGCTGTAATACCCCCATTCCACTGGGCGGCGTTTCTACTACGTTTCCAAATGTGGGCATAAAATACCGTGAAACGTAGAGAGAGCGCCAGAAGCGTAGTCGAAACGCCTTGATCGTAGTAGAAACGTACTGGTAGCGCCTTGAACGCCACCCAAATTTGAAAGTTTTGACCCTGCTCAAAAATTTAAAATTTTAACGTAGAGAGAACTCCGTGGACTCGAAACGCAGTGGAAGCGTAGTAAAAGCGTAGTAAGAACGGCATTAGCGTAGCAGTATCGTAGCCGTAGCGTGCATAACGTTGAAGAAGCGTAGCAGCATCGCAGTAAAAGCGTAGCGATATTTGTCCGCGATCCCAGTACGCTTCTCCTACGCTTTGGGCGCTCCCTCTACGCTACTCACGCTTTCGCTACGATTCCACCAAATTACCAATATCAACCAACGCGCATCTTCTACGCATCCAGTACGTTCTTGGCGTTTTCACTACGTTACCACTACGCTTCCACTACGCTCTTGGCGTCTTGACTGCGTTACCACTACGCTTCTTGGCGTTTGAGCTACGTTCATGGCGTTTTACAGCACGCACGCGCCAACCAGAGTATAAATACGTCACCTGTTTTAGCATTGTCTTCATTGTTAAATGTTAATTTAAGCAATCCACATCAAAGAAAATGCCACCTCGAAAGGGAAGAAAAGCAAACGCTACAAAATTACAGCTATGAGAACTTAGGCAATTTTCTTACTATTTTTTACAGGTAAGGGCTTTCACGGGCCGATCAACTCCTACCACAGTTTTTGATGGAACAATTTGATATCATGCCTACATAATGTACACCCATTGGACATTTGCATGAAGAAATTTTATCATGAAAGTGTACTAGTACTGCCACCCAGCCTCCAACAATTGAACCGCAGCAAGAGCCTACTCCAGAAGATGCTTCGCGTCAGGTCGAACAGGATATACCCCCTCCCCAACTCGAAGTTGAATCCCAACCTTATTATCGCAAATCTTTGAAGACTAGTTGTCAAATGCTGAAAAGATCTTAACTTGTTGAGTTTTCATGGACAAAACGCAGCAGAAACGCGGTGCCTGAGCTCCAAACGTAGAAAGGACGCAGCAGGAACGTAGTAAGGGTAGGCACAGCGTAGTCAAAGCGTAGACAGAAATCCCTTGACGTCGTGGAAGCGTAGCTAATGCGGCTTGGGGATTCCTAAAGCGCCGTAGAAGCGCTGTAGTAGCGCGACAAGAGCGTCGCTAGCGTAGCGAGAACGTAGTCGAAGCGTACTAGAAGCGTACTAAAAGCGTGGGAATCCTATTTTTTTCACATGATAAGTTTTTTTAAGAACGCCATGAACGTAGTGGAAACGCCGTCCAGTGGAATGGGGGTATAACAACATTTTATTTTTGAAGCCTGTGATACAATAAGCGTATTGTGGTTTCCGTGATTTAGGTTTAGCAAGTCCATCAAGTCTTTTTTTCATTAAATGTGAACCCTATCGTACCATTGTGAGCAATTTCGTGCCTTATCAATTAAGTGGTGTATGCAATTTTAAGCTCTTTTTACCAGCCATGATGATTGATATTGAGAGCTGTGGTCCATACCAGGGTCGGCTGCTCGAACAGGCATGGCAGGTCATAAAATAACAATGAATACTTGTATGTGTGTGTTTTAGTGAGTTAGGTTAATTCAAAAGTATCACCCACCTTCACATGCGGTATCCACCTGAATATATCCTATAGCACACTGATTACAAGCCTCATTTCCCGGCCCGGCACCAGGGTTGGTGCAACCGTCACACGCAGGGTCACATGCTAAAAATGGTAGAAAAAGACAGAAAAATATTTCCTAGTCAACACGAGACATTTTATTTACTGACCGTTCCAAGTTTGGTTCTGTTGTGATTTATGTTTATATTTTCTGTTTATAATGTCAACCTCTCTGTTGTAATCGTCACTTTTCTATTCGGCTGAGGATGTCCGGTTGGCTACTTTGTTGGGAAAGAACCAGTCATCTTGCACTTCATGCGTGTTGAAATATTTGTATATTTGTGGAGTTTTTGTGCTGCATTTTCTTTGCCGCCTGGTGTCTGGGTTGGGATTTTAAATTTAATTGTACAATCTCTTTGCCTTCTTTTCTTACTTTACATCTTGTTTGAGTTTCTGCTCGCTAATTTTACACATGTACTGCCTAAAATACAAGCCGGTTTTAAACTTTTAATACACAGCGACGCTGTTAAATAAAAATGCAGGTATAGCATGTTAGAAGCCCCTGGTTCGATCCTCAGACATGTTTAGCCTTTTTTCCCACCTATTACATTCGGCGCCTAACATGGTGCGCACCATGTGACCTATGTGACATAGGAATTATTTCTTGATATGCGTCAACCGTCAAGGTGACTTACGTCTACATCGGTATGTGCCTTGAGCTTCCACACAGTACTGGGAGCTAGAACATGGGTTACTGGCGCATAATGGAACTGGTGTCGTCGTACCATCCGAAACTGAAACTAAAGGTCATGCCTAGTTTTATAATTTTATAATACAGTTCAGTGATAAATTGCTAGGAATATTGTACAAGGACTTCACAGGCAGGAGACTTAATAGACCCTCCAGATTTTTTTAATTTATTGCATCTCAGAAAGAAGTTCCACTCTGTAAATCGATGTTATATATATTTTTAAAATGTAGATTGATTATAGTGTACAGTTTTCAAAAGATTTTAAGAAATTATTCCGCTTTAACTAAACGCCTTCTTTGAAACGAATTTGACTTTTCAAACAGTATTATATTAATCAATACTGTAAATATTTGTGGCCAATTTTTGATTGAATTGCTACAAAATTAGCCCATTTTGAGAGACACATGCAGCTTTATTTGATCCGTGTCGAAGTGATTCGCACAAAATAGTCTTTTTTGTCAATGTTAAAACTTGTGAGAACTTAACATTAAATAATACATAATCTATAGCAAGTCTGAAGAATAAAATAAGGGAAAAAGTACTAGTAAATCGTGAGTAGGCCTATCGTTTCCCTTAATACATGCCAATCTCCCGACCATGCGTTCGTGACAAGATAATCAACGTTCGTAGGCATATGCTTAAATAATTAGACTCTCAAAACAACTAGCATCGATCCAAAACAATGTCCATTTCGAGGGAAAAATGTGAAGACAGTGCATTAGTGCAAGACCAGCTCAGATGTTTTTTGGCATACGTCTGACAAAAACGTGTTTGTTTGTTTTGGTCACTTTGGTTTGTTGTACTTTACTTTGTTCTGTTTTGTTTTACTTTGCACTGCTTTCTTTTGTTTTGTTGGTTGGTTGCTCGGTTGGTTGGTTGGTTGGTTACTGCTGCTGCTGCCTAGATAGGTCGGCCATCAGACCATGTTAACACAATTTCTCTTTTATTGTGTGTTTGTTTGGTTGGTTGGTTGTTTGATTTGATGCTTTACGTCCCAGTCAACAACTAAGGTCATGTCGGGACGTTGCCAGTAGGATGTCATGATACTCAAAATGTGCTTCAGAAATATATCCACCCAAGCAAACCAATACGGCTTATATGTATGATGTTCGGTTGTGGCCCGGTATTCCGAGGGCCCTATAGTCCGAGGTCCCGGTAGTCCGAGGGCCCGATGGTCCGAGGGTCCGATGGTCCGAGGGCCCAATAGTCCGAGGGCCCGATGGTCCGAGGGCCCGATGGTCCGAGGGCCCGATGGTCCGAGGATTTATGGAATAAATCCAATACCAATATTCTGATTCTCGGACTAGCGGGCCCTCGGACTATTGGGCCCTCGGACTATCGGACCCTCGGACTATTGGGCCTCGGACTATCGGACCCTCGGACTATCAGGATCTGCAACATTTTCCAAGGTTTTCACACTCACACACACACACACACACACACACACACACACACACACACACGTCGCGCGCACGCACACACGCACGTGCTTTCATACATACACATACATACCTATACACGAATACAGATACATTCTTACACAATGATACATACATACACACACACACACATACGCACGCACGCACGCACACTTTTTAGTTCAGTTTAACGCCCCTGTCAAGATTATTTCACTCATCGAGACGATGCAAATCAGTAGGTGGGTGAAAGCGGGAGAACCCCGAGGAAAACCACCTGGCACGCCCGAAAGCAGATCTTGGCTTATGCCACTTGTGACCCAATCGAGCACCATAAACATTTTCAGTCTCTGTTTGGGAATCAGACTACACGTATAGAAAATATTTTACATTTTTAAGTCAATATCTCTCTAAACTAAAAAGTTTAAAACAATTCTGTATGGTTCTGAATTCATTCATCTTTTTTCGACGAAGTTTCATTGAAATTAAATAAAAACTGAGTGACATAATTTTGGATCATGGTGTTTAATGTTTGATCTACAAAAGGCTGAAAAATTGATTCCCAATCTGGAACACAGACAGTCTTCACACGTGATAAACTGATTCCCGAACAGGCAGCATATGTAATTTATGTCTCCGATGAGGAATCAGAATTATTAAAAATATTTCATATTTTCATAATTCAATAGCTTTTAAACTAAGCAGTTTTAAAAAATTCGGACCATCAGGCCCTCGGACCATCGGGCCCTCGGACCATCGGGCCCTCGGACTATCGGGCCCTCGGACCATCGGGCCCTCGGACTAACGGACCCTCGGACTACAGGGCCCTCGGAATACCGGGCCTACACGATGATGTTCACGGATGGTTTGACTAAACCACTTTTCCTGGGCAGGCTCAGACTTGGGCAGTTAACCAGTAACCAGATGGTCGGTGAAGTAGTCTAGAAGCTTTGCCTGGAGGCACAAGCAGCCCATCTATTTCCTCTAGGCCCTCCTCGATTATTGGCATGATGTTCCTCTTTAATTGACTTGACGTTCCTGGACATTCATACGAAATGGTGGGGTTAGGCCTAGGTCTACTGTCTACAGCTGGTATTGCAGCTGCTGCGTCATGTGTGTCGTAGGCTACTCAGTAGACCCTATTAATTTGATTGTGATGTCGTTATTGTTGTTTTCGCTTGTAATCAGAAAAAAATACTAAACTGCATGTAGATCTACTACACGGAATAAAAGAAAAATCAAAACCTGCAAAAAGAAAATATAAAATACTAGTACATCCATTCCACAGATGACAGAACTAAGAATGGAATTCTGTGAGACTAAAAAAGCCAACCTATCCAAATTTATTATGGGTTTAATTGGGTTTACTCACCTGAGAATGCCAGGAATAAAACTTCTGCTGTCACTCGAAATGTTGCTACAATCATCACGAAAGATAATATTCATCCGAGCCTCTCAGATCACTTTAATTCAAACCATCTCTTTCACATTTATCACACAAAATAATCCAGATTTTGAAATTTTAGCATGTTACTTTCCTTTGAAGAATTCCCTTTGCAATCCTACAAATAGATGACCTTACGAAACGTTAAGAATGTTTTCATTTTGTAGCTTATGCAAAGATTTGCTTAGATCTACAAATCTATTGATCTTTTTATTTGTGACAGTTTATAGACTTTATAAGTCCTTCCCATAAAAGTAAATTATTTAAATTGGTTTCGGGCTCAGAGCTTCTAAATACCCTTTTGTATTAACGTTCATGAGGTTTTCTAATCAATCGATTTACGATCATGCTTGGGCGTATTCAGGTATTCTAAAATGAAGTAGACTGTCATCAACTTGAACTGTGTTGAATCAAAAGTGGGCGTGGTAGCTTTCACTTTTTTGCCACTTTCCAACTCGTAGCCTAGATAGCTTTCCTTTTAATTCTCCAGAACCCTTATGCTATTGATCAGCGAGTGATAAAATCTTTTTACAATTGTTTATCTTATTTTCTTCTTCTCTCGAGGATTGCCTATGATATTTATGATCGATTTTTTGTTTACATCTGACGATCTCTCACACGTGTTTATACTGGTTTCTAGTGACAACGGTGTTAACATAAAAATATTCCCAAACAAATTCCGTTGGACTTTTTATCAAATAATTATCGATTTTATGCTCTTAACGAATTCAACTGAAAAGGGAAGTTGTAGAAAAAATATTTTGAGAAAGTGTGAACCTGAAACACAAGTTAAAGCTAAATTCTATCGATGGTGAGGATTTGTTTTCACTAGACACAGAGACTGCGTAAAAAGATCATTCCTGTGAAATTTTGTAATTGTGGATACTCTCCGGTACCATAAGAGAGACCGGATTGACATGTAGAGCGTGTGGGAAACTGCTCGGCGTAATGTTCGGAGTTCTTCGAGTTACAGTTGTCGTTTTATGTGGTGTTGGCTGTGCTTTTGCTCAACCTGAGGACGGTAAGTCTAAATCACGTTATCTTTGGACGTAACCAATCCGTTGTTTAGCTTAAGGACTGATAACCCGAGTCTTCTCTGGCTGCAAACCCATAAAGGGTCTGACAAAAAGGGTTTTAATAGCCGACAGTCAAAAATAATCGAAGGCTATTTAATGTCAGAGAAGTCTCGGATTAATGGACTGATAAACTATATTGGGCCTACATGAACTAGATCTATCTAGGGCCTATATATATCCAGACTAAGTTCGTGGACAACTTTCTGATTGATTCGGGAAAAGCTGCCAAAGTAATCCCTTATTAATCTCAGACACAAATTAACCAAATTAATCTCAGACACAAATCTGTGTTTTTACCCACGATTTGTTGCCGTGATGCAGTATTATTTGTATGACCATGACTCAGTCTGCTTTCCTTCCATCATGCATAATGCAAAGCCCAGGCTCCTGAAAGCCCTTGATAAAGAACTTGCATGTTGATATTACGTGACTAGCAAACAAATGCATCCGACAGTATGATTAAAAGTACTTCACTGAAATGATTCCAGTTTGATCATGTTTGTAGAAACTTTATTCAATGCATGGGGTGATGAGTAAAAGAAATGTCATCTTTAGGCAATAATCTATAAATGATGCTCATCGACTTGGTATTTTAAGTATTGGGAAAGTAAATATTCATTATGTTACATTTATTGCGTTCACAATTTTATTTTATTTTTGGGCGTGGTTTCTTGTTACAGTAATAAAGCTTTGTTTATTTACAGTAATAAAACTTTGTATAGTAAACAAAACAATACAAAAACTTATTGTTTAATGTGGAGAATATTAGGTTGTCATTTTACCAAATGTCGAGCAGAAATCATAGAAGCAATATTGCGACAATACCGACATGACCATTTCAGTTTGCAGAACCAAACTAAGCAAGAAAATAAATCCAGCATTTGGTGTTTGGGGTTTGTGTGGTGGCCTGGCTAAGACACTTCCCAGCAGGCACATGGCGTCAGAATGACGTCATATCGACGTCGATGCGACGTCATGACGTCGCATCGACGTCGATATGACGTCATTGTGACGTCATGTGCCCACTGGGTTATTCTGTTGTAGGTGATATCCGCCTGACAGGTAATGGCGCAACAAGTACTCAGGGAAGAGTAGAAATTTACCATGACAACCAGTGGGGCACGGTCTGTGACGATCAGTTTGATAATGCCGATGCCAGCATTGTATGTAGACAGCTAGGCTTCCTGTGAGTAGACAGTTTTTTTTTATTCCATGGTCATTTCGCACCCAGGCCAGTCATTTCGTACCGTTATGAACAATTATATACATTATGTATTATATAAGGGGCAAATATTGGCAAATCGACCAAATTAAATTTTAATTAATCTAGACATTCATAACTGCATGCGACCTATAGGAATATCACTTTATGCCATTATTTACCATCCTTGTTCCAGCTTGCGTTTTTAGACTAATTGTGCCTCGGCAAAGTTCATTTTTGTTTCTTTCGCAGGCCCGCGTCGGCTAGAATAATTTCCAATACTTTTGGCCAAGGAACTGGCCCTATATGGTTGGACACAGTTGGCTGTTCCGGTACAGAGCAACGGCTGGCGGAATGTACACACAACGGTTGGGGTGCGACCGACTGTACCCACAGCGAGGATATAGCGGTGCAGTGTTCCGCCTCGGCCAGTGCAGCGCCCGACCCGGGTATACCGACCACGACAAAGGCGCCAAATGTTGTTCAAGATGGCAATTGTGAGTATATCCAGGGAATACATGAGCCGCCGCATGGGAAAACCAACAATTTTCATATGCGAAAACAAAGACGCAGATCAGCTGTGCAGTAACTGTACTGTACAGCTGATCAGCGCCTTTATTTTCGCCACACGGATAGCAAAATTCCTCTTCTACTTATATACACAGTTTCAAGCTTCTAGCTTTATTATGTGACTGTACAGCCTGGGTTGTGTCAGACCTGGTCGGAAACCCAAATTGTTGGTTTTCTCACGCACAGGCTCACATAGTTCCTAGAAGCTGTCACCTATGTATGTAGTTGCGAAACAGGACTCCACTACGTGCCGTTCGAAATATTTGGCACAAAATGGTTGTATTAACTGAAATCGTATTTTTAACATTGAATGTGACCTTTGTTGTTAAGCGGGACGTAAACATGAACACAACCACCATTTGAACCATTGCAGGCACAACTAAGATTTAGGTGGACTTAGTAAAATGACTCGACAAACAAATGGAACGCCGTAACATCTTTTTTAAAATTCGTTGCAGGTACAACTAAGGACGACAAGATCCGGATCATTGGCCCCTCCGACAAGCCAGGGACGGGCGTGGTCCAGGTATATAACGACGCCACTGGGCATTGGGGTGGGGTTTGTGATGACGGCTGGGACGTCCGTGACGCCAGGGTGGTCTGTAGGAGCCTCTGCTATGAGTAAGTACCGCAGGTCTTTGATTTTCTATGTTTCCTTCTGGCCTATGCTGATATGGCCTTTTGAGTGGGTGACAAATGTGGATATATAAAATCTCAAGGGTTAACTGATGGATTGTGATTAAGTCTAAAATTATAGAATTTGTTCGGATATGAAACTTATTTTTGAAGAAAACAAAAGTGTTTTTATTTTTCGCTGAAGTCTTATAGTGGTGAACTGGCCTGCATATAATGTATGTCATCAACCAAATAGTCATGTCCTAATTTGCAACAGTATTCATAGCCTGGGTCCAGTCGTCCATATAATTATTTTTCCAAACATTATTTTAATGCTTATTTTTTCGACTTTTTCGACTATTAGTACGTTCTAAAAATAACACATCAAAGGAGTCGGTAGCCGCCATTGATTTTCGTAGATATTGTCATTTTTGACCAAGAAACGGAAAAATAAAAAAGAGGAAAAAAATGATCAGACTGGAACCCCGGCTACAGTATTCAGTCTATGGAACGTGACTGTATCTGGAGTTGCTTTCATACAATTATGATTTTGTACATCATAGATTGAAATATCTTTGTGAAGAATATTTTCGTTCATCGGTTGAATATGTCTTTGGGATTACTATGTTACTATATTATAGGCATTGTAATGGTCATATTTCAGTGCAAGCAAGTCCATACCTGGGAGTGTGGCGTTTGACATTTCCAACATCACAGAACCCATGACAACCTCGGGGGTCAATTGTTTTGGCAATGAGACGTCTTTAGTGAACTGTACCAAGGACGACCCCTGGGTTAATGGGGGAGGAGTGTGTACACCAGGGGAGAAAGCCCGGGTCACATGCCAGGAGATAGACACCTCACCACCAGCACGTAAGATTTTTATATTGGTTCTTATGAATATGTAAGATATGTGTTATATGAGATGTCAATCCAAGTATGGAACACCAAACTTATTCAGTTCCGGGTTTTAGTAATTAGGACCAAAACAAAGAAAAAAAAGATGCCTTTGTTTTTCTTGGTAGTATACTAAGTTTACTTGTTTGCAGCTTCAACGTAACTGTGAAAAAAAGAAAGAAAGAAAGTATTCTCGGGCGTACGATGTTTTGAGCAAAAATGCTTTAATCTACGCAGGTCATAGTCTTCAAAATGACTCCGTTATTTGTGATCCTTTGTTTTTAACATTTTCAGTTTTTGTCATCAAAGAAACGTGTAAAAATGTAAGATTTTTGTCACCTTTTTAGCTTTTTTTGTCAGTTAATAATTGTCTGTCATGCGTCTTACACGGTGCTTTGTATGTACATCTTTGTGATTGTTTAAAGTACCAGATACTACTTTTATTCCTTTTTTTTGTCTGACTATATGTGGACTAACATTAGTTGCATTTTAAAATGGAAACTAACATTTTAACTTTTAATGTTAATATGTGATTTCATGAAATACTTATATCTTGTAGATCTTATTTCTAAATATGGTTTGCATAAAATTTCCTTTCGGTTACGTTTTAGGTGCTGTGTCAACTGCTATTGGAATGTATATTTATCCAAATCAAATATCATGGATACTTTTTGGAACCGCCTTAAAACTAAGCTATGGTCGAAAACAGAAGTAAAAATATGCTTATTTTTCAGCTTTGGGGCATTATATAAGCGAAGTAACGCAAACAGAAAAATACTTGGGTGAAAGTCGTCGTGTTTTATTTTGTTTTATTTGTATTTGGTTTTGTTTGTTTTTGAAAAAGAGTTCAAACTTAGTTTTTATACATGTAAGTGCATGGGTGAAAATTTAACAGCTTGTTTTAACCTTTTCTTGGTGATGGTTGTACATGTCTCTCTTATTTTGTCATGATTGTTATTGGGGTTAAATAATTGGCATGAGTTCTCAATGTTTCACAGTTTTGTATGAATTTAAACATAGGCACCCTAGTAAAATAAACACACTTTCCGACAACCCTTATATTTAAGTTAAGAAAATGCAGGATACGAATAAAATACATCATTAAACAGAAAAAACCGTAAACCATTTAGCATTCGGTGAAATATTATTTTTACCATAACGCAGTATTATATTTGAATAATCTGAGTGTTTCATTAATTTGCGCGTCTGATATAATAATTATTAAAAATGTTTTGTGGAAATCCACTTCGAGACTGAAATGTATTTTCGAAACAAACATGCTGTAGCAGCCAGTGGTCAACCCGTAACAGTCAGCAGGTACACTTATATTTTAGAAGATTTCAGAATTTTCTGGGACATTCATTTTCAGGCCCGGACCCTGTTATGAAGTGTACGGACGGACGAATTTCCGCCAGTTTCAGCACGATCACCGACCCCTACCTCGAGGCCAAGCACCTGTCTGTCGACACGAGCTACACCGGACCTTGTGATTCCAGGATCACCAACACGACAGATTATATCACCATCAGCGTACCGTTCGATCAGTGTGGCACAAATGCATCGGTAAGGTTAATTCACGCCCAGTTAACCCATATTTGACGAATGGATTTTCCCATCATTATCATTTGGGTCAGTCTACTTTTATTTTTAGGGACGTCAGGCCTGGGGTGATTTTTAAATTTTATTCAATTTTTCGACGAAAATTCACCGTGCTAAGCAAACAGAATAGCCCCAGATGGGACGCCGCAGAACTGGGACGCCGCGTTCTGCGGCGTCCAATCTGAGGCTATTCTGTTTGCCTATGTCCCATAAAAGGGACGCCAGGCTTAAATGAGTTAATCATGCTTTAACTTTTGATGATCCTTTACGATAGTGCAGAATGCGTCGCTAGGTCCTTGAAAATTAGTTTTTTACCTTTTCTTTACAGTTGATTCAAATTTCTAAGATGCATTATTTTTTCAAAACAGCATTTTATAACTCGCCGAGGCGGTTCTAACGTGTACCCACCGTACGGCAATCAATGTTTTGAACACAAAATAAGCCTAAATATCTAAATATTTTCAATGGGGATGATCGTCAGTTTTTTTCACAGATGAAAAAAATAATGTGTATTGCATGGATTTGTTTTCGTGATGATTCCAGGCTAACGCCACCCATATCATCTACAAGACCCAGATCAAGTACCTCCCCACCTCCTCCTCAGGCGCAGTGAGCACATCCAACACGTACATCTTCAAGATCCAGTGCGAGCTCCCCCGGGCTGTGGACGCGGGCAAACCCATCTTACCGGTCTCCGAGACGATCACCCAACGTGCCCCGGGGAATTTCGATGTAACCATGTCATTTTCAAGGTAATAAAATTATGGCATTGTTTCTTGCATCAGGAAAACATGTCCGTGCAATGTATACCCCCTTGAACCCCAATTTTATATAGCAAAACTGGGGTATGCAGGGGTATACCTATTTTTCTTATTTTTGCTCCAAAACATAGATTGTGGGTACTCGTTAGAACCGCCTCGCGAGTAACGTGTACCCACAATCTATGTTTTGAGCAAAAATAAGAAAAATATAAGTTTTCCAGTGAAATTTTTCAATTTTTACAACTTAGGAGAAATCAATGTATTATATATAGGCATGTTTTCGTAATGCATCAGAATGTTCTTGCATTTTAAGCCATTTGCGTCATTCTGAAAAAAAAACGAGATTGACCCAGATTGACAAAGGGCTGTCATATTTTTCACCGTTTAAATAAACGGAATGAACTTTCTTATTCTTATCAGTTGTACTGAATCAATCCAAACTCAAATAAGCCGATAGATAATGCCATCTTTATTAATTTGGTGCATCACGTATTTGTTGTTGTGACATCATCGATCAAATTCATACTAAGAAACGGCGGCCCCCGGGGCTCGATCATCTCTCTGGTGTGGGTTCGAGTCCCGCTCTGGCCACATGTGAGACAAGCCAAGTTCTGCTTGCGGGTGTGTCAGGTGTTTTTTCTCGGGCTTCTCCCGTTTTCGCCCCACCTGCTGATTGGCCCGTCTCATATGAGCTGAAATAATCTTGAAAGGGACGTAAAACTGAATTTAAAAAAAAATAGTTAAAATACTAAGAGACAGTAGGTCCCAGTTTACATGATGGCTACAATGTTTGATGATAAATAAACATTTGTGTCTGCAAGTTCGGTCCATTTCCTACTGACAAAACACCGTCTTTGCAGGGGAAGACGAAATTGAGTCTTTTTCCTGTGATTCATTTTCGTAGCACTTACTAGTATCTAACATAACACAGTTGCATATATACGAGAGCATTTACATGATTACACCTATCCTTCCATTTACAGAGACCCCCTTTTCACAACAAGAGAAACCAATTTCCCTCTCGAGGTCCCCCTGGGTGCGATGTTGGGCGGCCTGGTAGAGATGCGCCAGGTGGACCAGAACACGAGGCTGGTTGTACCACAGTGTTACGCCACGCCTACCAACGACCGAGTACATCGCACCAACTATTCATTGTTTACTGATAAGTAAGTTTAAGTTTTAACATATGGGCCTGTGCGTGAGAAAACCAACAATTTGCAATTGGGTTGCGACCAGGTCCGACACAATCCGGGCTGTGCAGTCACAGAAGATGGCGAGAGGGTAGAAATTTTTGATTTAGAGAGTAGAAGAATTGTACTATCCGTGTAGCAAAAACAAAGGCGCCTGATCAGCTTCGCAGTTACTGCGAAGCCTGATCTGTGCCTTTGTTTTCGCCTATACATATTGTTGGTTATCCTATGCGGCGGCTCATATGGAGACCGATGACCTAGTGGTAGAATGTCGGAGACCGCTTTGAGAGGTTCTAGGTTAATAAATTGTTGACGGGGATTGAACCACACAAAACACGACACTGGTTGTACCAGTGTAACGCTACGGGTGCATCGCACCAATTACTCGCTGTTTACTGATAAGTAAGGGACATTATCTTATCTCTCTGTTACACTGTACCTGTGTCATTGAAGTTCAATTTTGATGCTGTAAAATTAACTTTTGAAGTGAAAAATGTCAATCATTAGTATTTTTTTCTTCTGTTTTAAGACGTTTGCGCAAAGACCAGCTATAAGCAGAAACCAAGCTCTGTAAACCACGTCTCTCTTTCTTTAAAATTGTGATTCTTATGTTTAATTGCATAATTGCATATATGCTATTCCCATGATTACTAGCGTCTTGCAGTTTATGAGAAGAACTCTTGTCTTGCAGAATTTCCCACCTTTTTTCATATTTATTTCATTATTTTCAACATGTGAAATAAGACGACAAGAAGCACCTTTTAAAATTTTAAACCCAACTCATGGTAGCTACCATATTCAACCAAATAGCTGAAGTACATTCAATGCTTTTTCTGCTTGAGCATTTACCAAAATTTCTATTGTAAGCACATTGATTATGGTATCACCAATAATTATTCTTTCAGATGCGCTGATGATTCAACCGTTGGTTTCATCAATTGGAATGATTCCACTTACGGCTGGATTTATAAGACCTTTAAATTCACGAATTATCCCGAGGTTCATATACACTGTGATGCTCTCATATGCCTTACAAATGACGTTGACCCAGAATGTGACCGAAGCTGCCTTAAAACAACAACAACCACCTCAACCACGTCATCTTCAACTGTTGCCTCGGGAACAGGAGGAACAACCGCGTCGGGATCTAGCGGTCGTCGGAGGAAGAGGAGTGCTCCCCTTCAAAGGATTCATTTGAGCAGTCCCACTATAATTGTTTACGATCCGCACTATGATGGGTCGATAATAACGAGGGGAGAAGAGAGTAAGTATTGTTTCTATTGTTATGGGTGTGGTCTGTCAAATCTGAAAATTTTGTTCTCGGGCTCCCCCAGTCCATTGGATGAGGCTTTAGCCAAGGTCATGTTTCCATATGACATTTGCTGTGAATGGTATGAGACACCAATGTTATCAAACACTCAGCCAACAAAATCTGAAAAAGACTGGATCAGCATGACCTGTACTTCATTGCACTCCCAGATACCTGACATATGTATCGTTCCACGTCCGTTTCTTTCGTTTCATGTCGGTGTAACGTTTCACTCCACATCGTTGATGTGAACAGAGCCATCACAGAACAGTCACATGGACGAGAAAATTCCAAGTATAAGATCGTCTGCACTGAAAGTGAAACGGAAGACATTCGTAAGAGATGAAAATTTCATTGCTGCCTTGAAATCTGCCTGCGCTAGCATAAACCGTCTCAGTGTAGATTTCACGATTGCAGGGCTACAAGTCGGTGTTTTTAATCCTGTTTGCAGTGAATGTTTCAATTTCTTCACGGAATTGATGTTTTGATTTTATTGACAACTCCACACAGCTAAGATATTTACAACTAAATATTTGTCATTTTTCAGCAACAATAAAAGAACCCGTGTTACAAACCACTTCTCTTGCCGACACAAACACCGTGATACAACGATCAACGGCTCAACCGTCGTCCAGTAAACATCCTGTTCATCCGGAAAACGCCGCGACCGCAGGAGAGGCGGTGCAAACTCTTCCTCCGCCGTACCTCGGCGAGTTGGACTCCGTGATAACTGGGGACGGCTCAGGATCTGGTGCTATTGTCTCAAATACGTTTCTCACGTGCCTTGTGATACTAGTTACTTATAATGTTATTTGATACATCATATCGCTCAATTGATTCATTTTTGACATTTTTTTTTTTTTTTTTTTTTTTTTTTTTTTTTTTTAGTTAATTTGAACATGCATAGTGCTTAGCTAAGTCACTTCAATTCAGTTTTAGGGTCAGATAATCGCATTTAAGCACAGGTCTGCACTTATTAATCTTGTGTAATGTGTGTTTTTTATTTCTATCTTTTTTTTTTTCATCTTTTTTTCAACCAGTGTTCCTTTAAGCCTGCATAATGTTTTGTAGATGATGTGCAATGTTTTGACGTCTCTGTCAAGTTGAGCTTTCTTAGATTCATTTGAGCCAGTGCATGAGAAAACCAACAATCTGCATATGCGAAACCAAAGGCGCAGATCAGCTGTGCAGTAACTGCACAGCTGATCAGCGCCTTTGATTTCGCTAGACGGATAGTGCAACCCCTCTTCTACTTAAAACCGAAATTTCAAGCTTCTAGCCCGCATATGTGACTGTACAGGCAAGTTTGTGTCAGACCTTTTCGGAAACCAAAATTGTTGGTTTTCTCACGCACGGGCTCATTTGTAAGTCATGGGGAATAATACCTTCTAAATCAGTCGTGTGCTCGTCATGTTTTTAATGTTTTGTTTCTTTTTCTTTTTAATCAAGTCTTGAGTTTGTGATTTTTCATTGATGCTCTTTTTCTGGTGCTTGTTTTGCAATAATTTAGAGCTTCTGCTATAAACGAGTCATTTGGTGGTGCTAGCAGACATTTTATACTTACGTCATGAACATTCGTTGCAACAATGTGTTTATAAGGCTTCAAATTAGAATGGCATTTTACACATGTTCTTGCCGTTTTGAGTTTGCTTGTAGTCCGAAATAAAATGGTTCTCTTGCATTTTAATGCGTTATGTGATATGATAGATTTGATTTGTATGAGAATTAACCAAAGTTGGTTATAAAGAATTGCTCTACTTCTGTATGTCATTTTGTCAAAGAACTGTTACTGGACATACATTTAGCAATTTCTATTTAGGACTTGGTCATTTTGTCTGTTAGAGTGTATCAACTAATTGATGTATTTGCCTTAAAATTTTAAGTTAGTTGTGATTGTTATGGAATAAATTTCTTACAAAATACCTGTATACTGCCTTATTATTTTTTGTTAGTAATTAGCCGAAGACTATGTTCATACATACAGATACAGTTTTGTACCATCATTCTATCCTTGTCCATGTTTTAGAAACATGCAGGAACTTAACCGCGACGGTGTCAACTTGCATTTCTGAAAAGGAAAAAAAAACAATGTTCTAAAAGGACAAGAAGGCAGTCACGGTCAAATACAAAGCATTTATATAACCAGAATTTATTCCTTTACCATTCAAATGTGGTACTTCTGCTTTGTTTTTATTGGCGTTGGTGTAAATTATGTGCGTTGTCTCCCCTTTTTATGGTTATGGATATTTTAGTTTATAGAGCACCTTTCTGGAAAAAGCTATTCCCACATTTTGGTTCTTATGGGCGGTTCTTTATTTCACTTAACATCCTTGCCATCTACTGTAGTAAAACATGAGGGGTCGCCAGGTTCGATCCCGGGCTTCTCCAGTCCGTCGGATGAGACTTTAAACCGAGGTCCCATCGGCTTCATGTGACAGCTATTGATGGGCCGTTCAACCAAAAATAACAAGAAAAGCTATAACATGTAGCCACATGTAATAATTGGGCGGTGTGATAAAAGTGGTAGAAATACTAAAAAGAAATATGGCTTGATTTGCTAAGGTTTTATTACGGAAACGGCTCCGTGTTAAAATTCCTTCATTCACCGGACTGCTTTCCACTGATTCGGGCGTTTTGGTCAATTACCAAATATACAGACATTAATGATCCGGTTCCGACTATGACTACACACTCAGTTTAGGCAAATAAAATGTATAATCGGTATACTAACTCGAGCGATGTAGTCACATAAAAAGAAATTTAAAAAATTCAAAAGAGCAGTCATCCTTTAATTTAATAATTAATGCAGTATTTCTGAACAAGATCATGATTGAAGAATAAGACTGAATGCAAAACTTAAGAATGGTTAAGAAATATGTGAGGGTCGGGTGATGAACCCCTCCCCTCTTGATTTCTTTTGGTGGTGAGCAAAAAAGAGTTAAGAACTTACGAAATGTCAATTCAATCCGGACATGATGTTTGAATATTATAGTCATATACATGTATATAGCCCCGGTGCAGGGGCAGATAACCCCCTGGGGCCAAAATGTTTTTGTAAACATTAATATTCTATCCATTTGCCCATGTCCTGCAAGTTTTGCCCTTCAAATCACGTTTTAACAATTTTCCCCATTCAAATGCATGGGCGACCTATGTTGACCTTGCAGTTAATTAGGTCAAGGTCATCAGAGGGCCATGGATTGATTTATACAAACTTTGTAGAGCTCCATTGCCTGATGCTTCATGCCAAGTTTCAAAATCATAGGCCTTATGGTTCTGGAAAAGAAGATTTTTAAAGGTTTTGCTACTTATAGCCATGGCGGAAATAACTTTTGTTCCCCCTTCCTGAGGATGCTCCATATAAAGTTTGGCTTTGATTGGCCCAGTGGTTTTAGAGGAGAAGATGTTTCACTGAACATTGTGGACAACAATGACTACAACGACGACGGTCGATGGAGCATGGGTATACTATAAGCTCACCTTGTGAACATAACGGCTCAGGTGAGCTAAAAATGGGACCTGGCGCGTATACTAGCATACAAATATGCATTCAAAGGAGCATGTTGGCCTGGTGGTTAGTGCATCAGACTCTGGTTAGGGAGGTAGGGAGTGGATCCCCACTGGTGGCTGGCTTATATCACTGCACGATGAGCAAGGGACATTGACTCTGGAAAGTACTGGTTAATACACACAAAGGAGTGTCCCAAGCTGGGGACATGACAGAAATATTGTTGACTGGGACGTCACATCCATACCTAAATCAAACCAAAAGGTTGCACAGTTCAAATGTGGGTTGTACATTTTGTAAAGTGTTGTTTTTTAGTCTTTCTTAAAAATCTGACAGCTGCTGACTACGCCATTTTAGCTCTAAAAATTCTGGTGTTTGATTTAAGGTCTAACATTCCTTCTTGGTCATCAATTTTTCAGTTATGTCCGGATGGTGCGACGGTTTTCTGGGTATCAACCAGGGTGAAAATCATGACAGCCATGGACTAATTTCCCTCCTGGCGCACCCCCCGGTGAAGTATTGTCAATTTGGCGTGTCACCAGTAAACCATTCAGATTCAGATGTGTCTTGCTCAAGGACGCAACCAAGTCCCAGTGGGGTTTGAACCCAGAACTTTGTGATTCAACACTACGCCACTGCCCTCACTAAGTACATGACTGTAATGTGCTAAACCTCGGCTGCAGCAATCATGCCTGTATAGCTCAATTTCAGGAACATACTCTGAATCCCTGGCGACAGGTTTTCTTGCACCCCGACTCACCTACTGATCTCGAAGTCATAAATTTTAAAACCAACAAAATTTATATGTCATGAAATTTCATGTATTTATTTCTGTTTATGCACACTAGGAAAGAACATAAATGCACTATTTACATATATAATACATGTACATGTTTGTACAAAACACATGCAATGTTTTTTTTTTTTGTTTTTCGAATTTAAGCATGAAAACTCCATGTGACCTGCATTGTCATGTTTGTCCATTAATGGGTCATGAAAGAAAGTCAACCTTGATAAACATATCCATATTGCAAGTATTATAATCTATATCACACTGGTTTATATTCAGAGAGAATTGTGAATGAAAACAAACAATGTCGATGCCATGATAAATACCTGTGTGGAGTATGGCAAGCCGTTTTACTATTTATTATGCTTATTAGATATCTTGAATAGTAAATAAGATATCTTAATTAGGATATAAGATATCTTATTTAGCAATAAAGATATCTTCTTTATCAAAAAAGATATCTTATATCCTAAATTAGATATCTTATATAGTAAAGAAGATACCTAATATGCTAAATAAGATATCTTATTTGATCCCACAATTAAGATATCCTATATAGCATATAAGATATCTTATTTGATAATTTAGATATCTAATATACTAAATAAGATATCTACTATACCTAAAAAGATATCTTCTTTACAAGATTAATTAAGATATCTACTTTCATAAATAAGATATATATCTTCATTGCTAAACTAGATATCTTATGTAGCAAATAAGATATCTAAAGTGGTAAATAAGATATCTTATTTAGGTATAATAGATATCTTATTTAATATATATATATATCTTATTAAGTATATTAGATATCTAAATTATCAAATAAGATATCTTGATTAAGGCTATAAATAAGATATCTGTATTGGTATAGTAGATATCTTATATAAGTATCAGAAACCAATTGTGATTGGGTAAAACAAATAAGATATCTTATGTACTAAATAAGATATCTGATTTGTTTAAATCAGATATCTAATATAGGATATAAGATATCTATTTTGTGTATACATAAGATATCTTATTTGTCAAATAAGATATCTACTTTAGCATAGTAGATATCTTATTTGTGAATGCAATTAAGATATCTTATATGATAAAATAGATATCTAATATACTTTTTTAGATATCTTATATATTAATTAAGATATCTTATTTAGAAAAAACATTATAGATATCTAATTTATCATATTAGATATCTAATTTGTTAAACAAGATATCTTAATTAACAAATTAAATGCTATATCAGATATCTATATTAATTAAGATATCTTATATATTTTTACAAATAAGATATCTAATATATCAATCAAGATATCTTATTTGTTAATTTAGATATCTACATTAACAAATAAGATATCTTGTTTAGTTAAAAAGATATCTTATATACTATATAAGATATCTTAAATGGCAATTTAAATATCTAATATAACAAAACAGATATCTTATTTGCTATATAAGATATCTTCTTTATAATAGATATCTAATAAAATAAAGTAGATATCGTATTTATTAAAGAAGATATCTTATATACAATATAAGATATCTGTTTGTTTGAATAAATAGTAAAACGGCTTGCCATTGTGGAGACAACTTTCCACAGATCACAATTTTTTTTTGTAAAGTTGTTCTAAGGCAGGTAATTGCATACTACAGTCTTTGAGTCTTTTACTGATTTTATCCGCGTTGGCTGTTCTCAGTTCTGGATAATCAGTTTGGTATTCTTACTATATATCACTGAAACATGTTTCGTGCACATGCACATCTTTGTTAACAGCTTCTCACCATGGTCTAATGTCACAGACAGCAAGATCCTTCATGCAGAAGAAACATACATACATATGAGTATTTAACAACAATTGTCAGAGAATCAGACTAAATCCTCGCTTCAATAAAACGCCTATGGGAAAGAACACAGGTTGCTAAAAAATGATGCACAGTTCAAACCCCAGAACAGATCTTGTCAATGGCACTGTCACACTGAATCCAGTATAGCCCAGCCTTTTTATAGCAGGGCTTTAAAACTAAACTTTAATGATTTTTGCTTTGTAATATCAACTATATCTTGATTTCTTCACAGTATTACTATAACTCATGTCTACTTCAAAACACAGATTGTATTAAAGTCCATTATTTATCATTTAAATTAGGGTGAACAGTTTATTGTACATGCAGTCATCCACTCTAACTGACTTAAAATATAAGTTTTGTATTGCGGTTCACTACCTGCTCGATTTGCTGTTGATGATATAAGCTCTCTCCCCTCTGAAAATAAATGAATACACGCATCAGTAATACATGTAACACAAAATAACAAAACAATGACATTGTCACATATCAAAATTGGACATACATGCAGTCACTTTCTGAGTACTACATGAAAGGGCTCCTAAAAACAGTTCCTCCTTGTGACGTTTCCTCCAGGACTATTTGCGCAAAAAATCGAATGGGGCTGTTTGCTAAAAAAGGTGAGACGATTCGCTCAAAATCAATTTTATGGGTCGGTTCACCAATTATAGTTTTAGAAGTCCTTAAGCGACTTGTTTATCCTATTTGGATGTCTTAGTTCGTTGAAATGACATAAAAAATAAATAATTTCAATGAAAAAAAAAAAAAACATTAAAATCAATTTTTTTAAAACATGTGGCACTCTTCGGGAGTAAATGTCCCGTTCGAAAAATATTTTTTTACGCAAACAGTCCCGGGAGGAACTGCTTTGTGCGTGAAACATCCTGTAACCCAATGAAAGCCATGTGTACTATGTCATGTTTTTTTTTTTTTTTTTTTTTTTTTTTTTTTTTTTTGTATTGAGGCCTTACATCTCAGTCAACAATTTTTCAGTCTTGTCAGGATGGGTTTAACCAGTACTGTAGTGTCTTGCTCAAGGACACAACACGGTGAGGCCTGTGGGGATCGAACCCAGGACCTCTTTATTTAGAGTCCAACACTCTACCATTACGCCACCACGCTCCCTACTATGGTATGTAATGTGATGACTGATATCACTAAAGATGATCTTACCAAAAACTGTATCATTGAAATAACACTGAAACATCTTTACACTGCTTGACATCCAACGTACAACATTGTCAGTGTGTCAATCTTTCAACCAAAACAACAATCTGAAACAGACAAATATCATTTGAACTCTTTCATCATTTTCATGTCTGTTGGTATTTATCCAAGTGTCAATGTACATGTATCTATCCTGCCATACCACCCTATATACCCGAACATTATGCGCATAAATGTATCAAAAAATGTACTAGTATAAATAAACATTTTGAAAGACACCATTTTATGAAAAATAAGTCTGTGAGAAGATACAGTTTAAAGAGTGTTTTGTTAAAAGATAATGTGTTAAAGATGCAAATTTAGATAATCAGTAATAAAAATATCACAGCGGATGCATTTAACTGTTTGATTGTGTAAAAAATTATATGAAAAAATCATGTCTCACAGTTCAAGACCCAGGGAAAGATCCAGGTATGGGTCGTGTAGTAAAATACATATAATTTGGCACTGGCACCTAGGCATTATACTAAGGAAATTGCATACAAAACATTGGTTCGACCTCAACTCGAGTATGCAGCTCCTGTTTGGTATCCCAATAATGATACTCAGACTGCTAAGATAGAGATGGTGCAAATGACTGCAGCCAGGTGGACCTGTAGGACAGTAGCGTTGGTGATTATGCTAGACAAACTTGAGTGGCCATTGGCTGGAGTCCCGCAGGGAGCGGTCCTCCTAAGACACACTCTGGTACAGTATATCTTGATAAAAACAAATACCTGACCCCAGCACCCAACCTTAAAGAAATGCACAAGACAATTTACCTATAGTCAGGTCTGGTACACATCAGGATTGAGGACTCAGGGATTTTTTTTGTGTGTCTCAGGGGCCGAAATTAGGCCTCATTCCCATTGCAAATTACTATTAGGTGTCTTTTTCCCCAATCTGGAGAAAAAAATCCCAATTACAGCTGAAAATAATTTTCAACTGTTCCATACATTGTGAAATTCAAACTTTGCTGTTAGAAATGTTATTTAACTTTTGACACTTTTGATTATGAATTATTATATAATTATTCTAAATGAAATCCCTTATTAAGCTATGTCACTTTGGAAAATATCAATTTTGAATGTCTAGAACTTGAAATTTCCAAATTCCGAATTTACTTCGCTAATTGTCCCAATCAGAAAGGCCCTAGGGCCCCTTCCCAAAATTGCCAAAAAAATCCCTGGAGGTAAGGTTTTTAACCTCATTGAGGTTTGAAAATGTACGTGAAATTACTAGATCTATATTGAGAAAAACAAATACATGTAGCTATGCAAAAATTGCAACATCATTCCGGGCGGGGCCAATGTTGCTTGCAAAATGTGCAGCTTTCAAATGAAACATTTTTCAGCAAAATCTGTTTGAGAATTCTTTGCAAATTCCTCCAATTTCATAAGTGGAAGGGGTAATTTTTGAATTTTGAGATTTAAAATAATAGTCTTCAATGTATGGCATGTATTTGAAAAGTATTTCTGCTGCTTTCTGTATATTTTATACTTTTTTCTAAGAATATCATCGTTTTGATGTTTAACATTGCTGAAATACTATTAAACAAAAAATGAAAACAAGTATAAACTTAAAAAAAAAGATTACCACTTACACCTGATGTCAGTGGCAGAAACCAGGTTTGTGTCAATCAGAAAGACATCAATGCCGGACAGTAGAAGTAAGCAGAAAACAATGGTAACATTAGGTAAAAACATGTTTTGTAAAAAAATATTCTCAGATTAATTTTCAAAACAGTTGTATCAAAAATAAGTAAACGACCAAGGTTAACAGATTTATCAAAGCAGAATTTTGCATTTTTCAACGTAAGGCGTAAAATAAAAATAGCCTTGTTTCCGCTAACATGCCGAAGACGGGGTAGAGTCGGTAGGTCGGAAAATCTTTTTATTTTTTTGTATTTTTATCTTTCTTGAAAATGGGTAAAGAGGTAGAAACATGCTAAAATTAATCATACATGTAAGTACTCGAAACAAACATGCGATGAAGTTTAAAACCAGTAGGAAGCTGAATGCGAGTTGACCTAGTATTGTTGAAAATATAGCAGTTTTTAAATCATTGCGTGTTTTCCACTTCAAATGTTGAGAGTCGGTCTGCATGAAAATATTTCTATTTTATTTTTATTGGCAATAAAAACTGCAGGGTCGGCGCAAAAACTCAGAGTCAGACTGGTTAGCGGAAACACAGCTATTTTTTGTTTACGCCTAATGCTTCATTTTTCGAAATTTTGCACATGTCTATGCATATTTCAAAACTCAATGGAGGTTACAAACCTCAATCCTGACTTGCATCAGACCTGATAGTGCTGCCCTGAAAAATTCATTTTTCTCCAGAACTATTCAGGTTTGGAAAAGTATCCCTTCTCGAGTGGTCTCATCCAAGACCATTTCAGGAATTTAAGGTTTCTATTTAAAAATAGGCCCATGTCGAGGCAGTTGTTTTAGTGTAAATAGTTTTAATGGTCCACCCCAAAACTATTTTCCCCTTGACTAAATTCTAAATTTAGCCAACCACCCCACACCTGAGGTGATGACTGATGATCAGAAATTTTGTTGTTGTTTTTTTTTTTTTGTATTGAGGCTTAACGTCTCAGTCATCAATTTTTCAGTCAAGTCGGGACGGAGCCAACTCTTCCTGGGTTTAACCAGTACTGTAGGGAGTTAATGTGTCTTGCTCAAGGACACAACACGGTGACGCCTGTGGGGATCGAACTCAGGACCTCTCGATTCGGAGTCCGACACTCTACCACTACGCCACCGCACTCCCTAAAGATCAGAAATTGATCGACTCAGAAGATAGGTAGCTTCTTCAACTGCACCCACAGGGGCGGATCCAGGATTTCTGAAGAGGGGGTTCAAATGCAGAAATGGGGGGTACGTTTGCCTAATTTCAGACAAATTTCTTTAAATTCCCTATGAAAATGAAATAATTTTGGTCCTGAGGGGAGTTCGAGCGAACCCCTTGAACCCCCTCTAAATTCACCACTGACCCACCTTCTCTGGAAGTCGCCAAGCCTAGTGCCACCAACAGAACAGTGCCCAAGAGTGTGAAAGATGAAAAACAGATTTTTTTTTATAAAACAAATGGTTATGTAATACACGGTATGTGTGTCGATTATTTCCAATGGGGTCCTGTTGGTTAGAATCTCCAACACTACCAGACAGCAAGCGTCCAGACCCAGATGGCTAGATTCCTGGTCTGAAGAGGCTAGACACTGCCTTTTTGAAAAGCTTGTACTTGTATAACATTGCATTCTGAATCTGAATCTGCCAAGTACTCCAAACACCTCATAAACAGAGTATTACATGGAGCTCCCATCATTGAAGTTATTTTTTTGAGAGAAGAGAAGCCAGTGCTTGCCTTATTAATGCTGAGCGCCAAGCAAGGTAGCCACTGGTACCATTTTTAACGTCTTTGGTATGACGCGGCCCGGATTAGAACCCGCGCCTCCCGCTTCCGAAGCGAACGCTCTAACCATTACGCTATCGGGACCGGTAGCATCCAAAAGCATTACAGTAACATTTGGTAAATACTACCTACTGTAGTGACCCCAAAAATTCATGAAATGCTCCGCAATTCTATTTCCAAGTATTCAACAGTCTCTAGATTGACAATCAAATAAAAAGAGTGGTACAAACCTCGAGTCATTTCTTTCTTCGTAAACATTGATCTCCATCACAGTGGATTTTGATACTCTACGGTACCAACTTCGAATACCGGTAGGTTTAACAAAGAAAAACTAAATATTAAATATATAGCAAGATATTCAACATCTGGCAAACGTTCAAAACTGGACTTTACCAGTGGAATTTCCTTGGTCAAGTTATTCAACTGAAAGTAGGTCAGCTTGTACAGTCACAGTCAATAGACACCTGTTGCAAAATAAAAATCATTAATAACACCTATTGTTAGAAAAATTAAGCAAATAAATCCTTCTCTCCAACCTCTGATATGACAAAACTGATATCCACTAACTAATAAAACAAAAACAAAATATTTCCAATTGATTCAAGTAAGTAAAATTAATGGTGGACAGGTCCTTTAGCTGTGGAGGCAAATAGAGGCCCCATATAGGGAAAACAAATTGAATATGAAAACAGACAGAACAATGCAAAGCTAATAAAATCCAAATAAATAATCAAAACACAGATAAACATAACATCAACGAGAAGAAGACATACATGGAACCATCTGGCAAAACAACATGCTAATAAAGCAAATTCCAAACAATTTCCAGAGGAGCTAAATTTAGGCAATTTCATGAACCCCCTATTGAGCCTTTTTTCCTGAAACCAAATGGACTATTTATTAATATTTTCCTAAACATTGTTTATCAATTCACTGATATGACAATTTCTTATCAATTAATTAATATTTTATGAATTATTCCGCCCAGAAAAAATCAAATGACTTGAAACAGGAATATGCCATTCAAGTCCTGTGCGAATTTAGTATCTCGGAAGTCCTAATTAACTTCATTCGAGAAATGCAAAATGTTTCATGTATTTTGCACACCATTTTCTGTAACGGGGTAACTCAATGTACACTGAATGTTTGTGGGCTGTACTGCGTTATGTCATTGGAAAACTGGATGTAAATGCCACTGTTTAGTACGTGCAAACCTCACAAACAATGTGATTTAGCGTGGGCGTAATTAGAAATTGCATGTGACTTGGTGGTCAGATGTTTACAACCACAAACAAAATGCTATCAAATTTTGACCCCAGTGACTGCAATGGGAACCGTCACACTCGTATACCTTTACGTAACGTTACTCTTGTGATTAGATATAAATGAAGTATATCGGGTGACTCACAGAACATACTTTCAAGAGAAGCTACAGAACAAATACAAAACACAGGTAAGATTTGATAAGCAATTGTTCAATCATGTCGAGACGGAGCCACGGTTTACTCGAGCTTGGAGCCTTCCAACTCGTGTCTGACAACTTTTGAGTGTGAGGCGCGCGTTCTGTGTTTGTGAGCGCACTGACCAAGAAATACTACCTCGCCATAGTACCGAGGAAGCGGTGACTCCGTCTTGACATGACTGAAAACGTTTTGAATGGGATGTTGTGGAACAACACACGATTTGCCATTATCAAATGTATATGTGCATTTTCATTTAAACGCTGCAATAAAAACCCTATGTACTGAGTATTAGATCGAAATGCTACACACACACACACACACACACACACACACACACACACACACACACACACACACACAATGGTGTGTGCAAAATTGTGTGTGTGCTATGTGTACTTTTTCTATTCAATATGAATATCAATATTCGGAAGGCTTGACCATATCAGACATCTCAGATTGACCAGTTATATAATACGGTCTAATTGTCCCAAGATAAGCTTTGTGAAGAAGTCAGATGGTCTTGACCGGTCAGTTGGATTTCATCTTGGTATCAGAAGGGTGGGTTTGGCTTTCTTACATTCATTTTGAGTTCGAACAAGAGTAAGTTTGCTCTCCTGTTTCGGATTAAACACTTCGATTTTGAATATTTACATTAATATGGGATATGACAACAATCTTGTTGAGATGAAACTGCAATTTTAGACGTGTTGTTAAATATCAATGATAGACAAATCTTGGCTTGTAAAATGTTAAGAGGGGAGAATCAAAATTGCTATAAGATTATCCTGGCTAAATAAAACTGTCCAAGCAACGTACCTCCAGTTTTTAGACGATACGTCATATTCAGCACAGCATTAAATGCCAAAAATGCAGTAAACGATTTTTAATAAAGTTATTTTAAAAAGACAAAATGAAGAAATGACATAAACATAAAGGTAACAGCGAGCCATTTAGTGTACTGTTTCTTTTTCAGGTACTCCGGAAATGCTCATAAAAGGTATGAGAGTGTTTGTGAATTTGTTAATGGAATCAGCTACATGTACAATATTAAGAAATTAACATCGGATTCCGTTAATTTTAAAGTTGAATTCACGTTAAAACGGCCACTAAAATATTTCGTTAAATTGGTGTATTCTCCATGATGCTTGTTTAGAGCCCATCATTATCAAAATTAGATAAAGTTTCAAGCAATCGTTTGTTAAATACAGTGTATTTCCTATTTGTCTTTTCAGTTATACTTTTGGTGGCTGTTGCTTATTGGCACGGTGCTGGTGAGTACAGTTATTGTTACGTACGTGACCATGTCGTGATAAGCTGTAACCTACACAGCTGGTTATGTTAAAGATGCTACATCATACTAATTGAGTTCAAACTAAAACTGTCGTGTCATACTTATGAAAATTTAATGGTTTCTCTCGTCACAGTTTTAACAAATGAAACGCCATGATAATGATATTTCTCATCATAATTTTATCACGTATTTCATGCTTGTAGATGCTGTGCGATGTCGTATTTGTAACCAGGCTTTGTCTTTAGATGATTGTACAAGATCTGTAGAATGTAGCCCGGACGAGGTAAATCAAAATTTGACAAGTCGTTACGATTAAATTGCCAAATATACCATTGTGTTACCTGTATTGCATCAACCACTGCTGGATAGTTATTACAATCAGGACAGGGGTGGCATTTATTACAATACATAGACCAAACCAATCGGAAAAACTTGAATGTATCACTAAATTTGGTATAAGTCAAAGGCAGTTTCTCATCCGATTGCACTGCTCATGATTTGTATAAATCAATTACCACCTAAGCATAGGCATACACAAAATGTATTTGTTTTATTAAGTAAGATTACATGTAATAACCGATGCAACGCTGTGGGAATGAGCAATTTATTTTGCGACGCTGCAGGGGTATGTTATTTTAGAAACGGACCTGTACATCATGTTCCTTAAAAGAAAAGTATTTACGAATGACGCTGTCCTTTTACATGCTCAATTCCCCATTTCTATATATGTTTGCACTGGTACATATGCCAAATTTGATCAACTATTGTTTCGTTTTAGGAATGTTTCACCGATGAGATTGTAACCACACAGCTTACCATTATTTACAACGCTGGGTGCAGAGCTAGAGATGTACGTATTATTGTGCAACTAGGTCAGATCGTCGACGATGAACAAATGACTAGCAAAATTTATACAATTAAATGAACATCATCAGTTTCATGTTCACTTTTATCCGACGGTCAAAGGGAAATAACTCCATTAAAATATTTTGATTTTATAGTCAGTCTGCTTCGATTAATTCCCCTGCTGATTATGTAAAGAATTGCTTTGGCATGATAAAACAGTGTGCAAACGTTGACTCTTAATATTATCTCAAACAATGCTAATGCAACACATTCAGGATGAATAATTGCCCAAGTTACAGTGATGAAAACGAGTTATGGCGTCAAAACTTATTCTTAAATCCTTCACGTGTGTATTTTCTTATCTTTACCCCTAGGTGTGTAGCTCAGCCTCGAGCAGTGGTAACCCGGTAGGAAAGAGAGATGTTGAGAAGAGACAGCAGGATTTGTCCCTCATCGCCTGCTCTAGGTGTTGTGATGTGAACGTTACTAATGGTGTGGAGTGTAATGCCAAAATGTGTGGCATTAAGGGATGTGAGTTATAAAACTGCCACATAAAGCATGTTTGATAATACACTACTAATCTAAATAATGCAATCTAATATCTAATTATGAATTAAAATCAAATGGAGAAGAAGAAGAAGAAGAAGAAGAAGAAGAAGAAGAAGAAGAAGAAGAAGAAGAAGAAGAAGAAGAAGAAGACAATTGTTGGCATTTAAACATTTATAAGCAGGATAAGTTACAGGCTTTGGTGATCTTAACTTGAAATTTCAATTTAAAATATTTGGGCTATTTTGCCATTGATGAGCAGCTTGAATTTTATACTCAACTGCGCTGAGCATGAAAAAGGTTTATAACCTCGGGACCTGGTTTGATGTTTCAAGAAAAAAAAAACAACAAAAAAACTTTTACTCTGACATTGATCAAACCATTTGGCATAATATATCGTACATCTTTAGCATTGTTCCACTTACATTTTCAGCTGGTACCACCCAACAGTGCTATTTCTGTGACTCGTCAAAGACAGGCGGACAGGGTGATGTAGACGAACCAACAAAATGTGGCTCATTGGGCAGCTGCCAGACAGATGAGGTCACTGATTTGTCAATTTCTACTCTCTCTCTCTCTCTCTCTCTCTCTCTCTCTCTCTCTCTCTCTCTCTCTCTCTCTCTCTCTCTCTCTCTCTCTCATTTTAATGACTGTTCTTAATGTTTTCGCGGTGCTTCCTCCTTTGCTCAAAATTGAAGCATATGACGATTAGTGATCACGAGGACCCATCGGTTGATCGAGATAATTGATGTTCCGTGGTTAGTTATAACACACACTATTATCGGTATTCCATATTAGATTCGGTATAAGGGCATACTCGATCAGCGCCAGAATTTCAGCCGTCGCGTGAGAAAACCAACAATTTGGGTTTCCGACCAGGCCCGATACAGACTGGTCTGTACTGTCACAGAAGAACGCTAGAAGCTTGAAGCTTTGGATATAAGTAGCAGAGGAATGATACTATCCGTGCAGCGAGCAGCTACTGCACAGCTGATGGCTGCACCTTTGTTTTCGCATATGCAAATGGTTGATTTTCTGAAACGGTGGTTCATTTCAAATACCTTGGGAGTTTAGTTCCAAAAAGGCAAACATTTTTTCTTTGCGTTT
This sequence comes from Rugalucina vietnamica, assembly GCA_964017185.1. Lineage (NCBI taxonomy): Eukaryota > Metazoa > Mollusca > Bivalvia > Lucinida > Lucinidae > Rugalucina > Rugalucina vietnamica. Next base: position 67,038,341 of record OZ024870.1, read on the forward strand.
TCTTAGATCTCGTTCTTTAATGTAATCCAAACTTCATACAATATTTTCTCAATGTAATCGGCTGTTTTTTGTAACCTTTATTTCCTTTTTCAGGTTTGCGGTACTGAACTCTTTGCCCTGGCTAACAACCAAACACACAGATACACATGCTTGAACAGAAGGGTGAGAACGAAAAATTCATATCAGGAGAAAGTCAAGACATATTTCATGATACGTTTGCTGTCCTTTTACTCAAAGTAATACCCAACATGTTTGATGAGTCTCTATCCTATCAGAAATTTCACACGTCACACATTTTTATGCTTTAATACATGAAACATTTGTTTCGAGGAACGACAAAGCTCGTTTGTTTAATTTTTCGCTTTATGTCACAGTCAACAGTTATGGTCATGTTCGGGCGTAAAGACAAATATGACCAGTACAATACATATTTTGTAATGTGAGAAACAACAACATTGGTATATGGGCCACTGTTTAAGAAAAACAACAATCTGCATATGCGAAAACAAAGGCGAAGATCAGCTGTGCAGTAACTGCACAGCTGATCAGCGCCTTTGTTTTCGCTACAGGGTTAGCACAATTCCTCTACTTCTCTGACTGTACAGGCCGGTTTGTGTCGGACCTGGTCGGAACATTTTTTTCTCATGCGAAGTCTCATATGGGTTTCCAGATCTGTACCCTCTTGACACAGAGGGCGCTAGAAGATCTTGAGAGATGTAAAGACCCAACTGCCGTCGCTGAAGGTAAAGTCTAGTATTGCCAAGCTCTGTATCTTCCGACATGTCTCACTCAACGGGTTTTTATAGTGAATAGTCAATTATTTTGTACAGTACAGTTCAGTATTAGATCTATATCATTTACACGTTAACTAGTTCTAGATGTGTAGTTAAAACAAAACAAATCATGCTGCTCACGCCATAGTGCTTTAATGTTTCATTTGTATGCTTAACAGTAACATTAACAATAAATATTCCACTGTTAGCTATTACATACGAACTGTATACACGTACATGCACATTCATTTTTAGGAAAGTGTGGTAACCGTCGTCGATCAGGACAACAACTCTGCACCGCCTGTTGTGGGGATGCCCTGTGCAATGGTGGAACTTGCTTTGAAGTTTTAGGTACACTAACCAGCTAACTGATTTTCTTTAAAGACGCCTGTCGTTCGTTGTATCGCATTCTTGCAAGTCTGGCAAGATCGCACCGCACCGATCGCTCGCACTTTACGCCTTGAAGTTTCGTATCCAGCTGATTTTGGCTTTTGACGGCACATTCAGAAGGCACGAGCATTCATGGATCTGACAGTCCAAAGACGACAGGTCATTGTACGAGGGATGATCGGAAAGTACGTATAAAAATGTTCTCATTTCTTTAGTTTTTATCATTTCGAGATAAAATTTCATCACAGTATGCAGCAATATATATGCAGTTATTCCATTGCAACAACGCATGCATAATACGCACACGTGCGTTGCAGCTGTTGTTATGGAAACACCGCCTAACGTTATGCAGCGCAGCGTAACGTCGAAGCTTTTTTCTTTCAAAATACTTCTTAGTTCAAAGTATTGTAACACCCGTTTTGATTGCATATGCCCAGATTTTATTAATACTTATAAACTACAACATGCACGGCTTATGTTTGTAAAGTTACGAGGATTTTTTATCGAATGGATTTGTCTCTAGAGTCTTGCAAATACCGACTCTGTCAAATAGACAAATCAAACTGTTAAGATTTTCGACAATGTTCCATTTTCGCGAAGTCATTTTTTAAAAGTACATAGGGATTTACTGCAATGTCGAAACATTTTTATTCTTGACATGGTCTCTACTAGTTATAGTTTATGCCAGTCTTTTTATCATTTCGTTAAACTTCGGCTAGAAAACAAGGTATTGAATTAAACTTTACAAAATGAGATGGAAGTTCTAGCATATTTTACGCTAACCTGTTGAATTCAATTTCACCTTATTAGTAGAAAAAGCATCAGAATGCCGTATGTTTTCGAAAAATGGTCAACCAATGTTAGAAAATTATTTTTCATGAAAAACATGTCGACCAACTTTCTCAATCCACAAAATACACTGACAAAGTCAACCCAGGGGTACAGGTGCGCCGGGTCACGTGAAGTGACGTCATTACGCTGTCTCGTGCATGACCGTCTGACGTCACTGTTTTAAAATAACAGTGGCATTCAATTACAAAAGGATCAATGTTTATTCGTACTAAATTTCATATCAATCGGTTGACGCAAACTTATTATACAGCATTTTTATACGTACTTTCCGATCACCCCTCGTATATCAGACACTACCTGTCGGCGACAGTGGTTGTACATACCGCTGGAGAAGTATCTTTTTTTCCAGATGAAACGTTTTCGAAAACACGGGAGCACGCCACATTCTATACTGGTACCTAGGAAGTGCTGGCTTCGTCCCGACAATACTATGTTTTTACTGAGATATTTCAAAGCAACAACATACACAAACAAAAACGGTCGGTCCACCGCTTAGAGGCCTATTCACACATTTATAAGCGAACTTGTGGCAAAATCCGAAAATTTTTTGTAAGCTTATTCTATTGCTTTACATCCCTGTCAACAACTAACGTCCCGACATGACCATAGCTGTTCAATGGGACAAAAAGCAAGATATTAAACAAAGAAAAATACCATTTCGCATTTAAACGCAAGTCTCCGTCGAGAGACTTTCGCTGTGTGACGAGGCCTTGATCGCAACAGCTTTCTTCGTGCTCTTCCATTCAAGGGTGTGTCATGTTTTAAAACCCTTATCTGTGAAAGAACTTTTTTTTTTTTAAATTGATGGGGCTTAAAATCCTATCTCCAGTGTGTCACAAGCCAAAATGAATTTAAATAAGTCAAATGAGCCGCCGCGTGGGAAAACCAACAATCTGTATAGGCGAAAACAAAGGCGCAGATCAGCTTCGCAGTAACTGCGAAGCTGATCAGCGCCTTTGTTTTCGATAAACGGATAGTACAATTCCTCTACTTTCTAAATCAAAAATTTCCAGCCTTTAATCATCTTCTGTGACTGTACAGCCCGGTTTGTGTCGGACCTGGTCGGAACCCCAAATTGTTGGTTTTTTCATGCACAGGCTCAAATTTGTTTACACATGTTTCACTATAATATCATGTTGTTGTTTTTTTCAGAGCGTTTGTACAACCTATGGAAGCTAGGAGTACTTGACTTTAAGAGCTTGGCGACCAACCAGTCCCTGGCAACCACCGCACCGATCACACCCACCAATGCATCCGTTATCATCAATCCGGGAAAATAGTTATTTTGTTGACCGGTATACATTAAATTAAAATCATTTGTTTTTAAAATGGTTCATGTGTTCATGTTATATTTTCCCCTAGTTGCATTTTACCATCGACTGTCTAACTGAGCACGAAAGCACTTAAACGTACTGTGCACATGCCGAATAAATGAACTTTTTGGAAACGTACTATGCACATGTCCGAATAAATGAACTTTTGAAATGATATGAACCTTCAGAATGTATACTCGGAGGAAAAAGTTTAGTCAGTACATTTGATAAGCTCTACTTTTTATACTGGTGCTTGCCGTAGCTGGCATGCAAAGACGATGCTTTCTAATTGCGATAAGACAAGAACTCCGCGGAGGTCGATATCGCACCTGCATCAGGCAGTCAATAGACCGTGAAATATAGTTCATGGGCACCGGGTCAAGGTGCGTGCTTGAAGGGCATGTCAAGGACAATTACTATGCAAGGTTTCAGACTCGCAGCTATCTCTGATGTCGAGAAAACCAAACTTCGACATAAAAATTTTCAAAGTCAGTGGACCGTAAAATATAGGTCAAGGGCACCGGGTCAAGGTGCGTGCTTGAAGGGTATGTCAAGGACAATTACTATGCAAGGTTTCAGACTTGCAGCTATCTCTGATGTCGAGAAAACCAAACTTCGACGTAAAAATTATCAAAGTCAGTGGACCGTAAAATATAGGACAAGGGCACCAGGTTAAGGTGCATGCTTGAAGGGTATGTCAAGGACAATTACTATGCAAGGTTTCAGACTCGCAGCTATCTCTGATGTCGAGAAAACCAAACTTCGACGTAAAATTTTTCAAAGTCAGTGGACCGTGAAATATAGGTCAAGGGCACTGGGTTAAGGTGCGTGATTGAAGGGTATGTCAAGGACAATTACTATGCAAGGTTTCAGACTCGCAGCTATCTCTGATGTCGAGAAAACCAAACTTTGATGTAAATGTTGACAAAACTTCGACGTAAAAATTTTCAAAGTCAGTGGACCGTGAAATATAGGTCAAGGGCACCAGGTTAAGGTGCATGCTTGAAGGGTATGTCAAGGACAATTACTATGCAAGGTTTCAGACTCGCAGCTATCTCTGATGTCGAGAAAACCAAACTTCGACGTAAAAATTTTCAAAGTCAATGGACCGTGAAATATAGGTCAAGGGCACTGGGTTAAGGTGCGTGCTTGAAGGGTATGTCAAGGACAATTACTATGCAAGGTTTCAGACTCGCAGCTATCTCTGATGTCGAGAAAACCAAACTTTGACGTAAATGTTGACAAAACTTCGACGTAAAAATTTTCAAAGTCAGTGGACCGTGAAATATAGGTCAAGGGCACCGGGTTAAGGTGCGTGCTTGAAGGGTGTGTCAGGGACAATTACTATGCAAGGTTTCAGACTTGCAGCTATCTCTGATGTCGAGAAAACTAAACTTCGACGTAAATGTTGACGGACGGACGGACGAACGAACGAACGAACGAACGTACGGACGGACGGAAATTTGAACTCCTATATCGCACCCTGCTATAAGCAGGTGCGATAAAAATCAGTTGCATACAGTTCTTTGGCATTTTTTTTTTTTTTAAAAAAGATCATTTTTGTAACTACCCGATAAATGATAAAGTTGCCAGAGACAAAAATCCGTAAAAACCTTAGCAAAATTCAGAATAACGAATCGAAAATTCTAGATGTTTAGGTTATCTCCCTTTCATTTAAAACGAGCAAAACTACAAGCGATATTTTAACTGTGTTCTAAGAAATGAGCCGCCTCGTAGGAAAACCAACAATGTGGTTTCCGAACAGGTCCGACACAAACCAGCCTGTACAAGCACAGAAAAGAGCTAGAAGCTTGAAATTTCGGATTTAAGTGGAAGAGGCATTGTACTATCCGAGTAGCGAAAACAAAGGCGCTGATCAGCTTCGCGGTAACCGCGAAGCTGATCTGCGTCTTTGTTGTCGCCTATGCAGATTGTTGGTTTTCCCACGAGGTGGCTCAAATGTTAGGTTTTATTCACAGCTTTATTACTGGAAAGTTCAATCCCAAAACATCAAGGCATTTCGAAGCTACAGTGATTTAAACACCCCCGATGGGATTCAATTTACATGTACATTGTATTTTCACTGACTAAACTTTTACCGCTGTACATATTAGTAAGACTTTGGTTGTGTTAAAGCACTCAAAATAGTTGTACTGGGTCCCCTTTCATCAAAGCATTAAGGACATAACTTTATCCTTATGTGACACGTCGGGGGTTTAAGGACAAAAACAGATTGACGAAGCTAGGTCCCGATTTTCTTATTAGCACGTCAGCTTACTATTTGTCGAACTCAACAAATAGAAAATATATAATTTATACGTTAACGTCTAAGTACATGGTGTAGTAAGACGTTGGTCGCTTTTCCAAGGACCTTGTTAACGACAGAGGTCAGACGCACATACAGTGTCCACAGTGTATGAAACAAAAAACTTCCAGGTCCGCTTTCATTGCCTTGACGTGTCACGCTATTCTGTACGAACATTCTCTCCCTGACGCTGGTTTATGTACACATGGTTTGCAACAGTTGTTAGGCAGGTGCCAGTTGTTCAGAATTAACGATATCGTTAGTTAACGATTGTTAAATTTGCAAATGGCAATATTACAAATATTCTGTTGTTTTTTGTTGAAAAAATGTGAGAATCCTTTGCATTGCAAAGGATTCTCAATGCAAAGGATTCTCACATTTTATCAACAAAAAATAACAAAAGATGTGAGAATGCAAAGGATTCTTACATTTTTCAACAAAAAAATATCAGTGTATCATTTGCTTATGTAGTTGGTATTTACTAAACGAACTGAAGGGAGCGCGGTGGCGTAGTGGTGGAGCGTCGGACTCCGAATCGAGAGGTTCTGGGTTCGATTGCCATAGGCGTCACCGTGTTGTGTCCTTGAGCAAGACACATTAACTCCCTGCAGTACTGGTTAAACCCAGGAAGCGTTGGCTCCGTCCCGACATGACTGAAAAAATGTTGAATGGGACGTTAAGCTTCAATACAAAAAAAAATAAAAATAAAAAAATAAACGAGTTGATATCTTAACGATGACATTAAGCTAAAGAAGTTTTGAACAACTGCATGGCCCTATGTCGTTTGTACTGATTAACCGGATAGGTCTAAGCCTGCACTAGCTATCTCTACATAACCTCAGCAGGCTATATGAAAAGTTCAGAGCAAATCTTACAAACAAAATAACAACAAAATGAATGTACTAAATGTCCTCGGGAGATCTATGTTAAATGTGAGTTATTCGTGTCAAACAAAGCAGTGCCACTGATAAGAACATTGATGTCTTCTAAGACAGAATGTGTGCCATTAAACTAAAGCGTTAGTCAAAACTATTACTTTATAGATACATGTACTTTGTTTGTTTGTTTGTTTGTTTGTTTGTTTGTATGAGTTACTAGTAAACGTCCCAGTCAACAGCTAATGGTCATGTCGGGACGTTGCCTCCATTTCATTGGACTTTTACCCAAAATTAGCATGACATGACATCCAAAACGTGCTTAAAATATAACCAACCAAGTCAGGTTTATACGTATGCGGATGATTGACTTGAAAAAAAGGTACAAGTAGGCAAAGATCAGGAAAAGGCGCAATCAGAATAAGATTCCCACTCAAAAAACCGAGGTGGGAAAAAACCAAACTAACAATCTGGTACTTATACCATGAAACATATCGTAAGCCGAATGAGCAGCTATTTTCCCAATAGGTGGCCACTCAGTTACCTTAACTTAACTAAAAATATGAAAACATACATAAGGCGCCAACAGCACAAAAAATTTTAAACACCAAGACATAAAACAAAAAGAACCACCACAGAAGTATCGTCTTGGAACGATCAGTAACACAAAGTTACTGGCGGGCTTAAACCGGTTTTACAGGTACCTAACCTCACCCTCAGCTTCTGCAGTGGTTCATAACATTTAGTTAGTTATTCGGTCATCGTGGTGAATCTCTAACTAGCCAAACTATCTTTCCTGGACAGGCTCAGACCTGAGCAGTTAACCATCAGATGGTCAGTCAGTAGCGTATAAGCTTTGCCTGGAGACAGAAGCAGCCCATCTATTTCTTAAGGTCCCAATATACCCACCCGACCACACTTATACTAAAACAAAGTCTGTCTCCGCCCATCGGGGCTGTGGAAAAATAAATAAACTGCTTGTGCCTGCAGGTGAAGCATATATGTTTTAGTTGTTTACTAGGGCAGACATTTGGACTTTCATGATACCCCATTGTTGGGAGATGGAGGCGAAGCCCAGACAAAGAATGCTTTTAGCAGCTAGAAATAATGTGCCAATTCTTATAATTTTAAACCACATCTATAGGTGTGCTATATTGAGCGGTTATGACAAAGCATCTGGTAAGATTATATTGATACGAGGGCTGATTGCAACTCAGTATATATTGAACTATGATAATATTTATCTGGGTGGCCCCTTTTAAATTCCACTCTTGTTTGGACATTACCAGGCTTAAACATGACAAATGCATTTCCAACGACAGTCTGAACAGAGCCAATGCTTTGATATTTGTTGCTTTTCATTAAATGGCCAACCAATGGGTTAATTTCTTCAGATTCTTGTCGATTGAATCCCTTCTGTTCAAAAACTGTGTTGTTTGTAAATTCGTACGATGCAACTGACACAGACTTTCTAAAAGATAAGATTTCAGAACCCTGGGTCACGAAAATGGCCTTTCTATGAGCCTAATAGGGAGAAAACTTGCAACAAGTAGTTTTCAGTTAGATGAGAAATTAGCATGCATATCATCGCAGGCTTGTCATCTGCACATCGTTTTTCACTGTATAGAAAACATAATGCCTCAAATTATTTTCCCGAAATGTCATCACGTCTGTTCTGCTTATATTTTTATATAACTCAATAATAAGCATACAATAGTATGGCGTAGTCCTAAAGGCAACGACAGAATTTATCGTGGCTAGACTCCAATTTAAAAACACCATTTGATGCCACGTTAAAGACAGATTTCTCTCAGACTTAGGAATTTTAGGACATTGAACTTTGGTAAGCATGCGTTACTTTTTAATTTCCCAAATAGAATTTTTACAAATATGTCAACATCAACATCACCATTTCTTAACTCAAAGTCTACAAAATAAAAAGAATGAACTAGGATCTAGGTGGTTTTACTCTTTTTAACAAAAATAAATTGGTAGTATAGAAGTTTTAAAGATAGTGTAACAGAAATGACAGAAAAAGTAAAAGAAAGTAGAAACAACGAAAGTTATTTAAAAATGATTTTGCCGTTTGTTTCAGGGTCTACAAAGATGTTCATCAAAGGTATGAGAAGAGTAGATGACCTTAGATTTATGATAAAAAGAAGACTTTTTAAGCTCCTCTAAATTGATCCTATTTTTTTTTTTTTAAAAAATGCTCATATTTATTATTAATATTATTATTATTATTAAGATGTTTATTGTCGAGCTACGTTACTGGTATTTGTCATTCGAATATATTAACGTCTTTGGCTATTAGAGAATTAATGTGCATTTTGATTTCAAACCGAGCTAAGTTGAGCACAAAATGTAGGTTTTTGTCAACTTTGAACCATTTTACTCCATCATTTCCGTCGACAAAACAGCGAAAATTACAATTAAATAAGGAAGACTACCAATAATTTCACTCTTGTGCTGGGAAGCTGTATGCTTTACAACTACGCCATGAAGGCTTTTATATGGCTATTGTGTTTAGAGGATGGAAGAAGCTAGCATGAAATAGTCATTGCACTGGATTGGTTGATTGATTTATTGACTGATTGATTGATTGATTGATATTTAACGACGCGTCAACCCTAATGGGTCATTAGCGTCCAACAAAAGTAAAATGCATAATTTTAGTTCAGAGAAAAAGCATATGATATGGTAAGAATTAATCAAAGTTATAAACAATTATTCCGCCAACAGAAAGATAATGTGATTCAGTTGAAATGGTATGAATGGAGAAAGGTATTAACAAGATCTTCGAGATCCCCAACCAACCGAACCTTAATAACCAAAGAAATCTGAGCTTAATACTGAATATGAGTATGAGCACATATGTACACATAAATAAACGTAAATTGACAAAAATGGAACACAACTTCTATTTAAATATTTATCTTTTGAGAAGTGGAAATACAATAGTGTGACCAAACTGTTGCAAAGTGGAAGTGGACTTGGTCTACTCAAGCAACAATCACAGTCAGACCACAATTTTAGTCCCATAACTATTTATTTCAGCGCTGTTCCTGTTGGTAGCAGTTTATTGGAGTGGTTCCGGTAAGTCAAATGGACCAGATGTGCGCCAAGCAAAAGCAAACTGCAAGCTAAGATTATATAACAACAATATACCTTTCAAAGATGGCTTAACTACACCGGCAGCCAATCGAAAGACAATAATCATACCAGAACCGAAATTGCAATTTATAACCTAAAAAATCATGATCCGAGGGATGTATAGGAATAAACCTAAAGGCTGCGTCAATGTCTGTTTTTCACTTAGAGTATCTTAGCAGAACAGCCTATACACTGTATTCTATCTGATTTTTAATTTATATTGAGGAATACATTTGTGTACCTTTAATTTGCGAATGTCGATGTTTTAAAAGTATTGTTCTGTTGATAGATGCCGTGCGTTGTCGTGTGTGTAACCAGGCCACCTCTCTAGATGACTGCTCAACGTCAACGGAATGTGGTGCCGATGAAGTAAGCAAATATACACCTCGCCAAAAGTTTAGCATATTCTAGTTTTATAGTGCTAAAGTAAAATGGCCTGAAAATTATTCCCAAAGCATATTACGACATCAGCATTTCATTGATTTAGAAAGAAAGCATGTCGTAGCAAAGAACAAACGACAGTTTTGTCTCGGCCTATCAGATTTTGTAAATTTTTGGATATGTTAATAATGCATTGTTTTAATGATAAGCCGTGTTTCTTAATGCTGAATTTTGCACACTATATAAGCTATGTCAGCACAAAATTGACCCCATGGCAAGGACGAGTATGTTGGAACAATCTGTTATAAACACAAAGTGGAGACCAGGCCTCAAACACTGACATTTCTGAAAGGAACAAAAGTGTAAAGAAAGTACAGCAAAATTCAATGATTAACATTTTGGAAACAAGTTTGTCTTTAAAGATGTCTAATGCCTATACCTCAAATGACATGATAATAATGTTATACCACATTATTATTCTATTTATTGCCTAAAGATTATAATAACGTTTGATTGAAAATACTGAAACTGTGTACTTTAAGACTAAGATTTAAAAAAGGTGTCGAAACTTGTGATTCAGTATCTAAGTAACTGCCGATTTTGAATCCGTAAAAGTCCTGATTGTTTCCACCGTGACCATGACATCGAATAGCAACAATTGTGTCAAAATATTTATTCACTGGGATTAGTTCTTACCAGATATTTTTGCCTCCTTTTACACAAATAATTACGCTAAACTTTTGACGAAGAGTATATTATAACCAAACATAACCAAAATTTGATTAGAACAAAACGTACTGCCGCATTTGAAAATAGTGTTTAAAATTGACGTCACTAAGTTTGCTCTAAGGAACTTGAAAAAATGAGAAGTCAATAATGTATATATTTTTAATCTGTTTTACGTGCCTTTCAAGATTATTTCAGCTCATATGAGACGGGGCCAATCAGTAGGTAATAATAATAATCTCTATATTTATAGAGGATAACGTATTTAGCACAACGGCCAGTCTTCCATACGGTCCTCTAGTGAATACAGACATTGATTATTTTCGGGCCTTTTTTGTTATTATTCGGACTTTTTCATATTAGACATGCGATGTTAGTGATGCTATATTTTGTGTTTGGGAGAAGAGAAGCCAGTGCTTGCCTTATAATGCTGAGCGCCAAGCAAGGTAGCCACTGGTACCATTTTTAAAGTCTTTGGTATGACCCGGCCCGGGATCGAACCCGCGACCTCCCGCTCCCGAAGCGGACGCTCTAACCATAAAGTTATCGGAATAGGTGGGCGAAAACGGGAGAACCCCGAGAAAACCATCTGACACACCCGTATAAAGCAGACCTTGGCTTGTCTCACATGTGACCAGTGCGGAAAATATAGAATGACCTGGATTGCACATAAGAACATAGATGCTACAAAGTTGAAATAAATATTTGACGAAACTCTTGTATTTCGTTAAAACATTACAGGAATGCTACCTGGACGAACTGGTCACAGCTCAACTTGCTATCATCTTCAATGGAGGCTGCAGAGCTGCTGACGTATGTATCACGTGACCGTAAGCTAGATCGCATTTTGTTCGAAGGGTATATGACTCGCACGCACAAATCTTGTCATTTGCTGTATGGAACATGTTAAAGTAATGGCCGGAAAAGTATTGCGACTAAGCAGTAAAAACTTTGCAATGAAAATAATTTGTCTGAGTCAGGATCGTTTAGGTTACTTTAGTCTTTTGGGTGATATCACTAAATAAAATATAAAATCTTGATCCTTTGGAAGCAGTGAAACGTTCAAAGGGAGTAGTATGGGCCATATTGCGCAATTTCGGGTACTGAACCCTCATCAGAGACCCTTTATAAACCGGCGACGATAGCCAGATAAATCATACTGCAATTTCAAAAATTTATACAAGGTAAGTCTAAATCAAAGACACATGCCTAAACGGGGTAAACTTACTAAAACAATGTTTAGAAGATGGCTCCAAACGTACAATTTTTAGTACTCTGAATATTCTAACTGATCTCAAAGGACCGAAAGAAATAATATAATCTGCACTATGGATGATGTACGGGGAGACATTTTAGGGCCGCCACACGTCACAACGCCAGCTGCAGTAATAGCAAATAAAATATAAAATCTTGATCCTTTTGAAACAGTGAAAACGTTCAAAGGGATGTAGTATGGGTCATATTGCGCAATTTCGGGTACTGAAGCCTCATCAGTGACCCTATTTCCTTCTTCCTTTACTACTACAGCAAATAGTTGCCCATTTCATTTTTCAATTGTATGGTTTATGTTTTGTTATTTGCGTAACTTTCAACTATTTTTATTATTCATTTGTATAGGTTTGCCAATCTGCAGGACACCCACATGCCGTAGGGAAGAGAGCCGACAGTGACCCCCTTATCGCCTGTTCAAGATGCTGCAATACCAGCGCGTCGCTGACAGGACCCCAGAGAGGCTTGGAATGCAATGCCAAAATGTGTGGTATTAAAGGATGTAAGTGGGTTCAACAGCTCAATCCAGCGTATCTTCGTTGTTTTGTATCTTGCCGACTCACTCACTCAATGTGATTACATAAAGTTAACATCATTTGAAAGGAGGTAACGCGCTTGATTTTGGGTTTTATGGGGTAGTCATCACATTAATTGACTCCTGAATAGGCATTGGCAATTATCCTTCAAGAGTTCGCATGCAAGATTTCTAGATCTTATACAGTATTCACAAGTCATTAGTTACTGATAAAATAATAAGCACAAAATACTGCTTAAACCCTTTAGGTAAACAAGTAGTTAATTAAAAAAGAATGTGATTTGGGGAGCATAGGCGAGACGAAGAAAGCCAACGGGGGAGACCAAGGAAAGTTTTATGGAGCAGGGAACTCACCAGCCTAATGGGCCTAATTAAATCATAAAACCATTGAAATAACATCGAATCATTTCAGCTGGCAATACTCAGCAATGCTACTTCTGTGATTCTACCAAAGCCGGTGGCCAGGGAGATGTGGACGAACCTTCCAAATGTGGCAGTCTTGGAAACTGCCAGACAGATGAGGTATAAATCTATCAAAACTATTGATATCTCATCGTGCATATTATTCATTCATCTATTCAGTCGTTCGTTTATTTATTTATCTATTCATTCATGTTCAATCTAGAATGAAAAAAAACTTCCAGCTTACGCATTTGTTGTTTGAGACAGAGACTCATAGTTCGCGAAAAAAGTTGCGTTTCAAATCATAACGTCCAAGGAAACGTTTCTTCTTCTTTACTTTTTACAGGTGTGTGGGACAGAAATGTATGCCCTTGCATTAAATCAAACATACAGATACACTTGCTTTAATAGACGGGTATGTATACACTGCGACGAATATACGGGCCTACATATGCCACGAGTTTCCAGATTTTGACTCTTTTTAAGAACAGAGACAACCCCTAGAACCCTACTGCATTTTGATACTGAGGGTACATTCTTTTCCTTTAATTGTATTTCAAGTAATAGACTCTGTGTCGTACAGGGCTCGAGAATGCCTTCAATTTTGGAGTAAAAGACATATTTTAGGGATAAAAACTAAAAAAAGAGAAACGAGATGGCCGTTTTACCATCAACAGTAGATTCGATGCCCAAAATATATTAGATAGTTTGGAGTATGTTTATGGAAAAAAGACGGAGGGCCAACTTAATATTTTAACCACTTTATGATTGCTGTCTATTACCTCTTATTTTACCCTCTTTGCCTTGCAGCGATGTACAATTCTGACCCAGTTGGCATTGCAAGACTTGGAAAGGTGCAAGGACGCGACTGCTGTGGCTGAGGGTTTGTGCTTTATTACAATCGCTTGATTAGGTTTTAGCGAAACGTCTCATTAAACAACAACGGTCATATCGGAATGATTGTCTCCGATTTTGTGGGTCTTCTATCAGATACTGTGATTTGACACCATTGCCTCTACGAGTACAATAAATCGTCTGCTATAGTTTATATGGTCCGTCCAATGTGCCAGATTCGGTTCTTACAAACTTCGGGTCCCGCTCTGTCTTTAACCAATATGCCACTATTCGTGTCGTTTGCTGCTCTGTACAGAGACGTTTTACACCTATTTTCGAAAGCCGCGATGGGAAAGGGTTCAGGTCAGTAGAAGATGAAAACGTTACATAAAAGTAACAAAAAATATACTAAAAGATCAACTACAGAAGGTGGACAAAAGTATTCGTCGCGTTTGTAAACTCCATTGACTTCAATGTATTTTCATGTTTGCGAGAAAAATTATCCTGCTTCTCCTAGTTAACGTATTTTAATGTTTTTGGTGTCATTTGAAAGTTAAATGAATAAAGCAATAAACAAGGTATTTTCATTTAATTCCATGCATGCGTTTTCAAGCTACAATTTTTTAAAAACTTGTTAAATATTTTTTGACAATTTTTGGGCGACGTCACCATTGACGTCAATGGGAAAATGACTTTTTCTAAATTTCCTGAAACTTTAAACTGTTGTTTTTGAAAAATGCAATGTCGGAACTGCGCCAAAGGACCTTTGTTTATTGCTTTATTTATTTAACTTTTAAATGACACCGAAATCACCAGAAGACGCATGATAATGTTTCTTGTAAACATGAAAATACATTGAAGTCTATGGAGTTTTCAAAAGTGACGAATACTTTTGTCCACCCTCTGTATGATAGCTACGCCTGGTTGTCTCCATGCCGGAGGGTTGTACGCTATTCTGGGTCTGTATATTAAGTTAATGTAAACTCCACATTTTTGGTGGGCATCTCCTTTATAAGGATTTGCTTATTATTTCCTAAACTTTATCATCATTTTGACATTTCATTTCATTTTTTTTTTTTTTCAGGAAAATGTGGTGACAGGAAACGTTCTGGACAGACCCTGTGTACGGCTTGCTGTGGGGACCGTCTTTGTAACGATGGTTCTTGCTTTCAAGTGCTAGGTAACATCAGTCACATCATCAGAGATAGTATTTGAGCAGCTTCGTAGGAAAACCAACAATGTGGTTTCCGAACAGGTCCGACACAAACCAGCCTGTGCAAGCACAGAAAAAAAATTCGGAAAAGTAGACGAGGAATTGTACTATCCAAGAAGCGAAAACGAAGGCGCTGATCAGCTTCGCGGTTACCGCGAAGCTGATCTGCGTCTTTGTTTTCGCATATGCAGATTGTTGGTTTTCCCGTGAGGCGGCTCATTATTTTATCTATTTACGGTTTAACGTCCCAGTCAATCATTTTTCATTCATGTCGGGATGGAGCTATCGCTTCCTGGGTACTTATCAGAACTATGGAAAGTCTATGTATCTAGCCAAAGGACACAACCCGGTGGCAGCAGAATCCCAACCTATCCGAAGTCCGATGCTCTAACACTAAGAGGCCGTGCTTCCAATATTATCAAAGTGCATTCAGCGGAAGTCCCAGACAGTGTCACAACATATTACACCTACCTTTAAGCACCAACGTTTATTCGTTCCAAAACAGCTTATGGAAAAACTAAATAGGACGAGTCGGATTAAATTCAACATGAAGCCAAACAAGGTTGACATATCCCTGTTTATTTCATCCCAAGTGTACTTACGGACTTTTAAAACGCCCAGCTCATGTCCGCGTTCAGATTATATCAATGATAAAAAAATCTAGAACAGCGTTAAAAATATTGTCGAGTATGCCGATAGACAAATGTCGTGACTGTCCTGTTGGTATAACCGATTTGCCAAGGGGGTCATTGTTTTTCATGTTCGGCATCCGGTTACATTGTTTTGGTCCCATATGTTTCAAAACCACAAAATGAAAACATTTCGGAGAATCTGATTCAACACGTTAAATACCTTTTTATGCCAAATTACAAATTCCTTTTAGTTTGATTTTCGAATAGTTTTCGAGAAATCGTGCGAGTATGTGTGAGACGTTTTTACAGTCCGTAAGTATACACGTTATAATCCTCATCCCAAACTATGCACAACGTTATAAGATCTACAAAGATAAGTAGATTATTTTAAAACTAAACTTTCTTCCTTTTTCCATTTCCCAGATCGTCTCTACAAGTTGTGGAAGTTTGGGGCTCTCGACTTTACCACACTGAAAGCAAACGGCACGATCCCTACCTCCGCACCCGGCGTTTCGACCCCCTCGGGCTAAATCGGTCTACCTTCAGGGTGTCCGTCATGTTAACACACCTATATATTGCAATTGAGGCCCGCTCAAATTCCACTTTTTACTTAATACTTTCTAACCTCATAGCGCAAAAAAGAAAAGAAAAGTCAGTATGAGAACAAACAAACAATATTTTAATTTCAAATTATGCGATTCTACGTTTTCAACGACGGTATTTTGCATCTGCAAAGTATATTATAGGTGTGTTCGCGTGATTGGATAAACCCTATTGCTTTTCAAAGTTTGTGATTTTAGCTGTCTTCATTGGAGAATTATTAAATACCTTATATATTTATTCTGTTTTTGTTTATGCCCATTTAGATAATAAGATTTATCTTACCGACACACTTAATGACTGGTACAATTTTTCGAAAGTGTCGAGATAGGCTAGACGTTTTAAAAGTCCGTAACTACAACGAACATTTAACCATGATGTGTCTCTAACCATTTTCATTGAAAACCTTGATAACAGTTTCTTGTACAAAATAAGTTGTTTATAAAAGTTTCATAAGCTCTGCATAACCATAATTCAGAACCATATATGCCATTTATGGGGATATATTTTGTGAAAAGCGCATTGTAGCTCTGCAAAGCACCACATTCAAACCATTTCATATTTCATCAGATCGTCTCTACAAACTATGGAAGTTTGGAGCTCTCGACTTTAAAACACTGAAGGCCAATGGAACCATCCCTGCACCAACAGTTACAACCAAAGCTGCCCCTACAACAACGAAAGCTGCCCCCACAACAACCAGAGCTGTCCCCACAACAACCAAAGCTGCAGCCACGACAACCAAAGCTGTCCCTACGACTACCAAAGTTGTCCCCACAACAACCAAAGCTGTCCCCACAACAACCAAAGCTGCACCCACAACAACCAAAGCTGTCCCTACGACTACCAAAGCTGCCCCCACAACAACCAAAGCTGCACCCACAACAACCAAAGCTGCCCCAACAACAACCAAAGCTGTCCCTACGACTACCACAGCTGCCCCCACAACAACCAAAGCTGCCCCCACAACAACCAAAGCTGTCCCTACGACTACCAAAGCTAACCCCACAACTACCAAAGCTGTCCCCACGACTACCAAAGCTGCCCCCACGACTACCAAAGCTAACCCTACAACTACCAAAGCTAATCCCACAACAACCAAAGCTAATCCCACAATCGGACCTACTGCCGGTTAATTAGACAGCCGAAAGGTCTGTTTACGTATTTGCACAACCCTTTGATGTCTCAACAGAGTTCCAGTGTCAATTTGCCATTTAAAGGAGCTAATTAAAACATTCTGAAAACGTCTTGCGTTGTACATTATAATTTGGAAGTTATGATTTCGGAAATTGACAGTATCCGGCCATTTAGACAAGCAGTATTATGACCTACCAAATTCGGCACATTCGAAATGGTGCACCAAAGTACTTGTAACAGGATAAAGCTCAGTACCTAATTAGGCCACACATAGATGATCCCAGTTTATGGGGATATAATAATAAGGCAAATGCATTATCACAAGACAAGACGACATATGGTCTGTCCTGGTTTGTCTAAACTACATTGAGTAAAATCAAAATGAAGACTACACTTAGTAAAATTAGCAAAATTGTAAAATGTATTTGTAGTTTTAGTCATAAAAATGGCATACAAAGGCATAAAAATGACATACACATATGAAATGACAAGAAACATGAGCAAGATGGCAACTTCGTGAATGCAAGGATCTGTGACAGTCGAAAGCGCTCTCAACATTCGATAATCACCAGTAAGTCAGTAACGTAATAGCTGATTTGCCAAGAAAAAAATAAAGATAAAAAAAGCCTGTGAAAGCAACAACATTACAACAACTAAATTGAACCACATTCATCAAGTGTTGTTTTCAACTATCGCCTAATGATAGCTGTCTCATCTTTGTCGTTTTGGCTTCTTTCTAAAATAAACGTCTTTCGTAAGCATTGAAACCATACTTGGCACCTGCTTCTTCTTATAAAACCCCGGCTGGTTACTTTGAGATTCAAAATTCTGGGCAACCATTTGATGCACTTTTGTTAACAATTTTTGAATTTCCATAGTTTCGCCGAATTTGTCCAACATTTCTGACAGCGCCTGAACAAACCACGAACCATGCAACCCATTTCGCCATGAATAATATCCGGGCACTGTTGAATAAGCAAACAGGAAGTCAGCTTCAACCGGAAGCTTAATGTCTTGTGGGACAAGCGATGTTTCGTCTGCTTCCATTGGAAGCGCGTCTGCAACATTGACAGCAACGCCTTCGTCCGTTTGGTAGCCCCTACAGGCTTGAATAATGAATATTTTCGGTTTCCCTACTAAACCGGGACAGTTATCGCCCTTGAAATACGCCGCCAGGTCCTTAATATCTACCGGTTTATCAGTTCCGAACACAATTCCCTCCTCACCGTGGCTAAGTATGACGCAGACGAAACAATCAGCGTCTGTATGATCTTCTGCTGCCGTTCTCGCTACAACATTTCTAATTGAGGCGGCTTTGAGATCGTAGTATGGTTCTACTTTGAAACCTACAAGAAAGAAAGGTGAAAAATCTAGTTAAAATAGTACACGGACCTTTTAAAATTCAGACGCTAATTTAGCCACTCACCTTGCAGTCAAATCAGGTGTTGTGGGTTTGAACCCGAGCTTCTCCGTCCTTCAGGTTGGACCTTTAAAATTTAGGTCCCGTTACCATATAATCTTAGCCGATGAGTGGGACGTAAAATACCAAATCAACCAATTCTTTGTAAGGTTTATCTCCGGTATGTGGTTGATTAAATTATCGGCATCATAACGAATAATGGTTCTTAACAACATTTGGTTGTATCATTTTAAAATGGACCATATACCCAGCAATGAGATTCGTTGAAACTGGCAGAACTTAGAGGGTTATTCATTATGAACCCATGTGAGGTCTTAGATTGTCGCCTAAAATAAAAAGCTGAAATAAAAAGCTGTTGATCTAAAAATAGATATATATAAACGGCACCACGATTGATTTTATATATAACCGAAACAACACGAGCTGAAACCCACCTCATACCTACCTAGAGCCTCAAGTTTGAATTTCAGGTTTTTCGCATCAACGTTTGTGCCGACCCTCTGTCCGAACCCCTGGTCTCTGAGAACGCTACTGAAGTTCTCCTGGTTGATAATGAGAGCTTTACCCCTCCTCTTGTGGTTCATGTTATAGACGTCGCTAGAAACACTCACTGTTCCCGGGGGTTGCTGAAAATATTTATTGTTTGTTTGTGTTGAGGCTTAACGTCCCAGTCAACAATTTTTGTCGTGTCATGTCGGGACGGAGAAAATATTAATGTAGCGTATGGCATTACATGTACGTGTAATAACGAGATCTGGACCCAGTTGTTCAAAGCATCGTTAGCTTAACGATATCGTTAAGACATAAATTTGTTAAGCAAATATCAGCTAAAGTAACAAATACACTGTTATTTTTTGTTGACAAAATGTGAGAATCCTTTGCAGTGCAAAGGATTCTCACATTTTTTCAACAAAAAATAACAGTGTATTTGTTATATTGCCATTTGAAATTTTAACAAATCGTTAACTAACGACATCGTTAATTTTGAACAACTGGCCCCAGGTCGTTTGACATGTGGTACTATGATACTATTGTTTAGCCCGACAGTTGATTCCGAGCATGATGCGGTGGTGATCAATGATAACTACCGTTCGGACGGACGAAAACCTTAACTGAATCTCGAAATCTTTGCCTGTATGTACACAGAGCATGGCTCCTAAAGGCCTAAATCACGGCTAACAAACCTTTAAATGCGTAACCACCGGTTAAGAAAGAAAATCCGATTCACGCCCTTCCGGTTCCGCATATGAAGGCCAAGAAAAGGTATACAAAACATACACTACTAGGATCGATTGATGATTATAATTTAGTACAGAAATATATCGATTATATATGAATGCTATTTTGTCACTTATTTACTATTGTAACTCAGCACCAAAGTAGCTCGCAAAATAATTTGATGGTCTTTGAGTTATTTATTCCCTTCTTCGAACCTGGTGTTGCAACAAGGCCAAAGTCGGCGAAATACAACTAAAAATTGGACGATTTGCTGGTAAATATCAAATTTTAGTGATTGTTCCACGACAAATTTACAGATATGTATTAACTAAATTGCATCTGATGTCTGTGCCAGTATTTCGTTGTGTTAGTGCCCGTCATTATCGATTTGAAGGGAAGGAAAAGATGGGTACGCATTTAATCATTAAAATATGAAGGATATATTTCAAGATACGTTTGAAACCCTCAACCTGTTCAAGTTATGGTATTTATTTCCCTGTAAAGCGTTTTGAAAGACATAAAACCAAGAAAAAACAAATTAAAGTATACAGAATGCTGTAAAATCGTCTTCATGAACAGGAATATCATGCATGTGAACTATTGTATTACATGTATTTCATAGACAGTTTGTATTATTTTATATCAAACATTTT
This sequence comes from Rugalucina vietnamica, assembly GCA_964017185.1. NCBI lineage: Eukaryota > Metazoa > Mollusca > Bivalvia > Lucinida > Lucinidae > Rugalucina > Rugalucina vietnamica. The sequence goes on from OZ024870.1 coordinate 67,059,022, forward strand.
CACTGCAAATATCACAACCACACCAAATTTGAGTAAGCAACTATTAAGAAAGGACGAGAGAATGTGACAATAATCTTCAGCGTAAAACAATTAACAAAAACAAAAACTTTAATACACGTGTTCTATAATGACTATATTGCTATCATTCTAATGATTAAATTCGTAACCGAAATGTTGACACAGCTTTTAACCACATATGCATAGAATGCATTGGCCAGAGGCAACGAAACTGTCACCAGACCTCACACAATGTTAAAATCAACTACGCACTGTAATTGCTTTCCGTTAATATGGACGTAATGAGCGGAAATCTAAAAATACCCCTGCGACTGACCCACATTTTCGTTGTGTACAATGCAATCCCAACATGTGTTTTGGGGTAGGGAATAAAAATCATGATTATAAAGAAAAAATTCTGGAAATCCTTTTGGGTCCAAATATAGCAATGTCTAACTAATAAAATAGCATTGGGGGAATTATAATATTTGTCTTCGAATCGAAATATTTTACTCGGAAACACGAGCTGCAAAAGTTTGTTTACCTTTTGTTGGTCATCTGATGCGAAACCGGAAGGACATGAATCGGATTTCTTTTCTTAACCGCGGTTACGCATTTAAAGGTTTGTTAGCCGTGTAAATGCACATGACGTGTTTCGCGTCTATTGTTCTCTGTTGCGGAGGTTGATCAGGATTACAGGTGTCTAGAAATGCTTGCCAAAATAGCGTAATTTGATATGAGCCGCGACGCTAGAAAACCGGTCATCGGGAGTTCCGACCAGGTTCGACATAAACCGGCCGTACAGTCACAGAAGCTGGCTAGAAGCTTGAAATTTCTGATTTAAGAAGAAGAGAAAGGATCTCGGAAGACTATATAGGTTTTCCGCCCAAAGTTTGATTGTTTCTGGCAGCTTCTGTGTTAATTTTATAGAAAAAATGTTGCATTCTCCGTAAAATTAAAGGTTTGATTAATGCAACAACATGACGGAAACTTTTTGATGTTACATACCTGCAGCATAAATCCATGCCAAAGGGGGAAGGGGTCAGATTTTTTCAAAAAATTATTTTGTCAGAAAACAACTTTTTTGCCATAGATTATCAAGAAAATACTACAATATGTTTATTGCCACCTTAATTTGTGGGTAGAAACTAATTATGGACTTATAACTGGTGCATCATGTTTATCAGATTTATAATTCTAAATAACACTGCCCATCACTTTTGCAAAAGCCTGTACCTTAAATATACTATGCAAAAACATTAAGCAACTTTTACTTTGAACAGTGACTCCATATGTTTTGTAGACATTAGGGAAGTTCTTCTGACAAAGCATTGCATGTATCAAACTAAGGTAAAACCAATAGTTGTGTGGTGCTAATGTAACGTTAGGTTTTAAGTCCTCGGACGCACATCTCGAATAAAACATAACCGTCAAAAATTGAGAAACATATTTTGCACAGTATATTTATATGCATTGTAACGTGTACACTTAATGTGTATACCTGTTAAAATAGGACAGATAGTCTGTTCATTCAGGTAGAACATACATACAGTATATTTCCATAGCCTTGGTACATTACAAATAATAGAGCTGAGCCCGTGTATCGGTTTTTGGGCTTTTTGACAGCCTTCCCCCCCTTGCCCAAACATGACATTTTAATATAATCTGTCCTTTACAAAAATACAATTGTGTTCAAAATATTTTGATTGGGCAAGGGGGGGAACATGGACTTATAAAAAGTTTCCTATTTCCTATATGATCCTATATTAAATTGAAAGATTTTGTCCAATTTTAAAAGTAGTCACTTCTTGACTTACACACAACATTACATGGCTAAATACAACAGAAACTTACTTTTCAACAGTAATAAACTTCATTTAAGTGCCTAGAACTTGAGATTTTGAAGATTTCTTGGGCAATCTCACTAAAGAAATCTTCCGAGATCCTTGTACTATCCGAGAGGCGAAAATAAAGGCGCTGATCAGCTTCGCAGTTACTGCGAAGCTGATCTGTGCCTTTGTTTTCGCATAGGCAAAAATCCGGTTTTCTCATGATGCGGCTCAGATGATATTTACAGCGTCCCGGTATGACTTCTGACGTCGACCGTGAACATTTTGCGTAAAAAGATCGAAACACTAAAACTCACCGGTTGTTGAGATTCCACCACGGGTTCCTCCTTTCCTGTGGCACGCGATCCTGAATCCCGGCCTGAACCGAACGGCCAGGGGAAGTCCGGGCTGCTCGACGATTCACCGCCCCCTCCAGCGTGCCCCGACTCAGCCGCCCCGCCACTCGCTTCGCCGATATCCATCGGAATTTCGCCAGAATTCGCTGTCGTATCCATATTCCGCTAAAAACGCTTTCGTTTTGTGTAAAAGTTCAAGGATGTCATAAAATTTTATGCTGTTCGGCTTTAGCATGATTCTAATTACTCTATCGATCAAGCGAGAAACATGTCAGATGTATTTATAGCCTGTAGTGGCTTAGTCAAAAATAATCATTATCGATTTTCAATATTACCTGAGACTTTATGGCTCTTCAACACTTGTCATAACCGATAGATTGTAAGTGAAGATGGGTAGATTGTAAGTGAAGATGGGTCTTCCCATTTGAGAAAAAACGTGCATGTACGGTTACATAAAGAGTTGTGTCTTTCATTTAGAATTTAAAATGAAAACTGACACCTTTAAGTTTTCTTTTATGGACATAATGCACAGACGACATTGGTATATGGTTTATCTCCAGTATGTGGTCATAGAAAAGCTTGCAAAAAAAAAAAAAAAAAGTAGCATATATAATGGCACCAATCATTCTAAGCTCTAGAACACCAAACCAATCTGCCAGTGGACAACAGAAACATGGATGATGAATCTGTCGTTAAATAAGAATTTTAAGAAATAGTGAAATTTAGAAAATGAAACAGGCATTTTTGGTCTTTTTTTTGCATTTTCACCCTAATTCTGACTTCAAAATAACAAATTCATGATTTCATTATTTTTTTTTACCACTATCATAAAGTATGGAGATGCCTTAACCTTTTTCCTAGCCAGGAGCAGTTATTGTGAGCCATTTTATCTCAGTGCATAGGTCTGTGTATTTATGCACAAAGCGGCCCCCGTGGCCGAGCGGTTAAGAGCGCTGTTTCTTAATCACTCGATCATCTCACCGCTGTGTCTGGTGTGGGTTAGAGCCCCGCTCTGGCCGCATGTGAGACAAGCCAAGTTCTGCTTGCGGGTGTGCCAGGTGGTTTTTCTTGGGGTTCTCCCGTTTTCGCCCACCTATTGATTGGCCCGTCTCGTATGAGCTGAAATAATCTTGAAAGGGACGTAAAACTGAATTAAAAAAAAAAATAAAAAAAAAAATGCACAAGTCATTTGTAGCAGGGACACAGCGGGGCTAAAGTGCCACCGGGATTAAACCTCTGATGAGTCCCGGGGTTTTATTTTCCCGCCAATACACTGTCGCATTAAATCAAATTAGGTATTGGTTGTATTTTAACAATTTAATTACTTTTATGGTCCTTATTTAATTTGCAAATGTAAATGTACATTAACATGCAGAAATTCAACTAAGTTTCGTCAGAACTGTTCTACATTGTCAGCCTCCGAAGAGCCAGGATTTTACCACAAATCTGACCCCACATTACCTGGCTTTTAGCAGGGCTTTCAAAATTGAAAAGTTAAAAACCCCATTATTCTCCTGCCCTAGGGGAGCCGGGGTTTCAAATGACTGGTGCATTACCAAAAAGACAAGTATTACCATAAAATACCAGGGTCTCTTTATTTACCAAAAAAGAAGAAGAGAAGAATTGCCACAAAACCCATGTTTTACATTCCTCTTAAAATTGTTTTACCAATATGAAGACTAGAGATTATCAAATGGGTATTGCGGTAATCACCCAAAGTATCAACTAGAGATGTAACATCAAGGCCAACAGCCTTAGTCATTTTATAGTGCCATTTTTCTATTTTAAAGCAGAAATCTTTTTTTTTTTTCTTCTTCTTCTTTTTCATTTCTGAATGCAAATTCCTTGAAAAGGAGACATTACAAGTTGTGATAAACAATTGAGCCTGTGCGTGAGAAAACCAACAATTTGCATGGGTGAAAACAAAGACGCAGATCAGCTTCGCGGTAACCGCGAAGCTGATCAGCGTCTTTGTTTTCGCTACACGGATAGTACATTTCCTCCTCTACTTATTCCCAAATTTTCAAGATTCTGGGTTTCTTCTGTGACTGTACAGGCTGGTTTGTGTTGGACCTGGTCGGAACCCAAATTGTTGGTTTTCCCATGCACAGGCTCAATTATAACATGGGCATTTTGGTCATCATCCTTACCTCTCTGGCTTGATAATGTAGTTTTTGCGTTGATACTGCAGGCAATAACCTAAATGCCCATGTAATAATCTCTTATCTATCAGTCAGTAGGTGACACCCAACACACAAGCAAAACTTCAACCCAGTGTGGCTCAAACCCACAAATATGAGCCACCTCTTAAGAAAACCAACAATCTGTGTATGCGAAAACAAAGACGCAGATCAGCTTCGCGAAGCTGATCAGCACCTTTGTTTTCGCTACTCGGATAGTACAACTCCTCTTCTACTTAAATCTGAAATTTCAAGCTTCTAGCTCTTTTCTGTGCTTGTACAGCCCGGTTTGTGTCGGACCTGTTCGGAAACCACATAGTTGGTTTTCCCACGAGGCAGCTCATATGAGTTCTTGTGGATTCAAAGAAGAAAAATCAACACACGTAACATTTCTGTTTTCTGCTTTAATTTTGTCTAAGACAATAGCAAGTAGAGGGATAGTAAGAGTTTACAGACACAGCACTAGGGACATTCAAATAATAGCAAAATATTTTTACCACGAGGAAACCAACGTATTGCATATGCAAAAACAAAAGCGCAGATCAGCAGATTGCAGTTACTGCAAAGCTGATCAACATCTTTGTTTTCGCTACATAATACATAGTGCAAATCCTTCACTTTCTAAATCCAAAATTTCCAGCCTCTAACGTACAGCTTGATCAGAAACTACATCGTTGGTTTTCTCACACAAAAGCTCATTTCATTAATTCTGTGAAAGTCAGTACATTTTATTGCAAACCTAAACATCCGCCAAAGATGAAAAGAATCCCAATAAAGTGGCCAGGAAATGAAGATTTATATAAATTACATTTTACCAAAACTTAGCCCCTAACCGACAAAAATTTGAATAGCAAACTTTCAAGACAAAAGGAAGTGTACAATCAACAATATACATGTACCTTGAACCCCAAACTCCTTGCTGTATTTCTGTAAACAAGTCTGACAAATGAGTCGCAACGTGAGAAAAACGCATTTTTGCCTATGCGAAAAACAAAGGCGCAATTCAGCTGTGCAGTAACTGCACAGCTGATCAGCGCTTTGTTTTCGCTACACAGATAGTACAATCCCTATTCTACTTATATTCAAAGTTTAAAGCTTCTAGCCTGCTTCTGTGTCTGTACAGGACGGTTTGTGTCGGACCTGGTCAGAAACTACAAAGACCGGTTCTCTCACATCACGGTTCTCTCACATCATGGCTCACTTAGTGGCTATAAGGGGCATGACTGCAGACAAACCTAATTTAAAGTTGAGTCAGTTTTTTGGGGCTATCACTTCTCATGTTGCTTGTATTAAGCCTGAGATATTGAATAAACTGAATAACTTAAATAGTTTGCATTTTAATAGGATTAAACATAACTATAGCTCCACTGTCATTAAATTACCAACAATCTTAGACAGTTATAAACTGTTTCTTACGGTGAGTATATTTGTAAATTTAGCTATGATTTTCAGAAAACTGATCCTTTGGATTCCTCACCAGGTCAAACACAAATGTCTTTGCATGCAAGAAGTTTGAAAGTTAAGGGGAGTGTGCTATATATCTAGCAAAACCAAGACAAATCTGAATGAATGGAAGAAACGAAAGACGATAATGACACAACTACAAAGACACCAGACCAAATAGAAGGGCATTTACATGTATTTACAATATAAAGACAAAATTATTTGTAGAATATTTCTTTGTTTTGAGGTTTAACATCTCCCAGTAACGTATATTTTAACATTTATTAAGCAGGATAAATTACAGGCTTTGGCGTCCTAAACCTTCAATTTCAATATACATGTATTTTGGCTGTTTCGTCATTTATGAGCAGTTTAAATTTTATGCTCAGCTGAGTTGAGCATGAAAAAAGCCTTGAGCCCTGGACCCACTCTGGAGCATTGTCATATTCAGAATTGATGTGTATTGCTTCAGAACACAGCCCAGTGTCAATGTAGATGGAACCCGACCACTCGATTCCAAATCAGACTAACCACTCGGCCATCATGTTTCTCTTTTTGTAGAATAGCATGAAATGCATTTACAGAGCACAAGGAAAGTATATAGTACGAGAATTAGATTAATAGTAGAAATATTTATAGTTTTTATAGAATAGAAGGGAGGCTATTTACAGACCAAAGAAACAATGTGGAAGAGCGTCAGAAGGATCAGGAGTTCCTGAGTTTGGTCCATACTGTGAACCAGAAGTGGTGTCCTCGAGTCTGACACATTTACTCCCCAAAGTACTGGTTAATACTCGGACAGGAAACCATGACTCCATCCCAATATGAAAAGTTGTTGACCAGAATGCTAGACTTCAAATCAATAAATCAATGAAAGAAAGAATGTAACAAGTATGTCAAATTTTTCTGCAAGTTCCTGTGACATATACAATTCAGCCTATAAGGCAGCAATATAACATAACCATGTCATGGCTGTTTTTGTTTTTTCTTTTTTTCACTGCAAAGATTTTTTTACTGATAATTTTAGATTTATACATGTAATTGTTTTTACAATTATTTTTTTTATCATTCTATGCCATATTATTTTAGGCCACACTTTTTAATGGCCACAAACATGCTTTTGATTCAGTGCATTAATTGACTTTGATGCTAACAATCTATTAATGTGAATCCTTTGTTTATCATCAAGTGAAATTTGTGCAACCAATATGGTGATTAGCTTGTACTAGAGTTTCAAGGGATTTGAGCCACTGCATAAAAAAAATAAAAAAATTGCATAGGCAAAAATAAAGACGCAGATCAGCGCCTTTGTTTTCGCTGCACGGATAGTACAATCCTTCTTCTTAAATCCGAAATTTTAAGCTTCTAGCCTGCTTCTGTGACTGTACAGGCCGGTTTATGTCAGACATGGTCGGAACCCATATTGTTGTTTCCTCAGGCACAGGCTCATTACTTTTGTGGCTGGTTCTCCATAGTCCTATGCTGTGAGTGTTCAAAAGAATCATCTTACACAACATATTTGCCTTTCAAGCTCTCAAATACTTTCATTTGCATTCTTAACAAGCACATTCCTCTAATTTCTGGCACTTTCCTCAAGTTTTCAGCACTTTCCTCCATTTTTGAGAACATTCCTTAAATTTCTAGCACATTTCTTTAGTTTTCAGCTTTCTGGATCAGCTGGTCACAAATTTCTGTCAAATTCTTGTTCTCTTCAATCTGTAGATATGATAATACAAGTTAAAGCTTTTCATAAAAGTTTGCGATCCCACAGTGCTATTTTCATTGTATGGTCATAAGTAAAACATGAACAATAGATGGTCGTGACGGTTTGTCTCTCAATGGTGAGAATGGCCATCATATTTCTTGAATATTGGATGGTCAAGTGTGCACAATAGATAACCAAACGCTAAAACTAGGGTCAAAATGACCCAGTTTTTTTTCTCTTAAGATAAGTGTCACATCATAGTTAAGTTTTCACACCCGACCCATTTGCACCTAGTATTTAGTATGAATTGAATTTGATGATCTATTAACCCAAAGTTGTGAATCTTGACTCTCATTTACTACATATGTGAGTTAGTTTTAAACCAAGCTGACGTTTTATTTGCAATGTCTCATGTGGAGAATAAAAGGAGAAGAATAGCATAACTATGCAAAGATCTGTGATAAGCAACACTAAAATTCTCTAGTACAAAGTTAGCGAAATGTGCCGCTACATAGGAAAACAAGTAACATGCATGTGGGAAAACAAAGACACAGATCACAGCTGATCAGCGCCTTTTTTTTCCCACACCCCACAGATATTAAAATCCCTCTTTGTCTTAAATCCAAAATTCCAAGCTTCTAGCCTGCTTCTTTGACTGTACAGGCTGGTTTGTGTTGGTCATGGTCAGAACCTAAAATTGCTGTTTTTCTCGTGCAAAGGCTCAAATGTGTTTTATACCTTCTGTTGAAGTTGTTTTTCCAAACTTTCTATTTTCATCGCCATAACTTTCTTGGCTGCGTCGTTTTTGTTAGTCTCAGATGAGACCTGATGTTTAAGTTTTTCAATCTCCTGGGCTGATCTGTAAAAAAAAACATCTCCCTAATTACCATAAATGGTAGATTTTTTCCCTTTCTTTTCTATAATTTCAGACCGGTTTTCTTTCACACTTAGAAATTTCACCAGTGGAAATATTTATTTTTATTCTAACTTTACTATTAATGGTAACTGTTAAGTTGGAAATGTTTCAGAGAACATATGAGCCGCCTCATGGGAAAACCAACAATGTGGTTTCCGAACAGGTCCGACACAAAACCTAACTGTACACGCACAGAAGATGGCTAGAGGCTGGAAATTTTGGAGTTAAGTGGAGGAGGAATTGTACTATTCGAGTAGCGAAAACAGGCCCTGATCAGCTTCGCGGTTACCACAAAGCTGATCTGCGCCTTTGTTTTCGCCTATGCAGATTGTTGGTTTTCCCATGGGGCGGCTCATATATTCCACTATTTAGTTGTTGCCGTGCAAATTCAGAGACCTTTCTTATTAAAGAATTACTATAATTGGACCAGTACTCGCATGTGAATTCAAAAACTAATGAATAAATTCTGAAATAGAAAAAAATAGTATAAGCCGCAGCATGGGAAAACCAACAATCATCATAGTCGAAAACAAAGGTGCAGATCAGCTTCTCAGTAACTGCAAAGCTGATCAACGTCTTTGTTTTCGCTACAGGATAGTACAATTCCTCTACTTTCTAAACCCAAAATTTCCAGCCTCTAACCATCTTCTGTGACTGTACAGCCCGGTTTGTGTCGGACCTAGTCGGAACCCAAATTATTTGATTTCTCATGCATAGGCTCGTATCTTACTTGGCCATTTTTTCCTCTGCAGTCTTTTTAAGCGTGCTGTAATTCTCCTCCGAGGTCTTGAGTTTTTCCATCAGATCACTCGCATATTTCTTCAGTATTTCTTCATTCTGGTAAAAATATGGATTTTTTTTGTTTGAAATTGAGTTAAAGCCAGATGTACGTAATTGACCTCACGGTAGAAATTTTTTATTTTTTGCATGCGAGTATATTTTGATGTCCTATATACGAAAATGAAAAGAAATCGATACCGTTCCGAGCTTGTTTTCGAGATATCTGCATTCAAAGTCGCTAAATTTGAGAGCGAAAATACATTGACGTCAACGTAAAATGCGATTTTTAGACCCCTTTTTTGTTGATTTTCTTGATATATTTTAAAAAATCCACGGTAGGATTTTTAAAAAAACTGATATGTGATAGAGAAATTTCTGAACAACAGGTAGATAACGCGAAAGTCCATAGTTACCGGATTCGTTTTCCTGCTATAAGCGTGAGAAGGTAGGTAGTCGTTGCTGAATTCAGTACGTTTTACGCGCGACATCGGTTTTGCGCCAAAACCTCCGATGCTGTATAGCATTCAATAATGCTAACCGTCCCGCAAACTATGTTTTCCTCGGGAAAACCTGTCTTTAATATATATTTTGAGCAGAAATAATAAATAATATCATTTTGTTTACATTTCTGAAGTCCTCTGCATAATTGTATGAACATAGTTTCGTATTCTGAACGTAAACTGACGTTAGAAATGACGTTTCGAGCAAAAACTGACGTTATGAATGCCGCGTAAAAATGACGTTTTGACCCTTAGATACGCACGTTCCTTTGAGCGCCTTCGATTACGTACATCTGGCTTTAAGGTCCCATTAAAGTTTATTTCACACATAAAAGACTGGCCATCTGACAGTAAGTAGAGCGAAAATAGAAATACCTTGTGAAAACCACCTAGCACATCCGCACTCAGCATTACAAAAACATGCCCATGCAATATAGTGATTTTTAAAATAGTAAAAATGAAAATTTTCAGTAGAAAATGTTTGGTATTTTTCTTATTTTTGCTCCAAAACATAGATTGTGGGTACTCGTTAGAACCGCCTCGGCGAGGCGGTTCTAACGAGTACCCACAATCTATGTTTTGGAGCAAAAATAAGAAAAATAGGTATACCCCTGCATACCCCAGTTTTACTATATTAAGGTGGTTTTTAAGGGGTATTCATAGCACGGACATGTTTTTCTGATGGAATTTGGCTTTTCCCAGCTGCCCAACAGAGGACTGGAAGCCAGACTGGACAGAGGAAACCAGTGGAATGATTTACCAATTGAGCCACCTCGTGGGAAAACCAACAATGTGGTTTCCGAACAGGTCTAACACAAACCGGCCTGTACGGTCAGAGAAGCGGGCTAGAGACTGGAAATTTTGGATTTAGAAAGTAGAGGAATTGTACTATCCGAGTAGCGAAAACAAAGGCGCTGATCAGCTCCGCGAAGCTGATCTGCGCCTTTGTTTTCGCCTATGCAGATTGTTGGTTTTCCCACGAGGTGGCTCAATTTATGATGAATCATCATCATTTGGGTGTGTGTCCACATGCATTTTTAGGGGCATCAGAAGTGATTCGAAATTCTTACATCATGTTTCGATGAAATTCCTCCGAACAGAATAGTCCCAGATGGGATGTTGCGTTTAGAGGCCTCACATCTGGGGCAATACTATTTGCCAATTTGCCATTATTGGGATACCACAAACACCCAACCTCAATATGAGCCTCATCGTGAGAAAACCGGATTTTTGCCTATGCGAAAACAAAGGCGCAGATCAGCTTCGCGGTAACCGCGAAGCTGATCAGCGCCTTTGTTTTCGCTACACGGATAGTATATTTCCTCTTCTTCTTATATCCGAAATTTCAAGCTTCTAGCCTGCTTCTGAGACTGTACAGCCCGGTTTGTGTCGGACTTGGTCGGAAATCCCGAAGACCGGTTTTCTCGCGTCGCGGCTCATATAGTAGAGTTCATTATAGCATAGTTACAGATGTAACACTGATCATTGCTAGACCCAAATAGACATTTTAGACTAATTTTGCTACATATCTAAACATTTTACTCTTGTTATTACACAGATTGGATAGCTAACACGGAAATTCACTTGAACCTTAGAATAAGTGTTATAAAGAGGTTGTGGAGTATTTAATTTAAGCACTCCATACCTTGAGGTTACCCTCGACAACCATCTTTAATTTCTCGTATCTTCTGTGTAGATCTGAGAATGCATTTTCAACGCCGTCTATATCTTCTCTCAACTGTAAATAGAGTGTAATTATCATAAAATTGTTCAACATTACATAAATATTCTTGATCAATTTCCTACATAGAATTAATACCTCGGGACAGATTTGTCTATCCATACATGACACACATGTAAGATTCTTAAAATGAGTCTCACAGAAAATGTTTTCTTTTTTGCATATGTGAAAACAAATGCGCAGATCGGCTGTGCAGTAACTGCATAGATGATCAGCGCTCTTGTTTTTGCTACACGGATAGTACAACCATTTTTCTACTTATATCCAATATTTCAAGTAGCGCACAGCTGATCAGCGCCTTTGTTCTTGCTACACGGATAGTACAACCACATTACTGCTTATATCCAATATTTCAAGCTTCTAGTTTTCTTCAAACCAGTTTGTTACAGACCTCAAGGTTATAAAACTTTTTTCATGCTCAGCTCAGCTGAGCTTGAAATTTAAAGTGCTCATAAATACTGAAATGGCCAAAATAAATTGAAATTTCAGGCGTAGATGATCAAAACCTGTAATTTATCCTGCTCATAAATGTTAAAATGCCAACAATAGTTGGCATTTTAACATTTATGAGCAGGATAAATTTTAGTCTCAAATGAGCTGAGCATGAAAAAGGTTTTATAACCTCAGGACCAGGTCTGAACATCCCAAGACTGGTTTCACTCACGCTCACTCACCTGCTGATTTTCATTATGCTCCTTCTCTTGTTTGGCTGAAAAAAACAATACAACCAAAACTTAGTACAGAGGATTGGATCGGAGAAGCTTTTGATAAATAGAAAGTTTTTCATGAAAGTCTATGTTGTAAATAAGCCTTTTTATAATCTGTTATGTTTAAATATCCTTTTTACTTGATTTTTACAGTTTTTCTGCTCAAGGGGTTGTACACTATACTTCTAGCTACTTTTTATAGGGAAGATTCTTTTTATAGCCGGATTAGCCCCATTTTATACTTGAATTTAATTATATTACAGGGTTCCCATGCTCCAGCGGTTTCAAAATTCCCTGACTTTTCCCTGACAAAAATCTAATTTTCCCTGACATTCCATCGACGTTTCAATCCAAAGTCCCCTTCTTATTCAATAATAATAAAGCTAATGTTTTGCATGAAATATCTATTAAGATACATGTAACAGCTATAAAATTGCTCACATGGAATGTACTCATTGTGAACAAACAAAACTCTTATTATTGTAGCTTCTTTTGGAATGCTGTGAAGAGCATGTTTCTAATACTATCAGAATATCAGACTACATGTAAACATGATGCAATGAACTAAAATCATTCAAAAGGAGTTCCACCTCTACATTTGCATTGCTCGAGGTAAGGCAGTCCCTGCTGATCATCCCAGTCAATGACTTTTCACCCCTGCTTGGACAGACAGCGGCTCAATACGAATCAAAACAGAGCATATATCCTACATTATATTGAACACATTTAAGTGTTGCAAAATTTGAACCAACACAGGAGGCAATCCATTCTATTTTTATTACTCTTTAAACAATATCAAAGTTCTAAAAGAATTTACATGAACTCTTTTATACAAATATAAGGCTTAAAGCAAAAAGTTAAACATATGAGTCTGCCTTAATTAGCTTAGAAAAAACTGGCACACATGAAACTAGATCCCAATGGATGAAAATTCCCTGACAGTCTGCTCAAAATTCCCTGACATTTCCCTGACTTTTGCCTTATTTTTCAAATTTCCCTGACACTCATCAAAATTCCCTGACATTTCCCTGACTTTTGCAAAATTCCATTTTTCCCTGACTTTTCCCTGACGCGTGGGAACCCTGTAAATAATCAGCCCATTTGTAATGCAGACTTAACAACCACACCGGCTATCCAGAGACAATCATAGCAACTGTGAGAACAACTGACGCAGATAGAGTCAATATGCGACAACAGGTGAGCCGCATCGTGAGAAAACCGGATTTTTGCCTAGGCGAAAACAAAGGCGCAGATCAGCTTCGCGGTAACCGCGAAGCTGATCAGCGCCTTTGTTTTCGCTACTCGGATAGTACAATTCCTCTTCTACTTAAATCCGAAATTTCAAGCTTCTAGCTCTTTTCTGAGCTTGTACAGGCCGGTTTGTGTCGGACCTGGTCGGAAACACAAGGCCGCAGGCAGCATGTTCAAACCCCTTATGAGTGATCGAGCCAATGTTTGAACACTGAAACAAACCAAAGTTGATCACTATTCTTGCATTTTCACTCTAATCCACTTTAAATCTCTTGAAATAACATAAACTATAAAAAAACTCACCGAAAACAGCGGAGCTTCTTCAAAATTGGCCATTTTGTTTATACGAAACACATGATGTTACATTGACCAATGATGTCGGCCAAAACCCAAGCTGAAACGGCACATGAATTTCATGATTTGTACATGGGTTTTGCTGTTTGAACACCGCTTTCGACCAATTGAAAACGGCTTCAAACAGCTATGCCCATTAATATCTATGCAAGAATATTGATTTCATCCGTTGTCTGTTTTTCCAAGGTGTTGGTTGTCTCAGGATAAACAATGTGAAACAACATACCCTTCATTTTCTCAACAGTCTCCTCAAACATCACACAGGCTTTCCTGAAATATATCAATCAGTACTACTGTAAGTCTAGAAATGTTTGTGAGAACTTTGAATTTTCACTTATTTCTGTGACAGTTTGCGAATTTAAAATATTCACTTATAAAAACTTAGATAATATTTTAAGACAGAATGAGTACTCCCACGCAAATTCAAATATTTGCTTATAATTGCAAAAAAGAAAATTCACAAGATAAAAATCACACACAAATTTCAGCCTCCTATTATGGGGCATATGCAATCAAAATAACCCAGACGCGAGACCGCAGAATTCCATCTTCCATGTGGGGCTAGAAATTTTATCATAACATAGAATAAAATTTAAAATCATTCTTGACTCCTAAAATTGAAAGTAGACTCATCCGAATGATAATGATCGGCAAGTCCATTCATCTTAAATGGGTAACAACTCACAATAGTTCTTGAACCTCTTTTTTCTTTTCGTCCAGTGCAGCTCTGGCCTCCCTCAACGCATCCTCATAGTGTTGCTCTTTCTTCGACCATTCTTGTTTCTCGGCAATCAACTGACCTTGGAACTCAAGCTTAAGGTCGTTGCGGAAACGTCTCAAGTCAGAGTTGGTGTATTTTAACTCCTGTCAAGAATAAAATGAGAAAACAATTTCATTCTTTCTCTTCTAGGCCAACCTTAGAAATATTTTTGTTTCACCTTACCCAACCCTGTTTCTCAGGTGTGGGGCGGTCGATCGGAATATTATTTTATTTTTATTTTCTCAGGTTTTATATAGATTGAAATTTGTTTTTAGTTGTTCTAATACAGCTAAAACTTGATTGCAGAAATAATACTTACCTAGAAGGCTATCACTGAAAGCATTATGATTATCAGACATGACAGACAATGTATCCTTCTAAAACATGAATTTTTTGCCTCTGTAATTAACAATAATAAAAAAAAAATAATTGCAATAAAATTTTTGTGGTAGGAGCAATTTTTTAGGGTCGTTCAGGTAAGGGGAAACAAATATAATTTTAATTTTGGCCCTATTAGATCTCAATTTTCGTTGCGGAAATGTCTCCGCTCAGAGTTGGTATACTTTAACTCCTAGAACACTTCATTGATAAACAATTTCATACCTCATACAAGGAAAATAATTGGTGGCATTTGAAAACTTGAGATTAACTTCCATAAACATCCATTGGCATGATCTTATGATTTCATCATCATGTCTGTACTAAAATTTGAAATGTACGAGCATAAAGGCATTCTTTTTTTGTTAAAATTAGATTTCTTTGGCTTAGACCATAATCTATTATTAGAGCCTGTGCATGAGAAAAACAACAATTTGCATATGCGAAAACAAAGACGCAGATCAGCTTCGCGGTAACCGCGAAGCTGATCAGCGCCTTTGTTTTCCCTACACGGATAGTACAATCTCTCTTCTTCTTAAATCCGAAATTTCAAGCTTCTAGCCTGTTTCTGTGACTGTACAGCCTGGTTTGTGTCGGACCTGGTCGGAAACCCAAATTGTTGGTTTTCTCATGCACAGGCTCATTACTTTTTTTTTGCGCACATATGCGCTGCATCAAGAGAAAACCAAATTTTCGCATATGAGCCTCGACGCGAGAAAACCGGTCTTCGGGGTTTCCGACCAGGTCCGACACAAACCAGCCTGTACAGTCACAGAAGAAACATAGAATCTTGAAAGTTTGGGTATAAGTAGAGGAGGAAATGTACTATCCGTGTAGCGAAAACAAAGACGCTGATCAGCTTCGCGGTTACCGCGAAGCTGATCTGCGTCTTTGTTTTCGCATATGCAAATTGTTGGTTTTCTCATGCACTGGCTCATATGCAAATGCAAAGACGCAGATCACTCAGCTGTGCAGTAAACGCCTTTGTTTTTGCTACATAGTACAATTCCTTCTCTACTTATATGCAACATTTCAAGGCTCTAGCCTTTTTCTGTGACTTTATAGACCAGTTTGTGTCAGACATGGTCTGAAACTCCGAAGACCAGTTTTCTCGTAAAATGGCTCGTATAGTTTACCTCAAACAGTCCTGAGCCCCCCTCCTCGTCATCCAGTGATGGTAATAAAGATGTTGGCTGGGATGACTGGCTACTTATTGACTGAAACAAAGCTTTAGGATTAAATCTAAAACATACTTCTCCTATTTAGTAAATCCTTAATCACCATTCTATGTTTACAATGTTCCAAAGTGAGCACTAATCAAAGATTTCAAAACCGTCATTTATGGTAAGTGTAACATTTTTATTAGCTTCAAGACTTAAATAATACATAAACAATGGCAAAAGCAGTAGAATTTCAACATGATTTCTACAGTGTAATGATGAAATGATTGTACATACAAACAGCTCTAGAGCACAAGTTCATGAGTTATAATGCAGTATTTGTAGGTCTGATGCATGTACATGTACAGATTTTCATTATCACTTCATCCTGGTCCCGAGGTTATAAAACTTTTTTCATGCCAGCTCAGCTGAGACTAAAATTTATCCTGCTCATAAATGTTAAAATTTAACATTTATTAGC
Source organism: Rugalucina vietnamica (assembly GCA_964017185.1). Classification (NCBI taxonomy): domain Eukaryota; kingdom Metazoa; phylum Mollusca; class Bivalvia; order Lucinida; family Lucinidae; genus Rugalucina; species Rugalucina vietnamica. Next base: position 67,075,560 of record OZ024870.1, read on the forward strand.
AGGATAAATTACAGGCTTTGGCAATCTGAACATGAAATTTCAACCAAACTTGGTTATTTCAATAATTATGAGCAGTTTAAATTTCATGCTCAGCTGAGTTGAGCTTGAAAAAAGTTTTATAACCTCGGGCCAGGTGATTTTATCTGCTTCACAACTGACAGTGCATGTAAGTACCTGGCCGTCTCCCTCAGGGCTAAGGGCCATTATAAGATCAACAGCTCCCTGTTCCATGTTGAGTTCCCGGGGCTTGTGACTCTGACTCTGTCCCCCAGTAGAACTGACCGGAGTGTGACGGAGCTGGGAAACGTTCATGGACTGTCGCTTCTTCTTGGGTGGGGTACCCAGGAGTAAGAAGGTGTCTTCCAAACCACTGAAATAGAAGCATTGAGCAACATTGTGATTAATTTCTGACCAGGCCTCAAGGTTATAAGACTTTATTCATGCTCAAGTCAACTGAGCATGAAATCTAAATTTCTCATCAATACTGCAATAACCAAATTGGGTAAAAAAAAACTGCCAAAGCTAGTCATTTATTCTGCTGACCAATGTTAAAATGCCAATAATGAATATTTGCTGGCATTTTAACATTTATAAGCAGGACAATTTTCAGTCTTGGCTGAGTTGAGCATGAACAGGTCCACCACTAATTGGTCTTTACAGCCAAAGTAGATGGCTGATGTAGAAGTTTGAAAGTATGATTTGAGACACGATGCGAGAAAACTGGTCTTCGGGGTTTCCGATAAGGTCTGACACAAACTGACCTGTACAGTCACAGAAGCGGGCTAGAAGCTTGAAATTTCGGATATAAAAAGAAGAGGAAATGTACTATCCGTGTAGCAAAAACAAAGGCGCTGATCAGCTTCGCGGTTACCGCGAAGCTGATCTGCACCTTTGTTTTCGCATAGGCGAAAATCCGGTTTTCTCACGATGCGGCTCATTTAGACTGTACTGTCCATGTGGCAAAAACAAAGGTGCTGATCAGCTGCATAGGTGCTGCACAGCTGACCTGTGGCTTTGATATTATATATGCAAAAACAGGTTTTCTCAGTTGGCTCAAAAAAAAGCCAAAAGCGGAGTATAAAGTTATATCTACAAAGTTTAAAACTAATGTTTGACTGCATTTCAATAATGATACATTGATACTAAGCAGGCTACTGACCAAACTGTGGCAGTTTAACAGAAATTAGTGCCAATTCTTTCACCAGTAACTGAACACTTGCTCTTCTTCAGTCTGAGGAGGGAAAGAACTCTTTCCTCAATAAATGAGCCGCCTCGTGGGAAAACCAACAGTGTGGTTTCCAAACAGGTCCGACACAAACCGACCTGTACAAGCATAGAAAAGAGCTAGAAGCTTGAAATTTCAGATTTAAGTAGAAGAGGAATTGTACTATCCGAGTAGCGAAAACAAAGGCACTGATCAGCTTCGCCGTTACCGCGAAGCTGATCTGCGCCTTTGTTTTCGCCTATGCAGATTGTTGGTTTTCCCATGGGGCGGCTCAAATATGTTGAGCACACTAGACATGTGGCTTCATCTTGGGTCCAAGTCTTACTGTACGAAGCAGACAATATAGTGATGACTAAGACTCCATGACCAGTTGAGACCTATAAAAGATGACTTACTATTCCTTGACTTTTTCAAGCTGTTTTGGTCGAATACTGATTCGTCTTGCATCTGAAAGTGAAAAGAATAAGCATCATCGTGAGAGGCATTCTTTCGTAGGTCAGTTTGGTTGTTTCAAAAGTAAAGTACAAACACAATTTGCAGATTCTCCTTATAAAAAGTAGGCAAAGATCAGGAAAAGGTGCAATCAGAAAAAGATTCCCACTCCAAAAACCGAGATGGGAAAAAACTAAATTAACAATCAAGTACTTATACCAAGAAAACATATCGTAAGCCGAATGGGCAGCTATTCCAATAGGTGGCCACTCAGTTACCTAAACTTAACTAGAAATATGAAAACATACATAAGGTGCCAACAGCACAAAAATTTTAAAAACACCAAGACATAAAACAAAAGAACCACCACAGAAGTATCGCCCTGGAACGATCAGTAATATAAAATTACTGGCGGGCTTAAATCGATTTTACATGGCCATAACCTCACCCTCAGCTTCTGCAGTGGTTCATAACATTTAATTAGTTCTTCGGTCCTCGTGGTGAATCTCTAACTAGTCAATGAATCATCAAGAACAAACAGATAAATCACGATAAACATCCTGATGAATAAAAAACGAGGACTTCTTTATAAGAACTTATTTGCCTCGGAAGAGCCTCATAATGCCAAAGAGACCCACATGACAGATTTGTCTATCCATACCTGACACTCATGTAGAACAAGAGCTGGGTTTCCGACCAGGTTCAACACAACCCGTTCTGAACAGTATTAGAAAAAGGCAAGAAGATTGAAATTTCAGATTTCAGGAGAAGAGGAATTGTACTATCTGTGTAGCGAAAACAAAGGTGCTGATCAGCTGTGCAGTAACTGCACAGCTGATCTGCGCCTTTGTTTTCACATAGGCATTAATCCTGATTACTAAAGACGCGACTCATATAGGTTATAGTGAATATAGTCATACTTGTTGATAGTCTTGATGTTCCTTCCACTAGCGGATCAAACTTGACATATAAAGACATCCTTGATAACGCTGAGTCCTGACTCTGGAATAAACACGATTCTCATTACGGAAACATGCTCAGGTCATATATTAAAAATTGAAAAAATGATTGGATTTCATTTTATTTTTTCATTATTCTAATTTTTGCTCAAAAGGTAGATTGTGAGTACCATATCCAAGTTTTGAGCACAAATTAAGATGTATCATTTTCACAGAGCTTGTAAAATGTCTGTGTATTGCATCGTTTTTTGTGGGTTTTTTTTTTTATTGTTTTGTTTTGTAATTTCTTTGTTGTTTTTTTTTTTTTTTTTTTTTTTTTTTTTTGTAATGTGTTCTGCAAGATAATTCAAGAAGTGAGAACAAAAGTAAGATATTGAATCACAAATGAAAAAGTATCCCAAGCAATCAGCCAGTTTATAAGCTTAATTCATAGCAAAGTCTGATTTAAACTATTTCTAGTATCAAAATTATACGTATTTGGACATTACTACGCATTAAAATACATGTGTACATAGGCATGCTCAATCCTGAAATCTTGAGTTTATCACACTTGTTAAGCATTAAATGAAGATGCTGATAGGCATGAGCAGGTAAGGCAGTTTAAACAAAACTTACGGTGTTTGAGGCAGTGTTGCCGAACTGTTCCAGCATCTCCCATACACCTGGGTCCTTGAACACTGAAAATACAAAGGTACCAATGACTCTTGTACTTGAAATAATTGAGCAACCTCGTGGGAAAACCAACGTGGTTTCCGAACAGGTCCGACACAAACCGACCTGTACAGCTACAGAAGCAGGCTAGAAGCTTGGAAATTTGGAGTTAAGTAGATGAGGAATTGTACTATCCTAGTAGCGAAAACAAAAGCGCTGATCAGCTTCGCGGTTATCTGCGCCTTTGTTTTTGCCTATGCAGACTGTTGGTTTTCCCATGGGGCGGCTCAATTGTTGCTTTCAATACTGACAATATTTACATTTTTTTTTTTACCATGAATACTGTAAACAAATATACACTGCAAGTGCAACAATTTAAAAGTGCACCACTTTGCTTTCCCGAATTTACCCCAAAATGCTTTTCACTGTACTGACTGTTTTTCATAGTCTGCACAATTAGTGGCTTTCATCAATTAGGGCTATTCCAGTAAAACATAAGTACGGGGGGAAGAAGGCACTTTGAATTTTGACCCTCCACCTATAGAAGTGAATTTCATCTCAACTGAGCCACCTACAGATCCGTTCATTTCAATAAAACACCCTCCTACAGAAGCAAAATTTAATACGGATAGAAGTAAATTAAGAGGGAATTTTTTAGGAACAGAAGTAAATTTTTGTATTGCTGTTTTACGGAACTGTATTGTGTGATTTTTGTCAAAAGTCATTAAAATAATGTTCTCACTATAATAATAAAGATTGAATACCTATTTTTTGAAAATATATCTTCATTTTATCATCCTGATCAGCAAGCCATGTGGACAAGAAAGCTTGTTTGAATCTCATCAGCTTTCATGATTATTGTGCCTATTTTCAACAATGGGCTATATCCAATTAATTATATGTGTAACGTCACTCTTAACCGTTATCATGCTGAGATTTATTTTTTTTTCCAATAACGTGTGCCACTGAGTTTTTTTTTTTTTTTTTTTGCAAAAAAATCGCTTTTTCGCCACTTTTCAGGCTTCAAAAAACACTATGTTGCATTTTCCAAAAAGCTAATACTTGCTTTGGGAGAGCGATACAAGTCAGTATATCCAGGCTGTCAACCAAGTCTTCTAAAAAATATAGGAGTTTATATAGGAATTTTTTCTAAGAAATATAGGAGGTTTTAGCTCATTTTGAGGAAAAAATATAGGAGTTTTCTCGTGAAAATAGTTTCATTCTTTGCTCTTATACTAAGAATCCTTACCTCCACACTCACTTTTTCTATATTAATTAAGAAATACCAAAATTATATCTAGATAAAGCCAAAGCATCACAATCCAGACAGGTGACCATTCATGTGATGAAGAGTGCTGAAGCATAATGCAGGATGGTGATACTACACAAGCCCATTAGCTGACTCTCACAGAATTAAAGGTTTTATAAAGGCATTCTTTTGGCAAAATTAAGGCTTTTTCACTGAAAATATATACATATTCAAAGAATAAAGAGAAAATTAAGGTCAATTTTTTCTCTACATCTAAACTTAGACCCACTTTTTATTTTTCACACTGATCATTTATAAAAGGTGAAATAAATCCACAACTCCCCAGCTTAGCTGAAATTCTAAAGTCCATAATATAGAACACGATGTTTAATAGCACATGTACTGTATGTTATAATGTCTTGAAATTAGGCGGGGGTCTGGGGGCCGCCTAGGCCCCCAGAAGCTTTAAGGTGTATACCTTTGTCTCCTGTGATCTCAGCCTTTCCTGGGATCAATTGTACACAGTACAGTTGCATCGTTTTACAACAAAATTAAGGCATAGAAAGAAAGACTAGAGGACCACTGGTCCTGTAGCTCACCTGAGAGATTATCACATTGTAAGCTCATGAGATTTAAATTAATTGAGAATCGACCAATGAAAGTCTATGCATGGACACTATTGACCCCCGGGGCATGGCCGAATTTGACCCAGGGGCATGACTGGCACAATTTATAATGGGGACTACCAAACATTGCTACATACAAAATATAGAAGCTCTGGGCCTTTTGGTTTCAGAGAAGAAGATTTTTTTAGTTTTTCCCATTGTAAGTCTATGGAGACTATCTACCCCCGGGGTGTGTCCAAATTTGACCCCAGGGGCATGGCTGGCACAATTTATGTAGAGGACCATTAGCCATTGCCACATACAAAATATCAAAGCTGTGTGCCCTGTGGTTTCAGAGAAGAAGATTTTTTAATTTTTTCCCATAGCAAGTCTATTGAGACTATCAACCTCCGGGGCCTGGCCAAATTTGACCCCAGGGGCATGAATGGCACAATTTATGTAGAGGACCATTAGCCATTGCTGCATACCAAATAATAAAGCTGTGGGCCTAGTGGTTTCAGAGAAGAAGATTTTTTTAGTTTTTCCTATTGTAGGTCTATGGAGACTATCCACCCGCGGGACGTGGCCAATTTTGACCCCGAGGACATGATTGGCACAATTTATGTAGAGGACCATTAGCCATTGCCACATACAAAATATCAAAGCTGTGGGCCCTGTGGTTTCAGAGAAGAAGATTTTTTAATTTTTTTCCCATAGTAAGTCTATGGAGACTATCAACCCCTGGGGAGTGGCCAAATTTGACCCCAGGGGCATGAATGGCACAATTTATGTAGAGGACCATTAGCCATTGCTACATACCAAATATCAAAGCTGTGGGCCTAGTGGTTTCAGAGAAGAAGATTTTTTTAGTTTTTCCAATTTTAAGTCCATGGAAACTATCCACCTCCGGGGCGTGGCCAAATTTGACCCCAGGGGCATGGCTGGCACAATTTATGTAGAGGACCATTAGCCATTGCCACATACCAAATATCAAAGCTGTGGGCCCTGTGGTTTCAAAGAAGATTTTTTTAGTTTTTTCCTATTGTAGGTCTATGGAGACTATCGACCCCCGGGGCGTGGCCAACTTTGACCCCAGGGGCATGATTGGCACAATTTATGTAGAGGACCATTAGCCATTGCCACATACAAAATATCAAAGCTGTGGGCCCTGTGGTTTCAGAGAAGAAGATTTTTTAATTTTTTTCCCATAGTAAGTCTATGGAGACTATCAACCCCTGGGGCGTGGCCAAATTTGACCCCAGGGGCATGAATGGCACAATTTATGTAGAGGACCATTAGCCATTGCTACATACCAAATATCAAAGCTGTGGGCCTAGTGGTTTCAGAGAAGAAGATTTTTTTAGTTTTTTCCTATTGTAGGTCTATGGAGACTATCGACCCCCGGGGCGTGGCCAAATTTGACCCCAGGGGCATAATTGGCAAAATTTATGTAGAGGACCATTAGCCATTGCCACATACAAAATATCAAAGCTGTGGGCCCTGTGGTTTCAGAGAAGAAGATTTTTTAATTTTTTTCCCATAGTAAGTCTATGGAGACTATCAACCCCTGGGGCGTGGCCAAATTTGACCCCAGGGGCATGAATGGCACAATTTATGTAGAGGACCATTAGCCATTGCTACATACCAAATATCAAAGCTGTGGGCCTAGTGGTTTCAGAGAAGAAGATTTTTTTAGTTTTTCCAATTGTAAGTCTATGGAAACTATCCACCCCCGGGGCGTGGCCAAATTTGACCCCAGGGGCATGGCTGGCACAATTTATGTAGAGGACCATTAGCCATTGCCACATATCAAATATCAAAGCTGTGGGCCCTGTGGTTTCAGAGAAGAAGATTTTTTAATTTTTTTCCCATAGTAAGTCTATGGAGACTATCGACCCCCCGGGGCGTGGCCAAATTTGACCCCAGGGGCATGAATGGCACAATTTACGTAGAGGACCATTAGCCATTGCTACATACCAAATATCAAAGCTGTGGGCCTAGTGGTTTCAGAGAAGAAGATTTTTTTAGTTTTTCCCATTGTAAGTCTATGGGACCTATCTGTTGCCATGGAAACCACAATTTTGATACAATCTGCTCCAAAACCTAATGCCATCAATCCCCCAACCCAATTATGGTTCACATTAAATTTGATCAAGATCGGCCTACTAGCTTCAGAAATATTCTTCTTTGAAATTGTGGACGGACGACGACGACGATGGACGACGACGACGGACGCCGGATGCCTGCCTATCCTATAAGCTCACCTGTGAGCCTTCGGCTCAGGTGAGCTAAAAATAGATAAAACAGACACACTATAAAAACATGACAACTTTCATGGAAACTAGGATACATAACTTACTGTTATGAAAATGGGACATGCTTGGGACTTAAAAGTAACCCTGACTAAGGAGTGACATAATGGCCATTTATATAATATACATTATAAATATAATTTTATTTTAAAAAATAAAGAATGAAGTATAAAGAGGCAAAAGGCAGTTTCAGAGCACTACTATTTACTATATATGACCATTCATCGGCAACAAATTTTACTAAAAATATAGGAAATATTTTCAAAATATAGGAGAATTTATAGGAATATAGGAGGTGCTTAAAAATATAGGATTTGGACCCAAAATATCGGAGTTTAATAGGAATATAGGAATTGGTTGACAGCCTGTATAATAATAATATCGCTACGTTTTGTGTCTAAACATCATTAAATTCATCAATGAGCCGCCATTTTAGCTTTCAACAGGTCTGTAATTGTGATTTTCTGACCAAAGTCCCGGTTCAAATGCCTTTTCTAGGCTTAAAATGTCAAAAAACAACCTCGATCGCTGACAATTTCCTGATTCAGTTTTTTTGCACACGTCACCAGCGCGAGCGTGATAGAGAGCACTCTCACCATTCTCGCGAGATCAGACGATACCTCATCTTGATCTCTCGCATTTGACGCTTTGAATTGTGGGATATAGCCGATTTTGGCTACAGCCGACACACGAAGAAAGCTGGGGCATCCCGCATGAATTTCCCAGATCCCATTGGCCAACTGCGACAGGTCAGTGCGTGAAGCGCTACCTGTCAGCGACCAAGCACTCTCACAGGAAAAAATCGAAGTCGGATCGGGCGAACGAAAGGTTTTTAGTCTGTTTAATTTGCTTCTATGCATTGCCTTGAATTTTACACCTTAGAACCGATTTTCAACATGAAAAAATACCCCACCTCCTATAGAAGCAATTTTTCTCCAACTCCCACCACGTACAGAAGTATTTTAACCAACGAAGGACCCTACGATAGAAGTTTATTAAAGTGCCGTCTTCCCGGGGTACCTATGTTCAACTGGAATAGCCCTTAGTGGTTTTCATCAATTAGTGGCTTTCATCAATTTATAGTGGCTTTCATCATGCAGATTTTCAGTAAATTGCCCATAAAATACAGAATTAATTTTCCATTTGAAAAATTACAGCATCAGTCAAAGCAAACAAGTTGCTCCAATAGAACCTGATGATTGGCTGATCCAATGCTTAACTGCATGCCAATGTCAATCTGATGATTGCTGATCCAATGCTTAACTGCATGCCAATGTCAATGTTAGTTTTGAGTTTTGTCAAGCAGAAACAGATCTACCTTCCGAAGCCGCCACAAATTCTGACTCGTCAAAGTCGAACCCCTGGGCGTTGGTGGCTCCCGGGTCCCCTCTCCGTGTCACCCCCTGGACCTCCATCACTTCACCATCAGCACTGAAATCATAGGATTTGTTTCTCATTTATTCATTTATTTTTTTTTTATTATTTAACTTCCCAGTCAACAATTTGTTCAGTCATGTTGGGATGGAGCCACCACTTCCTGGGTATCTATGTTCCAAAGGTGCAAAGTTACATTAATATTTGGTTAGCTGGACTGGTTTCGTATTTTAATTCCCATTCAACAGGGTCAGAGCCTTGAGTCAGTTTCATCTTAAGATCTGAAAGACTGGAGAACCACAGAATAAATCCCAAGTCCTGGTTTACAAGGTGTATCATAGTATCTGTTTTCGCAATTGTAAGAAATACAACAGGTTTTATAATCAATTAGTTATGACATTGAATTTTCAAAACTACACCAGACATGCTACATTCATGAAGCAACAGATTTATATATGATAATTATTCGCTTGTTTTAGATCGTCAAAGCAACGATTGTCAAGAAACTCATTACAAAATTTTTTGATTGTAACAAAACATGCATGCAACTGAAAATCTTTTACAGCAGTCAGAAAGGCAATTTTGTTTAAAACAGCTCATTCAAAATTGCCATCTATCCAGTGTGGAAACACTTACCCAAATGTCTCCTCAGGTGTAGCTGGCAGTCTATTTTGCCTGTTCAGGAATGGTGACAGTACCGTCTTTGGTGTCCCTTCACTCGACTTCAACCTCCTCCCAACAGGCGAATTCACCATCTGCTGTCTAGGTTTGAACGGATCAATGGCATTAAAATTGTCATCCGGTCCCTTCTTAGGTGAATTCTGTAACTTATTTTGCGACTTAAATGGATCTACAGTGTCCAAATTATCTTCTGAACTTTGCTTAGGTGAATTCTGAATTTGACTTTTGGGTTTGAATGGGTCTATATCATCAAACACATCACTTGTCTTTTTATTTGTTTCATTTGTCTTTTTACTGAGATCATTCTTTTCTTGTGAGACAGGTGAATTTTTCATCTGATTTCTGGGTTTGAATGGATCAACTTCATCCAATCTATCTGGCAAGTCTGTGATGAGATCTGGAGAATTAGGAACTTGTGTCTTAGGTTTGAACGGATCAATACTGTCTAAGTCAAGAGGAAGATCTTTGTCCTTTCCACCTTTAGGTGAATTCATCATTTGCTCCCTTGGTTTAAAAGGGTCAATATCATCAAAGTTTTCAGGGAGATCGGCCCCCTTGGCTGGAGAATTTGCAATCTTACTTATAGGTTTAAACGGATCAGCATCTTCCAAAGAATCAGGAAAACCATTCTCAACTTCAGCATTTTTTGACGAATCCAGGACATGACTATCCTTTTTGTCAGCAGTTTCTCTTGAAGGAGTATTCGCCATCTTGTTACTCGACTTAAATGGATCAATGTCAGCCAATGTTTCTGGGGGAAAAGCTGAATTTTGAGATTGTTTGTCGGGCGAATTGAGTATCTGCTTTTTAGGTTTGAACGGATCAATTTCATCCATATTTTCAGGCAGTTCAACTTGTTCCATTGTTTTTTTACTATTTGTTTTTGATTCACTTTCTTTTCTTTCATCTGATTTTGTTACAAGAGGGGAATTCATCATTTGTTTCTTAGGTTTGAAAGGATCTAAAGCATCGAGATCCTCTGGTAGTGGTTCATAATTACCAGACTTTATCGGTGGTGAATTCACAATCTGATTTCCTGGTTTGAATGGATCAACTTCATCTAGATTTTCTGGTAAATTATTTGCACTTTCTTTTCCCTTCTTGTCAGGCTTTGACTTTTTAATTTTAGCAACTTTTGGCTTAGATGGAACTGATTTTTCTTCTTTTGTATCATTTTGTTGTGCTATTGATTCACCTTCTTTCTCCGTTGTTTTGGGTACTGGTGAGTTTGCAATTTGTTTGCTTGGATTAAATGGGTCAGTTTCTTGTTTTACCTCCTTCTGAGGTCCAGAAGGTGAATTCATGATTTGTGTTTTTGTTTTGAAAGGATTCATACTGTCTAAATCATCCAGATTGTATGTACCTCTCTTTGGCAGTGGTGGCGAATGTGCTTGTGCCATTTCTTCAGATGTTTGGCTAGACAACAGTATTTCTTGATCATTAGATTCAACTTTCATGTCTTTTGCCAGGTTTGTGTCCTCATTAGTTTTAAGTGATTCAGTTGAAGAAACACTTATAGCTTCAGTTTCTTCAAGACTTGGTTTCTTTACTTCATTAAGCACTTCAGCTTTTTCTTGGTTTGCCTTAGGAATTTCAATCTTCTTGTTTTCTTTTTTCGTGTCAACCTTCTTATTCACTTTCTCCTCATCATTTCCTGATACACCCGGACTATTTTGAACACAAGACTTAGACTGAAATGGATTCATAGCTTCAAGATCATCAAAGTCCAAATTATACCCAACTTTTGGTGGAGTTCTTGGTGGAGACTCAACTTGTTCTGGCTTTTTTCCTTCCTGGACAACCATATCCTCATCAGCTGATAGAAATTCTTCATCCGATGACTGATCATTCACCTCTAAATTATCTTTTACCTTTTCAACTATGATTTTATCATCTGGAACTTTCCTGTCTTCAACGTCTTCACACTCAGACTTCACATTCTTTTGTGGAGATAGAACTTTTTCAACATCAGTCACAATGATACTTATAGGAGTGTCATCTACTGTTTCAGTTTTATTTGGAACCTCACTTCCCTCATCAAACACTTTAACTACTTGTGTTTTGATTATAGTGTTTGTAATGTTTTCAGCATTGGTATCAATACTTTCTTCAATTTTGATACCTTGATTAGTATCTATCTCTAGAAACTTCTTTTCAATGTCATCCACTTGTGTTTTGTTTACATCCTGTCTGATTGCAGATTCTTCAGACACAACCATATTAGTTCCACCAGCCTCTTCAGTAGGTTGACTTTCTGACCGCACAACTGAATCCTTTCCTGGCATAGCTTCTTTATTATTCTCAGTTGTGGCAATAGTTTCTTCGTTCCTCAATGGAATATTCTGGTGATCCGCTGTCAGAATATTCTCTTGTTCCATTTTCAGAAGATTCTCTTGTTCCCTTGTGGGAATATTCTCAATATCAGTTGCAGGAATATTTTTAAGATCTGTTGTCGGAATATTATCCTGTTCTGTTGTCGGAATATTCTCCTGATCCGTTGTCGGAATATTATCTTGTTCCATTGTCGGAATATTCTCCTGATCCGTTGTCAGAAGTTCCTCCTGAGGCTGAGGTACCATTGAGACATCCACATCCATTGGCTCTTCTTCACATTCCTCATTGTTGGTTGCAGGTACAGGAGGTTCACTGGAAAAAATCAAAATCACAAATTTGTGCCACTGGATTACAAGCTAAGCTGACAATTTCCTTCACTTTGTTGTCAAAGAAAAGTCAGCTTGAGATCCATTGCTCCCTTAGGGATTCAGAAAAAGATTTGTTTGCTGTTTTTTTTTTTTTTTTTGTTTTTTGGGGAAGTAACTTGTTATGCTCATTGAGGCATCAAATCCCCCTGAGCACAACACTCTACTATTGAGCCACAGCCTCCCAATTATGGCAACAGTGACAATTTAAGGCTACACATAAAGACTACCGCTATTTTCAGTCAGATTACGTAATGCACGGTTTCAAAATATCATTTGCCTGCTTTAGAGAAGACTCTAATGTGTTTGATAAGTTAACCAATTCATATTTTTTCTATAGGAAGTGTACTATACATTGCTGGAACCACTCTACAATAAAGATATGAGCCGCCTCATGGAAAAACCAACAATGTGGTTTCCGAACAGGTCCGACACAAACCGGCCTGTACAGTCACAGAAAAGAGCTAGAAACTTGAAATTTCGGATTTAAGTGGAAGAGGAATTGTACTATCCGAGTAGCGAAAACAAAGGTGCTGATCAGCTTCGCGGTTACCGTGAAGCTGATCTGCATCTTTGTTTTCGCCTATGCAGATTGTTGGTTTTCCCATGAGGTGGCTCAAATTTTTACTGCAGAATAATGCAAAAAAAAAAAGCATTATTCTGCTACTATTCTGCCTAGTACCCTTCGGCTAGGCCCAACATTGTAAACCCAAACCTGTTCGTTCATAACTTGGGGAAAGTCTAAATCTCACCTTGTGTCCGGTAGACCTATGCTGGTCCCAGTCTGCCCTCTAAGTAGAGCCAGTAAGTCTGCTGCTTCAGACAAGACATCCGCACAGGAATCAGTCTCCACCTGCTCCACAGTAGGGGGCTAAAATGTAGAATACAGGTGCAAAATTGAGTAATCTGGAGGAAATTGAGTAATCGGGGATAATCATCAGTAGTTGTTCGCATGAAATTTGGACACAGGGCAAGATGCTACGCATGAGTACCAGTACTGTAGTCATAGTCACATTTTCATGACTGAAAGTGGCTTTCGATGAAATTTCTCTCTGTTTGTTTGAGTTGTGGTTTAGCGTCCCAGTCAATGGCTATGGTCATGTTGACTCTGGATGTTGGCTGTATGTTATGGGACTTTAACTCAATATGAGGATGTCATGACATCCAACAAGTGCTTCACATATAACCACCCAACTTAGCTGCAAAAGGTTTATACATATGGATGGTTTGACTTGAACCACTGTTCCTGGGCAGGCTCAGTCCAGAGCGGTTAACCAGTAATCAGATGGTCAGTCAGCTGTATTCAAGCTTTGCCTTGCAAGCAGCCCACCTATTTCTTTAGGCCCTAAGGGGCAGGGACCCATATTCCAACCCAGCCAACCTCTGAAATTCCTCCCTGACATTTGCTTTTCCAGGCATTATCCACGTAAAGAGAAAATTTGTTTTTCATTTATTTTTATAAACATCACTGTACAGGATTAGAACATACATGTAAGCTATGCGGTAAGTACATGTACCTGTTGAGTATTGTAATGTGTTGCATCCTCTGTGGATTCCTGAACATCCATCATAGACACATCAATACCACTGTCTCCGCTCGACTCCTCTCTGGAAAACAATTTTTAATGAGATTTTATGACATAGTTTAACATCCCAGTCTACAAGTTTTTAGTCATCTTGCTGATGACCACTCTCTCAATCTGAACTCTGAAGGTCTAACTACTAGGTCAAAGCTCCACTAAAAGTGCCTGTTATGGATTTATCATGCTTTTTATACAAAAAATAACTATTTGCTGATAAGAGATCCACCATATTGGATCTCTTCATCAGCATGCATCAATAGCTGACAAGTTTTAGGGGTATATTACTTTCTTCAAGCTATATAACTAACTTTTTCCTTGAAGAATTTGATCATCTTTACATACCAGAAGGAAATCCCTAGACTGCCACTTGTGTATTAATAGAAATATAAAATGCGTGAGAAAACAAACAATTTAGTTTCCAACCAGGTCTGACACAAACCAGCCTACAAAGTCACAGACACAGGCTAGAGGCTTGAAATTTCGGATTAAAAGTAGTAGAGGAAATGTACTATCCGATACTGCACAGCTGATCTGCGTCTTTGTTTTCACATATGCAGATTGTTGGTTTTCTGGTGTGACGGCTCAATTATATAAAAGATACCTACTCTTTAATCGGGAGATTAGAAATGATATCTAGCAAGAACTCTTTGGCGTACTGACAATAATCTTCATGGTCCTGTTTTGTCAGCACGGTAGTTCTCTCTTCCCAGATGGCACGCTCTTCAGCTTCTTCTGATGCCAGAGTCGCAACTGGTGAAAAAAAAAAAAAAAAACATTTGTAACACACTCACAATACAGGTATGCATTGTTAGTTTACTACATGTATTTTGGATTAATGAGTGATTTTCTCCCTTGATATTTTTGAGCCAGAATTATCCCTGTGGGTAATTTGAAAAAAACAAACAAAAAAAACTAGAATTGTCAGAGAATCTGACTATAGCCCCGCTTCTCAGCTTTTTTTGCAGGGTGAAAAAAACAATGACAGGTAACTATCACAAGCTAGATCAATATTGATGCGCATACAAAACTTGGTCTGATTATGTCAATTTGTTCTCAAGATATTGAGTGGAAACGAAATTCTGACATCAATAAAGGGCCATAACTCAGTCAAAATTTTGTGAAAAATGACGGGTAACAATCCCAAGCTAGACCTTGTCAATGTTGATGTGCATACAAAATTTGGTAGGATTCTGTGAATTCGTTCTCAAGATATTGAGCGGAAACAAAATTCTGATGTCAATCAAGGGCCTTAACTCCGTCAAAATTTTGCGAAAAATGACGGGTAACAATCCCAAGCTAGATCTTGTCAATGTTGATGTGCATACAAAATTTGGTTGGATTCTGTGAATTCGTTCTCAAGATATTGAGCGGAAACAAAATTCTGACGCCAATCAAGGGCCGTAACTCCGTCAAAATTTTGCGAAAAATGACGGGTAACAATCCCAAGCTAGATCTTGTCAATGTTGATGTGCATACAAAATTTGGTCGGATTCTGTGAATTCGTTCTCAAGATATTGAGCGGAAACGAAATTCTGATGTCAATCAAGGGCCGTAACTCCGTCAAAATTTTGCGAAAAATGATGGGTAACAATCCCAAGCTAGATCTTGTCAATGTTGATGTGTATACAAAATTTGGTCGGATTCTGTCAATTCGTTCTCAAGATATTGAGCGGAAACAAAATTCTGACGTCAATCAAGGGCCGTAACTCCGTCAAAATTTTGCGAAAAATGACGGGTAACAATCCCAAGCTAGATCTTGTCAATGATTATGTGCATTCAAAATTTGGTCGGATTCTGTCAATTCGTTCTCAAGATATTGAGCGGAAACGAAATTCTGACATCAATCAAGGGCCATAACTCCGTCAAAATTTTGCGAAAAATGACAGGTAACAATCCCAAGCTAGATCTTGTCAATGATGATGTGCACACAAAATTTGGTCGGATTCTGTCAATTCGTTCTCAAGATATTGAGCGGAAACAGGATTCTGACGTCAATCAAGGGCCATAACTCTGTCAAAATTTTGCGAAAAATGACGGGTAACAATCCCAAGCTAGATCTTGTCAATGTTGATGTGCATACAAAATTTGGTCAGATTCTGTCAAGCCATTCTCAAGATATTGAACGGAAACGAAATGTTCACGGAAGGACGGAATCACGGATTTACGGAATAACGGAAGGACAGGCTGAATCCAGTATAGCCCCACTTTTTCAAAGCGGGGCTATAAAAACAACACAAAAACATAGATCAGTTTGGTAAAGGATGAAGAAACATAAATATCCAAGCCCGAAATTTACTAATAATAATTAATCATACTGATTTATCTAACCTGTGTTCAAAACGTACATGCAGAGTTCACTGAACTCCATTCTGGGGCCATAGATAAAAACTATGGACTTTCAGCCCCTGTTTGGCCAATTGCCAGTTATCTTTGCTTTTATAAACATAAAATACTGACCGAATGGTATGAATAACCCACCCTAAAATCTACACTGTTCATGAACAGTCAGGGACAAAACCTAAACAGGTTATAAAAAAATAACTGAAACAAGTTATTAATACACTTTAAATGATCTCCCTTTCCAAGATGTTAGAGTTAACTTTTCTTGGATATTTTTTTCAGGTCAAAAAACCACTTTTATAAGTTATGCTTTAATTAGTAATTATGACAATAGTAACTTGAATAGGTTATTATTATCATTACCCCACTTGTCTTTGAAGTACCTGCGTACTACTTTTTAGCCTATGCGTACGAAGAAATTCTTTTGTAGTAGCTACATTAAAGTTACATCATCCTGCGAAAATTGTCTAGACATGTGCCAAAATTCTGGTAAGGTGGGAACAGATGTTTTAAAATCAGGGATTTTGCCATTCTGATGCCCAAAAATTGCATAAAAAACTGAAATTTTCAAAATCTGAATGGTATATACTAACTTTCAGCCATGTGAGTATAAAGCTCTCATCTTGCTGCATCTCCCATTAACATTTTAATTATGTAAAACCCTGCATATTTCAATTAAATTAAGAGAAACTTCACAGATTTTGACTGATGCAGGGAAAATGAAAAATAACTTGTTTCAGTTTATGTTATTTTTTTATAACCTGTTTAGGTTTTGTCCCTGACTTGATGAATGCAAGTAAAGTATGTAGATACAACGATGTCATTGTTATTAGTTACCCTGTGTGTCTTTGCTGCAACTATCCTCTACATTGAACACAGACTCTTGCAACAAGTTGCCATTCACGCTCGGGGTCTGTATGCTTGGTGTAAAATGAACCTGTCAAAATAAATACACACATCCATTCCAATATCAATTCGGTTATTCCATAGTACTTATTTTTAAATGAGCTGCATCACCAGAAAAGACTTTTTTCTGTTTCTCTGGGCTGTATAACCTCAAAAGGTAGCATTTACTCAGTGATGAGGGTGCCAGGCAATATCTATAGATAGATACATATAGACTATGAGCAATGTCAATAGTAACTCAAAACTACTACATGTATTCCTGAAATATTTTTAACAAATCACTGTCAAAAGTTAAAGCACTCTATTGCAAATTTTGTCATAATTTAAGCTTGATAAAAGTCAGGGATGTGTAACAACAGAGTGGTAAGCACCTCAGCTTCACATGTTGCTGCCCGACATTTTTAGAAGCCTCTGTGGCGTAGTGTTAGAGGTTAATCATAAAGTCATTTGTCTTGTACAGCAGGGGTCATTGGTTTGATCTCGGCTTCTCTAGTCCTTCTAGGATTCCTTAAAATGACATCCCTTAGCTGTTGAGTGGGATGTTAAAACACCAAATCAACCAACCAACCATCATTAAAGAGCTGTATCATGGCGGACTTACCTTCAGCTTTCTATTCTTGTTGACTGGAGTAAAGAGTTGTATGAGGTTGTCTTTGGTAGACTGTTTCAGAATTGAGTGTTTCACCACCGGGGTCTGCATCAGGGTCGGGGCTGTCTGTAACTCCGGGTCTGCATTCTCGTCATTTTCATCGCCATCAAACTCAGAGAAATCCATCAAGTCATCAGCCATTGTGCTGCTGAAAAAAAGTAATGGACAGAAATAATTTGAACCGTGACGCTAGAAAACCGGTCTTTGGGGTTTCCGACCCAGTCGGTCACAAACCAACCTGTACAGTCTCAAGTAAAAGCTAGAAGCTTGAAAATTCAGATTTAAGAAGTAGAGTGATTGTACTATCTCACGGCTAACAAACCTTTAAATGCGTAACCGTGGTTAAGAAAAGAAATCCGATTCATGTCATTCCGGTTTCGCATCAGATGACTAACGAAAGGTAAACAAACTTTTGCAGCTCGTGTTTCCGAGTAAAATATTTCGATTCGAAGACAAATATTATAGTTCTCTCAATGCTATTTCATTAGTTAGACATTGCTATATTTGGACCCCAAAGGATTTCCAGAAATTTTTCTTTATAATCATGATTTTTATTCCCTACCACAAAACACATGTTGGGATTGCATTGTACACGACGAAAATGTGGGTCAGTCGCAGGGATATTTTTAGATTTCCGCTCATTACGTCCATATTAACGGAAAGCAATACAGTGCGCAGATGATTTTAACATTCTGTGAGGTCTGGTGACAGTTCCGTTGCCTCTGGCCAATGCATTCTGTGCATATGTGGTTAAAAGCTGTGTCAACATTTCGGTTACGAATTTAATCATTAGAATGATAGCAATATAGTCATTATAGAACACATGTAATAAAGTTTTTGTTTTTGTTAATTGTTTTACGCTGAAGATTATTGTCACATTCTCTCGTCCTTTCTTAATAGTTGCTTACTCATATTTGGTGTGTTTGTGATATTTGCAGTGAAAATGTTTGATATAAAATTAAACTGTCTATGAAATACATGTAATACAATAGTTCACAATGCATGATATCCCTGTTCATGAAGACGATTTTACAGCATTCTGTATACTTTAATTTTTTTTCTTGGTTTTATGTCTTTCAAAACGCTTTACAGGGAAATAAATACCATAACTTGAACAGGTTGAGGTTTTCAAACGTATCTTGAAATATATCCTTCATATTTTAATGATTAAATGACTGTGTACCCATGTTTTCCTTCCCTTCAAATCGATAGTGACGGGCACTAACACATCGAAATACTGGCACAGACATCAGATGAAATGTAGTTAATACATATCTGTAAATTTGTCGTGGAACAATCACTAAAATTTGATATTTACCAGCAACTTGTCCAATTTTTAGTTGTATTTCGCCGACTTTGGCCTTGTTGGAACACCAGGTTCGAAGAAGGGAATAAATAACTCAAAGACCATCAAATTATTTTGCGAGCTACTTTGGTGCTGAGTTACAATAGTAAATAAGTGACAAAATAGCATTCATAGATAATCGATATATTTATGTACTAAAATATAATCATCAATCAATCCTAGTAGTCTATGTTTTGTTTACCTTTTCTTGGTCTTCATATGCGGAACCGGAAGGGCGTGAATCTGATTTTCTTTCTTAACCGGCGGTTACGCATCTAAAGGTTTGTTAGCCGTTTATCTGTGTATCTTAACCAAAGGCGATGATCAGCTGTGCAGTTATTTAGCCATGTCATGAGGAAACTGGGTTTTTGTTCATTCAAACAACAAGATGCCTTTGTTTTGGCTACATAAATGGTACAATCCCACCTCTTCTTCTGGAATGTCAAACATCTTTTGTCATATTTTTTTTTTTTTACAGGCTGCTTTGTGTCAGTCACTAACCAAGCTCAATGTAGCTTAAACTGCAACAATATCCAGAAACACTATGCAAAAATTGCAACATCATTCCTGGCCCAAAGTGCTTGCAAAATGTGCAGCTTTCTAATGAAATTGTAAAAGTAGGCAACCATCAGGAAAAGGCGCAATCAGAAAGAAATTTCCACTCCAACAACAGAGGTGGAAAAAACTAAATTGACAATTAGGTACTTATATAAAACATATTGTAAGCCGAGTGAGCAGCTATTTCCCAATAGGTGGACACTCAGTTACCCAAACTTAAATAAAAATATGAAAACAAAAGTAAGGTTCAAACAGTACAAAAATTCGACTCCAAAACACAAAACAAATGGAACCACAACAGAAGTATCGCCTTGGAACGATCAGTAAAACTGGGGGGCTTAAACCGGTTTTACAGGCACCTAACCTCACCAGTGTTACATTTACCTGTGCGTCCTGCAATAATCTCGCATATAATTAGCAAAGGACGCATAAATTTGAAAGATATGCACCCCTTAGTCGCATACGTTTAATGGGCCGACGAGTCCTGTCAACGAAAACCGAGTAACTGTTTTAGCAGACCGTGCGATAATTTACTACAACACCGGCAGACTGGTTTTCTTTTTCAATTCCGAAATATAGAGCGTCAATATTGAGTGCTGGGCACCAGGTATTTCAGAAGTCAAATCGATTTTTCATTGGTTGTTAAATACACAAACAGCCAATCGGCGTTAGCATTCTATACCGCTCATTGGCAAAACGAAAGTCAAACGTCGTGCGGCGTAATCACAATGGCTGAACTGATTGACGTCATTTGTAGCAATATGTGTATATCATTGCACAAGGTCAAATCTTGACCTTTCAACTAGAATAAATTAATGTTCAACGTCAGTTTCTGTAACGTGGGCACATGTTCGGCTCGTCCCGGAAACTGCCTCACACGATTGAACACGATTGACAAACAGCTGAAAATTGAGTCTGTTAAAAAAGAAGACACACAATTTGATTATTTTTGTGGAGAAAACTTGATTATTAGAAAGTTAAATGTGTGTTCATCATATAGCGAAATGTCGGTGATCATTTCTTTGTATTAACAGGTCTGGATCATCTCGGAAAATCGCGATCGAAATTATCGTGCAGATGCGCGACGGCGCCGTGTATTTACCGGCAGTATGGGAGTTTCCACATTTCAATAGAAATGAGATAATTTTATCGCGGTTCTGCGCGATAGAAGGCTTATCTATTGCTATCATTTAGTCTGGTTTTCGACGATTCGACTCGCCTTTTTTCGAATGTGATCGGACCATGTGGAGGTAAACTACAGACAGTAACAGAGGTATGCAGACCAAAATTTTGCAAAACGAATTTGGATTTCAACCATCTGCCGCAGAATCACAGAATTTTTCTACTAACCATTTTTACATAATTTTGATCTCTGATCTTTGAACGAGTTTCAGATAGTAAGTCCTCTGATGAGGTTAAGAAGTAGTGGAAGATAGATAGATAGTAAAATATCTGTTTGTAATCTTTTATTTCTGGGTTGTAATCTTTTTTGAAGAGGGACCTTACTGCTAGAGCCCACACCTCAACTATCAAAGATCCCGCATATGCGCAATCAGCCATTTTCGGTTCGTTTCATTCTTTAGTCTCAGTTCGTTTCATTATTTAGTCAGAATTATTGGTTTGGAATAATTACGCGTATATTTTTTGTTTTGTTTTACCGACAATTTTTCGTTAATCCAATCAATCAATTTCTGATTATTCTTGGGAGGTGTACAATGTACACTCCGTTGTGTTCGCAGGATTAGCCTACATGCATGAGGATAGAACCTGTGTAGGGATCTTTAACCTGCACAGGATGACTGTCCCTGCACAGGGGGCCTCCAGTTAATGTCCCAATCCGAAAATGGCGCAGTTTCATGTCATTCCTGCAAATGACACGAAGGGAAACATGTTTGGACCAACAAATTGGACACATCATTGGATTGCACACATCAGCTGAGTTGTACGAGTCTATGTCACAATGTGTCGAAATTATGTTTCATCCGAAAATACAATCTAAACAACAACTTCAATGTCTTCAAAATAGGACTGCCAGCTATAAAATAAAATTCATTAAGCAAAGACAAAACTTTAGTACATAATAAATCACTCCAGGAAGTTTGATTCTGGTAGGTTTTTTTGTTTAGCAGGAAAAAAAGTGTAAACTTGGAACTTTTTCCTTTTCAAGTTTTTGTTTTCGCGCAAATGTTTCAAAACTGCGCATGCGTGTTTTTATTGTGGTACGACGGCATACCGAAATCAACTTGCTATCTACACGATGATCGTGCAAAAGTCATGTCGACCCGAGACCTGTGGTGAAACCATCGTTTAACTCCTTACTCCAGAGGCATTGGAAAATACACTAAGAATTTCAACCCTACATGCTTTGAGGTTGTAACAAACATCAGAAGTGAATTTCAACAAGAATCTGAAAAGTTTACTGGTGTTATGTAAAATTGCAAATACCTATTATAATGATGGGAACGTCGGGAGTGTTATCTGTCCCTGTCTCTCCTGTTGAGATGCAAACTCGGACAAAAAAAATATGCCCCACATGTGTCTACAGAAGACTGATCATTTTGCTTGACGTCAACTAGTTGAGTAAATGTAAGGCATTCTACCTCATTTTGATAACCCTTGAGCAATTCCATTCAATTATGTACACCTGTGGAATTCCATCCCATCCGTCCCACTTTAACTGCTACTGAATGAGCAATTTTATTTCAACTGCCCCAAGCAATTTACTATTCCTTGTCAGTTCCATTTCAATCTAATTGCCTCTGAGCAAATCCATTTCAATTAAACAGCCTCTTAGCAATTCTATTCCAATTAAACTGCCATTGATCAATTCCATTCCAATTTAACTACCTCTGAACAATGCCATTTCAATTTAACAGCCGCTGAGCAATTACATTCCAATTTGACTGTCTCTTATCAATTCCATTCAATTTAACTGCCTCTGTGCAATTCAATATTAAAATTTAACTGTCCCTGATCGATTCCATTTCAATTTAACTGCCTCCGATCAATTCCATTTCAATTAAACTGTCTCTGAGCAATTCCATTCTAAGTTAACTGCCTCTGAGCAATTCAATTCCAATTTAACTGCCTCTGAGCAATTACATACCAATTTAACTAAACCCCTATATCAATTCCATTTCAATTTAACTGCCTCATAGCAATTCCATTCCAATTCAACTGTCCCTGCCCTGATCAATTCCGTTTAAATTTAACCGCCGCTGATCAATTTCATTCCAATATAATTGCCCATGAGCAATTACATTCCCATTTAACTGTCCCTGATCAATTCCACTTCAATCTAATTGCCCTTGAGCAATGCCATTTCAATTTAACTGCCACTGAGCAATTCCATTCCAGTTAAACTCCCTGATCAATTCCATTTCAATCTAATTCCCCCTGAGCAATGCTATTTCAATTTAACTGCATCTGAGCAATTTCATTCCAGTTATACTGTCCCTGATCAATTTCATTCCAATGTAACTACCGTAAAGCAATGTCGTTTCAATGTAACTTTCGCTGAGCAATTACATTCCAAATTGACTGCCCCTGACCAATTCCATTCTCCAATATCATTATGTCTGATTAATTCCATTTCAATTTAAGTGCATCATAGCAATTCCATTCCATTATCACTGTCCCCGATCAATTCCATTCCGATTTAGCTATCCCTGATCAATTCAATTTCAATTTAACTGCCTCCGAACAATTCCATTCCAATTTAACTGCCCCTGAGCAATTCCATATTCCAATTTAACTGTCTGTGATCAATTCAATTCGAATTTATCTGCCTCTGATCAATTACATTTCAATTAACTGCCTTTGAGCAATTCCAGACCAATTTAACTAAACCCCTATATCAATTCCATTTCAATTTAACTGCCTCATAGCAATTCCATTCCAATTCAACTGTCCCTGATCAATTCCGTTTAAATTTAACTGCCGGTGATCAATTTCATTCCAATAAAATTGCCCATGAGCAATTACATTCCCATTTAACTGCCCCTGATCAATTCCATTTTAATCTAATTGCCCTTGAGCAATGCCATTTCAGTTTAACTGCCACTGAGCAATTTCATTCCAGTTAAACTCCCTGATCAATTCCATTTCAATCTAATTACCCCTGAGCAATGCCATTTCAATTTAACTGCATCTGAGCAATTTCATTCCAATTATACTGTCCCTGATCAATTTAATTCCAATGTAACTACCGTAAAGCAATGTCGTTTCAATTTAACTTTCGCTGAGCAATTACATTCCAAATTGACTGCCCCTGACCAATTCCATTCCAACATCATTATGTCTGATTAATGCCATTTCAATTTAAGTGCATCATAGTAATTCCATTACATTATCGCTGTCCCCGATCAATTCCATTCCTGATCAATTCAATTTCAATTTAACTGCCTCCGATCAATTCCATTCCAATTTAACTGCCCCTGGGCAATTCCATATTCCAATTTAACTGTCTGTGATCAATTCAATTCGAATTTATCAGCCTCTGATCAATTACATTTCAATTAACTGCCTTTGAGCAATTCCAGACCAATTTAACAGCCAATGAGAAATTCCATTTAGATCCAACTAGCCAAGGACAATTGCACCCCATTACTTCTGCCTCCATACCAGTTTAACTGCTTCTGAGCAATTATATTCAAATTTAACTGCAGATGAGCGATTCAACTTCATTGTCACTCTCCCTGGGCAATTCTGTTCTATTGAAACATCCTCTGATCAATTCATTTCCTTCTTAAATGCCATGGAATCGAGGATCAATTCCATTCCATTATAAATGTCCTGAGCAATTTTAATCAAAGGTAACTACCACTGAGCAGTTCCATTCCAATTTAACTTCCCCTGAGCAACAACATTCCAATTTAATTGCCCCTTATCAATTCCATTTCAGTTTAACTGCCTCTGAGCAATTCCAGTCCCTGACCAATTACATTTCAATGTAACTGCCACATAGCAATTCCATTCCAATTTAACTGTCACTGTCCCAGATTAATTCCGTTTCAATTTATCTGTCTCTGAGCAATTCCATTCCAATTTAACAGCCCCTGGGCAACTACATTCCAATTTAAGTGATCAATTCCTATTTCAATTTTACTTTCCCTTATCAATACTATTTCAATTTAATTGCCTCTTATCAATTCCATGCCACTATAATCGTCTATGAGCAATCAAATTCCAATTTAACTGCCCCTTATCAATCCCATTTCAATCTAACTTCCCTTATCAATTCCATTTCAATCTAACTGCGTCATGAGCAATTCCA
This sequence comes from Rugalucina vietnamica, assembly GCA_964017185.1. Classification (NCBI taxonomy): domain Eukaryota; kingdom Metazoa; phylum Mollusca; class Bivalvia; order Lucinida; family Lucinidae; genus Rugalucina; species Rugalucina vietnamica. The sequence goes on from OZ024870.1 coordinate 67,100,403, forward strand.
TTCTAATTTAACTGTCCACGATCTATTCCATTTCAATTTAACTGCCTCAGATCAATTTCATTCCAATTTAATTTCCCCTGAGCAACTGCATTCCAATTTAACTATCCCTGATCAATTTCTTTCCAATTTAACTGCCCCTGAGCAATTACATACCAATTTAACAGCCCCCCGAGCAATCACATTCCAATTTAACTGTCCCTGATCAATTCTTATTTCAGTTTTACTGTCCATTTTTAATTCTATTTCAATTTGACTGCCTCTGATGAATCCCATTTCAATTTACCTGCCTCATAGCAATTCCATATCCGTTTAACTGTCCTTGATCAATTCCATTTCAATCTGCCTCTGAGCAACTCCATTCGAATCTGTCCCTGATCAATTCAATTTCAATTTAACTGCCTCTGAGTCATTCAATTCCAATTAAACTGTCCCTGATCAATTCCATTTCAATCTAACTGCCTCTGAGCAATTCAATTCCAATTTAAATGCCCCTGAGCAATGCCATTCCAATTTATCTGTCCCTGATCAATTCCATTTCAATATAACTGCCACGAGGACCGAATAACTAACTAAATGTTATGAACCACTGCAGAAGCTGAGGGTGAGGTTATGGCCATGTAAAACCGGTTTAAGCCCGCCAGTAACTTTGTGTTACTGATCGTTCCAAGTCGATACTTGTGTGGTGGTTCTTTTTGTTTTATGTCTTGGTGTATAAAATTTTTTGTGCTGTTGGCGCCTTATGTATGTTTTCATATTTTTAGTTAAGTTAAGGTAACTGAGTGGCCACCTATTGGGAAAATAGCTGCTCATTCGGCTTACGATATGTTTCATGGTATAAGTACCTGATTGTTAGTTTGGTTTTTTCCCACCTCGGTTTTTGGAGTGGGAATCTTTTTCTGATTGCGCCTTTTCCTGATCTTTGCCTACTTGTACCTTTTTCTGACCAATTCCATTTCAGTTTAACTGCCTTTAAATTCCACTCCAATTTAACAGCCCCTGAGCAATTTCATTCGAGTTTAACTGCCCCTGATCAATTCCATTTCAATCTAACTGGCTCTAAGCATTTCGTTTCCTATTAAACTGTCCATGAGCAGTTGCAGTCCAGTTTAACTGTCCCTTACCAATTCTATTTCAATCTAACTGCCTCTGAGCAATTCAATTTCTATTTAACTGCCCTGAGCAATGCCATTCCAATTTAACTTTCCCTGATCAATTCCATTCCAATCTAACCTAACTGCGTCTGACCAATTCCATTTCAGTTTGACTGCCTCTGAGCAATTCCACTCCAATTTAACAGCCCCTGAGCAATTTCATACGAGTTTAACTGCCCCTGGTCAATTCTGTTTCAATCTAACTACCTCTGAGCAATTCAATTCAAATTTAACTGCCCCTGAGAAATTTCATTCCAATTTAACAGTCCCTGTTCAATTCCATTTGAATTTAACTGCCTCTAATCAATTCATTTTCAATTTAACTGCCTCTCAGCCACTCCATCCTAATTTAACAGCCTCTGAGCATTTCGATCAAACTGGCCGAGAAATCACACTGCATTACTTCTGCCCCATACCAGTTTAACTGCTTCTGAGCAATTCTATTCAAATTTAACTGCCAATGAGCGATTCGACTTCATTGTCACTCCCCATGAGCAATTCTGTTCTATTGAAACCTCCTCTGACCAATTCATTTCCTTTTTAAATGTGTTGGATCAATTCCATTCAATTATAATTGTCCTGATCAATTTTAATCAAATGTAACTACCCCTGAGTAGTTCCATTCCAATTTAAGTGCCCATGTGCAATTTTTATCCCATGTAACTGTCCCTGAGCAGCTCAGTTCCAATTTAACTGCCACTGAGCAATTGCAATTTCACCGCCCTTGAGATAGTCCATTCCATTTAACAGTATTTGAGTCGTTTCATTTCATGATACCTCCCCAAAGCGATATAATTTGAAATTAAATGACCCGATCAATTACATTTCCTGCCTCTTAGCAATTCCATCTCAATTTAATTTGCACCTTAGCAATTCGGATTATTCCTTCCCAGTTTCACTGCCATTGAGCAATTTCTTCATAATGTAACTGTCTAAATGCCTTTGAGCAATTCAAATCCAATTTCACTGCCCATGAGCAATTCTATTCCAATTAAACTCCTCCTGATAAATTTTAATCAAATGTAACTACTCCTGAGGAGTTCCATTCCAATTTAACTGCCCATATGCAATTTTATCCCATGTAACTGCCCCTGAGCAGCTCAATTCCAATTTAACTGCCACTGAGCAATGGCAATTTAACTACCATTGAGAAAGTCCATTTCATTTAACAGTATTTGAAAAAAGGTACAAGTTGAGTTGTTTCATTTTATGGTAACTCCCCAGAGCGATATCATTTGAAATCAAATGACATGAACCAATCAATTACCTTTCTGCATCTTAGCAATTCCATCCCAATTTCACTGCCCTTGAGCAATTTCTTCACAATGTAAATGCCTTTGAGCAGTTCTATTCCAATTCCACTGCCCATGAGCAATTCCATTCAAATTAAACTGCTCTTGAGCAATTTTATATCGTTTTCAATGCCCCTGAGCAATTCCATCACATTTCTTACTACCCATGAGAAATTCCATCTCATTTTAACTGCCCCTCAGCAATTCTATTCCAGTGTTACTGGGCCTGGGCAATTTCATTCCAATTAAACTGTCCTGAGCAATTCCATCCCAATTTAATTGCCCCAGAGCAATTCCATTCCAATATTTACGCCACTGAGCAATTTCATTCCAATTAAACTGTCCAGAGCAAGTCCATCCCAACTGAATTGCCCCAGAGCAATTCCATTCCAATGTAAATACCTTTGAGCAGTTCCATCTCAATTTCACTGCCCCTGAGCTATTTCATTCCCATTATATCATTCCTGAGCAATCTCATTTTATTGTCCCTAAACAATTCAATTCAAATTAAACTTAAAACTGATCGTTCCAAGGCGATACTTCTGTTGTGGTTCTTATTGTTTTGTGTTTTGGAGTCCAGTTTTTGTGCTGTTTGAGCCTTGTGTGTGTTTTCATATTTTTACTTAAGTTTGGGTAACTGAGTTTTGAACTCCCCTTCCAGAAATCTTGGATCAGCCTCTGACTGCTCCTTCCTAGCAAGGTAGCCTTTAAAATCATTTTTCCAGAATCTGAAGTGAAAGGTAGAGGCATCATGGACTTGAGCCATAGATGTGACATGGAGTTTTTCATATATCTATATACCTTTGTTCCCCCTTTACAAGAAAACTTCACAGGAGGTTAAGCATTGATTGGTCAACATGTTTTGAGGCGAAGATATTATAGCATTAAACCCATATACATACATTTAGCCCCAGGACAGGGGCAGACAATACCCTGGAGTCAAACTATTTTCAAAACATTGAGCTTGTATCCATTTGCCCAGTTCCTGCATATTTTCCATATAACTTTTTGAGTTCTGCTGAAAAAGTTTTTTCAAGATTTTCATAGCGGCACCTTGGCCATGTGTTCCGAATCTTTGATATAATCCTTCATAAGCCATTCTCATTGAGGCTCCATGTGGAATTTGGCTTAAATTGGCCTAAGATCTTTGAAAAATGGTGGATGGACAGACACTGGACCAATGGCTTACTAAAAGATGATCTAAAATGCTTGTTTGTTTGTTTTGTTGCTTTACATCCCACCCAGTCAAAAACTATGGTTATGTTGGTATGTTGCCTTCATATTATGGGACCTCCTGGGCAGGCTCAGACCTTCTAAGTAATATACGAGTAATCGGACGGTTATTCCACAGGGGCCTGTATCGTCAATTTTAAAGGTTTTAGGGGGATAGGTATGTATACATAGACTATATTTACATACCTATCCCACTAAAACCTTAAAAAATGATGATATGGGCCCGTGGTTTATTCTAAATGAATGGGGTCCAAAATCTCTTCCTGCCTACCAAGTGCTAAAATGTGACAATCGATGGACACCATAATATAACAATGGCCAGGACTTTAAATACAAGATAATATACCCAGTAAAGAGTTTGAGCTGTGTTATGAGAAAACTTGAATTCTGTGTTTCCAATTAGGTCCAACTTAAACTCTAAGTTTAATTTGGAGTTGGGAAGAAGAGGAATAATTATAGTTTTATCTATCATACTCACAAGGCACTGATTGTGCAGTAAATCTGCATAAAACAACTTAAGCCAAGTTGTTTTTTGAACATGCATAAAACAAGTTTTCTCGTGAACAGGCTCATTTATTCATTGTTTAAATGCATAAAGTTATGTGAGCCTGTGCGTGAGAAAACCAACAATCTGCCTATGCGAAAACAAAGACGCAGATCAGCTTCGCGGTAACCGCGAAGCTGATCAACGCCTTTGTTTTCGCTACACGGATAGTACTGTTCCTCTTCTTCTTAAATCCACAATTTCAAGCCTCTAGCCATCTTCTGTGCTTGTACAGCCTGGTTTGTGTCGGACCTGGTCAGAAACCCAAATTGTTGGTTTTCTCACGCACAGGCTCATGTTATCATTTGAATATGATGCAAGAGATTATACATGTATGTGGTAAATGTATTTAACAAAGGAAATAACATGTGTGAATAAAAACAACATGTGTGAACCAGAGGACCAATGGTCCTGTAAACGCTCACCTGAGACCTGAGATATATACCAATAAACTTGTTTGACTAGAATGGTAATATACATGTATATAACCCCAGGGCAGGGTCAAAGCAACCTCTGGAGTCACTTTCTTTTTTAAATCATAAAGATTCAGTCCATTTGCCAATTTACTGCAAGTTTTGCCCTTCAAATGACATTGTAACAATTTTCCCCATTCAATTGCGTGGGCAACCTAAGTTGACCTTGCCGTAAAAAAGGTCAAGGTCATCCCAGGGTCATGATTTAAACAAACTTTGTAGAGCTCCATTGCCTGATGCTTCATGCCAAGTTTCAAAATCATAGGCCTTCTGGTTCTGGAAAAGAAGATTTTTAAAGGTTTTTGCTATTTCTAGCCATGGTGGCCATCTTGGTCATGTGACCTTGACCAACTTGACAAACTTTCATTTACTCTTCCTAAGAATGCTCCTCATAAAGTTTGGCTTTGATTGGCCAAGCGGTTTCAGAGAAGAAGATGTTTGAACATTATGGTCATACACATGTATAAAGCCCCTGGGCAGGGGCAGACAACCCTCTGGGCCAAAAATATTTTCATAAACATGAATATTCTGTCCATTTTCTCATTCCTAACAAGTTTTTTGCTATTAATTGACATTTAATGAGTTTCCTATTTTTTCCCATTCAAATGCATGGGCGGCCTAATTAAGTTGACCTTGCTGTAAAAAAGGTCAAGGTCATCCCAGGGTCATGATTTATATAAACTTTGTAGAGCTCCATTGCCTGATGCTTCATGCCAAGTTTCAAACTCATAGGCCTTCTGGTTCTGGAAAAGAAGATTTTTAAAGGTTTTTGCTATTTATAGCCATGGCGGCCATCTTGATCATGTGACCTTGACCATTTATACAGACTTTCATTCACTCTTCCTAAGAATGCTCCACATAAAGTTTGGCTTTGATTGGCAAAGCAGTTTCAGAGAAGAAGATGTTTGAATAATTTGGTCATACACATGTATATTGCCCTGGGGTGGGGGCAGACAGACCCCTGGGGTCCAAAATTTTTTCAGAATCATCAATCATAAGTCCATTTGCCCGTTTCCTGCAAGTTTTTCCCTACAAATGACATTTTAACACTTTTCCCCATTCAATTGCATGAGCGACCTATGTTGACCTTGCCGTAAAATAGGTCAAGGTCATCCTAGGGTCATGATTTATATAAACTTTGTAGAGCTCCAGTCAATGATGCTTCACACCAAGTTTCAAAATCATTGGCCTTCTGGTTCTGGAGAAGAAGATTTTTAAAGGTTTTTTCTATTTATAGCCATGGCGGCCATCTTGGTCATGTGACCTTGACCATTTATATAAACTTTCTTTCCCCCTTCCCAAGGATGCTCCATATGAAGTTTGGCTTTGATTGGCCAAGCGGTTTCAGGGGAGAAGATGTTTCATTATTATGGAAATATACATGTATATAGCCCCGGGGCAGGGGCAGACAAGCCCCCAGGGGCTAAAATTTTGCATTAACATTAATCTTCTGTCCATTTGCCTATTTCCAGTAAGTTTTACCCATTAAATAGCATTTTACCATTTTTTCCCATTCAAACGCATTGGCGACCTAAGTTGACCTTGCCGTAAAATAAGTCAAGGTCATCGTAGGGTCATGATTTATATAAACTATGATGGGCCAGCGTCCCCGATGCTACATACCAAGTTTCGTGGAAATCGGCCCACTGGTTCTGGAGAAGAAGATTTTTAAAGGTTTTTGCTATTTATAGCCATGGCGGCCATCTTGGTCATGTGACCTGGACCATTTATATAAACTTTCGTTCCCCCTTCCTAAGGATGCTCCACATGAAGTTTGGCTTTGATTGGCCAAGTGGTTTCAGAGGAGAAGATCTTTGAAATTGTGAACGACGGACGACGGACGGACGGACGCCGGAGCATGGGTATACTATAAGCTCACCTGTGAGCCTTTGGCTCAGGTGAGCTAATAAAAATAAGAATGCCCTCTCCATTACAAAATAACATAATATCAGAAACTTTCAAACAAACATAACAAATTAAACACAAGGTAAAATGTTTGTCTGTTTGTTTGTTGAACACCACATAAACCCTGATGAGTCATAAGCATCTTGTGAAATATAGTAAATTAAAAATGTATAAATAATACATGTACAAAACAATGAAATACCCAAATGCCGACATATCATAAAATAACCAATAACTAATCTGAATTCATCATGGTGATTATGTCAGAACCTTCTTTGAAAAGATACGAGCCTGTGCGTGAGAAAACCAACAATTTGGGTTCCAACCAGGTCTGACACAAACCGGGCTGTACAGTCACAGAAGATAGTTAGATGCTGGAAGTTTTGGATTCAGAAAGTAGTGGTATTGTACTATCCGTGTAGTGAAAACAAAGGCGCTGATCAGCTTCGCAGTAACTGCGAAGCTGATCTGCGCCTTTGTTTTCGCCTATGCAGATTTTTGTTTTTGCCATGCGGTGGCTCATATGATTTAAATAACATATTTAGTTTACATTTTAGTACATGTAACAGTATAAGCAAATACTGGCAAAAAAAGGTAAGAAGCACCGTTTTCTGTTTATAATAAATGAGATTCTATTACCATTTGGTTAAAAAAGAGTGACTGTATTAATTTCTTGCTCTTCTTTTATGTATACTTAGAAAAACAATTGAGGGATATTGAATTTATTTCGATTTTGTTGCAATGGATGTAATACTCTCTACTGAAATAATAAATAAAACTGATAGAGTGCTCAGTCAATTTTGAATCGATCAGAATGCAAACAAAATTTCACGGATCACTGGTTCCAATACAGTGATGCGCCAAAGGTAGCAACCCTCTATATCCAAAAGTCACATGCCCATTTTTTCTACTGGATTAAGTTTGCTGCTACCCTTTCCAGTCTACTGTTTACCATGGAAGAGTTTTCTTGACCCTGTATCGCTCATTAGTTAAAACAAATGCGATACAATGTCAGCATATATGCACTCAGATGGCACCCTATCATCAATATTACGCAACATGCAAGCAATACATTGACACTGGCAAGGAAAATTGGTTTCAATATTTACTACAAGCTGCAATAGTGATTTTGTACACAAAAATGTTTGCTATTCAGGCTTGGTATCCCTACATCGCCAAAGTCTCAACCTATATTAAGTCAGTCAAACATGTCAGATAATAATACAATTTCTAATAGTGGAATTGGAAAAACATCAATGCTGGTTCTGTAATTTTACACTGTCATGCTGAAATTGAAGTTTATTGCACAGGCATGTTTATAAACAGTTAAACTTGTCATAATTTTGAGCCATTTTTTTGGTTCACTATATCCCCAGAGTCTTAACCTACTAATCCCACCATCAGGGAATATAGTCAGTCTTACGTGTGCTATAATACCACAATATCAATAATACAATGGTGAACCTGGACATAGTGGAAATTGGAAAACTATCACATCAAAATTTGTTTATTTCATACAGTTAAAAATGAGGTTATTGCATAGGTGTCATAATTTTGAGCCAGGCTTAGTATCCCTATATCCCCAAAGTCTTAACCTACTTATCCCACCATCAGGGAATATAGTCAGTCTCACATGTGAGATAATACCACAATCTCATAATGCTGAATCTGTGAAATAGTGGAAATTGGAAAACTATCACATCGAAATTTGTTTATTTCATACAGTTAAAAATGAAGTCATTGCATAGGCATTTTTATAAATTTGTCACAATTTTGAGCCAGGCTTAGTTTCCCTATATCCCCAAAGTCTTAACCTACTTATCCCACCATCAGGGAATATAGTCAGTCTCACATGTGAGATAATACCACAATTTCTTAATGTTGAACCAGAGAAATAGTGCTGTTTATGTGCGCCAAGTTTTGTCACGGGCAGCAGTGCTCGCCAAGGCTCGCCTGTCAGTCGTTTCATAGCCTCTTCCTCATGAGCTTCTGATATATAAGAACCTGAAAATAATTCAGAAATCATAAAACAGAAATGCAGGTAAAAAGACTTAGAAAACGTGATAAATACCGAAAATCAGGGTCTTAAATTCAAAGAAAAGTCAAATCAAGGAAAAAAAATGAATAAACCAACACAATCTGATATCTTCCATTTTGATTTGGTTACAGCTTTAATAATAATAGTGCCCCAGTCAACACTTTTTCAGCATTGTCGGCATAGAGCCACCACTTCCTGGGCATTAACTAGTATTGTTATATACCTAATGTATCTCTACAATAGAAACTTGTCGTGTTGTAACGGACAGCACTTTCTGCTGTTTTAGGCACCGTAGGGCATTAATACCATTAATGCCCTGAGATGACGTCATAGCAGGGCAATAATGGTGTTAATGCCCTGAGATGACACCGTAGCAGGGCAATAATGGTGTTATTGCCCTAGGGCAATAATGGCGTTATTGTCCTGAGACTATGACATACACCTGTTTACATGTTATGGACACTGACATGTGTTCATTTCATCTAAACTTAACATGGTAGGTGGGTGTACATTTCAGACGTATATTTCATCTTAATTTTATGTGTCACTGCGGCTGTTGGATTGTCATTAGGCGCGATTTCAAGACATAGCATTCAAAATAAATAAATAAATAAAATGTACATGTGCTGGAGGAACGGTATATAACAATGACGATATAACATTCTTTTCCATGCATTAACGTTTGCCAAGCCCTCGGGCAATAATGTGTTGCAGCCCTCACCGCTACGCGGTTCGGGCTGCAACACATTATTGCCCTTGGGCTTGGCAAACGTTAATGCACGGAAAAGAATGTTTTATCCTCTTATTATGGGGAGTAAATGTGTCTTGCTCAAGTAGTGACTTGGTCCCAATCCGAAATTCAGTTTGCTTTTTGATATACAGCTAAGATGAGCCTTGTCACAGGAAAACCTGTCTTTGGGATTTTGACAAAACCAGCCTGAACAGTCATAGAACAAGAAGGCTAAAAGCTTGTGCTATGGGTGTAATGAAAACAAAGGCACTGCTCAGCTATGCTGTTACTTCAAAGCTGATCTACATCTTTGTTTTCACAAACATAAACAGACGATGCGGCTCGTATTTCCCCTACCTTCAATCCTACAAGTGTCTGGAAAATTGCCTCTGAAATGAGTTGTATCCACCTCTATCTTGTGAACCACACCGGGATGCCCTAGCCTGAACACACACCACTCAGATCCTGTATAAATTCAGAAAGAAAATGAGATAAGAGCCTCGTCACATGAAAACCGGATTTTTGCCTATGCGAAAACAAAGACTCAGATCAGCTTCGCAGTAGCTGTGAAGCTGATCAGCGTCTTTGTTTTCGCAATCCTGATAGTACAATCCATCTTCTTCTTAAATCGGAAATGTCAAGCCTTTAGCCTGCTTCTGTGACTGTATAGGCCAGTTTGCGTTGGACCTGGTCAGAAACCCCGAAGACCGTTTTTCTCGCGTCATGGCTCATAAGATTATTGATTAGATTTAAAATGAGTTGTTATGGCAACATAAAAGACACAGAATATTTGAGCCATGAAAAAAAAAACAGTCTTCAGCATTTTCAACAAGGTTCGACGTAAACAAGGCTTATCCGTTAAACAAGAAGGCTAGAAGCTTGACATTTTGAATTTACGAAGAACATGAATTGTTCTTCCTGTATAGTGAAAACAGTTACAGTTACACAAATGTAGACCAAAACATAGAGCTGTCTTAACGCCAATACTTTCCTTGTCGTTAGACAGCCCTAACGCAAGAATTTCCCTAATAATGACATCATTTCCCAGCTGCAATTATCACTATTTCTGTGCGTCACCCTTCAAAATTATTTGGCCGTTACATTAAAAACATACAATGCCACAAATGTAAATGTACCTGGAAAAGAATCCTTTAATCCCTTTGGATTGAGAATTGTTGCTGGTTTTTTGTCATTTGCGCATTTGTCAAGTTTCGTGCTGCCATCTTGTTCCTAACGCGGGAGAAGGTTGTTTCCTTGTTGTAAACATAAAATGACGTAGTAAATGTTGCCGGAAGCAACGAATTACGTCATGGCACGTGTTTACAACAGGGCCCATGTTTGATGTAAAATGCTTTTTGATTGGTCGATCGATCTGAGCGGTAATACCAATTGACCAATGACAACAACGAACTCAAACTGACCAAAACAAACATGGCGGCGCCCGACGAGTCAAAGCATTAATAAGAGCTGTCGCAGGACAGCGTGCTCGACTGCTTCTGACCTTTGTCAAACATAAGGTCAAACCCGACCAGTAACCCAAAGCATTATGCTCATACATCTTTTTGCCTTGATGCAATAAGGCAAAATCACTGAACTATGAAAGTTGACTATAACTACCTAAGACTTAGAGGTCTCACTCATATTGTGAAAGAAGTGTGTTCATATACCAACTGAGTGCCAAGACAAAAGGCAAAATCACTGAACCGTGAAATAAGGTCACACTGACCTATAAGGTCTAGTGATACTTACTCATAATGTGAAAGAAATATGATCATATACCCATTCAGTGTTGAGATATATAGCAAAATCACTGAACCATGAAATTAGGTCATAGTGACCTATAAGTATGTTTGGGTTAAAGGTCTGGTCATACTCATTCATAATCAGAAAGAAGTATGAAAAAATACCGACTGAGTGTCGAGATATAAGGCAAAATCAATGAACCATGAAATTAGGTCACAGTGACCCAGGAATACTTTACGGTCAAAGGTCTTGTCATACTCATACATATCGTGCAAGAAGTATGTCCATATACCAATTGCGTGCCGAGATATAAAGGAAAATCACTGAACTGTGAAATTAGGTCACATTGACCTAAGACTACTTTAGGGTCAAAGGTCTTGTCATACGCAAACATAGTATGAAAGAAGTGTGTTCATAAACCACTTGAGTGCTGAGATATAAGGCAAAGTCACTGAACCATGAAATTAGGTCACAGTGACCTATAAGTATATTGGGGTCAAAGGTCTGGTCATACTCACTCATAATCTGAAAAAAGTATGAAAATATACTGAGTGTCAAGATATTAGGCAAAATCACTGAACCGTGAAATTAGGTCACAGTGACCTAGGACTACTTCAGGGCCAAAGGTCTTGTCATACGCAAGCATACTTTGAAAGAAGTTTGTTCATAAACCATTTGAGTACCGAGATATAAGGCAAAATCACTGAACCGTGAAATTAGGTCACAGTGACCTATAAGTATATTGGGGTCAAAGGCCTGGTCGTACTCACTCATAATCTGAAAGAAGTAAGAAAATATACTAATTGAGTGTCAAGATATAAGGCAAAATCACTGAACCATGGAAAGTAGGTCAAACGACCCTTACTGTCATGACACACAAGTCAGTGTCACAAAGTCAAAAGATGAATGACCAACCATCTTCCTAAGTTGTTTCTATTAAGAAATAAAAAGAAAAAAAAATTCGGGGAGTTCTAGATTTTGACCTCTAGCCCCGCCCCCCTGACTCCGACCCAGAGGTCCGATGTCATGGAACCTAAAGTGTATGAAGTATGAATGCTTTATGATAAGTTGTTGTCAAGATATGGACTCCTTGTAAAAGTTGCACAGCAGTACATCTATTTTTACAGTGTTCTAGTTTCTAACCTCCAGCCCCACCCCCCAGGCATGGACCCAGAGATCTGATGCCATGAAATGAGACTCAACCCTACAGGGTACCTATGGTCCGAGTATGAAAGCCCTCTGATAAAAAGTTTTCAAGATATAGACTTCTAGAATACTATATCACAGAAAAGCCATTATTATTAATGGTGTTCTAGATTTTAACCTCTAGCCCCACCCCCTGGCATGGACCCAGGGATCTGATGCCATGGAATGAAAGCCGACCCTACAGGGTGTCAATGGCCCAAGTATCAATGCTTTCTGATGAGTGGTTGTCAAGATATGGACTTCTAGAAAACTTTAACATAAGAATTGCCATTTTTGAAGGTGTTTTAGATTTTAACATCCAGCCCCACCCCCTGGCCTGGACCCAGGGGCCCGATGCCATGGAATGAAAGCTAACCCTACAGGGTATCTATGGTCCAAGTATGAATGCTTTCTGATGGGTGGTTGTCAAAATATGGACTTCTAGAAAACTTTAACACAAGTGTGACGCGCACGGGAACGGGAACGCACACGGGAACGTGGACGACCGGGGTGACAGCAATAGCTCTATGCACTTCGTGTAGTCGAGCTAAAAACGGGCCTTGAAATTTAGTGATTTTAGGAGTCTTTGATTGCTCTTAGTCCCGAAAATATATGGCAAGTTGCCATAGGGAAAACAAGGAGTTAAACTGCTAAGTAAAATCGCTGTAGTGCATACAATGAAATGATTTTATGATTACTTTTTTTCGGCTATATGGCAATGTTCTTACACTCGCCATATACTTATATTGCTATGCACAAATGATCCGCATCTTTGTTTTGCATAGGCAACTAGCCAGTTTCCTCATGCTGGTGTTCATCTTGTATGGAGTATAAGCTTCTCTGATGCATGTTGCCTATTATTGTGCAATAGATATACTGGTACATGACTGTAGGCATAATATTTAGAACAAACATTGGTTGTATAGGATTTTACATGACGGGGCCATTACATGCTTACGTCATAAAAACATAAAAATAACTTAATTTTAAAATGACCGCCACATATGAAGCATTTTCATTTGAATATAATGAAAATCAAGCCTCCCCACTTAGGGGTGTGCCAGAAAAAGAATAAAAAATTTGTTTAAGGTCAGGATAGACAATTCTGTTGCTTGGGTCACCATTTGGCATCAATCTGTAAGCCTGGTGATGCCAAACGGCGGCCCTTGGGACAGAATTATCTACAAACTCATGATAGGTTCTTATAACCTTACAAGGGAGCATGGTAGCCTATTGGAGAGCATTGGATACCCTATCAAGGAGTCCTGGGTTTGATCCCAACTTAGGGTGCCCAGTTGTGTCCTTGAGAAAGACAACAATAACTCCCCACAGAACTGGTTAATATCCAGGTACCACAGGCTCCGTTCGACATTACTGAAAAATTGTTGACTGGGATGTTAAACCTCAATATAAACAATTATAATGTTATCTACCTGGAGTCTGTATTACACCTTGAGTATTTGGCTGAACAATGGCTGGCCTGTTAGGCTGAAATACCAAGAAAATATGATCACTAGCATTGTTAGCCGCATCATGAGAAAAACAAGAACTTGCCAATGCAAAAACAAAGACAGTGCCTTTGTTTCTGTAGCATGGATAGTACAATCCTTTTTCTCCTTTAATGCGAAACTTCAAGCATCTAGCCTCCTTCTAAAACTGAACATAATGGTTTGTGTAAAACCTGGTCGGAAACCCTGACAGGTTTTCTCGTGTTCCCATAATGAAATTTTTATTACCGTATACCTCTTCAATATTCATTGACTGAAAAGGAATTCTGATTGGCCTCTGATGTCATTTATAGCTGTAAATGATGTCAATTTTAGCTTGGTTTTGTGTAGACATTTAGTTTAAACATTACCTGTATTTATTTTACTTCAATTATACAGAAAGTTCATGGAACTTATAAATACATTCTTAAAGGCATGGATGTTAGCTTAATGTGGTCAAACTTGGTAGAGGAAACCAGAGAACCTGGGGAAAATTGGATGGGCGACCACTGCCCTGTAGACATTACAGCTTTGGTTCTAATAGCTCCCTTGCTATTTAATGACATATGACAGATAGAAAACAACAAGTATATGCACTGTGATGCAAAACTAATGGCCATTCTGATAATATTGGAGCAAAAGAAAGCCACAATTAGCACCCTCTAGCCATCTTCTCTAGGAGAGTTTCAATGTTCTAAAAAAAAATGGTATATTGTAGTGAAATTTTTGGATGTTTTACTTCCCATTTCCTGGAGTAACCCTGATTATGAGGGAGGTATCACATTTCATTAATATGATAATTGTCTTACATTTCTAGCAGTCTCCCAGCCTTCTCCCTCATTCTCCGCCCGTCTGGGTGTGGTCAGATTCCTGGGGTGACCATAGTGGGCATTGCTGTAACCTATACACAGACCGCCATTCTTCAATGATACTAAATCAACTAACTGGAATCAAACAGACAATATGTGTTAGTCATTAACCGACGGTGTGGTTTTTAAACAGGTCAGGCAAACTGGTCAGTACCATCACAGAAGTTGGCTCATGTGGCTAAAAGCTTGAAATTTTGGATTTAGAAAGGAGAGGAATTGTACTATCCATGTGGCAAAAGCAAAGTCACTGATCAGCTTTGCGGTTACCGCGAAACCAATCTGGGTCTTTGTTTTCGCATATTCAGATTGTTGGTTTTCCCATGATGCGGCTCAATTATTATTCTTTTATTTTGTCATGTTATATTCTGAATACACTTATAGGGGAAGGGCCGTAACTAATGTCGAGAGAACTAGTGGCCCAACCACACTGCTGTACATGTATGAAACAGGCAATAAAGTATGGTATGTTTAACCTAGTCATCAGTATTTTTAAACATAGACATACCACCCAGTACATGTGCGTTGTAAAATGTCCAAAATAGCCCTAACATGTACACACAGTCGCTTATGAGCAAAAATATTCAAAAAAAAAAAAATCATCACCAACTTTTTTAATTTTAAAATTAGTTGGGAGTCCCTACCGTGCCCCCCTAGGCTTTTTGTAACAAGGTTCAGTTCATATAGAAAATTTCCAACCCACCTGACTCCCAGGAACACTGGACCAATCTGGATTTCCCTGCCCATAAATTCTTAGTCTAGCTATACCACCATCTGCAAGGAAAAATGGAGAATTTTTTCAAAATTACGAGCTGTGTCATTAGAAAACCAGGTTTTTTGCATGTATTTAAACAATCCCATTTGAGCCGCCGCATGGGAAAACCAACAATCTGCATAGGTGAAAACAAAGGTGCAGATCAGCTTCGCAGTGATCAGCGTCTTTGTTTTCACTACACGGATAGTACAATTCATCTACTTTCTAAATCCAAACTTTCCAGCCTCTATCTTCAGTGACTGTACAGCCCAATTTGTGTCAAACCTGGTCGGCACCCAAATTGCTGGTTTTCTCACACATGCTCATTTCATATTTCCAGCATATTCTTGGAGGTTTTCACATAGCCTCTAGCCATCAATATGTACAACAAAGTCCATGCAGGTGTAGGTCCTGGTCAGGAATTTTCTTCATGCAGCCTTTATTACTTAGAACATAGAACAGAATTTACATATATTTAATTCCAGAGAGGCTAACCAGCCTGTGAGGACATAATACAATACATGTTTGATGGCACATATATGAGCTGCCTCATGAGAAAACAAACAATAAGGTGTTTGAATAGGTCTATACTAACTACCCACAAAACTGAATTACATTGTACCACACAAACTACCTACCCGGGTATAATATTAAGCCTAATATGTGTGAATCAATATGGGTGCATATGAGCCACGACACGACAAAACTGATCTTCTGGGTTTCCGACCAGGTTTGACACAAACTGGCCTGTACAGGATCAGAAGATGGCTAGAAGCTTGGAATTTTGGATTTATGAAAAAGAGGAAGTGTGCTATCAGTGTAGCAAAAACAAAGGCACAGATCAGCTTCGCAGTTACTGCGAAGCTGATCTGTGCCTTTGTTTTCGCATAGGCAAAAAACCAGTTTTCTCATGATAAGGCTCATATAAAGTCTGATATGTGTGAATCTTTTCCTACCCGGGTATATATTAAGCCTGATATGTGTGAATCTTTTTCTACTATTGGTTGTAAAATAGTTTTGACAGGACGTCTTATATCCCGGCCGTAAATCTGACATAGGCACAATGTATTCCCAATCCTGAAATATGATAAAACAATGAATGCACATACAAGTCCATACATCTAATGTTTTTATTTTATTTTTTTTTTAACTTTTTTATAATTCATTTTTTCACTTTTCCAACATACATACATGAAGACATATCATGGCATTCATACATCAAGACATAGCATGGCGTTGTGTCAAAAAGAGCTTAATATTGTAATCTGAATAGCAAGCTGCTGTAAAGGATTCTGTTTCGGTTGTTTATAAATTATGTAAACATATGTAGGCTGACAGGACAAGTCTCATAACATTTCTGTTTTAAGACTTGACATGTCAGACTATCCAACTTAGTAATGTGTTTTTGATTTTCTTAGTATAAGCTACAAAGACTTAGCTTCTTTGTACAGAAGTTGATACATGCTGGAAAAAAAAGGGTTGCGGCTCAAACTTTTAAATATTCATTTTTGGGCCCATATCTAATAACTCAAATTTTCGTTTATATGATGAATTTGCCGATCTTTAAGGATACAAAGCTTACTAAATAAATAACCTAAATAATAAAAAAGATTTCCAAAAGTTCGAAATCATTTAGAACTTACAGACTAAAGGTTTGATACCCAACCCTTTTTGTTCAGTATGTATATACTAAGCAATTAAGGAAATAATTCTCAACTTTATGTATCCAAACTTTTTAAGTTTATACATGTATATGATGTGCTACATCTAATGTTATTCCTTATATTAATAATATACATCTAATGTTATTCCTTATATTAAACAGCCTATTTTGTTCTGGTCGACTTAACATTGGAGAAAAGTGCTGATAGCATTTACATGACTGCAGTTGAGAATATAAGACAGAATTGCAAACTTTAAATATCCAGTTTTCTCATGATTGACACTAGTCATTTACCTCTGAAAGTAATTTTCTGTTCATATCTTCTATCTGCTCTTCTGTTGCTGTTGATCCCAGCTTGCCCTTTCTCCCTGAATATTCTGAAAGAAAAAATAAAAGCATCCTAAACATTGAACTTGTCGAACATATCACCCTAATACACCTCAACCTCTTTACAACAGTTACATGGTCCGTTACAGCACGGTTTTAGATTTAGTAAACCATTCATGGATCCAAAATGGTAATTTCAAACTAATTTTGTTAAATTTCTATAGATTTTACTCTCCTAATAACAGGGAATTGATAGCTACATTATCTTGGATTCCACCAATACATGTAGTGTTATACAGAGTTTGTAGCCGCTCTTCTTTGCATGTTAGAAAACATGGGACAGATCAACTTCAACTTAGGAGGTGTTACAGACATTCAATCACAGATGTTTTGGCCCGGCCATTTGTTTTTTTTTTTTTTCTTCAAATGCAATTCATAAATCTAAAACTTTGATACCGTACTTCAATCCAAGCTGTGAATGCTCTAGCCATCTTAGCTGTATTGATCAGTTGTTAAGCTGTATTGTTTGTATTGAGGTTTAACATTCCATTCAACAATTGTTCATTCATGTCAGGACAGAGCAACCCCACATCCTGGGTATCAATCAGTACTACGGGTAGTTAATGTGCATTGCTTAAGAACACAACAAGGCGCCCCCAGTGGGGATCGAACCCAGGGCTTCTCGATTTGGAGTATGATGCTCCTCCCATTCCAAAATTGAAATTTTTCAACAGAAAATTTTTGACATTTTTCTTATTTTTGCTAAAAAAATTAGATTGTGGGTACACGTTAGAACCACATTTCCGAAGTGGTTCTAACGAGTACACACAATCTATGTTTTGGAGCAAAAATAAGAAACCAGAGGACCAATGGTCCTGTAAACGCTCACCTGAGAACTGCTGCATATACCAATAAACATGTTTGAATATTATGGTATTTAATCCCAGTGCAGGGGAAGATGAAGCCCTTGGGCCATTTTCTTTTTCAGAATAATCAATATTTGTCCATTTGCCAATTTCCTGCTGGCTTTTTCCTTCAAATGACATTTTAACAGTTATTCCCATTCAAATGCATTGGCAACCCATGTTGACCTTGCCATAAACTGGGTCAAGGTCATCACAGGGTCATGATTTATATATACATTGTATTACTTGAGCCATCGATGCTTCAAGCTAAGTTTCCTTGAAATCTGTCCACTGGTTCCGGAGAAGAAGATTTTTGAGAGATTTTTACCATATATGGGCCTGGCGGCCATCTTGGTCATGTGACCTGGATTATTTATATACACATTGATTACCCCATCCTTTAGATGCTTCACATAAAATTTGGCTTGGATTGGCCAAGTGGTTTCAGAGGAGCAGATGTTTGAATATTATGGAGATATACATGTATATTGCCCTGGGGTGGGGGCATATGAGCCCCTGTGGTCCATTTTTTGTCAGAATCATTAATAGTCAGTCCTATTGCCCATTTCCTGCAAGACTTTCACTTTAAATGACATTTTAAAAGTTTTCCCCATTCAAATGCATTGGCGACCTATGTTGACCTTGCCATGAAATAGGTCAAGGTCATCACAGGGTCATCATTTATATATACATTGTAGTGCTTTAGCCATTGATGTTTCATGCCAAGTTTCATTGAAATTGGTCCAACGGTTCCAGAGAAAAAGATTTTTGAAGAGTTTTTACCATATATGGGCATGGCGGCCATCTTGGTCATGTGACCTTGATTATTTATATAAACATTGTTTATCCCTTCCTATTGATGCTTTACATAAAATTTGGCTTTGATTGGTCAAGCGATTTCAGAGGAGCAGACGTTTGAATATGGTGAAGATATACATGTATATTGCCCCGGGGTGGGGGCACATGAGCCCCTGGGGTCCATTTTTTTCAGAATCATTAATATTGAGTCCTACTGCCCATTTCCTGCAAGACTTTCACTTTAAATGTCATTTTAAAAGTTTTCCCCATTCAAATGCATTGGCGACCTATGTTGACCTTGCCATAAAATAGGTCAAGGTCATCACAGGGTCATGATTTATACATACATTGTAGTGCTTTAGCCATCAATGTTTCATGCCAAGTTTCATTGAAAATGGTCCACCGGTTCCAGAGAAAAAGATTTTTGAAGGGTTTTTACCATATATGGGCATGGCGGCCATCTTGGTCATGTGACCTGGATTATTTATATATATACATTGGTTATCCCTTCCTATTGATGCTTTACATAAAAATTTGGCTTTGATTGGTCAAGCGGTTTCAGAGGAGAAGACATTTGAATATAGTGAAGATATACATGTATATTGCCCCGGGGTGGGGGCACATGAGCCCCTGGGGTCCAATTTTTTTCAGAATCATTAATATTCAGTCCTACTGCCCATTTCCTGCAAGACTTTCACTTTAAATGACATTTTAAAAGTTTTCCCCATTCAAATGCATTGGAGACCTATGTTGACCTTGCTGTTAAATAGGTCAAGGTCATCACAGGGTCATAATTTATATACACATTGTAGTGCTTGAGCCATTGATGCTTCATGCCAAGTTTCGTTGAAATCAGTCCACTAATTCGGGAGAAGAAGATTTTTGAAGGGTTTTTACCATATATGGGCATGGCGGCCATCTTGGTCATGTGACCTGGATTTCTTATATACACATTGGTTCCCCCTTCCTATAGATGCTTCATATAAAATTTGGCTTTGATTGGCCAAGTGGTTTCAGAGGAGAAGATCTTTGAAATTGTGGACGGACGACGGACGACGGACGGACGGACGGATCATGGCCATCCTATAAGCTCACCTTGTGAGCCTAACGGCTCAGGTGAGCTAAAAATAGGTATACCCCTGCATACCCCAATTTTACTGTATAAAAGTGGGGTTTGAGGGGGTATACATTACATGGACATGTTTTCCTGATGAATACGCCACCACGTTTTTCTTAATCTGTATTGGCCAGAAGAATAGATAAAGGTAGTATTTGATGATAATTATATAAATATTGCTTTCACTCTTAAAACTGGTTATTACATATTACAAAGCCTAATGTAGTTGTAATACACGCCGGGTAAACGGTCAATTTGTACACCGAAGGCGTACAATTATGAAATAATTTGACCAGTTCCGGAGTACAAGTTGACCGATATAAATAGGACGGAAACATCAGGACTATCGCAATCAAAGTAAGATAATTTCTTCTATTTTAGTTTTATACAAAATCCGAAAATGTCATATGATGGGCTATAAATTTGGGGCTTCTAAGACACCGAGACTTCATAAAAAAGTCATAAGATTATGTAATTATGTACAATTTAACTTATGACATTTGCAATGCTATTTGGCCTAGTTTAAATTCGGGTCATCAGTATTTTCACTACGTTGTATTTCGTGTATGTTTATGATAAGCTACTATTCTTACATACTATCAGTTTCATACGTCTAGATATCATAAGATTTTCTTGCTTTTTTCTGTTGCAAACTCATGGAAGTGACTGAATGGTGGTCAGTACAACCAGGTATCTAATATTTAGTGGTTGTCAGTATATTTACAATGTAGTATAGTTGTGTATGCACGATAAATATGGGTATCAAGCGCTCGAAATTAGAATTCTTTAACTTTACGCTTAGATTTTATAGGTGTGCTATTTGACAGTGGAGCGTCCAATTTGACTCATATAAATCCAGCCACAATAACTGACGTGTCTCACTCTTCGACATTCATTCTCATTTACACTGCCTTAAAGTGGGGTTTTGATTTTATTGGCCACCTTTGACTGCGTTAAACTATAGTAACAAGAACAAACTACGACTACAGCATTTAGTATGTAGTACTTCGAAAAATAAAGTGTTTAAGAGCCGTTTTCCCCTCAGATTGTGGTTAATTGATTTTTAGAATTTTGAATAGAATAAAATATATTCCCAGATGCATCTTTCTACATAATATCTTCTTTTAAAATCAAGTACAATTGTTATATATACGTTCGACCAGCAGACGTTGTAGTAGCGCAAAGAAGAACCATAGAAATAGCATTCTTTGCATTTGTGGGGGTCTATTTTTATCATCTTGACAACCCTATTTTCACATACCGGCCGACACGACAACCAATTATTTCATACTGTGAGCAAATGATTAAGTATAATCCAGACATTGCATGCAAAGCGAAAAAAAAAAAAAAAAAAAAAAAAACATTCCAATATAGTAAAAGCAAAGACCGAAATTTGTAAACTATTTTTTTATTTATGTTATTTCTCTGTTTTCCTGTGGATTGCCATTGAAATCAGTGAATTGGAAATTTGAAACAAGCCGCAGGCTAACCTACACTCTGGTTACTCAGTATCTCGTTCACTCACAGTTTGCAGAGTTCTGACGTCTAATTAAAAATATCTCAAGGTGCCGAGAGTTACTCATCAAATGAGCAAAAATGCGGTTTGGGCATTTTGACCAGATCAGGTTGTACACTCACAGAAGATGGCTATATATTGAGTACTTCTAATATATACTCATCAAAAGAAGTTTTGCACCAGTTAATATTTTTCTCATTTTAAAATAATGTCTAGTATAGTTATTTTTCAAATAAACTTTTAAAACTTAATATCATCTTAAAGTTCTGGACTTCCTGAATAACAACTCAATATTTTTTCTTAAAAAGATTAAATAAAAATGTGCAAAAATGCATGTTTTTGAAAACACCAAAATTTGGGATGCAGTAAAAAGCCTACATCTTTATTTCTGGGCTTGCAAACCCAAATTCGTTTCACATCCTAATTCGAGATACTGAAAGCAATCATTTAAAGCAAAAAAAACAACTAAAAATTGATTTTTTTTTTTTTTTACAAAAACACTATTTTTGACCAAAAATAACGATTTTTGAGATTTTATTTAAATTGTAAGATAATGCTTAGTAACTCATCTCTCCAATAAAATGGGTTGTTTTTCTTTCAAACGCAGCATGCAGCACCCATTAATGTTTAACTGAAGGTACTGGTTTTCAACCCATCCAAATTCAGAATTTTTTAAAAGCTGCATATCAAAAAAGTACTCATACAGCATCTTTGACATGAGATTGCCTTTAACAGAAAGAAAACAGGTGGCAGGTTTTGGTGTCAGACCATCTCATAATGATCCAAAATTGAAATGAATTTCGATTTTACTCATTTTTTTCAATATTTATCATTTTTTCTCAAAAATTGCAATTTTGTTAAAAAATGAATTTTTACTAAAATTTTGAGATTTTTTAAATTATTTTTAGGCTTAACCATTAGCTTTGGAGCTCTTATGTGTAAATTTGGAAACAAAAATGTGTTCTTAATGCTGTGGCATTTTTTTTGTGGATTTTTTTCGATTTTCCAATTTTCAGCATTTACAGAAAATGGGAATTTTCAATTTTTCCTAAAATCGTTTCCGCAACGATTTTTGGTCTTATCACACACATTATCAAACTCTATCAGATTGTGCAAATTCAAAAAGCTAGGTTATAAATGTGTTAGTTAAAATGTCACTTAAAAATATGAAAAAATCTAAATGGTGCAAAACTTCTTTTGATGAGTATAGAAAGAAAACTAATTGGGCTAGATGTCTGACACTATAGAAAGTGAAGTAAATGGACTTTCTTGTATCGAAAAAAGATATGCTGATCAGCTACGCTGAAAAAGGTTTCCTAACGAGACGGCTCATATTCCTTACCGCAATTGTATTTATTGGGCTCTTGCCCCCCACCAATAGTGTGGTACCAGCTGCACTTGCCAATCCGAACCTGGGAGGTACATATCAGCTATAATATTTTTCCATATGTCAAATTTTACACCAAGCTGTCAAATGGTACACAAATAAGTAAAAGATAAATTCCTGCAAGGTAAGCATCTTTTCCCTCGTTTTTTTTCTCACCAAATTTCTTGCCTGGAAAAATATGACACCTCCAGATATAAACATAAAGAGATATGCAGAGTCTCAAAGGGAAGTACAAATGAACGTTTCTCTTAATTTAAAAAAAAAGAAAAGAAAAATGACACGAACGTTTAAGAGTCTTAAACGTTCGTGTCATTTTTCTTTTCTTTTTTTTTTTATTTGAATTGTAACATATACAGGGTGTCCCAAAAAACGTAGCCGCTACAAAAAAGTGTATAGCTTTTCAATTGAAACAGATATAAGCAAGATATTTTACACAGTGGTAGTGCTATTATAACTGATTCTAATATGACATCCATTTAGCTAGGTGGTGCTTCATTAGCAACAGTGTTAGAAATAAGCAATTGCCCACTTGCCCCCCACGGGTTGAAATTGCTGGGGGCAAGTTGATTGACTTGTAAGGTTGCCCCCTGGACAACCTAAAATTCCAGAAAAATAATTTTGTTCAAGTAGTTTTACTTATTAAAACATTTTTTTTTATCTCTTGATAGCAGTGTAATAATCTTGAAACAGCTATTTAACTTATACAAAACTAAAAAACAAAATATAGCTTTGTTCGTGAAAATTAGCGTTTTAGTATGGGCAAGTTCGAATCCTATGGGGCAAGTTCAAAACACTCCTAGGTTGCCCCTCGGACAAGTAACTGTATCGGTCTTATTTCTAACACTGAGCAAGTGACGTCATAACGAATTTGGTATGTCATTTCCTGTTATCTGCTGCAACTTGCATTCATGGAAATGGAAAGCAGTAACAAGATGCAATACCTTAGCATTTTCAATCTTTGTTTTGCCTTAAAAAGGTTATTAAGTGGAGGAAGTAATGATAATTATCAGAAATTCAAACAAATTTGTTTAAAATGGACAAAAAGTGATGAAAAATGGAAATTTTATTCCAAAATGGGGAGTGAACGTTCATCTAATGTGTCATGTAAAAGTTTTCGTTTCTCCGAAAGCGACCATTTACAATAGCGGTGGTTACTTCGGATATTGGTCGTAGTGTGTAATTGCAATTAATATATATCTAAAGACATTGTTTTGAAGCATACTCCTGCTAAGTTTCATTGAGTTACCTGTAAAAATGAAATAATTACTAAACATATTATTGTAGCGGCTACGTTTTTTTTGGGACACCCTGTATTTAATAATCAAGAAAATTCAACTGTATTTCAGTTCTGGAGTTTGATATGTTTCATGAAAAACGCTTAAACATTTCAAACACATTTTTCTATTAGTTAAATTGGGCTCCGCTGGTCAATTAGTACTCTTTGGAAATACGGCCCCTCCGCAGATTACACAAACGCATGATTTCCAAAACTGCATGATTAATAATTATTTCCCAATATTATTGGCATCCCTGGCATATAAAAACCTAGCCAGACTGTTTAGATTGGAATGCCAGGTTGCATTTCATCTCGATGCAACATTTTTCACGTAGGTATTTTCCACGCCGAAAATGATTTTGGCAAAATGCATAAGCTTTTGGATGTGCTTTTGTGCATGTATGATCTTTATTCAAATACCCATCATATGACATTCTCGGATTTTTAAACAAAAGTAAAACAACAAAATAAACTTACGTTAGTTTAACTCTCTCTCCTTTTTGCGGTTTGTTTACCAGGTCAACTTTCACTCCGGAAATGGTCAAATTATATATACGATTCACTCCGACGGTGTACAAATTGACCGTTTAGTGGGTGTGTAATACTAATAAATACTGAACACTGGAATTGTCATAGATGTCAGCCATGTTCTGCACTAGATCCTGATTTGTGACACATTTGGTCAGATTTTCTCTCAACTTGTTTGTTTCATGCAGATATAGAGATTTTTTTTTTCTGCTGCAAAAAAATGAAAATTTCATTTGACATATTTTTGTAATGAGTACTCACTTTTTTCAACACAAGCAGCCTGTATGGAGCACCGTGGAGCGTAGTTACCCGTGAAATATGAGGTGTCCACATCTATACCATGGATAATGCCTGGAACCCCTGAAATGCAAAATGTCACAGAAAATACAGTATACATATAACACACAAAATGCAGATACACATGTAATTACCTTAGATAGGTTTGTTTCTAAAGATTATCTTAAACGGACAGAACTTTCATACATAAATCTGTGAGCCAGAATACAACTGAAACATGTTATACATGTGTTTGAAAAGACATGTATAGTCAGCTATCCATTCCATGAAAAAAATCTTCAAATGGCAAAATGGGGTAGAAGCTGGCATCCATGCTAAATATGTTCCTAGACAGATTCTATAACAGATAGGGGCGGATGCCAAGTCTGTAAACGACCCTGGGTCTTGGAATTAGGTCAAAGGTCAACTGGGTGCAAAATAACAATAAAATGCACTAAAACTCCATTCATTGTAAAAATTTGTCTATATTTTCCATTAAAATTTGCCAAAACTACCCAGTATACACTTATTATACATGTGACATTTACATTATACCTGAAAAGAGCACTAAGCATATGCCCTTGCAAGGTTAAAGGTCATGTAAGTGCAGATTTTTAAAGAAAATGTAAGTAAAATCTGAGCTGAATTTCTGATAATATAGATGATATCAAATGATGTGAAAACATTAAAATATGCTCATAAATGGTTGAGAAGTTTATGTCATGCATGTACAAGTCCAAGATTAAAAGGTCACAGAAGTGCAGGGGAAATGCAAAATTTGTAAATGAGTTATTGTTCAGCGACCAGTGTATCCATTGTCTCCTTTTTGTTTTTTTTTCTGGTTTGTTATTTAACCTAACACAACCCAACAACACCCACAATGGAGAAACTGTCCAAAACTAAGGAAGCGACCATTTGATTTTATGGGGGCGGTGGAGGTGGCAGGCTGGAAGATTTTTTTGAAAAAAAAAAATCCAGGACCGAATTTTGTCCGAAAAAAAATTCTAGGACAGGGTAAATTCTATTGTACATGTATTGTATTATATACAAATAAAAAGACAGGATCGCATCGCGAGTGAAAACATATCCAGGCCCGGAAACATCTTCCAGCTCTCCCTATAAATATCAAATGGTCACTCCCTAATACTGGTACTGCATTGAACGACAGTCCTGCAAAGGGTGTCCGCGTGGGAAAATGGGCTCCAGCACATTGGGGCCACGAGAAATTGAAGAATTGTTTGTGCATACAGGTAAAGCTTATATCTACTGACTGATCATCTGATTACTGGTTAACTGCTCAGAAGGTCTGAACCTTCCATGGCATCCTTATAAGAGCGTATTGGAGCAGCCCATCATGAAGAAGAAGAAGCTGAAAGAAACCGCATACAGCGCAAAACCAGAGTAAACGGGCCATCACCAGTTTCTTCAACATTCTTGCAACTGATAGTTTAGAACTAAAATAGGCTTAGTAAGCTATCACAGAACTCACCGACACACATGAACAATCCAATAATTAAGATATAAAGATATGGCCCATACTGCCTTCCTTTAAACGTTTTTACTGCTTCAAAATGATCAAACTTTTACACTTTATTTCTCACTGGTGAGAGATGAACGACTGTGTTGGGCATAAGTCCCACGAAAGGAGACAGCTGCTGACTGGGGTGCAAAGCCACAAATCAAACAGATCAGTCCTGAAAACTTCCCACATGGAAGAGTACAAGCCAAAAACAGAAATGTATATGTTATACAAGTAGTTTGTGCGTGAAGACAACATGATAACAATGCCTGTCCACATCTACAGCCACTGTGTGCTGCTACAAGATGATTTCTTCCATACTGATGGAAATACAGTTCAACCTCATTATAACACACCTCGCTATAGTGCGGTTTTCAATATAACACGGCCATGTCATGGCTCCCAAATTGATTATTTTGCTATATGTCTATTATAAATAACCTCGTTATTACACGGTTCACTTATAACACGGTCTGTTTTCATGGACCCCAAAGATAGTGTTATAATGAGGTTGACCTGTATTTCAAATTCTAATGCTTTTGAGTACCAGACTGTGAAGAAAAAAAAAAAAAAAAAAAAAAAAAAAAACGCTTGAAGTACTGATGGATACCAAAATTAAGTGGTACATCCAAGCAGTCTTGAACTTCTGGAGTTTTGTTGTCTTTTTGTTTTAGCCTTTTCTTTTTTTAACCAATGAGTGCAACAATGCTGCATTCGCCATTTTTGTTTTCAACTGAAAGAGAAGAAAACTAATGCAATCTTGAGTGCTACGGACTAGGCTGTTGGCATTGACTCTTGTGTAATACATGGTTGTATATCATTTTTTTGCATTTCGTAGGTATTACAACTATTCTGATTCCGTTTATGGCCACAGAGAAACATTTTAGTTTTCTTGTAAAGTTAGGAAAGATACAAGTCTGAACCCAATTGTGACGGTGACCCACCGATCACAACCCATTCCAAACCCACCAATATTTGTACACAGGTACCAGACAATGAAAAACCTATCTTCAACCTCCCATGCCAGTCCTGTTGTACCCTTCATATCTCTAAATGTACCCTTAAGTAAAAGGGATTAGCATTTTTCTACTTTATATATGAGCCGCCTCGTGGGAAAACCAACAATCTGCATAGGCGAAAACAAAGACGCAGATCAGCTTCGCGGTAACTGCGAAGCTGATCACGCCTTTGTTTTCGCTACTCGGATAGTACAATTCCTCTTCTACTTAAATCCGAAATTTCGAGCTTCTGTGACTCGAAGCTCGGTTTGTGTCGGACCTGTTCGGAAACCACATTGTTGGTTTTCCCACGAGGTGGCTCATATATTTGGTGTACAACAAAATGCCCCATCTGAACAGATTCAGGATAGTTTTCTGGTGAAACGTCAAATTGACAATACCACACCAGGATGGTAGATGGATATGAGCGCATCGATCATCATCAATGGATGTCACAAGCAGATTTGTGGAATCTTGAATAGAGATTTGTGGACAAATCTAAAATAGAAGCGGAAAGTATTATGTAGTCATGTTATGTAAAATCACACTTACACTGTCTTGCGGTGTCGTAGAGTGTTGGTTTATCACGCAAGAGGACATGGTCCTGTCTGAGCAAAAGGTGATTTACCAGTAACATTTACAACAAATTACACGATTCAAACCCAACCCTACCCTACTCCAGGCGAGTGTAGTAGCCTCGTAGTAGAGCAACAGGTCCTGGATTTAAAGCATATCTTCTCCATTTAGTGTCCTTAAGCAAGACAATTTAAGCTCCTCATATTCCTAGTTAATAATCAGAAAATTTTGGCTCCATCACAAAGTGGCTGAAAAAATGACTTGAACATCACAGTATGGCCAAACGAACCGAACCAACACCATTTCTACAATACCGTTTGCCCTCCCTACTACACCACTATCTAATCCCGCTGTACCGACCCCTACTATAGTATCTACACATACCCAACAGTTTTGAAATGCCACAGCCTCTGACTACCTTACCTCATGTCATCCATACCTTGCCTTATCCTAGCCTACCCCATCTCATCCTTTTCTACCATATGCCTGCCTGCATGCTATATACATACATTTTAAACATTCAAGCGTAAAAAAGAAGGAAACAGTTATATGTGTCTCCCCGTACATCATCCATAGAGCAGATTATATTTTCCTTTTGGTCCTTTGAGATCAGAGAAGGTATTCTGAGAAATCAAAAATTAATACCGGTTTAGTTTCATGTCTTTGTATCAACTACACTGCCGAAGGATGCACAATAACAGTAATTCCCAATGGCATGTTGCCAAAACTATAAGGTCACTGAAGAGGCTTCAGTATCCGAAACCATGGTAGGGCCCATCCCCTTTCTCATTCATATGTTCACTGCTCTGAAAGGGTTTCAGTTTTATTTTATCTGTAGACAATGCTTAAATGCAAATTGATATTGGTCAGTCAATAATACATGTACAATTCTGAAATTAAACATAAATTCTCCTATCCAAATGTAGACTGCCATCAACTGTTCACTCGAATACACTGTGTGTTTTTCGATAGCAATCTTGGATTTTGGCAGCCATTTTGATTTTATCTCTTGTTGCATACTGGTGAAATATCTACGCTTTATATTTTATATTTTCTGTTTTAAATGAAATCCATTAACATTTTATCACACACACGTATATGTAAGAATTTCTTTCAAAACCCCTTTTTGTCGTCCATCTTGACTTTTGGCGACCATCTTGTATTTTGATGGCCATCTTATATTGCTTAAAGATTTTATATCAGGACGCTCATATGTAGTTATGTCTGTGCAATATATTCTGTAGATGATATTACAGGGTCATCTAGGTTTCAAGCCGAACTATATTATAGAAATTCACTTTTTTGCAAATGAGTAAATAAGTAAATGGTATATGCAATTTACATATACAAGTCTTGAGACTGAACTATCTATTCCATGATGCCTCTAGTGTTTTTTCTCAATAAATGGAAAGCAATTCAACCATGAAATGCTCTTAGACCAAGATTTTTGAACATTCCAATAAAACATTTGCATATTTCTCTGAAAAAAAAATCATAAATTGCACTTACTGACCTTTTGACCCCCTGTACTTTGGTTCAGACAAACATGCTTGATTATCTGACACATACAAACCCTTAATGTACTATCTGTTAATATACCAAATTTTAGCATTCAAACCACATTCTTTGGTATTGGGTTTACTTCTACTTTCAGCTGGGGTTAGTTTTTATAATTTTTGCACTTGTTGAACTTTGACCTAGTTTCTGACCTTATTAGGCAAATCCAGACATGGCATCCACCCCTATTGCTTCAGGCATGCATCAATGATTATGTTTACATCATCAAATTGCTTCTTCTCAATTTTGCCATTTAAAGTGAAAATAAGCCTCAAATGTGTGAATGGATGGCTGCCTAGTACATGCAGCGAAATAGATAACGATGCGTACTGCTTATGTACGCACGATTTTTCGCCCTGTACGCATAGAAATATCAGACCTGTGCATACCATGTACGCAGTAAAAATTAGCGGTACGCAAACAGTTTACGATTTAATGCGTACACAGATAAAAATACCTTTAAAATTGTCACAAAATGACAATTTGTCAACTAGTATTGTGAGGCTGCTCTGTCAACAGTCGAAAAGAATGCAGCTTCTGATCGTTTCATATTACATACCATGCAATATATTATGTATCTTCAGTAGTTATACCATAAACGTGTATTCCGTTCAGTGTCTGTTAACCAAAGGTTTATTCATGAATTTATTAGTAGTGTGTCACATTTGGTTTATTGAATAGGCATTTTGCATCGATTTCTGGTCATATTTTTTTAATTCAAAACTTGATGTATTCCATGTTCTACAGCCATGCCAGTTATGTTTTTCCTCACTTTTGCTCTCTTATTATCTATACTGGATACAAAAGTATGGTTTAACAAGCCTTAATGACAGAATAACATGTAATTTTAAGATTATCAACCAGTTTACTTGAATTTTCATACTTGAATAAATGGTCTTATCCATACGTGTGCATATCTATAAGTTTGATTCTGAATGAGAGGTTAGAATATGAACCTTCAGAAAATGCGTACACAGTAATATTGTCGGTACGCACTGAACATTTATTCTGATGCGTACAGTACGCATTGCGAAAAATAATTATCTACATCACTGTACATGTATTTCTATTACTGGTTTATATTGATACGTTTTAAACAGTCTAGTCCACAACGGATACCCATCCGAACTCAATGTTGTAAGGTTTGGATGGATATTCCGTCCAAACTTTTTGCGGAAGTTTGGAGCGTTAAACAAAATTTGTGACCCATTATGGATGGATTTTCCATCCATTTATAAACTGAATAGTGGATGGATTATCCATCCATTCATGGAGACACCAGCACAATTTCGAAGGTGATTCCAGGACATCATGTTAAATTATGAAATTAACTCATATAAGCCTGGTGTCTTATAAACATGTATAAGGAACATGTGCAAATATGGCCCACAGAACACAGAGTCCATCTGGGGCTATTCAGCTTGCATAGATTAACTTAATCAAAAAATGAAATAAAAAAAAAAAAATGACTCACTCATGGTGCCCCTAAAAATGAAAGTGGACTTGTCAAGCTGATAAATATGGTAAAGTCCATTCATCAGAAATGGGTTTAGAAGAAAATGACCCCAGCAGACACCAGAAATGTCCTTCAGTTTTTCGCCTTCTTGTCGCCCCAAAACACCCATCCACCCCTGCTCTCACACCCGAGGGTTAAAACTTACCAAGTTGTATGATACACCAGTCATGCCCCTCAGTTTTTCTTCTTCTCGTAGCCCAACCATCCATCCATTTACCGTGAGCTGTGAAGAGTCCTTCCTTCCAAACAGGTGGCTCACTCTACAAAACAGGAGCAGGGTAAGTGAATCAACTGGTCTCATGCTGACAAACAAGTAAACTGTATACCATACATACACATTATCACTTTACTAACTTCATCTACTGGATATGACGCATAATGAGATGTGTCATGAGAAAACATTTGAGCCGTGACGTGATCACTGCGAAGCTGATCTGTGCCTTTGTTTTCGTGTAGGCAAATATCCACTTTTTCTCATGACATCAGGAAAACATGTCCGTGCAATGATTACCCCCTTATACCCCACTTTTATATAGTGAAACTGGGGTATGCAGGCGTATACCTATCTTTCTTATTTTTGCTCCAAAACATAGATTGTGGGTACTCATTAGAACCGCCTCGTCGAGGCGGTTCTAATGTGTACCCACAACCTTTGTTTTGAGCAAAAATAAGAAAAATATCAAAAATAATATCATGAAAATTTTCAATTTTTACTGGTGAAAAAATCTCTGTATATTGCATGGACAAGTTTTCATAATGACATGGCTCATATATCAGCTGCACAGTGAACAACCACGCAGGTTATGACTGTCTTAATTTTTTTTTTTTTTTTTTTTTTTTTTTTTGTTGTTTATTTTCTCAAGTTTACAGTTTTTTTTTAGTCTTATATCCCAAATTTTAACTTTTCTCTAACATTTTTCTGTGGCTACACAGTCTGGTCTGCATAAATCTGACAGATGGGACTGCATTCCCTTTCATTACGAAAATTTGCCCATGCAATATACAGAGATTTTTTCAATAGTAAAAATTGAAAAAATTTTGTAGAAAATCTTTGATATTTTTCTTATTTTTGCTCAAAACATAGATCGTGGGTACACATTAGAACCGCCTCGCCGAGGCGGTTCTAATGAGTACCCACAATCTATGATTTGGAGCAAAAATAAGAAAAATAGGTATACCCCTCCAAACCCCAGTTTTGCTATATAAAAGTGGGGTTCAAGGGGGTATACATTACACAGACATGTTTTCCTGAGGTCTGAATTGAAAAATTGTTTGTTTGTCCTTTACCTACCCAGCATTTTAGTCTTGGGTAGGTAGGTAGGGAAATAATTATATTATATTTTACTTTCTGTTGGAAGGAGAATATTTACTTTAATTTATGAGAAAGATCTTTAACATTTTAGTCTATTTAGCATCACATTAATACTAAAATAGGCAAGTACATGTATGAATAGATAATTGAAAATTTCACAAAAAAGTACACATATTTTCAAGGAAAGTAAAATTTAACGTCTATATACTAGCACAAGAATGTTTAATAAATCCCAAATCATTCAAACTATCGCACATTTCAGCCTGAGAAAACTAATAATATTTTTCCTGAAGAAATTGCAATAAAATGTTTTGAGTAGGGGGGTAAATTGTGGGTAGGTAGGTAAAGGACAAACAAACAATATTTTATTATCAGCCTGATGTTTATAGCTTGCATTTGCTTTAAGTCATGGCATCCAAACTGCAGCACATTTCAGATTTTATGACATCCAAATATTGGGAAGATGTCTTAAAAATGACGGTGACATCCTGTCATGACCATAGCTGTTGACTGGGATGTTAACTGTAAAACCACAAAAACAAAAAGAAGTTACCTTCAGCAAATTTTGAGCTACAGCATAACAGTCATCCGTGGCAAACAGAACTTTACTCCCTAGCTGTAATTAAACACAAGAAGATTTAGTGACAATTTTAGAGCTGCGTCAGAACTCAGATGCAAACCTGCTTTGGCTTCAATCTTTTTCAAAATGGCTATCACAATATCACTGATTGTATGTAATGTTAGTTGCCTGGACCCATCTAATTCAGTTTGATAGAAATATTTTTAAAAGTCACATGAGTTTACATCTAGGACAGACTACAAGCAAATAAGCCAGGTAAAGCTTGCAATTTGGTATTTAGAAAGTCAGCGATTGTATTATCTCCCTGACAAAAAACATGATGATATTTTATAAAATGATTAAACCTACTGCAAAAACGTAATGCGCAACTGATCATGAGAAATCAGCAATAAAGTATCCTGTTGACAGTGTAGACATTGATTTAACCTACATGAATAATGGGTACCATGTTTTTATATAACATGGTTCACACTTTATAATCTTTAATACCTGTTCACTGGATAATTCTGTGAATTGTGAAAACTTTGGCTTCTTTTGTGACTGTTCTGGTACTGTTTCTGTCACCACTGCAGCCATTGTGGGTCTAGAGCTGTAAAAAGTATAGGTATCAAATGTAAGATCTGGTGATGATTTGAAAAGGTAAATTAAGTGCAGCCACTGTAAATTGTCTAACAAATTCATAAGAATTAAATGTAAGATAATATGCTGATAACTGAGCACCTGCCAAAAATGAAAAAGCTATTACTTGTTTGCCAAGATGTGACAAGTATCATATCTGAATCTGAATAGTTTACTGGTGACACGCCAAATGACATTATTTCACCAGGGGGTTCGGATGGGGGAGAAATTAGTCCCTTGAATGCACGAGTGAAGCGAACTTGGACACACAGTCATCAGACATTTCAGCAGAGGAGACAAGTGAATCAGGGAGATCATTCCAGTCCCTGATAGTCTGTGGAAAGAAACTACTTTTGTACGCTTCTTTGCTAGCTGAAGGTATCTGAAAAGCCAAAGAGTGTTGATTTCTACAACGCCTATTCTTTGGGATAAGGTCATCTGTGGGTATTCTGGCTTTACCCTTTAGACCTTTGTATAGCAATATAAGTCTACTATCCTTCCTCCTTTTCTTAAGAGATTCCCATTTCAGTTGACCTAAAATGCCAGTCATGCTCCCAGTTTCAAAAACATAATTTCCCGTCACAAACCTTGCCGCACGATTTTGGACCTTTTCCAGTTCTTCCTGGAGGCCATGAGTGTGAGGGTCCCAAACTGAGCTTCCATATTCCAAGACCGGCCGCACCAGTCCTTTATAAGCTGCTTCTTTCACATCTGGGGGACAAGAATACAAATTTCTCCTCAAGAATCCGAGAGTTCTGTTAGCCTTTGTACAAACATTGGAAATATGAGTATTCCATTTCAAATCATTGGTGATAGTTACACCCAGGTATTTTATGCTTTCAACGTTTTCCAGTAAAGTGCCCTCAAGGGTGTAGTTAGCCTGTATCTTACTAGACCGTTTATTTGTCAGCTGCATCATGTTGCATTTGACGGGTTGAAATCTCATTCCCCATTTTCTAGCCCAACTGCCTAAGCGATCAATGTCTCTTTGAAGTTTCAATGTATCCTCTTTATTCTTGATTTCACGATAGCAAACACAATCATCAGCAAAGAGTCTTATTTCAGACTCCATGTCTGCTGAGATGTCATTTATATACAAGGAAAACAGCAAGGGGCCAAGAACGGTGCCCTGAGGGACACCCGACACAACTGGAGCCCAATCCGATTTAATACCATTAACCACTACCCTTTGTTGTCTGAAACAAAGGAAAGCATTTATCCAATTCAGTGTTGTTCCACCTATTCCATAGCTGAACAATTTGCTTTTAAGGAGTTCATGGGGAGGAGTATCGAAAGCCTTTTCAAAATCGAGTATAAAAGTGTCGACCTGGCCTTTTTTGTCTAAGATTTTGGCCCAGTCATTTATCACTGTAGTCAACTGAGTTTCACAGCTATGCCATTTTCTAAATGCATGTTGCCTGTCTGACAGGAGTTCATGTTCATCAAGATGGGCCATAATATTATAGTAAGGGTGCCAGCCATCAGAAAAATGGTAATAGGTGGTCGGAGAGTAGCAAAAATTTCATTCATACCCCCTGGCAGAGGACCCTATTGGAAGCCTGAAAACCAATGTTTGGTCAATTTTAAGTCTTGCAAAAAGTGTTGAAATTAACGGATGTATAACGCAACACATGACATTCTAAAACATGGTATTCGAGGATGGGGGTGTACATACGAAACAGCTCATATCGCAACTAATACTTATCTTAGACCGATGAATTTGCTGTCCTGTTACAGCTTAGATACTGTCACTTCATTCAGTAGTAGGAAATGACAATAAACTCACTTGCATCATTCATGCATATTCATGAAATATCAAATATAAGGGATATCAATTATAAATTAAAACAATGTTTTCTGAGGAAAACTATGTCCCCCCAACCGTTTAGTAATTGAAGTGTAGTTACCTTGTGATATGAAGTTTTTCTAGGGAAGACACCATGTAAGGTGTGATAGTTTAAACTTGTTTTGGACCCTGTCTAAAATTGGGTCACAATCACCAAATTCTTATAAACTCTGAACCTCCTCACAACAATGCTTCTGAGCAAGTTTGGTCAAAATCCATCAATTAGTTTACAAGATATCGTATCGGAAAAACTAATTTCAACAGTTTTTATGGACCCGTGACCTTGGAAATTAGGTCAAGGTCATCAAAATCTAATCAACTTTGAGCCTCCTCCAAACAATGCTTCTGTGCAAGTTTGGTCAAAATCCATCAACTGGTTTACAAGATATTGCAGTGAAAAGACTAATTTCAACATTTTTT
This sequence comes from Rugalucina vietnamica, assembly GCA_964017185.1. NCBI lineage: Eukaryota > Metazoa > Mollusca > Bivalvia > Lucinida > Lucinidae > Rugalucina > Rugalucina vietnamica. The sequence continues at coordinate 67,136,539 of OZ024870.1, forward strand.
TATGGACTCGTGACCTTGAAAATTAGGTCAAGGTCACCGAAATCTAATCAACTCTGAGCCTTCTCGCAACAATGCTTCTGTGCAAGTTTGGTCAAAATCCATCAATTGGTTTACAAGTTATCGAGTTGGAAAGATTAATTTCAACATTTTTTATGGACTCGTGACCTTGAAAATTAGGTCAAGATCACCAAAATCTAATCAACTCTGAGCCTCCTCCCAACAATGCTTCTGTGCAAGTTTGGTCAAAATCCGTCAATTGATTTACAAGATACTGCGTTGGAAAGACTAATTTCAACATTTTTTATGGACTTGTGACCTTGAAAATTAGGTCAAGGTCACCAAAATCTAGCCGACTCTGCGCCTTCTCGCAACAATGCTTCTGTACAAGTTTGGTCAAAATCCATCCATTCGTTTACAAGTTATCGCGTTGGAAAGACTAATTTTAACATTTTTTATGGACTTGTGACCTTGATTATTAGGTCAAGGTCACCAAAATATAATCAACTCTGAGCCTCCTCCCAACAATGCTTCTGTGCAAGTTTGGTCAAAATCCATTGATTGGTTTACAAGATACTGCATTGGAAAGACTAATTTCAACATTTTTTATGGACTCGTGACCTTGAAAATTAGATCAAGGTCACCAAAATCTAATCAACTCTGAGCCTTCTTGCAACAATGCTTCTGTGCAAGTTTGGTCAAAATCCATCTATTGGTTTACAAGTTATCGCGTTGGAAAGACTAATTTCAACATTTTTTATGGACTCGTGACCTTGAAAATTCGGTCAAGGTCACCAAAATCTGATCAACTCTGAGCCTCCTCCCAACAATGCTTCTGTGCAAGTTTGGTCAAAATCCATCAATAGGTTTACAAGATATTGCATTGGAAAGACTAATTTCAACAGTTTTTATGGACTCGTGACCTTGAAAATTAGGTCAAGGTCACCGAAATCTAATCAACTCTGAGACTCCTCCCAACAATGCCCTTGTGCAAGTTTAGTCAAAATCCATTCATTTGTTCAGAAGATATCGCGTCGGAAAACCTAATTTGATCAGTTTTCATAGGCTGGTGACCTTGAAAATTAGGTCAAGGTCACCAAAATCTAATCAACTCTGAGCCTCCTCCCAACAATGCTCTTGTGCAAGTTTGCTCAAAATCCATTCATTTGTTCAGAAGATATCGCGTCAGAAAACCTAATTTGATCAGTTTTCATGGGCTGGTGACCTTGAAAATGAGGTCAAGGTCACCAAAATCTAATCAACTCTTTCCCCCCTCCCAACCATGTATCTATGCAAGTTTGGTCAAAATCCATCCACTGGTTCAAAAGATATCGCGTAAGAAAGAAGCTACGCGGACGCCGACGCCGACGCCGACGGGAACCGCACCAAAAACAATATGTCCCCCACCTTCGGTTGGGGGGACATAACTATTTTCTGACCCATTCTATCCTTCTTGACCATAATTTGACTGATGCTATAGCTCAGTGATACAATTTCACAATTTCTTTAACGCAATAGAGCTACATATGTACGAAAATCATCTTAGCTGTATTTTCATGAATATTAATGAAAAAAATGTGTCCTTGGTCACAGGGTTGGGGTAATTAAAATTGTAATTGTAATTAATTGCAATTTAATTACATTTTTCAAAATAATTGAAAATAATTGTAATTCAGCCTTTACTTTAATTACAGTAATTGAAATGTAATGAATTACAGTGTCAAAAAGGGGTGTAATTAACAATTACTTTTAATTACTTTGAATTACTTTAAAGAAAACATCTCTTACAAGTTACATATACAATGTATATTTAGAGATTATAATTGTAAGAGTGTACTGCAGATTATCCTGTTGAATCTTGTTTCCTTGCATGTATCATTGAAGTCTATGGTCAATTACTCAAGTAAAATATTTTCCCATTGAGATAAGTTATGTTACAACAGTTGTCAAATTTTGTCTTTTCATCATTCTATTAAACATGTTTTTTTCATCTACTGATAAAATTAAGTATTGGGCACTTTTAAGATGTTTAATCCTTCCCTAAAACTGATGACCTTAGAGGTATTTACCCTCTTATACACACAATATGACATTAAGCAATGATTGATTAAAGGAAGTGTGAAAAATCAAATAATCATTATCTTTTCTTTTTTTTTGTCCTTGATTGGTGTATTGCCTACAGGATTCACTGTTGTTAGTTTTTCACACCTCACTGTCAGACAGATTCATTATTGAACTGGTAACAAAATTAAACTGTTTCTATTCAATGTCATCTTGTATTTCTGATTTATGAAAGATGGAGTGAACATAAATACATGTCTCATGTTTTCAAAATAGGAAATAGATGGATATTTTGGTCAAAAATTCTTTATCATGTTTCTATGATTGTAAGATACATGCACAGTAGGACAGTATGGCCCTGGTTAGCACTTGTTTAATTTATGGCTCAACTGACATTTTGCAGTTGTAGGACAGCACATGTAGGCATTCTACCCTTTACATGTTTTACACATGACATGTTTTTTGGGGTTCTTTCTTGATTTGCCATTCATAAGAAACCAGCTCTGACCATTCCACTCATCTTTTATCAATAAGCCCGTGTCACATTCAGCAAACTTATCTTGGTAGAATTTATAAAAAAAAAAACAATTATAACTCAGAAGCTGTCTAGATGTCATTTTCTGACTAAAATCTTTGATAAAAGACAAACTATCTCAGCTTAACATGACCCATAGAATTTAGATTGATGATCGATTATGACAAAATCATTATCGGTTATCAATCGATTGCCATCAAACCAATGATTATTGATATAAATCGATTGTCGTTACAACACTAGTTAAGCATATAACCATATCATTTGATGGTTAATCCTGTATATGCCAGTCAATTCAAACATACCTGTTCAGTGAGGGGCAAAAAGAAAAAGGAGACATGCAGTACAAAAGGTTCCTGTCAGACAATTCTCAGTCATTATCACTACAAGTGTTTTATTTCCATTTATGAATATTTTTGGACTTACAAGTTCCATGCGTCTCAACACTCGATGCAAAGTAATTGTATGTAATGAATTACATTAGGCTAAGTAATTGTATGTAATGAATTACTTTCCTAAAATGCCTAGTAATTGCAATTGTAATTTAATTGAACAAATGTCAATGTAATTGTAATTCAATTAATTACTTTTCAAAGTAATTGACCCCAAGCCTGCTTGGTCACCAACAATATGAAAAAGAATGGGTGCCTACATACGAAAATGCTCACATCTGAGCAGACAGTTGTTGTGAAGATGACTAAAATTGAAACCACAGGAATGCATGGATATAGAGCTGTCTTTCTGGTTGTCAATAATGCAAATACTTACTAGTACCTTGTATATTTATGATGAATATGTTTTATGGTATATATCAATAAAATCACAATAATCATTAAAGCCCAAAAATAAACTCGTTCCAGGCCCAAGCTATCATCATGACATACTGTTGTTGCACCACTGATGCCATTTGGCAACTTTACAGATATCAAAGTCCTGTTTTAGAATCATCTCATTTGCATATTCATGATTATTATTCATAAAAACCTAAGAAAACTTGAGAAAAAATGCTAAAAACTTAAAGAGTAACCTTACTAAATCACTTGTATCTGACCTTTAAATTGACACTGGATGCTGAAAGTGGTATTGAATGAATGTTTAGACTATAAACTGTTGCCTTAAAGTCAAAAAATATGAATCATTTGCTTTTCACTTTCAAGAATATTAATGTTAAGGTAAGAATATTGGTGAAAATCAGAGAAAAGTTAAAAAGGTACACCTTCAAAATGATTTGTATCTTCACTTCTGATAGCATAAGAGTGCAGAAATTGGTAGCAAATGGTTGCTTGGAGAATGTACCTTAACTGTGTAATCTGATTTTCTGATCTTATGTCTCATGAATATTAATGAAAACTTTAGAAGTAAGAAAAAAGGTTTGAAAAATGAAGGGATATACCAATTAAATCACTGATATCTCGGATGACCATTGCCTTTGAATGCTAAAAATAACATCAAAGGATAGCTAGGACAATTTATTATTGCTATGTGGTCTCTTATACGAATTCTTTGAGATTTGGTTTCATTGATATTAAGTAAAACATTTAAACAAATAGAATATGTCAGACTAGTAAAGAATGTCCATCCACAAAAAGCTTGTATTTTGGTTGCTTACTCATATGCTTTGTGGTATATCTGACAACTTGGCAATATAAAATTCTTATTGCAATTAGCTGATGCTATTTTGAGCTCTCAAAGGTCATTGCCAGCAGAGAAATAGGCGATTTTGTTGGGTTATCCAGTTTACATTTCAGCATTGTTTCTCTCATTTCTGGAGTTCTCATTAAATTCATGAAACAAACATTCATATGATTTAATCATAAGATTACATGGTTAAGGAGTATTTGTCCTGGCAATCAGTTTATACCAATTTCAGCTCCATATGGCTATCAGTAGCCGATATACATAGTGGTTAAGTAGGTATATCCCACTTAATTCTTCCACGATTTTTCTCCAGTATCTAAAGATTTCATTTATACTCATGAAATCCAAAAAGTCAAATGGCTTGCATATTATAGTACATGCTTATTGAAAACTGCCTAGCAGTTGTTTGGTACCATTTTCAGCACAGTAAGGGTTTTGGTGCTTGAGTTCTATGTCATTTTGCAGGTATATTCACTTAATTCTTCTGTGGTGTTTTCTCCATTTTTAATTTTCAAAAAATAATCATGAAGATTATATTTCTATAAAGCTAGAGGGCAACAGTACATTGCATTAATCATCCGTTGGTTTAAACACTATTTTATTCAAAGAAATAATACAAACATACATAACAAACAATGACATAGGGATAAGAAAACAAGCTTCAAAGAAGCTTATATGAATCTTCTCCTGATAATGATACGTACAAATACTATTGAGTGTAGACACAACAATAACTTGAGTGTTTAAACGTCTAAGCGTAGGAAATGGATGTGATTATACGAGCTCGGTTATTATACTACTAAAATGAGAAAGAGGGAATGAAAATGATAAATTGAAAGTGAGTACATGTTTCCAGTTCTTCCAACGACCACAAAGCAACGAGACGGGAATATGCGGCGATCAATAGGCTTTGCAGCACCATAGCAGTGTAATTTTAAAATCGTCCTGTTTGAGTAATAAATTTATGAACTGCTTCGAATATCTTCTCATTTTCATTCTCTGACAGCCGTGAGTCACCAAAGAGCAAAGATTTAGTCGGTAAGTGAAGATATTCTGAAAGGGTTCGTGTACGTATTAATTGGTAGTTTGGGCAGTCAAAGAGAAAATGCTTAGAAGTTTCAGGGATGCCACAAGTACATAGGGGGCTGTCGACAAGTTTTTTCTTATGTAGATGTTGTTTTAGAGCACTGCATTCCAAGCGTAGACGAGAATGATGAATTTGGGCAACTCTATTTCCATAATAATAATACTTTGGGGGTTTATTAACATTTTCAGATAGCTTGCGCTTGAATTCATTGAGAGAGGTACTAGTTCTGATCTCGTTAGAAAGATTATTCCAGGCTCGTACAGCGGATGGAAGAAAAGAGTTATAGTATAACTCTGTATTTGTGCGAATGGTTGACATATTATTAGAATTCCTAAGAGAATACTGCGTTCGGGTCTGTACTAAGTCTGGCACTAGTTGATTAAGATAATCAGGACAGAGGCGGTTTATCATTTTGTAAAATAATCATCCGTTTGATACCACTATAAGCAATCTAGGTCTATAAACAACCCAGGCACAAAACTTTGTTATTTTGTAGGTATATCCTTTATTTTCCAAAGTTTTCTGCAATTTCCTAAGTTTTTATTCGTATTGATTAGGATGCAAATTAAATGGTTTGCTTCTTAAGTATTCAGGAAAAAGTGCTACGCCCATGGATGCCTTTGATGAAGATTAGTTTGGGGTCACTTCAATTTATGTTTTGTTCAAGATGAAGCATCTTCTCTGCTCTACATATATTTCAGCATTAGAAAGGCAGTATTTGAATACCCTTTATTCTATACATAGATTCATAGGCATGATTTTTAGAAATGAATAAGTAATATCTGTTGTTTTATTTACATTAAAGACTTTCAATTACTCATAGGAAACATAAAGTCATCACATTGTTTGAAATATAACATGTAGACAGTGACCTTCTTTATTCATAATATGTAATGTTACATGTGTTACATTATTCAGTAAGATCTCTGAGCCTAGGTTCTTTGTAACAGTCACAACAGTTGTTCAAAGCTTTGTTACCCAACTATCGAGGAAGCATCAAAATCATAAGATATAACCACTATTCCAAAGAAATACATGTAACATGTTATAGGTAAATAGTAATACATCATTTGGCATATGAGACTGGGGTTAGGCTGCTGAATACTTCATTTTAGACAATGCATATAAGAAAGAAAAAATAAATCGTGCGTGTCATTTGAACATAGTAATTGGAAATAAATATCTTGTTTTTGGCAAAATGCATAGAACACCCGCAAAAGTGAATGACGCCTCGTAAAATTGTGTTTTTCAAAGGATATTTTAATTTACATAACATGTAAACATTACAGTCAGTGGAGGTCAGAAGTTTGTTCAAACAGCTTTAATAAAAGTATGTAACATAGACATGCAGAATGCAGATTTTATGAGTAACTTGAGTAAAATGATATCATAAAGTGCTGTCATTTTTCTGTAGCTCAAACAGTCATATCATATTTTCATTTTTACCAGTAATGTATGTAACGGCCTATTACATGATAATGCCCCGATGCTGAGAGTGCAAACTTCTCTTATTCAACCAAGCTTGAGTTTTCTCTAAGATAAATGCTTTTATATTGTCCAAAGACAGTATTCAACACCTGTTCCAGCAAAAAAATGACGAACCAAAGTGATATTATGAAGCTATTTCTTTGTTTTGAGCCTTACCTATTGACAAATTAACTCTGTTACATACGTTACATGTCACAAAAAGCTAAAACAAAATGGCCAAACACATAAATTTTGTAAAAAAATATTTTGCTAGCTTCGTTTTCGAAGATATTGGCTTTAAGGTTTTTTAAAATGAATTTTCAAGTTGACGGGTCACTATAGAATGATGCAAATACAGGGATTTATTCTGTTTATAATGTTACACTATCGACAATTATTTATACTGTAAGGATCTATAGCCTTCCATTATCTTAAAATAGTCTATTACTTTCTAAAGTTTAATGCAGAATCAAACAATTAGGCAAAGTGAACCAATGAACAAAAGACTATAATTTACAATTCAAAATAAAATTTTAGACATCTCTTAAAGATGGCGTAGTTACGTCCTTATAGCGTAACATATGTAACATTATTTTTGTTTTAAAAAGCATATTCAAGTCTCACTAGCAACTATATGTAATTACTAGCAGCTGCAATGAAAACATATTGCATGAACATGAAAATAGGCAATATATTTATGGTTTGGGAATCTGCTGGCTGTACTAGAAGTCACGGATCAAATAAGCTAGGGTACGCCATTTTAACCCACAATAAAAGTACTTTTGCAAGACCGAAAAAAATTAAAACATTGGTTTTCATACTTCCCAAAGACAGTACTAAACAACTATACAAAGGAAATTTTTGCTAAACAGGTGGCCACCTAAAGTGTATTTTTGGTGGCTTTTTCGCGTCTGGCACCCTCACTATTAGAGCATACAATATGTTCAAGAAGCTTACAAGGAATGCATGTCAAAGAAACAGGGCGGTAATTGCGGGCAAGTGACCTGTCGCCCTTCTTAAACAGGGGGCAAATATTAGCAAGAGACCATTCTTTAGGAATTTCACCTGTATCAATTGACTGCTGGAAGAGATGGGCGAATATCGGCCCTAATTCCATAGCCAGTTCCTTTAGGACTCTGGGATGAAGCTCATCAGGCCCTAAGGCTTTAGACGGGTTTAGACCTTTGAGGTTTGGTCACCCCTTCCTTTGTGACCACAATATCATGCATGAATGGGGCAGATCTATCCATAAGAGGGACCTGTTTGTATTCACTTTTAGTGAAAACATCCGAGAACTGACAATTAAATTCTTCCGCCTTCTCAAATTCGGATTGAGCTATTCCACTTCCATTTCTCTTTTTCAACGGGGGAATACCTTGGGTATCTTTTTTCTGACTGTATATGTACCTGTAAAAATCTCTAGGATTAGCCTTAACATCTCCTACCAAGTTGTTCACATAAAGATCATGCTGCTTCCTGATGTCAGCTTTGATCTCTTTCCGTAAAGATTCAAATTTAGATCTAAATTTTGCACTACCAGTCTTTTTAGCTTTTGCATGAGTTGCATTTTTTCTGCGAATCTTCCTTCTTATTTCAGGTGTTATCCAAGGGACAGAGGAAACTGAGCGACTAGTTTTTGAGGGGATATGTTTATCTGCCGATTCCTGAATAAACGATGTAATGAGATTGAAATTTTCCTGGACCGACCGAGTATCTGAGTAACCGTTGACGTATCTTTCCTTTGCAAATTTAAGTGTTTCTGCTCTCATAGATTCATAATCACCTTTCTGATAATGATACACTTTTCTCCTAGGTTTCTTTATAAGGGGGATAGCAATTTCCGATGTGCCAGAAACAATGTCATGATCACTGAGCTTATCCGGGGAATGAATGTCTACAAACTGACCAGGAAGAGAGGTCAAAATTAAGTCCAAAGTATTTATTTCTCTGGTGGGGAAATTGACTAATTGTTCCAAACCATGGTCATTCATGATATCTATCAAAATCTGACCCTCCGTCTGACTCAATGATGACCCAGATTTGCTGAGTCTGTCCGGCCATACAATATCTCTAAAGTTAAAATCACCTAAAACATGAATTAAGGGGGGTTTGTTGCCTTTATTAATATTTTTGATTTTGTCAAGCTGTTCTCTAAGTAAATTGTCAAACTTTTCCAGGGAATTCAATAAGTCATTTCCATTGTCAGATACTGGTAAATGACCATCGACAGGTGGTCGATACCAGCTAGCCACAAAGCGAGTTTTCTTATTTACAAAAAGTTTGACCCAAACTGACTCTGAGTCATTGTCCAATTCTGTGAGGGGCATGTGTGGGATGTCCTTGTGTACAAGAAGCATAACACCACCACCATTTAAGGTTCTATCCTTTCTGTACACGCTGTATGGAAAAGATTCCGGAAATAATTCAGACGTTAATATGGAATTGTCAATTTTTGTTTCCTGAATCGCCAAAATCTGAGATTGATGAAAATCAATGAAGGCCAACAACTCAAGTTTTTTTCCTCTTATACTGTTTATGTTGATACTGGAAAATTTCAGACCACTAATAAAACTGTTTTTGCTATTCAAGGTTTCAGTGGACTTGGTTTCATGACCTCTTGCAAGTAGGTCAAACCTATTTTCACTTTCCAAGTTAAACTGTTCATTGAAAAAAGAGTCTGAGAAATTGAAAAAGTCACATTTTGGGCAAATCCATGTACAGTTTGAGTTTTGCATCGTTTCATACTCTGAGTCTGAAATAAAAGAACAGTTATTGTGCACCCACATTTCACATTTGTCACACTGGACAGCCTTATGGGAATTCAAAACAGCACCACTGCATAGGCTGCACTCAGCTTTGCAGTTTGAACAATACCAAGAATCATTACCCGACTCAATCTTTTGTAACTCAACGGGACCAAGATTTACGCAAGACGCATGGAAGCGTTTCTCGCAATCTTCACATTTAACTGCTTTCTCGGCCGCCTTACAATACTTCTTGCATGTGCGGCACTGGAACCTGGGGCCTGGGTTCATTTCTATATCTCCAGCCAAAATAATAAGAATCAACAAGTTTGTTCCCTTGGAAGGATTGAAACTGTGTAATCCTTCGGAGCCTCTTCGGTTACCAATTTTCCTTGTGAGAGCCAAGCTCTGAGCAATTCCTCCAACTGATTTACCAAATCCTATACTACAGTCCTGGTTCGCATCTAAAATATCTCCTGATGTTGTCCACTTCCAAACACAGAGCCCGAAAACCAACAACAAAGCCAACCTGAGGAGCAGCGGACAAGACTTCGGTGTATGGAAAGGCTGAGGCTATCCGCACGACGGTCGTGCCGATAAGAGGCGTTATCCACACGACAGTCGTGCCGATAAGCGGCGTTATCGGCCCGACCGTCGTGCGGATAGCCAATGCTACAGGTATTGGCTATCGGCACGACGGGAGTATAAGATTTTCTTACAAGCTTACGAATGCATTAAACTATTAATTTGTCATTAAACAAATAATTTTTGGTTTTAGCTATAATATAGAAATACATTCGAAATTAACATTTTTGTTAATTATGACTAAGAAAACTAGTTTGATTTGATTTATCCAGCTGATGTAAACTGAATCACAGCAGAGGAGAAAAATATAATCATTGCAATTATTTTAATTGTGTAACTGTTCAAAATGTTTCCATACTTCATTGTTAAAGTCAAAGGCTGTTTATTCTGTTGGATTACCACATTCTTTTAATATTTAGGTTACGATAATTACTTTCTCATTTACGCATACGCATGACTGATTTTTACAGGTAAATTCACAGGTAAGCCAATTTCAGCAAAATTACAAATTTGTTAATTAAAAAGTAAAAAATTCCTGCATGTGTAATATTCTGTTTCAGTTTTGAAGCCAGTGTAATATATTTATCAACTTTAAATGTATCCATTTGTAGACATTTTTAACATTTGGATATCGATTTCCCTGTCGTGCGGATAACGCCGCTTATCCGCACGACGGTCGTGCCGATAAGCGGTGTTATCGGCACGACCGTCGTGCGGATAGCCAGTGTCATATGGAAACAACATACCAGCTCTTTTCCACCCCGAAAAGTAAACCGCCCCACAGTTGGACCGACAAAACCTGAAGCCATGAGTTCCAATTCAAATGATTAAACAAAAAGACCTTCAATCACTATATGAAAAAAGTGGGTGGGGGAAGTTCAAACCAGAAAAACTATTCAGATTCTTTAAATTTTATGACAGATCGTTGCAGCCCTGCTAGAGCCGTTTAATGTCACTGTCAATGAAGCTTGAACAAATTCTGGTCCAAAAGCTTGTCAGCTCTCAGGCCAAAAAGTTTCAAGAAAAGAAATTTTCAAGTAAAGTACGAATCATTTTGGCGCGAATCGCACGACTAAGAAAATCGATGCTTAGACTCTTAATTTGGGGGAAAACAGCGACCAACAATGAGAAATTGCAGGTCCCAAACTTCTTGACCTAAAGTCGGGAAGTTTTACAAACAAAAACAATGGGAAATTCGAAAAATAATAGAAAAAAACTTCTCTTTCAAATTCTGTGTCCGTGTCGCCGAACAGAACCGAACCATCAATCGAAAATATCTGAAAACATATCGCTTCAAGCAAAACTTTAAAAGAGTGCTCAGTCTATTATATTAAAGATCATGTCAAGTGTTTGAACAGAATTTTAACAGCAATTTAAAAAGAAATGACAAGAAAATACTCTTGCTGTGACTGACAAGAAAAAGGGCGATTACCGATTACAATAACTATAACTGCAACTGCACTTTTATCCGCTATAACTGCAACTCCACTTTTACCGGAATGGGTCTAACTACCGGAATATGGACTGCCGGAATGGATTTTTTTACTACGCATTGTGCACTTTAATACATTTTACATGCATAAAAATATTTCATTAATCATATGCATCAGAGATCGCCAGATAAGTTTCCATCTTGAATATCAGAAGCAACACTGACTTTCTATTGTGTTTTTACCTAGCTGGAGATGGTATGGGGTTCCATGTTCTTGTATAAAAATACTGAATCAGGGGTTTCATTGATCATAATACATAGGCCTAGAGGTCATCAGAGGTTTATTTACATCAAGAACAAGGGCTACATTACGAAAACATGCCTATCATCGTTAATATACACTCTGAGGTTTTTTAAGTTGTAAAAATTGAAAATTTCGATGGAAAAAAAATACGATAGTTTAAATATTTTCGCTCAAAACATTCGATTTAGGTACACGTTAGAACCGCCTCGCCGATACAATGTATGTTTTTTTTTTTTTTTTTTTTTTTTTTTTTTTTTTTTTTGTCTTTTTTTTATCTTCTGATACTGAGTCGATCAATTTCTGATCATCACCTCAGGTGTGGGGTGGGTGGCTAAATTTAGAATTTAGTCAAGGGAGAAAAACATTTGGGGTGGGCCATTAAAACTATTTACAAGATATAGATAGAGGCATACTAAAACGCATGCCTCTGGGCATATGATTAAATAGAAGCCTTAAATTCCTCAATGGTCTTAGATGAGACCGACTATTCCAAACCGAAATAGTTCTGGGGAAAATGAGTTTTTCAGGGCATCACTATAGGCAAATTGTCTTGTATACTGTAATTCATGCGATGCCCGAGTTCGCCTTAGGTTTGGTGCCGGGGTCAGGTATTTGTCTTTATCAAGAGACACTGTACCGGAGTGTATCTTGTAGAAGAAGGTTAAGGAGGACCGCTCTCTGCGGGACTGCAGGGATGGCCACTCAAGCTCGTCAAGCATATCACCGACGCTACTGGAGTTCCTCCATCTCCTGCAGGTCCACCTGGCTGCAGTCTTCTGCACCTTCTCCACCTTAGCAGTCTGAGTTTCATTATAGGGATGCCAAATAGGAGCTGCATACTCAAGTTGAGGACGAACCAATGTTTTGTATGCAACTTCTTTTGTATGCCTTGGTGCCAATGCCAAATTGCGCCGAAGAAAGCCCAAAGTCTTAGTTGCCTTGCATGTAATTTCCGAAATATGTTGACCCCAATCAAGGTTGTGATAGTTAAACCTAGGTATTTAGCGGACTGAACCTGTTCTAATGTTTGCTGGTGCAGTGTGTAGCTGAACTGTATGTGATTGCTTGGGTGTAGCCGAGTCACCCTCATTGAATGACATTTGCTAACATTAAATTTCATTTGCCAATCCGTTTCCCATTTGGCCAAGCTTTTTGGATCAAAAATGAGAAAATTAGGTGAAAGTAGGGAAAAAAGTCACAGGAAAAAAAGTCACGGAAAAAGTCACAAATTTGGGTAGGAAAAAAGTCACAGGAAAAAAGTCACAAACATATTTTTTTTTTTTTTTTTTTTTTTTTTTTTTTTTTTTTTCAACTTTACATTAGAAATGGACATTATTATTTTCATTATTACCAAAAGTAGATGAATCGCCTTCATGGCGCGGTAAAGTTAGCAAACTGGCAGAATGAGCAGAATGAAATGGTAAAGTTAGCAAACTGGCAGAACGAGCAGAATGAAACGGTAAAGTTAGCAAACTGGCAGAATGAGCAGAATGAAACGGTAAAGTAAGCAAACTGGCAGAATGAGCAGAATGAAAAATGTCTTTGTCGATTTTCTCATTCTGCCCATTCTGCCCATTCTGCTGGCAGAATGAAACGGTAAAGTTAGCAAAATAGTAGAATGAGCAGAATGAGCAGAATGAAAATGTCTTTGTCGAATTTCTCATTCTGCCCATTCTGTCCATTCTGCTGGCAGAATGAAACGGTAAAGTTAGCAAAATAGCAGAATGAGCAGAATGAGAAAATCTTTGTCGATTTTCCCATTCTGCCCATTCTGCTGGCAGAATGAAACGGTAAAGTAGCAAAATAGCAGAATAAGCAGAATGAAAATGTCTTTGTCGATTTTCTCATTCTGCCCATTCTGCTGGCAGAATGAAACGGTAAAGTTAGCAAAATAGCAGAATGAGCAGAATGTGCAGAATGAAAATGACTTTGTCGATTTTCCCATTCTGCCCATTCTGCTGGCATTCTGCTCATTCTGCCAGTTTGCTAACTTTACCGTTTCATTCTGCTCGTTCTGCCAGTTTGCTCTGCAGAATGGGCAGAATGAGAAAATCGACATAGACATTTTCATTCTGCTCATTCTGCTCATTTTGCTAACTTTACCGGTTCATTTTGCCAGCAGAATGGGCAGAATGGGAAAATCGACAAAGACATTTTCATTCTGCTCATTCTGCTACTTTGCTAACTTTACCGTTTCATTCTGCCAGCAGAATGGGCAGAATGGGCAGAATGAGAAAATCGACAAAGTCATTTTCATTCTGCTCATTCTGCTATTTTGCTAACTTTACCGTTTCATTCTGCCAGCAGAATGGACAGAATGGGCAGAATGAGAAAATCGACAAAGACATTTTCATTCTGCTCATTCTGCTATTTTGCTATTTTGTCGATTTTCCCATTCTGCCCATTCTGCTGGCAGAATGAAACGGTAAAGTAGCAAAATAGCAGAATAAGCAGAATGAAAATGTCTTTGTCGATTTTCTCATTCTGCCCATTCTGCTGGCAGAATGAAACGGTAAAGTTAGCAAAATAGCAGAATGAGCAGAATGTGCAGAATGAAAATGACTTTGTCGATTTTCCCATTCTGCCCATTCTGCTGGCATTCTGCTCATTCTGCCAGTTTGCTAACTTTACCGTTTCATTCTGCTCGTTCTGCCAGTTTGCTCTGCAGAATGGGCAGAATGAGAAAATCGACATAGACATTTTCATTCTGCTCATTCTGCTCATTTTGCTAACTTTACCGGTTCATTTTGCCAGCAGAATGGGCAGAATGGGAAAATCGACAAAGACATTTTCATTCTGCTCATTCTGCTACTTTGCTAACTTTACCGTTTCATTCTGCCAGCAGAATGGGCAGAATGGGCAGAATGAGAAAATCGACAAAGTCATTTTCATTCTGCTCATTCTGCTATTTTGCTAACTTTACCGTTTCATTCTGCCAGCAGAATGGACAGAATGGGCAGAATGAGAAAATCGACAAAGACATTTTCATTCTGCTCATTCTGCTATTTTGCTAACTTTACCGTTTCATTCTGCCAGCAGAATGGGCAGAATGGGAAAATCGACAAAGTCATTATCATTCTGCTCATTCTGCTATTTTGCTAACTTTACCGATTCATTCTGCCAGCAGAATGGGCAGAATGAGAAAATCGACAAAGACATTTTCATTCTGCTCATTCTGCTATTTTGCTAACTTTACCGTTTCATTCTGCCAGCAGAATGGACAGAATGGGCAGAATGAGAAAATCGACAAAGACATTTTCATTCTGCTCATTCTGCTATTTTGCTAACTTTACCGTTTCATTCTGCCAGCAGAATGGGCATAATGGGAAAATCGACAAAGTCATTTTCATTCTGCTCATTCTGCTATTTTGCTAACTTTACCGTTTCATCCTGCCAGCAGAACTTGGGCAAAATGAGGAAATCGACAAAGACATTTTCATTCTGCTCATTCTGCTATTTTGCTAACTTTACCGTTTCATTCTGCCAGCAGAATGGGCAGAATGGGAAAATCGACAAAGTCATTTTGATTCTGCTCATTCTGCTCATTCTGCTATTTTGCTAACTTTACCGTTTCATTCTGCCAGCAGAATGGGCAGAATGGGCAGAATGAGAAAATCGACAAAGTCATTATCATTCTGCTCATTCTGCTATTTTGCTAACTTTACCGTTTCATTCTGCCGAATGGGCAGAATGAGAAAATCGACAAAGACATTTTCATTCTGCTCATTCTGCTCATTCTGCTGTTTTGCTAACTTTACCGTTTCATTCTGCCAGCAGAATGGGCAGAATGGGCAGAATGGGAAAATCGACAAAGTCATTTTCATTCTGCTCATTCTGCTATTTTGCTAACTTTACCGTTTCATTCTGCCAGCAGAATGGGCAGAATGTGCAGAATGAGAAAATCGACAAAGACATTTTTCATTCTGCTCATTCTGCCAGTTTGCTAACTTTACCGTTTCATTCTGCTCGTTCTGCCAGTTTGCAAACTTTACCGTTTCATTCTGCTCGTTCTGCCAGTTTGCTAACTTTACCATTTCATTCTGCTCATTCTGCTAGTTTGCTAACTTTACCGGCTTCGCCTTCATAGGCTTTTGTTATTACTAAAACATTACATGCATTATTAAAATATTTTTGTTTGGGTTGATAATTTACGTTCTGATCAACAATTTTCAGTCATGCCTTGATGGAGCCAATGCTTCCTGAGTATTAAACTAGTTCTTTGGGAGCTTATTAGAGGCTTGTTCAAGCGCAGAACATGTATATATTGCAGCTTTAGGTTTCCACCCCTTTTCTCTGGCTCCATGGTCTTCCATTGTACGACTGTGCCCCACTTATACTAGGGTGGTTCCCATCTTTTATTTGTTTCAGTTATTTTCAAGTTCTAGAGCAGGATTTGAGTTTTAATAGTGACAGTTCCTCATCATTTCTCACATTAAACATGAAAATTATATCCTACTTCATGTATGTTCAGATTGTATGTATTTTCTTTTAATCTTTTATTGTTGTGACTTTTTTTTCCTGTGACTTTTTTTCCGTCCACCAATTGGTATACCCCTGCACCCCTCTCTTTGGTTTACGGGGTATACATTTATGGACATGTTTTCCTGATGATTTTTAAATGGGTTGAGCATACATGTATACATATATGTGTTGATAAATGAGTACACACTCAACAGCTAAGTTCATATCGAGTTGGTCGTAACGGACATTCCAAAAGCAAATTTCATGTACTTGAAGTGCACATTTCTTTAATCCTGGTTTCCACGGAAAATTTTTCTTTGGCGAAGATTATTTGTCACGGAAACTTTGGCAATGAGTTTGTGTTCACACAGAGCAAAGAATTTGTGCGACAAACCTACGTTGTCAGAGAAAAATTGTCCATGGAAATGAGGCCTTATGCACCAGTCATGTGTACCCCCCCCCCCCCCCCCGGGACCGGGGAATAGTAAAAGCAACGCCCTGCGGGGGCAAATATTTGGTTTGGTTAAACCCCTGGTAAAAGCCCCGGTCCCCGGGGACTGACTATATAATGAGGAACAACAAATGACCTTAATGTTGTTTGAATAATCTTAAATCATCTATTCCATGGTGGTGAGATTAGGCATAAGTTGGCATTGTGGTTTCAGAGAATTTGAACTCACACACACACACACACACACACACACACACACACACACACACACACACACCGAGTCTTTGGCATTATTAAAATGGAATTAATACATGTTCTTGAAATTGTGCTTACTAGAATACAACAGATTCGACTTGTTTTCATGAAATTAAATGTGAAAATGCAGCTAAATGGTTCTGGCAGTTAATGCGAGACATTTATGTTTGAAAGTGTGGTTGGATACAAAAAATGCAAGAAATGAATCAATGAGTGTTGACAGAGGCCAAATATATCTGTAAATGTTGCATATAGCAATGGAAGAGGACAAACCTTGCTTACATTACAGTTTCTGCAGACCCTTTTATTTCCAACCTGATACACACATACGAGTATATAGCAAAACTGAATGGAACTACTACATGATTTTTCCCCGCTATATTGGCGGGAGGTTAGAACCCCGGCACATCCCCGGCACTGCCGGGATACATCGGAGGTTAAACCCCAGCACTTAAGCCCCGCTATACCCCCGCTATCCCCGGTCCCGGGGGGGGGGGGCGGGGATACAAATGACTGGTGCATTAAATGTAAATTGCTATAGCTCGGCAAATGGGTCACTGTATGGGCGGCAACTTTAATATTCATATCTGGGCGTGGTCGGCTAGTCCATCTGTTCAAGTAGGGAGATAATAGAAAAGTCGTATTCAGTCAGCCTAGAGCGCTGTCACATATTTTACCGTTAAAGATCAGCTACCTATTTGGTCCAATCCAGTAAACTAGACAAACTCAGATTTTCATTCTAACGGACAACATGTGAGTTGAGTCTTTCAACTGTATACCTTTTACTTTTACCTAGGTCAAAAGTAGACCATACCTAATAACGTATTCATAAGATAACGCCCATACAGTGACCTATTTGCCGAGTATACAAACATGACAAATTGAGAAATGAGCCTGTGCATGAGAAAAACAACAATTTGGGGTACCGTCCAAGTCTGACACAAATTAGGCTGTGCAGTCACAGAAGCAGGCTAGAAGCTTGAAATTTCAAGAGAGATTGTACCATGGGCGGATCCAGAGGGGGGGGGCAGGTGGTCCGGACCCCCCCCCCCCCCCCTGGAATTGCCAGATTATTAATTTTGCCATGTTGAAATTTTCTGTCAGACCCCTTCTGGGAATTTGACCCCCCCCCCCCCCCCCCTCCTGAGAAAATTTTCTGGATCCGCGCATGTTGTACTATTCCTATAGCGAAACCAAAGGCGATTATCAGCTGTGCAGTTACTGCACAGCTAATCTGCGCCTTTGGTTTCGCATATGCAAATTGTTGGTTTGCTGATGCACTGGCTCAAATGTTGTTGAGATATCGAGAAATGTTGTTCTTGGATCCGCATTAGGGAAAGGATTGTCATCGAAATACCATAATTATTTAGCCAAAACTTGAAACAATTCATCGGAGCAGGTTGTTTGAGTAGTTAGAGTTTTCAAATAATTCTATGTCGGCCTAAGAAAAAAAAACAAAGCCCACGGGACCTCACTCTTGCCGATGAAATTAACTGTTTCGTAAAAAAAAGTCACGGTCACTGTTAGCCTGGTACTAGGTCACTGTATCATCAGACACCAGTATAGCTCGGCAAATGGGTCACTGTATGGGCGGCAACTTTAATATTCATATCTGGGCGTGGTCGGCTAGTCCATCTGTTCAAGTAGGGAGATAATAGAAAAGTCGTATTCAGTCAGCCTAGAGCACTGTCACATATTTTACCGTTAAAGATCAGCAATCCAGTAAACTAGACAAACTCAGATTTTCACTCTAACGGACAACATGTGAGTTGAGTCTTTCAACTGTATACCTTTAACTTTTACCTAGGTCAAAAGTAGACCATACCCAATAACGTGTTCATAAGATAACGCCCATACAGTGACCTATTTGCCGAGCTATAGTTTTCAATATGCACGAGCATTAATGAGCCACGACGCAGGAAACCCGGTCTACGAGGTTTCCGACTAGGTCAAACACAAACCAGACTATGCAGCCAAACAAGATGGCTAGAAGCTTGAAATTTCAGATTTAAGAAGAAGAGGAATTGTACTATCAGAGTAGCGAAAACAAAGGCGCTGATCAGCTGTGCAGTTACTTCGCACAGGCAAAATCCAGTTTTCTCATGACGCGGCTCTTTATCTTGTAGTTTAACGGTAACTGATGTGTTTCAGAGCATGCAAAAATGTGTGATTAAAACATAACCGTTCCTTGAATAAAGTTCTGAGAATATGAAGCCCCAACAATGATGTCTTCTCGAATTTTGTTGGTTTTTCTTCTTGCCGATTCCTTGCTTCCGTCCTTCCAGCAAAACGTAAGTTTAAACTTTCATAATGAAATTTAAGTCAGATTTAATGCAGCGATACTTTCCCATATAAGTTTCAATTACTATCATTTGAGCCGCATCATGAGAAAACCGGATTTGTGCCAATGCGAAAACAAAGACGCAGATCAGCTGTGCAGTTCCGATTCACGGATAATATGATCCCTCTTCTTTTAAAATCCGAAATGTCAAGCTTCTCAGCCTGATTCTGTGACTCCACGGGCTGGTTTGAGTCGGACCTGGTCGGAAACCCCGAAGGCCGAGTCTCTGGCATCGCGGCTCATTTGTTCCTGTCTTTAGTGCCACCCTTTCTTTACAGATTAACAACTCAACCATCCTACAGAGCAATATAGACGTTGAAGGGAACAGGATTTACAAGGTAAGCTGATGACTGACGGATCAAATAAAATAAAAACCCAAAGGAAAATGTAATCTGCACTGTGGGTGATGTACGGAGAGACTTTAAGGGCCACCACAAGGCACAACAAGTATCCAAACTATGACTAAGACAAATTATCATGTTACATACGAATTTAGTTTGACTTTAATGAGTCATTGGGTTAGATACTTTCGTTTTGATGTGAGACTAGGTCCTTTTTTGATCGACAAACTCTGACCTCCTTGTCTCTGCCTTGATAATTCCGAATTAACACACATATGTCTAAGATGTCTAGATCTGGAGCCAATTGGCTTGCCATTACGAAATTTTGCCCATGCAATATAAAATTTAGAGATTTTTTTTCAAAAGCAAAAACTGAAAATTTCATTGGATTTTTTTTTTTTTTGGTATTTTTTTCTTTAATAATTTTGCTTAAAACATTAATTGTGGGTACACGTTAGAACCGCCTCGTCGAGTACTCACAATCTTTGTCTATAAATACCATATTGCTAAGTCTCGGTCAAAATCACCAAAAACAGATATCAAATAGGTTTCTTTATTTCAGTACATTTTCAACAAGTTCATTGACAAGGAGCCGGAGGTATCACGGTCGAACGCAGCTGCAAGTCTGGAAACGGGGGACCAGATAATACCAACGGATCAAACGGTAATAGGCCTAAACTGGTCCAGTGATTATGTATTTTTTCATGCTCAGCTTAAAATAGCTGAGACTAAAATTGATCATGCTCATAAATGTTAAAATCATACGCGTACGTCACGCAAGATTATTGTTCGCCACAAAAGTGACAAATGAGCCGCCTCGTGGGAAAACCAACAATGTGGTTTCCGAACAGGTCCCACACAAACCGGCATGTACAAGCACAGAAAGGAGCTAGAAGCTTGAAATTTCGGATTTAAGTAGAAGAGGAATTATACTATCCGAGGGGCGAAAACAAAGGCGCTGATCAGCTTCGCGGTTACCGCGAAGCTGATCTGCGTCTTTGTTTTCGCCTATGCAGATTGTTTGTTTTCCCATGAGGCGGCTCAAATGCTTTTAAAGTAAGAACAGAAACACAGGAACTGATACAATTAAATTCAAAATCCCAACCCAGAACCTCGCGGGAAAGAAGTTTCAACACGAAACATATCAAAAAATGTTACGACAATATTGCTAGCTCTTTCCCAACAAGATAACCTTTCGACTGGCATCAACCAAATGCAAAGGTGACGAGTACAACAGAGATTTAGTCAGAATGAAGATAAATCAAAAGAAATCCGTCTTGGAATGGCTTAAATTAATTTTACGGGGCGCCAATTCTCGCACTGTCATTGAAACAACAAGTATTGTTCGGTTGGAACTATGTTTAAAACCATTAAAACGTAGGGTACAATTTCAGGAGACTTCACAGAGACTGGACTCCCGTAAACTGATCGAATACCAGACGATGTTATGGCCTCAACGTACTGTACCATACTACATTTCCCATCAATTCAGTAAGTCTGTATGCATCAGTCCAGGGTTTCTCTAGCTGAAACTAATTAACTGTTTCAGAAGTCTTGGAACCTACCCTCTGTATGCAACCCGCTATTGAAAACACTGTTTCTTAAGATCACATCAGGAAAAACATGTCTGAAGTTTTATGTTGTTCCATCATGACCCACCTGAGTGACCTTGAGGTCAAGGTCATGGGTCATAGATTTTAACAGATGTAGTGGCAAAGCACAAGTCAGGCGAGCTACGCTGTCCTGCGACAGCTCTTATTTTCCAATAGAATTTTAAATTTTTGCTTCTGAAAAAGATCTTTGTATATTGCATGGGCAAGTTTTCGTAATGCTTTGTTTAGGTAGTGACGCTAGAGCGAAGATCTTAGCTGGAATCAAACACTGGGAGTCTGTTACGTGTTTGACGTTTATCCCCAAAGATGAAATCAGTGTCAAGCGGTGGGGAGAACTGCGCCATAGCAACTATCTGAATATAGTCAATGCAAGAGGGTAAGGCACATGCATGTAAATATATAATCGAATGGACTAAAACGTTATCAGCTGAGTTCACTTTCATTTTAAGGGCATTTTATTTCAATTTTGAAATTCCTCTAAGCAAACAGAAAGGCCCCAGATGTAACTGTTTTGTCCATGTCCTTCAAAAAGAGCACAAGGCTTATTCGGATAAATCTGAAACTAGCTTTTCACTCGGTTATACTTTGTGACAAATACACGACCATAAGGCGGGTACAAAAATTCCAACTATCAAAAGCAGATCTTTAAGGTATGCAATTTTTGGAGCATGCATGTGTCATTTTTGAGTCAATGAAATTGGGTTCTGTATCTAGAGTTTTTATAACAACAAGAACGCTGTTCATTTGTGCCCAGCTATTCTCACTTGTGTTACATCGCGTGTTCAAAAAATACTGACCATATAAGATGCAATGCACGACGTTTCTCTCGACTGAAAAAAAAAACTATATCCGGTGTGCGTTGGTGTACGGCGTACACGTAAAAGTCCAATTCAATCTCTTGCAGATGCGCATCGTATGTGGGTTTTCAGCCAGGAAGATCTGGGCAGTACGTGTTCCTGAAGCAGTCTAGTTGTATGAAGATAAGTGTCAGTTATCTGATGAGCAAAATGCAATTGAATGATATGTCAATTATACATAATGTGTAGAATGATGTGTCATTGTATATATTATAAGTAGAACGATGGGTAAGCTTTTATACATTATAGGTTGTGTCAACTATACATTATAGGTAGACTTATGTGTCAATTATACATTATAAATAGAATAATATATTATATACATTTGTGTCATTTATAAATACACCACATGTAGAATAATGTGTCAGTTATACATCACAAGTAGAATGATGTGTCAATTATACATTATGAGTAGAATGATGTGTCAACTATACATTATAGGTAGAATGATGTGTCACTTACACATTATGAGCAGAATGATGTCAGCTATACATTTTAGGTAGAATGATGTGTCAACTATACATTTTAGGTAGAATGATGTGTCAACTATACATTTTAGGTAGAATGATGTGTCAACTATACATTATGAGTAGAATGTTGTGTCATCTAGAATGATGTGTCAGCGCCTTTGTTTTCGCTACATGGATAGTACAATCCCTCTCCTTCCCTCAGTCATCCGAAATTTCAATCTTCTAGCTATCTTCTGTGAATGTACAGCCCGGTTTGTGTCTGACCTGGTCGGAAACCCAAATTGTTGGTTTTCTCACGCACCGGCTCATTTTATTTGTGGCTACGCAGGTACGATTCTTCACGAACTTGGACACGCTGTTGGCTTCTACCATGAGCAAAACCGAGGTGATAGAGACGAATATATAAAAGTAAATTTGGAGAACGTGAAACCCGGACACGAACACAACTTTGGAATTTTTCCGTCACTGAATAACGTCACATACGATTACAACTCTGTAATGCACTATGGGAGGACGGTAAATATGACACATTGGATATAGGTATAAATGGAGCAGGCGCCATCGCAGCTGATAAAACGTGACGTGGTATTGTATACATACAAACCGGTAAATGAACGGTGACGCACAATGCAATTCTGCCCGAAGTTGAGATGAAAAATTCGAGTTTTTCTCCTATACCATTTACTCTATTGACTGATAGATAGGCGCAGTCCATGCAGAAATTGAACATTTATTAAATGAAAGTATTATAAGAAATCCAGGTTATTTCGTTTTCGCCAACACTTCCGCCCCATGAACATATAGTGCTTCCAACACAATAACATTGAAGTGTTTGCGAAAACGAAATAACCGGGATTTTTGTTGTTACTGTTTTTCAATAAATGTTCAATTTCTGCATTGACTGCACCTATTTATCAGTCAGTATAATCCCATTATGTAAACATGTCGTGGCAAAGGTCACTTTGGTTCCGTGTTCCGTTAACTTAACAGGTAAACGGGACACAGTTGGTCACGGGGAGGTGACAATCAACAATGCGCGGATTATAGAAGAAACGTTGTAGGTGAAAACACGAAGAAGCATTGACCATTTCTACATTTCTATTTAAAAATGCCTATGGTTTTTGGAAAAACAAAAAGCTGGTAATCTGTCTTCTTATGCACATGTTAACTTCCCTGAACAATGCACTACTGTATAACAGAATTTGTTTTCCATGTTTCGTGCCACAGGATCGGGATTTTTGGCTAGAACAATCATTTTTGTATGAAATATATAGTAATTAGGAAAAAGTTTTTTTAGAGTATTGTTCCCCCCCCCCCCCCCCCCCCCCCCGAGAACCAACAAAAGCTTTTGCATGCATATGTGTTGCCATGCATTACACAATATATGAAAGTGGCATGTTGGTTCTTTGGGGGGAACGATACTGTAGAGCCCAAAAACCAGAGCCCAAATATTATAAACAGGTATAGCCACTCATTCAGGCAAAGCTAACATATTATAAGTAATGGAAAATGAAAAAGTATAACATGGTCATAATTTGCACTATTGGAAATGTTATTTACTTGAAACCGGATGCTGCAGAATCAACTTTCATCAGTTGGGCTCGAGCATTAATAGTGTGCATCATTTTATGGTACAAAATTTTGGAGACACACTGTACAAACATTCCCTTGTTTTTTTGCACGGCCTCTAATCTATAGTATTTGTATCTCTGTTTTATTATTTCCATACTTTGAGCACAGGTTTTCAGATCTGATTTTACTAGTTTATGGTTTTTGCTCAATACATCATGAATGGGTTTGGCTAGCATATGTTAAGTGCAGTCCAATTAATCTAGTTTTGTTGCATTCGATACTTGATCTTTTGAAGATGCATTTCATTGTTGAACTATGGAGTTGTTGAACTATGGAGATAGGTAGCCGTGTTAGTAGTATAGCTGGTGTAAATGTCTGTTATGCTACATTGGACATGACCAAATAGGTAGAATTTATCATACATATTTGGCCACAATAATTCAATTGTACATGTTAATGTCAAACAAATTTGTTGCAATAACATGCTTCTCATGTCACATAGAGTTTTGACTTCTTAAAGAGTTTTTACTGATTCCAGATTGGAAACGGCACTTTTTGCAACTTTTATTTATAGAATATATATGGTATTCTAATATTCAATATGCAGAAATGCTATACAGGTACCTCCTAAAAGTTTTCTAAACAATGTTTCATACTGCAAATATTTAAAGATTTTCTGCGCATTTTTACATGATTCATGCATGTTTCTGTCGAATGAATGCTCTAAAATACAAACATTATTAACAACAATCGTCACCATGCAAGAAAAAAACAAAATTTCTACCTTTTTGTAGTCAAGAAATTTTGACCCCAACCCCACGGAAACCTAAATTTCTACGAAATGATGACAGGATTTGTAAATATCTTAACACATATCAATTCATAAGACATGGAACTATTGTTTTCAGTTTACAGGATCAGCATCTGGAGCTTAATATCAGTGTTCTGGGCCGCTAAAGTATAGGCATATGCAGGCCATATAGTCAACACTCCTTTTTCATCTCAACTTCGTTCTCAATTGAGTGTGTCACCGATCATTTATCGGTTTGTAGGTATACAATACCACGTGATTGTCAGTAGTGACTATGCTAGTCGTGAAGCAAGACATGGCGAAACAAACAATTTACAAAATTTTGCTTTCTGGTTTTCAAGACGAGTGGCTTAATCGCAAGGCCCTAGAAGTATCTGTACTTACATTATTGTAGCATATTCATTCAGATAGCCAAGCATGTGAGTACCATGCTTGATCCTTGGCTGTTTGTTGATTGGTTAGCTTGAGGCTTACACAATTTGATATTTTAGATACAGTTTGGTGTAAATATGAATTACAACCCATGTTTCTGCCCCTAGCAATCATTCAGATTTTGATTTTTGAAATGGTCGTTTGCAACATCCCATAGATATTTTGCACGAGTCATCGTCTGAGCGGACATACCTTTTTTCAAGTTGTTCCTTTTCGTTGTATGCAAGTTGTGTTTCTTTGGCAGTATTTCAGCAGCAACGATTTAGAGACGATGATATCAAAAGACCAGAACCTTGGTTTTCTTCTCGGCAATGATGAAGATTTGACGTTTTACGACATAAAGACGGCTAACTTGGCGTACGATTGTGGCGGTAAATACTTCTCTATCAGTTCTCTGCCCGGGGGGGGGGGGGGGGGGGGGCACTCCCTGGTAAGCAGTGTACCGATGCGTGATCAAAAAAACGATGAGAAAGGGTACTTTTTTTCAAGAAGGGCAGTGCGCAGCGCTGACATCATTTAGGGTAGGCAAAATGTCGTTTTTGTGGAAAAAGGGTATGTTTTTTACAATTCTGCTAAAACGCTGTGAAAAGGGGTGGACCGAGGCGTCCTTGGCCGATATGTTTTGGGCCGAAATGACTAAAATGTCTAAAACCTAAGGGATAAGATATGATTTTCCCTTTCTGTTCAACAATGTGTGTTGCTTCAATAGAAATTATTGTTTCTGCTAATTGAGTAGTTCATACAAATAAAAATGGTTTGTATTAAATCTTGTCTTTTGTACCCTGCTCTCCATAATGCTTGCTATATGTAAGTGCTTGGTATTTATCTACTATATCAAGATTTATTTCAAGTATGTATAGAAGCCTAGTGGTGTAGTGGGAAAGCTGCTTGCCTTGTAAACCAGGGGTCAATTCCAGGCTTCTCCAGTTTTTCGTACAAGACTTAAACTAATTTCCTATCGCCATATTACCTTAGCTGTTTAGTGGGACAAAACACAAAAATTAACCAACCAACCATTATTTCATATATATTTGTGTCAATTTTCTGTGTACATTTGAACAAATTCAGATGCTGAGGGCAAAGCTTGAAAGCCCTGAAACAATTTAAACCCCCAATACTTTATTACTGACAGTTCCAAGGCGATACTCCGGGGCGATACTTCCTCTGTGGTTAGTCTGTTTCTCGTTTCAGTGATGACAATTTCTTTTGTATGTGCATTTTAAGGTTTACCATCTTTTCTAAATTTTGTACCTGTATGTTGCCTATTTGTAACTTTAGCTATTTCATGTGTTGATTGCATGACCAAATGTTTGTTTATGATCATATCAGTTCCACATTTTTAAGCATTTTAACTCAACAGAGCCAAAGTCTCAAAGGTGATCTTATAGGATAGGCAGGTACCTGGCATCCATCTTCCGTTACTGTAGTCTGTCTATATTTTAAAATTACTTCTCTGAAGCCATCAGGCAGATTGTTTGCATATTACACATATAGCATCTTCACGTGGTTATAAAAGAATTATTGCATTCCAGTGTTTTAGTTGACTACAGTGGAAAGGGGTACTTTTTGACGGGACACAGTGGAAAGGGTCACATTTTAAAGCAAACACAGTGAAAAGGGGGGTCAAATTTTAAATGTCGATCACACTGTTTAGGGTATGTTCAACAATCCTTTGATCACGCATCGGTACACTGCTTACCAGGGAGTGCCCCCCCCCCCCCCCCCCCCGGGGTTCTCTGACGTCTTGATTTAACGAATCGCATACGATAGTCGTTCAACTGCTTTATTATACCTCATTAATATTCATTGGCTGAGTGTCGATTTTGATTGGCCCAGAGTAGGTCTATTCTGTCATGTCGCGTGATCATATTACCATCTGACGTCATATCTGCCTAAAACGTGCAACTGCACTTGAAGTCACATGCGTTTGTTTACAGTGCACGCGGAGGGTGCTATATTCTGTCATGTTGCATGATCATATTACCCTTTGTCGTCATATACGACTAAATGTGCAGTTGCACTTGTGTTTGTCCTGTGGTATGTCGCTATTTCCAAAAGGCTTCAGTATAATAAAACAATTGTTGCCATTGAGTGAGGGTGACATGACGATTTGTTCACCCTCGACAGGCCATATCGCCCTCGGGCAATATCACCTGCCTCTGGTGAACAAATCGTCATGTCACCCTCACTCAAGGGCAACAATTGTATATTAACAGACAGAATCGTACCTTTATCCTCATTTCTAGAAAATGATTTTGAAAACTTTTTATACACTGGTGCTTCAACGTGTCATGGAACAAGCACGATACATTTGCTTTGTTCCATCGTTTTGAAGACTTTGACTAAGTAACACTTGAGCCGCGACGCGAGAAAACCGGTCTTCGGGGTTTCCGGCCCGGTCCAACACAAACAGGCCTGTACAGTCACAGACAAAAAGCTAGAATCTTGAAATTTTGGATTTAAGTGGAAGAGAAATTGTACTATCCGAGCAGCGAAAACAAAGGCGCAGATCAGCTGTGCAGTTACTGCACAGCTGATCTGCGTCTTTGTGTTTTTCTTATGCAACGGCCCATTTACGTAAATAACTTTTACACCATGTTTTTACCATTTAAATCATCTTTTTCGCAAAAGTGACACCTTTAACGTTCAAAATATTTTCTTCCAGCGCAGTGTAGTACAGGATCAGCCACTGTGTGTGACAATGGCGGATATATAGATGCATCCTGTAGCTGCCGCTGCCCGGATGTTCTAGAGGGAGAACGATGTGAGCGCTTAGCTTCACTCTTGGACAAAGAAGGTATGATACTGATGTACCAAGTTTGCCCATTGAGTAAAAGCATATTAGCCAGGGTACTGGCTGAGTGAACCACAATTCTTAGTAATCACGATATAATGGCTAAATGTTTAAAGAACTTCGACCAGTGGTGTAAAAGTGTACAAAATGATTTAAGCTAACTCTGAAAAATGTTAATTAGCTATTAACGATGCATTTTCTTTCCAGAATGTGGTTCCAAAGTGATCACGCTGGGAGCTAATGAAAAAAATACGATAACCTCACCCAACTACCCCGCTCACTATCCAAACAACGTCACATGCGGTTGGATTATAAAGGTAGGAGAATTTAGTTACGATATGATTTTATGATAAACATGGTTACGCGTTAAACCGGGAGTTCACTGCTATTAAGATGGAAGTGACTTTGGACTTGCTAAAACTGCTGTTGAAAATCTTCCAAAATAATTCATACCGCGCATACTCACTGAGTCTATCACGTAAGCATACATTATGTGTTTAATAAAACCCTAGTAGTAATGCACAAAAGATAAAATTAACGATTCTCTAAAATTACAATGAGAACTGCATCTGCCACTGGTACTTGGGAGGGAGTGGCCTTTGCCACCCATTTCAATGTTGTAGGGTGTCAACTTCAACTATTTTAAAATATTTTCGAAAATGATTAAAATTTTCGATGCACACAACGATAAAATTATACTATTCTGATTGCTTACATATTTCCAGAGTCCGCCTGGAACTACTATGACAGTTGCTATAATGCTGGATGATATTCCGAGAAACACTAGAACCCACAAATGCTATCATAGTCTTGAACTGAGGTACAATCTGATCGGACAACCAGGGCCAAGGTATGCACATTACAACGACAAATGACCCGCCTCATGAGAAAACCAACAATGTGGTTTCCGAACAGGTTTAATTACCACAGAAGCAGGCTAGAGGCTTGAAATTTCGGATTTAAGAAGAAAAGGAAGTTTACTATCCGTGTAGCGAAAACAAAGGCGATGATCAGCTTCGCGTTTACCGGGAAGCTGATCTGCGTCTTTGTTTTCGCCTATGAAAATTGTTGGTTTTCCCATGTTAAGGGACTGAGGCCTACGGCTGACATGAATATTACATATCATTAAGCAAGAAACTTGGTCCACATTGTTCCACTAGTGCGGGTTAAAACCCAACTCCAATATGCAACTTGACGTCATGAACTACATTTATCATATCCAGTGGATAACGCCATGTCATAAAATCATAAGATAAGATAAGATATTTATTTACCAATCATGGACCACTCTTCGTGGTATACAATCAAATAAAAAAAATACATATAATTGGACAATTGGTAGAAAGCATAAAAGAAAAGCATAAATATTTATACACGAATGTCAATTGTTAAAATACTCTTAATATCAATACCATTGATTGGCCCATAAAATCATATGACCACACGTGTATTAATTAACACTTTTGCGGGAATAGGTAACGTTATTGACGACGTCCGTAACAACAATGTAAATTTTCATTGAATATGTCCACTTCGAAGGCGGTAAAATTCTATTTTGAAAGTCATATTATAAAACGAATCTTACACGAGTGGTCATTTCATATGAAATTTATTAAATTCGCCGAAGGCACGTTTAATAAATTTCATATGAAATGGCCACTCGTGTAAGATCCTCTATGTACTAGGCTACAAGATCTGTATTAATTCTGTCTACTATCATCATTGTTAAGATAGATTTTGTTTAACTTTGGTATGTAACGACATACAAACAGTAGCCGTTAAGGCTATTTTACCGAAAAACGACTTGTTTCTTCAAATCAAGATGACCTGTCAAAAGAAGACAAAAGAAACGTCGTGCTAAAATCAAGTAACAATCATTGTCCGTGACTGTTGCATTATTGTCTGTGTTCACTAATTCGTCGTGTATCTCGGGGTCTTTTCCATTGACTTATCAATGTACCAGGTACAGTTCTTTCTAAACAGTACTTTCACGAAATATTTCTACTGCCCCCTCTAACCAACCTTGACCAACCTTTGATAAACCAATTTCTTGCACACCAGACAGAAATTGCCACACTTTTTGCCTGGGTGATAAAATTGCATCTCACCCAGGTGTTCTCACCCAGGCTAAAAAAAACAAACATGCAAAACCTTGAAATAAACCAGATTTTTGGGGTTGTTGTGCAAGAAAAAGAATCTAATATGGTGTTCTGTTCTAGATGGAAGTTTCCAACTCAAGGGATGACCGTGCTGAGCGGAACCTCGGCGTAGCCTCGGTTCCGCTCAGCACGGTCATCCCTTGGGTTGGAAACTTCCATCTAGAACAGAACACCATATAAGATTCTTATAATCATACCCCCTTGCGAAGACTTCAAATCAAGACTGTACAGCCATACGCAGACACTATGAGTTAATTTCAAAATTTAATGTTGGGCTAAAGACGCTAAATGTTGGGCTAAAGATGGTTTTCAGAACCAGAATTTTATGGTGACTTGGTTTACAAATTTAAGAAATTTATAGGAAGGAATAATTTTTCTTTTCAGTTCAAAACACTCGTACCACGTCACAGATGTATAGGTTATAACTTGAATGTTATGCAACAGTCTGTGTGCTTAGTTATTAACCTAATCATGGTCGATAACCATGCTGCCTTCTTTAATTGCACGCTGGTGGGTCGGGCGTCAGACTCTATGATGGCCTCGACATAAAGCTATCCATTTTAGTTGGTTGGGGCCGGAGCTTCTTGTCTGTTGCTTGGGCCACCGGGGTTCAACTGGTGTTTTTCTTTTGCTCCGGGTTTCAGTAAGTTATTCGGCGCTCAGGATCTCCATCGTCGCGCAGTCCTCGTTTTTGATTCATCAGGGTTTTTTTTTTCATGATTTATTTGTTTGTTCTTGATGATTTATTGACTAGTGAATGAGCTTCACTTTGAGGACAAAACAACTAACTAAATGTTGTGAACCACTGCAGAAGATGGGGTTGAGGTTAGGCGCCTGAAAAATCGATTTGAGTCCCCCAGTAATTCTATATTACTGATCATTCCAAGGCGCTATTTCTCTTGTGGTTCTTTTTGTTTAATGTTTTAAAGTCAAATTTTAGTGCTGTTTGAACCTTATATACGTTTTCATATTTTTTAAGTTCCGGTGACTAAGTGGCCACCTATTTGGGAAATAGCTGGTCACTCGGCTTACGATATGTTTTCTGAGTATAAGTACCTAATTGTCAATTTAGTTTTTCCCACCTCGGTTTTTGGAGTGGGAATTTCTTTCTTATTGTGCCTTTTCCTGATCGTTGCCTACTTGTACTTTTCCGGAAATCTGCAAAATTCTCTATTATCTAGTCTCAAACATCTATAATTAAATCATTGCTGAAGACATGGTGAGCCGAGATTGTCACAGTTTTCAGTGTATTCCTCAAATGTACAATAGAAAGGCGCCTTAGCATTCTTCTTTTTCTGTCAAATGTGCCTGGCCATCGCGGAGCTGGAGAATAAATCGCCAATAATAGATGATAATAGCTACGAGGCCCTACAAATCGCACTTCCCTTCACGAGTAACTCTTTCATCAGTGTACATGTTAAATAAAGTCGACCCTGGCGACAAAAACTATCACTTATTAGATTCCAATTTTAACCTCGGTTCATGTTAAGTTGACAGACCACCGTATAGCTGTTTCATCTTTTCGTCGAACGTTTTCCTGGTATACTAAGCAAATTGTTTAGGCTATCCCACACAAAACTGTTTAAACCTACCTTTTAAATGTGGTTGGTGAGTTACATATGCCGAATGGCGAGATATTTAACTCAAAAGAGCATTTTCTACTGATGAATGTTGTTTTCTTTTTGTCTTCTCGGTCAAGTTGTTTGTGCGATTTTTCTATCCCATGCAGTTTATAAGCGTCTTTTATTGTTCCGACATTCAGTCTGTAACAATCAACTCAAAAGTCTTTTCTTGCATCCTATTCATTGACAACAACATTGCCAATACATATCATACATCCTCAATTGTCTCGTTCATCCCTTTCTGTATACAAAATGGAACCATTCTGAGCGTCAGTTAGATTGGCTATGCAGCCGCTGTTGGTATCCTATGCCAGTCCTATTGTGCCAATATTTTGTAAAGAATAAAAATGAGAACGGGTAATGTGGATCTATTCGTTTCTGTTATTTTCTTTCTAATTGTACCGTTTCCTGGTCATTGCCTACTTTTACCTACTTATTTCTGTTAGTGTCTAGCCATTATTTTTTCTTTTGGCACAATCAATCAAATGACATCGAAATGCCCTTCTATTTGCTTTAGCTACGTTCTTTACTTTTTGTCGTCGGTAGAAAAGACATTTGCTATATTTGTTCCAGGATAAGTGAACTACAAGATCATTGGTTGCATATTTTCACCGATTATAATCTGAGCTTTTCATTACCGTTCCCAACTTATTGCGATTGATAAGAATGCCATTGATTTTTCAACCACCTAGATTATGTGGAAGCACGGACCACCAACTCCATCTACAGACCACCGGCAACACTTCTGTGGCGATACTGCACACTGGTGGTGACTATTACGGGGCTGGGTTTGTTATTACGTTTAGCACAGGTGTGTATGATAATACACCCTACTTTTTCATTTGTAGTCTTTAAAATAATTAAGTATCTACATGAAGTTCTTAATGTTAATCGACAAGTAAAACTTGTCAAATATTTTTTGTTAATTATTTACGCTTTGGTCACATTTCACACATACTTGTACATGTTTTACAACAAAGAAAACAGAAACCAAAAAAAGAAAGATAAAAAGAAAAAAAAATATAATTACGACAAATGCACTTATAAATCCAAATGTGTTTGGCATTTAGGACAACGTGCCAGCGTATGCATCCCCAACCCCTGCAAAAATGCCGATGAGGTTTGCCAGGAGACTTTACTTGGAAGTTACGAGTGTAAATGCCCTTTACATTTAAAAGGACAACACTGCGATATTGTTGGTACGTACTCATACATTTAAAGGGACAACACTGCAATATTGTTGGTACGTACTTATTAAACACGTCAGTCAAAACGTGTCAGTACGAAAACACGCCATGTAATATACATTTTTTTTTCAAAATTTTAAAAAATTGAAAGTTTTCAGTAGTTTTTTTTTTTTTTTTTTTTTTTTTTTTTTTTTTTTTTTTTTTGCTTTAAATATAGAGTGTGGGTACACGTTAGAACCATCTCGAAGAGGCGGTTCTAACGAGTACCCTCACTATGTTTTTGAGCAAAACTAAGAAAAATAAGAATACCCAAGTTTTACTATAAAAAGTGGGGTAAAAGGGGGTAAACATTTCACGGACATGTTTTCCTGATGTAAATAGATAACTATAAAATAAATAAATGAACTAAAAATGAAATTCATTATTTTCATTTTTCACATATTTCATGTATTATTTTCTCAAATTCTAACTGTGTTCATGCATTACAGATACAATCACATGTAATTTCGATGTTCCAATGGGACCTGAAGAGCTCTGTCTGTTTTCTCAGAGTTCACATGACAATATTGACTGGAGAAGAAAGCAGGTGAGGTTTTCCCATGACGCAGCTCAGACATTGCAGAAATGAGCTAAATTTCAATTGCTATGGTAATTTTGTACACCCCATTGTTTTTGTTTTACCCAGGGAAGTATCTCTTCTTCGGACGCAGGGCTTGGTGAAGACATTACTTGTAACGCATCCTATTACCTGTCCATATTTTAATAAGCTTCAGATTTTTTTAAAAAGCTATAAAATGAACATTTACAGTTGATTTTTTTAGCTCGACTGCACGAAGTGCATAGAGCTATTGCAGTCACCCCGGTCGTCCACGTTCCCGTGCGCGTTCCCGTGCGCGTCACACTTGTGTTAAAATTTTCTAGAAGTCCATATCTTGACAACCAGAAAGCATTCATACTTGGACCATAGATATCCTGTAGGGTTAGCTTTCATTCCATGGCATCGGGCCCCTGGGTCCAGGCCAGGGGGTGGGGCTGGAGGTTAAAATCTAGAACACCTTCAAAAATGGCAATTCTTGTGTTAAAGTTTTCTAGAAGTCCATATCTTGACAACCACTCATCAGAAAGCATTGATACTTGAGCCATTGACACCCTGTAGGGTCGGCTTTCATTCCATGGCATCAGATCTCTGGGTCCATGCCAGGGGGTGGGGCTAGAGGTTAAAATCTAGAACACCATTAATAATAATGACTTTTCTGTGATATAGTATTCTTGAAGTCTATACCTTGAAAACTTTTTATCAGAGGGCTTTCATACTCGGACCATAGGTACCCTGTAGGGTTGAGTTTCATTTCATGGCATCGGATCTCTGGGTCCATGCCTGAGGGGTGGGGCTGGAGGTTAAAAACTAGAACATTGTAAAAAATAGATGTACTGCTATGTAACTTTTACAAGGAGTCCATATCTTGACAACAACTTATCATAAAGCATTCATACTTCATACACTTTAGGTTCCATGACATCGGACCTCAGGGTCGGAGTTAGGGGGGCGGGGCTAGAGGTCAAAATCTAGAACTCCCTGAATTTTTTTCTTTTTATTTCTTAATAGAAACAACTTAAGAAGATGGTTGGTCATTCATCTTTTGACTTTGTGACACTGACTTGTGTGTCATGACGGTAAGGGTCGGTTGACCTACTTTCCATGGTTCAGTGATTTTGCCTTATATCTTGACACTCAATTAGTATATTTTCTTACTTCTTTCAGATTATGAGTGAGTACGACCAGGCCATTGACCCCAATATACTTATAGGTCACTGTGACCTAATTTCACGGTTCAGTGATTTTGCCTTATATCTTGACACTCAATTAGTATATTTTCATACTTTTTTTCAGATTATGAGTGAGTATGACCAGACCTTTGACCCCAATATACTTATAGGTCACTGTGACCTAATTTCACGGTTCAGTGGTTTTGCCTTATATCTCGGTACTCAAATGGTTTATAAACAAACTTCTTTCAAAGTATGTTTGCGTATGACAAGACTTTTGACCCTGAAGTAGTCCTAGGTCACTGTGACTTAATTTCACGGTTCAGTGATTTTGCCTTATATCTTGACACTCAATTAGTATATTTTCATACTTTTTTCAGATTGAGTGAGTATGACCAGACCTTTGACCCAAATATACTTATAGGTCACTGTGACCTAATTTCACGGTTCACTGACTCTTCCTTATATCTCAGCACACAAGTGGTTTATGAACAAACTTCTTTCACACTATGTTTGCGTATGACAAGACCTTTGACCCTAAAGTAGTCCTAGGTCAATATGACCTTATTTCACGGTTCAGTGATTTTCCTTTATATCTCGGCACTCAGTTGGTATATGGACATACTTCTTTCACGATATGTATAAGTATGACAAGACCTTTGACCGTAAAGTATTCCTGGGTCACTGTGACCTAATTTCATGGTTCAGTGATTTTGCCTTATATCTCGACACTCAGTTGGTATTTTTTCATATTTCTTTCTAATTATGAATGAGTATGACCAGACCTTTAACCCAAATATACTTATAGGTCACTATGACCTAATTTCATGGTTCAGTGATTTTGCTTTATATCTCAACACTGAATGGGTATATGATAATATTTCTTTCACATTATGAGTAAGTATCACTAGACCTTTGACCCTGAAATACGTACAGGTCAGTGTGACCTTATTTCACAGTTCAGTGATTTTGCCTTGTGTTTTGGCACTCAGTTGGTATATGAACACACTTCTTTCACAATATGAGTGAGACCTCTAAATCTTAGGTAGTTATAGTTAACTTTCATGGTTCAGTGATTTTGCCTTATTGCATCAAGGCAAAAAGATGTATGAGCATAATGCTTTGGGTTACTGGTCGGGTTTGGCCTTATGTTTGACAAAGGTCAGAAGCAGTCGAGCACGCTGTCCTGCGACATCTCTTATTAAACAAATGTTTTATATATTTTTGATAAAAACATAGATTGTGGGTAAACATTAGAACCGCCTGGCCGAGTACCCACAATCTATATTTTAGAAAAATATAAACCCAATATTTACTATACAAATGGGGCAGGGGGACGGGGCGAAAGGGTATTCATTTCACCGGACATTTTTTCCTGATGTTTTACCTTAGGGTAGTACCGCCTCCTCTGGGACGGGACCTGATGACGACATAACTGGTGGAGGATCCTATTTGTTCATAGAGGCGTCAAAGCCAACTCAAACTGGAGACAAAGCTGTGCTGAGAAGTGCTAAAATAACCGGTATTCTACATATGAGCCGCGACGTGGGAAAACCGGTATTCGGTGTTTCAGACAAGGTCTGACACAAACCGTGCTGTGCAGCTACAGAAAATGGCTAGACGCTTGAAATTTCGGGTTTAGGAAGAAGAGCAATTGTACTATATGTGTAGCAAAAACAAAGGCGCTGATCAGTTGTGCAGTAACTGCTCAGCTGATCTACGCCTTTGTTTTTTGG
This sequence comes from Rugalucina vietnamica, assembly GCA_964017185.1. NCBI lineage: Eukaryota > Metazoa > Mollusca > Bivalvia > Lucinida > Lucinidae > Rugalucina > Rugalucina vietnamica. The sequence goes on from OZ024870.1 coordinate 67,173,258, forward strand.
CAAAGGCACAAATCCGGTTTTCGCATGACGCGGCTCAAATTAATAAATTAACTGATTTTCAAATACTAGTAGTAACCAGTCGGATAACATATTTTTATTTAACAAACCAACAAGTGATGGGTGTTTGAATCAAGTTTCCAACACGGTACACAGGGACCCAACTCTGGTACACCCAGAGGGAAAACAAGTCTTATTTAGCGCTGACTTAAATTTTATATTACTGGCCGTTCCACGTCGACACTCTGTGGTGGTTCTAATCGTTAAAAAAATAAATTTTGATGTTGAATTTTTGTGGAGTTTGCGCCTTACGTACGCTTTCATATCTTTAATTAAGTTTGGGTGGCCGCCCATTGGGAAATAGCTGCTCACTCGGCTTACGATGTGTTTTCTTAGTATAGGTACCTGATTGTTAGTGTGTTTTTCCAGCTCGGTAATTGGAGTGGGAATTTCTCTCTGATTGTGCCATTTCCTGATCACCGCCTACTTTTACCTTTATACCCAATGATGTTCGATGATTCGACGATGCGTTTCATTTTGCTGTCAGTATATTAAAAAGGGAACTGTTTCGACCTAGAAACATCACTTATGCCATGTTCAGTGGAGACAGGGGAATCGAGTTATGTGTATTATTACAAAATATAAAGAAGTATGGCACTACTTTATTAGTTTTCTTTTTGAGACGACCCTGAACTTTATCTTTGATTTCAAACGAAGTTCGATGTCCGTTTCCGCCACCGCCTTAATCCGCAAATGTCAATTAAAAAGACACTCAGTTCTCGTTTAAAGGTAAAACGGATGGCAAATGTCATTAGTTCCATATTGATTGGAATATAAAGTTACATTTCAGGCGGTATCAAATGTCTGTCGTTCTATTATCATATGTATGGCTCGTCAACTGGGCAGCTCCACGTGCTAACTCTACCCACGAGTAAATCCATGCCATGGGTGGTTTCAGGCGAGCAAGGGCCTGACTGGATTGAGGCGAAAATTGATCTGAACATGACTAAAATCTTTATGGTAAGTAACTTTTGTTTCCAGTTTATATATTTAATTGGAGCTTTGCCATTTTCAGATTTTTATTAATATTTTAAAATATAATTACAATTATTTGCTGGAAATTGCTAGCTACATTTATTTTACAATGAATATACACATTTATCGCTATTCTCGAGTTATTGAAGCATTATTACTGTTGATGTCGCATCAAATAAGCATTTATCAGGCACTCCAACTCAGTGACATCTCGAGACTATGTAATATATGGGTCATTATCAAAAAATGGAGCAATCCAGAAAGGCAAAACGAAAAAAATTAATTGTCCATTTTTTCTTTTTTAATGGGATAGTTTTATTAACAGGAGCATATAGAATATAGAAATAAAATATGCCGAGTTTAACTGAACAAATACTGCACCAGCATTAATTAATTGTATGGTACCCTTGAAAAAATATCAGTGCTGTCACGAACAAACTTTCTTGCGTAACGCGCTCATTTGATAAGACTTCCCCAATCTGTAAGTGGGGGCATATATAACTTGTCACGAACAATAGTTCACACAAACCTTAAATACTTTCAATGAATTAACGGGGAAGAGATCTTCAATGAAAATGCACATACTGTGATTTGTTCTGTTTCTGAAACGCTTTATTTTTGTAGACATTATCTTGTTGGATTAAACCAAAAATAAGTTCTGCTAAATGTTTACTATTTCAGTATAGTATCATAACATACCAAAAGCAATTACTTTTATATGGTGCGTTTTAGTATTTTAAATAATTATGACCGTGACAGCACTGATATCGTGACAGCACTGATGTTGTCGTGACAGCACTGATAATTATCCGATCTCGCCTTTTTCATTCCAATGTGTGCGAAAATGATTAATTTCTGACCATTTACCGATGAGCTTAGGGGCAGTGACTCACTTAAGGTAGCAACCAACGAAGCCTTTGCTGTTGCTCTAACCAGGGACACCTTTTGCGTAGATCCAATGCTCAAAAAACATGTTCGCTTCACGCAAACCAAACGCGATGTAACACGTAAAGCGCAGTAGAAGCGCTGTTCATCTTAAGCAGCAGCATGAGAAAATGTGTCTTTGGGGCTTTCGACCAGGTCTAAGACAACCAGGATAGTTCACGACAAAAGACCGCATTAAATTTAGGACCCTATCACGGATTTTAGGGAGCTGGGTAGCAGGGCCATTTTGTTTGTTTGTGTTTCTGTTGGGGCTTAACGTCCCAGTCAACAATTTATTAGTCATGTCGGGACGGAGCCAACGCTTCCTAAGTTTAACCAGTACTGTAGGGAATTAATGTGTCTTGCCCAAGGACACATCACGGTGACGCCTGTGGTGATCGTACCCAGGACCTCTCGATTCGGAGTCCGACGCTATACCACTACGCCACCGCGCTCCCCACGGCCATATTGTTTTCAGGGAGCTTGGGAAAACTGGAAATCAATTGAAGGGAATTGAGGATTACTAGAAGAGAACACTCTTGGTTTAAGGAAGCTGGGAGCAAGGAAAAGATTTTTAGGGAGCTAGGGAGAAAGGTCATTTTTCTTTTAGTGAACTTGGATCTAATACCTCCTTGGATGGGCCTCAACTTTAGGTTAACTTGCAGCTGAGCAGCACATTTGCTTTCACATATATCCCATTAAATCCCACTTTTATGTAGTGACGTATACAGGGTAAAATGAGGTATACAATGTTACTGCTTTTTGTTTCTAAAATTTGACAATCAGATATATTTTTTTCTTCAATTTTTAAAGCTAAAAAAATCTCTGTATATTGCATGGGTAACACACTTTCGTAATGGTATGCAACATACAAACACACTGAAAGACACATGCGTCAGCAAAGGTTAAAATTTGCGTATTTTCATTGAAAGTACCATAGACCCCTAGTGTGTATATTACCGGGTCCCTTTTTTCGAGGTGTATGCATTTGGTAGGGTTTACGGCACATCCGTACTTGCATTACCCCGAGTGCCCCTCCCACCCCTCGAGGAAAGGGATTGCGTTTTAAACAAAAAGGCGATTTTTCCGTATAAAGTTGGGGCTTAAAATGTCTTTTTTTTACTGAAAAGGGGTAATCTAATTTGAAATGGACCGCCAAAAAGGGCATTTATCGTGCGACATACACAAACTATCTAAATATCATTATGGGAGTACCACCCCCGGGGCTATTTGTTTACCGTGGTCGACGAAGCATTTTGAATTTGTAGTTTTGTATCACCCACACACAGTCACACACCTCAAACGTTTTTTAAAGCGATATGAATTGGCCACTTCTGGCTGCTGCTGGCGTTAGTAGCTGAGACCCTCTGGTGAAAGGCGACCTAACTCTTGTCAGCCTAGGAAATTACCTGAATCCACAACTGCTGACAGAAGTCAACTCAGTGCTGTCACATCACTGTCACGACCGTGACAGCACTGATCCGTGACAGTACTGAGTTTCACACAGAAATTTAATTCTAGTGACTAACAACAGAATGCAGGATGAAAACTTTGCATGTTTATTCTTACTGCTCCTAAGTTGAAATTCAGTCATGGTTTTAAAATGTATGTGATATTTACAATAAGTGGCAAAATGCGCGTGATAGGACTGATGCTTGTAAAATTCCCACTCCAATTCTGACATGTCTTTATGGTATAGCAACGGAGTAATGCAATTTGTTCAAAAGTTTTTTACCGTAACTTCTTCAGCTTGATGTCGTCTACAAAACGCGATTGTTTTGATCCGGGAAAATGATTTGTAACTCTGGTCAAAATCGATTTTCAATAACTGTGACAGCACTGATACGTTTTCCAGGGACAACACTATATATGTGCCCCCACCCTTAAATAGCACTTTATATATCATAAGATTTTTGAATTTGACTTCAATAACATTCTATGCAATAGATGGTCACAGAAATTATGATTTCTGTCAAGCTTCTTTTGCAATGGAAACAAATAAAACTACTTACCCTGACCCAGGGACACGGTAAAAATCGATAAAATAGCACTTCTAGCATCTCTTTTTTGCAAATAACGTACTCGGAAACGTGAAATCGCGTGTGGTTCTAGAAAAGCACCGCGGAAACTAATATTTTACATGGAAAAAGCAAACCTCGGACATCGCGCTTGCGAGAAAACCATCAAGGACAAGGATTGCTCCATTTTTTGATAATGACCCATATAGAGGATATTTGCTTTTTTGAGGTGAATACCAAATATATTTCATCGAGTGAGTTGAAAACATCAGAATTTTCACGAGTGCGCAGCACGAGTGAAAATTATTATGTTTTCAACTCACGAGATGAAATATATTTGGTATTCACCGAAAAAAAGCAAAGAATCTCGGAAGAATTCTATTGTGAGGTTGCCCAAGAAATTTTCAAAATCTCACGTTCCAGGCACTGAAATGAAGTGTATTGCAGTCGAAAAATAAGTTTCTGTTGTATTTAGACATGTAATGTTGTGTGTGAGTCAAGCAGTGACTTCTATGAAAAATGGACAAAATCTTTCAATTTAACATAGATTCATATAGGAATTAGGAAACGTTTTATAAGACCATGTTCCCCCCCTTGCCCAATCAAAATATTTTGAGTACAACTGTATTTTTGTAATTGACATATTATATCAAAATGCCATGTTTGGGCAAGGGGGGGAAGGCTGTCAAAAAGCCACAAAACCCATTAATGGGCTCAGCACAATTATATGTAATGTACTAAGGCTATGGAAATATACTGTATATGTATGTTCTACCTGAATGAACAGACTACCTGTCCTATTTTAACAGGTATACACAAAGTGTACACACTATGATGCATATAAGTATACTGTGCAGAATATGTTTATCCATTTCTGACGCTTTATGTTTGTTTTATTTGAGATATGACTCAGTGGACTTAAAATCTAATGTCACTTCAGCACCACACAATGAATGATTTTACCCTAATAAGATGCATGCAAGATATTGTCAGAAGAACTTGCCATATGGAGTCAATGTTCAAAAGTAAAAGTTGATTAATATATTTTGCACAGTTTATTTAAGGTACAGGTATTTGCATAAGTAATGGACAGTGTTATTTACAGTTATCAATCTAGTAAAGATTATGTACATGTTTTTTCCTGCATTAATCATTTCAACCCAAAATTTTAGGTTGCAATAAGCATATTACTGTATTTTCTTAAGAATCTATGGCAAAATTTGTTTTTTGACAAAATATTTTTTTTGAAAAAATCTGACCCCCTCCATCTTTGACACAGATTTATGTTGCCGGTATGTAACATCAAGAGGTTTCAACCATGTTGTTGCATTTATCAAATGTTATATTTTACTGAGAATGCAACAGATATTCTATACAAATAACACAGAAGCCGCCAGAAACGCTCAAAATTTAGGCGGGAAACATAGACTTTCTTCCGAGATCCTTTTCTTTTTATTTTAAACAATGCACAGGCATTTTCCAATGCACAAGGTAGGCGGTGAAAATGCAAAAGCAATTTTTTTTTGAAAACACGAATAATTTTGGTACCACATTGTTTCTTATGTTCTAACTAAGAAAATGAATACCCACACTTTATGTTTTCGTTCATAAATAACGGAATTATAGGCGTTTGAATTTCTGAAGTGAGACACATTTAATGACGTCAAGTAAATGGAAACGTCAGAAGTAATCCAAAAAATCTGACGTCATTACAGTGACGATATAGGCTGATATCAGTCATTAGTGACTTTTGATATCAGTGAGATTTGATATCAGTGAAATTTCATACCAATGAAAATACCAATTTTATCAAGTTTTGATATACATTGGGTTTCACTGTAAAGTATAAAATAAACTTCTTATCTGTCGCAGTACTTTTCACTGATCAGCTGACTAACATTCACTCCGATCCACTTCGGTACCTCGTTCTACTTCTGTAACAGCATCACGGAACACCGACGGGAACAACATGTCCACTTCACCACATTACGAAAACATGTCCTTGCTTTATAAATAATTTTCTAGTGGCTGTAACTGAAAATAAAAACATGGTATAGGCGATGCGGTTTAAAAGAGCACACGCAATCTATGTTTTGAAGCGAAATAAAGAAAAAAAAACTGAAAGGCGGTATATATTACACGGACATATTATCCTGACACTCAGGGCCCAGTTGCAGTTGTTCAAAACTTTGTTAGCCTCTTCAAGACAGATGTACGTAATTGAAGGCGCTCAAAGGAACGTGCGTATCTTAGGGTCGAAACGTCATTTTTACGCCGCATTCGTAACGTCAGTTTTCGCTCGAAACGTCATTTCTAGCGTCAGTTTACGTTCGGAATACGAAACTATATCCATACAATTATGCAGAGGACTTCAGAAATGTAAAAAGTTTGATATTATTTATTATTTTTGCTTAAAATATAGATTGTGGACATGTTATCCCGAAAAAAAAAAACAACATTTCCGCGACAGTTAGCAATATTGAATACTAAACAGAGTCGGAAATTTTGGCGCAAAATCGACGTCGCGCGTAAGACGTACTGAATTCAGCAACGACTACCTCTCTTCGAACGCCTATAGCAGGAAAACGAATCCGGTAACTAAGGACTTTCTCGTTATCTATATGTAGTTCAGGAACTTCTCTAATACATATCAGTTTTTTAAAAAATCCTACCGTGGATTTTTTTAAATATATCAAGAAAATTAACAAAAAAAAGGGGTCTAAAAATCGCATTTTATGTTGACGTCAATGTATTTTCGCTCTCAAATTTGACGATTTTGAAGGCCGATATCTCGAAAACAAGCTCGGAACGGTATCGATTTCTTTTCATTTTCGTATGTAGGACATCAAAATACACTCACATGCAAAAAATAAAAAATTTCTACCGTGAGGTCAATTACGTACATCTGGCTTTAACGTCATCGTTAAGACCTCAACTCTTTAAGTAAATGTAGACTACATAAGCAAATACACTGTTATTTTTGTTGATCCTTTGCAATGCAAAGGATTCTCACATTTTATCAACAAAAAATAACAGTGTATTTGTAATATTCATGTTTGAAATTTTAACGAATCGTTAACTAACGATGTCGTTAATTTTGAACATCTGGGCCCAGATTGAGATAGAGGCTGTACGAGGAAGCGGGTACCAATCCGACATCGCCATCGACTCTGTTCATCTCACGAACGGAAAATGTGAGACAGGCGTGGATGTCCGTGATATCGGTCTGGAGCATACTGATACAGGCGAAATAGGCGAATCTTTCCAATCATGTTCTGGGCATCTACTCGGGGATAAATGTGACCATATTAGTAAGTACCGTAGTGTTGAGTAATGTTCCGAAAGTAAGTGGAGGAATGCCTATCAATATTTGGATGTCATTGTATGCAATGTATTCTTTATTTATTCATTATCATCAAGCTGTTTCTTTTCATAACTGTGTGCTGGTAATGACCTTAGATTTTCTCCACCAAAGCTAAACACTGAGCAACATTATACTAGCAGGAAAATATTCAAACCAAGCAGCCATGTAAATTAAACGTTAAAATAATAACAAATTTAAGGTAAATAGTTACACCCCCATTGGTGGTTTGCCTTTATTACGTCAGGATGACTGTTGTCACCAGCATGACAGGCATTTGCCAGCCGGCTATCAAACCTGCACCATACTGTCTGATTGCTTTAAGCGAAGTATCAATTAGACCACGCGGGGCAGTAAACTAAATTGTAAAACAAGGTTAACACTCCAACTAGGGTAGAGTATACTATACTAAATAATTAAAAAAAAAAAAAAAAAAAAAACGCTACATACGTAGGTCATTCAAAAAGTAATGCAATATGTTGCGTATTTTTGTGTATTTTTATCTGACAGAGATAATGACAGAGATAGTAGTATTGATTTGATTCCAGCTAGAGATAATGTTTTAAATTTATGAAAGTTTTATACAATCTGCATTCAGGAAAATAAACATCAACTGAATCGGACCATACACTTTATGTTGCTTAGCAACCATAGAACGGCAGCAAAGGTGTCATGGCCGCGAAAACCACTTTTCAAAAATCAAATAAATATAAACATAAAGCTTTGGTATTTCTTTGGTGGTGTTTTAAATAGCTATCTATTAACATGTTTGTGTAATGTCACCTTAGCCAGAACTTTCTAGGCAATGCAATGTTCATACAGCCCCATGCATGCCAACTGTTGCTTAGCAACGCCAGAACCTATGCAATTTCGATTCATGCATTTTTCGTAAATTTTGGTTGCTAGGCAACGAAATATGTTATCTGAGAATTGCATTTTATAGCAAGTAGTTTACAAAGCGTCAGTGGCAGAAACAAATAGGCGTATACATATTCGATTAAACAAACTAGATGTCAAACTGTAGTAGAAATTGTATCTCTACCCCCATTTTTCACCCTTCGAAAGATAAATTTTAGTCATTTTTTCAACTTTGATTGGGTGTCATTTAAAATATATCGATCAAATTACATTATCTTGAACACTAAATGCAACTATTTTAAGTTCGGTGTAAGAAAATAAAGTGAATATATTTAATTTGGTTTTCCTGTTACCATGGCAACGGGTTTTAGAGTCGTGGCCAAGTGCCTTTTCCTAGTGTTCTATTGTTGCTAGGCAACAGGAAGTCGAGCATGTGACTAGGTGTTGAACTGTCTCGCAGAGGGCGAATTGAATTTATGTTTCAAGAAAGCCAAATCAAACTTTAATAACGTGTTCAAACAAAAATATATGGTCAATATTGCATTACTTATTGAATGACCCTCGTATAAAAAAAATTAACGTGTGTTTTTAAGTGTACTATACATGCTACATGAAAGTTATTGTGATCAAAAGAATAAGTTAAAAGATCCAACTGAGCAGCCATGTAACATGTAGATTGTAACAAAATGTAAACTACAACAAAGCAGTGATGTAAACTAAATATTGTCATTGTAACAAACTGTGGTAAACCTTAAAAGGTAAATATACGATTTCAGAATCAGAAAAGTTTAATCTTGGTGAAACACCAAATTGACAATGTCACATACTGCAACCATGGAAGACTTGCCCATGCAATAAACAGTAATTTTTGAGCTTTAGAAATTGAAAATTTTGAGCTGTTTTTTTTTTTTATTTTTGCCCAAAACATAGATTGTGGGTACACGTCACCGAGGCTGTTCTAACGAGTACCCACAATCTATGTTTTGGAGCAAAATAAGAAAAATAGGTAACCCCCCTGCATACCCCAGTTTTGCTATATAAAAGTGGGGTATAAGGGGGTATACATTTCACGGACATGTTTTCCTGATGATATTCGTATCTTTTTAGGTGACATACTTTGCGACTTTGATGACGACTCTGACAATGGGGGATGGTGTATATTCCGGAATGACTCCAGCAGCGACATTAACTGGATTAGATATAAGGTACAATGTAGTAAGTTTGGATTGCATAAAGCATGAGTAGTATACGGGCCACTTCAGGGCCAATGACGTCACACATTGGTCGCACAGATGGCCTTTCAAAAAACTTTCCATTTCTAAGTAACCTACTTTGTTTTCTTTCGAGCCAAGAATATACCGGTATCTGAGCTATTTTCTTCGAAATATTTTTATTTACAGTCGAATTGTCCCAAGGTTTTGTTTTTGAATACTTTGGTTATATTGCACAGAACTACCTTTTTTCTTCTTTGTACTTTGACAGTTTGTATTTCCACAGACATTGGTTTTAGACATAGAGACCAACTTGCACGCAGGATGTCTCCCTAAAAACCTACTACTGTGTCTTATAGGGTGAAACTCAGACGGACTACACAGGACCTTCGTCTGATGTGTCTGGTAGTGGGTACTATCTTTATGTGGACGCTACAGAGCCTGCAAAACAAGGCGATGCGGCAACGATAGTTACACCCTTAATACACGGTATAGTATACTGATTAGTGTTTGCATTGGGATTTGGTTTCATTCAATGTCTGTTCCGTGTACCAAATTATTCACGATGCTAGCTTAAATATACCTACTCTTACCAACCTTTTCATTTAACCATGACTTTGTTTATCAGCAAAAATGAATAATTACATTGTTCAGAGGATCCTTTCGTTCTCACAAGCTGGCGCTCTTCAAAGGCATGACATTCTTAGTCATTCAGAAATACCACCGTTCATTATTTTTTACAGATGGACATAGCTGTATCGATTTCTATATCCATATGTATGGAGATGAACAGAACATGGGCACACTCAACGTGACCTTTATTGATACAGAGAAGAATTTTCAATCGTTTATAACGTCTAGTAACCATGGCAACGCTTGGAGCCACTGTCGTTTCTCTGTAAAAAGCGACTTTCTGTTTAACGTATGTATGGTAGTCATCTACTTAAAGCCTCCGAGCGTACAGAATTTGTAGAGCATAATTTTAAATGCCTCAGGTCCCGAGGTTATAAAACTTTTTTTTTATGCTCAGCTCAGCTGAGACTACAATTTATCCTGCTCATAAATGTTACAATGGCAACGATTGTTGGTATTTTAACATTCATGAGCAGAATAAATTACTAGTTTTAGGGTTTTGAACCTGAATTTTCCACTAATTTTCGTAGTGGTAGAGCGTCAGACTCCGAATAGAGAGGTCCTGGGTTCGATCCCCACAGGCGTCACCGTGTTGTGTCCTTGAGCGAGACACATTAACTCCCTACAGTACTGGTTTAACCCAGGAAGATGACGGCAAAATTGTTGACTGGGACGTTTTAAGCCTCAATACGAACAAACATATTTTCCACTAATTTTGACAATTTCAAAATTTATGAGCAGTTGAAATTTCATGCTCAGTTGAGCTGCGCTTGAAAAAAGTTTTATAATTCTGATTGGCTCCAACGCTTGGCCTACATTTCCTTACTATTAGATAGAATTTTACATTTTGTTAATCAGTCTCTTGATTGGGCAAATACGTTAACATGCATTTCTTGATATAAGTTATAAGTCGCTGCAAACATGTAAAGCGTTGTAAGTTAATAGTTTTTAGCTCGCCTGTACGAAAGTACAGGAAGAGCTATTGCAGTCACGTCGGCGTCGGCGTCGGCGTTGCTCAAAATGTTAAAGTTTTTGGTTAAAGTTTTTATGAGTCTATATCTCTTGAAGTTGTTGATGGATCAAGTTGATACTTTGCATGTTGGTAGATATTGGTCTGAAGTTTTATGCTGTACCATCATGACTCACCTGGGTGACCTTGAGGTCAAGGTCACGGACTTAGAAATTTTTTGTTAAAGTTTTTGGTTAAACTTTTTATAAGTCTATATCTCTTGAAGTTGTTGATGGATCAGGTTTTTATAAGTCTATATCTCTTGAATATGTAGAGGGATTTAGTTGATACTTTGCATTTTTTTTTTTTTTCACATCTCTCCATATTTATTCTAGATAATTACAACATCAAGTACAGAGCACAAATACAATTTTCATGAATATTACTTCCGCACCACTCACATCCATCTTAGCACCTTACTGAATATTTTTCGAGCTACCACTGTATAATACACTTTAATGGCTAAATAATGTGATTTGTATAAGTACAACCATTTATTTATATATACATGTTTTGAATTTACAAATTTAATGAAGAGATATTTATATGTATTCAGTTCTATTCAGCATGACACCTCCCATCCATTTTTACCTACTTTTAAAATAAGACTTCAATAGTTATTGTAATATGCACTTTTAAGAATTTAATGTGGATGTGTTTTGTTTTGATGTATGGTTTTGTTTTGTCATTGTTTTTTATATTAATTTTTAGCTCACCTGAGCCGTCAGGCTCACAAGGTGAGCTTATAGTATACCCATGCTCCGGCGTCCGTCCGTCCGTCCGTCGTCCGTCGTCCGTCCGTCGTCCACCATTTTCAAAGATCTTCTCCTCTGAAACCGCTTGGCCAATCAAAGCCAAATTTTACATGAAGCATCTATGGGAAGGGGGAACCAATGTGTATATAAATAATCCAGGTCACATGACCAAGATGGCCGCCATGCCCATATATGGTAAAAACCCTTCAAAAATCTTCTTCTCCGGAACCACTGGACCGATTTCAACCAAACTTGGCATGAAGTATTAATGGCTCAAGCACTACAATGTATATATAAATCATGACCCTATGATGACCTTGACCTATTTTACGGCAAGGTCAACATAGGTCGCGAATGCATTTGAATGGGAAAAATTGTTAGATTGTCATTTAAAGGAAAAATCTTGCAGAAAATGAGCAGTAGGACTGAATATTAATGATTCTGAAAAAAATTGGGCACCAGGGGCTCATCCGCCCCCACCCCGGGGCAATATACATGTATATCTCCATAATATTCAAACATCTTCTCCTCTGAAACCGCTTGGCCAATCAAAGCGAAATTTTATGTGAAGCATCAATAGGAAGGGGTAACAAATATGTATATAAAAAATCCAGGTCACATGACCAAGATGGCCGCCATGCCCATATATGGTAAAAACCGTTCAAAAATCTTTTTCTCCAGAACCGGTTGACCGATTTCAACGAAACTTGGCATGAAGCATGGATGGCTCAAGCACTACAATGTGTATATAAATCATGACCCTGTGATGACCTTGACCTATTTTACGGGAAGGTCAACATAGGTCACCAATGCATTTGAATGGGGAAAACTTTTAAAATGTCATTTAAAGTGAAAGTCTTGCAGGAAATGGGCAGTAGGACTGGATATTAATGATTCTGAAAAAAATTGGACCTCAGGGGCTCATGTGCCCCCACCCCGGGGCAATATACATGTATATTTCCATAACATTCAAACGTCTTCTCCTCTGAAACCGCTTGGCCAAACAAAGCCAAATTTTAAGTGAAGCATCTATAGAATGGGGGAATCAATGTGTATATAAATAATCTAGGTCACATGACCAAGATGGCCGCCATGCCCATATATGGTAAAAACCCATCAAAAATCATCTTCTCTGAAACCAATAGACTGATTTCAAGGAAACTTGGCGTGAGGCATTGATGGCTAAAGTACTCCAATGTATATATAAATCATGACCCTGTGATGACCTTTATGGCAAGGTCAACATGGGTTGCCTGTGCATCTGAATTGGGAAAACTGTTAAAATGTCATTTGAAGGAAAAAGCCAACAGGAAATTGGCAAATGGACAGAATATTGAAGATTCTGAAAAAAGAAAATGGCCCAAGGGCTTATCTGCCCCTGCACTGGAGTTAAATACCATAATATTCAAACATGTTTATTGGTATATGCAGCTGATCTCAGGTGAGCGTTTACAGGACCATTGGTCCTCTGGTTGCATTTTGTTTTCATCTGCCTTGAAAGAAATTGTTTAGACAAGACCATTTGGCATTGAATTGTTCTTGATTATTGTGAATTTTTGAAATGTACTTTTCATTTTGGTATTTTCTTTTCACATAACATATGAATGTTTCGATACTGATGAAATTCGATGAAAATTTTCTTTTGTATATAAAATACCTAGCCAATAGGAGTAAGTAATTTAACAAATTGTTCTTTGTTTGACCTGGGAATAGAGCATGTTTTATTGTCACTTCAAAAGTTATATTGGCTTCTGTTTGCAACCAGTTTTGAAGAGTTGACCAAAATTCTTTTATTTTGCTACAGTTGTAGAAAATATGTGATTTGGTTTCAGAGTCTTGGTTACAGTACGAACATCTATCATTATCGACTTTGTTTATTAACTCACCTGAGCCGAAGGCTCACAGGTGAGCTTATAGTATACCCATGCTCCGGCGTCCGTCCGTCGTCGTCCACAATTTCAAAGATCTTCTTCTCTGAAACCGCTTGGCCGATCAAGTTGAAATTTTATGTGGAGGCTCCTTGGGTAGTGGCATTTCAAGTTTGATCGCGAAATCCAGGTCACATGACCAAGATGGCCGCCACGCCCATATATGGTAAAAACCCTTCAAAAATCTTCTTCTCCAGAACCGGTGGGCCGATTTCCACGAAACTTGGTATGTAACATTGGGGACTTCAGCCCATCATAGTTTGATAAAATGATGACCCATGGATGACCTTGACCTATTTTACGGCAAGGTCAAATTTGGAAACATAGGCTTTTACATGGGAAAAAGTGAAAACTATGGATTTTTTGAAATCTATTGCAGCCTGAGGCCTGAAAAGTGGTAGATGCAAACAACTAATGGAGTAGATGAAGGTATGTGATTAATTTAGGTCAAGGTCATCTCTTGACCTTGGCCAGTCTGTCGTCCATACACACTTTTCAAAGATTTTCTTCTCTGAAACTGCTGGGCCAATCAAAGTGAAATTTTATGTGGAGCATCCATGGGTAGGGGAGACGAAAGTTTGATCGCGAAATCCAGGTCACATGACCAAGATGGCCGCCACGCCCATATATGGTAAAAACCACTCAAAAATCTTCTTCTCCAGAACCGGCAGGCCGATTTTCATGAAACTCGGTATGTAGCATTTGGGACTCCAGCCCATCATAGTTTGATAAAATGATGACCCTAGGATGACCTTGACCTAATTTACAGCAAGGTCAATTTTGGAAACATATGCTTTTACATGGGAAAAAGTGAAAACTATGGATTTTTTTGAAAACTATTGCAGCCTGATGCCTGAAAAGTGGTAGATGCAAACAACTAATGGAGTAGATGAAGGTATGTGATTAATGTAGGTCAAGGTCATCTCTTGACCTTGGCCAGTCTGTCGTCCATACACACTTTTCAAAGATCGTCTTCTCTGAAACTGCTGGGCCAATCAAAGTGAAATTTTATGTGGAGCGTCCATGGGTAGGGGAGACGAAAGTTTGATCGCGAAATACAGGTCACATGACCAAGATGGCTGCCACGCTCATATATGGTAAAAACCACTCAAAAATCTTCTTCTCCAGAACCGGCAGGCCGATTTTCATGAAACTTGGTATGTAGCATTTGGGACTCCAGCCCATCATAGTTTGATAAAATGATGACCCTAGGATGACCGTGACATATTTTACGGCAAGGTCAATTTTGGAAACATAGGCTTTTACATGGGAAAAAGTAAAAACTATGGATTTTTTGAAAACTATTGCAGCCTGATGCTTGAAAAGTGGTAGATGCAAACAACTAATGGAGTAGATGAAGGTATATGATTAATTTAGGTCAAGGTCATCTCTTGACCTTGGCCAGTCTGTCATCCATACACACTTTTCAAAGATCTTCTTCTCTGAAACTGCTGGGCCAATCAAAGTGAAATTTTATGTGGAGCATCCATGGGTAGGGGAGACGAAAGTTTAATCGCGAAATCTAGGTCACATCACCTAGATGGCCGCCACGCCCATATATGGTAAAAACCACTCAAAAATTTTCTTCTCCAGAACCGGCAGGCCAATTTTCGCGAAACTTGGTATGTAGCATTTGGGACTCCAGCCCATCATAGTTTGATCAAATGATGACCATAGGATGACCTTGACCTGTTTTACGGCAAGGTCAATTTTGGAAACATAGGCTTTTACATGGGAAAAGGCGAAAACAATGGATATTTTGGAAACTATTGCAGTCTGAGACCTAAAAGTTGCTAGATGCTAGTGTTGGGCCATCGGTTTGAAATTACAATCGATTATCGGTTTATAATGGGATAGACTAATACCCTGTTTAGACTAGAGTTTTAAATCGAATCGAATCCGAATTCGCTTCGAATTAACTGTTTACATTAGAAGTTCTAATTCGAATTAAAAAACTAATTCGAAGTAAACTAATCCAGCTTAGCACCTTGGATCGAAACCGAATTAACTTTTACTTCGGTATTAAAGTCATGTCTAAACAGTTAACCGAAGCGAATTCGCATTAAATGTTATTTTCATACTGACCTTTTGCATGTTGGGGTTATGTTTACATTTACACATGCTTCTTTTCCCGCGAAATATTCTGAGTCAACACAACAGATAAAAATGGCGAAAATGGCTGTAGCAAAGGACAGTGACAGGGGATTAACCTGGACTTACGATGAGACGCGGGCCCTAATACGATTATGGGCGGATAGCGAGATACAAAAGGACTTTGAAGAAATGCTTCCATTTATGAAAAGCTAGCGACACGGCTCAGGGACAGCGGGTTTGAGCGCACAGCGAGCCAATGCCGTACAAAAGTAAAAAGCTTGAGAGCGGATTATAATGCAACCAAAACAGAAAATTAAAAAAAAATCTTCAGTTTTAACGGAGAATTTCAGATGTGTCTAAACAGACAAGTGGATTCGATCCGGATTACCTTACAGCGACGTAACTTGCATCGAATCGAAAACGGTTTAGTTCGTTTTAGTGTAAACAGGGTATAAACCAACTAGCTATCGATTGTGTAATCGGTTGAACTAGCTATACTTTGCATTTGCCTTTCATGCATGTCATAACCATGGTGACAGTTTCATTGCCCACTGAGTGGGTCAATAAAAGAGCTTTTAATTGCCTTATCTGTTTAGAACACATTCCACTTAGAACAGATCACTGATTTAGGAATTTCTACCTTTCTGTCCTGATATTCTAGGTAAATGAAAAAGACATATTGATGCTCAGGTTACATATATAATGGACCAGAACAGCTTCAGTTACATTGTAACTTTGGGATATCCATGTTAGATCTACTTTGAAACCTAAATGGTACACCTTTTTCAGATATAAACCCCTTAAAATATTATTTCTACATTATGAATATTGCAACCGATTACAATCGATTGCTGCATTTTACTATCGATTATCTTAATCGGAAGGCCAAACCAACTGACTTTCGATTATAATCGATCATCGGCCCATCACTACTAGATGCAGACAACCAATGGAGTCAATGAAGGTAAGTAATTAATGAAGGCCAAGGTCATTTCTTGACCTTGACCCAAGGTCATTTAAATATCAAAATTAAAATTATGGTTTTCTCAGAAATCACTGGGTTTGGAAAACTATTGCAGCCTGAGACCTGAAACTTTGCAGATGCAGACAACTTGTGAAGTCAATAAAGTTGTGTTAGTATTCAAGGTCAAGGTCATTTCATGATGACTTAATACTCCAGGATCAGGCTTCAGGTGAGCGTTCTCAGGACCAATGGTCCTCTGGTCTTAAAAAGGAATGACTTTGTCACTATGATATGGTTATTGACTTTAAACTGAAAATCTTTTAACTTCACCTCTTTTATCTTTTTTGTTTCGGTATTTATCTTATTCCATTCTTCTTGTGTTATATTTCCTACACTGTTTACCCATGATTGTACTGGTAAGGTTGGCTCTTTGTTACTGATAAGAATATCATAAAATCTTCTGCTTCCCTTTTTATCTTTACTTAATTTTTTTACATACAAATTTCGCTCTACATTATTTTTTAATTCTTGACAAGTTTTAATCTATTTTGATTTATCTTAGTTCTCCAGTCGGCTGGTATTTTACGAAGTATGGAATGATAGTCTAGAAACGTTCCCTGAATGTTGTATGTAACTTTTAGTTCATCCAGCTGATAAAAAAAAAAGTTGATACTTTGCATGTTGGTAGATATTGGTCTGAAGTTTTATGCTGTACCATCATTACCCACCTGGGTGACCTTGAGGTCAAGGTTACGGACTTAGAAATTTTGTGTTAGAGATTTTGGTTAAAGTTTTTATAAGTCAATATCTCTTGAATATGTAGAGGGATCAAGTTGATACTTTGCATGTTGGTAGATATTGGTCTGAAGTTTTATGCTGTACCATCATGACCCACCTGGGTGACCTTGAGTTCAAGGTCACAGACTTTGAAATTTTATGTTAAAGCTTTTGCTTAAAGTGTTTTTAACTGTATATTGCTGGAACAGATGGATGGATCTAGTTGATACTTTGCTGTTAGATATTATTCTTTTATTATGCTGTAGCATCTTGACTCACCTGTGGTCAAGGTGACAGACTTAGATTTTAGGTTATAAGTCTATATCAAATATGCAGATGGATCAAGTTGAACTTAGCATGTTGGTAGATATTGGTCTGAAGTTTTGTGCTGTACCATCACAACCCACCTGAGTGACAATGAGGTCAATGTCTTTGGTCGTAGATTTAATAGATTTAGTGACAAAGCACAAGTCAGGCGAACTACGCTGTCCTGCGACAGCTCTTATTATGTGTTTCAGGTTGTGTTTAGCTATATTGTAGGCTCTGGATTTCGTGGTGATCTAGCCGTCGACAATTTCAGCGTAGCCCATGGCTCTTGTACACATCCGTCAAATCAGGCATCCCTACCTGGTGAGCTTGCTCTTCATCGCATGTTTTTGTGAGATCTGGCGATATTCCATTATGAAAACACGTCAATGTACAAAAATGTAATATACATGTAGAAGTAAAATTTTTATGCCCCCAACTTCGGAAGAAGTTGAGGGGGCATATTGGTTTGGGTCTGTTGGTGCAGTGCAGTGAGTGCAGTCAGTCAGTCAGTCAGTCAGTCTGTCTGTGATGCGTGAGCACTCGGTCAGGAACCATTAGAGCTAGGATCTTCAAATTTGGTATGTAGTTTGTACATGAAAATTAAGAGGACCCGTATTTTTTTTCAGGTAAATTCAAGGGGCTAGGGGCCAATTCTGTGAGAGTTATTTCCCTTTTTAATTCTTGATAAAGTGAATATATAGTGGATACCTTGTGTGCGCAACTCCTCCTACAGTTTTATTCCGATTCTCTTCAAACTTTACAGATGTTGTGACCATGCTTTGAAGATATGCATGTGGTTTGGATCTAATCCTCAGATTAATTTTTGTCACTTTTTTCGCAATTTGAACTTAGCCATTTTTCGGGCATTTTGACAATGAAAGTGAATGGGCAGTGGGTACCTTGTGTGCGCAACTCCTCCTACAGTTTCATGCCAATTCAGTTAAAACTTTACATGTATTATGGGCATGGTCTGAAGATATGCATGTGGTTTGGACATAATCCTTGGATTATTTTATGTCATTTTTTTTCACAATTTGAACTTAGTCATTTTGTCGGGCATTTTAGTGGATGGATAGAGGGTACCTTGTGTGCGCAACTCCTCTTACAATTTAATACCGATACTTTTGAAACTTTGCAGACATTGTGACCATGCTTTGAAGATATGCATGTGGTTGGGATATACTCCTCAGATTAATTTTTGTCACTTTTTTTACTATTTGAACTTAGTCATTTTTTGGACATTTGTACATCTTGAAAGTGGCTTACCAGTTGGTGGCATAGTGTTTCATAAACACATTTTTAGTTTACTATTTTTCTTGTTCTTTGATCAAAACATTGATTGTGGGTACACGTTAGAACCGCCTCAACGAGAACCCCCACAATCTATGTTTTGGATCAAAAATAAGAAAAAGTTAACCTCTCTGAACCCCACTTTCATTATATAGTTTTCCCCGTGGTGTCGGTATAATCCTTAATACTCGTCCATACGAGTATCAAAACCAACTCGTAGTCAATACAGTAAATTATCCAGTTCCGGGTCACTTTTTTTCGAAGTGGTTTCCAGATAATTGCTCACAGCAAACTAGGTTTCGACCTTACCATAAGAAAGTATAATCCTTCTTCTAAATAATGAACTTTAGTCTGATTAATCGTGAATATTCTGTGGGCCATACGATGGCTTTGAAGCAGACCACCAATTTATCCAGTTCCGAATCATTTATCCAGTTCCGAATCACTTGCGATAATTTTTAAACAGGACACTCTCTGGCGCTATTGCGTTATGATTTTGAGTTTGTAGCGTCATTACTTCTTTATAAAACAAGACTTACACACAGTTTACCATTTCAGATAGAAAAAGTGTCAAAAAACTGTGTACATGTATACGACGTATAACTTACGTTCTGGATATTGGCGTCAATCGAAAACAAATACATGTTCTAAGTCGATAATGGCGTAACTGGTTCCAGATTTTTGCAGTTAAGAGCTGGTAATCATGGGCTGTGCATTGGTTATTTTAATTTTTGTTTGTTTGTTTGTTTTGTTGTTGATGTTTTATGAGTTTAACTTTCACCTGTTTGATTAACATTGAATTTCAAACACAGCTTTAATGTTGCGTAAACAGAGATATCTAACAGGAGTATGTCAACTAGACTAGAAATCCAGACAGCATGTTTTGTTCGCGATGCAGATTGACTGCACAAAGAATCACCTGTGTAAGGAAACGACCGTTTGATTTTTATTATTGGGGAGGGGGGGGGGGGGGTCTGTAAGATTAAAAAAAAAAAAAAAAAAAAAAAAAAAAAAAAAAAACAGGATCCAATTTTGGCCGAAAAACATATCTAGGGCAGAGTAAATTCTGTATTACTATCTTACGTATTGTAATATATACCAATAAAAAGACAGGACCGCGTCGTGAGAGAAAAATAATATCCAGGCCCGGAAACACCTTCCAGCTCCCCCCCCCCCTCTTAAAATTCATTCATTTATTTATCTATCTATCTTGGGTCAGTTTACGTCCCTTTTAAGATCATTTAGCTCATATGAGACGAGCCAGTCAGTTGGTGTGGTGAAAACGGGCGAACCCCGAGAAAAAAAGGGGGGAAAAACCCTGGCATATCTCCAAGCAGAACTTGTCTCACATGAGCCCACAACAAACACAGCGGTGAGACGATCGAATTAAACGCGTTAATGAAATCAGCCCTTCACCACTCGGCAACGGGGAGGGGGGTTTGGCATTCATTTATTTAGTTAAGTTTTGGTAAATGCATAGCCACTTTTTAGGAAACAGCTACTCACTAGACTACTATGTCAAAAGAAGAAATCAAAATAATAGATAGAACAATTTTGAGAGAGAGAGAGAGAGAGAGAGAGAGAGAGAGAGAGAGAGAGAGAGAGAGAGAGAGAGAGAAGAGAGATGTTGCTAGATTCCTTATATGAGGACCAAAAAGCATAACTCGGCGCTCAACGTCAGGATCGAACCCAGTGTCCTTCTTGGCTTTGTTGTGTGGTTATATTTGAAACACGTTTAGTTTAGGATGTCAGGGCATCCTAACTTGCCCCCCCCCCTTTTTTTTTGATTCAGTTTAACGTCCCTTTCATGATTATTTCAGCTCATATGAGACCCGCCAATCAGTAGGTGGGACGAAAACGGGAGAACCCCGAGAAAAACAAAACCACCTGACACGCTCGCAAGCAGAACTTGGTTTGTCTCACATGGCCAGAGCGGGGTTCGAACCCACACTAGACACAGCGATGAGAACTTTTGGCACAAGTCCCATAAAATGGGGGCAAAGTCCTGACATGACCATAGCTGTGGACTATAACGTTGAGCATCAATTCAAACAAACTGCATTGCAAATGAAAGACTGTGGTATTGTGGCGACACCGGCACGCACGCACACACGCACGCACACACACACACACACACACACACACACATCAAATAAAATACTTACTGAGATTTAAACACTCCCTCCTCAGTTCCTTTAGGTTTAGCGCTAAGACGTGTACTGCGATATTAATAGATTTACGAGTACATGTACTATGTCGACACAATTAATTTTTACTGACCCGAAACTAGCTAAATTGGTAGATAAAATTAACAAGCTCCTACGCAACAGAAAATCAATAAATGAAGTTCAGTTTTCCTGGTGTGTTATAATTAATGTTGGAACGCATGTTGGAACCAAAAGTGTAAAAAAATAATGTTCAAGGTTCATGCATTTTGCGGAAACCTGCACCTTGCGGATAATTACACAAGTGCAATATACATTCTAATTCGACAGGTCATCTCGAAGAACAGATTTATTGTTAGCATGCAGATAAGTTTTCAAAATCTGACTTCGTGTAGAGGAAGAGAAAAAGATAGACTTCATGACCATACAAAATATTTGTTTTTTAATTGAACAGCTGCTGTGTAGTTCGTGACGATACGACCACTTGATTCGGAACTGGATAAGATTCGAAACCGGATAAATTACTGTACAAATACGAAAACATGCCCATGCAATAAATAGAGATTTTTTAGCTTTAAAAATTGAAAATTATCAGCTGAAAAAGTTTGATATTTTTCTTATTTTTTCTCAAAACATAGATTGTGGATACACGTTAGAACCCCGCCTCTCCGAGGCGGTTCTAACGAGTACCCACAATTTATGTTTTGGAGCAAAAATAAGAAAAATAGGTATACCCCTGCAAACCCCATTTTTCTATATTAAAGTGGGGTTTAAGGGGGTATTCATTGCACGATGCTGGAGCCATTTTCACTCAGTGTAAGAAAATGCTGCTCTTAAATGGCGAGTCTACTTTCATTTTAGATTTTAGGGCCACCCTTACTAGTGAGTGATTTTACACAATTCAGACTTTTTTCTTCGATAAAATTCCTCCTGCGGCGTCACATCTTGGGCTATATCATTTGCCTATGTCACATAAATAAATGAGCCTTCGCATGGGAAAACCAACAATCTGCATAGGCGAAAACAAAGACGCAGATCAGCTTCGCGGTAACCGCGAAGCTGATCAGCGCCTTTGTTTTCGCTACTCGGATAGTACAATTCCTCTTCTACTTAAATCCGAAATTTCAAGCCTCTAGCCTTCTTCTGTGACGGTACAGCCCGGTTTGTGTCGGACCTGTTCGGAATCCAAATTGTTGGTTTTCTCACGCACAGGCTCAAATGGGTTGATGTCTAACCTTTGTGGCTAGTCATAGTTGCTGTACCCGGCTCTTCTATATATTTCAGAAAACCATGGTCAGAAGGGCCAACTTCTCACGACTGACTAGAAAATATATTGTACAGAATATGTTGACAAGATATACCTAAAAATAAAACATATAGAGTTTTAGTTAGTTTATCAATGTACACGTGGGTCGAGCTGCAGACCAATATCATTTTAGCATCCATTTTCATTTTGCTTTTTGCGCTAATAAAGGAGCCGCTGCATAAGAAAACCACCTTTGTTTTCGCTACATGGATAGTGCAATCCCTCTTCTTCCTTCATCCGAAATTTCAAGCTTCTAGCTATCTTCTGTGACTGTACATCCCTCTTTGTGTCGGACCTGGTCGGAACCCAAACTGTTGGTTTTCTCACGCACAGGCTCAGAGATGGTCTGAGTCACAAAAAAACTTTGTGTAGCCGCTCTCATCATTCGAAGTTTTCACAAAATGTTACGCATTTGAAAACTAACAACCATAGCTTGTAGTCATATTCCCTGATTTATGAAATCAGACAAAAATTTCAGCAATCGCCATTCATTTGCGTTCCAAGATGCTGCGTTTCTTTGTTGACGTCAGCTTGAACCGTCACTTTACTTTTCTAAAAGTCGTCACAAGTACATGATGGCGCGCGATAGGGTCGCGATATTTTTAACCAAACATTACCATCAGGAAAACATGTCCGTGTAATATATACCCCCTTAAACCCCACTTTTATATTGCAAAACTGGGGAATGCAGGGGTATAACTTTTTTTTTCTTATTTTTGCTCCAAAACATAGATTGTGCGTACCCACAATCTATGTTTTGAGCAAAAATAAGAAAAATATCAAATTTTTTCTGCTGAAAATTTTCAATTTTTAACGCTAAAAATGTCTGTTAATGGCATCTGTAACGTCAGAACTAAAATTCTAACACATCTCGCCTATAATGGCGTCTGAGATAATAATTATTACAGAAATGGGGGTTGCCATAGAACTTTTACGATATATATTGAACATCACAATTTTAATCACAAGAGTAATCGTTTAATTTTTGCATTGAATTAAAGCCAATGCATACAAATTGTCCATATTTTGTTGTTGTTGTTGTTTGTTTGGGTTTAATGTCGCTTTCAACATTATCTGTCATATCACGACGGTGTCTGGTCAATGCTCACTTATATAGTGCTGCCTCACTGTGGTATCAGATCCCAGACACCTTTACCTGATACCACCCCCAGTCACATTATACTGACACCGGGGCGACCAGTCCTAGCCCTACCCCGAAAATCTGAGTGCCAAGCGGGGAGCAACTAGTACCATTGTTAACGACTTTGGTATGCTGCGGCCCGGGATCGAACCCGGTACCTCCCGATCTCGGAGCGGACACTCTACCTACTGAGCTACCGAGGCCGGTTTGTCCGTATTTTAATCACAAAGCCGGTAATTACCGAAAAGTTGCAAAGTTACAGGCACAATAATATTAAGTGTAGACTTAAAATTGCCTTAATCAGCCACAAAGAAAAAACATTAGACAATTAAATGTCTAGAAATTATAGTCTTTTTCAGTACTATTATAGAGGCATAGAGAAAAGATGAGATAAAACACAGCGATATAATAAGTTTTCATGATTCAAAGATAACTGTCCAAACTACGCGTATAATAATGAAAATGAAAATAGTGCAGCGGAAACGGCTGTGCTTTGAGAGAATATTGCATTTCCGGATATAAGAAGATACAGATACATACATTTATTTAAGTCTCACTTCTGTACATACATTACAAACACATAAAACCTGGTATCTTATAAAAATATACAGAACCATTCTAAAAGAATTATGAGAGACTGTAAAAGAATTAAGATCATACGGTTAAAACACATGTAACTTTTAGAATATGTTCTTCATACATTTCTTGTGAATACTTGCTCGTTGGCCATTTTAAGATTTCCCATTTTCAAGACGGCTAACGCAATTTATTAGATTTTACAGTGATTGACAAACTGGTTAATTTAGACGGAATATTTCCATCGGTATTCCGTTAAACCTCTCCATACCAGGAAAGTGGAACGAGGTACCGAAGTGGAGCGGAATGACAGTTAGCCAGGTGATTATCCGAATCTGTAAATTGGTGTTTTACTGCACTGCCAAAATACATTGTTCAACTAAGGAATTGTTACAACGTTTAATATATATTCCACACCATTCGGATAATACTAGTCATTGTACCGACTTCCCTGATGAAAGTTTCAAAATTACGGTCATTCTCTTTGGCTCTATGTTGCGAAAACTCAAGGGTCACTGGCGAGGCTTAAGTAATTAAAAACATCACCTTTCTCATTAATATGTTCACTGCTCTTAAAAGATCTTAATTTAATTTTCATTTACAATTAAATTGAAAACCCGGACCCAGACACCAAGCGGGAAAGAAATGACAGCGCAAATTGTCACAAAAATATTACAGCACGCATGAAGAGCAAGATGACTAGCTCTTTCTCAACAAGGTAGTCATCTGGTTAGCACCATACTATCTTTTTTCATGATTTGATTGTAGTTAACAACAATAAATAAATTTAGATTGGATTAACACATCTGCTCGTACCCGGAAGTGCATGATTCTTGTCATTTCCCGCTTCACTAAAGTAAAAAAAATCAAATCTTTATCATTTTCGCAAGCCACATAACTTATCAGTTTTCGTCGCGATTTGTACTTGTATTATTATGGATATGATGTTAAAATTAATGCGCCGAATGTCAGTTAATATTCGGACCAATAAATAAATATTATTTCTCGTCGTTGTTAGCTCACCTGAGCCGAAGGCTCACAAGGTGAGCTTATAGGATGTCCGTCCGTCCGTCGTCCACAATTTCAAAGATCTTCTTCTCTGAAACCGCTTGGTCGATCTACTTGAAATTTTATGTGGAGCATCCATGGGTAGGGGGAACAGAAGTTTGATCGCGAGATCTGGGTCACATGACCAAGATGGCCGCCACGCCCATATATGGTAAAAACCACTCAAAAATCTTCTTCTCCAGTACCGGTGGGCCGATTTCCACGAAACTTGGTATGTAGCATCGAGGACCTCAGCCCATCATAGTTTGGCAAGGTCAAATTTGGAAACATAGGCTTTTACATAGGAAAAAGTGAAAACTATGGATTTTTTTGAAAACTATTGCAGCCTGAGGCCTGAAAAGTGGTAGATGCAAACAACTAATGGAGTAGATGAAGGTATGTGATTAATATAGGTCAAGGTCACCTCTTGACCTTGGCCAGTCTGTTGCCCATACACACTTTTCAAAGATTTTCTTCTCTGAAACTGCTTGGCCAATTAAAGTGAAATTTTATGTGAAGCATCCATGGGTAGGGGAGACGAGAGTTTGATCGCGAAATCCAGGTCACATGACCAAGATGGCCGCCACGCCCATATATGGTAAAAACCACTCAAAAATCTTCTTCTCCAGAACCGGTGGGCCGATTTCCACGAAACTTAGTATGTAGCATCAAGGACCTCAGCCCATAATAGTTTGATAAAATGATGACCCTTGGATGACCTTGACCTATTTTACGGCAAGGTCAAATTTGGAAACATAGGCTTTTACATAGGAAGAAGTGAAAACTATGGATTTTTGAAAACTATTGCAGCCTGAGGCCTGAAAAGTGGTAGATGCAAACAACTAATAGAGTAGATGAAGGTATGTGATTAATATAGGTCAAGGTCATCTCTTGACCTTGGCCAGTCTGTCGTCCATACACACTTTTCAAAGATCTTCTTCTCTGAAACTGCGCGAGCAATCAAAGTGAAATTTTATGTGGAGCATCCATGGGTAGGGGAGACGAAAGTTTGATCGCGAAATCCAGGTCACATGACCACGATGGTCGCCACGCCCATATATGGTAAAAACCACTCAAAAATCTTCTTCTCCAGAATCGGTGGGCCGCTTTCCACGAAACTTGGTATGTAGCATTGAGGACCTCAGCCCATCATAGTTTGATAAAATGATGACCCTTGGATGACCTTGACCTATTTTACGGCAAGGTCAAATTTGGAAACATAGGCTTTTACATATGAAGAAGTGAAAACTATGGATTTTTCGAAAACTATTGCAGCCTGAGGCCTGAAAAGTGGTAGATGCAAACAACTAATGGAGTAGATGAAGGTATGTGATTAATATAGGTCAAGGTCATCTCTTGACCTTGGCCAGTCTGTTTTTCCATACACACTTTTCAAAGATCTTCTTCTCTGAAACTGTGTAGCCAATCAAAGTGAAATTTTATGTGGAGCATCCATGGGTAGGGGAGACGAAAGTTTGATCGCGAAATCTAGGTCACATGACCAAGATGGCCGCCACGCCCATATATGGTAAAAACCACTCAAAAATCTTCTTCTCCAGAACCGGTGGGCCGATTTCCACGAAACTTGGTATGTAGCATCAAGGGCCTCAGCCCATCATAGTTTGATAAAATGATGACCCTTGAATGACCTTGATCTATTTTACGGCAAGGTCAAATTTGGAAACATAGGCTTTTACATAGGAAGAAGTGAAAACTATGGATTTTTCGAAAACTATTGCAGCCTGAGGCCTGAAAGTGGTAGATGCAAACAAATAATGGAGTAGATGAAGGTATGTGATTAATATAGGTCAAGGTTATCTCTTGACCTTGGTCAGTCTGTTGTCCATACACACTTTTCAAAGATCTTCTTCTCTGAAACTGCTTGGCAAATCAAAGTGAAATTTTGTGTGGAGCATCCATGGGTAGGGGAGACGAAAGTTTTTAGCGAAATCCAGGTCACGTGACCAAGATGGCCGCCACGCCCATATATGGTAAAAACCACTCAAAAATCTTCTTCTCCAGACCGGCAGGCCAATTTTCATGAAACTTGGTATGTAGCATTTGGGACTCCAGCCCACCATAGTTTGTTGAAATGATGCCCCTATGATGACCTTGACCTATTTTACGGCAAGGTCAATTTGGAAACATAGGCTTTTACATGGAAAAAGGCGAAAACAAACTGTTGCAGCCTGAGACCTGAAAGTTGCTAGATGCAGACAACTAATGGAGTCAATGAAGGTAAGTAATTAATATAGGCCAAGGTCATGTCTTGACCTTGGCCCAAGGTCATTTAAATATTAAAATTATGGTTTTCTCAGAAATCTCTGGGTTTGGAAACTATTGCAGCCTGAGACCTGAAACTTTGCAGATGCAGACAACTTATGAAGTCAATAAAGGTGTGTGAGTATTCAAGGTCAAGGTCATTTCATTATGACTTAATACTCCAAGATCAGGCTTCAGGTGAGCGTTCTCAGGACCAATGGTCCTCTGGTATAATAATTGTAACATGTATCTTTATTTTGTGGATTTGCAGGTTAATTTTATTAATACCACCCGTGTGTTTTGCAACGTCAGCGCAAACTAGCAAAAATGAAAAGTAATCTATCGTACCCACATAAAACACTAACAACACGGCCACCAATCCAGCTCTTTCATAGCAAAATGCAATGATAATAAATTCATTTGCGGTACTTCACACTATGCAGCTGCGTGGTTCGAAACGTGCATTTTGCTATGAAAGAGCTGGATTGGTGGCTGTGTAATAAGATGTGGGCGTTTATGTCGCTGTGCGTTACCTCTGTAAGACAATGCTATATATGCTGTTTTTATATGAGAGTCAATATGACGTCACTATTCCTGTAGCACTATAAGAAGCAAATGATATGAATTTGAAAATGAAAAGTAACAAGATTATCTTGTACAAGAACGCTGCCAGTTGAGTTGAGATTATTCACAAACGACATTGATTAGCTATGATTTATAGTGGACCATTAGTACAGGTAAATTAAAGTCAAATTAAAAAAGTAAATTATAAATAAAAAAAAAAATATTATTGTTATTATTATCATTATTATTAATTAGTGATGTTTGGCGAACATATCCAGTTCTAGTTATTAAGGCAAAAAGTATAATATTTCAGATAAAATAATGGGGTACTAAGAATGCATATCTAGATTCGCCACGCGAGTGTTCATTTAATATGATACTATGAATACATTGCAAGCTAATAATTTTAGCAAATGCCTCGGTGGCGTATTGTTGTGTTAGGCCTACTTGACTATATATGGGTATGTTGGCCATCTGGTGGAGATGGAAATGACATGAATCCTGCACTTCCGGATACAAGTATGAAACTTGGCAGATGTGTTCATCAACATGAATTATTTGAAATTTTCTCGTAAACCAATCAAAATTAATCCAATGTTCAAGATGGCGGCTTAAAAATCCAAGATGGCTGCCAAAAATAAACATAAAATCAGGATATTACGTTCTAATCACTTGCAAAAATAAAAATAATGATGAAAATGGCATTTTTGGATTAGTTCTAACATCAGAATACTATTCAATGTAAAATAAACATTGTTGCATTAAAGGAGAATAAAATGTGGGGCCCACAATGGGGAAAAGGACCTTAACGATAACTTGTTGAAATAGCTGCTTTGCAACAATACACCTTATAAACTAAGTAAAACCAATCTAAATTCATTTCTTATAGAAAAGAACCATTTAATCATGAATGTTTATCCTTCAAAAGATATTGGAAAAAAAAGTCTCTTTGAAAAATGGGGTGCTGATTGGGGGGCAAGTAATGTATGAAAAATAGAGTTGCTAATTTGCAAAATCATGAAATCTTTAAATTTATTTGTACTGGGCAATACTTACTGCACTGCACACATAGCTTAATAATAATAATAATAATAATAATACACAGCTTAATAATAATAATAATAATAATAATAATAATAATAATAATAATATAGGGTTATTGCACTGATATCGGTGAATATTGTCCCGAGTTGGGATATCGAAGGACGCGAGCTTGCGAGCGTCCGTAGATATCCCAACGACGGACAATATTCACCGATATCAGTGCAATAACCCTTTTATTATATAGCTATAAATATCTGCTTCTCATATTTGATGTTTTGTTGAGAGTTATCCTTACAAAATTGAAATATCTACACGAAGGCCGCGATAATATCCATAAGTGATATAATTTTTGCACTAGTGCAATATCAGATGATATCATTTTTGCACTGTTACTTTTCGGAAGCACATTTTGCAATTGGATCAATATTGTTGACATTTTGTTTTCTTTTTTCGGCTTAAATTGCTTAAATCTGAATGTGACAAACTTCAGCTGACGTTTCGGCTAGGTATGACGTCATTTTCCACGCGACGTCAGATGAAGATGACGTCATAAGAGTTGACGTCCCAATTTTACAATTTTGCACGATGACCCTCAAGTCAACAATTTGGCAATTTTTCATAAACAGAATTTTTCGCTTTTAACAAAGTTTGCAATATCAAGTAAGTGTGCAGATATCGTCTGAGATCTGCACACTTGTTACTCGGCTTTTATCCCTATGTTTTAATCATTTGATATTTATAGCTATATAATAATAATAATTAAATTAACTGCAAATAATTTGCAAAGGCACTGCTTAGCACGATATTAAAACTAATGTTGCCTGCTGACGCTTCTAAAGAGGTTTCTTTCTCATCATCAATGAAAAGAGAAACAAGTACAACAACAACAACAACAACTACTACTACTACTACTACTACTACTACTACTACTACTTCTACTACACATCAAATACTATGTTTATACATCATTTGTAAATTTGTTTGCATACTTCTGATGCTTTAAATCAAAGTATATTTAAACAAAAAGCCTTGATATAATCAATACAAACAAGTAACCAGATAACCCCAATTATATTGATTCAATCTTGGTACATTGTTACTCCAAACCTTTCTGTTTTGTCATATTTCAAAGAAATAGTGAATAGATATACCAGATTGTGTTCAGTCTACTTGGCATGTACAACTGCAAAGTGCTGAACAGGTAAGTCCTGGCTTGAAGCATTTGCAGTTGCCGGAACAAGCACGTTTCTTACATTCACATTTCGCAAGTTCTTGACAGCAGGCTGCTATTGCTGGTAATGATGTCCGGTGAGGTTTCCAACATTGGAAAGCATCTTTTGTCCATCCCCATTCATCAGGTGTAGGATTAAGAGGTTCAGGAATCAAAGTTTGACCCCATATATGACCCGCTTGGTATGCTGCCCGTTTGGCATGTTCTAACAGGGCTGCCTGAGATGGTGATTTCATTAAATTTGAACCTCAACGTGACAAAATGTACCTTCGGGCATTCTGACGTTACTATTAGAAAATTGCAAAAATGCGGGAAAATCATGTAATTTATGTTTTAGAAATAACAATGTATTTGTAATCTATGAACACTGGACTACAAAATAAAAGGGTTTAAAAACATATATATTCCCAATATTTGGAGTTATCTGCCCTTGTTTTAGCCCATAATTTACGTCATTTTCCTATATGTGTCGTCAAACGGTAACAATAGCAACAACAAGGTCACAATAATAGACAAAATAATTTCGACAGATTCCTTGTAATGATAATATTATTCCATCTAAACAATAGTTACTGACCAATATATAAACAATTTTCAGCGAATACTTTAGTTTTGTAGGCATCCCTAACATGCAAAATTGCATTTTGCAACTTTGACGTCACTTTTGAGAACAATGCCATTTCTAGGGTTCATGCAGTAAACATATCATAACTCAAAAAAGTAATTAAATTAATCCGGTCAAATAAAGACTATTGGATGCAAGAAACAATATACTTTCAAAGTAAAATTGATTTTCTAATAGACAAAATATTGTCCGAAGGTACATTTTCTTGCGTTGTGGCCCATTTCGTATGATCTTTGCTTCCGCGCAAACATATCCAATCTAGCTTCATTCACTCGTTTTGAGGAACTCGATCGGTCATATAGAATCACCACAAACTGCTCAAGGATATTTTATCATCTTCCGATATAGAAGCTGGCGTACTGCTCAATCTTCTAAACACATCCCAGGCTTGCCACGCAGACTTTTTTTCCTTTACCATGGAAAGCAGATACTGCATCGCATCCAGTGAATGCATGAAAGAATGGAAGAGCCTTTGCTCTTGGTCCTAAGGACGAACACATTTCATGTATTGGAATCCATCTAAAGTCTTTCCCTTTACCGAAGGCAACCCAGAGTTTTTCTATGTTCAAGTCACTGAAGCAGGCTATGGCAATCACAACTACGTCCGTGTCCGTGCTGCTTATTGTGATTTTCTTGAACCCCTCCTTGGAGGCATCTTTGGCATGTAAGAAAAGCCTGGTGTCAGCCTCCTAGTGCGTGCAAGGTGACAAATCGTGCTTATCTATATCAGTATTGCTAATAACATCCTCCCCTTTAGTCACTACAACTTTGTGGAGTGTCTCAGTTCTTTCTATATGAGCTGCAAGAAACTCAAACAGCTCTCGTTTTATTGTCATCCTGGCGTAAGAAATTATTCCAGCTGCTTGGGACGCGGCTCGCACCCACAACTTTACGCCTTTTTCCTGTTTCCCTTCTCTCTCTTGTTGATGATTTCAGGCTGTCGGGTCTGTATATATCAAATACAAGATCTGTTCTCTGGTACTTTCTAGTGTACGTTTCAATGACCGGTAAAATAACGTCTGTGGCATAGTCGTCAAATAACCTTGCTGCTCCGGGTGATTTCTGATTTATTAAAGCTGCGCCATCGATGATGATTGCCTCGGCATTCGGTTTGGAATCGGGCATTGTAATACCTGTTTGGAGAATGCCCATGAGGTCAGACTTTGTTCCGGTATTTAAGCATCCATTTTAACTCAGCGATGGTGGAGCGTTCTGATTCTCATGCATAAAGAACTCATTCAGGTCACATTGTCGGCTTTGGCATGATATGAAAAGCCGTGAGAATAATTTGCAATCATCCTTTATGCCGAGAAGCTTTGATTTACTTGCAGTTACATCTGTTGTAGGTTTCCTGCTGAAAAGCGGTAGTTTGTTCCTTTTAAGAGGGCCATAGAATGAAGAGGTTCCATCTGACATAACCCTTGAAAATCGTTCATACTGTTCCATCACAAGTTCAATAATTGTCTATGTGATTCAGAGACTTTGATATCAACGATTTCTTTTGAATCCAGCACTATATCAAGTCTTTTGTTTCTTCTATGAATGGATTTCCCAACTCATCCAGGCTTCTAGCCATCTGTTTAACACTTGTCAGAAAGCTGGTCTGGTTTGATTCCGTTTCCTCATGATGACGGAAACCTGCTCTGAATGTGCCATATTCATAATCAAACTCTTCAATAAGGCGACCTATTTCTGGACCTGCAGCCATCCATCTTCGAAGTGCAGAAGGATCTACAGTCAAACCTACTGCTCCGCCGTCACCTTTCACAACTTTATTGTTCTGTTCGTGAGCTTGGTCAATTGCAATAGCTGAAAAATTCCGTGCAGTTTTATGTACAGCAAAGTGACCATTCTTGAATGCCTGTGCAACGTCAGGATGATTTGTTTCAATTAAAGCCATATCCCGCAAATGCACTGGTAGCTATCGAGCATAGTTTGTGTGGTCCAAGGCAAAAACGTAGGGCACAAGCTCAGACAAAGACTCTCTGTAGAGTTCAAAGTTTGTTTCTCTGATGGACCGTATAAAGCCAAGGATAAGAAGCTAAAATGTCAAAATCTGACTCCAAAATTGAAACTGTGGATTACTTTCCTCCTTCATTTTACAACAGAATTCAAAACTATCCTCTTCAAAGCCTGTAACAACATTGTCGCTTTGATACTGTTCATATGCTCGCTGGAGTAGATTGAAAAGCGCACATGCTGTTACTTGGTGAGCAAGTCTTGTTTTTGCTACACTGGAAGCAGAAAGAAATGAGTCTGCGGTTCCAGAGGACGCCACACCTGCTTCAGTCAGGGCTGCCGTCCATCCACTGTCTTTGAGCAAACCACCAATCGCTTTAAATGCAGCCATTTCTATATGCAGCCCACCAAACATTATAATGAATTTGTCCTCCCCATATGTCTCAGGCCATTGCCACTGAATTTGCTTAGCTACCGCAAACAAGGGCTGATCTGCAGTAACCACCGGTATTTGATCTGCATTCAGATATTGTGTTGCTTCTTTGATCTTATTCATAGCATGCTTAACTGTAGCAATAGAGTGTGCCTGTTCTGGCAAGAGAGGCAACAGTGCAGATATGCACGGCCTAAATCGCAGTCCCCGATGTTTAGAAGCATGATGAGCCGCCCATGTCACTGTTACTCCACCTTCTACATCTTCTGTTACATTCACATGTTCAAGCCACCGGTGTTCCATTTTCAAGTTCTGATACAGGATTTCAGGCTTCAAAGGAAGCACATTTTCACTTGTAGATGGAACAGGGGCAGCATCCTTGAAATATGCTGGCCTTACATTTGTATATGCTTCTGGCAGTGACGGAACTTTCCTGGTGGCTGGACTCCCAGCTATATGAAGTAGTTCTCGTTGGTCACCTCTTTCAGAGTTTGTTGGATGTTGAAACAATGAAATTCCTGTACCATGGAAAGACGACTTTGCTGTGGTTGCGCTTGGATGGTGATCGATATTGTCAAGCGCACCTACAGCGAAGAGTCCCTTTCGGAGTGCAGACGGACAGACAACACCTTCTTCTAGGAAACGTTCCACAAGTGCTGTTCCCATTTGTGATGAAATTTCAAGTACTCTGTCATACGAGGTACAGATACCAAACCGGTGGAGTGTATCAATCAAATGACGTTTTCCTGATCTTTGCCTACTTGTACTTTCTTGTCCTCGCATACAGCAACAATCCAACATATATCACAAAAGGTGTCTCACGATCCTTTGAATGGTACCTAATAGATGTTGCCCTTTTTCTTTGAGACTGGTGGTAATTGTAATGTATGATTTGTGCAACTGCAAGGTCTGGCATTATTATTTCGTTGTCAATCTGTGATTGTATGTCAGGACCATGCTCAATCATACTGACAAGTTCAACGAGTGAAGCCGGTAGACAGTTTTCCTCAAAATGGCCATCAAAGTTTGCGCTGCATTTCAAAATGTCTTTCCGAACAAGCTGTGCTGTTCTTGAAACATCTGTTAGTTCAAAAGCTCTTGACAAGGTGGGTCCTACATCATCTTTGAAGGCCAGAAGAACATTCCTGCCTTGTTGGTGAGCTTTTAATTCCGGTATGCGTTCAAGAAGCTGATCCTTGACCCTGGTTACATGAAGCTGGGGTTCTTCATAACCTAGCTGTTTCATCCTTTTTGTCATCAAATCTGTTAGATCAGATAGTTTAAAGACATTCCCTCCCTCATTACTTCTCTGTGTTTCAATTATATATGTAACAAGTTCAGCAAATGCTCTATCATATGCTTGTCTGTCGTGCTGGTGTTGTTCTTCTTGTTTTTGCTGTCTAAGAAATGAACGCTCTCTATTGTATACAGATGTCAAGCAAATTAGATGATACTTAACTTCTTGTGCAACAAGATCCCCAGCACTTAATTTGGCAAGGAGTTTTGTATCTTGTAGTAATGTGGCACATGCCTTCAGTCGTTCATATATGTTTTTCGTTATGGCTTTCCGACCTGCTTTGTCAATTTCTTTTTCACAGAAGAAGCACAGATTTTCATTATCAGTCACAGATGAAATTGAACGACGTGTACATGTACATTTACTTGGGCCTGCTTCCTCGGTAGGTTTGTGGGACATTGGCCGTTTCTGAGCACGGCCCAGCTTGTTGTTAAACATCATTCTGCAACTTTGGTGGTATTTTGCATTGTTCTGTCTCAATGTTAGTTCAATTCCAGATCCGTCATCTATCCGTTTTGGCTCTAACGGTATCGGGAGAGCGTTGATCTCAACAAACAAAGGGACGTTTGTGGCTATATTTTTATTGTGGCTATATTTTTATAGCCATCATGCTCTGTGGTGTGAAGTGCTTGATGGACATTTTATGCCCTCTTTTTTGTCTTGTTGACACAAGCAACACTTCTCCCAATCTGTTTGCCATTTTGCCTCTGCTGCAGCAGGCAGCTCGATGTCTTTGGACATTATGATTATTTTGATAAACAAGGTACTATATTAACTATTGTTCTAATTGTTACTTTCAGAAATAGCCTTTAAACAGCCCGAGGGACTACCCTTTTACCATCTGAATAAAGGTTGCACTTTAGTGTATGGGATATAACTAGGGTGAAATTATTACATTCTACACCTAGCCCGATCGTTCATCCAACAGAAAACCTCCCGTGCGATCTGTACACCTTCCGGAAAACCAAGACCCCGTTTTCCTTGGCTCAGCTATCCCGCGCTGGCACCTCCCGTCGATTCGGGTGCCCAGACAGTATTTGGGAGACTATACTAACTGTTTATGTGGTTCAAAAATACAACTGAATAATACTACCTACAATGTTGACCATCCATTCCTACATATCATACATACCGACTGTAGCTAAAGATACCCCTATACTACTATTATGAAATAAAAAAAACCTGTATGCCCATCTCTTAGAATTTAGTTAATTTTCTTTCAAATTTCCTGATTCTGCAAAAATATACATTCTATTTTTATAAACATTCTGCCTTGACTTTCAAATGAGCCTGTGCATGAGAAAACCAACAATTTGGGGTTCCGACCAGGTCTGACACAAACCAGGCTGCACAGTCACAGAAGCAGGCTAGAATCTTGAAATTTCGGATTTAAGAAGAAGAGGAAGTGTACAATCCGTGTAGCGAAAACAAAGGCGCTGATCAGCTTCGCGGTCACCGCGAAGCTGATCTGCGTCTTTGTTTTCGCCTATGCAAATTGTTGGTTTTCTCATGCACAGGCTCAAATACTATTTTTCTCAGAGGAATCAAGTTTTTGATTTGCAGGCGGGTATGAGTTGAAATACCCTCTGCTGTATTTAAGGTTACAATTGATACATGTTTTAAACATGGCTTTAATTAATAATTTATGTGTATTTTAAACTCTAAAAATGCCTTATACCATCTTTTATCTTCTTTCGTTTCGTACTGGGAACTTTGATGGTCGTTTGAAGGTGTATTGTTGATTTTCCACGAAAATATGACAATTTACGGTAATATGTGTCCACAAAATCAGTTTTAAAGCTTCTGTTGGACCCCATGCTGAGTCAAACAGCAGTGGTTTCACCAATGTGTCTTGGTAGTGCAAAGAAAACCACTCATTTACATATAAATTGTATTGTGGTATAAGTTAATTAAATTGGTTTAAGGGGTAATATTTTAGAAATTATTAAATCAATGTATGAAAATGCAAAATCGAAGGTAAAATTTTGTAATGAAATAGGTAATGAATTCTTTTGCTCTCTAGGAGTAAGGCAGGGCGAATGTCTTTCTCCAATTTTATTCTCTTTATTTTTAAATGATATTGAAGAGCAGTTCATTGTTTCTGGGTTTGAAGGGATAGAGCTTAATATGTTTAAACTTTTTATGCTGCTGTATGCCGACGATATAGTTATCTTCCCAAATACAGCAGAGGAACTTCAATATGGTTTAAATCTACTGTCAGATTACTGCTTAAAGTGGAAATTAAAAGTTAATGTTTCAAAGACTAAAATTATGATTTTTCGTAATCTTGAGACTTGTTATTTACATACGAAGGTGAAGCTTTGGAAATAGTGAAAAGTTTTAATATTTAATATTGCAAAATGACTTGAATGAACTTGAAAAATGGGCTGCCAAGTGGGGCATGCGTTTTAATGCCAAAAAATGTTATATCTTATCTATCCGCCAAAAATCATCAAGGTTCTATCAATTAGACGGTGAAATTCTTCAGGAAGTAAATTCATCTCCATACCTAGGAATTACAATATCAAATGACTTACAGTGGAAAACTCATATTACTAACATTGTGAAAAAAGCAAATTCAACACTGGGATTTTTACGTCGTAATCTTAAGTACTGTCCAATGGAATGTAAAAGACTAGCATACATCGCGTTAGTACGATCAACTTTGGAGTACAGTGCTATAGTTTGGGACCCGTATCAACAACAAGACATTCAGTCACTTGAAAAAATCCAGAGACTTGCCGCAAGATTTATTAAAAATGACTATCACTCAAGATTCGAAGGTTGCGTAAGGGAGATGCTCCAGGACCTGAAGTTACAACCACTACAACAACGCAGACTGGAATCAAGACTGGTTATGCTATATAAAATTGTTAGGGGTATGGTACCGGCAATCAATGCTGACGAGGTATTTATTCCAATTAGGAACAAAAGACAAATCCGAGCAAAAAAACACCAAGACTATTACACATCTAACTTTGTGAATAAATACACACAAAACAACTCAGAGTGTTACAAAGTACCTGAATCAAACACAGATCAATTCAGAAACTCTTTCTTTGTGAAAACTACCAGTGACTGGAACTGTTTATCAGACGACCACATTCGCGCAGAGACAGTCAACAGCTTTAAGACAGCTGTCCATTCGTATGTAACTAGTCAATAAATGCGCACACCCGCGGTTAAAGTACCAGAATTGGTCCTACCGTCAACAAAATACAGATACAGATACAGATACAGATCTAGGTGTTGTTTTTACACCAGGTGGGTCATTCTC
This sequence comes from Rugalucina vietnamica, assembly GCA_964017185.1. NCBI lineage: Eukaryota > Metazoa > Mollusca > Bivalvia > Lucinida > Lucinidae > Rugalucina > Rugalucina vietnamica. Next base: position 67,211,348 of record OZ024870.1, read on the forward strand.
CGAAACACAAAATACATTAGCAGGGCAAGCTCAAAAAGCATTTTTTAAATTGAATAAATACTTATATAAATTTACCAACATATCACCACACCGTAAATTAGAACTTTTTGACAAGCTTATATCTCCTATTTTATGCTACTCATGTGACGTTTGGGGTTTCTGTCAAGCTAATGCTATCGAAAGAGTGCATACTCAGTTCTGTAAGAAAATTCTAGGTGTTAAAAAGACGACTCAAAACGATTTTGTATATGTATGGTGAGCTAGGACGTGTAAATTATGCTACAAAAAGGTTGTTTATAATTGTAAAGTATTGGTTTAAAATTTTAACCACACCAGAAAATAAATATGTCAAGATAATTTATAATATGATGCTTGCTGATTTAGAAGAGCTACCAAATAAAACTAACTGGGCATCTTTGGTACGCGATTTACTGACAAATTTGGGTTTTCATGAAGTTTGGTTACTACAAGGAGTCGGCAATGTTAACATGTTAACATTTTTCTGTCGGAACTAAAGCTTAGATTGAATGACACATTTATTCAAAAATGGCAGGAAAGACTTGGTAACTCATCGCGAGCGAGATTTTATAACACAATAGCGCAATTTCATTTTCAACCGTATTTATGCAAACTTAGTATGTTTAAGTATATTCAAGCAACCAGCAGATTAAGAATGTCGTCTCATAGATTAGCTATTGGATCGGGAAGGTGGACTAGACCGAATAGAACTCCTGTAAATGAAAGAATATGTGTAGAGTGTGGGGTTGTAGAGGATGAATATCATTTTGTTATTGAATGTTAACTTTTTAATGAGCTAAGGATTAAATATTTGTCGAGGTATTTCTGGGTCAGACCTAGTATGTACAAATTTGTAGAACTGTTGCATTCTGAGAATATAAACCACATTCGTAAACTTGGTACTTATACATATCACACTTTCAAAATGAGAACAGATATATTATAGAGAAACTAATATTTTATTTCTATCTTTAAGAGGGGTCCACTTCGTCAACTACTGTAAATGAATTGAGTAAAACATTTTCCTGAGTTTATTTTGCAATTTTTGTATTTTTGTGCCATGTATGTATGATGCTAAGTAATTTCATTTAAAAAGATTTTGAATATAATTATCGTTATGAATTTATATACATTCAGAGATGAGTATGCATTTTAGATTATACAAGTGCAGTATAACAAATTTAAGAAATTTTGATACGATCAATTTCTTTCTTAATTTCACTTAACGATAATGCAATCTGGCTTATGTATGTGCTAGTGTGTGAAGAAATGTAAAGAAATGCTCTAGATATGCTTTCAACATTTCACCATAAAGTCTTTCCTTACCCCCTCCAAGACCTTATATTTCGTTTTCGATAAGTGCTTGGATGTGGGGCTTGTGTGTTGTGTTTTTGTTATGTTTATTTATATAGCTATGTGCATACTTTTCTGTGAATTTGTTTTGACCAGTAGATTTTGGTCCTAATATCCTAGCCCTTATACTCAATAAGTGCTTGGAAGATGAAGGACCATTTTATACTGCCGATATTGTTCTTACTGTTTTGAACTACTCAGATATACATGTTGTGTGCTTTGAATTTGATAAATTCGTTTTTCGCCATGATTTCTTTTTCATCATGCTTGTTGTTTTGATTGATGTTTATATTATTTAAACACCTTCTCCGCAAAGACTAAAAGCTCACATAGATACAATTTAGTCTGTAGCTTTTGGCTCAGTATTGGCAAGTAACCAATTACTTATTGTATACAGACTTACATGTTTATATTTACATTTTATTTACATGTAATTCATATCAAACTACGAATATATAGCTAGGTGCATGCTTATATGTATGTATAACTTAAATGATAGTCATGTATTTTTGCTAAAAACCACTGTACTGTTACTCACGCCATTATGTATGTAAATATGTTGTATCCTCATGGGCTTTTCAGCCTACTGGAATTTTGAATAAATTTTCTTCTTCGTCTTCTTCTTCTTCATATAAAGTTTAAAAAAAAATGTCGATTATTGTAAAATATGATAGTTTGACGGCCATCTTGAAAATTGCGTTAGCCATCTTGAAATTGGAAAAATTTGAGATGGCTAACGAGAAAATATTTAAGAGAAATGTTTGAAGAACATATTCTGAAAGTCTCATACTTGTATCCGGAAGTGCAGGATTGACGCTTCCATCTCCACTAATCTTGGTCATGTGACCTTGAAACCCTACTTACATCAGCAGAATAGTTCTTGTATGGTTTGTGTATCCTCTTGTTCGCCATTTTAGTTCACTTGAAAAAAATCATCATACAAGGTCAGGGTCCTATAATGACCCACAAGGTACATTTGACCCCAGGGGCATGATTGGCTGGATTTAAGTAGAGTTCCACATGACATTGTTGCATATCAACTATACAAGCTTTGTGTCATGCGGTTGTATTTCCATTATGTCTATGGTAGATAATGGCATGCCTGGGGTGTGGCCTGTATGGACCCCAGGGGCACCGTTGGCAGGATTTATAAAGAGGAGTACTATACATTGCTCCAAACAAAATATGAAAGCTCTGGGTTATGTGGTTTCGGAGAAGATTTTTATTTTTATGTTTTTCCTATTGTAAGTCTATGGGAGCTATTGACCCCCCGGGGTGGGGACATTTTTGACCCCAGGGACATGATTCGCAGGATTTATGTAAAGCTCCAAATAACAACGCTGTATACCAATTATAAAAGCTTTGACTTCGGCCCCAATGGCCGAGCGGTTAAGAGCACAGTTTCTTAATCACTCGATCATCTCACCGCTGTGTCTGGTGTGGATTCGAGCCCAGCTCTGGCCACATGTGAGACAAGCCAAGTTCTGCTTGCGGGTGTGTCAGGTGGTTTTTTCTCGGGGTTCTCCCGTTTTCGCCCACCTACTGATTGGCCCGTCTCATATGAGCCGAAATTATCTTGAAAGGGACGTAAAACTGAATTGAAAAAAAAATATCCGAAGCATCAATGGGGTGAGGGAAAGGTTGCATTCGGTTTTGGGACAGGTCGGATTGGAACTCTGGTTGCCATGGATTTTTTTTTTCAATTCAGTTTTATGTCCCTTTCAACCTTACGTCTAATTCCGAACAACTGTATATTCTTAAAAAAATAAGCAGGAATATGGAATTATAATAGAGTGGAAACGACATTTTATGTTGGAACTTAACAATTTGAATGTAAAAGACGACAATGTCCGGTGACCCGTAACCTGGGTTTGTGACAGCAGTCTTTAGTGCATTTGCTTTTAAGTATTTAGAAACCTATCCAGGAGATTTAGACTAATTCAGTTGACGATGCCACGCGAAACACCAAGTCCCTCTCCAGGTTCCGGCTCAAATGCATCAAAACATACACACACTTAGTGATAGAGGCAAGAGTCGTTCGGAATTAGCCGGCTAATTAATTCTGGTCAGTGTATTTCCGAACGGTTTTGTATTTCCAACTTGTTTGTTTTGCCAGGATGTGTTTTTTTTTAAGTTAACCCTCTGGCTGAACTAGAGGTTACCGCCTCGTACATGAATTAAGAAACTTGATACTACATGTATATTCTTGCATAGATATCTATGCGCATAGCTGTTTGAAGCCGTTTTTGATTGGTCGAAAGCCGTGTTCAAACCGCAAAACCCATGTTCAAATCATGAAATTCACGTGCCGTTTGAACATGGGTTTTGGCCGACGTCATTGGTCAAAGTGACGTGACGTCATGTATTTCATAGAAACAAAATGGCCGACGTTGAAGAAGCTCCGCGGTTTTCGGTGCGTTTTTACGTTGTTAATGTTATTTTTAAGAGATTTAAAGTGGATTGGAGTGAAAATGCAAGAATAGCGATCAACCATGGTTTGTTTCTGTGTTCAAACATTCGCTGGATCACTCGGAAGGTGTTTGAACACGCGGCCTGCGGCCTTGTGTTCAAACACCTTCCTCGTGATCCATCGAATGTTTGAACACTGAAAACCATGGTTGATCCCTATAGTATACACGAAAAATGACATTTGCATGCAGAATCTCTTAATCATTCCCAATTCAAGGTTTCAATTTAACTTGTTCGTGACAAAATATGATTCCAGAGTCAATGTTTTCTGTATTCATGAATGTAACTCGTCAGCAATTATTTAGCAAATTAAACACAGACACAGCAAAACACAGACAAAGCATGCTTAATCCGAGAGGCCGGTAAGTTCAATGCAGTTTCAAAGACCTCTAGAGAAAGTATAGTCATGATAATATGGCTAACCAAATTTTTCCTACATGATCATCATTCAGCTGGAGTTTCCTATGCTTTATGCCCATGCCAGTTCAAAGATAATATATAATAAGATTTTTAATGTTTTATCATAATTATACGTATAAGGCCACGTATAGTTTTGATTGAACGGTAATATCAGAGAAAAATAGAATATCAGGATCTTACAAAAAATGACAACGTCAGTGGTGTATGCAATATAAATTCTAGCGCAATCCATAATTCTACAGAAATATATAATTATGCATGTAGATACATGTGTATCTCATTGAACGCAATAGAAAATGGAATTGGTGAAAAATTCTAACGGCGAATCTTTTTAATGAAACCTTTGTGGAAACATGTTCATTCCGTCATTCAGCATTGTTAGAAAACACAATAACATCCAATTGTTGGGTCAGGATCGTCTGTAACAAATGTTAAAATTTGAGTAAACTTGAATGGTTGGGGGCGAAATTGAGTCTTCAGTTCTGCTCAAAATTGAGCAAAATTGATCTTTTGACTGTAAAATTATTCATTGTCCAAAGTTGAGCAAGAGTGATCCTAAAAACCGACATTAATTTCTAGGGTACGAATTTCACGTCACATGTCGCGTTCTGGAAAATCACAATGCATTTCATTTTTTGCCAAGACCCTACCTCTGAAAAATGATCAATTTCTTGAGACGCATAACACAGAATATTACAACCAAGATGTTGTTAGGTGTGTCGACCGTCCGGCAATCTAATTCAGTAGAGACAGTTTACTTGATAACGTTCCGGAGTATAACATTAAAAATAAACCGATGTTGCGTTATAAGTTTGGCTCAGTATATATATGAGAGACTAGCTGGCCAGTGTTGATCAAATTTGATGTGAAGCATCACTGAAGTAGGGACAATTTATGGTTAGGGTTTGGGAAAGATCTCTGGTTTCCATGGCAACAAGTAGGCTAAGCTCCCATAGACTTACAATGGCGAAAGTGTCGTAGACATGATAGCGGCTTTTTAACGGATTTGTTTCATTCTTGCGGGTAACCATTACGAAAACATGCCCATGCAATATACAGAGGTTTTTTAAGTTGTAAAAAAAATGAAACATTTCAGTAGAAAATCTTTGCTATGTTTAGCTCACCTGAGCCGTTAGGCTCACAAGGTGAGCTTATAGGATGGCCATGATCCGGCGTCCGTCCGTCCACAATTTCAAAGATCTTCTTCTCTGAAACCGCTTGGCCAACCAAAGCCAAATTTTATATGGAACATCTATAGGAAGGGGGAACCAATGTGTATATAAGAAATCCAGGTCACATGACCAAGATGGCCGCTATGCCCATATACGGTAAAAACCCTTCAAAATCTTCTTCTCCAGAACCGGTGGACTGATTTCAACGAAACTTGGCATGAAGCATCGATGGCTCGTGCACTACAATGTATATATAAATCATGACCCTGTGATGACCTTGACCTATTTTACGACAAGGTCAACATAGGTCGCCAATGCATTTGAATGGGGAAAACTTTTAAAATGTCATTTTAAGTCATTTAAAGTGAAAGTCTTGCAGGAAATGGGCAGTAGGACTGAATATTAATGATTCTGAAAAAAAATGGACCCCAGGGGCTCATATGCCCCCACCCCTGGGAAACCGCTTGGCCAATCAAAGCCAAATTTTATGTGAAGCATCAATAGGAAAGGGTAATCAATGTGTATATAAATAATCCAGGTCACGTGACCAAGATGGCTGCAATGCCCATATATGGTAAAAACCCTTCAAAAATCTTCTTCTCCAGAACCGGTGGATCGATTTCAAAGAAACTTGGCATGAAGCATCGATGGCTCAAGTACTACAATGTATATATAAATCATAACCCTGTGATGACCTTGACCTTTCTTACGGCAAGGTCAACATAGGTCGCCAATGCATTTGAATAGGGAAACTTTTTAAAATGTCATTTAAAGTGAAAGTCTTGCAGGAAATGGGCAGTAGGACTGAATATTAATGATTCTGAAAAAAAAAAACAACAAAACAACAACAACAACAACAACAAAAAAAAAAAAAAAAAAAAAAAAAAAAACATTGGACCCCAGGGCCTCATCTGCCCCCACCCCGGGGAAATATAATGTATGTTACCATAATATTCAAACATCTCCTCTGAAACCGCTCGGCGAATCAAAGCCAAATTTTATGTGCAGCATCTATGGAATGGGGGAATTAATGTATATATAAACAAGTAGCCCAAGGCCAACGATCGATCACCTGAGAGTCAACAAGTACAGTCACTGGACAAAGTGAATTTTTTTCTCTTTTTTTTTTTACCCTAAATGGGTATGACGGCCATCTTGGTAATTTTTCAGGTCTATGGCTGCAATAGTTACCATAGGACCATTGGTCCTGTAAACGCTTACCTGAGACCTAGTTGTCACTTTTCCCCATGTTTCCATATGTTTCCAAAATTGACCTTGACCTAAATTAATCACATACCTTCATCTACCTATTAGTTGTTTGCATCTACCACTTTTCAGGTCTCGGGCTGCATTTAGTTTACAAAATATCCATTGTTTTCACTTTTTCCCATGTAAAAGCCTATGCTTCCAACATTGACCTTGCCGTAAAATAGGTCAAGGTCATCCTAAGGGTCATCATTTTATCAAACTATGATGGGCTGGAGTCCCAAATGCTACATACCAAGTTTCGTGAAAATCGGCCTGCCGGTTCTGGAGAAGAAGATTTTTGAGTGGTTTTTACCATATATGGGCGCGGCGGCCATCCTGGTCATGTGACCTAAATTTCGGGATAACACGTTCCTTACCCCTACCCAGGGATGCTCCACAAAATTTCAGTTTGATTGGCCATGCTGTTTCAGAGAAGATCTTTGAAAAGTGTGTATAGACGACAGATCGGCCAAGGTCAAGAGATGACCTTGACCTAAATTAATCACATATTTTCATTAGTTGTTTTGCATCTACCACTTTTCAGGTCTCAGGCTGCAATCCATATTTTTTTCACTTTTTCACATGTAAAAGCCTGTTTCCAAAATTGACCTTGATGTAAAATAGGTCAAGGTCATCCTAGGGTCATTATTTGATCAAACTATGATGGGCTGGAGTCCCAAATGCTACATACCAAGTTTCGTGAAAATCGGCCTGCCCGTTCTGGAGAAGATTTTTGAGTGGTTTTTACCATATATGGGATGGCGGCCATCTTGGTCATGTGACCCTGATTTTGCGATCAAATTTTCGTCCCCACTACCCAGGGATGCTCCATATAAAATTTCAATTTGATTGGCCAAGCGGTTTCAGAGAAGAAGATCTTTGAAAAGTGTGTATGGATGACAGACCCTTCAAGGTCAAGAGATGACCGTGGCCTAAATTAATCAAATACCTTCATCTACTCCATTAGTTTTTTGCATCTACCACTTTTCAGATCTCAGGCTGCAATAGTTTTCAAAAACTTGCAATTTTCCGCTTTTCGTCTTATAAGTCAATGGAAAATTTAAGTTGCCATAGCAACCAAAGTAGTGGGACAAGGACAATAAAAAACACAAACTTTGTAGAGGCCAATATCATAAGCATGTATGCAAAGTTTCAGCTTCATCCGCCTTACAGCTTTTGAGAAGAAAATTTTTGAAAATTTTTCGAAAATTTACCCTTTACGTTGCTATAGCAACCAAACGAATAAAGCGATTTTGACAAAAGTTGCATAAAACGGGGAGGACTACTCAATAAACATTTATGTAAAAACAAAATTTCAATATCCTCAATGAAACTGCAGAAATTGCAAATTTCTACTTTTTGCCTTATAAGTCAATGGAAACTTCAAGTTACCATAGCAACCAAAGTAGTTGGACAAAGACAATAAAAATACAAACTTTGTACAGGCTAATGTCAGCATGTATGCTAAATTTCAGCTTCATCCCCCATTCGGCTTCTGAGAAGAAGATTTTTGAATATTTTTTTCGAAAATTTACCCTTTATGTTGCTATAGCAACAAAACGAATAAAGCGATTTTTACAAAAGTTGCCTTAAACGTGAAGGACTACTCAATAAACATTTATGTAAAAACAAAATTCAAATATCCCCAGCCTGACAACGGAAAATGCCAATTTCCACTTTTTCTCCATACAAGTCAATGGAAACTTCAAGTTGCCATAGCAACCAGAGTTCTTATCCGATCGAAATAAAAAACACAAATATTCATCCCCCCCCCCACCCCCTGTAGATGCTATATGTAAAATATGAAAAGATTCGGCCTGGCAGCTTCAGAGTAGTCGTTTGAAAATGTTGACGACGACGGACGACGCACGGACGCCGGCTCAACTACTATACTATAAGCTCACCTTGTGAGCCTTCGGCTCAGGTGAGCTAATTATCTAGTTCACATGACCAAGATGGCTGCCATGCCCATATATGATAAAACCCTTCAAAAATCTTCTTCTCCGAATCTGGTGGACCAATTTCAAAGAAACTTGGCATGACACACCAATGGCTGAAGTCCTACAATGTGCATATAAATCATGACCCTGTGGTGACCTTGACCTATTTTATGACAAGGTCAACATAGGTCGCCAATGCATTGGAATGGGGAAAACTTTTAAAAAGTCATTTGAGGTGAAAAACTTGCAGGAAATGGGTAGTAGGACTAAATATTAATGATTCTGAAAAAAATGGACCTAATGGCTCATATACCCACACCCTGGGGCAATATACATGTATATTACCATAATATTCAAACATCTTCTGCCCTGAAACCACTTGGCCAATCAAAGCCAAACTTTATGTGAAGCATCTACAGGATGGGGGAACCAATAAGTATATTAATAATCTAGGTCACATGACCAAGATGGTAAAAACCCTTTAAACATCTTGTTCTCTGAAAGCAATAGATTGATTTCAATGAAACTTGGCGTGAAGCATCTATGGCTAAAGTACTACAATGTATATATAAATCATGACCCTGTGATGACCTTGACCAAGTTTATGGCAAGGTCAACATAGGTTGCCCATGCATTTGAATGGGAAAAACTGTTAAAATGTCATTTGAAGGGAAAAGCCAGCAAGAAATTGGCAAATGGACAGAATATTGATTAGTCTGAAAAAAGAAAACGGCACAAGGGCTTCATCTGCCCCTGCACTGGGGTTAAATACCATAATATTCAAACATGTTTATTGGTATATGCAGCAGACTCAGGTGAGCGTTTACAGGACCATAGGTCTTCTGGTTCTTATTTTTGCTCAAAACATACATTGTGGGTACGAGGCGGTTCTAATGTGTACCCACAATCTAAGTTTTGGAGCAAAAATAAGAAAAATAGGTATACCCCGGCATATCCCAGTTTTGTGGGGTTCAAGGGGGTATACAATACACAGACATGTTTTCCTGATGAAGGACAGTCACAAAATCTCAGACGATTCAATAAGAGCTGTGGCACGACAGCGTGCTCAACTGCATTTGGCTGTGTCAACTATTATGGCCAATTTGACTCGTAACCGAAATCATGCATCCCTAACCCTTTATACTATAAGGCAAAATAACTGAACCATAAAATTATTCTGCAGTGACCTTAAATAATTTAACTTTCAAATCAAAGGTCAGCTGCAGACCACTAAGGGGTTTAAGGTCTGGTCATACGCGATCTTAATGTGAAAGAAGTATTGTCATACTCCCAATGAGTGTGAAGGTACAAGGCAAAATCACTGAAACATGAAATTCGGTCACAGTCACCTATAATCACTTTTGGGTCAAAGGTCTAGTGATACTCACTCATAATGTACAAGAAGTATGTTCATACTCCTATTCAAAAATCTTCTTCTCCAGAACCAGTGGGCCGATTTCCACGACATCGGGGACTCCAGCCCATCATAGTTTGTTCAAAATGATGACCCTAGGATGACCTTGACATATTTTACGACAAGGTCAATTTTGGAAACATATGCTTTTACATGGGAAAAGGCGAAAACAATGGATATTTTGGCAACTATTGCAGCCTAAAACTTGAAAGTTGCAAGATGGAGACAACTAACAAAGTCAATGAAGGCATGTACTTAATTAAGGTCAAGGTCATTTCTTGACCTTGACCAAAGGCAATTGAAATATCAAAATTAAGTCACAATTTCAAAGATCTTCTTCTCTGAAACCTCTTGGCTGATCAAGTTGAAATTTTATATGGAACCTCCATGGGTAGGGGGAATGAAAGTTTATTAACATGATCTTGGTCACATGACTAAGATGACCGCCATGCCCATATATGGTAAAAAACCTTCAAAAATCTTCTCCAGAACTGGTGGGCCGATATCCACTTAACTTGGTATGTAGCATAGGGGACTCCAGTCCATCATAGTTTGTTCAAATGATGACCCTAGGATGACCTTGCCCTATTTTACAGCAAGGTCAATTTTGGAAACATAGGCTTTTACATGGGAAAAGGCGAAAACAATGGATATTTTGGAAACTATTGCAGCCTGATACTTGAAAGTTGCTAGATGGAGACAACTAATGGAGTCATTGATAAAAATGTAATAAATTAAGGTCAAGGTCATTTCTTGACCTTGACCCAAAGTCATTGAGATATCAAAATTAAGTCACACTTTCAAAGATCTTCTCTAAAATCGCTCAGCCGATCAAGTTGAAATTTTATGTGGAGCCTCCTTGGATAGTGGCAAAGACATTTTGTATGCAATTTCTTGGTCACATGACCAAGATGGCCGCCACCCCCCATACGTGGTAAAAACCTCTCAAAAATCTTCTCCAGAACCGGTGGGCCGATATCCACGAAACTTGGTATGTAGCATTGGGGATTCCAGCCCATTATAGTTTGATCAAATGATGACCCTGGAATGACCTCGGCCTATTTTATGGCAAGGTCAATTTTGAAAACATAGGCTTTTACATGGGAAAAGGCGAAAACAATGGATATTTTAGAAACTATTGCAGCCTGAGACCTGAAAGTTGCAGACAACTAATGGAGTCAATGAAGGTATGTAATTAATTAAGGTCAAGGTCATTTCTTGACCTTGACCAAAGGCCATTTAAATATCAAAATTAAGATTATGGTTTTCTCATAAATCACTGGCTTTGGAAACTATTGCAGCCTGAGACCTGAAAATTAGCAGATGCAAACAACATATGAAGTCAATAAAGGTGTGTGAGTATTCAAGGTCAGGGTCATTTCATGATGACTTAATGCTCCAAGATCAGGCTTCAGATGAGCCTTCTCAGGACCAATGGTCCTCTGGTCATGAAAATCCTCTAAGCAAACAGAATAGCCCCAAATGGGACACCGCATTCTGTGGCATCCCATTTGGGGCTATGCTGTTTGCCTATGTCCCATGAATGGGCGGCCCCCGTCGCCGAGTGGTTAAGAGCGCTGATATTTCATTACCGCACTTAACCATTCGATCATCTCACCGCTGTGTCTGGTGTGGGTTTGAGCCCCACATGGAGCACATGTGAGACAAGCCAAGTTCTGCTTGCGGGTGTGCCAGGTGTTTTTTTCTCGGGGGTTCTCCCATTTTTACCCCGCCTACTGATTGGCCCATCTCATATGAGCTGAAATAATCTTGAAAGGGATGTTTAACTGAATCGAAAAAATAAACAGAATGCCAGGCGTATATGACAAGAATAGGAAAACTGGACAATGCAGAATCGACTACCCTGTTGAAAGTGTCAAAATTTCCGTAATTCTCTTTGGCCCCATGTTGCCAAATCTAAAGGGTCACTGACTAGACTTTAATAGTCGAAACCGCGGTATGGCCCATCCCATTTCTCATTAATGTGTTCACTTAAAGGATCTCAGTTTTAATTTTTATTTGCTATTACTGCAGCTGGTGTTGTGCTTGTGGCGGCCTCCATAGTGCAGGTTATATTTTCGTTTTGGTCCTTTGAGATCAGCGATGATATTCTGAGAAATCAGAAATTTATTATCGGTTAAGATTAATTTTCTAACTAATGGTTAATATCTTTGGTCCCATTTAGATAATACTATTCTTTGTACATGTATCGACTGGTTACAGCCCGCTAGTCCGAAGGCCAGTTAGTCCGAAGGCCCACTGGTCCGAAGGTCCGCTAGTCCCAGGGCCCGCTAGTCCGAAGGCCCACAAGTCCGAAGCTCCGCTGGTCCGAAGGCCCGCTAGTCCGAAGGTCCGCCAGTCCGAAGGTCCGCTAGTCCGAAAAACTAATTTTGATCCCAATTATATCATTATTGCAGTTGTTGTATGAATGTCGCAGTGATTTGAAAAAATTCGTACACGTGCGTGTCGCGAGGAACAGCGGAAAAGTGATTAAAATTCATGTAAAATCACGCGAAAATCGTGCAAAATCCTCGAGTGCTTCCAGCAGCCCACATATATCGTATAATTCACGCGACGATTTCTCACGCATAAAGCGTGGAGCTTGCATTGCGTCAACGAAGATCGATACTGCATGTAGTCAGAATAAACGGTTAAAAGCAATACATACAAAGTTTTATATACATGTGCGGTTGGAACTGTTTTACGGCTACGTTTCGAGCCACGGTAAAACAAAGTTCCGACAGTGTCAAGGGTTGAACGCCACTTCTGATCATATACATGTATTAGTCAAAAGTTCTAAACGGCCACAATCTTTTTTGTTGATTCTCGTCCTTGCCAAAGAAAAATGTTGTTTTTGCTTGTTTTTGAATACTCTAACATATCTGTAAAGGTTGCCACAAAACAACGCAGCATTAATTCCAAAACATACCACAGGGCTTTTATTTCCCGCCGAAATAGACGGTCACATTAATTCGAATCAGATATTAGCTGTAATTTTAACATTTGATTACTTTATGGTCATTATTTAATTTGCAAATGTTTCTGTTCTTTTATATGCAAAAATTTAAGGGGATGCCAATTGTCAAAAACTAATACTTGTATAATTTTACCTGTATAAAGAAAAATGACAATTTTTCTAAGGAGACTGGGCATTCTTGACACATTCTTGTATGAGTCATTCAAACATCGAATACATATTCTTTTATGCCCCAAACCTCAGCTCTAGAGGGCTCAGCAGCACGCTTATCAGCATTGTTCAAGTCACTTCCTGGTTTGATTCCATTGTCATCCGTCTGGCATGCCGGATAAATTTTACTAAAAGCTTTCACCGTAAACATGATCTCCAATGTCTTGACTACAATCTGTGAAAGCATTTTGAACAAAAAGTCAAAATTTTGGGAGAAATCATACTATTTACTGTATCTGCTGTATAAGGTTTTCAGCATATATGATAAATACCATGTTTTCCCCGAGAAGAAATCATCTCCGAGTAGACAAACTTTCACAGATTGTAGTCTGGCTTTTGGAGATCATGTTTATGGTGGTAGCTTTTAGTAAAACTTATCCAGCATGCCAGACAGATGACAACGGAATCAAACCAGGAAGTAACTTGACCAATGCTGATAAGCGTGCTGCTGAGCCCTCTAGAGCTGAGTTTTTGGGCATAAAATAATTTGTATTCGATGTTTGAATGACTCATACAAGAATGTTTCAAGAATATCCAGTCTCCTTGGAAAAATTGTCATTTTTCTTTATACAGGTAAAATTATACAAGTATTAGATTTTAACAATTGGCATCCCCTTAAGCCCCTCTCTCATATCGTGACATTAGAACAACTCTCAGCTGTTCTTCTACATTGTTTTCACTCGTCTCCGGGGAGCCGGGACTTTTAGCAGGGACTCGACCACAAATCTGACCCCGCGGTGCTGTTCTTTTAGCAGGGCTTTAATACCTAAAACGTTACACACCCCGCTATTCCCCGGCCCCAGGGGGTGGGGGATACGCATGACTGGTGCATAAGACATCACATTATATGGTGGACTTAATATTTTTATAACATTTTAGAAAACAATCTTAACATAAACACAGGCACAAAACAACGACCGCCCGACATCACTTCTTTTGACGTCACTCTGACGGGGTGATCTAAGGAATATACAACTATTTCATACCTGTGTAACAGTCAAAACTATTACCCCTCTGTGCTGTGGATGATCAGATGAACTGTTGCCCGAGGCCGAATTCGAGGGCAACAGTTCATCGGGTCATCCACAGCTCCGAAGGGTGATAGTTGAGGGTTAGAAATAGTTGTTTTATTACCAAACTCAAACATTCATTATATATACGTTATAATAGACACATACTATATAATACATGTAATAAGATTGGTTGTAACGATGAATTTTAGAATTGAAAATATGGATAAAACATGATTATATCCTGGTTTAGTTGAATAGAAAGGTACAAGTAGGCAAAGATCAGGAAAAGGCGCAATCAGAAAGAGATTCCCACTCCAAAAACCGAGGTGGGAAAAAACCAAACTAACAACCAGGCACTTATACCATGAAACATATCGTAAGCCGAATGAGCAGCTATTTTCCCAAAAGGTGGCCACTCAGTTACCAAAACTTAATTAAAAATATGAAAACATACATAAGGCGCCAACAGCACAAAAAAAATTTAAACACCAAGATATAAAACAAAAAGAACCACCACAGATGTATCGCCTTGGAACGATCAGTAACACAAAGTTACTGGCGGGCTTAAACCGGTTTTACAGGATCCTAACCTCACCCTCAGCTTCTGCAGTGGTTCATAACATTTAGTAAGTTCTTCGGTCCTCGTGGTGAATCTCTAACTAGTAAATAGATCATCAAGAACAAACAAATAAATCATGATAAATCAAAAACAAGGACTCACAGATTGAGTAAGCTGCCCGACGATGGAGATCCCTGGGCGCCGAATAACCTACTAACTCCGGAGCAAAAGAAAAACACCAGTTGGACCCCGGTGTGCCAAGCAACAGACAAGAAGCTCCGGCCCCAACCAACTAAAATGAATAGCTTTAAGTCGGGGCCATCATAGAGTCTGACGCCCGACCCACCGGCGTGCAATTAAAGAAGGCAGCATAGTTATCAACCATGATTGGGTTAAAAACTAAGCATGCAGACTGTCGCATAACATTCAAGTTATAACCTATACGTCTGTAACGTGTTATGATTTTTCTGAAATGAAAAGAAAAATCATTACTTCCTATAAGTTTCTTAAATTTGTAAACTAAGTCACCATAAAATTCAGGTTCCGAAAGGCCCTCACTTAAAAGCGTCTTTAACCCAACATTATATTTGGAAATCAATTCATAGTGTCTACGATAAAATTTTGAAAAGGTTTTTCGAAGTTTATGATACCGATAGGCCTGTTGGAGAAGTTTTGCCGTTAAACATTTATTTCGAGCGTTGAAGTCTGTAACATGATTGCAGACTCTAGCAAACCTAATAAGTTGTGAAATGTAAACACCATAAGAAGCACGATGAGGAACGTCACCATCCAAAAAAGGAAAATTTACTATATCAAAATCAAAGTCATCGCGCTTATCATAAATTTTAGAAGAAACAAACCCATTTGCAACAGAAAGATGTAGATCTAAAAAGGGGGCTTCGGTATCTGAGATTTTGGCTTTGTTCAACTGAAGTTCAGGTGGATAAATTTGATCGACCATACCTTCAAAATAAGGGTTGTCAATGTTCAAAAGGTCATCGAGGTACCTAGATGTGGAATTAAAAGCATCGATAACATCAGCTTGATTATCATGGTTAAGAGAATCCATGAAATCTCTTTCGTAGCAGTATAAAAATAAATCAGCTACGAGAGGTGCGCAATTTGTACCCATCGGAATTCCAACAATTTGTCTGTATAACTTGGTCCCAAATCTAATATAAATATTATCAAGGAGATAGGACAAGGCGTCGCACACATTCTGACATGACCAAAGTGTATACCGACTTTGGTCAGAGGAAGTGAAAAAGCCTTTCTGTCATTACATGCCAAATAAAGTGAACCATAGTTTTTAATGCCCTTTTGAAGGTCCACTCTATCAAATCCAGAAGTTTTTCTTTTATTAGATTATGTGGTAATGTTGTATACAGAAAGGTACAAGTAGGCAAAGATCAGGAAAAGGCGCAATCAGAAAAAGATTCCCACTCCAAAAACCGAGGTGGGAAAAAACCAAACTAACAATCAGGTACTTATACCATGAAACAATCGTAAGCCGAATGGGCAGCTATTTTCCCAATAGGTGGCCACTCAGTTACCTTAACTTAACCAAAAACATGAAAACACACATAAGGCGCCAACAGCACTAAAACATTTTAAACACCAAGACATAAAACAAAAAGAACCACCACAGAAGTATCGACTTGGAACGATCAGTAACACAAAGTTACTGGCGGGCTTAAACCGGTTTTACATGGCCATAACCTCACCCTCAGCTTCTGCAGTGGTTCATAACATTTAGTTAGTTATTCGGTCCTCGTGGTGAATCTCTAACTAGTCAATGAATCATCAAGAACAAACAAATAAATCATGATAAACATCCTGATGAATCAAACACCAGGACTCACAGACTGAGTAAGCTGCCCGACGATGGAGATCCCTGGGCGCCGAATAACCTACTAACTCCGGAGCAAAAGAAAAACACCAGTTGGACCCCGGTGGGCCAAGCAACAGACAAGAAGCTCCGGCCCCAGAGTAGAAAAATCAGACGTGGAACATTTGTTTGCTTGTTTTATTCCGATATGCTTGTTTGTTTTGTTTCTTTTCTTTAACTGTTTGCTTTATTTGTTCGACTTGTTAGTTTTGTTTTGCTTCTTAAGTCGTCTGGTTCATTTTTGTTTGTATGCTTGTTTGTTTGCTATGTTCGATTCCGCTTTTTTGCATGTTTGTTGGGTTTTTGTTTGTTTGTTCTAGCTAGCTGTTTTAATTTATTGTTTGGTTGGTTTCTGTTTTCTAAAATTTAATCTATGTGTTCATTTTTGAATAATGCTTTGTTGGATTTTTTTGTTTTGATTTTGTTTGTTTTATGCTTGTTTGCTTGTTTTTGTTTGTTTGACCATATGTTTTCTTTATATGTTTGATTCATTTGGTTGGTTGCTTTTCATTACTTTTTGTTTTACAATAATTGCAGGTATGGTAAGGCAGTATAAAAGCATGCAAAACATATCACATGGCTGGGAATCAGTCAAAACTGTTTCCTGTGAAACATTTCGTCACATGACATGAAACAGTATATTGAAGTTGGTTGGAACTGTTTTTTACTGAAATTGTTAAAGAAAAAGAAAAAAGAAAACAGTCCAAAAATGTTTAATTACTATTTATATAGTATGTTGGGTAATAAAATAGTTTATTTCCTTATCTATGCCGTTCAAATGGGACCAAGAGCACAAGAATGTGTTAACTTTGTGTACTATTGTAAACGTGAAAATATATGTCTATGAAATGTATGGCGTTGTGACAATACTTTTTATCAATGCCTGCATATCCGACGCAATACGTCTCCAAATTAATATCGACAACATCCATACACGGTAGGTCCTGTTAGCACGTTGAATGGTTTGTGTTTGCTGTCCCTGCTTTAACCGACGTCAGCTAATTTATCCAGACAGTTATTTCACGTGCTACATCATGTTAGTTTTCGAAACTAGGGAAAATTTGCTGAATACGCTGTTCACATGGCATAAAATACACCCGCTCAGGGGTGCAAAAATACACCCAAGTACAAATGTTGCACATGAACACGGCTTAAGCCTAATATTGAGGTCATGGAAGGGTATTTTGGGATAAAGGGATATCGGCAAAACAATTAAATGTATAAGGTATATTTTTGTCAAAACTTAAAGGGATATGGGATGCAAGTAAATTTAGGGATATTAGGATGCCAATTTTGGCAATACTTGTTCAAATCTAGGGAACATTTTTCGGAAACTTTGTTAGAGGGATACGGGATACTGGGACATTCCTTCCAGGGCCTCAGTATTTAGTATCTAGGTGCCACCAATACGATTATCATGTAGAATATACAACATTCTGTATACAGAGGATTACTTGAATTTTCTAGCGTTTGTTTCAGTTTAAAATGTAAAGATCGTAGCAACAAAATCAACAAATCATTTGTGGAAATGTGAGACATTAACATGATAAGTAGGTGCAGATTTCTCCTCTCTTTAGCAGAAGAAATGACGTTCGCTGCTTCAAAACAAATACAATGTAGATTGAAAGGAGACACTTCGTGGTGCCGTTACTGTGATATAGGCACGCGGTAGGATCAAATACAAATCAAAACTTTTAGAATATCTACAATGCTACTGCTATGTTGCCTTCTTTAATTGCACGCCGGTGGCTCGGGTGTCAGACTCTATATTGCCCCCGACGTAAAGCTATTCATTTTAGTTGGTTGGGACAGGAGCTTCTTGTCTGTTGCCTGGCCCACAGGGGTTAAACTGGTGTTTTTCTTTTGCTCCGGATTTTCAGAGGATACACAGATCAAACTCAACGCACTTTTCAGTTGCTTGGCGCCCAGTGAACTCCATCGTTGGGCAGCTAATTGCGACTCCTTGTTTTAAATTCATTGTGGTGATTATCTTTATTTATTTGATGATTCGTTGACTAGTTGGAGATTCGCCAAGAGAACCGAACAAAAATTAAATGTTGTGAACAATTGCAGAAGATGAGGGTGAGGTTATGCGCCTGTAAAACCAGTACTTTTATATTACTGATCGTTCCAATGCCGTACTTCTGTTGTGGTCCTAATTGTTTTATGTTTTGGTGTCGATTTTTTTTGTGCTCTTTGCACCATATGTATATCTTCATATTTTTAGTTTGGGTAACTGAGTATTGGGAAATAGCTGCTCACTCGGCTTTCGATATATTGTCTTGGTATAAAAGTATCGAACTGTTAATTTAGTTACTTCCCACCTTTGTTTTTGGAGTGGGAATTTCTTTCTGATTGCGCCATTTCCAGATCACTGTCTAGTTTTACATATTTACTCTTGATTGATCAATCTGGAATGCCATTTCTTTCGGTGATCTTTGATGTACGGCAGCATGCAGAAAACTCGAACTATGAAGAACCAAAATAATTTATTATTAAACTTCGTCAATGGCGTAACATATCTTGATTTTCCTCCTTGAATTTAAATGATCAATCTTACACGAAACTGTAACGATTTTACAAGGACGGAAAAGTACCGTGACACGTAATAGAATAAGCGCGAAATTCGCACGGTTTTCACATAAAATGCATGTTTTTTTTTGTTTTGTTTTTTTTTGTTTTTTTTTGTTTTTTTTTGTTTGTTTGTTTGTTTGTTTTTTTTAATGTTCGTACGTGTATGTGAAGTCCGCGCGTGACGCAGAATTTTTAAGAAAATCCTGCTAACACTATTGGCAGACCGAAACCTATTTTATATCTGCAATGATGATATAATTGGAATAAAAATAGTTTTTCGGACTAAAGGGCCTTCGGACTAGTGGGCCTTCGGACTGGCGGACCTTCGGACTAGCGGGCCTTCGGACTCGCGAACCTTCGGACCGGTGGGCCTTCGGACTAATGGGCCTTCGGACTATCGGGCGGTCACCGTATCGACTACCCTGTTGAAAGTGTCAAAATTTTCGTAATTCTCTTTGGCTCCATGTTGCCAAATCTAAAGGGTCACTGACGAGACTTTAATAGTTGAAACCACGGTATGGCCCATCCCCTTTCTCATTAATGTGTTCACTGCTCTTAAAGGATCTCAGTTCAAATTTTTATTTGTACCGTCAAGCTAAAACTCAGCCTTTTTACCACACCAACATTCAAGCTTGAATTAACTAGAAAAAGTGCCTTGAGAAGCATGTATACCCACGGCTGGTAGGCCCCCACCCCTAAGCCCACCGCCCCCGACCCAGACATGCTCACTGACACTGATACATTCAACCTCAATTCCAGAAATTAAGAGAGCACCCTCAACAAGTACATCTTAAAAATTTCTTTTTGCAAAAAGGGATGTCTAAAAGTATTTGGGGGGGGGGGGGGAATGTAGTAGAATGGCAGATCTATTATAGAGCAGTATACAGAGCTGACTTGTGTACTCCATCTAGGACTTGATCGCGGACATCGAGGGTCAGGTCCTCGTTCCTTAGTAATGAGATGGAAAATAGAATGTCATTCTTCAATAATAGGACCAATGGTCCTATAAACGCTCACCTGAGATCTGGGATATGTGACTTAAGTTGACCTTGCCATAAAATGGGTCAAGGTCATCCCAAGGTCATGATTTATATAAACTTTATAAAGCTCTATTGCCTGATGTTTCATGCCAAGTTTCAAAATCATAGGCCTTCTGGTTCTGGAGAAAAAGATTTTTAAAGATTTTTGCTATTTATAGCCATGGCAGCCATCTTGGTCATGTGACCTTGACCTTTTGTATAAATTTTCATTCCCTCTTCCTAACAATGCTCCACTTAAAGTTTGGCTTTTATTGGTATAGCGGTTTCAGAGAAGTAGATGTTTGAATATTATGGTCATATACATGTATATAGCTCCAGGGCAGGGGCAGACAACCTCCTGGGGTCAATTTTTTTTTCATAAACATAAATTTTCTGTCCATTTGCATACTCCCAGCAAGTTTCCCCCATTTAATTCCATTTTACTATTTTTCCCATTCACCTAAGTTGACCTTGCCATAAAATAGGTCAAGGTCATCCCAGGGTCATGATTTATACAAACTTTGTAGAGCTCCATTGCCTGCTGCTTCATGCCAAGTTTCAAAATCATAGGCCTTCTGGTTCTGGAGAAGAAGATTTTCAAAGGTTTTTGCTATTTATAGCCATGGCGGCCATCTTGGTCATGTGACCATGACCATTTATACAAACTTTCATTCCCTCTTTCTAAGGATGCTCCACATAAAGTTTGGCTTTGATTGGCCAAGCAGTTTCAGAGAAGATGTTTGAATATTATGGTCATATACATGTATATAGCCCCGGGGCAGGGGCAGACAACCCCCTGGGCCAAAAATATTTTCACAAACATAAATTTTCTGTCCATTTGCTCATTCCTAGCAAATTTTCCTATTTTTCCCATTCAAAAGCATGGGCGACCTATATTGACCTTGCTGTTAAAAAGGTTAAGGTCATCCCAGGGTCATTTTTATATAAACTTTGTAGAGCTCCATTCCCAGATGCTTCACACCAAGTTTCAAAATTGTTACGTGCCAGGCGTAACTAGAAGATTAAGGAAACCAACAAGTTGGTTAGCCAGCAACAAGCTTTGTTTAAAATTTAACAAATTTATTTAGAAGTGATTTAACCAGTAATTACATGTGAAACAATCAAAAGCATATATACAATCAAACAAAAATGAATGTACAATACCTTTCAAGATGTTAATTCCCTTAAAGAATGTCTGAATGTCCCTCAGAATTTTTTAACACAAGTCTGTATCAGTTTCTGATCCCAAGAATTAAAGTTTGTTTCAAAATAGCACTATGTCCCAATCCAGAATCGAATATCACAAAGTAATCCAAGAATAAGTTTAAATTCCAGTAAGATAGATTTTGACTTCTTAATAGTAACAGTACCCAAAGATTGTCCTTATGAAAATTTGTAGCCCTTATATAGCACTGAGGAACATTCAGGATTCTTCCAGCAAATTCTATGATATCATATACTAAAAATAACAAGTTGTTTACCAAAATTTAATGTTTTGGAATATTCTAGAGAGGCCATTATCCTTCCAGAAAATTCCACAATATTCTTTTGACAAAAAAAAAAGATTTTTCTAGAAGATTCTACATCTTTGGTTCTTCCAGATTTTTCCGGACTTTTCCGTCAAAGAACAATTTGAAATTTCTAGAAAATTCTGAAGTAAACAACCTGTTTATGTCCAATATCTGGGACACTAAAAGTAAATAATTGCTAAGGACAACAAGTAAACATCATATGTATAACATCATACTTTCCTGGGCATACTCCCTTGGGAAGTTTACCAGTACTGAATGCACATCTTTCAACAAGTAACTGTCATACATAACACTTCCCCTCTTCAAAGAAAAGAAAGTTTTATAAAATAAAGCTTTCTTTTGCAATACTGGATAATTGTATACAATATGTTTAGCAAAATTTGTGCAAAACTAATCAAATACAACAGCACAAAGCTGAACATCAGCATTGTAGAGGCACTTAAGCTCTGCTTAGGGTGTCTGGAATGATATTATCTCTTCCTCGGATATGTCTGATGTCAAGATTGTGCTCTTGCAACATGAGACTCCACCTGAGTAAACGCTGGTTCTTGTTTTTCATTTTATGTATGAAAGTCAGTGGATTGTGGTCACTGAAGACAACAATTGGTGCATGTGAAGAAGCTAAGTAAACTTCAAAGTGCTGAAGCGCAAGGATTAGAGATAGGCATTCTTTCTCTATGGTAGAGTAATTTCTCTGATGCTTGTTAAACTTTTTGGAAAAATAACAAACAGGATGGTCAACACCATTGTCATCTTCTTGCAACAATACACTGCCTGCACCAACATCACTGGCATCTACAGCCAACTTGAACTCTTTGTCAAAACTTGGTGCTAAGAGAACCGGAGCACTTCTAAGTATGGCCTTGAGCTTATCAAATGACTTCTGGCAGTCATCTGTCCAAACATACTTGGCCTTCTTACCAAGCAAGTTTGTCAGAGGCTCAGCTATAGCCGAGAAGTTGTTGCAGAATTTCCTGTAATATCCAGCCATACCCAGAAAGCGCATCAGTTGTCTTTTGCTAGTAGGTACAGGAAAATCTGAGATAGCCTCAACTTTAGCTTCTACAGGTTTTACCTGACCTTGACCTACAATGTGTCCTAGAAATGTCAAGTTTGCATGGCAAAATTCACTTTTTGCCAAGTTCACAGTTAGTTTAGCATCACTTAGCCGGTCAAAGAATGTTCTGATTGTCTGCAAGTGTTGTTGCCACTCCTCACTGAAGATAATAGCGTCGTCGATATAGGCTTTACAGCCATCCAGATTGGAAATCAAACTGTTGACCAGCCGCTGAAAAGTCGCAGGCGAGTTCTTCATTCCAAATGGCATGACTTTATACTGGTACAGTCCATCTGGTGTAACAAATGCCGAGATCTCCTTTGCTCTGTCCGTGAGGGGTATCTGCCAAAATCCCTTTAGCAGATCGAACTTTGTAACATACTTGGCATGTCCAATATTATAAATGCAGTCATCGATTTGTGGGATGGAAAAAGTGTCTGTTTTAGTGACAGAATTGACTTTTCGATAGTCTGTGCACATTCTAAATGTCCCGTCTGGCTTTGGTACAAGAATACAAGGAGAACTCCATTCACTTTGGCTGGGTTCAATGAAATCATTGTCCAGCAAATATTGAACTTCTTCCCTGAGATATTGCTGTTTTACAGGGTTCATTCTGTAAGGATGTTGCTTTACAGGTTTTGAACCTTCAAAAATGTCAACATCATGATAGATTTTGTCAGTTCTGGATGGAATGTCCGGAAATAAGTGCTCATATTCGAGAACTAACTGTTTCAGTTCAAGTCTTTTGTCTGAATCAAGGTGAGACAGTTTCTGATCAAGATTCTGTAGTATGTCAGAATTCTGGAGTTTCGATGACGAGGGATCAGATTGCTCCAAGTTGAAGTCCTCAGAGTCCATTTGATTTTGTTCATGAGGGACAGAATTAACTATATTTACTGATGAAATAACAGAACTATCCCTATCAATATACTTCTTGAGCATATTAATGTGACATAGCTGTTTTTGCTTGCGCCTCCCAGGAGTGTTAACAATGTAATTCACGTCACTTAACTTTTTATCAACAGTATACGGGCCATAATATCTAGCTTGTAAAGGTCTGCCAGGAATGGGCAAGAGAGCAAGTACCTTGTCTCCAGGTTCAAAATTTCTGTCTTTAGCATTTTCATCATAACGAATCTTCATTTTGCTTTGAGTAGATTTGAGATTGGACCGAGCTGCATCACAGGCCTTTGATAGTCTGTTTTTGAAATCAGACACATACTGAAGTAAGTTCAAAGAACTGTCATCATCTGAGAGAAATTTCTCTTTTAGAAGTTTTAACGGTCCACGTACAGTGTGCCCAAAAACAAGCTCAAATGGGCTGAACCCCAGAGACTCTTGTACAGATTCTCTTACAGCAAATAGAAGCAAGTGTATGCCTTCATCCCAATCTTTTTCAGTGTCAAAGCAGTAAGATCTGATCATGTTTTTCAAAGTTTGATGGAATCTTTCTAAGGCACCTTGGCTTTCAGGGTAGTAAGCCGATGACTTGTATTGCTTAATTCCAAGTTCGTACATGACTTGCTGAAAAATTCCTGACATAAAATTTGAGCCCTGGTCTGACTGGATAGATTTTGGGAGGCCTACAAATGTGAAGAACTTCACAAGTGCATTAACTATTGTTTTAGCCTTGATATTTCTGAGCGGGATAGCTTCAGGAAAGCGAGTTGAAGCACACATTATGGTCAGAAGATATTCACAACCTTTCTTTGTTTTGGGTAAGGGACCTACACAATCAATAATCACTCTGCTGAAAGGTTCATCAAAGGCAGGAATGGGCTGCAATTGAGCTTTTGGAATGGTCTGATTGGGCTTTCCTACCATTTGACAAGTGTGGCAGGATTTGCAATGCTGTGAAACATCAGATTTTAATCCTGGCCAGTAGAAATGATTTAGAATCTTGTGATAGGTCTTATTTACACCTAAATGGCCTGACATGGGTGTTTCATGAGCCAAGTTTAAGATTTCAGGGCGATAAACCCTAGGAACCACAATTTGGTGGTTAACAGTCCACTCATCTGCTGTGGAGACATCCGGAGGACGCCATTTTCTCATCAAAATGCCATTTTTGACATAATAGCAAACAGGAACCTGGGATATTTCATTTTCATTAAAAGCCCTATCAAATAAAGGCGAGATCTCAGGATCACTGTGTTGTTCTTTACAAAGCTGTGACCTTGACAGCTGGTCATGACCTTGGTCATTTGAGTTGGAAGGTGAAAGGTCATTTTCTGACCCTGACCTTGGATTGCTAGGGTCAGTCTGAATATCAGACTGACTAGGGGAAAGAGATGTTGAAATCTCTTTATTAAAGGACTGACCTATCAAAGTGTCAGTTAAATTTATGTCCTGCATCCCATCATATAATTTGGCTTTCTTAGCCATTGCCCTACTAACAGCACAAGAAGGGTAAAGGTCAGGAATTTCCTGCTCAATGGGATCAGGCGGTTGATCAACACATGGTGTGCTGGTCAAAAGTGGGTTTACCAGAACCTTATCTCCTGCCAAATCATTGCCTAACAGCAAATGAATACCTTTAAAAGGTAAGGAAGGTCTAATACCTACAGCCACGGGACCTTTAACTAAGTCTGAGGACAAATAGATATTATGGAGCGGAATTAAACTGTTGGGTACAATGAACATATGACTAGACTTTCAACAGTAAATATTTAATGTTTGCCGGACTGTCTTGTTACTTTATATACAAAATTTACAGAGACTAATAAATGCTTTGATGCAATTGAAACCACTAAATTGCATCCTAAACAGCTTACTTAATAGATACTATTAACGTTCAAGATTAATAGCTATATAAATTAAATAACCTTGAACCAAGAAAAGGCCGCCTTTATTCTACTCAAGAATTTCGTACTTGGAGCAATATTGAAATTCTAAACCACAACCGAAATAGGGTGGAAGTGGGTGGGTGACAAAAGAAAACAAATCATATGTCTCTTCTCATCATGAAGATCGATGTTTCTCGCTCGACTAAAAATGTCGATATGAACAAAGGCGATCAGTTTTTGGCGGTTCTCAGAACCTAACCAATCAAACTATATATTTTGGAAAAAACCCTGACGTCACTCACGGAGTTCCGCCGCTAAAATTAGAAGATACCATACAACAACAACATCCCTGGACTGGTCCTCAGTTTAATTAATAATTATGGAACATAATTCCCCAATTAAACTGTTGGGTACAATGAACATATGACTAGACTTTCAACAGTAAATATTTAATGTTTGCCGGACTGTCTTGTTACTTTATATACAAAATTTACAGAGACTAATAAATGCTTTGATGCAATTGAAACCACTAAATTGCATCCTAAACAGCTTACTTAATAGATACTATTAACGTTCAAGATTAATAGCTATATAAATTAAATAACCTTGAACCAAGAAAAGGCCGCCAAGACGAAGTCCGCCAAAAAAAAAAAAAAAAAAAAATGGAGACGCCCAGGGATGTATGGTGTTGCATAGCATATGTCCTCAGCAAGCAAAATGTGAAGTATCCAATCGATAGTTGACCGGGAACACCTATTAGTAAGGCTAAATTTACCTCTGAACTGGTTCCTACCGGAGTTCCCTTGCTTCTCTTGAGCTTGAACCGATTAACTGATTGGATTCATCTCATCCTGGATGCTGTATAAATATACAATAAACATTAGCAATTTTATCAGACAAATAAACTGTTACACTAAAACACAGGCACCAATCAAATTCCTGCCTCCTTATTAGGTGATTCATCACTAATTGTCCACAAGGGGCACAGTTTATTAAATTTACTCCATATTGCCACCTTATTAGGTGAAATCACACTAATTGTCCACAAGGGGCACAGTTTTTAAGATAACTCCATATTGCCACCTTATTAGCTGAAAACATGCTAATTGTCCACAAGGGGCACAGTCACTTAAATGTGTTTCCAACCATGAATGATTTACACAAAATATACTGACTTTTAAATGCAAATTCCCGTGAACGATTTCACTTTAATAGTAATCCTGATTGAAACACTTTGTTTTAAATAATCCAAAATCCACACTCAATCCTGTTTGGTGCCTGCTATGAGAAAAAGATATGATAACTGGAAATAGAAAAAAACATATATCAGCAATAGAAATACATATATCAACACACAACAAACGTGACAAACACAACAAGGATACATAGAAAAGGATGAAATCAAACTAAGAAAAAATGCAAGGAGTAACAACAGCGTAAGCACAAAACAAGTCAACACTGTTTCACAAAAACATTAATCAGTACTTACAAAATTCTTTAATTCTAATGACTGAACCTCTTGATCACTGAAATTACAAAACACAGACATGTAATCACTGTACTGGTTATTTCTTCTATGAAATAAAACTCTAAGTTCATGTACACCAACCTCCCCAGAAGTAGCCAGGGCACAAGGGTTGTCATGCTAACCCTTTTTGCCCTCAACCCCAAGGATTCATACGTGCTGCCTTGTGGGCTGGCAATAATAATAATAATATGTCTTTATTTTACGAGGATAACATATTAAGCATCAGCTTATCTTACATATGGTCCTCAACAACACACATACAACAATAAAACAATAATATATACAAACAAACAATACAATATCAACAATTAAAAGTATAGTTAATTTTGTCTAGGAATTTTTAAAAAAGAAATATACAAATATTTGTAGTTAAGAATGTGATTGCAATGATTTAAAATGGACATTTGATATCATACTAAAACATTAAATTCCAGCAGAGTAATTTTAGCACAGGAATGAATAAAAAAAAATCACGGATAAGAACCGTCTCAGTCTGAATACTTAATTAAAATTGTTACAAAAAGTTGTGGTTTAGAATGTGATTGCAATGATTTAAAATGGACATTTGATATACTAAACATTAAATTTCAGCAGAATAATTTGGCACAAGAATGAATAAAATGCAAGGATAAGACCGTCTCAGTCTGAATACTTATTATAAATTGTTACGTATTTGGTGATATCGATTAAGAGATAAACTTGATGTATAAAATTATTAGTATTTTTGATATAATCAAATTTACATAAAACAGTATGTTTATTATGATTCTGATTTCCTACACACCAGACCTGGACAGTAACGAAAGAAAAATAAAATATTGAGACTTGTTCGTTCTAAACTCTTTTACCATCCAGCAGCCCTTCCTACGACAACTGACTCACTGCATGCCGTCAGATACTTGCACGTCAGCGGGTGCCGACCGAAGCGTCAGGTACCACTTCGTGAGGGCGGGTGCTTTCTCAAGGAACATTGTGCCTCGAGTAAAGCGCGTGCAATCCCAGATGTTGGAGGGTGAGCGTTTTGGATGGTCGAAACAATGCATTCGTACGTTTAAATTGGCTAAATGTTATGATACATGAACCTCGACTGATGGAACGTTTCAAGAATCGTCGTTAAGTAAATGTGATCTTAAAGATAGTTTGAAATTATTTATGTTTTGAATTTGTTTGATATCTGTAGGCAAAGAGTTCCAAATGTTGGCGCCTTCAACCGAAAACGATTTTTGGAAATAATTTGTTTTGGCAAATGGGACTGCCAGATCATCATTTGTTACTGATCGTAAATTTCTGCTATGCTTTTCCGATATTTTTGTGAAAAGATTTGCTAAGTAATCTGGGGCCAGGCCGTTTAGTGATTTATATACCATCAGGGCTTTATGGTATTTAATACGCTTCGGGAAAGACAACCACTGCAGTGTTTTAAACATCTCGGCGGATGGAGTCATATAATCAACTTTGAGAATGATTCGCGCTGCCCTTTTCTGGAGTTTTTGTACCCTGTTTATGTTTTTGTCAGAAGTACGACTCCATATGATGCAACCATAGTCGAAAATTGGTAAGATATATGAATTGTAGTACAATTTTAGACTGTCAGTATGAACGTATTTTGATAATTGTTTTAACAGTGAGATTCTGCGAGTGAGATTCAAACAAACTGCACTGATCTGTTCATTCCAATCTAATGTTTTGTCGATGATAATTCCTAAGAGCTTTTGTGTATCTACTTGTTTGATAAGTTCATCTTCCAGAAATATTTCGAGTGAACCTAAATTCTGCAAATTTTGCCAAGTGCCTATCCACATTATAGATGTTTTTTGAAGATGAACATGCATGTCGTTGGAAATGCACCAACATAGAAAACCATTTGATCCTTGCTGCAGTTTAGTTCTAAGTGTTGTTTTATTTTTGCTGGCATAATGAACTGTTGTGTCATCTGCGTATAGTTCAAGATATATATATCTTGACCTTTATCAAGACCTTTATAAATAGAGGAAGGTCATTTACAAAAAGGAGAAAGAGTAGAGGGCCAAGGACAGATCCCTGTGGAACACCAGCATTGACATTTTGAAATGTAGATTTTAATGCATTATCAGACACACACTGCTTTCTGTCTGTCAAGTATGATTTTATCCAACTGAGAGAATGTGGTGAAAATTGATAAACTTTTAGTTTCTCAAGTAAAATACTGTGATCCAC
This sequence comes from Rugalucina vietnamica, assembly GCA_964017185.1. Taxonomy (NCBI): domain Eukaryota; kingdom Metazoa; phylum Mollusca; class Bivalvia; order Lucinida; family Lucinidae; genus Rugalucina; species Rugalucina vietnamica. The sequence goes on from OZ024870.1 coordinate 67,240,721, forward strand.
CACATCAAAAGCCTTTCTCAAATCAAAGAATATTGCCCCTACTAATTCACCCTCTTCTATGCTCTTGAGCCATTTGTCTAGCAGACTTATAAGGGCTGTATTACAAGAATGATGCTTCCGGAAACCTGATTGGGATTTGTGTAATATATCATATTTGTTTAGATAACCGAAAAGGTGTTTAGTAACATGTTTTTCTATTAGCTTGGATATGACAGAAAGAATTGAAATCGGTCTATAATTAGATGGATCTGATTTATCACCACTTTTAAAAATTGGGAGTATTTTACCTAATTTTAGTGACGCAGGAAACGTTCCTGTGTGTATGCAGATGTTGATTATTTGTAATAACGGATTGGCAATAACATTACATGAGAGTTTGATAATCTTCGGCGTTAGTCCATCTAGTCCAGTAGCCTTATGGATATCAAGGGAATTGATACTAGACAATAAATCATTATATGTCATTAGTGGAATGTTGAACTGTACGTTGTCTGGTACTTTACTTCGTACATACGATTTAACTTTATTCCAATCAAAAGTTACGTCGTCATCATTTTGTTTAGTTCTTTCAGCTTTGAGTTTGTCACTAATTTTTGCAAAGTAACAATTTAGCTTTTCAATTATAGTATTAGGGTCATTTGATGTACCGTTTTCCGTTTTAAGTTCTTCCGGAAGTTTGGAAGATGATTTACCATTTAAATCCTTGATATGTTGCCATAGATATGAATTATCTTTTTCAGCAATAGAATTTGAAAAGAAGTCTTTTTTTGCATTACGGATGAGAGAGTTTGTTTTATTTCGCCAAAATTTATATTGGTTCCAATTTTTTAGTTTATGATTTAAGTCTCTTTTTCTACCAGCTTCGATGATGTCATTATTAATCCAATCAGGTTGTTTTTTTCGTTTTACTCTTTTGTTTTTCAAAGGCGCATGGTGATCGAGGACAGTCATAACAATTTTAGAAAAATTATCAAAGTTTAAGTCAGAATTTGTTTGAGAAATACTTAACGTATTAAGTGAAGTTGATAGCTCATTTAAGAAGTCATCATCATTAAATTTTTTATAGCAGCGGTATTGAATCGTTTCGTGTTCTTGTCTTTTTATATTGTGCTTGGATGCACTTCTTGTAAAACTAATTGGATAGTGATCACTGAGAGAAATACAGGGCACAGATACATCTGCAATTTTATCAGTGTTCGAAACATATATGTGATCGATAATAGTTTCCGAATTAGCGGTTACCCTTGTCGCTGACTGAATAACTTGTTGTAGATCATGTGATTCAACCGTGTTTACTCCGAGAAGTAAATTCTGCTCAGAGCTAACCAGGGCAAGGCAACTACCCCCGGAGAGGCTGGAAAACACAAACTCTGCTTACTCCTTCAAAAGATGAGCCACCGTATTTACAAAAAAGAACCTAAGCCTCCTAAGTCCCTCATTATTCAGATGCAGACCCCCGTCACACACTGCGAAAAATTCACGCACTGGATCCCCATATTTCAAAAAGGGCTTAAATGAATGCAGAAATCTTACATTTCTAGCCTTACACAACTTTTTTAAGTCATTGTTTACATTTTTAACTTTCTCCCTTGATTTGTGATAATCCACAGGTCGTGGCAGAATACTGGACATCAGTATGATTGTTTTACTGTTCCGTTTCACCACAGTTATAAAATTGGTGAAATTGCTCATAATAGCTTTTTCGTCAAATTTGGGAGTGCCATTTGTCCCTACATGAAAGATAGTGAATTTCTTGTCCAAAACCAGGTGTCCTTTCTGGATAAGTGAGGACATACCGTTAATGGAGATACCTGGGTATGAGATGACTTCAGCACTGCGGATGTCTGTGACATATTTTGCAATAGAGTCTGACACGATTGACACTCTGACGGGAAAGGCTTCTGAAATGAAAACAATTTGATCTGAATTTCCAGGCCAAAATAATTAAGCCAACCCATCTAGTTCATTTATAATTCTCACAGCCATATCCCTACTAACTGATAACTTTTCCCCAAAATCAAAAGTTAAATAGTTTTTGTAACAATCTGAGAGCCAGTCCCCATGATGATGGATCAGATCTGTTGAAACCCCCGACTTGAAAGCCCAACTACAGCCTCCGCGTCTAAACGAGTGAGAGGAGTAGAGATCTGGTTCCCTGCCTGTCTTGCCTATCAACTCCTTTATTTTACCCTGTAACTGTCTATAAGTGATGGGTACCAACTTGGAAGAAGAATCTTTGATTCCGAATAAGGGTTCATTATCGGATGCAGGAACCAAATCTAACATATGAGAGTAAATAAAATATAAAGGTTTGATCCTTTGGAAGCAGTAAAAACATTCAAAGGGAGATAGTATGGACTATATTGCGAAATTTCGGGTAATGAACCCTCATCAGTAGCCCTCTTTAAACCGGCAACGAACGCCAGACTATAATTGTGCTGCAATTTCGAGAATTTACACGAGGAGTCTTAATCAAAGACATATTCCTAAATTGGGTCAATAATTAAAAAATGCTTAGAAGTATGTTTCTAAACGTGAGTGTTTTGAACACTCTGAATATCTTTACCGATCTCAAAGGACCGAAATAAAATATAATCTGCACTATGGATGATGTACGGGGAGACTTTTTACGGCCGCCACACGGCACAACACCAGCTGCAGTAATAGCAAATAAAATATAAAGGTTTGATCCTTTGGAAGCAGTAAAAACATTCAAAGGGAGATAGTATGGACTATATTGCGAAATTTCGGGTAATGAACCCTCATCAGTAGCCCTCTTTAAACCGGCAACGAACGCCAGACTATAATTGTGCTGCAATTTCGAGAATTTACACGAGGAGTCTTAATCAAAGACATATTCCTAAATTGGGTCAATAATTAAAAAATGCTTAGAAGTATGTTTCTAAACGTGAGTGTTTTGAACACTCTGAATATCTTTACCGATCTCAAAGGACCGAAATAAAATATAATCTGCACTATGGATGATGTACGGGGAGACTTTTTACGGCCGCCACACGGCACAACACCAGCTGCAGTAATAGCAAATAAAATATAAAGGTTTGATCCTTTGGAAGCAGTAAAAACATTCAAAGGGAGATAGTATGGACTATATTGCGAAATTTCGGGTAATGAACCCTCATCAGTAGCCCTCTTTAAACCGGCAACGAACGCCAGACTATAATTGTGCTGCAATTTCGAGAATTTACACGAGGAGTCTTAATCAAAGACATATTCCTAAATTGGGTCAATAATTAAAAAATGCTTAGAAGTATGTTAACTGGGCAGAGTATCGAGCCTGGGATAGCTGCTAACGGGATTTTCAACAACCTGGCTCCAAACTGATTGGTCTTTGACCATTTCACGAAAACGACTAAAGCGCCCTGTAAAAAATTTACGTCCTGCCGTAACAACTGCTTATGTGGATTGAAGTCTGCAACTGAATTTGGAACCATATTAGACTTTCTGGACATTAGAAAAAACAAGAATAAAAACAAGCACCAGAAGGTTGCATCAAGAGGTGTGTCGACATTAAGATATTTGTACATATCCTGTAAAATCTGGGGTGTCAGCGGCAAAGCTTTATGAGGCAAATGGGGGTTAGACCTAGCGATACCCCTTAAAACCAAGGTCAACTGATACGAGTCTTCCACTGGTGAGGCCACACCTATCAGCTGATGTAAAGTTTTAACACCTGAAATATAATTACGCACTGACTCCACAGACTTAAAGGAACGTCCCAAAAATTGACCATACAGGCACAAAATCTCAACTGTAGTGGGAATAGCTTTTAGTCCGTAAAATTTACAGAAGAGCAGATAAGACCTCCACTGAATTTTTAAATTCTTTGAGGTGCCCTCAGAGAAAGCTGCCCTCATTGATTGTCGAACCTCCTTTTGCAACACCTCCAATGCCATTTCTGCAAGTAAAGACACATACATATATAATTAAATATAAGCCTTAAGGTGAGTAAAAACAAGCATGACAAGTAAAAACAAGTCACGTTCCACTACACTGGTGCAAACTGTCTCTGGAAGACCTAACCTTCCTAACCCTGCCATGGACAAGAGAATTCGAAGGTTTTCTCTTCAACCGGCACTCTCTTACAGACCGTGTCTCCCATAAATTCATGAAACAACTTCTCAGAATCCTTATGTAGGTGCCAGCGCGACAGAATATCTGAAGCCCGATTATCAGAACCTCTAAAATGCATGGCTTTAAAGGTGAACTCATTAACTGCTGCAATGTAACAGCTCTCTCGTAAGCATGATTGGTGACAAAAGAAAACAAATCATATGTCTCTTCTCATCATGAAGATCGATGTTTCTCGCTCGACTAAAAATGTCGATATGAACAAAGGCGATCAGTTTTTGGCGGTTCTCAGAACCTAACCAATCAAACTATATATTTTGGAAAAAACCCTGACGTCACTCACGGAGTTCCGCCGCTAAAATTAGAAGATACCATACAACAACAACATCCCTGGACTGGTCCTCAGTTTAATTAATAATTATGGAACATAATTCCCCTACATTAACAAATCCACACTCTACGCCCTGGATAAGGACACTTGTCCCAGAAGAAGACTTCTCGGAAAATGGCAAGGTATCTGCCAAGATAAGGGATTGAGAAGCTCCGGTATCTCGTAAGATTTTGATAGGGGTAGACTGGGCAGAGTCACTGTTAAGTGACACAAAACCATCTGAATCTGAATCTGAATAGTTTACTGGTGACACGCCAAATGACATTATTTCACCAGGGGGTTCGGATGGGGGAGAAATTAGTCCCTTGAACGCACGAGTGAAGCGAACTTGGACACACAGTCATCAGACATTTCAGCAGAGGAGACAAGTGAATCAGGGAGGTCATTCCAGTCCCTGATAGTCTGTGGAAAGAAACTACTTTTGTACGCTTCTTTGCTAGCTGAAGGTATCTGAAAAGCCAAAGAGTGTTGATTTCTACAACGCCTATTCTTTGGGATAAGGTCATCTGTGGGTATTCTGGCTTTACCCTTTAGACCTTTGTATAGCAATATAAGTCTACTATCCTTCCTCCTTTTCTTAAGAGATTCCCATTTCAGTTGACCTAAAATGCCAGTCATGCTCCCAGTTTCAAAAACATAATTTCCTGTCACAAACCTTGCTGCACGATTTTGGACCTTTTCCAGTTCTTCCTGGAGGTCATGAGTGTGAGGGTCCCAAACTGAGCTTCCATATTCCAAGACCGGCCGCACCAGTCCTTTATAAGCTGCTTCTTTCACATCTGGGGGACAAGAATACAAATTTCTCCTCAAGAATCCGAGAGTTCTGTTAGCCTTTGTACAAACATTGGAAATATGAGTATTCCATTTCAAATCATTTGTGATAGTTACACCCAGGTATTTTATGCTTTCAACGTTTTCCAGTAAAGTGCCTTCAAGGGTGTAGTTAGCCTGTATCTTATTAGACCGTTTATTTGTCAGCTGCATCATGTTGCATTTGACGGGTTGAAATCTCATTCCCCATTTTCTAGCCCAACTGCCTAAGCGATCAATGTCTCTTTGAAGTTTCAATGTATCCTCTTCATTCTTGATTTCACGATAGCAAACACAATCATCAGCGAAGAGTCTTATTTCAGACTCGATGTCTGCTGAGATGTCATTTATATACAAGGAAAACAGCAAGGGGCCGAGAACGGTGCCCTGAGGGACACCCGACACAACTGGAGCCCAATCCGATTTAATACCATTAACCACTACCCTTTGTTGTCTGAAACAAAGGAAAGCATTTATCCAATTCAGTGTTGTTCCACCTATTCCATAGCTGAACAATTTGCTTTTAAGGAGTTCATGGGGAGGAGTATCGAAAGCCTTTTCAAAGTCGAGTATAAAGGTGTCGACCTGGCCTTTTTTGTCTAAGATTTTGGCCCAGTCATTTATCACTGTAGTCAACTGAGTTTCACAGCTATGCCATTTCCTAAATGCGTGTTGCCTGTCCGACAGGAGTTCATGTTCATCAAGATGGGCCATAATATTAGAGCATACAATATGTTCAAGAAGCTTACAAGGAATGCATGTCAAAGAAACCGGGCGGTAATTGCGGGCAAGTGACCTGTCGCCCTTCTTAAACAGGGGGCAAATATTAGCAAGAGACCATTCTTTAGGAATTTCACCTGAATCAATTGACTGCTGGAAGAGATGGGCGAATACCGGCCCTAATTCCATAGCCAGTTCCTTTAGGACTCTGGGATGAAGCTCATCAGGCCCTAAGGCTTTAGACGGGTTTAGACCTTTGAGAAGTTTGGTCACCCCTTCCTTTGTGACCACAATATCATGCATGAATGGGGCAGATCTATCCATAAGAGGGACCTGTTTGTATTCACTTTTAGTGAAAACATCCGAGAACTGACCATTAAATTCTTCCGCCTTCTCAAATTCTGATTGTGCTATTCCACTTCCATTTCTCTTTTTCAACGGGGGAATACCTTGGGTATCTTTTTTCTGACTGTTTATGTACCTGTAAAAATCTCTAGGATTAGCCTTAACATCTCCTACCAAGTTGTTCACATAAAGATCATGCTGCTTCCTAATATCAGCTTTGATCTCTTTCCGTAAAGATTCAAATTTAGATCTAAATTTTGCACTACCAGTCTTTTTAGCTTTTGCATGAGTTGCATTTTTTCTGCGAATCTTCCTTCTTATTTCAGGTGTTATCCAAGGGACAGAGGAAACTGAGCGACTAGTTTTTGAGGGGATATGTTTATCTGCCGATTCCTGAATAAACGATGTAATGAGATTGAAATTTTCCTGGACCGACCGAGTATCTGAGTAACCGTTGAAGTATCTTTCCTTTGCAAATTTAAGTGTTTCTGCTCTCATAGATTCATAATCACCTTTCTGATAACGATACACTTTTCTCCTAGGTTTCTTTATAGGGGGGATAGCAATTTTCAATGTGCCAGAAACAATGTCATGATCACTGAGCTTATCCGGGGAATGAATGTCTACAAACTGACCAGGAAGAGAGGTCAAAATTAAGTCCAAAGTATTTCTTTCTCTAGTGGGGAAATTGACTAATTGTTCCAAACCATGGTCATTCATGATATCTATCAAAATCTGACCCTCCGTCTGACTCAATGATGACCCAGATTTGCTGAGTCTGTCCGGCCATACAATATCTCTAAAGTTAAAATCACCTAAAACATGAATTAAGGGGGGATGATAAGAATGGTTCATAAATCTCCATAATAGAATCCTCAGAGACTGACTCTTTACAAGTTCTGGTCAGTATAGGGTTTTCTTCCTGGATACAAGACTGTGGTTTAGCCTTTAAGGAGGTGAGGCCTGTCGGTTTAGCACTATCTAGATTTTCTCTTTCTTTCTTTCGTTTCAGTGCCAAACATTCAGAAATAATGTGGCCAGTTTTCTTACAATAATTACAAATTGGCTGGGATAAGGGATTTTGTCCTTTGTTTTCACTAGAAAATTTGGGTTTTGGACTGGAATTGTCAGTTGGATTACTGGGATTGGCTTTGGGACCGGACTGAGGGGAATATGGTTTTGACTGAGGGGTAATTTGCTTTGATTGAGGGTTATATGGTTTCCTAGGATATGGCTTGTTGACAAATGAAGCCTTATGAGTCAAAGCATAGTCATCAGCTAAACGTGCTGCTGTTTCCAAGTTTTCAACTTCTCTTTCGTTCAAGAAAGCCTTAACATCAGAATTTATGCACCGTTTGAATTCTTCAACAAGCATGAGCTGCCTTAGCTTTGCATGATCAGAACCTACTTTCTTTGAAGAACACCATCTATCAAATAGTTGCTCTTTTGTTCTAGCAAACTCAACATGAGTCTGGTCATTTTCTTTTCTACAGTCTCTAAATTTCTGCCTGTATGCCTCAGGGACCAACTCATAAGCCTTAAGAATAAATTCCTTTACTGTATCATAATCTGAGCTTTGCTCAAGAGAAAGCTGAGTGTAAATTTCTCGAGCTTTACCAATTACAACACTTTGCAAAAGCAAGGTCCAATGCTCTTTTGGCCATTTCAAGTTTTCTGCTACCTTCTCAAAATGTAGAAAATATTTATCAACCTCTTTTTCTTGAAATGGAGGAACGAGTCGGATATGTTTTGTTACATCAAATATTTTGCTTGTGTCTGAAGATAAAGATTTTGATTTTGATTTTTCATTAAATTCAATTTCTTTGATTCTTAACTGAAATAGCCTTTCTCTTTCTTTTTCTTCATTTTCAAATCTCAATTTTTCTTTTTCAATTTCGAGCCGTTCTTCTCGTTCTAATTTTTCTTTTTCAAGCCTTTCTTCTCTTTCTAATTTTTCTTTTTCTAACTCAATTTTTTCTCGTTCTAATTCTCTTTGTTTTTCCTTCTCTCGTTCTTCCATTTCTAACTTTTGTTTATGCATTCTTTCTTCCCGTTCTAAAGTTTCCAATCTTATTCTTTCTTCCCTTTCGGCCTTTTCTGCCCTTATTCTTTCATCCCGTTCTAAAGTTTCCAACCTTATTCTTTCTTCATACTCAAATTTTAGTTTTTCCATCTCAATTTGTCTTTTGATTTCTAGTTCCCTCAACTGCAAGTCAGTCTGAGTGACTAGAATCTGAGAAGTAGCCGAGGAATCAAAAATTTCCTCGTCAACAAAAAACTGAATCAAAATGTTCTTAATTTCATGTTTTAACATGGAAGTCTTGATATTTGACAACCCATAATGATCAGCTATGTCTAAGAGGTCACTCTTTTTGGCCTTATCTAACAGCTCCTGAGAAGGCGCAGCAATAAAGTCACTTAGTTTGAATGACATGGTTGCTTTTTGCTGGCTTTAGCTATTTAAACAGCAAACAGTGAAGATACTTTAGAATTTTAAATAAATTTGGTGCACAAGAAATTTCAATCCCGGACTCGAGCCCCCAATTCTGTTACGTGCCAGGCGTAACTAGAAGATTAAGGAAACCAACAAGTTGGTTAGCCAGCAACAAGCTTTGTTTAAAATTTAACAAATTTATTTAGAAGTGATTTAACCAGTAATTACATGTGAAACAATCAAAAGCATATATACAATCAAACAAAAATGAATGTACAATACCTTTCAAGATGTTAATTCCCTTAAAGAATGTCTGAATGTCCCTCAGAATTTTTTAACACAAGTCTGTATCAGTTTCTGATCCCAAGAATTAAAGTTTGTTTCAAAATAGCACTATGTCCCAATCCAGAATCGAATATCACAAAGTAATCCAAGAATAAGTTTAAATTCCAGTAAGATAGATTTTGACTTCTTAATAGTAACAGTACCCAAAGATTGTCCTTATGAAAATTTGTAGCCCTTATATAGCACTGAGGAACATTCAGGATTCTTCCAGCAAATTCTATGATATCATATACTAAAAATAACAAGTTGTTTACCAAAATTTAATGTTTTGGAATATTCTAGAGAGGCCATTATCCTTCCAGAAAATTCCACAATATTCTTTTGACAAAAAAAAAGATTTTTCTAGAAGATTCTACATCTTTGGTTCTTCCAGATTTTTCCGGACTTTTCCGTCAAAGAACAATTTGAAATTTCTAGAAAATTCTGAAGTAAACAACCTGTTTATGTCCAATATCTGGGACACTAAAAGTAAATAATTGCTAAGGACAACAAGTAAACATCATATGTATAACATCATACTTTCCTGGGCATACTCCCTTGGGAAGTTTACCAGTACTGAATGCACATCTTTCAACAAGTAACTGTCATACATAACAAAATCATAGGCCTTCTGGTTCTTGAGAAGAAGAGTTTTAAACATTTTTGCTATTTATAGCCCTGGAGGCCATCTTGGTCATGTGACCTTGACCATTTATATAAACTTTCATTCCCCCTTCCCAAGGATGCTCCACATGAAGTTTGGCTTTGACTGGCCTAGCGGTTTCAGAGAAGATGTTTGAATATTATGGTCATATACATGTATTATAGCCCCGGGGCAGGGGCAGACAACCCCCAAGGGGCTAAAATTTTCCATTAACATTAATCTTCTGTCCATTTGCCTACTCCCAGTAAGTTTTACCCATTAAATAGCATTTTACCATTTTTTCCCATTCAAATGCATTGGCGACCTAAGTTGACCTTGCAGTAAAATAGGTCAAGGTCATCCTAGGGTCATGATTTATATTACCTATGATGGGCCTGCGTCCCCGATGCTACATACTAAGTTTCGTGGAAATCGGCCCACTGGTTCTAGAGAAGAAGATTTTTAAAGGTTTTTGCTATTTATAGCCATGGCGGCCATCTTGGTCATGTGACCTGGACCATTTATATAAACTTTCGTTCCCCCTTCCTAAGGATGCGCCACATGAAGTTTGGCTTTGATTGGCCAAGCGGTTTCAGAGAAGAAGATCTTTGAAATTGTGAACGAAGGACTGACGACGGACGCCGGAGCATGGGTATACTATAAGCTCACCTGTGAGCCTTCGGCTCAGGTGAGCTAAAAATAGATGTCCTAGATCTTGACCTCTAGCCCCACCCTGGGCATGGACCCTAGAGTCTAATGTCATTAGGAACAAGGCAAAACCCAACATGGTACCTATGGTCTAAGTATGACTGCTTTCTGACAAGACTTAGTGGATGTCAAGAAAACAGACTAACAGAAAAGTTATCATGGTATCTATCATATTATAAAATTTATGTGATCTAAATTTTGACCTCTAGCCCCCACCCCCAGGGATGGTACCCAGGATTTGGTGACATTCAATATGAAAGCAAACCCTATAGGGTATCTATGAACTAAAAAAGAATACAATCCCTATGATTGTTTGATAAGATATGGACTTAGAGAAGAAACATTAACATTGTAAACAGCCCATTTTAAAGGTGACCTAGATTTTGACCCCTAGCCCCACCCCCGGGCATGGACCCCGGGGTCCAAACTCATGGAAACAAAGCAAACCCTATAGGGTACCTATGGTCCAAACATGAATGGTTTCTGACCATAAGTGTATGAGATATACATCACTAGAGAAACTTTAACCAAAAAACTTTGACGTAAATAGTGAACTAACAAACGAACTAACGAACATATGAACGGACGAACGGAAAGACGAAAACTATATACCCCGTCGGCATAAATGCCGAGGGTATGAAAATATCAAAAGCTCTTTTCAGGGATTCTGAAGTAATAATTTCACTGTTTATGGTCATTTTTCAGATCTTCGGGGTTATGGTTTTCCTATCCAAGCCCAATACATTGAATGCTGTGGAGATTTATCCGTATGAAGTTTCCAATACATCAGCTCCCACGATTGAGATTCGAGACATGCATCATCAGATAGCCACAGCATTCCTAAACATACAAAACCAGCAAAGAAACCTCATACATGTGCCGTTCTCCGTTAACAATAGCCTTCCATGGGAATGTGAATCCCGAGTGCTGTGGCATGACCTGGGTGCGCTGTATTATCCTCGGTACATCTCGAGGGTGGAGTGTTTGGAGACAAGTTGCTGGTACGGACACTGCACATGCAATCCTGTCATGCTGACCCTTAAAGTTCTAAAACTGAACCGAGACAACAGCGACGACACAATACTGCCCCCAGTTTTACGACCACACTGGACCTTAGCTGACGTTGAGACGTCCGTCTTCTGTCAATGCAGTAGATAAAGGGGCAGAACACAGTTGTAAACTTGTAACATGGGAGCTGGATTCCTGTACTTTTGTGTAGCCCCCCCTGGAGCTAATAGAAACAAAATCTTTCAAAAAAGATGACAACACTCGTTCTCTAAAATATACTTCACAGAAATAAACATGATTAGAACTACAAATCTTTAACAAATGGGGTGCTTCATCAGAAAACCAACAAAATGCATCTGCGAAAATAAAGCCACAGATCAGCTGTGCAGTAGCTTTGGTTTTGCTCCATATATAGTATAATACCTCTCCTTTCTAAAAATGAAATTTCATGTATGCGGGTGTACAGCTTGGTGTGTGCCAGACGTGGTGGGAAACCTGAATTGTTGGTTTTCTCAAGCAAAGGCTGAAATAAAACTAGAAAAAAGTGCCTTGAGAGGCACGTATACCCCCGGCTGGTAGCCACCAAGCCCCGCTCCCAACCCCCTACCCATACAACCCGGCACTTGCTCACCCGACATTGAACCTCAAATCCCCAATGAAAGACAGTACATGTACCTTATCAAGTACTCTTTAGAAATAAGCACCATAAAGCACTTTGCATATAAACATGGGGAGTGGAGTTTTAGAAAGACAGATCTATTTCATAACAGTATACAGAGCTGACGTGTATACTCAATCTAGGACATAAGCACGGACATTGTGGGTCAGGTCCTCAGTCCTAGATTGAAATGAAAATAGGTTGTCATTCTTAAAAAAAAAAAAAAAATCCCCGACCTCGACCTCAAGTCCCGACCCAACCCCCATGCATGGACCCTTGGGTCTAACCCTTATTTGGTACCTATGTTGTAAGCATGAATGCTTTCTGACATATGGTTGTCAAGATATAGACCTACAGACTATTAATCTTGGAAACTATTGTATTTTATAAATGTGCCCAAGATTTTGAACTCCAGCCCCACCCCTAGAGTTTGGTGCCATGGAATTTAATTTAACCCTAAAGGGTATCTATGATCCAAATAGGAATACATTCCAATAAGTATTTGTTAATATATGAACTTAGAGAAGAAAAAACCACTATGAAATAGCACACTTTCAAGGTGACCTAGATTTTGAACTCTAGCCCCGCCCCCAGGTATGGACCCTGGGGTCCGAACTCATGGAAACAAAGCAAACCTTATTGGGTAACTAAATTACAAATACTAATGGTTTCTGATAATTAACTCATGAGATATACACTACCAGAGAAACTTTAGGCAAAACTTTGATCAAAATTAAAGGTGACCTAGATTTTGACCTCTAGCCCCACCCCTGGGCATGAACCCTGGGGTCTGAACTCATGGAAACAAAGCAAACCCTATAGGGTACCTATGGTCCAAATATGAATGGTTTCTGATCATTGGTTCATGAGATATACACCACTAGAGAAACTTTAACCAAAACTTCGACGTAAATTCTACGAACGTTCTGGAATTACGAACGAACTAACTAACTAACGAACATACGAACGGACGAACAGACGAACGGAAAAGCGAAAACTATATACCCGTCGGCATAAATGCCGGGGGTATAATAAGGCACAGTACAAACCATAGGACAAATGCTCCATTCACTCACAGATTTAGCACAATCTCTCAACTTTTTATATCAGCAAAATGACAGCAATGTTGAGCAACTATGTTGGAATGGACAGGCTCTTTTTTGCTCGATCACTGGTCCTGTACTGAAGTTTGTAACATGCAAGCGTTGGTCATCTTTTAAAAAATAAGACCTATAACTCCAAGAGTACAGCTCAGGCGATCCCAGTATTAGCCATATAATCTGACAACAAATTTGTTTCTCACTTAATGACTGTTGTTATGAAAGACTGACTGTTGTTATGAAAGACTGACTGTTGTTATGAAAGATTGACTGTTGTTATGAAAGATTGACTGTTGTTATGAAAGATTGACTGTTGTTATGAAAGATTGACTGTTGTTATGAAAGATTGACTGTTGTTATGAAAGATTGACTGTTGTTATGAAAGATTGTAACACGAGAGCTGGTCCCGAGGTTATAAAACTTTTTTCATGCTCAGCTCAGCTGAGCCTAAAATTTATCCTGCTCATAAATGTTAAAATGCCAACAATTGTTGGCATTTTAACATTTATGGGCAGGATAAATTACTAGTTTTTGAGTTTGAACCTGAATTATCCACTAATTTTGACTATTTCAACATTTATGTGCAGTTGAAATTTCATGCTCAGCTGAGCTGAGCTTGAAAAAAGTTTTGTAACCTCGGAGCCTGGTCATCTTTTCAAATCGTAAGGCCCATAACTCTCGCAGCTGAAAACTTCCGGCAATGCCAGTATTATCCACCGAAAGATTGCCAACTTTAGTTGACTTCAAAACTCAGTCCATCTTTTTCAAATAATAAGGCCCATAACTCTTGTAGTTCAGGACTTCATGTGATGCCAGTATCATGCGACAACAAATTTCTTTCTCGCTCAATGACTGTCGTAATGAAAGATTGTAACAGGCGAGTGTTGGCCAGCTGTAGGAAACTACAAAACTCAGCATCTGAAAAGACAGCATATGAGCTGTATCATGAGAAACCTGTTTTTACAAATGTCAGAAGAAAGATGCAGATCAGCTGTGCAATTACTGTTTTTTTTTAAATGTAAAAAATAGGTTTCTCAATGACTCCCTGATGTAGCTCATGTATTTATGGTCATAGAGCTCATGTATTAATGGACTTTGGTTTACACAATTTTTATTTAAAATAGTCCGGCATGAGCCAAAGATGACCGTGCAATAGCGTCTATAGAAAATATTTTTGCAGAAATAAGTTGGTATGGGTATCCTGATTTGAAATCCGGATGATGCCAGATTGGCATCCTTGGGCAATTCAAGATGGCCGCCAAAATTCAATATGGCCGACAAAAGAAAGGGTTTTGATAGAATTTCGTATAGCTATCTGATGAAATGCTAAATGGTTGCCTCAAAATCTGAGAAATAATAAAATTTGGTCTGTTTCATCAAAATGCAACAAAATAAAAATTAAAAAAAATCAAGATGGCCATCAAAATCCAAGATGGCCGGCGAAATAAGGGCTTTTAATAGAAGTTAATAGAAGTTCTTACATGTATGTGATGAAATGTTAAAATTTGGCATTTAAAGTAAAGAAAACTTCAAGTTAAGACATTTTTCCATTAACACATGTATGCAACAAAGGCAACATTTACAAAGATGGCCACTAAAATCCAAGATGGTTGACAAAATGTTATTTTTTTTTTTATAGAATTTCATCAATGAGGTATGTGATGAAATGTTAAAAACTTGACACTGAAGGTGCAGAAGTAGAGCTTAGATTGTTCATGACTATGTGAAAAAAGCTAAAATAAAAATGGCTGTTAAAATTAAACATGGCCACCGGAAAGTAGATAGAATGTGTTTGGGTATATAATAATTAAATGAAAATTCCATTTCTGTGTTTTATTAAATAAAATTTCAACAGAAAACTTCCAAAACGTCAATATTAACGCCATAATTTGGATTTTAGGAATCTTATTAGCTAGGAACAATTTAACTTTCGCCTGACTGTTTCAAAGGTATAATTAGAATATATTGGCAATCAGATATGGTAGAATAAGGTGAGATGGGTAGGATTGGGTTTCACGGACATGTAGAATGGCGACGTGTTAAAAGGCGGTTGGCTGTGTAGGATATGTGTAGAGACTAAAATATGGGTTGATATGGCCTGCAGTGGGGTTGGATAAGGGTTACAGTCGATGGTTTGGTTATGGATCCACTTACTAAAGAACAAATCTTCAGTCATATTGTGACGGAGCAACTACTCCCTTGGTACTAATCTCAATAGAGTAATAAGAGGAAAAAGGTTTTTGTTCTCATGTAACAGCTGTGTATAGAGCTAACACTTGCTGTAGAAGCTGGTTTGTATCTCAAAGCAGTACAAATGTGCTGTATAGCTAACATGACCACATAGGTTATTCAGTCTCCATTTTAGATTCATTCACAATTCTCTATTTCATGCATCCGAGAATCTTTATATTCGGCACAGATGTCCACAGATCCATATGATGAGTCTTTTATTGTTGAAACTAAATGTAACAGGTTCAAAACTGCTAACTGCAATACTACTGTCCGGCACAGCAGAAATAGGATGGGGAGGATAAAATAAGGCTTATATGTTCTAGCTGGTAACTGTTCACAATTATAAAATCTTTCAAGCGTTGTGGAAAGCAATTTTGGTACAGTATGGTGAATTCAATGGGCTGTGTTCAGCTGGTTACTGTCATAGTAGAGAAATGACTTTTATGTGCGAACATGAAAAATAAAATGTGATTTTGTGGCGATTTTAAACAAAAAAGCTGTAATGCTAATGGAATGCCAAAATGACTATTAAACCACGCTGAATAAATGGAGAAATTCTATTACTGGTCTGTGGGTCCCAAGCCCTTGGCAATCACTAGATCACCATCTTCTTCGCCTTCAAGCGAGAACGGAAACACTGAAACCAACACTGTTATTAAAATAAAATAAAGCGAAAATAAAACATGTTGTGAGTTTAGGACTGTAAATGTTTTATGGGTTACACCAATGTAATGAAGAATCCCGGTGATTTGCCAAGCGTCATTGCTTCAAACAACTCATTCCACAGAAAATTCTCTTCTAGTGTTATGCTTTCGTAGTAGCACTCAGTAGCTTGAGGTTTGGAGAGACTGACGTTTTGTTATGATATATCTAGATCTAGCAGTCTGTTTCCTGTTCCGGTCTTCTGTGTTGGAACTTTGCAGGATGGTCGATCATTGCAGTATCACTGTTTGTTTGGACAGTTTCTCAGTTGTTAATGTCGTTGGTCGTGTGTAGTTCCATAAGGGCCTTACACAACGTCTATTACGAATATCTTATTCATTTAGAAGTGATGACATTTCACATACACCATTGTAGAAAGACATACATGAAGATAAAATAAGGCTTACATGAATGGGTAACTGTTCACAATGATAACTAGTATGTATTGGCGTTCTTGCAACTGCATATCTAGAAATCGTACTCCGCCACCGAGCCGGGCAATATTTTCTCCAGCTTTCTCCGAAAGTGCATTCACAAACGGACAAAATGAATGAAAAGAATGGAACGAAAACCCAGTTGTTTGATAAGTGTACTCGCCTACTCGGTGATTATATCGCTTATTGGTTTTCTTTGTCTGGATATTGTTTTATTTCCCATTTTTGTGACCTTGAGCGCAATTTAGAAACAACGGGAGTGTATTTTGGGTTACTTTCATATTTAGATAAACTATTTTGGCCGCCATCTTGAATGCCATCTTGTATCTAACAAACTGTTCTATGATGAAAATATAATTAATTTTCACAAATGTTTGACCATAATAAGAGCAATTTAGAAATAATACGAGTGTTATATGGGTCCATTTCATGTAATAGCACTTTTGGCCGCCATCTTGGACGCCATCTTGTATCTAACAAACTGTCCAACCATGAAACGAGGCATATATATTTTTTTTCACAATTTATTGACCATAAAAGAGCAATTTAGAAATAATGTAAGTGTTATATGGGTCCATTTCATGTAAATAACACGTTTGGTCGTCATCTTGGACGCCATCTTGATTTCAGCGAGTTGCCAAAAGATGCCAGAGTGGCGTCACTTGGTCTTGTAATGTACTATGTATCCTCTTTCAAAAAATGCAAAAACATTTTCTATAGACGGTATTGCAAGCTTTGGCTAATATTCTAGGTTTCTGTGCCGGACTAAAAGTATAAAGAATACATACAGAGGATCTTACACAAGTGGTCATTTCATAATAAATTTATTAAACGAGCCTTCAGTCAAGGATTGTACTTTCAGAGTAGCAAAAACAAAGGCCCTGATCAGCTTTGCGGTTTTCGTTGGTTTTCTCATGATGCAACTCAATTCTAACTGCTAAAAAAAAAACCATCAATTTTGTAGCGAAATTCAATTGAACTTTCAGAGTTAAAGAACTGAACAGAATGTCATTTATCCTGCAGATAGAACATAGGCGTACCGCCCTATACGCACAGTACCCAAGTGTGTAATGTAAAAAGTTAAAAGTAGCTAAAATGGTGTTTTTGTCATTTTTAGATACAAGTTTAGCTTTTTTTTCCCTTGGTGCATATAGCTTGAAATTCTCTGGTTACGCCCTTGTATAAACTGATAAGCCAAATCTTCTTACCATCCAATATATGACTAATGGGCACAATTTCCAACGGACCAAACCCCGCCACATTCTTGGTTGTTGAGAAGTTCTCTAAGCAGTCTGGTCTGTCAGGTGGTCCTGTATAGTTCAAACATAGCAGACACTGCTTCATCAGGTCGCCATGGTAACTCACAAAGCCTATCTGCAATTGGTATAAAAGACAACCACACTGATTGTTGCTTTTGTGATTTAAATTACTGGGACCAGTTGTGCAAGATTAACAACATCATTAGTTAACAATTTCGTTAAAATTTCAAACATGAATATTACAAATACACTGTCATTTTTTGTTGATAAAATGTGAGAATCCTTTGCAATGCAAAGGATTCTCACATTTTATCAACAAAAATAACAGTGAATTTGCTTATGTAGTCGGCATTTACTTAACGAGTTGAGGGATTAACAATGATGTTAAGCTATCAAAGTTTTGAATAACTGGCCCCAGGTCAACAATTTTTCAGTCATGCCGGGATGGAGCTCCTGCTTCCTGGGTATTAATTCAGCTGCCACAAGAGAAAACCGACAATTGAGGTATCCGACAAGGTGTGACAGGCACAGAAGAAAGTTAAAAGCTTAAAGCTTATAAGTAGTAGAGGAATTGTACTATCCGTGCAGCGAAAACCAAGGTGCTGATCAGCTGTGCAGTTACTGCACAACTGATCTGAGTCTTTGTTTTCATGTCCAAATTGTTGTTTTTCTGATGCCACGGCTCCACTGGTACTATGGAGATAGAGGTATCAACATAATTTTCCATTTATCAACATTCGAAAGGTCACATTTTTATTAATAGACTCTTTCAAAGCCTTATTACCATGTTACTCAATATTTTAAGTATTGGATTTTTTTTTTTTTTTGATTCAGTTTAAAGTCCCTTTCAAGATTATTTCAGCTCATATGAGACGAGCCAATCAGTAGGTGGGGTGACAACGAGAGAACCCTGAGAAAAACCACCTCACACACCCGCATGCAGAACTTGGCTTGTCTCACGTGGCCAGAGCGGGGCTCGAATCCACACCAGACACAGCGGTGAGATGATCGAATAGTTAAGTGCGGTAATGAAATATCAGCGCTCTTAACCACTCTGCCACGGGAGCCGCCATTAGAAAAAATTGTCGAGCTGAGCAGCAGTCAAGGTCCCAAGGGGAGTATCGAAAACGACTTTTCTGTAATTTACCTTGTGAAATGCCTTGTATAAGAGATAAACCAGGCCGGCGGTCATCCTTGTTACACAAGATCTCATCTCAATGATCACTGATCTTCCTCTCTGACATGTCTGTTTCATAACAAAATCAAGCATACAAAATATAATCTATATACAATGTAATGCAAATACTATATGGCTTATCAAAATCACTTTGCTCTTTCTGAGCCATGTAAATTGTTAACAGACAGTTCCCCTTGAAAAAAACAATAAGCAGGACGGCACCATGTATTTTAAGGACTGGAGTCTTGGAGTGAAATCTAGGACTGGAGTAATGGAGTGGATTCTTGAAGTTGAACATTGGAGGGAAATTTTGGAGTGGAGCAGTAAAGACAGGGATTCTGTGCCGGAAGGGGGGGGGGGGTGCAAAATCCAGGTAAATCATTGTTGTTGTTTTTTTCTCGGAGACTGGACGGGGCCAATTAAAGTACCATATTTTTCAACTATTGGATGAAATTTGGTGTGAATGATTTGAAGTCTGGTGAGAAAATGAATGACAACTGAAGGCAAATCCCCTTTATATAGTCCAGCCCTGCCTTTAATCAAATGCAACAATATTTTGGATATGTGAGGTAATGTCTTGGCATATTATCTGTGTACATTTTGGTATATCCTAAACTTAAATCAGTCAATTTCTTTCAACAAGGGATCATATGCAAGAAATTTACACCCAAATCAGTAACTTTATTTGCTGATTTTTTTGCAAAAAAATTTGAAAATCAGTTCACAAATAAAGATTTTATGTCCAAAAATTATTTTGAATAGGCCTTTTGCATGTACAAAGGAGGTAATCCAAACACCTTCAAATTGAAATTCAAGCAAGTCTGTGGAATAATTGAGCCACCACATGGGAAAACCAACAATCTGCATAGGCGAAAAAAAAGGCGCAGATCAGCTTCGCAGTAAGTGCGAAGCTGATCAGCGCCTTTGTTTTCGCTACTCGAATAGTACAATCCCTCTTCTACTTAAATCCGAAATTTCAAGATTCTAGCTCTTTTCTGTGCTTTTACAGGTCGGTTTGTGTCAGAGTCTGACCTGTTCGGAAACCACATTGTTGGTTTTCCCATGAGGCGGCTCAATTTACAGCATTTGAGCTCATGTAGGTATAGTATACAATTTTGTTCTAGTTTCGTGCAATTTTACAAGAAATAAGCAATTTCGATTTTTTTTTCTAGAAAATAGTTACTTCCTTTGCTCACGTTTTTACAATGGAAAAAGCCCTATCCAAAATTATTTTCTGAAATAAAAAATTTATTTGTGGACTGATTTTCAATTTTTTTTTTGGCAGCATTTTTTATGACTTTTGGAACGCAAGAGTGGCATAATCACATTTGTCCGTTGGTGACTTAGAAAAGTGAGATTCTGAAAAAGGCAGTTTCTGAAAGATGTTGTATGGACAGTAGCTGTATCTACTCAAAGAATGCACCTGACAAGTTACATAGCTAAAATGAATCATAACTTCCTCTTTATACTACAGTACATCTTAGCTTTGTAAAAATAATCAAAGTTGGTGTTTTAAAGGAGAAAACGGAAAGCTTTCCTTAGTAAACAGGAAATAAGCTCTTTTCGTGTCAGCCTGTTATTTAATGCATTGTAAGCACAACAAGTATGTGAAGAGGTCTACTTAACGGTATCAATAAATCCACACATTATTTTTTATAAGAGGCTTTTTACATTACAAAAGCTTCCTGCATTTAACAAAAAATAAGTTTTTATCATTAATGAGCAGGATAAATTTCATGCTCATGAAAACCTTATATACCGGACCATAGTCAGTAATACCTCTAAAATATTCATCACAAGTGACATTTGTACATTAACGAGCAGGATAAATTTCATGCTCAGATGAGAATGAAAACTGTTTCAGAACCTCATTGACCGGCTCACTTACAGTAATACCTATAAAGCATGCATCACAGCTTGTTGGCATTTCAATATTCATGAGCACAATAACTTGTATGCTTATCTGTACATTTTTTTTTTTGTTTTTGTTTTTTGTTTTATTGCTTTGTGACTTAATAGTTCCAGTCAACAATTTTTCAATCAAGTTAGAAAAGAGCCCCTGCTGAGCTCCTGAATATTGACCTGTACTTTGAAGGATTAATGTCATGTGCATGAAACAAGGACACACCCGACCTATCTAACTGGACCCAGTTATTCAAAACTTTGTAAGCTTAATGTCATCATTAAGACTTCAGCCAACTACATAAGCAAATACATTGTCATTTTTTTGTTGATAAAATGTGAGAATCTTTTGCACTGCAAAGGATTCTCACATTTTTTCAACAAAAAATAATGGTGCATTTGTAATATTACCATCGACATCGTTAATTTTGAACAACAGGCCCATGGAGTCTGACATGCTAACCACTAGGCCACCGAGCTCCACACCAAGATCCACACTCAGCTCCACACCAAGCAAAGTTCACTAGCAGTGATACCTGAATTATATTTCGAACAGCTCCCACAAGTTGCTCTTGTTCATTCAGCTCAAATTGTTCATCTAGAGTGTAACAAACATCGTATCTCTGTGTAGCATCAGGACATAGTGATACAGCTGACGACTGAAACAGAGTGTGACAAACATTGTATCTCTGTGTAGCATCAGGACATAGTGATACAGCTGACGACTGAGTGTGACAAACATCACATCTCTGTGCAGCATCAGGACATAGTGATACAGCTGACGACTGAGTGTGACAAACATCACATCTCTGTGCAGCATCAGGACATAGTGATATAGCTGACGACTGAAACAGAGTGTAACAAACATCGTATCTCTGAGTAGCATCAGGACAGTGATATAGCTGACGACTGAAACAGAGTGTAACAAACATCGTATCTCTGAGTAGCATCAGGACATAGTGATACAGCTGACGACTGAAACAGAGTGTAACAAACATCGTATCTCTGAGTAGCATCAGGACATAGTGATACAGCTGACGACTGAAACAGAGTGTAACAAACATCGTATCTCTGAGTAGCATCAGGACATAGTGATACAGCTGACGACTGAAACAGAGAGTAACAATAATCGTATCTCTGAGTAGCATCAGGACATAGTGATACAGCTGACGACTGAAACAGAGTGTAACAAACATTGTATCTCTGTGCACCATCAGGATATAGTGAAACAGCTGACCACTGAAACAGAGTGGGACAAACATTGTATCTCTGTGTAGCATCAGGACATAGTGATACAGCTGACCACTGAAACAGAGTGGGACAAACATCGTATCTCTGAGTAGCATCAGGACATAGTGATACTGCTGACGACTGAAACAGAGTGTGACAAACATCGTATCTCTGGTCAGCAACAGGAGATAGTGATACAGCTGACGACTGAAACAGAGTGTGACAAACATCATATCTCTGTGTAGCATCAGGACATAGTGATATGGCTGACGACTGAAACCGAGGGTGACAAACATCGTATCTCTGATCAGCATCAGGACATAGTGATACAGCTGACGACTGAAACAGAGTGTGACAAACATCATATCTCTGTGTAGCATCAAGACATAGTGATACAGCTGACAACTGAAACAGAGTGTGACAAACATTGTATCTCTGTGTAGCATCAGGACATAGCGATACAGCTGTAAACTGAAACAGAGTGTGACATACATTGTATCTGTGTGTAGCATCAGGACACAGGGATACAGCTGACGACTGAAACAGAGTGTGACAAACATCATATCTCTGTGTAGCATCAGGACACAGTGATACAGCTAACAACTGATACAGAGTGTGACAAACATCGTATCTGTGTGTAGCATCAGGACACAGTGATACAGCTAACAACTGAAACAGAGTGTGACAAACATTGTATCTCTGTGTAGCATCAGGACATAATGATACAGCTAACAACTGAAACAGAGAGTGACAAACATTGTATCTCTGTGTAGCATCAGGACATAGTGATATGGCTAACAACTGAAACAGAGTGTGACAAACATTGTATCTCTGTGTAGCATCAGGACATAGTGATATGGCTAACAACTGAAACAGAGTGTGACAAACATTGTATCTCTGTGTAGCATCAGGACATAGTGATACAGCTGACGACTGAAACAGAGTGTGACAAACATAGTATCTCTGTGCAGCATCAGGACATAGTGATACAGCTGACGACTGAAACAGAGTGTGACAAATATTGTATCTCTGTGCAGCATCAGGAGATAGTGATACAGCTGAAGACTGAAACAGAGTGTGACAAACATTGTATCTCTGGTCAGCATCAGGACATAGTGATACAGCTGACAACTGAAACAGAGTGTGACAAACATCGTATCTCTGTGTAGCATCAAGACATAGTGATACAGCTGACGACTGAAACAGAGTGTGACAAACATTGTATCTCTGGTCAGCATCAGGACAAGTTGCTCTTGTTCATTCAGCTCAAATTGTTCATCTAGAGTGTAACAAACATCGTATCTCTGTGTAGCATCAGGACATAGTGATACAGCTGACGACTGAAACAGAGTGTGACAAACATTGTATCTCTGTGTAGCATCAGGACATAGTGATACAGCTGACGACTGAGTGTGACAAACATCACATCTCTGTGCAGCATCAGGACATAGTGATACAGCTGACGACTGAGTGTGACAAACATCACATCTCTGTGCAGCATCAGGACATAGTGATATAGCTGACGACTGAAACAGAGTGTAACAAACATCGTATCTCTGAGTAGCATCAGGACAGTGATATAGCTGACGACTGAAACAGAGTGTAACAAACATCATATCTCTGAGTAGAATCAGGACATAGTGATACAGCTGACGACTGAAACAGAGTGTAACAAACATCGTATCTCTGAGTAGCATCAGGACATAGTGATACAGCTGACGACTGAAACAGAGTGTAACAAACATCGTATCTCTGAGTAGCATCAGGACATAGTGATACAGCTGACGACTGAAACAGAGTGTAACAATAATCGTATCTCTGAGTAGCATCAGGACATAGTGATACAGCTGACGACTGAAACAGAGTGTAACAAACATTGTATCTCTGTGCACCATCAGGATATAGTGAAACAGCTGACCACTGAAACAGAGTGGGACAAACATTGTATCTCTGTGTAGCATCAGGACATAGTGATACAGCTGACCACTGAAACAGAGTGGGACAAACATCGTATCTCTGAGTAGCATCAGGACATAGTGATACTGCTGACGACTGAAACAGAGTGTGACAAACATCGTATCTCTGGTCAGCAACAGGAGATAGTGATACAGCTGACGACTGAAACAGAGTGTGACAAACATCATATCTCTGTGTAGCATCAGGACATAGTGATATGGCTGACGACTGAAACCGAGGGTGACAAACATCGTATCTCTGATCAGCATCAGGACATAGTGATACAGCTGACGACTGAAACAGAGTGTGACAAACATCATATCTCTGTGTAGCATCAAGACATAGTGATACAGCTGACAACTGAAACAGAGTGTGACAAACATTGTATCTCTGTGTAGCATCAGGACATAGCGATACAGCTGTAAACTGAAACAGAGTGTGACATACATTGTATCTGTGTGTAGCATCAGGACACAGGGATACAGCTGACGACTGAAACAGAGTGTGACAAACATCATATCTCTGTGTAGCATCAGGACACAGTGATACAGCTAACAACTGATACAGAGTGTGACAAACATCGTATCTGTGTGTAGCATCAGGACACAGTGATACAGCTAACAACTGAAACAGAGTGTGACAAACATTGTATCTCTGTGTAGCATCAGGACATAACTAGAATTTGTTTTCTATGTGAAAACTGATGTCTCCCCCCTTTCTACCCGCATGTCCAAAATATGCAAGCAAGAGTTATAGTTCTTGTGCATCACATATCCTGTCATTCTGTTTTATAAGTGTACCAAGTTTCATTGAAATATCTCTTACGGTTTTCAAGTTATAGAGCCGGCACGAAACTGTATGGAAAATAATCAAAGGGAAATAACTCCAAAGATATGAAAGCAAGAGTAATGATTCTTGAGCATGAACCATCGTTTCATCATGCTTTATAAGTGTACCATGTTTCATTGAAAAATCTCTAATGGTTTTTGAGTTATAGAGCAGACACAAAATTGTATGAAAAATAATCAAAGGGAAATAACTCCAAAGATATTCAAGCAAGAGTTACGGTTCTTTAGCATGACACATCATCTCATCATGCTTTATAAGTGTACCAAGTTTCATTGAAATATTTCTTATGGTTTTCAAGTTATAGAGTGGACATGAAATTGTATGGAAAAAAAATCAAAGGGAAATAACTCCAACGATATGAAAGCAAGAGTTATCGTCTCATCGTGCTTTATAAGTGTACCAAGTTTCACTGAAATTTCTCTTACGGTTTTCAAGTTATAGGGTGGACACGAAATTGTATGGAAAATAATCAAAGGGAAATTACTCCAAAGATATGCAAGCAAGAGTTATGGTTCTTTAACACGACACATTATCTCATCGTGCTTTATAAGTGTACCAAGTTTCATTGAAATAACTCTTACGGTTTTCGAGTTATAAAAGCGGACACGAAATTGTATGGAAAATAATCAAAGGGAAATAACTCATAAAATACTCAAGCCAGAGTTATGGTTCTTGTGCATGACACATCGTCTGATCATGCTTAATAAGTGTACCAAGTTTTATTGAAAAATCTTAAACGGTTTTCAAGTTATACAGCGGACACAAAATTGTATCGAAAATAATCAAAGGGAAATAACTCCAAAAATACTCAAGCTAGAGTTATGGTTCTTGTGCATGACACATCCTCTCGTCGTGGTTTACAAGTGTATCAAGTTTCATTGAAAAATCTTTAACGGTTTTCAAGTTATACAGCGGACATGAAATTGTATCGAAAATAATCAAAGGGAAATAACTCCAAAAATACTCAAGCTAGAGTTATGGTTCTTGTGCATGACACATCGTCTCGTCGTGGTTTACAAGTGTACCAAGTTTCATTGAGTTATTTCATTTAACGGTTTTCAAGTTATACAGCGGACACGAAATTGTATCGAAAATAATCAAAGGGAAATAACTCCAAAAATACTCAAGCTAGAGTTATGGTTCTTGAGCATGACACATCGTCTTGTCGTGGTTTACAAGTGTACCAAGTTTCATTGAAAAATCTTTAACGGTTTTCAAGTTATACAGCGGACACGAAATTGTATCGAAAATAATCAAAGGGAAATAACTCCAAAAATACTCAAGCTAGAGTTATGGTTCTTGTGCATGACACATCGTCTCGTCGTGGTTTACAAGTGTACCAAGTTTCATTGAAAAATCTTTAACGGTTTTAAAGTTATAGAGCGGACACGATTTGTGACGGACAGACAGACGGACGGACGGACGGACGGACAGACGGACGGACAGACGCACGGGGAAAAACAATATGTCTCCCGACCCTGTCGGGGGGAGACATAATGATACAGCTAACAACTGAAACAGAGAGTGACAAACATTGTATCTCTGTGTAGCATCAGGACATAGTGATATGGCTAACAACTGAAACAGAGTGTGACAAACACTGTATCTCTGTGTAGCATCAGGACATAGTGATATGGCTAACAACTGAAACAGAGTGTGACAAACATTGTATCTCTGTGTAGCATCAGGACATAGTGATACAGCTGACGACTGAAACAGAGTGTGACAAACATAGTATCTCTGTGCAGCATCAGGACATAGTGATACAGCTGACGACTGAAACAGAGTGTGACAAATATTGTATCTCTGTGCAGCATCAGGAGATAGTGATACAGCTGAAGACTGAAACAGAGTGTGACAAACATTGTATCTCTGGTCAGCATCAGGACATAGTGATACAGCTGACAACTGAAACAGAGTGTGACAAACATCGTATCTCTGTGTAGCATCAAGACATAGTGATACAGCTGACGACTGAAACAGAGTGTGACAAACATTGTATCTCTGGTCAGCATCAGGACATAGTGATACAGCTGACGACTGAAACAGAGTGTGACAAACATTGTATCTCTGGTCAGCATCAGGACATAGTGATACAGCTGACGACTGAAACAGAGTGTGACAAACATCCTATCTCTGTGCAGCATCAGGACATACTGATACAGCTGACCACTGAAACAGAGTGTGACAAACATTGTATCTCTGGTCAGCATCAGGACATAGTGATACAGCTGACGACTGAAACAGAGTGTGACTAACATCGTATCTCTGTGCAGCATCAGGACATAGTGATACAGCTGACAACTGAAACAGAGTGTGACAAACATTGTATCTCTGGTCAGCATCAGGAGATAGTGATACAGCTGAAGACTGAAACAGAGTGTGACAAACATTGTATCTCTGGTCAGCATCAGGACATAAAGATACAGCTGACGACTGAAACAGAGTGTGACAAACATCGTATCTCTGTGCAGCATCAGGACAGTGATACAGCCGACGACTGAGTGTGACAACCATCATAACTCTGTGCAGCATCAGGACATAGTGATACAGCTGACGACTTAAACAGAGTGTGACAAACATCGTATCTCTGTGCAGCATAAGGACATAGTGATACAGCCGACGACTGAGTATAACAAACATCATAACTCTGTGCAGCATCAGGACATAGTGATACAGCTGACGACTGAAACACGGTGTGACAAACATCATATCTCTGTGCAGCATCAGGACATAGTGATAAAGCTGACCACTGAAACAGAGTGTGACAAACATCGTATCTCTGTGCAGCATCAGGACATAGTGATACAGCTGACGACTTAAAGTAACAAATGACCCGTCCCATGAGAAAACTAACAATCTGGGTTTCCCACCAGGTCCGACACAAACCAGACTACAGCCACAGAAAATAGCTAACAGCTTGAAATTTCAGATTTATAAAAAAAGAGGTGTTGTACTATCCATGGAGTGAGAACAAGGTGCTGATCAGCTGTGCAGTTACTACACAGCTGATCTGTGCCTTTGTTTTTGCCTACGCCTGTTGTGTGTGGTGGCTAAATTTAACCTATTAAATCTTATTTGTGATGAATGGACTTGCCCATCGTTATCATTTGGGTCATTCCACTTTCAATTTAGGGACATAGGCAGTGATTTTAAAAATATATTTAATTTTAATTGAAATTCCTCTGGGCAATCAGAATAGCCTACAGATGAGACTATGCAGCCTTTGGGGCATCCCATCTGGAGCTATGCTGTTTGCCTGAACTCCCCATGTCAGTTTTAACATGTTTTGAGCAATATTGTTAAAACTATTTCTTTCTTCTTTTTTTTTTTTTCAAATGTTTACAGCTGAAATAAATCTCTGCATATTGCATAAGCATGTTTTCACAATGGGTCATTTTCTGTGGCTGTAAAGCCTGGTCTGTCAATGGTTTTACCAGCAATGGTTTTACCAAGGAGCTGTCACCGCAGGGTGGGGCTTTCAGCAGGGCTTTGCTGGACCAAAAGCCAAAGTCCCCGCTATTCCCCAGGATTTGGGGGGGGGAGGGGGGGGCGGTGCCGTGACTACAAATGATTAGTGCATAAACCTATATCATTGTAGGTCATCAGCATGTCTTATATGATAAGAATTCCAAGAAGAAAACACACACTTCAATTCATGGAAAACAGGATGCAAACACTAACCTATTTACCAAGAAAAAAACACACCAAAAAACAGCAATATCAGCAGCATCATGAGAAACCCAGACTTTTGCCTATACGAAAACAAAGGTGCAGATCAGCTGTGCAGTTACTGTACAGCTGATCAGCGCCTTTGTTTTTCGCTACATGAACAATTCAATGTCTTATTCTTAAATCCAAAATTTCAAATGTCTAGTTATCCTCTTTGACTGCACAGTCAGGTTTATGTAGAACCTGGTTGAAAACCCTTTTCTTGTTTTTCTCAGTGGTAACCCACTTCACATCCTTAAAACACATGCCAGCAAGTTAAAAGGCTAAATAAATAAATAGGATCTAAACGTGACTTCACAGACAAGGCATGATAGAATGTGTTTTAATACCAGCTTGCAAGGAGAAAACGTTGATTTTCATTATTTTTTGATGCAAGTTGCAATTACAGTCAAACCTCTATAAAAGCGCCACCTTTGGGAGTGAGCTAAGCTGGCTGTTATACACAGGTGGCTGTCTTATCAAGGTTCAGTCAGAGCAGTTGTCATGTAGAAAATATTCTTACTGTCACAAGAAAAGTCCTTTCTAAGGAAGGACTACCTGTACATGTATGTGTTTCATAAGTTGACATCATTTCATGCTTCGTTACACAAAAATATATACAAAGCCTCATGGGTATTAACTTAATTGATTTTTTCTGCTAATTAACTGTTTTAAATACAATAATGAATAATAATTGTCCAATTGTCCAATTAACAGCTTGTAAATGGGAAATTTGACTTTAGGCAAGTATGATGTGGCTGTCTTATAGAGAGTTATAAGCATTTTGGGATTGATTTTACTGGCTGCTGGTTGTCTTGTGGAGGTGGCTGTCTTATGCAGAGATAAAATATAGTGAAAATGATTGGGAATGTTTCAGACTGGCTCTCTTATGCAGGTGGAGCTCTTATAAAGGTGGCTGATTCAGCAGGTTCAACTGTACAGAAAAATTTTGATATTTTTCTTACTTTTGCATAAAACATTGATTGTGGTACACATTATAACTACCTCGGCAAGGCGGATCTAACAAGTACCCACAACCTATGTTTTGTTTCAATGCTTAAGGTCATCACTCAACAGCTAAGGTCACGTCAGGATGGTCAGTTATCCTAGCCACACTGTTCATGGAGAATAAGCCTCCCAGAGGCAGGTTACCAGTACGTAGTGCATATTTATTTTACCACAAAAACCCTCCTCCTGGATCATTGGAAGAAGAGAATTGGAATAGGAAGAATGGCTATATTTTCATGGCTGAATCTTCATGTAAGAAATGAGCCGCCCCATGGGAAAACCAACAATCTGCCTAGGCGAAAACAATGGCACAGATCAGCTTCGCAGTAACTGCGAAGCTGATCAGCGCCTTTGTTTTCGCAACTCGGATAGTACAGTTCCTCTTCTACTTAAATCCCAAATTTCAAGCTTCTAGCTCTTCTCTGTGCTTGTACAGCTCTGTTTGTGTAGAACCTGTTCGGAAACCACATTGTTGGTTTTCCCACGAGGAGGCTCTAATGTGGGGGACATGAGGATTCCTGAACCACTTTAATACCATCTTCTCAGAACAAAGACAGTATGAGCCACGTTAAGAGAAAACCAACAATGAGATTGCCGAACAGGTCCAACACAAACTGAGCTTTACAAGCAAAGAAGATGGTTGGTTTTCTCATGCCATGGCTAAAAAATCAGGTTTGTGTTGGGCCTGCTATGTAAACCTGTCATCAGGGTCTACTACTATAAACTAGCCAATACAATCACAGAGGGCTATTTTAGCAATAAGTTACTGCACTGCTGATCTGCATTTTTGTTTTCACATAGATGTTTAGATGATGCAGTTCGTTTCTCATAATGCCACTTAACCCACATAAGCCTGGCATTCAAATTATGGGACACAGGCAAACAGTGTAGCCCTTGATGTGATGATATAGTCTTCAGAACACAGTGTCCCATCTGGGGCAATTCTGTTTGCTCAGATGAATTTCATTCAAAAAAAATGAAGTAAAAATTAAGAATTACCCATGATGCCATGATAACGATGGGCAAGTGCATTCATCACAAATGGGTTAATGGGCCTTATCAACACAAAATCATGTTCTTGAATATGTGAAGAGATATGATTCAGATCAGCCTGCATATCTGAACATGCTCTTCAGTACCTGCACATGTATCATTTTTTGGGATGGACAGTACAAGATAGAGCTATCAAGTTTCTAGAGGCTTCTTATTTACTGATCTTTATTCCTATACATGTAGCTAAAAAGAAACATTTTATCAGAATTTATCTTTTTTCCAAACACAGCAGAACTTATGAGGCTAGTCTCCTATGAGCCGCGACGCGAGAAGTCTTCGGGGTTTCCGACAAGGTCTGACACAAACCGGCCTGTACAGTCACAGGAGATGGCTAGAAGCTTGAAATTTTGGATTTAGGAAGAAGAGGATTTGTACTATCCATGTAGGGAAAACAAAGGCACTGATCAGCTTCGCAGTTACTGCGAAGCTGATCTGCACATTTGTTTGCGCATAGGCAAAAATCCAGTTTTCTCGCGACGCGGCTCCTATAAAAGCTTCGGCAATAACAGAAGAGTCAAAACACTTAAAAACTTTGACTGAAACAGTGACAAGAATTACATAGAAGTGAAAATGGGAGTTATGCCTTTTGTTGTGGTTTTCACATTTCTTGTGATGTGTGTAAACTGTGCTAGAAAATCTAGAATGGAACAGAAGTTTGATGCTTTGGATAATCTTGTCCAGAGCAAGTTATTTCTGATGCATGAGGAACTGAAAACAGGACAACACGAGAGAGAAGTTCTCATGGAAAAATATAATGAGACAATGGCCGCTTTTGAGACACAATGCAAAACAAATGGTAAAAGTTTCACAAAAAGTGGAATTAAACAAAGTGATCTGGACATGCTTAATGATAAACTAGAAGAATTGTTAGAAAAAGTAAAGGACAATGACAAAGAGACAGAGAAGCAATCAGAAGCCTTTTTGAGAATTAAACAAGGAATAAAACAAGAAAAACTGGCAAGGAAAACTAACAAAGAAGCTGTCAATGAAAGAATCCAGATATCTCAAAATGAGACAAAACAAACTCTAAACCAGATGCAAGAAAATCACACAGAGAATCTGAATGAAATAAAACAAAGTCTAAAAGAGGTAAAAGAAACTCAATTTAATATGCATAAAAACCTAACTGAAATAAAAGAAAATTTAGATGAGTTGCAGGAAAATTTGAATGAAATGAAAGAATTTCAAACTGAGATGAAAACAAACTTTAACACAGTTACAAGCAGTCAGAACCAATTAGCCAGTCAAGTGGCAGATCTGATTCAAGATGTGAAGGAAATAAATGCAACAAAACTGTACTGTAACAATCAGCTAGGCCTTGATGCATGCCTGGAGAAAACTGTTACACAGCAACAGAGTCTAATGATAAATGTAATGCGTCGGGCCCGGCTAGTTGGTGGAAGAAACCAGAATGAGGGGCGTGTTGAACTCTATTATAAAGATAAATGGGGAACTGTGTGCGATGATTACATTCACAACAACACTGCAAAAGTGGCATGTCGTATGGTGGGACTTTCAGGGGGTAGAATTTTAAGACAAGATAAAGGCTACACATTTGGAACAGGAACAGGAGATATCCTGTTGGACAATGTGGATTGCAGTGGCAGCGAAGCATCCTTGTTTGACTGTCGACACAATGGCATAGGTGTTCATGACTGTAGCCACAATGAAGATGTTGGAGTCAGGTGTGATCCCTGAGTCATGGGGCCTTATCTGTGCATTACCAAATGAGCCTGTGCGTGATAAAACCAACAATTTGAGTTCCGATCAGGTCCGACATAAACCGGGCTGTACAGTCGAAGAAGATTGCTAGAGGCTTGAAATTTTGGATTTAAGAAGAAGAGGGACTGTACTATCTGTGTAGCGAAAACAAAGGCGCTGATCAGCTTCGCGGTTACTGCGAAGCTTATCTGCGTCTTTGTTTTCGCATAGGCAGATTGTTGGTTTTCTCACGCACAGGCTCAAATCATGCCCATGTAATGTACAGGTTTTTCCTAAGTTGTAAAAATTCAAAGTTTTCTGTAGTAAAATTTGATACTTTTAATATTTTTGTTCTAAAACATAGATTGTGGGTACTTGTTAGAACCGCCTCGGTGAGGCGGTTCTAACAAGTAACCAAAATCTCTGTTTTAGAACAAAAAATAAGAAAATAGCATACCCCTGTATACCCTACTTTTACTATATAAAAGTGGGGCTTAAGGGGTATACATTACATGAAAATGTTATTGTGATGTGATGACTGTGATAATATTAAGTAAAGTTCAGTAACATGACAAAGCAAACATTATGAAATGTGTACAAAGTGAAGTTTCTGACCAGGCTATGCACTTTTTGTAGCATAGGAAAAACTCTGATCAGACTTGACAAATGCCTTATCTGATCAGTGTTTTTACTGTGCACATACAGAAAGGTTTTGTCCTGGGCTAAGTTCAGGCTAACAGTGAGCTAAGTATTTTCAAGGTACACATGCTATTTTGTTTGTTTTGTCCTGGCACAAATGAGCCTTGTCATGAGAAAACAGGAACTTTGACTTTCTGGTGAAAACAAAGGCGCAGATCAGCTGTGCAGTAACTGTACAGCTGATCAGCGCCTTTGTTTTTGCTAAACTGCTAGTACAATTTTTCATCTGCTTAAATGCGAAATTTCAAACTTTTAGCCATCTTCTGAAATTCTAAGACTGTGCAGGCCAGTTTGTGTCATACCTGATCAGAAGTCCCGAAGACCAGTTTTCTCCCGTCACAGCTCAGATAATCCTGCAAGGTCAATCAAACCAATCTGTGTCATCTTCACTGTGGCTAAACACCCAAGATCTTACTTTACAACAGGACAGGGTAAACAGGGATGCTTCTTTGTTTGTATTGAGGTTTAAGGTCCCCGTCAACATTTTTTCAGTTATGTCAGGATGGAGCCAGTACTTCCTGGGTATTGAGCAGTACTTTGGGGATATAATGTGCCTTACTTTGGGACACTTC
This sequence comes from Rugalucina vietnamica, assembly GCA_964017185.1. NCBI lineage: Eukaryota > Metazoa > Mollusca > Bivalvia > Lucinida > Lucinidae > Rugalucina > Rugalucina vietnamica. Next base: position 67,274,436 of record OZ024870.1, read on the forward strand.
CATTACATAAACTCCCCCATGCAATATGCAAAATTTGTTTTGGCTTTGAAAATGAAAATTTTTAATTGATTTTTTAAAATATTTTCTGTATCTTTGCTCATGCCAAAGGATTGAAATTTAAGAATAAAGAAGTAACAGAATTGTTCTTTGATCAGACCCCGCCACCCCTAGTTATGGAAACGGCTAATAAGACTAAAATGGGGTTACCTTCTCTTCTTGCTCATTTGATTTTAATGACTCCTCTTTGTGATCTGTAAAATATAGTGAGTCCCATCATGAGAAAACTAACAATCTGGGTTTCCAACCAGGTCAGACACAAACCAGCCTGTACCATCACAGAAGCAGGCTAGAAGCTGGAAATTTTGGATACTAGTAGAAGAGGAATTGTACTGTCTGTGTTGTGAAAACAAAGGCACTGATCAGCTGTGCAGTTACTGCAAAGCTGATCTGCGCCTTTTATTTCGCATATGCAAAATGTTGGTTTTCCCATGCGGCAGCTCATATAATGTATGTTAGATCAGTGTTGAGAAACAAAGTCTGTCTTACCTATTATATTAATTTTGTGTATCCATCATTCCAAAGAAAGCCTATTCAAACTGCATCTTATTTTGGAAATCATGCATTGCTTTGTTCATATCAAAGAAGATTGTTTACACATTATCATACACAGCCTACTATGGTTATTATTAATAGCAATATGTTTACATTTACAACACTTTGTGACACTGAAGTTCTCTCAGCCACTAGATGATTTGTCTTAATTCAGATCTTGGTCCCTTTCAAGATTATTTCAGCTCATATGAGATGGGCCAATCAGCAGGTAGGTTGAAAACGGGAGATACCCAGAGAAAAACCACCTGACACACCCGTCAGCAGAACTTGGCTTGTCTCATGTGACCAGTGCAGGGCTCAAACCCACACCAGACACCGCGGTGAGATGATCCAGTGATTAAGAAACAGCCTCTTAACCGCTCGGCCACGGGGCCGCCACAAACATATGATGACTATTGAAAGCTTCTACAGTTACACAAGCAAGAATGTACGCTGCATATGATAGGCTAGGTATAAAATGTCAAAACACAAATGGCGCCACACATTTTCTGAACTTATGTTCCGTCTGAACTGTTAAACTTATCTGTGATAGTTTACATGGAGTTTTTTCCCACCAACAGTGTTGAATTGTGTAATCAAACAAAGGCCTGTTATAATGAGGTTTCACTGTATTATCATTTTTATAAAGTGTTGTCAGTCATTCTTCATACTGTTATTTATGTTGTTTTATATATAAGCCCCACATCAGTAAACCAACAATCTGCATATGTGAAAACAAAGACGCATATCAGCTTCACAGTAACTGCTAAGCTGATCAGTGCCTTTGTTTTCGCTACAAGGACAGAACAATTCTTCAACTTTCTTAATCCAAAATTTCAAGCCTCTAGCCAAATTCTGTGCCTGTACAGCTCTGTTTATGTTGGACCTGTTTGAAAACCACATTGCTTCTTTTCCCAGGAGATGGCTCACATGTTTTTTTTACATTGCTTTTTCCATTTGCTAGAAACAATTAATTTGACGTATATTATTTTTGCAGACAATCTGCCAAAGTTGTTTTTTTTTTTTTTTTTTTTTTTTTTTTTTTTTTTTCATTGAACTTGCCAATGCTATGGTAACAGTTTAGTGATACATAAACTATCATAAGATTCATCTGTGTAAAATGGCATACAACAACAAATATAAATTTGAAAATTACAAATAGAGTACCACACCAAATCACACACTATTCTCAGGTTTGCATACATACATGTGATAATGTGTTTTGTGCTCTTTTGTAGTGAGCTGATCGGAAATCATATATTTTGAATCAAGAATGGTTAACAAGTTGGCATGTGACATTATAGCACAACAAAATATCTGTTGTCAGATAAAAAGACACTATATCATTTTTATGGGGCAAGTACAAGTCGGCAATGATCAGGAAAAGGGGCAATCAGAAAGAAAATCCCACTCCAAATACCGAAGTGGGAAAAATCTAAATTGACAATTAGATACCTGTACTGAGAAAACATATTGTAAGCAGAGTGAGCAACTATTTCCCAATAGGCAGCCACTCAGTTACCTACACCTAACTAAAATATGAAAACTCACATAGAAATTAACATTTCGCATATTTTTAATTGAAAAGCAGACCTTGAATAAATAGATTATACATGTAACAAGGACATTTTGGTCATCATCCTAAGTATCAAATCATGACTATTATAAGCTCCCAGGGTCAATAATGGTGTCTGGGCTCGTAATAACCATCATACCCATGTGATAATCTCTTTGTATCAAGGTAACAGAATCAATGGTTTAAGATTTTAATCACAAAAAAAAAAAAAACAACAGTCATTCAAGATGCAGCTCAAATGAGCCGTGACAAGAGAAAACGGGTCTTCTGGTTTTCCACCCAGGTCTCACATAAGCACAGAAGAATGCTAGATGCTTGAAATTTTGGATTTAAGAAGAAGAGGGGTTGTACTATCCGTGTAGTGAAAACAAAGGCGCAGATCTGCGCCTTTGTTTTCGAGTAGGCGAAAATCTGTCTTTCTCATGACGTGGCTCAAATAATATTGTTTATACTCTAAACAAATGTTTATTTCCCAATTAAATATATCTTTAACACCAGATTAGAGTTTTTTTTTACCTTAACCCATTGCAGCAAACAGGCTCTTGCCTGTTTATTTATGGCCCAGTCAACAATATTTCAGCTGTTCAGTGCCTTTTTCTCTACACAGATGGTATATCACCTCTCCTTTCTAAATCCAAAATTTCATGCCTCTAGCCTCTAGCCAACTTCTGTAGCTCGATTTGTGTCGGATCTGGTCAAAAACCCCAATGACAAGCTTTCTCCTATTGTGGTGAATATATCAAAATATCTTACCATTATCAGAAGCCAGAATTCCAAGGATTTTCTTCTTCAGTATTTCATTCAATGCTGAGCTTTCCGTTGACAACCACTGAAATATACATGAGTGGCATCTTGAGATAACCAACCATTTAGGTTTCCGACCAGGTCTGACACAAACGGGCTTGTACAGTCATAGAAGCAGGTGGATTTAAGAAATAGAGGAATTGTTCTATCTGAGAAGCGAAAACAAAGGCGCTGATCAGCTGTGCAGTCACTGCACAGCTGATCTGCGCCTTTGTTTTCAGCTATGTATGTTGTTGGTTTTCTTATGCAGCAGCTCATATACATGTAAATGAAACGCATATGTGTGATACATCTGAGATGCCAAATAGGGAAACTTTTCCTTTTAAAATAGGGAGAATGATTAAACAAAGAAGGAAAATCTTTAATTCTTGGAAGGAGATCTGAAAATTCCATTTAGGGAGATGAATTAGATATATATAAGGACAATCAGAAATTCTAAATAGGGAGATTTTCTAAAGAAATAGGGACTGTGATCCCTCAACTAAAGGGAGATCACAGGTATGATGAAACATACATGTACTAAAACTTTTAGCTGTTTGTTAAATTGCTCAGCATCCTTGGCATCAACTATAGCAATGTCGAGACATCACCTCTATATTTATGGAACTTTACACAAAGTTGGGATGACATCCTAAAGTGTGGCAATAAAGGTCATAAACCCCAACACTTAAACAGCTATGGTTTATATAATATGTATAATTTGACTTAACCAAGCATTTAAGCAAATGACCAGCATTCAGGAGGCTACTTGGTTTGTCTCATTATGCTTTCTTTACAAGTGTCTGAATTTTCATTGAAAAAATTTGAACATCACCTAAAAATCGTGATTGATCTCAATTAATTACTGACAGGGCTGATAGTTAACTGTCAAAATCGTCAAAATTAAACATTATAATAGCAATTATATGGGGGTTAAAAAATGAGGACCTTTTATATTACCTTAACATTGTGTATGATCTCCTGGGTTTGTTGTATCAACTTGCCGTAACAGAATCTAGAGCTGGCTAGTTTAGAGACTGGTTTACCGTACGCTAACTCAACTTTCTCAAAGTCAGAGAATACAGTCTGGGCATGAGGGTGCTGAAAATAAACATTTATATCAATGCAAAAAACGCATTAAGAAAACATGCCCATGCAATATAGAGATTTTTTAAGCTGTAAAAACTGAAATTTTCAGAAGAAAAAAATGGAGGCAGTTCTATCGAGTACCCACCTATGTTCTGGAGCAAAAATAAGAAAAAATGGTAAACCCCTAGATACCCCAGTTTTGCTATATAAAAGTGGGGTATTAGGGGGTATACATTTCACTGACATGTTTTCCTGATGAGAATTATTTGTGCCGTTGCATGAGACAACCAACAATTTGGTTTTCCAACCATGTCTGACACAAACGGACTTGTACAGTCACAGAAGAAGGCTAGAAGCTTGAAACTTTGAATCTAAATAGAAGAGGCATTGTACCAATTGTGTAGCGAAAACAAAGGCGCTGATCAGCAGTGTACTTAGTGCACAGCTGATCTGCACCTTTGGTTTTGCATACACAGATAGTCATTTTTATGGTGCAGCTGCTCAGTTTTAAAGAAATAATGTTTTACACGCTCTTTTTTAAAGGAATAATTTTAACAAGTATATTATTTACAAGAAAGGACATATGTACATCAAAATACAAATGTAATATACTTAGAAAAACAATTGAGGGATATGGTTTTTGTTTCGATTTCATTCCTAAAGGTATAATTTTTTCTACCCAAATAATTAATAGATACTGTAAATTCGGAAATTTTCGCGTGACTTTTATTTCGCGAATTTTCTATTTCCGAATTATTGGCGAGGTTTTGAATTCGCGAACGGATACTTGTACAGTCTATAAAGCTTATTATAATTCTTTATTAGCGAGAATTTTATTTTCGCGAGGCAACGAATTTGCGAATATTAGCGAAAATTAAGTTCTCGCGAAAATTTCCGGATTGACAGTACGTAGCAGAACCATCACTGTGCAAGGATTCCTTAAAATTTTCGCGTTGCCTGGAAGCGCTTCTCGCAGACTTGCAGAAATGATGGAACACCCCTAAAATTAAAGTTATCACTGCTCCCTACCCTATCCAAATCTTTCATTCACCCCCTCTTACTGGTTCATCCAAATGCAAAACTGTTTTGATAATCGAAATGTCTAAAACGCACTTTGGGAAAATTTCAGAAATCTGTGATTTTTAGTAAAAAACACATTTTTTAACCCAAATTTTTTTTTTTCGTTTAAAATGTTTCCCTTTGCACTGTCAGTATGAAACTGAAATCCGTTTTTGAATGTGCGCTCTGGTTTTCTCAAAACAGCGTTTTTTAAAATGTGTTGACAAATTTTTAATCACGTAATGCAAATTCCCATTAAGGTAATGTTCAGTTCTTTAGCAAATGTTTTGAAACGCTGTAAAATCTAAACTAAAGCCAGTAGCTCAAATCGGTTTTCTGTACCAAACTTGCAGCTTAAAGGGCAACGTTTTAAGCGAAAAAAAATTTTTTGGTAAAAAATCATGTTTTTAACCAAAAATCACAGATTTCTGAAATTTTCCTAATACACATTTTAGACATAAAAGTACCGGCATTTCGATTATCAAAACAGTTTGGCAGTTGAATGAACCAGTAAGAGTGGAGGAATGGCAGAATTGGGTAGAGTAGGCAACAGTTGGAACTTCAATTTCAGGGGTGTTCCAACGTTTCTGCAAGTCTGCGAGAAGCTCTTCCAGACAACGCGAAAATTTTATGGAATCTTTGCACAGTGATGGTTCTGCTACATATCTATTAATCATTTGGGTAGAAAATATTATACCTTTAGGAATGAAATCAAAACAAAAACCATATCCCTCAATTGTTTTTCTTAGTATAATTTGAGCCGCCACACGGGAAAACCAACAATCTGCACAGGCGAAAACAAAGATGCAGATCAGCTAAGCTGATCAGCGCCTTTGTTTTCGCTACACGGATAGTACAATTCCTCTTCTTCTTAATTCCGAAATTTCAAGCTTCTAGCTCTTTTCTGTGCTTGTACAGGTCAGTTTTTGTTGGACCTGTTCGGAAACCACATTGTTGGTTTTCCCACGAGGCGGCTCAAATGTAATAATTTGGTGGTTACACAAGAATTACAGTCCATCATTTCTCACAATAGAAAAAGTGGTAGTTAAAGGTACATGTATTCATAAAAATCGTCTCAGCCACAGTGTAACTTTCAGTTAATTTATGTGCACATTTAAAGTTTGAAATCCTTTATTAATGTAAATCCATAGTACTCTAATATCATGTTTCATCGTAAAGTCCAAGACTGGTCCGAAAGACCATTGGTTCGAGTCTCAGTCAGGGTGTCATTTGTTCTGACCATGAGCAGGTCATGTCTCTACAGCTCCTGAGGTAATGGTCAGAAATTAACAAAGAACACAGTAATAAAAAATTAAATTCCTTAAACTTAACTTAAAATAACTAGAATGATGAATGTGTAAACTGGAAATGAAGTGCCATAAAGCGATATACACATACTTGAAAGGAGGACTCTTTGAAATGAATGTTTCCCAAATCATCATCAGTTATATGTCAAAAGAATGGGCAAGGACAATATAAGCATCTACTTGCTCAGAAATCAAATGAGCCATCGCATGAGAAATCCAGCAATCTGAGTTTCTGACCAGGTCAGACACAAATCAGCCTGCTGTGTCATAGAAGAATGCTTGAAATATTGGATTTAAGTAGAGGAGGGATTGTGCTATACAAGTAGTAAAAACAAAGGCGCTGATCGGCTGTGCAGTTACTGCACAGCTGATCGGCACCTTTGCTTTCTCATATGCAGATTATTAGTTTTCTGATGCAGAGGCTCGAATATTACCTCAATCCAAACTTCAAACTCTTGATCTGCCACGTTGTACGTCTTGTACTGTTTGACTTTTTGTTTCCATGGCAACCCAGACTCAAGCAGACGGTCATCAAAACTGCCACAGAAACGACCTTCATTCTCTCGATTGTGACCTTGCATTTCTAAACTGGACGACTGGTTGGTTGTTACTAGTTTCTGCTGTTTCTACACCAAAAAGATACTTATATAAAATTATTTGTTTCACATATAAAATGCATTTTGAGAAAACCTTTTTTTATCTTTTTTATTTATCTATCTTATTATCTATTTATTTTTATTTATTTATATTTTTTTTTCATTTATTTTTTTATTTATTCATTTTTTTATTTTTATTTATTTATTTTTATTTTTTTAGGGAGGTGGGGGGGGGGGGGGTGCTTGCTTGGATTATCAATTTCTCAGTCAACAAATTCAACAAATTTTCAATTATGTCCAGATGGAGCCAGCCCATGCTGGACAATATCAGCACTATAGGGAGTAAATGTGCCAAGCTCAAGAACAAAACTCCATGGTGATAGAGTTCAAACCCAGGACCTCTCAATACAGAGACCTACACTTCAAATACTTCAAAGGCTTCAAATATTTTCTGTGTGTATTTGCTGCTTTTTTTTGTTGTTTTTCAATGCACAGCACATAGTATAACCTTATTTTTCTGCATCAAGTTTTAAGTGAGCTCTCCGTCTGCTGAGGATAGTACAATCCCTCTACTTCTCTAAGAAAAAATTTCAAGCTTCTAGCCTTCTTCTGTGAGTGTACAGGCCAGTTTGTGTCAGACCTGGTTGGAAACCCACACTGTTGGTTCTCTCATGCGAAGGCTTAAGTAATACCAGCTATATGTAGCAATGATTTCTTTGATACCATCTTTTTCAGTGTGGACATTATCTATTTCAACAACACAACACAGAAAGCTTATGGCACTCATTATCCAAAAACATTCTTTAAGGCATGGATGATAATGTTTTGTGGAAGAAGCCAGACATCTCAGAGAAAACCATACAATGGGCAACCACTAAACTGCCACATGCCTATACCTGGATATGAACCTTGGTCGCAGCTGTGACAAACGTCTAAACCACAACACAATCCTGGCCCTTAAGTTTCATGTACAAATTACACAGGTCTATACTGTATTTAATTTCTGTATATAACAATTTCCATGAAGCCAGCTTTTAAAAATATGACAAAATTATATCTGAAAAATTGAAGAAAAAAAAAAGCAAAATATAATTTAATCTGTCTGATGGTGAAAACTCAGACTAACTTAAAACATTTGAGTTGAGATGGCAACTGTGTTCCAAGTCAGCCATTGGTGAGTTCAGCTAAATTATAAACATCATGAAAACATGTCCGTGTAATGTATACCCCCTTGAACCCCACTTTATATAGTAAAACTGGGAGTATACAGGGGTATACCTATTTTTCTTATTTTTGCTCCAAAACATAGATTGTGGGTACTCATTACTCGTTCTGTATTTAGCATGGGCGTGTTTTCGTAATGAATAACAGATGACCAAATTCTGATGATTTTACCTTTTTCTTATATTTGATCACTCTCCACTGCTGAACCATGGGAACTACTTTATATCTCTGCAGGAAGCATTCCGCACAGAACTGCCTCTCAGCCTCCAGGTGCTGGATTTCACCCTCTGACAAATCTCTATAAAGGTCAAGGTTACGCTGGATTGAGGTCATCTGCAGCTCTTTGAAAAAGGAGTTACATTCGGTGTGTTGGGACAGGAATGAGGCTGGAATCTCTGACCTGCTGAAGAGGCATCCCTCAGGCTCTCCGTCTGCTGAAGAACAGTGTCATGAAGAATACGTGTCATGCTCAACCCAATGTATAAAGATTGATCAACCTTAATGTAAAGCTACATTCTGGCTCCATAAAAACAGACTGTTTAATAAATTAGCAACATGTTATTAGGATGTAACGTACCTACAATCACATAATTGCAAAGTAGTAAAATAATCATTTTGGGTGCCATGACATGGCCATACTACATTGTAATCTGCATTACTGTGAGGTAAGTACAAATGAAGCATAAAATTTTCTAACTAACTTAGTCAGTTGAAAAAAAAATGTTATTTCCACCATGTCATGACTGGTTTTTTTTGTAATGGTTCCTTGTCATTTCTTAGGCTCTCCTCCTGATGTATTTTTGGTTATGCCGTGAGGTGGCTCCAAAGAGGCTTAATCGATTTTGTATTTTTCAGTTGAGCTATTATAAGCATTCAATTGGCATTCTTTGTAAAATTTGTTGATTTTGATGCTGTTTTCATCATTTTTGTGCAAGTTTATACTATGTTTTACAGAGTGTCAGTGACCAGTTTTTATGAAGAAGCTGTTCTCTTTGTGAACGAAACATTCATAGAAAAATCACTTACCAAAGTATATATCTGACACTGCCTTTAAATATTGAGGATTATTCACTCCCTTGAATTTCTGACAAACAACATACACCTCAGAGTTTCCACCCTTGCTTGTACATGGCTTGAAAAGATTAACCTGAAATACCAAAATGTCCAATACCGGTAACCAGAATTCAATGGTGATTTTTTGTTTGTTTGTTTATTTGCTTTGTAGTTTTAAAGTCCAAGTCAACAATTTTCACAATGTTGAGCTGGAGCCAAGGCTTCCTGGATATTACCGTACTGGGGTAATTAACATGTCTTGCTCAAGGATACAACATGGCCACAGTAGGGTTCCAAAACCCCACCCTCTCAATCCAGAGTCTGCCGACTAAACACTAGGGCACTGTACTACACATGCAAAATTTTTGAACCCAAAAGTCAGGTTGTAACAAGATTGGATTTGCTATTACATTTGCATTATTCTAAGAACTCACTTCAAGACAGAACACCTGGTAGTATGCACAGTGTATAAAGAAACCGTGTTTAATCGGTTTCTGTGTTCTTTGCCAAAAAAATCAACCATTTGTGAAGACAAACAGTTAAAATTGTAAGTTAGCTCTGCAGGTTCATTTGGAACTTAACGATGAAGGCAGATGTTTTGTAATGATAAAGAGCAGTAAAACCACACAACAACAATAATAACAACAAATGAATTTACCTCTTCAAATACACACTTCAACAGATACATCAGGCCTACTGCCTTACATTCCAACAATGTGAACATCTTGAGCACAAAGTCACCCCCAGGGGACAAGATCTGTAGAGCTGTGAGGGCCTCACAGTGTTGTAGCCTAGAAACCACATTCTCCTGTTCTGCAGGGTCACCTTGACAATCAATACTACCATCTGCTGTTACCTAGCAACACAAAACAAATTAGATGAATAAACAGGAAAGCATTTACAACACAACGCCCCCCAGAGGATAGGATCTGTAAGGAGGACAGTACCTCACTGTGCTGTAGCCTAGAAACCACATTTTCTTGTTCTAGAGGGTCTTCTTAGCAATCAAAACTGCCATCTGCTGTTACCTAGCAACAAAAAGAAAGTCAAACTGGCAACACAACAACACTTTACAACAGGGCATGTCAAGATTTAAAATTCCTTTTAAAGTGCCAAGTGTATTTCCCTTTGCCCAGGACAAAGGCAAACAACATAGCCCCAGATGTGGCCCTGCAGAAAGTGACTTCCTGTCTGGGGCTATTCTGTTTGCTTAGAGAAATTTCATTGAAAAATGGTTAAAAAATTAGAATCACACCTAATATTCCTAACCAGAGGACCAATGGTCCTGTAAACGCTCACCTGAGATCTGTGATATGCCACTTAAGTTGATCTTGCCATAAAATAGGTCAAGGTCATGGATCCCTGGGTCCAATTTATATAAACTTTGTAGAACTCCATTCCCTGATGCTTCATGCCAAGTTACAAAATCATAGGCCTTCCAGTTCTGAAGAAGAAGATTTTTAAAGGTTTTTGCTATTTTTAGCCATGGCGATCATCTTGGTCATGTGACCTTGACCTTCTACACAATGTTTCATTTCCCCTACCTAATGATGCTCTACATAAAGTCTGACTTTAATTGGCCAAGCTGTTTTCCCCATTCAAAGGCACCAAGGTTGACCTTGCCATAAAATAGGTCAAGGTCATCCTAGGGTCCTGATTTACACAAATTTGTAGAGTTCCATTGCCTGATGCTTCATGCCAAGTTTCAAAATCATAGGCCTTCCAGTTCTGAAGAAGAAGATTTTTAAATGTTTTTGCTATTTATAGCCATGGCGACCATCTTGGTCATGTGACCTTGACCTTCTACACAATGTTTCATTTCCCCTACTTAATGATGCTCTACATAAAGTCTGGCTTTAATTGGCCAAGCTGTTTCAGAAGAGGATGTTTGAATATTATTGTCATATACATGTATATAGCTCCGGGGCAGGAGCAGACAAAATTATTATCCTGGGGTCAAAATTATTTTCATAAACATATTCTGTCCATTTGCATACTCCCAGCAAGTTTCCCCCCATTTGCTAACATTTTACTTATTTTCCCCATTCAAAGGCACCAAAGTTGACCTTGCCATAAAATAGGTCAAGGTCATCCTAGGGTCCTGATTTACACAATATTTGTAGAGCTCCATTGCCTTAAGCTTCATGCCAAGTTTCAAAATCATAGGCCTTCTGGTCTTGGAGAAGACGATTTTTAAAGATTTTTGCTATTTATAGCCATGGCGGCAATCTTGGTCATGTGACCTTGACCTTTTCTACAAACTTTCATTCCCCCTTGCTAATGATGCTCCACATAAAGTTTGACTTTGATTGGCCAAGTTCTTTCAGAGAAGAAGATGTTTGAATATCATAGTAATATACATGTATATTGCCCCAGGGTGATTGTAGTGCTTGAGTCATCGATGCTTCATGCCAAGTTTCATTGAAATCAGTCCACCGGTTCTGGAGAAGAAGATTTTTGAAGGGTTTTTACCATATATGGGCATGGTGGCCATCTTGGTCATGTGACCTGGAATTATAATATACACATTGGTTTCCCCTTCCTATAGATGCTTCATATAAAATTTGGCTTTGGTTGGCCAAGCGGTATCAGAGAAGATCTTTGAAAATGGTGGACGACAACGACATATGCACGGACGACGGACAGATGCCGGGTGCCTACCTATACTATAAGCTCACCTGTGAGCCTTCGGCTCAGGTGAGCTAAAAAGCAAAGTGGGATCACCCAAATGATAGTCACGGTGATGGGCAAGTCCAATATGATAAATGGGTTAAACTCTGCTCACCAAATCCACTTGTCTGTTGCCTATCAACTTCTTCAAGCCTTCTAAATTCCCCCGTGACATTAGATTGCCTGTGTCATCAACACCAAAGTACCAATTATCTCTGGTATGACGTATCAATCTATCGTCTCCGATCATGTGACCATTATCATTGCCCTCATAGTATGGATTGAGAGTTGTTGCGATCCAGTCCCAGCCTCCCTGATATTCTGAAATGTAAACCAGTCATTATGAAAACTTACCCATGCAATGTACAAAGAATTTTTTCAACAACAAAAATTGAAAATTTCATTGGAAAAATATGATATTTTAAATATTTTGCTCAAAACATAGATTGTGGGTACAGGCGGTCCTAACGGGTACCCACAATCTATGTTTTTAAACAAAAATAAGAAAAAATAGGTACATCCCTTTATATCCCAGTATTACTATCTATATAAAAGTGGGGTTCAAGGGGGTATACATTACACGGTCATCCTGATGTCATCCTGACATCAACCAGTTGCATGGATTATTTGAGCCTTGACACACGAAAACTGGTCTTCAGGGTTTCCGAACAGGTCCATCACAAACCAGCCTGTACCTCCACAGATGAAGACTAGAAGCTTTAAATTCTGGATTTAGAAAGTAGAAGAATTGTACTATCCATATAGCTATGTAGCCAAAACAAAGGTGCTGATCAGCTTTGAGGTAATGCACCTTAATTTTTGCATATGCAAAAATTTTTGCATATGCAAAAATCCAGTGATTTCATAATGCGGCTCATTTGTGCTGCATCATCAGAAATCATACATATTCAATGGCTATATGGGTAGAGTACATGTACTTAGAAGCATTATGTGAAAACAAAACTGCAGTTTATCTGTTGTACAGTATTCACGGGGGTGATTCAATTGATACCACCTGTGCTGTCGTCCGAGACGTTACTGCATATATTGCTGTCGTCCGAGTATTCCGGTTTCCGTCCGAGTACTACGGCTGTCGTTACCATCAGTGCCCCTGTTTCAGTGTCCACAGGGCCAAAATTTCGTCGCTATTCAGCGCAATTATCACGGAAAATTGTCAAGAAGGTATTTATCGTTATTTCCAACGTGTTTCCAACTTTCTTAACATATAGGTAATCACAAGAACTTATTTTGAGTACAAAACATTGTTTTCTCGCGTGTTTTTCTTACTTTCAACATATGCAAACATTCCTCATAAGCGAAAGTAGCTGGACTCTTTCGTTTTCTATTTAGCCTTTGAAAACTATAATCATTTACCCAACCCGTTGCGTCCTTCAAATTTTATGTGCCGTTTTTAAAAAGCGTGATACGGCTGTCGTTGACCCCTGATACGGCTGGCGGTTGTTTATTGATCAGTACGATACGGCTGTCGACAGTATTTTGAGACAGCATATTGCCCATTGAAATCAAATTCAACGCATTTTATGCATTTTTTGTAGTTTCTGAATAGTTTTCATTTGCAACTGATAAAAGGACTGTATAGACTGTCTATTCTCTTGCTTCAAACCAAGCAACTTTACATATAAACACCACACACGCAAGAAAACGGTATCATTTATTAAATTCGAAGTTTCACCATTTATTAAAGCATGCGTTAAGCGTGGTAGGACAGCTTTCAGTGACACCCGTGTTCATTACTTGCTCCCATCTGCATTGGCTCCTCACAGCCCCTCTGAAACTAGTGCCCCAGATGACGACTCGACATCGGTTAAAGCGCTATCGTCCCCAAAAATGGCAAAATTAAAATTTAGGTGTCTACTGAACTGTCGTATCAGCTTGAATGACACATGCAGTATTCTACCGCTATAACTACGAGTATGTTAAATAGCACGTGCTACTACCGATTAAACAGGCTGTCCCTACTTTATATGTAAAGCACATATATATACTACCGATCAAACAGGCTGTCCCTACTTTATATGTAAAGTTGCTTAAAGAGACCACAAGAGAAAGGTAATTTATGTCTAATTCACTCTGTTCAAACGACATAAATTATATATAGCTCGAATTTGACCTCAGGTGCGTCAAAAGATCGACGAGTCTACTTAGTAGCACGTGAAAGGATATTCAGACTGTAACAGTACAAATACTTACTGTGCGGGCAACTGAAGTGTAACAGAAAACTTGCGCTCATTTCCACGGCTATCCCCCGCCCGCCCCGGGGATGGGGACGGGCGTGGTTACAAATGACTAGTGCATTACACAAAGGATCAATCAGTCACTTTCGCCACAGTTTGTCTTCTTTTGTGACGCTCATCAAAGCTTAAGTTATATACACTACACTTTCTTATTTGGATAATGCATGCGAAAATGGTTGAGAAAGTAAGGCAATCGGTCACTACATATATACGACGTTCAATATTCATAACTTGGTTTGATCAGGGTGGCGGTGTGCCATGTAAATATCTAACTGTTCGTGTAGATACAACCCACTGGTTTATCGTTAGAATTATGAACAGAGTGAAGCAGATGTTGTTTCATTCATATTTCTGAAATCTAGGAGGCCTTAAACTGAGTTTTACCCGTATATTTGGATCTACCACCTGTTCCAACTTATCGACATCCGTAACGAGTTTAACCGACAGCCGTATCACACATATTTACAACTGATCGACAGCAGTAACACCAAAAGTTAAACGCCCCTTCAAAACCTTTCTGCTTTGGATTTTTTTAAAACTGTAAAAGGTTTTATCTTTGCAGTTATGTTTTCCACGTTGTTCAATAAATGGTAAGAAATGAGAGATGCTGATTTTTACAGTATTTGCATATTTATGTGATTTTTGCTATTTTACGATTAAACACATGTTTGTATGAAAACTAGCGACCCAAAAGCCCGTACAAACATATTGCACGATAGACAAATATCTAACAACACATTCTAGCAGAAAAATATAAATAATACCTTCAGATTCGATTGCGATCCACTTTTACGTGTGTACTGGTTGTGTAACGACAGCCGTAGTACTCGGACGGAAACCGGAATACTCGGACGACAGCAATATATGCAGTAATGTCTCGGACGACAGCACAGGTGGTATCAATTGAATCACCCCCGTGGTATTGGTTGAAATATACCTTTGTTTTTTGCAGTCAATATAAGTGTTATATATATAATTTTTTTGTCAAATTTCACATTATGCTGCTTTTGTAGATGTAAGAAAAAGAAATAAAAATAAGAGCTGTCGCAGGACAGCGTAGCTCGCCTGACTTGTGCTTTGCCACTACATCTGTTAAAATCTATGACCAATGACCTTGACCTCAAGGTCACTCAGGTGGGTCATGATGGTACAACATAAAACTTCAGACCAGTGCAAAGTATCAACTTGATCAATCTACATGTTCAAGAGATATAGACTTATAAAAACACTAACCAAAACTTAAACACAAAACTTCCAAGTCCGTGACTGTGACCTCAAGGTCATCCAGATGAGTTGTGATGTACAGCATAAAACCTGAGACCAATATCCATCAACATGCAAGTATCAACTTTATCCATCAACATGTTCAAGAGATTTAGACTTTAACCAAAAAATTTAACACAAAATTTCTAAGTCTGTGACCTTGACCTCAAGGTCACCCAGGGTAGGTCATGATGGTAATGCATAAAACTTCAGACCGATATCTACCAACATGCAAAGTATCAATCTACCAACATGCAAAGTATCAACTCGATCAATCAACATGGTCAAGAGATATAGACTTACAAAAACTTAAATCAAAAACTTAAACACAAAATTTCTAAGTCTGTGACCTTGACCTCAAGGTCACTGAGAGTGGGTCATGATGGTACTGCATAAAACTTCAGACCAATATAGATCTAGCAACATGCAAAGTATCAACTCAATCCATCAATATGGTCAAGAGATATAGACATGCAAAAACTTTAACCAAAAACTTAAACACAAAATTTGTAAGTCCATGACCTTGACCTCAAGGTCACCCAGGGTGGGTCATGATGGTACTGCGTAAAACTTCAGACCAATATCTAGCAACATGCAAAGTATGAACTCAATCTATCAATATGGTCAAGAGATATAGACTTACAAAAACTTTAACCAAAAACTTAAACACAAAATTTCTAAGTCCGTGACCTTGACCTCAAGGTCACCCAGGGTGGGTCATGATGGTACTGCGTAAAACTTCAGACCAATATCTAGCAACATGCAAAGTATCAACTTGATCCATCAACATGGTCAAGAGATATAGACTTATAAAAAACTTTAACCGAAAGTGTGACGCGGACGTAAACGTACACGTAAACGTAAACGGGGACGACCGAGGTGACTACAACAGCTCTATGCACTTCGTGCAGGCGAGCTAAAAACACAAGATGTTGCTCTGTGTTATTGTTTCTTTGTCAACTGACTAGAATATTTGAAATGTCAAGTGCGCGGGCATACATGTATTTATGCAGCTTACTGCATAGCTCTGTTTTGACTTTTCACTTTTTTTTCAGATGTTTGCTCCAAAAAATAGATTGTTCTCTAGGCAAAACATAGATTGTGTATACTCAGTCATTACGAAAACTTGTCCATGCAATATACATACAGAGATTTTTAAAATTGTAAAAAATGAAAATTTTCAGAAGATTGAAAATTGATATTTTTCTTATTTTTGCTCAAAACATAGATTATGGGTACACGTTAGAACCGCCTAGCCGAGGCGGTTCTAACGAGTACCCACAATCTATGTTTTGGAGCAAAAATAAGTAAAATAGGTATACCCCTGCATACCCCAGTTTTGCTATATAAAAGTGGGGTTCAGGGGGGTAAAATTACACGGACATGTTTTCATGATGTTGAGGATGGTTCTAGAAGCTTAGGTATGTACCCATGAACTACATTTTTTGTAAAAATAAGAAAGATATCAAAAATTTTCAAAAGAAAATTTTGAATTTTTACAGCTGTATTTTTTTTTTTTGTATTTACACTATTATTATTGTATTGTTGTATTTTTCTGATTGACCTATCAGTACTTGATTACGTACCAGTGGATAACATGTAGTGGTTCAAACTGGTCACAAATGCTCCTGGGGCTTCACAAAGGTGTACAGAAAACAGAAACTCTTTCTCTTCAAGGTGCAGATACGTTGTTGCAATCTCATAAAACTTACACCAAGCTTGCGTACACAGCTCCGGTCGAAACTCACGTTGAATTTCTGCCGAAATACCACCAGCGAGATTCACTGATCGTGTATGGTTATGCCAGCTAATCAGGTTTTTGTCATTTAAATTGTTCTTCAGCTCATTAAGTTCATTTTTCATCCCTATGTACTTTTCTTCTGTCCATAGTTCTTTTAGAACATTGAATGAAGTTTCAAACTGATCACCTGATTTTTCTGATGATTCTGATAGGTTAATGTCTAATGCACATGACCCATTTGAAGTTTGTGATTGTGATTGGCTATCGACTAATGATCTTGATTGGTTAATGACTGAAGCACATGACTTATTTGAAGCTTGTGATTGGCTACATCCATAATGATGTAACTTCTCTTCAGTCTCTGTAGAGCAAACATGTTTGGAAAGGCACCAAGAGCCATCCACAGGCTTTCTGTAGCTAAATTTCTTTTCAAACAGGTTTTGTATTTGCTGCCTCTGCTCTAGTGACAACTGCACTTCATGCTTTTCTGATGTTCTTCTTTTTCTTTTATAGTATGACATAGCTCAAAATTCTTCAGCCACTGAAAAAGAAGTTTACAACATTGTTTCTGTGTTTAACATTCCAGTCAACAAATTTTCAGTAATGTTTGGTGACTTCGGTCCTGGGTATTGACCAGTTGTACTTACGGGAGTTATTGTGCCTTGCTCAAGGACACATCCAGTGCCTGTGGTGTTCGAACCCAGGACCTCTCCTTTCAAACCTCTATCATCAAGTTTGATTGTATAGTTTTGAAGTGGCAAAAAAGGGGTAGTGTGGTGGCCTAGTGGTAGAGTGTCAGACTCTGAAATGTAGGAAAAAGTCACAGGAAAAAAAAAGTCACAGGAAAAAAAGAATCAGTTTTTTTTTGTATTTTTTTTTTTTATTTTTAGCTGCAAATTTTTTAGCTGTCCTCCTGATGATGTAGTGTAGCTGATGATTTTTTATAGGGATGTCAATGAATATTCAAATGATCGAATATTCCTATTTCATTCAAATATACCTATTTCGTTCAAATATTCGAATGCGTTTTCAGCATTCGAATATTTGCATTATTTTCCTGCCAACATTATTTTGAAACTTTATGTGTTCAAGGGAAGACTCAAAGACCAAATCTGAAAAGTGGTTAGTATATCAATTTATACCCCCACCCTTCTCGCCGGTTGAGTAGTGTAACGTTGGTCGATGTTTTGGCACATTTGCAAACTGGCATGACTCACTTTGCAGTTTGACACTTTTGATCATTCAAATTGAGATGCCATAATGTGTTCAAGGTGTGAAAACATATTGTATCAAATCGGCCATGAGGAAAACTTTAAAAGTCATGTGAGAAAATTGATTACCGCAAGGTCATGGTACAATCATATTACAGCAAAGTGATCTTTTTATGGTGGATATCAGAAACCTGCACACAAAAGACAGGCCAGTATCTTGGCTGGCCAGTATCTTGGCTTGGCACAAATGTAGCGTTGTGTAACTGATCAGAAACTTGTAATTAAATGCCCTAGAATGGATGTTTGTCTAGTTTCACATTCATCTCCTGACATTAAGCATAATGTATTGTAGTATAATTGTACAGATACAATGCCAAAGCAATAACTATCACTTTTGAATTTAATATAATACCATCAAGAAGTCGTCAACATGGCTATATAGGGTACATGGTATATTATCCGAATATTTGAATATATTCGAACCTATACGAATATTCAAACCCCAATCCATCCCTACTTTTTTATGTTAGAAATGGATATTACTATTTTTATTATTACTACTTTTATGAAAAAATATTTTTGTTTGGGTTGATACTTTACGTCCTGATTAACAATTTTCAGCCATGCTTGGATGGCACCAATGCTTCATTAGTACTATACCAGCTCTCTGTCAGCTTATACTGCTCTCACATTATACCGAATTTCCCTTGTGAATGTCCTTCCGAATGCAGTTTTCCACAAATTCGCATTAATCGCTAGAAATTCGGTAGCATTTGCAAGCATTCGTGAGCATCCGGTGAAAATTTCAAGCTGTTGCGAAAATTAGGAGCATGCTCCTAAAATTCGGAAGGAAAACAAATTCTTAACATATTCGTAAAAGAATCGTTAGCAATTCTGATTTATCGCAAGCCAATTTGTAATGATGGCAAGGCTTTCGTAAGGATTCGGTAGCATTTAATTCTATTGAGTTTCGATGTTCGGTAAGAATCGCTAGGGAGTCGTAATATTTTCACATTCAATACTAAGCTTTTGGCATAACTTATTTATTCTGGCGCTATCCTTCAAGTTAAAGCCATTATTTATGGTGTTAAACTTTTAGCTATTCATAAATGTATGTCTGACAAATTAAAGCCCCATGAAATTTTGGTTTGCCCAGTAAAATTGTCTTTTTTATTATGCAAGTCGCAGTTTGAGAGGAACAACAAAGTGGCGTGTGTTTCAAGAGAAGACTTGGATCAGTAATGATATATTTTTCTATGCCCTTTGACATTGAGGGCGATTTCGATTTACACTGATATTGTTTGCTATATTGCTAGCGAATAAGTGACAAATGAAAACAATTCGGCAAGCATTTGCTACGCAGTCGCTCATTCGTAAGGTGTTTGCAAGGCATTCGCATAATTTGTAATGGCATTTGTAAGCGTTCGTAACATGCGTAAGCCATTTTCAAGAATTCGGCAGTGTGGATGGCAATCAATCACAACATTCTTAAGACATTCGTAAGGATCTGCAAGCATTCTTTGGCTTTTTCGCAAATACGTCGTTTTCTACAAGCCCCGCCCCGTCCATTCGCATCATATTCTGTAATTTCAGCGCGATTTTCAAATTTTAGCATTCGCAAGGGATATTCGGTATATGTGAGAGCAGCATAATTAAAAGTTTTCAAGTGCATAATTTTCTTTGCAACATTAGGTTTCCACCCCACATCTTCAGGCTCCATGGTCTCTTACTCTACAATTGTGCCACAATGCTCCATATTACACTCGGTTGGCCATCTACATGTAGTTTATTTGTTTCAGTTGTTTTGTTTTCTTGTTACTCCCATTAATCAATTTCTGATTATTTTTGGGAGGTGTACATTGTACAATCTGGTGTGTTTGCAGGAGGAGCCTACATGCATGAGGATAGAACCTGTGTAGGGATCTTTAACCTGCATAGGGGATGTCCTTGCACAAGGGGCCTTTAGATAACGTCCTGATCCGAAGGACGTCGCCCTGTGTTCATATCATCCCTGCAAATGACAGGAAGAGAAGCATGTTCAGACACCAACTTTTCCACCGGCGGGGATCAAACCCGGCACCTCTAGCACCAGAAGCCAGTGCGCTGTCCACTGAGCAACCTCACTTTTGTGACTTTTGGTGCAGTCTTTTATTTTTAATAATTATGACAGTTCCTCATCATTTCTCACTTTAAATATGAAATTTATACTTCATGTGGCCGTTTGTCTCCCACTAATGAGAAAGACCATCTTTATTTCAATAATAAGGTTCATGTGGTTATAGGAGGTCGTTGACGGCCGATTATATGTAGGCCAAATCTAGCTCTAAACTGTCAGTTGCAAGTAGAGCATGTCAATGTCATGGAATCTGCTGGCATACATGTGATACATCTTGGATGCCAAATAGGGAGATTTAAAATTTTTGGTAGGGAGATTTGGGTCTGAAATAGGGAGGTTTTTTATCGACAAAATTAAACTACAATTAACGCGGCAAAGCAATATTTTCTAAGGACAGAATTTCCAAAATGATCAGATTATATGCACACTTCAGTATTTTATTCCTGACCTCTGCATATTATGCAAAATAGACCCCCCCTCCCTCCAACCCCCCCCCCCCCCAAAAAAAAAGTGTGTATATAGAGATCAATAATTCTGTAGGAGTACATGTGGGTGGGGAAGAATATGGATGCCAGGATGGTGCATTTTACTGGGTAAAATAAATGAAAAGTATAATAACCCACCTCAGATATTCTATACAATAGAATAAATCAAGTCAAGTTTAGTGTAATTCTATGTTCCATTTATTTCAAATCATTTTACAAACAATAAAACATCCCCTAATTTAAACAATTTCAACATGTCAACTGGTATCAAAAACGAAAGTAAATTTTACCGGTGCACATGCTCAGACCTAAACGGTGTTGCAGTAAAGCGTTCACCACACAAAATTATCCTGATGTAAATAGTTTCCACAATATTGGGTACTGCATGTAAGTTTTTAAATTCCTGATGTGCAAAATACTGTGTATAAAAAGTCAAACAATGTTAAAGTGCTAAATTTATTGTTTGAATTGATATTTACTTATTGTTGTTCTGAAGAAAAAAGATACAAAGATCGTTTCTAAGGCATTCAACAAGGTTCCGTTTTATAACTGGTTCTGTATGTGATAGTCATTAATGATCATTTTATACATTAAGAAAATAAAATAGATCACATTGTCGTGGTGAATTCCTTTTGACCAAAGCAACTTCTTTTTATCTGAAAACTATAGGGCTACAGAAGTGACACATGTAATTTCAACTAAGTGGTTATTGTCATTAATTAAATTGCTAATTTTTTTGTGACACAATTCATTGCCACCGTAGTGTGACAGATAGGCTGTATTAATTAGATTACTGTTTTTACTGACTTCAGTATTGTGAAAACATGTTTTGTCAAACAATACAATAACCTGCTTGGGAATTATTCGGATCAGTGATTTGAAAACAAAGCTACTTATCGACACAATGTTACGCAACATTGCTCAACCTTCACATAACATCTTCTGTTGACACCTTTGATGATAACACTGTGTCAGTTCACTGTAAGTTAGTGCTGTAAACACTCTACTATGCTCACTGTTAGTTATGTGCTGTAAACACTCTACTACTCTATCTTTTCAGGGAAAATACATAAATCGTTGGTTGGGGAAAAAAACGTGATAAGATTTTTTCTTCGTCGGGTTTTTCGTTCCTATATCGGGTCGGCGGAAAAGGGACAAGAATATCAGGAGATTCACGATCAGTCGGGAGATATCACATGTATGTCTGCTGGTGGCCCATTGGTCTTGGCTTTGTGTTCTCTGCACAACATGTTGTGGAACATGCAGTGCGTATCAGGGCACTAAAGAAGATACTTATGTACAGGGCATATGATTTTTTTTAATTTTTATCAGGACCGGATCCAGACTTTTGTCCCCTGGGGGGGCACAACCCAGCATGAGGGCACCGGGCACCAATTAATTAAATCAGAAAAGATGCAATATATTAAGAAACTAGGGTAATATCACAGCAGGTGATTAAGATAACAGCAGGAATCATGACCAAAAGGCTGATTATTGACATGTGGCAGTAATAACTGTGCCAGTGATACACATTTATCTTAATTTTGTGCAAAATATGGCTTAAAAAATATTTTTTTCATGGTGTCTGGGGGGGCACGAGCCCGAATGCCCCCCCTCTAGATCCGGGCCTGTTTATGGCTTTTTTCCGGTGGCTTTTTCTTGTGACTTTTTTCCATTCACTACGGCATTAGAACTGCCTTTGAATGGTTAGTAAAAATATTACTAAAGGGTCCCAACTGTTCTGGTTTGAATAGTGGTGCATAACTTTATCAAGTTTATGCTGTCTGTAGTGAGGTGGGGTAATGTAAACAAACAGATTCTGTAGATTTCTATGAAAAATGAAGTAATTAAGACATTCCACTGTAATGCCAACATACACTGCAATGCATCAATACCCCTGCTATAAAATGTCATACCGAAATACCCCTTAAATTAGCGCAGAAATATTAATGAAATCTTTTTTGTGAAACTCATTGTTGTGGTCGTGTTGTTTAACGTAGGATATGCAAGTCGTTTTCGACTTTGGTCGGCTTACACGGTAACGGGTCGTTTCTGTCGTAAGCGAGTGTTTCGTTCGAACTTTGTTTTAGTTGAAATTAGGGATGTCATTCGGTGTCAGATTTAAGGTTCGGACGTTCGGAAACAAACATCCGGATGGTTCGAACGTTCGCATTTTTTCGGATTAGGTCATAATATTACATGCACATTTACGCATTTTGTATGTTAATCGAGTGTTCCCTTGAAAGAACAGTTATACTCAAGAGTTACTACTACATGTACTTTGAAGCTTGGCGTTCTTTCCGTTGATGTAACGCAGAAGGGTCATTTTCAAAAAATGTGCACATTTGGGGTAAGATTTTTTCAAAAAAGTTAGTATTTGCATTTCATTTTATGTTGCGTTTATTACGTCGGAAGTATATATACGAGCTCAGAAAAAGCCATATGCAAGCTTAATCTCTCTTCTTTAAGTCAAATTTTACCAAAATCAAGGGTCATTGCAAAGAAATGTCAATGTTGTGACCACTAAAACAAACTTCCATCTATATGGATTTGTAATCTTAAAACGAAACCCAAGTATTTTAGACATGGTTAATTGACTTAATCCTGTATTATCGCCCTTAAATCACCAGACTTACTATAAATGTATCTAACACCAATGACATTGGTAACAACATTGACATTTTGTAACAACATTGATATCAATGGTAACAACATTGACATTTCAATACAAAGTACTGTTTAAATTTTTGTCTTGTTATTTTTAAAGCACTAATACCACATCATAGTTTGTATTTCTCCTATTCATCTGCAACAAATAAAAAAATACCGACACAATCTTTGTTGCTATGCTGGTCAATGTTGTTACTATGTTGGTCAATGTTGATACTATGCTGGTCAATGTTGTTACTATGTTTTTGTGATAAAACAATAAAACAATGATAGAACGTTATCTATTAAAATATGCATTGTTAAAATGTATACATTCGTGACACGTTAAGCTACTTTGTAACAATTTTTATCTTTCGTGCTTCCAGCATGTGAAAGAAAAAGTCATATTTGTCAATGTTGTTACCACACATTGAGTAACAACATTGACAGTAACAGCATTGACAAAATTTGACAAATCGTCAAAACTAGGGACTATGGATGGATGTTTAAGCACAATGAAAACTTTAATTTGTGTTTACGCTATAGTGCAATTAGGCATTGACAAGTATTTGAACATTTGATAAGTTAAGAAGTTTTTAATGAGTAACAACATTTGACATACTTACCGATCACATACCCAGCAGCCATATGATGATATTCAAAAACAAAGGCATAGTTGCTTTTGTGGGATTTAGCACGTTTTAATCATGGTTATAATATGGAGAAGTTTCAACTAACGTTTAAAAAAGCATAAAAACGCCATGGTGTGTAACCCTAAGAAACAATTTATAAAGCAGTAACAACATTGACACGATCTCATGGGACAAGCACTTAAGCCAAGAAAAAACTTATAAAGCAGTTATAGATGTGCTTGATAATAATTGCAGACGTCTCTTTATTATCTCTCCATATCAAAAAGTAGCTGAACCTTTGGTAACATAGTGACTTTGTCATATTTTTTTCACATCTCAACTATAAGGGGTCAGTGCTGGACAGCCCAAAAGTACTAATATTTGTGTACTCTACAAGGAATTTGGAGAGCTTATCATTATAATGATGATCAAAAAGTGGTGTTTCAACATGACCACCATGGTGTCTTTAGAATAACTAAAAGAAATAACATAAAAAGCAGAAGGAAGTATGAAAAAATCATCACGGACAGAAATATGCACATTTTTTGAAAAAGGCCCAGAAACGAAACGCCATGCAATTTACATTCACAAAAGAAACAAACATCATGCTAAAACAGCATTACTCAAAACTGACTCTATAATGCAAAATTAAATTATGCCATTATCAAAAATTCACGAACATTCACCGAGTTCCCATTTTGTCGAACTGGTGCGTCAGCAAACAAATTCAGTTAAGTCACATTATACATGTAGAATATCATATGGTATTCTGAATTTGTTTCTTCCTTGCATAAACGGGTCAGCTTAAGAATCCGCCTATTTGAGTTGTCAAATTAAGATCATAGTAGGCATAGTTGTTTCGTTTAATCCTAAAACATATCTGGTAATCATCTGACCTGTTGTTTTGCTTGGTGACGGTCTGTATAATTATTATTTTCAAAACTTGATAAGTGTGAATCATATGGTTTTTCAAAAGGAAACAAAAGAGACCAATTATCATCTTTAATCCCTTCTTTGTTTACTGTCGCTTCCCCTTAACCTATATTGTCCCGTTAACCTTAAATACCTTGTTTCCTATTCTACTAAGTAGATATTGTGTATTTTTGTCAGATAATAATGAGAATTTATCTTAATTAAGGTAAAGAACCATAAAAATGCTGATCCATAGATTTTTTTTATTTTTTGATATTTTCCAGAAAACATTTATATCTATCGATTCGTGTAATAAAAAATCATGGTTACCAGGTTGGTTTTCCTGCAAATCGCTCCCCTAAAATGGCTAAAAATGCCGTTATTTGTACGTGACGTAATGGGAAAGTAATAAAAACGCGTCACTTTTTGCACATGAGCGCCGTTTACAAGAGAACTAATCCATAGAATTTTTTTAAAAACTAAATATTGTCTCGTTTTTATATTGCGAGTCAAAAAGTAAAATAAAAGTCCTTGACTACCAGGTTGGTTTGGACGCTATTTGTCAACGAATGAAGACAGGTAAGCTAAAAATCTTAATTTTTCCGTAAGTGACGTTGACGTCATAAGGATGGCGCATTTTGACATTTCGGACGTGTTTCATAAACGTTCGGAATTTGATTTATTAGAATGAGCTTTAAGTGGCAAATTTAAGATCATTAACGTGTGCTTGTATCTCAATGAGTAATTTTCAACTCGAATGACCTTTCTACAGTCATATCACATACGGTGAATGGTTCAAATCCGGCCAAAGTTCAACAGTATGTACATAGAGGTACTGTAAAAAATCTTTGACCCTAAATTTCAATCAAACGCGTTTGTTTGTTTTAATTGATGCTTAACGTCCCAATCAACATCTATGATCGTGCCGGGACGTTGCCTCCATTTTATGGGACTTACCCAAAATTAGGATGTCAAAATTAGGGCTGAAATATAACCACCCAACTAGGCCAATATGGATGGTTTGACTTGAAATCACTTTTCCTGAGCAGGCTCACACCTGATCGGTTAACCAGTAATCAGATAGCATTCAGTCAAACTTATTCAATTATTCAGCATAAATATCATTTCATCAAACGCGCAATGCATGCGATGTAATGTCTGTCTTTCTGTACAAACCATTGCTTGTAAAATATATAATTTGTCTGTTATAGTTAAAATTATTATTTCCCTTGCGCGACTATTTATAAACGAATGTGTGGCAAAAAAAAAAAAAAAATAAATAAATAAAAAAAAAAAATCGGGAGATTCCCGAGAAAATCCATCCAGCACACCCGCAAGCAGAATTTGGCTATTTCACCGCTGTGTCTGGTGTGGGTTCGAGCCCCGCACTGGCCACATGTGAGACAAGCCAAGTTCTGCTTGCGGATGCGCCAGGTGGTTTTTCTCGGGGTTCTCCCGTTTTCGCCCACCTACTGATTGGCCCGTCTCATATGAGTTGAAATAATCTTGAAAGGGACGTAAAACTGAATGCAAAAAAAAAAAAAAATAATAATAAAAATAAAAAAAAAATAATAATAATAAATAAATAAATTTAAAAAATGGCTAGTACCACATGCCTGATGTGGGGCTCGAACCAACACCAGACACACACAGCGGTGAGAAGATCAAATGGTTAAGCGCGTAAATGAAATCAGCGCTCTTAACCACTCGACCATCGACCATGAGTCGCTGGATACAGTTTTGTCAGATGATTATGTTTAACATAATACATTAGGTCTGTTTGTCCAACGTGCATTTCGTTTAAATTATAGAAGCCGTTAAAATTCTCTTTTCTGTACCTTTAAACTAATATGAGAGCCCCTGTATCAGAAAACCAGCAGTATGATTATGCGAAACCAAAGGCGAAGATTAGCTATGCAGTAACTGCACAGCTGATCAGCACCGTTGTTTTTGTTACTCGAATATTACAATTTCTCTCCTACTTAAATCCAAAAGTTTAACGATAATCCTGCTTCTGTTGCTGTACAATCTGGATTGTGTCAGACCTGGTCAGAAACCCCGATTGTTGGTTTTCTCGTGCAGAGGCTCATTCCAAAGCTCAAATTCCTTCCACGAGGTTTTAAAGCTCGATCGGATATAATAAGTCATCAAAACACCACGAATAAATAAATAAATAAATAAAATTTGATAAATAAAATTTGATAAATAAAATAATTATCAGGCGAATGAATAGAATAAATAAATAAATGACAATAATGAGACTTTGGCGGGTTCGATCTTCGAGTCCCGCACATCACCTTCCACACGATAAAGCCGTCGGAAATGAATGGGTGTACGTAATATAAACTTAAATCAGATTTCTGGAAATTCTATAAATTCGTTTTTTGTCTTTATGTCACCAGCTTTATAGGCCTACTATAATCCGAAAGCACACGCTCGTAATCTTAAATTAAGAAATATGCATAAAATTGGAAACGGCATTCGACTATCGCCGTTGCTTTTTTCTTGACCTTTTTTTTTTCTCTCATTATAATGTTCACAATAAAAGCGATCCGTTTCTTTGCTTCTGTCGATTTTTACGTAAGGTGTTCGGACCGCACACTTAAAGCCGACGCCATCTTGAAAACGACGTCATTGGCGCGACGTTATATAAAACCTTCACCAGTTTAAGCAACTTAAGAGCTCATGTGAAAAAACCCTTACACCTTATGGTGGTGCCTCGACAAAGTAACGGGGGAACTCTACGAAAACTGAACTGAACTATGGCATTTCGTCCTTCGCGACGCACGGACCTTTAAGCGCCACGGTTTTTATGGTTCTTTACCTTAATATTAGACACAGTGATTTTTAGCGAACGTCCGGATGCTAAAATTTGGATCCGAACTTCGGTACGGGATCCGAAGTCCGAACGTTCGGACTCCGGTTGACATCCCTAGTTGAAATATTGATATACACATACACAACCTGTAAGTTGTCTTATGATGCGGCTCACTTGTAACCATGCCCCAGCCCCTGCTAAAACCTGTGTACTGCAGAAATGCAAGTATAACCACGACTGTTTCCCCCATAGTCTGCTACCTTTACATTACACTGCCTTCTTTGTCTATATAATACAAAGCCCAGGTATTTCATAACGAAAACATGCCCATGCAATATATAGAGATTTTTTCAGTAGCAAAAATTGTGGATTTCATCAGAAATTTTATGATATTTTTCTTATTTTTGCTCAAAACATAGATTGTGGGTACACGTTAGAACCGCCCCGGCGAGGCGGTTCTAACGTGTACCCACAATCTATGTTTTGGAGCAAAAATAAGAAACCAGAGGACCAATGGTCCTGTAAACGCTCACCTGAGATCTGCTGTATATACGAATGTTATAGAAAATAGTCCCAGTATAGGGGCAGATGAAGCCCTTGGGCCATTTTTTTTTTTCAGAATAATCAATATACTGTCCATACAAGTTTTTCCCTTCAAATGACATTTTAACAGTTTACCCATTCAAATACATAGGCACCCCATGTTGACCTTGCCTTAAAATAGGTCAAGGTCATCACAGGGTCATGATTTATACATACATTGTAGTACTTGAGTCATCGATGGTTCATGCCAAGTTTCTTCGAAATCAGTCCACCGGTTCTGGAGAAGAAGATTTTAAAAGGGCTTTTACCATATATCTAGTCCCCGATGCTTCATGCCAAGTTTCGTTGAAATTGGTCTAGTAGTTCCGGAGAAGAAGAATTTTGAAGGGTTTTTACCATATATGGGCATGGTGGCCATCTTGGTCATGTGACCTGGATTATTTATAAACACATTGATTCCCCCTTCCCATAGATGCTTCATATAAAATTTGGCTTTGATTGACCAAGCGGTTTCAGAGAAGAAGATCTTTGAATATTTTTGTAATATACATGTATATTGCCCCGGGGTGGGGGCAGACCAACCCCTGGGGGTCCAAATCTTTTTCAGAATTACCTACCTTCAGTCCATTTGCCCATTTCCTGCAAGATTTGCCTTTCAAATGACATTTTAACAATTTTCCCCATTCAAATGCATGGGCGACCTATGTTGACCTTGCCGTAAAATAGGTCAAGGTCATCCAAAGGTCATAACTTATAAACACCTTGTAGTACTCTAGTCCCCTATGCTTCATGCCAAGTTTCGTTGAAATTGGTCTAGTAGTTCCGGAGAAGAAGAATTTTGAAGGGTTTTTACCATATATGGGCATGGTGGCCATCTTGGTCATGTGACCTGGATTATTTATAAACACATTGATTTCCCCTTCCCATAGATGCTTCATATAAAATTTATCTTTGATTGACCAAGTGGTTTCAGAGAAGAAGATCTTTGAATATTTTTGTAATATACATGTATATTGCCCCGGGGTGGGGGCAGACGGGATGTTCCCGTTTCGCCTACTCCCATTTCGCCTACTCCCGTTTCGCCTATGATTTGTCCCATTTTGCCTACTCCCATTTCGCCTACTCCCATTTCGCCTACACCAGAAATGTTCACTATTCCCGTTTCGCCTACTCATTCAATATAGATGAATAACAAGATAAGAATATTGTTTTACATCATGATATGCATTTAAATATAGATGCAAATACATTGTAAAATTTAAGATTGTCATATTTTTCATTTTATTTACTTATTTTTTTATTTTTATTATTATTATTATTTTTTTTTTTTTGTTGAAGAAAATGATAATTTAATGGGCTTGTGCAAACATATAAACATTGCAAACTCATTAATAAGTGATCTAAATTAACATTGATTAAATTTGTTTATTTTAGAACATTTAATATTTTTATTTTATTTACTTATCTTTTTTGTTTGTGAAGAAAATCATTATCTAATGGGCTTGGGCAAACATATAAACATTGCATTTAATAAGTGATCTGAATTAACTTTGTTTATATTAACAATTAAAACAAATGTACAATATACACACATTTACATGTATATTCACTACAAAACATGTAGAATACAATGTAAAAAGATAGCATAAAGATACATGTAAATGATAATAAGTTCAAAAAAATAAATAAATAAGTTAAAAAATGTTTGCTAACAAAAAGTGCAGAGTAGGCGAAACGGGAATTCATTGAATGTCCAGAATAGGCGAAACGGGAGTAGGCGAAATGGGAATAGGCGAAACGGGAGTAGGCGAAATGGGAGTAGACGAAACGGGAACAAATCGGGCAGACCAACCCCTGGGGTCCATATTTTTTTCAGAATTACCTACCTTCAGTCCATTTGTTCATTTCCTGCAAGATTTGCCTTTCAAATGACATTTTAACAATTTTCCCCATTCAAATGCATGGGCGACCTATGTTGACCTTGCCGTAAAATAGGTCAAGGTCATCCAAAGGTCATAATTCATAAACACACATTTTAGTACTCTAGTCCTCAATGCTTCATGCCAAGTTTCGTTGAAATTGGTCTAGTTGTTCGGGAGAAGAAGAATTTTGAAGGGTTTTTACCATATATGGGCATGGTGGCCATCTTGGTCATGTGACCTGGATTATTTATAAACACACTAGTTCCCCCTTCCCATAGATGCTTCATATAAAATTTGGCTTTGATTGACAAAGTGGTTTCAGAGAAGAAGATCTTTGAATATTTTTGTAATACACATGTATATTGCCCCGGGGTGGGGGCAGACCAACCCCTGGGGTCCAAATTTTTTCAGAATTACAATGTACCTACCTTCAGTCCATTTGCCCATTTCCTGCAAGATTTGCCTTTCAAATGACATTTTAACAATTTTCCCCATTCAAATGCATGGGCGACCTATGTTGACCTTGCCGTAAAATAGGTCAAGGTCATCCAAAGGTCATAATTTATAAAGACATTGTAGTACTCTAGTCCCCGATGCTTCATGCCAAGTTTCGTTGAAATCGGTCCAGTGGTTCCGGAGAAGAAGAATTTTGAAGGGTTTTTACCATATATGGGCATGGTGGCCATCTTGGTCATGTGACCTGAATTATTTATAAACACATTGGTTCCCCCTTCCTATAGATGCTTCATATAAAATTTGGCTTTGATTGACCAAGCGGTTTCAGAGAAGAAGATCTTTGAATGAATATTTTTGTAATATACATGTATATTGCCCCGGGGTGGAGGCAGACCAACCCCTGGGGGTCCAAATCTTTTTCAGAATTACCTACCTTCAGTCCATTTGCCCATTTCCTGCAAGATTTGCCTTTCAAATGACATTTTAACAATTTTCCCCATTCAAATGCATGGGCGACCTATGTTGACCTTGCCGTAAATAGGTCAAGGTCATCCAAAGGTCATAACTTATAAACACCTTGTAGTACTCTAGTCCCCTATGCTTCATGCCAAGTTTCGTTGAAATTGGTCTAGTAGTTCCGGAGAAGAAGAATTTTGAAGGGTTTTTACCATATATGTATGCTTCATATAAAATTTGGCTTTGATTGACCAAGTGGTTTCAGAGAAGAAGATCTTTGAATATTTTTGTAATATACATGTATATTGCCCCGGGGTGGGGGCAGACCAACCCCTGGGGTCCATATTTTTTTCAGAATTACCTACCTTCAGTCCATTTGTTCATTTCCTGCAAGATTTGCCTTTCAAATGACATTTTAACAATTTTCCCCATTCAAATGCATGGGCGACCTATGTTGACCTTGCCGTAAAATAGGTCAAGGTCATCCAAAGGTCATAATTTATAAACACACATTTTAGTACTCTAGTCCTCAATGCTTCATGCCAAGTTTCGTTGAAATTGGTCTAGTTGTTCGGGAGAAGAAGAATTTTGAAGGGTTTTTACCATATATGGGCATGGTGGCCATCTTGGTCATGTGACCTGGATTATTTATAAACACACTAGTTCCCCCTTCCCATAGATGCTTCATATAAAATTTGGCTTTGATTGACAAAGTGGTTTCAGAGAAGAAGATCTTTGAATATTTTTGTAATACACATGTATATTGCCCCGGGGTGGGGGCAGACCAACCCCTGGGGTCCATATTTTTTCAGAATTACCTACCTTCAGTCCATTTGCCCATTTCCTGCAAGATTTGCCTTTCAAATGACATTTTAACAATTTTCCCCATTCAAATGCATGGGCGACCTATGTTGACCTTGCCGTAAAATAGGTCAAGGTCATCCAAAGGTCATAATCTATAAACACACATTTTAGTACTCTAGTCCCCAATGCTTTATGCCAAGTTTCGTTGAAATCGGTCCAGTGGTTCCGGAGAAGAAGAATTTTGAAGGGTTTTTACCATATATGGGCATGGCAGCCATCTTGGTCATGTGACCTGGATTATTTATAACCATATTGATTCCCCCTTCCCATAGATGCTTCCTATAAAATTTGGCTTTGATTGGCCAAGTGGTTTCAGAGAAGATGATCTTTGAATATTTTTGTAATAAACATGTATATTGCCCCGGGGTGGGGGCAGACCAACCCCTGGGGTCCAAATTTTTTCAGAATTACAATGTACCTACCTTCAGTCCATTTGCCCATTTCCTGCAAGATTTGCCTTTCAAATGACATTTTAACAATTTTCCCTATTCAAATGCATGGGCGACCTATGTTGACCTTGCCGTAAAATAGGTCAAGGTCATCCAAAGGTCATAATTTATAAAGACATTGTAGTACTCTAGTCCCCGATGCTTCATGCCAAGTTTCGTTGAAATCGGTCCAGTGGTTCCGGAGAAGAAGAATTTTGAAGGGTTTTTACCATATATGGGCATGGCGGCCATCTTGGTCATGTGACCTGGATTATTTATAAACACATTGGTTCCCCCTTCCTATAGATGCTTCATATAAAATTTGGCTTTGATTGGCCAAGCGGTTTCAGAGAAGAAGATCTTTGAAAATGGTGGACGACGGACGGACGGACGAAAGACGGACGCCGGATCATGGCCATCCTATAAGCTCACCTTGTGAGCCTAACGGCTCAGGTGAGCTAAAAATGGGGAATAAAAGATTGTAAAATAGGAAAGTGGTAGTTGTCACAGTAAAATCAAAATTAAAAATTCTTGACTACAAACCAGAAGTACAGCAAATTTATTTGACTTGTTTATAAAAACTCTCAAAAACAGTCAAGTAGAGCATGCACTTATCTGCTATAACATAAAAATGCATTTTGATTGTGTTCTTTGCAATTGAAAAGAAATTTTCAAAAACCACCAGTAAATTTTCTGAAAACGCCAATTTCCAAATTTTGTAAAAACTAGATATCCTCTAAAATTCAAAATATGTTGTTGTATTTCTGACACTGGCATCATGCAAATCAAGTTTCATTGGCAATCAATATTTAAAAATGCTTCTCTCAACCACTAAGAAGCATTGTGAAAAAACAACAAGTAGCCCAGGGGCAACGATCGCTCACCTGAGAGTCAACAAGTACAGTCACTGGACAAAGTAATTGGGGTTTTTACCTTATATGGGTATGGTGGTCATCTTGGTCATGTGACCTTGAAACCCTACTTACATCAGCAGAAGAGCTCTTGTCTGGATTGTGTATCCTCTTTTCTGCCATTTTGGTTCACGTGAAAAAATCATCTAACAAGGTCAGAGTCCTATAATGACCCCCTGGGTGGGGCCATATTTGACCCCAGGGGCAAGATTGGCAGGATTTATGTAGAGCTCCACATGACAATGTTGTATATCAAATATACAAGCTTTGTGTCATGCTGTTGCAGAGAAGATTTTTCATATATTTCCATTATAAGTCTATGGTAGATAATGACATGCCTGGGGCGTGGCCTGTATGGACCCCAGGGGCACCGTTGGCAGCATTTATAAAGGAGTATTATACATTGGTCCACACAACATATGAAAGCTCTGGGCCATATGGTTTCGGAGAAGAAGATTTTTTTTATGTTTTTCCCATGACGCCCCCGGGCCGGGGCCCGTATGGACCCCACGGGCACAGTTGGCAGGATTTATAAAGAGGACCACTATACATTGCTAAAAACAAAATATGAAAGCTTTGGGCCTTGTGGTTTAGGAGAAGAAGATTTTTTAAAGTTTTTCCCATGACGCTCCACGAGGCCGGGCCCGTATGGACCCCAGGGGCACGGCTGGCAGGATTTATAAAGAGGAACACTACACATTGCTACAAACAAAATATGAAAGCTCTGGGCCTTGTGGTTTCGGAGAAGAAGATTTTTTTATGTTTTTTCCATGACGCCCCCGGGGCGGGGCCTGTATGGACCCCAGGGGCACAGATGGCAGGATTTATAAAGAGGACCACTATACATGTACGTTGCTACTGACAAAATATTGAAAGCTCTGGGCCTTGTGGTTTCGGAGAAGAAGATTTTTTTTATGTTTTTCCCATTGTAAGTCTATGGGAGCTAATGATCCCCGGGGCAGGGCCATTTTTGACCCCAGGGGCATGATTGGCAGGATTTATAAAGAGGACCATTATACATTGCTACACACAAAATATGAAAGCTCTGGGCCTTATGGTTTCGGAGAAGAAGATTTTTTAAAGTTTTTCCCATGACGCCCCCGGGGCGGGCCCGTATGGACCCCAGGGGCACGGCTGGCAGGATTTATAAAGAGGACCACTATATATTGCTACAAACAAAATATGAAAGCTCTGGGCCTTGTGGTTTCGGAGAAGAAGATTTTTTTATGTTTTACCCATGACACCCCCAGGGCGGGGCCTGTATGAGCCCCAGGGGCACGGTTGGCAGGATTTATAAAGAGGACCACTATACATTGCTACTGACAAAGTATGAAAGCTCTGGGCCTTGTGGTTTCGGAGAAGAAGATTTTTTTATGTTTTTCCCATTGTAAGTCTATGGGAGCTAATGACCCCCGGGGCAGGGCCATTTTTGACACCAGGGGCATGATTGGCAGGATTTATAAAAAGGACCACTACACTTTGCTACATACAAAATATGAAGGCTCTGGGCCATGTGGTTTCGGAGAAGAAGATTTTTTTATGTTTTGCCCCATCACGCCCCCGGGGAGGGGCCCGTATGGACCCAAGGGGCATGATTGGCAGGATTTATAAAGAGGACCATTATACATTGCTACACACAAAATATGATAGCTTTGGGACCTGTGGTTTCGGAGAAGAAGATTTTTTTATCAGGGTTGCCACTCATTTTGTATTTCAAAATTCCCTGACTTTTCCCTGACTTTTTACAGTTTTCCAGATCCTTTTATCAGCCTCTTAGCGCCCCTTTTGAGCCGTTTGAAGCCATCTCACCTTCTATAAAAGCATTTTGAGGTTTCAAGGTTCTTCTTTACCTCTCCCACTTTTAAAATTTTTCCTATGTAGGGAAATTATTCTCACCAATATTCGTTATCCCAATTAAAAGTATATCAGATAAACAGCTTTAAAGCAAGTTGAAACATTTTGCTCCAATGTTTTTTCTTTATCCCTTGTCCCCCATGTTCATTCCTAATGGCAATGTTGATGGAAAAGGGAGAAAGGGAAATGAATTTTGGCGGGGGTCTGGGGGCCGCCCCCAGAAGCTCTTGGGATATTAATGCAATCTCCACTGATGCTGGCCTCTCCTGTGGTCATTTGGCATTTTTTAGCCTGCAGCAAAAATGAATAGTGGGATTAATTGAAGACAACAAGTAGGATACAGAAAAGGTAGCTCAAGCACTGTAAAAAGGAAAACTCAAAAACATTTACATCTCAAACAATATGCTGAAAGACTTTAAATGATTAAGAAATTCTGAGAAACTGAAAGCCATATAACTTTAGGGAAAAAGAGTTCACTTTTTCAAATTCTTTTTAGATATTGATACATTGCCAAAGACCATCAATTTTGACAAAATTTTGAAATTCCCTGACTTTTCCCTGACTTTCTGCCTTTTTGCAAATTTCCCTGACTCAAACCCAAATTCCCTGACTTTTCCCTGACCTGGAAAAAATTTCATTTTCCAGACATTTTCCCTGACCGTGGCAACCCTGTTTATGTTTTTCCCATTGCAAGTCTATGGGAGCTATCTGTTGCCATGGAAACCAGAGTTCTGATCCGACCTGTCCCAAAACCTAACACAACCTTTCCCACACCTCAGTGATGCTTTAGATAAAATTTGATCATGATTGACTTTGTTGTCTTAGAGATATTCAAGTTTGAAAATGTGGACGGACGCACAGACGGACGGACGCCGGCTCGATTACTATACTATAAGCTCACCTTGTGAGCCTTCGGCTCAGGTGAGCTAAAAAAACAAACTGTGTTGTGATTCTTAGAAAAAAATTTGATATACTGTGCCTTTCACAACAATGTTTCATGAAAAAGAAATTCATGATGCAATTTTATTCCTTTCATATACCCATCTGATCAACTCAACTCACCGGCTCAGCTGATCAACTCAGCTCCTACACTCAGCTCCAACACTCAGCTCTTCAACTCAACTCTGCGGCCCAACTCATCACTTTAGTACATGCCCTGTCATAGTGCCACCACTCCTTGCCCATTTGCTTTGATATTAGCACCTGCTCTTTACTGTAAAGCACTACGCATATAACCTACATTCAAAGTACTCTATGCCATAGCAAAAAGTCCATTCCGGTAATTAGGCCCATTCCAGTGAAGGAAAGCACCCGTATGAAACCCTTTTTAGTTATTGCCCAAGACATTCCCTTTGAGAATGCACATTGCCCTTTATTTTCACTTCAGTCATCCTGTGCGATGCCAGTAAGATATCAACCTCCGTAGTATTTTTGTTTTAAGTATGATTCCAGATTAATTGCTATGCATTCCATGCTCAAATGTTTATTCAGTTAAAAAATATGATAAAGCAAAGTTGAAGAATTTTAGCTACGGTTTAACTTATTTTTACACAAGTTTATTAGCAACATTACATCTCGAGTCAATGATTGTTTCCAGCTTGCACAACTGACGCCCTACCCCCATCCCTCTGTTTAGCCAAAGAGTAAACATATCTTTTGCACATACACAATCAATGACAGATATCGGCCTTGCAGTCATCCACAGATGACCATGGTGTTTGTGTTCGTAAATTAGTACAAACCTTACTTATCCATGTAATTTCATGCATCGAAACCTGAAGCTCCAGTTACGACTGGTGTTCATGAGTTATACCTCTTATTACATAAAATACCATAGATAAAATATCTTAGTTCACATGGAGATGCAACTCTTATTTGAGCCGCCCCATGGAAAACCAACAATCTGCATACCGGTAGGCGAAAACAAAGGCGCAGATCAGCTTCGCGGTAACCGTGAAGCTGATCAGCGCCTTTGTTTTCGCTACTCGGATAGTACAATTCCTCCTCTACTTAACTCCAAAATTTCAAGCTTCTAGCCTGCTTCTATGACTGCCCAGGCCGGTTTGTGTCAGACCTGTTCGGAAACCACATTGTTGGTTTTCCCACAAGGTGGCTCAAAATTTTACCAATTAGATAATTCGAGCCTTGTCACAAGATATTTGAGCCGCCTCGTTAGAAAACCAACAATGTGGTTTCCGAACAGGTCTGACACAAACCGGGCTGTACAAGCACAGAAGATGGCTAGAGACTGGAAATTTTGGATTTAGAAAGTAGAGGAATTGTACTATCCGTGTAGCGCAAACAAAGGCGCTGATCAGCTTCGCGGTTACCGCGAAGCTGATCTGCGCCTTTGTTTTCGCCTATGCAAATTGTTGGTTTTCCCATGTGGCGGCTCATTTGTAGCTGCACAGCTGATCAGCCCCTTTGTTGTTACTTCTCAGACAGAACCACTCATCTTCTTAAAGGTAAGTAAGAACAGCTCATATTAGACTCGCTGTATTTTGCTTATCTTTTCTACTGGATACATTAACTCGAACTTATATGGAAGGTAAATAACAATAGACAACAGACTTTATTCTTATCTTTGTTTCAGTTTTGTCTTTGTTAAATATTAGTATAGGTAATACACACAAAATCATGAATGATGGAACTTGAGCCCCAACAATCTGTGTTTCCGACCAGGTCTCACACAAATCGGCCTGTACAGTTACAGAACAAGGCTAGAGGCTTAAAATTCTGGATTTAAGTAGAAGAGGAATTGTACAAAATGAGTAATGAAAACTAAGGTGCCATTTACTGCACAGCTGATCTGCCCTTTTGATTTCCCATATGCAAATTACTGGTTTTCTGATGCAATGGCTAACTTAAAAATTTAGAACGAGTATGTGTATTACCGGTCCACAAAAATGAGTAAACAAAGGACCTTACTATTATATAGCAAAGTAAGAGACAAGCCCATTTTCACAGCAGTAGAATTTGGACTTAAGTCACTTATAAAAGTCTGATATACAACTTGCTTTGAACTCAAAAGTGTAGAACAAAATAACACTTGAAAAATTGAAACTTAAACCAAGATCTCAAGTGGTAGCATAGCTTTACTGAATCTCTCTTGCACTTGATATATTTGAGTTAACATTCAGTTCAAACTATTCTGCATATGCTGTCAGGATCAGGAAAACTTGTCCGTGAAATGTTTACCCCCTTAAACCCCACTTTTATGCAGAAAATTGGGGTATACAGGGGTATACCTACTTTTCTTATTTTTTGCTCTAAAACATAGATTGTGGGTTCACGTTAGTACCGCCGCGGCAAGACGGTTCTAATATGTACGTAGTACCTACAATTAATATTTTGAGTAATAAAAATATTGAAAAATATCAAAATTTTTCAATTGAAATTTTTCAATTTTTACAAGTTAGGAAAAATCTGTGTATATAACATGGACACATCTTCATAATAGATTCAGAAAAGGGGGTAAAAGTAGACAGCAATGAGCTGAGTAAGTAACAAGAGTAAGTTGAAACAACTAGTCTAATATGTGCCTCCACATGAGAAAAACAACAAACTGGGTTTCCAACCATGTCCAACACAAACCAGGCTGTACAGTCGCAGAAAAAAGTTACAAGCTTGAAATCTCGGATTTGAGGGATTGTACTATCCGTGAAGCGAAAACAAAGGCCCTGATCAGCTGTGCAGTTACTGCACAGCTGATCTGCACCTTTGTTGTCGCCTATGTAAATTGTTAGTTTTCTGATGCGGTGGCTGGAATGACAAGAGTAAAAACTAGTTTAATATCTAACTTTACAGATCTGTTAAATATATTGCATATGGCGTAGAATAATATCTAAATCACAAAAAATGTTAGTTAATATTGCATCAATAAACAGCTTTGGCATTTTTGTAATGAGTCATGACACAAGAAAACTGATCTTCGGGGATACCGACTAGGTCTGACACAAACCGGTCTGTAAGTCTCAGAAAAAGGCTAGAAGATAGGAATTTCAGATTTAAATCTATAGAAGAGTGATTATACTATCCGTGTAGCGAAAACAAGATGCACTGATCAGCTGTGCAGTTACTGCACATCTGATCTGTCTTTATTTTCACTCAAAGTCTGGTTTTCTCATGACATGGCTCTTATGCAGCTGTGTGTCAAAAATAATATCACATTCTCTTTGCTATATACACAATAAATACAAATACTTGTTCAATAAATAATGACAAAAATATACTGGCACTTAATAATTATTTCAAATATAGGCATGTGTTTTAGGCATGTGTATATGAAACCAGAGGACCAATGGTCCTGTGATATCGCACCTGAGATTTGGTCTTTGAAAAATGACTTTTTTTACCTTCGCCAAAATTGCCTGGACCTAATACTTTTGTTATAACTTCATCAACTCAGTTTACTGTCTGTATCTACAAATTTATAGGTCACAGGCTATAAAACTTTATAAAAAAAATCAATTGGTTACATTCCTTTCCACTGAAAAGCCTGTGTGACAAAATCTGAACTGACATAAAATACGTCAAGATTGATCCAAGGTCATAATTAAAAAGAAAAGTGAATAGACTACATTTTGTATTGATAAACATAATTTGCAGATTCTGACATTGCGGTAACGATCAAATTGCTTCAATATGATGGACATTCAGTTTTTTACATAACCATTGTCACATGTGATACATGTCCTGAGAAAATCTCTCTTTGGATTTCCGAGCAAGTATGACACAAATCTGCCTGTATAATCAAAGAAGGCTTGAAATTTCAGGTTTACGAAGAATAGGAGCAATAAGAGCTGTCGCAGGACAGCGTAGCTCGCCTGACTTGTGCTTTGCCACTAAACTTATCAAAATCTATGACCCATGACCTTGAGCTCAAGGTTGCTCAGGTGGGTTGTGATGGTACAGCATAAAATTTCAGACCAATATCCACAAGCGTGCAAAGTTTCAACTTGATCCATCAACACAGAGATATACAGACTTCAAAAATCTTTAACCCAAAACTTTAACCAAAAATTTCTAAGGCCATGACCTTTACCTCAAGTTCACCCAGGGTGGGTCATAATGGTACAGCATAAAACTTCAGACCAATATCTACCAACATGCAAAGTATCAACATGATCCATCTACATGTTCAAGAGATATAGACTTCTAAAAACTTTAACCGAAAACTTTAACAAAAAAATTCTAAGTCTGTGACCTTGACCTCAAGATCACCCAGGGTGGGTCATGATGGTACTGCATAAAACTTCAGACCAATATCTACCAACATGCAAAGTATCAACTTGATCCATCAACATGTTCAAGAGATATAGACTTCTAAAAACTTTAATGAAAAAGTCACTAGAGCACGAAATATAGGTCAAGGTCACTAGATCAATGTAGGTGCAAAGTCGGGACATCGAGAAGCCATATGCAAGGTTTGATGGTTGTAGGCTTTATAGTTGATGAGATATTAAGGGTTGGCTTAAAAAATGACAAAGTCACTGGAGCATGAAACATAGGTCAAGGTCAGTAGGTCAATGTGGGTGCCGAGTCGGGACATCGAGGAGAAGCCTTATGTAAGGTTTGACAGTTCTAGGCTTTACAGTTGATGAGAAACTAACACAGCATCTGAGCATTGTACAAAGGTGTTCTAGATATTGACCTCTAGCCCCGCCCCCAGGCATGACCCCACGGGTCCCTTTACACTAAATCACAGAGGACCCTCATATGCAGCAATGTTCCAAATATGAATGATTACTGGTCAGTGACTATCAAGATATAACAATTTTAAAAACTTTAACCGAAAGTGTGACGCGGACGTAAACGTAAGCGCGGACGACCGGGATGACAACAATAGCTCTGTGCACTTTGTGCACAAAAACACTGATCAGCTAAGCAGAGCACAGCTGATCTGTGTCTTTATTTTCTCAAATGCAAAAAAAGTTTTTCTCATGATACGGGTCATATATTAGCTGCCAAGTTCATTATTTTAATACAGACTCAAAATATGAACTTTTTTTTTTTTACTATTTAAGGACACATGTTCACAAACCCTTCAAACATACTATTAAAAATATTTTGCAAAATGGAATGCAACTGTTAAGAATTTTATTTGGAATGTTATTTTGCGTATGATATGTTGTTGTATAGTATCTTGATGAATCCAGACAGTTAAACACAACAAAGTGAAACCAAATGACAAAACTTTTGCTTGCCACAAGATTCAAATATAATTGAGCTGTGACATGAGGAAACCAACAGTGTGATTTCCGAACAAGTCCAATTTAAACCAAACTATACAAGCACAAAAGATAAAGGCTGGAAATTTTAGATTTAGAAAGTAGTGGAATTGTACTATCTGTGTAGGGAAAACAACGGTGCTGATCAGCCTCGCAGTTACTGCAAAGCTGATCTGCGCCTTTGTTTTCGCATATGCAAAATGTTGGCTTTCTCATGACAGGACTCAATTATTTGTTTGTTTCATAGTATTATGTCAATGGGCAACAGCTAAGGTCATGTTGAGGCCGTCAATCCTCCTAATCACACTGTTCCTGGGTAAGCCTCCTGGAGACATTTATCAGTATTTAAATAGTGCACATTTCTTCACTACTAACTGA
Source organism: Rugalucina vietnamica (assembly GCA_964017185.1). Classification (NCBI taxonomy): domain Eukaryota; kingdom Metazoa; phylum Mollusca; class Bivalvia; order Lucinida; family Lucinidae; genus Rugalucina; species Rugalucina vietnamica. Next base: position 67,316,508 of record OZ024870.1, read on the forward strand.
CAAATGCTATCCTTAAATCAGCAGATGAGGTAAACTAGCCAAACAAATGTTCATGAAATGTTCATGCACTGGATACCAAGATCAATTGCGGGTCCACTTCAATATGAATCAGACCAAACATTCTGATAATTCACAGTACACAAAAAATATTTTGAAATAAATAAAACATGAGTTTTCAATATAAATCTATTACCTTTTGCGTATACAATATTGCTGCATTACAAATACTCCAAATTTTAAATTGAAAAAAAAAAAACTAATGCAAACAGGATTTCAAATCAATAATTTAGATAAATGAGTGATCTCATGGGAAAACTAGAATTGTCAGAGGATCTGACTATAGCCCCGCTTCTGAGCTTTTTTCCAGTGTGAGAAAAACAATGACAGGTAACAATCCCAAGCTAGATCTTGTTAATGTTGATGCACGTAAAAAAAGAATGGTAAGATTCTGTCAATTCATTCTCAAGATATTGAGCGGAAACGAAATTCTGACGTCAATCAAGGGCCGTAACACCCTCAAAATTTATCGAAAAATAACGGGCAACAATCCCAAGCTAGACATTGTCAATGTTGATGTGCATAAAAAATTTGGTCAGATTTTGTCGATTCATTCACAAGATATTGAGCGGAAACGAAATTCTGACGTCAATCAAGGGCCGTAACTCCATCAAAATTTTGCGAAAAATGACGGGCAACAGTCCAAAGCTAGATCTTGTCAATGTTGATGTGCATACAAAATTTGGTCAGATTTTGTCAATTCATTCTCCAGATATTGAGGGGAATCAAAATTCTGACGTCAATCAAGGGCCGTAACTCCGTCAAAATTTTGCGAAAAATGACAGGCAACAATCCCAAGCTAGATCTTGTCAATGTTGATGTGCATACAAAATTTGGTCAGATTCTATCAATACGTTCTCAAGATATTGAGCGGAAACGAAATTCTGACGTCAATCAAGGGCCATAACTCTTTCAAAATTTTGCGAAAAATGACGGGCAACAATCCCAAGCTAGATATTGTCAATGTTGCTGTGCATACAAAATTTGGTCTGATTCTGTCAATTCGTTCTCAAGATATTGAGCGGAAACGAAATTCTGACATCAGTCAAGGGCTGTAACTCAGTCAATTTTTTGCCAAAAATGACCGGCAACAATCCCAAGCTAGATCTTGTCGATGTTGATTTGCATACAAAATTTGGTCAGATTCTGTCCAGCCATTCTCAAAATATTGAGCGGAAACGAAATTCTGATGTCAATCAAGGGCCGTAACTCCCTCAAAATTTTGCGAAAAATGACGGGCAACAATCCCAAGCTAGATCTTGTCAATGTTGATGTGCATACAAAATTTGGTCAGATTCTGTCCATTTGTTCTCAAGATATTGAGCGGAAACGAAATTCTGACGTCAATCAAGGGCCATAACTCCGTCATAATTTTGCGAAAAATGACAGGCAACAATCCCAAGCTAGATATTGTCAATGTTGATGTGCATATAAAATTTGGTCAGATTCTGTCCAGCCATTCTCAAGATATTGAGCGGAAACCAAATTCTGACATAAATCAAGGGCCGTAACTCCATCACAATTTTACAAAAAATGACGGGTTACAATCCCAAGCTAGGTCTTGTCAATGTTAATGTGTATGCAAAATTTGGTCAGATTCTGTCAAGGCATTCTCAAGATAATGAACGGAAACAAAATGTCGGAAGGACGGAAGGACAGAAGGACGGAATAACGGAATGACAGAATAACGGAACTACGGAAGGACATGGTGAATCCAGTATAGCCCCCACTTTTTCAAAGCGGGGCTATAACAAACAATCTGCATAGGAGAAAACAAAGGCACAGTAACTGCGAAGCTGATCAGCGCCTTTGTTTTGCGCTGCGAAGCTGATCAGCGCCTTTGTTTTCGCTACACGGACAGTACAATACCTCTACTTTCTAAATCCAAAATTTCCAGCCTCTAACCATCTTCTGTGACTGTACAGCCCAGTTTGTGTTGGACCTGGTTGGAAACCCAAATTGTTGGTTTTCTCATGCACAGGCTCAAATATAATCCCAGATACAAGAGCATTCATATACTCCCAAATGAGAGCAGTGTATAACATACTATACTGACCAATAATAAGTGGATATATTAACAAACTTGGATGGAATTCTTCAAAAATAAGATATATATATATCGACTAGACAATGTGGATGGATGGATTTGCAATGTGACTAACATAGTAAACATAAATATGATTCTTACTACAAACTTTCTCCACCCTAATACAGGTATATGTGCCGTGACATGAGAAAGCCAACAATGCGGTTTCAAAATAGGTCCGACACAAACCAGTCTGTGCAGTCACAGCAGATGGCTAGAAGCTTGAAATTTCAGATTTAGGAAGAATAGGAATTTTACTATCCCTGTAGGGAAAGCAAGGCATAGATCAGCTTTGCAGTTACTGCATAGCTGATTTGCGCCTTTGTTTTCGCATTGGCAAAATGTTGGGTTTTCTCATGACATGGCTCATAAATCCTCAACCTACTGAGATTATCAAATACTTTACCGAAGTTACAAAACTTATTTTCATTCTCATCTCAACTGAGCATGAAATTTATCCTGCTCATAAATGCAAAAATTGCTAAAATTGTGGGCATTTTAACTCTTATGAGCAGAATAAATGATATGCTTTGGTCATATGAACCTGAAATTTCAATTAATTTTGGCTTTATGAGCAGTTAAATTTTCAGTCTCAGCTGAGTTGAGCATGAAAAAAGTTCAAATATCTCAGCGTCAGGGACAACAAGCCCCTTTTTTCAGCATAGATGGTGTGCATTTATACAACTTTTGATGGTTCTGATAGCAGTCATTCTTCTGTACATGTATTATGATTTAATGCTCATTTAATATTATATGAAATGTATTGTTTTTCGTTTCTGTATTGTGGTTAAACATCCCATTCAACCATTTTTCAGGTACTGGGTATTAACCAAGGCCCCAAGGTTATAAAACTGTTTTCATGCTCAACTCAGCTGAGCTTAAAATTCCAAATGCTCAAACATACTGAAATAACCCAAATACATTGGAATTTCAGGTTTATATCACCATAGCCTGTAATTTATCCTGCTCATAAATGTTAAAATGCCAACAATTGTTGGCATTTTAACATTTATGAGCAGGATAAATTTTAGTCTCAGCTGAGCTGAGCAGGAAAAAAGTTTTATAACCTTGAGGCCAGTATTATGGGGAGTTGATGTGTCTTGCTCAAGGAAACAAAGTACCAGATAGTTTCAAACCCCAAACCTCTCAATCTGATGCCAATAGGCCAGCATGTTTATATGACAAGCTGTGTTAGATCTTCTATGAAGATATCATTCTAATAGTCTATGATTCAGATATCTTTCCTTGCTATAAGAGGGAAGATCTTCAGCGTTATTGTTTGACTGGCTCCCATCAGCTTGTAGACAGCATCTAGGGACAAATCGTGGACAAGATGGCGGTTAACTTCGAGAATTTCGTCGCCGACACCTAGAAGACCTGCCAGCATATTGTCTGGCCCCTCCTTACTAAACCGTGATACAAACACACCTGAAAATAAGGTTTATAAATCCTATTTATTATTATAGTCAAGAAATGCATTTATCATTTGACGTCGCTGTTTTCCAGTGGATAATGTCATGTAATAAAAAGTGTTATGACAACATGTGTATTATCACTTTTGCGGGAATACGTAACGCACGTAACAACAACGTAAATTTTCATAGAAAATATGTCCACTTTGAAGGCGAAAAAATCCTATTTTAAAAGTCATTTGATAAAACGAATCTTACATGCGTAGTCATTTCAAATGATATTTATTAAACTCGCCAAAGGCTCGTTTAATAAATTTCATATGAAATGACCACACATGTAAGATCCTCTATATGCAGTGGATGCAGATTAGAATCATTTTAGAGCAGTTTCTGATACAGTGTCTTATATGAGCCGCGACACCAGAAAACTAGTCTTCCGGGTTTCCGACCAAGTCTGACACAAAACGGTCTGTGCAGCTACAGAGGATGGCTAGAAGCTTGAAAGGACGGCTTTACGAAGAACAGGAATTGTGCTATCTGTCTAGGGAACACAAAGGTGCTGATCAGCTTTGCGGTTACCACGAAGCTGGTCTGCGCCTTTGTTTTCGCCTAGGCAAAATCTGGTTTTCTCCTGACGCGGCTCATATAAAATCCTAACTAGGCTTTATCTCAAAATGCATATTCTATTAAATACTAATATCTTTTATGGCTAAATATCATGTATCAGGCAATAATGACTAAATGAGTCATGTTAGAAATAAACAAACAGATACATGTGCTTTAAAACCTGCTAGTTCCCGACTGATTTGTGATTCTTTGGATTAGAAACCCAAAAGATTGGTTTTCTTGATATTCAAAATTTTGCTGCTCATTTGTTTTGCTTTTCAAATGTGTTTACCTTTCTTATATTTTAGGTTCCCCTGGGCAATAAAGAAACTAAGATGTCCATTAGCTGGCCTTCTCAGCTCTACAATCTGTGTACCATCTGGGTTCATCTTGACTAGCCGACCAACTCCACTGGTATCGGGGGACATCTCTATAGATGACAATGTGTGACAGGACGCCCATTGTTTTCTCTTGTCAATGCTGAGGGAGTTTGTGCTACCGACACTCAGGTTTGATCCACTGTCAACACTGAGAATCATAATTAAGGACGTCAGAAGACCAAAATGTGACCTATATAATGTTTGGTGGATATAAACACAAACATAGTCTCATATTTTCTCATAACTTTGAATATGCCCTGATAAATCATAAGATCTATATAAAAAGAGCATTTTTCAAGGAGAAAAAAAAATGAAAAATTTTATCTTTAAATATGTCTTTTTTGGTGATTCATATGCAAATTTCACATTACCAACAGTATTTGTGCTGTGTAAGTGTTCCTTAATTGTACTTAGAAAGTCAAAGGCCCCGGGCAAGAGATAAGTCTGCAAAGCAGCCCCAGACTTTCCCTTCATTATATTAATTTACCATACTTAATCACTTCCTGGGTAAATGTGAAAGAATCAACTTAAAACAAGATTTTACCTTGAACTGGCTTCCACATCTTCAGCTGAGTACTTCCCTTTCTTCTTTTTCCTCCCAAAAAAGCCAGTAATCGACTTCAAAGACGGTGCCTTCTTCATCTTGGGGAAGAAAGAGTGACCTCCCTTGCTATCCGGTTTACTGTGCCCTTGACCTTGGTCTTGGTTCCCAGCTTGGTCAATCCCTCTTTCAAGACTCATGGCTTTGCGCATGGCTTTGAATTTCCCCTTTGTAGCCAACTTGAGCCCTCCCATTTTGTCCATAAGGGAGCCTTTTGAGACACTCAGTCCTTTTGTTTGTTGTAAATTGCTGTCAAGAGAATTTTCAAGTTGCCATGATTTTAAAAAGTTTAAACCACTTCAAAATAGATCAAAATATTGTCATTCATGAATGAACTTAACAAGTTGCCATTAACAATGCGGGTGATCTGCATCTTTGTTTTCACTAAAACAGAAATAAGCCGACTACACATGTACTTTCTAAAACCTAAAAATGCTATGTTGTCCATGTGTTGTATTTTGGAGTTTGTCAAAAATCCCACTAACATTCTCGCAGCAAGACTCAATTAAAGGTTATTTACCTGCAATACCTATAAGCTGTCAGACAAAGTTACAGTTAAACTTAAGAACTTTTGCGCCTCACCCGTCTATAAAACTGCCAGTACACTGCAATGTACTCACATTTATGCAGACTAAGCAGAACAAAAAGTTTTTTTTTTTTTAATTTTATATCTGTATGGGTTTGGCCAAGTTTCATAAGAATGTCACGCAAGATTTTTTAAACTCTAAAATACCTGTATACTTCAAATTCTTAATTAAGACTGAACTTCAATTTTTCCTCTACCTTATTCTAAAACCTAGCAAAATTACATGTGATTGTCCCCCTTACCTTTCTTCTACATGAATTTCCGAGTCATCAGATTTAGACCTCTGCTTTCTGCCATCATTTATTTCTGCACCTGGAATTTTACATGTGAAGCAAAATGAGAAGGGTAAAAAAAACTTTGTGAGAGTTTTATTTTTCATGTTCTTTCTTTACTTTTTTTCTTTTCATTCATTTTTTCTTGCTTTGTTGTTTCTATGTTCCAGTGACTGTGCACTCTATGGAGACTTTCCTTTAGTAAGTGTATTAATTATTGAAACAAGTCGGAGTGAACTGTAGCTTCAACATTTCAAGAAATGGATATGAAAAAATTTTATATTTGAGGAAGTTGCTATGAGAACATGCTCAACACCTCACAGTAAACTCGCAAATATGGATTTATACATATTTTTGTATCTTTTACAAAAACAACTGAAAACTTGAAAGGGTGAAATACCTGATCCACTCTTTGCAGTTTGTTCCCCTATGTCATTGCCATTTGACCTCTGACTTCCTTGCGACCTTGAACTGTCCTGTGATCTTTGACTGTCTTGTGACCAATGGCTGCCACTTGATTGGCTGAGATGATCCAGTCTAATTTCACTGGTTTGATCTGATCCGGACTTTCTATCGGAACTAATTTTATACTTGGAAAGATTCAATTCAGCTCTTAAATTAGTTTTCAGCTTTGACATGTGCTTTTCATGAGATGTTGGACCATTCTGCGCGGATGTACGACACTCTGGGTCAATTACAATAGGTCTAGCAGAATAAGTTGGATGACTTGTATCATTCATTAACATCTCTGCTGATTCTTCAATTCTCACAGTACCATTATGCTTGCCTGACTCAATACTTTCTGTACCACTAGTACGTGAACTATTTGAAAGACGTCTCCTTGAAGAATCCTCCATATCTATTTTTTCTGGAGTTACTTTATCACAGCTTACTAGCACTATTTCTTGATTATCTTTATGCAAATGCTGCTCAATACCTGGGCTAAACCTTCCTTTCTTGTGTTTAAAAATATTCCTAACATTAGTTTTCTTTTCATTCACTCTTGGAGAATTAACAGATGGCTTATAAATTCTTCTTATTTCTTTAGCTTGACTTCCTTGAGAACCCATTAGCTCAGGATCACTACTGAGTTCAACTGTTTCTAAACTATCTTTTGAATCAACACTGCTCTGAGACTCAAGTTTTGGCTTAACAATGTCTATCTTCCTAGCACTATGTAACTTTAACTCATCATGATATTTATTCCCTTTATGATTTACACTAGATGTAATAGTATCAATTTGATGGTTGTTTCTTGCTACAATGTGTTCATTTGGCATGGGATTTTGTTCAACTATTTCCTGATTATCTGAGATATTTTGATTAACCGTCTGATTGTAATTGTGAGTTTCAGCATATGGTATTTTTTCTTGCAATGTATCTTCTTTTCTATCTGTCTGTTTCTTAGAATTATATTCACTTATTACATCATTAGTTTCTAGATTATCTTTCTGTTTCCTAACAGGCAACATAGTCCTTGGATAATAACTTGCTAAATCTTCAGGACTACATTCAGTGTCCATTTCGACATCTTTCAAATTGGTTCTAAGTGAAACATGTTTGGCCTCTGTGTGTCTTTGATCAACATTATCAGAGTCATCTTTATTTCTTTCTACTTCATTTTTAATGTCCTCTTCAATTCCATCAGTTACATGGACATTATTCATTGTTGTCGTAGTATCCACTGACGACACAGATGTAACTGAATAAGTTGAAGTAGAGCTTTTTCGTTGTTTATGTGGACTGGAAGACTTAATTAAATTGTCACTTTCATATTGGCCATTATTCAAATTGGAAGTAAAACCGTTATTAAATTGCTGTAAATGTTTGCCAGAATTTGATTTGCTGGAAGATTGCGTAGGACTTTGGCAAGACATTACATCATGAACACTTTGAGGAAGAAAATTGCTGACGTTAAAGCTATCTATTCCAGACACAGATACATTATTCAAAGTATCAGACACAGGCACATCTGAAGAAATATCGGACAAACTTCCATTGGACAGAGAAATATCAACAACATGTAAATCCAACTTTCCCGAATAATATATTGGGGCACTTTGGGGTCTCGATCGTGGAGATGCTGCCCTTGTGGATTTCAACACAAAGGGTGACGGCGATCTCTTCCTTCTATATTTTTCCGTCAGTTTTTGTTCTGATGATACAACTGTCACATTCTCCCTTGAAGGATCGGTGTCATCTACCATGTCCCCATGGTTACCTGGTCTTCTATGGTCACATGACAGACCATGTGACAGTTTGGTGAGATCAACTTCATTCAGAATACAGGTATCCACTTCACTTCTGAAAAAAAAAAACAAAACAAAAATTTACACTGGTTATCCTGAGACATAGACACAGCTGAGACCAACCAACGCAGATGAAATCAATATAACTTTCAAGACAGAAGGAAGCAACTACCTATCTGGGAATCATTCTGACCCCTGTTAACTTGTTCCCAGAAAGATGTTTACTGTCCACCTTAATGACACTAATTGATTCCATCTGTGTTGGCCATTCTCAGCTGCGTTGGTTGTCTCCAGATACTCAGTGTGCAGCTGGACTGGCATTATTTCAATATTTGAAGTAGAGTCATAATGCTTGTCAGACATAGTCAGTTATCCTGATTTTGTTTGTTTGATTTGTATTTGAACATCTAATTCAACAATTTTTCTGTCACATTAGAATGGAGCCCTTATTCTTGCACACCAGATAGAGAAATCCGACGTTTTACCCCATGTGAGAAATTCTTATCCCACCCTCGTTATCTCACCCCGGTCGCACCCTGCGTTCAAGTGTTCTTTTTTAACATTGGTTGTATAGGACGTCACGTAATTTCGTCGCTAAGCGCACACGTCACGATGTCAAAAAGTTTAAATTCAAAATGGCGGACGCCGCGATTGTAGCATTTGTCTAGGTAAATAGTATAAAAATCAAGATTCGCCAAATTACGGCGTGCAAGAAAAAGAATCCATCATTCGTGTCAGGTATGGATAGACAAATCTGTCCCTCGGGTCACAGTTTGGCATCACTCGGCGAGCCTCGTGATGCCAAAATGTGACCCTCGGGACAGATTTGTCCATCCATACCTGACACTCATGTAAGATTCTTATAATCCCTGCAGTACTTTTGGGACCTCTTGATTTGCTTATGCTCTATCATTAGCCTCTTTGAATGAGCTTTTGTCTGTGATTTTTCTCAGATTAATTATATGAGATTTCAACCAGGTATGTCAACAGCAAATTACACAAAATTGTCTAAATCTTGCCACATTTTGTTTGAATTGAGGTTTATCATCCCAGGCAACAATTTTACAGTCATGTCGGGATGGCGCCACTGCTTCTTGGGTTTTAACCAGTACTTTAGGGAGTGGGGATCTAACCCAGAACCTCTCGATTTGGAGTCTGATGCTCCCCTACCACTATGCCACCGCACTCCCATTGTTTTGTTTGTATACTAAGCTGGTATACCTGAGGGGTAGTAAGCTATGATCAGCTCTGACAGGTTGTGTTTTTGATGTTGCGCCCCTCTGTCTGGATCTGCCCCTGGGCGGGGGAACAGGGAGGGGGGATCTTGTCTCTGTCCTGGAAAATAACATCATAACTGTGAATGATCTTGCTTAACATTGTAGGCTTTGGATTACTGTAAGTTTGGATATATTCGCGAGAACTTAATTTTTGCTAATATTCAAGTAGTATGTAAGGTGAGATACATAATGAAGAAAAAATTTTGCCAACATAGTTAGCACATAATAATCACTTCTAAATATGAGAATAAACTGTGAAGTGTCTGACACAGTGTTTGGAACAGTTACCATAGCAACATGGAAAACAAACGCTACTTGCTAATGGTTACACACAAAATTGAAGATCAGATACCTTTTCATTTTTGCTGCATAGATGTTTGTGTGTTGTGTGACAGTCCATTCAAGGCTTTTTCAGTCATGTTCAAATAAAGCTCCCGCTTCCTGTGTATATTTGTTTGTTTCAAAGTTAATGTGTCTTACGCAAAGACACAATCCTATGCCCCCCCCCCCTCCCCGACATCTCAAATCGGGAGTCTGATTCTCCAACTAAATTCAAACCTCAAAGCCTCTAGATATATTCTGTTGTTGTACAGCTTAGTTAGCATCACACCTGCTGGTTCACTCAATAAAAGATCTTTTTCTCCACATGTGGAATATATATGAGCCACCTCATGGGAAAATCAACAATCTGCATAGGCGAAAACAAAGACACAGATCAGCGCCATTGTTTTCGCTACTCAGATAGTACAATTCCTCTTCTACTTAAATCCGAAATTTCAAGCATCTAGCTTTTTTCTGTGCTTGTACAGCTCGGATTGTGTTGGTCCTGTTCAGAAACCATATTGTTGGTTTTCCCATGAGGTGACTCAGAAACATGTACATACCCACTTTGTCCTATCCCCGAATCAACATCAGAATCTGTAATCAAAAAATACAAAACATTTAATTTCCAAGGGAAACAGATCATTAACTGTAACTGCTGTTATCAGATTTTTTTTTAAAGATGGTTCAGGGGAAAGCTCTCAGGTGGACATGAGCAATTTCACTCACTACAATGGGAGGGAGCATGGCAACCTTGGGTAGAGTACAGGTTCCGAGGTTATAAAATTTTTTTCATGCTCAGCTCAGGTGAGGCTAAAATTTATCCTGCCCATAAATGTTAAAATGCCAACAATTGTTGGTGTTTTTTAACATTTATAAACAGGATAAATTACAGACTTTGGTGATCCAAACGTATAATTTCAATTTATTTCAGGGTTTATGAGCAGTTAAAATTTTATGCTCAGCTGAGTTGTGCATGGCAAAAGTTTTATAACCTCTGGACCAGGACTCCAGAGCAAAAGGTCCTGGGTTCGATACCTACCTCTGCTGTATAGTGTCCTTGAACAAGACACTTTTTATAAGCTCCCCATACTCATAGCGTTGGTTGCTCTCCGTCAAGTTGGTGAAAGTATGAGAGTATAACAATAATATTGTTACAGTACATGTACCAAATGAGTATAAATCCTGTTCTTTTTTCAACATGAAAATCCAGTGTGAATTCCTCGGCAATCTTAGCACCATTATGCCCTTTTTTGCACTTAAATATGTTATCATGCTCAACAGTACATTTACAGTATGTTATCTTAGAAATTCATGTCTTTTATGGTGAATTTCCACTGCACTTTAAGTACTTTATGTTTTGGGGTCATTTCTGCACAGCTGACATCACTTATCTGAGCCGTGTCATGAGAAAACCAGATTCTTGCCTATACGAAAACAAAGACGAAGATCAGCATTGTAGTAACTGCAAAGCTGATCAGCGCCTTTGATTTCGCTACACGGATAGTACAATTCTTCTATATAAAACCAAAATTTCAAGCTTCTGTCCATCTTCAGTAGCTGCACAGGCCGTTTGCATTAGATCTGGTCGAAAAACCCCAAAGACTGGTTCTCTTGTGTCACAGCTCATATTGCAAATGCACGGATGAACTTCAGGTTCAAGTTGGCTATTTTGCATTTCTGAGCAAGATGAATGAATGGCTTTTTAGACTAAAAAACCTGAATTTTTCAATGATTTGGGCTATTTCATTTTTAATGAATTTATAATTGACATCATTGTTTTCTTTTTTCTTTTTTTTTTTTAAATTCAGTTTTACGTCCCTTTCAAGATTATTTCAGCTCATATGAGACGGGCCAATCAGTAGGTGGGCTAAAATGGGAGAACCCCGAAAAAAAAAAACACCTGGCACACCCGCAAACAAAACTTGGCTTGTCCCACGTGGGGCTCGAACCCGCACCTGACACAGCGGTGAGATGATCGAGTGATTGAGAAACAGCGCTCTTAACTGCTCGGCCACGGGGGCCGCTTTGACATCATTGATCATGCTGATCAGTATAGACTTTATGATATTTCTAAATGTCAAAAATAATCAGGTAGTACTTTATTAACCTCTTTTGTTCTAATTTTGCCCCAAATCATCCCACACAAATGGAGATATTTGATAAAATTCTGTAAAAATTGCTTAAACTGTTAATGTCCAAAATGTATGACGAAACTAAAAATAACCATTTTTCTTTAGTAATAATCAACGGTTCTTGTATATGTGCAAAAATTGTGCATTCCCAGTCATTGTACTTATGTACTTATACTATGGAAATTAGTAAATGATTGTTTCTCATGCATTTGATATTGTATTACTATGGTAATTAGTATATGATTGTTTCTCATGCATTTGATATTGTATTACTATGGTAATTAGTATATGATTGTTTCTCATGCATTTGATATTGTATTACTATGGTAATTAGTATTATGATTGTTTCTCATGCATTTGATATTGTATTACTATGGTAATTAGTATATGATTGTTTCTCATGCATTTGATATTGTATTACTATGGTAATTAGTATTATGATTGTTCCTCATGCATTTGATATTGTATTACTATGGTAATTAGTATATGATTGTTTCTCATGCATTTGATATTGTATTACTATGGTAATTAGTATATGATTGTCTCTCATGCATTTGATATTGTATTACTATGGTAATTCGTATATGATTGTTTCTCATGCATTTGATATTGTATTACTATGGTAATTAGTATATGATTGTCTCTCATGCATTTGATATTGTATTACTATGGTAATTAGTATATGATTGTTTCTCATGCATTTGATATTGTATTACTATGGTAATTAGTATATGATTGTCTCTCATGCATTTGATATTGTATTACTATGGTAATTAGTATATGATTGTCTCTCATGCATTTGATATTGTATTACTATGGTTATTAGTAATTTGATATTGTATTACTATGATTATTAGTATATGATTGTTTCTCATGCATTTGATATTGTTTTACTATGGTTATAAGTATATGATTGTTTCATATGCATCTGATATTGTCTCCGATTTCAAACTAAGGTAATTATTTTAGAGGTTCATCTGACATAAGTTTCATGTTGTAGAAAGCCATTCCATAGGACTAGCATGCTTAACTATTGTATGACCTTTGGTCTTGTCATGTATTTTTTCTGTTATTCTCTTGTATTTGTATTTTTTATTTGTCATGCATCTCTGTTTAGGTGTTTGTGACATAAATAAATTTGATTTGATTTGATTTGATTTGATTTGACGGTTCTTATCAACTGGACCAGGTAAACAAAGCTGACCAAGACCAGAAGCTAGTTCAAATTTTCAAAAAAAGGTACAAGTAGGCAAAGATCAGGAAAAGGCGCAATCAGAAAAAGATTCCCACTCCAAAAACCGAGGTGGGAAAAAAACAAGCTAACAATCAGGTACTTATACCATGAAACATATCGTAAGCCGAATGAGCAGCTATTTTCCCAATAGGTGGCCACTCAGTTACCTTAACTTAACTAAAAATATGAAAACATACATAAGGCGCCAACAGCACAAAAAAAATTTTAAACACCAAGACATAAAACAAAAAGAACCACCACAGAAGTATCGACTTGGAACGATCAGTAACACAAAGTTACTGGCGGGCTTAAACCGGTTTTACATGGCCATAACCTCACCCTCAGCTTCAGCAGTGGTTCATAACATTTAGTTAGTTATTCGGTCCTCGTGGTGAATCTCTAACTAGTCAATGAATCATCAAGAACAAACAAATAAATCATGATAAACATCCTGAATCAAAGCATCTTTACAGGGTCAAAAAAAATAAAAAAGTAGAAGTTTCTCTCTCCTACAATATTAGAAATTTTGACATGAATAACAAGCTTGTCTATAAATCATATTCTATACATTTTCACTTCTCCCTCAGCTCAAAGTAGGGAGAAGTTTGATCATTTAGGCAGATTATTTCTCCCTTGTCGTCCTGTAGCTTATTCCCTGATTTAGAAAATGGCATTTGTTTTTAGTACATGCCAAATCAACATGTACAAAGTTTACTGTTTACTTTTTTATTTATTTGTTTTTTTTTTTTTGTTTTGTTTTGGAAACTTTTCCCCCATCATTTTCATTCAAGTACATGTACATGAATCATAAATGAAAAAAACCAAACCACATAAACTGCTAAAATGACAAGCTGATTTGAACCAGCACTGTTTGTTGTACATGTTTATTGTCAAGAAAATGTGTACAATACTGAACAAGCAAGGCAGAGTTTCTCTTAGCGTAGTCCATTGACTTAAATATTTGCTCTAAATGCATTCTCAATACACCCTTTCATGATTTTGTACAATGAATGGCCTGTTTAAACCCAGCCAGTAAATATTAATGTCAAAATTTATTGCAAAGAATAACTCAATAGCATACATATGAAGCTAAACTATTTAAGAAATTGAATAATCAGAATTCAATAATTTATGGTATTTAGTCAATCATTACATGTTTCAATATTTGTGAGACTTTGGTTAATGAATGACAAAATTGTATGATAAACATTATTACTGCCAAGCAGAAGTTCAAGTTCCTTTTCTTACTTGGACTCAGGGAATAGCCTACAGGGCGACTAGGGAGAAATAGTCTCCCTAAATGAACAAACTTCTCCCTATTTTCAGCTGAGGGAGAAGTGAAAAAGTATAGGATATACATGTACATGTATAAGCAAACCTGAAATTCAAGTCCAAACTTCTCCCAAATTTTCTTGGGGAGAGACAAAACTTCTCCCTAAATTTCTTGTCTAGTTTGAACCCTGCTGGACAGTAAAGCCATATTCCTAACACTGTTCCTGGGGCAGGTGACCACTATTTGGTGCACATTTCTATCACCAATTATTAACAAATGTTCTTCTTGAAGAAGAATAACAGCCGTAGAAATATTTTCATCACCAAATTTTTCATGAAAGTAATGTAACATTATGATGATCAATTCATGGGTCTTCTTTGTTGCAAAATTTAATGTTATCATCAGCTATTGTTTTTCTAACTAAATTCATATGAGCCGCATCGTGAGAAAACCGGATTTTTGCCTATGCGAAAACAAAGGCGCAGATCAGCTTCGCGAACCTAATCAGCGCCTTTGTTTTCGCTACTCGGATAGTACAATTCCTCTTCTTCTTAATTCCGAAATTTAAAGCTTCTATTCATATGCTGTAGTTGCACAGGCTTGTTTGTGTCAGACCTGGTCTGAAACCCCGAAGACCGGTTTTCTTGCGTCGCGGCTCACGGCTCATATCCTACCTCCATGTAAAGGCATGTTTCTTGCACTGCCAACTGTAGCCACATTTACTCTGGGACCAACTGCTTCAGATTCCTCTCCCTCATCATCTGCCTGATAGTTCTTATCATGGTTCAATTCTGCCAGTGTATCACTAAGAACCTGCTTCATATCAGACCCATCTGTGCCATTATATTCCAAAGCCGGACTAAATCTTTTGCTGAAAGCAATATCAGCTTGGACCTGCTTAATATCATTCATATCAGTACCATATTCCACAGCAGGGTTCAATCTCTTGCTTAGAGCATTTATATCATGGTCTAATTCTACCAGATTATCAGCCAGAACTTGTTTCATATCAGACGCATCAGTACCAAATTCCATAGTAGGATTCAATCTGTCACTAAAAGATTTATCACCATTTGCTTCAAGACTTCCATTTGTTATACCTGCTCCATTGTGTAGATCCTTATTGCTTGAGTATTTATTATCATTACTAATATCAGTATTAACAATATTTGATAAAAGTTCATCAGCTTTCTCACCATAACATGCTTTTGTATCATTTGATTGCATCATCCCTTGACCATCTTCTGATTCTACTCCAGCCTCATTGCTTTGCACTACAGAAAGTACAATATCCGAACTTGTTTTCGTAATAATATCATCTTTTACAGCTATTTTATCTATCTTAGATTGCATAGCAGAACCAACTTCGTTGTCTGTTGACAACCTTTGGAATTCACTATCTTTTCGTATCTGAATATCATCAAAGTTAATGTCATATTCTTTCAACAGCAAAATATTATCTGGATCCTTCAAAGGGTCCAATATTTCTTCGTTGGTATCACCTTCTGTCTTAGATTTTGATCCACCAGTATCAACATAGAGATGAGCACCATTGCAATTACCTGTAGTTCCTGCATTAATATCAATATCATGCAAACTGTACTCCTGAGGAATCGATAAGGGCAGATCTGAGTTACTGCCCTTTTCAATTGTGGCTAACGACCTTATGGATGGGGTGTCAACATCTATGGCACTATCTGGGGGGGATTCAGGTCCTGACATTTTCGTGCCAAAACTTTCTAAAAGAGTATTGATTTCTAGATCAGCATTTGCTAAAAGAGCTTCAACGTCTACATGTTTATGCTTAGGATTTGTTGGGCTTACAGTTTTGGCTCTTCTTGCGTATTGGGCTGACAGTGAGGGTGGCTTCCTAAGTTCACCTAAATGGCCATTTACAGCACCATTTTGTTTATTGTCAACTTTTCGTTGTAACACCTTTCTGTGTCTAAATCTAAGTCTAGTTCTATTAGAAAGCAATGCATCTCTGACAGAATTTCCGTCTGTTGGACTAGTTGCCTGATTTGACTCCTCGGCAAACCTCCTGCGTAGTGGCGAGTTTTCATTCAACAATCTATTCAGTGTCCTTGAGTTCAAATGTAAGCGCTCCTTCACGGACAAAACAGATCCACTTTCAGAAGGCTCTAGACTGGTAAAGCATTCCCTTGACCTTGAATTTTTGTAGTGGCCTACTTCCCTGTCCCAGTTAGTCATAGGTCGCTCTGACCTATATGATTTCAAGGACATATCGTCCACAATTTCATCTTCAAATTTTACATGTGGCTTCGGGTTGAAGAGTTTACGCCCTGCATCTCTTGCCTCCCGCCTTCTCTGGAATGCTCTTGGATACTTCTGGTACAATTCTTGGTAAAACTTGGAGGTCAGCCTAGGATTGGTCAGCTGAAGGTCACTGTCCAAGGTCAGGTCTCCTACTGATCTGTGCACCTGCAAAATGCAAAGCATCTTGATCAATTCAAATCAACCTCATCACAGTAACTGCACAGGTGGTCAGGGACTTTGCTTTTGCATTATGCAATGTTAAATCTCTCATCTTCTTAAAATCTGATATTTCAAGCTTCTAGTCTTCTTCCCTGACTGTAAAGGCCAGTTTGTGTTGTACCTGGTTGTAAACCCTTAGGACAAGTTTTTCTCGTGACAGGGATTGAATACTTATTGAGCTACCCAGGCCGTCAACTTCTAATATTAAATGTACATTCATTAAAAATATGATGATTATTAAATCATTTAGAATCTAGTACATTTTATCGATCCCAATTAATTTTTCAAGTGTATGAAAATTTAGAGTAAAATTTAAAATGATTACCCTAAGTTTGCCCTAAATTGATCACCACATTTTACAGGGCAATCATAAATATGTTTATTATAAAGACCTTAATAAATTGATATGCCCAAGAGTTGAAGATGACACTGGTAAACTGATTAGTTTTATTGATGATATTTGAGCCACGTCATGAATATACATTGTACCTGTCTTGGGGGTTTCCGACCAGGTCTGTCACAAACCAGGCTGTGCGGTCGCAGTAAAAGGCTAGAAGCTTGAAATTTTGTATTTATGAAGAAGATGGATTGTACTATCTCAGCTAGTGTATCAAAAACAAAGGCAATGTCCGCTGTGCAGATACCGCACTGCTGATCTGCCTGTTTGTTTTCGCATAGGCTAAGACCCAGTTTTCTCATGATGAAGCTCATTGGTATCTTTGAGGTTCTTTACATAATTGATTCATTGATTTCGCCTTTCTACATTCCGCAGGATTGGGAATAAATATCTTATTACAATCAGTAAAACATGCTAAAGAAGTTTGAAAATCTAAGGTCCAAGTTTTCTAAAAATCCAAGGTCCTATGGTGTGCATAATGGGACCTAGTGGTAGTGAGTCAGACTCCAATTTAACCCTCACTGGTGGTGAGTTGTGTTCTTGAGCAAGAAGACACAGTAACCTATAACTCAGTCTAATTACCCAGGAGGCGGTGGCTCTGTCCCTACATCACTGACGTACATCACAGAGGTTGCTCTAGCCTCATTGATCATAAACAGGCTGTGCAGCGGTTGCAGTGTCTACATATAAGCAGGAGTAGGATAACCAAATAAGCGGACTATCCCTCAAGTTTTGACAGTATCTGTCAGTTTTCATTTCGGATTTAATGCTTGTTTGTATAAGAATTTAAGAAAGACTTAGTTCAGTTTACACTGCCATACCAAGTTAAAATGAATGAAACATTTTATGAAAAGATGGCTTTGAGAATTGATTATAGGTATATTGAGCAAATAAAATCTAAATAAACCAGGCACTTGAGAAATTCTTTGTATAACAAAAATATTTTACTTTATGTCAGATCATAAATATTGGTACCACAAAAGACGACTCCTTTAAAACATAAAACAAAATTTATAATGAATATAATTATATAAATAGAGGATCTTACACAAGTGGTCATTTCATAATTATGAAATTTAATAAACAAGCCTTTGGCGAGTTTTATAATTTCATATGAAATGACCATGAGTGTAAGATACCTTTTATCATATGACTTCTTAAATACGATTAAATTTTTATCACCTTTAAAGTGGACATACATGTATTTCCAATGAAGAAAATTAACATTGTTGTTAAGGACGTCGTCAATGACGTTACGTATTGCCGCAAAAGTGTTTTAAAATACATGTGTGGTCATAACACTTTCATTACATGACGTTATCCACTGGAAAACAGCGACGTCATATGATAAATATTTTTCTTGCATACCAGATAAAGAAATCCTATGTTTTACCCCATGTGAGAAATTCTTATCCCACCCTTGTTATCTCACCCCGGTCGAACCCTGCGTTCAAATGTTCTTTTTTAACATTGGTTGTATAGGACGTCACATAATTTCGTCGCTAAGCGCAAACGTCACAATGACGTCAAAACGTTTTAATTCAAAATGGCGGACACCATAATTGTAGCATTTTTCTAGATAAATAGTATTAAAATCAAGCTTCCCCACATTAAGGCATGCAAGAAAAAGAATCCATCATGTGTGTAAGGTATGGATAGACAAATCTGTCCCTCGGGTCACAGTTTCGCATTACTCGGCGAGCCTCGTGATGCCAAAATGTGACCCTCCAGATGGATTTGTCTATCCATACCTGACACTCATGTAAGATTCTTACACTATTAAATGAGTGCTCCATTTTCCAAAATGCAGTGAGATCACAAGTCCTAGCAGCGGGCAAGGTGATGCAAGGAGCTAGCACGATATCACACTGGTTATCCAGAGACAATAAACACGTCTGAGAGCAACCAACATGAATGAAATCAATAAACAACAATATTGAGTAAATACCTGTCTGGGAACAACTTGAAATAGATAAAAATGATTCATTGTAAGTTGTTCCCATACAGGTATTTGCATAATATTATGACAGCCTTATATTGTTGTTCTCTGTCGACAACAAATGACCTTGAGTTCCTTTAACTAACTTTTGCTGTTAACAGGTTAAGATGTCAACTTAATTTTTCGTTTCTATAAAAAATTTACATAAATTGCAAAACTTGTTCTTGTATTATATGCATGCGTCTATCTGGATGAGAAATTCAGTAAATACAAATACATGTATTGAATACATAAATTGTCTACAAATATAAAAGGGCGAAAAATAAATAATGGTTAAACTTTTTAAAGTATCAGTATGCTTTAAACCTACCAGAATGAAATTATCCATTTTTTTTTATCCAGAAAATTTAAAAGGAAACCAGAAAATTTTCAAGTTACACTGTGACTGAATTTTCTCACTTAAAGCCCGTCTCACACAGAACACACGGTTTACACGGTTGGCCACCCGTGTAAACCGTACATACAACCGAATAAACCGTGGCCTTGTCCGACTTACACTCGGGCCATTCGAGTGTATCCGTGTAAGCCGTGTATGATTTTTAAAACTTTTAAAAAACTGGCACGGGTGCGATGTCCGTGTATAATCGTATAAGTGATCGTACAAGACCGTGAGAGACCGTGTGAGCCCGTACGAGACCGTATATACAACCGTACATGAAGCACAAAGCACGAGTAAGCTCAACCGTGTCAAAATCGTATATAAATCGTATGGAATAAATGTCCAGTAAATCGTGTAAACGTCGTGTTTAATCGTACTTGGCCGTAACAGACCGAACTAGACCGTACTTGGAACCGTAAAACAATCGTATGAAAATCGTTTGCAAATCGTGTTCAAACCGTGACAAACGTTGCTTGATCGAGTATATCCGTGCTTTGTTCGTACTCACTCTTGCTACATTCGAGTCTAAATCGTACCTCAGGCACGGTTGGAGCTCAATACTCGTACCAGTCAATCCGTGTATAACCGAGTAAACCGTATGGGAACCGTGTGCCCAACCGTGTTCTGTGTGAGACGGCCTTAAGGTAGAATTTTGACAATGACTTATCTTTACTTTGATATAATCCTATAAACAAAGTATTGGAAATGGACAGTAGTTTATCAATAGGGCTTTGAGAAAACTGGTCTTCAGGGTTTCTGACCAGGTCTGACACAAACTGGTCTGTACAGTCACAGAAAAAGGCTAGAGGGCTTGGAATTGTTTATGTAAAGTAGTGGAGGAATTGTACTATCTCCGACAGTGTAGTGAAAATAAAGGCACAGCTGATCTGTGCCTTTGTTTTTACAAGTGCCTTTATTTTACATACACATGGTGTGGCTCAATAAAGAGGTATTCCCAAATACATATTAATGACCCTGTAATTTGTAACCATGACCACCACCCTCAGCCAATAGGAGGGCCAGGAAACTATCCAGGGTTTAACTTTTGCACAGTCGCTGCAATGCGTGGAAATACCTAGGATTTATATTATACATAAGGGCAGTGATATGTAAAGACAGCAGACTAACAAAACAGCTGCAGATCTCCAATTTTCTGCATAGAAGGTAAAACTTGCACTCTAAATTGTTGTTTACATGTTAAGCTAAAAACAATAATACACTATAGCTCGATTTTGACCTCAGATGCGTCATAAGATCGACAAGTCTACTTAGTAGCATGTGAAGGGATATTCAGACTGTCAAAGTACAAATTTATACTTACTGCGCATGAATGGGGTGCCGTTTTACTATTTATTCCCTATTTATGGACATCCATAATTCATTTTTGGATATCCAAAATTCATTTTTGGATATCCATAATTCATTTTGGATATCCATAATTCATTTTTGGATATCCTAAAATCGATTTATGGATATCCTTAATTTGGCTGAATATTGGATATCCACAAATTGATTTTAGGATATCCTAAAATCGAATTATGGATATCCTAAAATACAATCCTATTTTTGGATATCCATAATTTGATTTAAAGATATCCTAAAATCGGGCTAATATTGGATATCCATAATTCGATTTATGGATATCCATAATTCGATTTATGGATATCCATAAATGAATTATGGATATCCTAAAATAGGACTGTATTTTAGGATATCCATAATTCATTTAAGGATATCCTTAAATCACAAAAAATGATGTACGTGCCTAAGGGATACAATGATTTCTCCCTAGTCAGAGAATGGAGGCATCCGGTGTGGTTGAATAAACAACTATTTTTTTTCGCTGGGTTTACATTAACAAATGCGTATTACACAGGAGAAATCATTATTGAAAAGAAATATTTTTAAAAATGAATTATGGATATCCTAAAATCGATTTATGGATATCCTTAAATCAGATCATTTAAGGATATCCTAAAATAGAATTATGGATATCCAAAAATCGAATTATGGATAACCTAAATTCAAGATTATTTTTGGATATCCTACAATACATTTAAGAATATCCTTAAATAAGCTGATTTAAGGATATCCATAATTCAATTTTTGGATATCCAAAAATCGAATTATGCATATCCATAATTCATCTTGATTTTTGGATATCCAAAAATGTATTTTAGGATATCCAATCCATAATTCAATTAAGGATATCCATAATTCATTTAAGGATATCCATTTTTCATTTATGGATATCCATAATTGATTTATGGATATCCATAATTCATTTTAGGATATCCAAAAATATTAATGGATATCCTTAATTATTTTAGGGTATCCATAAATGAATTAAGGATTATGGATATTCTTAGATAAATTATGGATATCCAAAAATAGGGAATAAAAAGTAAAACGGCACCCCATACGCATGCAACCGAAGTGTAACAAAAAAACTTGAGGTATTTTGTACTGATTTACCTTTAATGTGCTACCGGCGTAGATCTTGACGCCTCTGAAGTCAAAACAGCGCTATAATGCAAATACTTAATTTTAAAATAACAGTATACTTTCATTATACATTTTACATAAATGTCACTTACAAATGTTGCATATTATTCCGGTACAGTATATGTATATTTTTTCTTTATTATAGTCCTATGTAAAAGAAAGAGTCAAAAAAGGGCATTTTATTTTATAACATATGAGCCGCCTCGTGGGAAAACCAACAATGTGGTTTCCGAACAGGTCTGACACAAACCGACCTGTACAAGCACAGAAAAGAGCTAGAAGCTTGAAATTTCGGATTTAAGTAGAAGAAGAGTTGTACTATCCGAGTAGCGAAAACAAAGACGCTGATCAGCTTCGCGGTTACCGCGAAGCTGATCTGCGTCTTTGTTTTCGCATATGCAGATTGTTGGTTTTCCCATGAGGCGGCTCATATGTAGGTGATAACAGTTAAGTATTTCTTTTTGAATTTTAGTTACTTTTTTCAAGGATAAGTTCATTACACCATATTTCCAAAAGATATGAAATAGATCAATTTTCAATACATTCATGGAAGTGTTCGGCACCATGAGAAGACCAGGTTTTTGGCAATGCGAAAACAAAGGTAAACAGCTGAACAGCGCCTTTGTTTTCGCATTGCCACAGATAGTACAATTCCTCTTCTTCTTAAATTTGAAATTTCAAGCTTCTATCCATCTTTTGTGGCTGCCTAGACCGGTTTGTTTCAAACCTGGTCGGAAACTCCAAAAACCGTTTTTCTCGCATCGCAGCTCATATAAGTTCTGTCTTTGAAGGCTGATTATGAGCCACAGAGCCAGATCATGTGACCACCTGCTTTTGGTATATTGCACAGCTGATCAGCACCTTTGCTTTGCTTTAACATCACATCAGGAAAACATGTCCATGAAATATTTACCCCCTTAAACCCCATTTTTATATAGCAAAACTGGGGTAAGCGGGGGTATGCCTATTTTTCTTATTTTTGCTCCAAAACATAGATTGTGGGTACTCGTTAGAACCGACGTGTACCCACAATCTATGTTTTGAGCAAAAATAAGAAAAATATCAAAATTATTGCAGTGAAAATTTTCATTTTTACACCCAAAAGATTTTCTGTATATTGCATGGGCATGTTTTCGTAATGATACAACTAGTACAATCCCAACAATTTCTTAAATGAGCCTTCGCATGAGAAAACCAACAATTTAGGTTTCTGACCAGGTCCGACACAAACCTGACTGTATTGCCACAAATAGCTTAAAGTTGGAAATTTTAGATTAAGAAAGAAGAGGTATTGTACAATCTGTGGAGCAAAAACAAAGGCACTGTTTTTGCAAATGCAGATTGTTGGTTTTCTGATGCAGTGGCTCAAATTTCAAATTTAGGTTTCAGAAGAACAGCCAATTACGTGTATTTTGTGACTTCGAAGTCCATTTTTTTTTTTATCTAACTGGATTGTAAGCAAGCCCTACAGACAGATTTTCTCAGTCCAACTCTCAACTACAAGGCCTCTGTCAACACCCTATAAAATTTTAAATAACATTTGGCAAGCAACTGTATTTCTCAGCAGTATGCATATGTTACCATGAACCAGCTGTAGTACTGATATGAGTCGTCTCATGGGAAAACCAACAATCTGCATAGGCGAAAACAAAGACGCAGATCAGCTTCGCGGTAACCGCGAAGCTGATCAGCGCCTTTGTTTTCGCTACTCGGATAGTACAATTCCTCTTCTACTTAAATCCGAAATTTCAAGCTTCTAGCTCTTTTCTGTGCTTGTACAGGCCGGTTTGTGTCAGACCTGTTCGGAAACCACATTGTTGGTTTTCCCACGAGGCGGCTCATATTGTTGTAAAAAGTGATCCTTTATTAATATTAATAAAGTATGTTTCATACAAAAAGTATCAATTAACTAAATTAATACATTAACATGTTTGATGGCCAAGCTAAAGTTAAATATGTTTAATTCCTGTTCAGCAGTTGTCTATCGTTTTAAACCACACATTCTAGCAGTTGTCTTTGGTTTTATGCCACACATTGTGGGGGTTGTGTTTGGTTTTATGCCACACATTGTGGGGGCTGTCTTTGGTTTTATGCCACACATTGTAGGGGGTGTCTTTGGTTTTATGCCACACATTGTGGGGGTTGTCTTTGGTTTTATGCCACACATTGTGGGTGGTTGTCTTTGGTTTTATGCCACACATTCTGGGGGTTGTCTTTGGTTTTATGCCACACATTCTGGGGGTTGTCTTTGGTTTTATGCCACACATTCTGGGGGTTTTCTTTGGTTTTATGCTGCACATTCTGGGGTTGTCTTTGGTTTTATGCCACACATTGTGGGGGTTGTCTTTGGTTTTATGCCACACATTGTGGGGGTTGTCTTTGGTTTTATACCACACATTCTGGGGGTTGTCTTTGGTTTTATGCCACACATTCTGGGGGTTGTCTTTGGTTTTATGCCACACATTCTGAGGGTTGTCTTTGGTTTTATGCCACACATTGTGGGGGCTGTCTTTGGTTTTATGCTACACATTTGGGGGTTGTCTTTGGTTTAATGCCACACATTCTGGGGAGTGTTGACAGACTTTGATGATTCAGATGGCAGTATTATGCATAAAGCTGCATCATTCTGTTTGCGGAAAGTGCATTAAAGAATTTTTATTTCAGCATCAAACATGTCAAAGGTTCAGAAACTAAAACAATTAAAACCCTTTTTAAGAAGCTAGCAGACAAGAGGCATAAAGGACAAGATAAAATTCTTGTTTATTTTGCAGAAAGGGTTAAAGCTTTCTGTAAATATTTGTTTTACCTACAGATGAATGATAAAATGAATATGAGCCCTGTTGTGAGAAAACCTGCATTTTGGAAATGTGGTTCCAAAGAAAGGTGAAAATCGGCAGTGTAAAACAAAACACTGATAACCACCTTCTTCATCGATTGCACAATATATAATGAATTGTCTACCTAGACCTACATTCAATTTTTCTGACCCCTGTACACCTTCCAAACTATAAATCAGTTTGTGTTTGACCACACTGTAAATTCTAATAACCAGAATTACTCAGGAGGTAGCTCCTCTAGAAGTATTGACAAGCCAAGTTTTATGATTAGTTTGTCAAAGATAAGAGCATAACAATGGTTTTAGTAGACAAACCCTGAGATTAGATGTTAGAAGTGATTCTTCTTGTATTTCTAATTTATTTAAATGAGCCGTTTCAAAGAGGAAATTGGATTTTTGTCAATGCGAAAACAAAGACGCAGATCAGCTGTGCAGTAATTGCACAGATGATCAGCACTTTGTTTTTGCTACACAGATACTGTAGTACAATTCCTCTTCTTCCTAAATCTCAAATTTCAAGCTTCTAGCAATCTTCTGTAGCTGCACAGGCCGGTTTGTGTCACACCTGGTTGGAAACCCTTAGGACCAGTTTTCTCATGTTGCGGCTCAAGTACAAAAATCTCCTTTTGCGTAACTGGTAGAAATCATAATTATGGAAACAATGATTTCAATTTCAAGTACATATTTCAAATATTTTATATTTACAACAAATGAGCTGTGACACAAGAAAAACGGTCTTAGAGGTTTCCGACCAGGTCTAACACAAACCTTCCTCTATTAAGTTGGAAACTTTAAATGGGATTTAAGACGAAAAGAGATACTGTCCATGAAGTGAAAATAAAGATTGTGATCAGCTGTGCAGTTACTGTGTCTTTGTTTACACAATGGCAAAAACCGCCTTCTCATAATGTGGCTCAAATGAAATTCTACCAATCATCTCTTTCACAAATTTACTTATTTTGCAATCTGCATTCACTGTTTAGTATCACCTTCAGTTATGCAGAATATTCGCAGTCATGATCAGTTATTTGAGCCACAACCTGAGAAAACCGTTCTGATCTGGTCCAACACAAACCGGCCTATACACCCACAGAAGAAAACTAGAATCTTGAAATTTTGGGTATAACTAAATGAGGAATTGTACTATCCATGAAGCTGATCTGCGTCTCTGTTTATCGCATAACCTAAAATCTGTTGTTGTTTTTTTTTTTCAAAATGCGGCTCATTTAAGCCCTGTCGTGAAAAAAGCTGTTTTCAGGACCTGGTATTCAGACCAAGTCGGACATGAACCCTAATTGCCTGAAAGTTTTGAAAAATTTACAAACTATTATATTTCTGAAAAAAAAAAAAATGTCACAGACCACAATGACTAGTTTGCATGGTAGAACAGCTGATATATATGTCAAGTTTTTGGTACAATATGTATGTGCTCAAAAAGGAGCATGTTTTCTCATCATACAACTCATTTTAAGGATAATCTGTCATATAAAGACCACAAAATTGAAAGTAATTGAATCACTACATATAATTAGAGTATAATTCAGTTTTCAATGAAATAAATCATTTAAATTTCTTCAATAAACTGATAAACATGATGAAATGTTGTGAATAGCAATTTATAATTCCAATCACATGACAGATTTGACGGCATAGTTTACAGTATGGTAGGAAGTTAGGAACCCATAATTACCCAAACTTTTGGCCAAATTTCAATACATTTAAGCCTAGCGTCCTATTTATAGGACATAGACAAACAGTATAGCCCCAGATGGGACACCGCAGAAAGCGGCGTCCCATCAGGGGCTATTCAGGTTGCTTAAAGAAAATTCTACGAAAAAAAAAAAATAATCAGAATCACTCCTGATTCCTCTAAAAATGAAAGTGGACTCATCCACAATGATAATAAGGGGCAAGCCCATTTGTAACTAATGGATTAATTTGGAAGAAGCATGTTTTTGCTTTCTGGTCCAAAGTGCCAGTTTGTCAGTCATGTTGGAACAGAGCCACCCTTTCCTGCCTCTTACCAGTACAATGATGAGAAATTTCTGTGTCTTGCTCAAGGAAAAAACCTGGCACCAGTGAGGTTTAAAGCCAGGAACTCTCAGTCTTTGAAAAAAATCTTTTTTTCTTCTACTGGACAGCTGTCTGACAGATTTCAATTGCGTGCTGGACAAAAGCTTATTTTGCAGGACAGTGCCTTTATATTAATATTATAATCTTGTAAATTTTGTTGGACATTTGTCTGACAGAATGAAATTTTCTACTGGACATAATGAAACTTTGCTGATTGTGTCCGGTAGAACAGCACTTTTGACAAAGATTGCTCTTAGGTCCAGAGTAATACACTCAATCACTAGGGTACTGCTCTGAGATTGGAGGAGGCATAATTCTCTTTGTATAAACAAATTATTGTGTTCTGAAATCATTCATCATGGTTCAACGGCAGGAAAGTCTAACACATTTTGTTTTATAGTTTTTAATACAAGCAAAATCTATTTAGTAAACAGCTACTTAAATTCCAGTTTCCCTTTCACATATTTTTGGACAAATCTCATAGTATACCACTACTTAGTGCACATTCTTTAATGCAACAGACTGGCAGTTCTAACTTGCTGTTCATGAAAACAAAAGAGTTTATACTTAATAAGAAAACCAAGTCTTCTTTCAGACTTCACATAAGAATATATGTGTTTGATTATTTATAAAGCTCTATGATCACTAGCCACTTGCATCTCAAGCGACATTGGTATATTTAATTTATAAAGAAAAGTCTGTTAGTTCATATCAATTATTGATTTGGGGTTTAACATCCCACAAACAGCTACCGTCATAAAGAGACTAAAAAGGTGACTTACCCATTTTCTGTCCAAAGCTGAAGTGGTTGGGGTATGTTGACCAGTCTCTAGGGACTGGTAGATGTCCATGTTGGAGCGTCTGTACTTTGGCGGGGACCCCAACCGATCCCTGTATGAAGCGGCCATTGTATCTATGTAGACTATCAATTAACAGGTGTTGTCATGTCATGATTATGGTCTCCACTCAAACCTGGGAACAAATGCACAAAATTTATATGAGCCGTGACGTGAGAAGACTGGTCTTTGGGGTTTCCATCCAGGTCTGACACAAACCAGTCTGGGCAGTCACAGAAGAGGGCAAGAAGCTTGAAATTTCGGATTTTACAAGAAGAGAAGTTGTACTACAATTATAGCAAAAACATGGGCTCATACAGGAGCCATTAACCAGTCATTAGACTAATGACTGGTTAATGGCTCCTGTATGAGCCCATGTTTTTGAATAGATGGTCAGTAAAAACACAAACCAGTCCGTGACTGCCCAGACTGGTTTGTGTTTTTAACCTGTAATGGTCAGTAGCATATAAGCTTTGCCTGGAAAGAAAGATATACCCAAGGCCATGCCATCCTAACATAGCAGTTGTGCGACCCAGTCATTCAAACACCATGTATTTCTCAATTTTCTTCAGAAGTCCATCACACAAACCAAGGTCTCTCTGTAAACAGCCTGATAGAGAGAACTTGCACAAACACAGCAAATTTGTTTTTAACCCGTTCATTATGATTAATAGCCCGCTTTATCCTGCACCACATTAATGTCTGGGGCGACAGATGTACAGCACAAGTTCAAAATACCAGGTACAGGAGGGATGACTGTGAACTTTATTGGAAGTAGAAGTGCCTATCAATGGCATGTTTGAATCTGTCCACCGTGACATACTTACCAAATTTCATTACTATTTTTCTTCTGAATCCCCAAGTTAAAAATACAGCAATTTTGTAAATAATTTTATGTCAAATAGCATAAAGGGTAGAGCTGTCATTGATTGGGCATTTTACATATCGATATATCGGTGGGAAATATTGTGATATATCGATACAAATATCGATATACAATATTAATATACAAGTAATTTTTCAACAAAGTGGTTTGTTACTTTAATTGACCCATATTGTTTTCTTATGCTACTTTAAATTTGTATGTATACAATATAAAACTCCTTAGCCTTCTCTAACCTTTTAAGAAACACAATTGTAAGATAAAAGTTTAAACATCATTTTAAATTTTATTCGTAAAAGAGAAGAGACATATATTACTTAAATTAAATTTGAACAGACATGATCAAAGTGCATGCACATCATAGCTAGCCTAATCAGAATGCATGTTGCCTGTGTCCTCTGGTTTTATTTCCTCGTAGGAAATTTGGCAAAATGACATTGCTAGAAATTAAGGATGGGTATTTGATGATATGGATGTAATTTCTCCACAAACGTGCTGTTAAGAGCTAACCCCAACCTTTAGGTAATGGTTAGACTCAGTTTAAACATTTGAAAACATTGCGCAGTGGGTACATGTATTTAATAACACTGCCTCATGTTTTATGTAAATATATATACATGTAACAAGACATCTCTAATTTATACAATATAAACTATCATTTTTGAAAATATTTGGGAAAATTAACTTGAAATACTATATGTCCTTGTTTGTATTAAACTAAATACATGTACCACTTTTCAATATCGATATGTCTCTTTTCTGTATCGATATGAATATCGAAGCTCATTTTTATCGATACATCAATATCAGCGATATCAATGACAGCTCTAATAAAGGGACCAGTGATCTATCAAAAATAGCCATGTTTGAAAAATTTGCGGATCAGACATGCATTGAAAAATGCATATCATACCATATCCAAGCTTGAACCTTCGCCATGATTTTCAATATGTCAATTTATGAAGTCATCATGTCACATTCTCAGTGACGTCATTTTAACACACCTGAATCAGGGTCAGAACACACCTGAATCAGGGTCAGGTGGACCAATGATCAATCACCTTCTTTTTCTTTCCAAAACCGTGGCTAACTTGGAAGGTATGTGCATTTTTAGAAAGAATAATTATTGTTTACCTCTAGCCATGAAACACAAAATGGAAATTTTCAGCAAGTTTTAAGAAATAGAGCAGCGAAATGAGGTGGTAAAACAGCATAAACGCCCATAGAAATTTGGAAAAGTGTTGAAAAACTGGCTAGAAAATCACAGAAATTGTCTATTAATCGCAGGGTTATCCTATACAATTTGGAATGCGGATCAGATTTGTTGAGTATGCAGTAAAGTTATAAAAATTAAGCCAGTCGGAACAAATGCAGATCATTTCATCTTGACGAATTTATTGTTTTGTTTGTTTTTGGTTTGTTTTTTGTTACTCCCATCAATCAATTTCTGATTATTCTTGGGAGGTGTACATTGTACACTCCGGTGTGTTTGCAGGATGAGCCTCGGGGATGAACCTACATGCATGAGGATACAACCTGTGTAGGGATCTTTAACCTGCACATGGGATGACTGTCCCTGCACAGGGGGCCTCCAGTTAACGTCCCAATCCGAAGGACGGCGCACTGTATCATGTCATTCCAGCAAATGACACGAAGGGAAGCGTGTTCAGACCAACAAATTTTCCTCGCCGCTGGCGGGGATCGAACCCGGGACCTCTAGCACAGAAGCCAGTGCGTTATCCACTCGGCTACCTCGCTTCCTTAATTGAACAATCATCGCTTTTAAGCAGTATAACTAAGACACCCTCTTAGTAAAGTGCCAGAAAATGCAAGATAAAAATTAAGCTATCCAAATAAATCTTAATTAATGTTTGTAAGGTAATATAATGCGCTTTAAGTGAGCCAGGGACAGTAGATTTCACTGAGTGAGCCTAGCATAAGATATACTTCAGGTATCCTTTGAGAATTAAGACAAAGTGTGGAAACTGATGTGACCAGCTAACTGTATGCATAGAAAAAAAACCTGTAGAACTACGCAGTAGTAATAATAGGTTGGTAGCTAGATATACCATAATATTTGTTCTAATTAGCACACATGCTCCAATAAGTGCGCACCCTGGTCATTTCCGAAACACCCTACACATGCATAAGCGCACCCTGCATGACTAACATATTGATATTTTTTATAATAGCCGATAACCACAAGTTGATCGATCACTGGTCCCTGATCGATCATTGGTTGCCTTACGCTACACACCTATGGCCTGATGTTGGTTGGCAAAGGCAATTCCAACTGTTATCAAATTATCCCTAAGGTAGCACTCCACAGTTTCGGGGGAGCGTCTCAGCTTTTTCCGCCAGTCATGTAAATAAACTAAGTTCTGAGCACTTACGCAGTAAGAAATGCAGTGCAATTCTATTTGAGTGAGCTGTTAACATGTCTAAAAATAGTTTCCAGCTATTACAAGCAACTACAAAGTCCATTTTCAAATTTTGCAACACTGACAATTTTACCCCACCCCCCTTTTTTGCCGAGCATTTTTCACCAAAATTTGCCTATTTCTGAAACCTCTGGCCAAGTCCATGCAAATGACTGGCCTATAAACCATGCAGATTCAGTCAGAGGACTTACTTATAAAGACTCTGAGCTACAACTGAATAGCTCCCATCCAGCTACTTTTTCTGATATTTTCTGTCAAAGATAGATACCCGGAAATTTACCTTTCAAAACACGGCGTTCCATTTCCAGTCACAGTTTCGTATAAAATGCAGCTCAGCCATTGGTTCAAATTTGGGATACAAAAAAG
This sequence comes from Rugalucina vietnamica, assembly GCA_964017185.1. Lineage (NCBI taxonomy): Eukaryota > Metazoa > Mollusca > Bivalvia > Lucinida > Lucinidae > Rugalucina > Rugalucina vietnamica. The sequence goes on from OZ024870.1 coordinate 67,348,208, forward strand.
TACCTTTCTGGCATCTATAAAGCATGCTCAATCAAATAGATCAGCAAAACATGGTCTCTTAAGGGTCAAACTTATTTTAGGGGCCACAGATCAGCCCTACCCTCTAAAATTCAATATTTTCTCCCACCTCAAAAGTACGAAACTGTGAATGGAACCTTAAAGCAAAATTTTTTTTTTTTTAATTTAAAGAAAAGACCCTTTTTTATGTAAATTGTGACTATTTTATGCAGTATCTAAATGTTTTAGACCATTTCAAAAAGCCAAACTATGGTAATAGTGAGTTGAAACTGCCAGTCAGATCTCCGCGGCCAGGTCCCTATTTTGACACAATTTTTACAAATGGTCCATTTTCAGTTTTGCTGTCATTTTTAAAGGAGACCACTGACACTGATCATTTATTACCCTATTTATACAGTAGTCCTCAGATTTCAAATTATACAAGAAAGAAGCTATATACTATGTCTCATTAAGTCACAAGATGTCTCTGTTTCTGCATACCCCTTGAAACATGTACTATTTCAGTACAATTTGATTTTTTTTGGTCAATATTGACAATATTTGTCACCCTATTTGTGTTTTTATGTTTCATTTATAGTTTCAGCCATTTTGAAAACAAATTTTAGCTGAAACTGTTTAGACTGGATGGGCAGAATGCAAACAACTATTGTCTCTTTACCATTACCCTCAAATTCAAAGGGAGATAATTACAGGATCTCTGAGGACATAACATTTTTGAAATGGTCTCAGCAGCCTGTACTTGATGCCAGTTTCCATTTCTTTGTATTTAATTTTAGAAAATAGGCAAGTAAATAAAAATAATGTGAATTTGTATTGCATAAACTGATTTTCGTTTGTATATTTTGTATATAACTATGTCTCGGGGCAGAAACAAAGACACACAAATGTCAGAAGACTAATGACACCTGAAGGTAGCCTCTAGAAGCAGAAGTGGCAGCAGCAGTTGCACCTGTTATGTAAAATCTGTCTGTTGTCTTGTTCTCACAGCAATTTGATGGTCAGTAGTCTTTCCACAATATCGCCTGGTAAATAGAGACCTAAAAGAATAAGGAGAGAAAAAATTCTATCCATCTTGAATGCTTCTGCAGTATACCCAAATGAAACAAATAAACACTTCTTGGTTACCATGGCAACTGCATCTTATCTACCAAATTAGATAGTATCAGGTCAAAAATATAAACAATGATGATAAGGTGGTGTGTTTCAGTTGTTCTTTGTGAGTTGTATAGTGCAGAAGTTGTTAAAGAAGGAATTTATACATATTGACTATTCACGGCTTAATTTTTATTTGTTGCTGCTGATAACTGTTTTTGCTGTTATTGTTACAATTGTCATCTTGTTTTACACTGCTTTTGTTAATGGAACTTTTGTTCAGTGGCATTTTGCAAGCAAAAGAATTCAGATAAACTAATTGGATTTTACTGACTCTTGTGTTTTTACTTTTGTTACCAAAATGTCTTCCAGAAGGAAAAGTTACAAGCAGAACAAAAAAAGATGGTGTACTCAATTTAAGAAAGGTCATAACTTTAACAAGGAGTATTCTTCAAAGGGTACAGAACTACTTTCTGAACCACAAATAAATACTGCCTGTACTTACCCTGAAATCAAAACTGTTAGGCCAAGTGCTGAGGAATACTTAGACGCTTGTAGAATTGTAGATAGTGATGAGACGGTGAATCATGAACTGCTCTGTCCAACTCGGCTCAGACCTAAAACGAAACAATCAGAACTTGATTACACGAAATCAAATGAGGAGACAAAAGAAGAAAATGTAATAGTGAATTTTGACAAGTTGTCTTCCTTAGTTGCTGGGTTCCAGCATACATGTAAAAGGCCTTTTCCTGTAGTGAAATTGGAGAAAAGAAAGGGTCTCTGTATAACTGCAAGAACATGTTGCAAGAATTGTAAGTTTAATTCACAGCCTTGTGAGTTATTCACTTCCATAAAGAAGAAAAGAGGACCCACAGCAGGCTCTCTAAATGATGCATTGGCAATACCTGTGCTTAAATCTAAAATGGGTGTCACTGACATACGATACTTATTAAGTTGCATAAATGTCCAGTCACCAGCACCAAGTGGACTCCACAGAAAAGTCTGTCAAGCTGCGGATGAGATGGTTAACTTGAACTCGGCTTCCATGTCTGATAATCAACGGTATGTGGAAAGGGTCATGGAAGTGTCTGGAAGAAAGCATGAAGTGAATGTGGAAACTGACTTGTCTTTTAACAACAGGCCACAGTCAGGCTATGAAGCAGCAACACAATCCTTCTGCCCCATGGTGGAGCAAGATACTGACAAGAAGCTTGTTCTTTCAATGGCTACAGCCAATAAACTGTGCAGCAAAAAGAACTGTAACCATCAAAACATTAAGTGCAAAAAGAACTTTGGTACTGCTGAGAGCATTTCCTCAAGTGAGTCTAAACTTGTGCATCAAAACTTAGAAAGTATTGATGGCAGTGGTATAGTAAAAGTAAAGTCCCTGACATCAGATGCAAGCACTCAGATTGATAAAAGTTTGCGCAGCTACGCACAAGTGAAGAGACGAAATATTCCACATTTCAAGTGTTTTGTTCATAAACTACGCACCGTTCAGAAACATGTAAGGTACATAAAATTATCAAGTAGACTTCCAGGTTGTGATAAAGAAATATATTCAATCAGACTTTCTTCAGCAGTTAGAGCTAGAGTCCGCCTTGAGCTAGTAAGAGTAAAAAAGTTTTACAAGACAGCTCCTATGTTTGTCGCATATGCTGAAATTGCAGTCAAAAATATTTTACACTGTTTCTCTGGTAATCACATAAATTGTATAAGAAATTCAATGGTTTGTAATGCACATCTTCTTGACTCATACACCACAAATCATTTACCATATAACAAACATCTTGAACTGAACAAGACGGACATGCTTCAGTTGCAGAGAGTGCTCGATAGTGACTTTTCACGAGAAAATTTGCGGAAGATTTCTCGTCTCTCAACAACTAACCGATCTGAGAGCTTGCACCACAGGGTCTTTACTTACGCACCAAAATGTACAGTGTGGAGTAGAAATTTCACAGGCTTATGTCACTCCGCTGTTCATTCTTCTAGCGTAGGAACTGGACAGTCGTCGCTATCTCTAGCCGCAAGAGTTGGAATCCGCTTTAAATATACTGACCCTCTCTTCAAGCATATGAAGGCCTTAGATGCTACAAACAGTTACCATTTAAAGAGGAAATCCTCTCAGCAGTACAAACTTTCACGACATCTTGCAAGAAAGCGAAGATGCAGCCAAAGAATAAAAGATAACTCAGTATACGCAGGTGCAGATGCAAGTGTGTCCAATGAGCATGCATATGGAATAAACATTAACAAGTGATACTACCTTCAGTGGTGTCACAGTATACAGCTTCTGTAGCCACAATGGCCAATACATTCTCCATTAAGAATGCATGTTTTTCGTTTATTATTAGTGTCATGTGGTTCTAATGACAGATGTTCAAAATTTATACAGCTTTTATTGTGGCATAAATGAGAAACATGCAAATTTTTCAAGTCGATAAATCCACTTCTGATGTAATATACTAGCCGATGAGCCCGAACTTTCACCCTTTTACCCCGAAACTGAAACTGAATCATGCCATAACCGTCCCTATCTTTCGATCCCTTCCAAACATAACAATTTTCAGTAATCAAAGTGTGTCTCCGAATCACTCTATTACAATATTGCACTTCGGTTTCACTAAAACGGGTGCTGAACACCACTTTTGCCATTATAGGGAGAAATGTACTGGCTTATGTGCTTCAGTTTTGTCTGGAAAAAGCAAAAATGCATTTAACCAGTATAAAAAACATCTAAAATGACATAACTTCACTCTACGAAAGAAAAAAATATAAGCAGAGCTTGATGAGAATGGCCAAAATGACTTTAAAAATTGTTCGCAAAAACCGAGAAATTCCAGTTATTTCCCTTGCCAGGGGATGAAAATTTTAAATTTGCAATAGCATACTTATTTACCACTCTATATCCTGGAAACTTCTACACAATCATTGTGAAAGGATCAATTTCAGATTTGAAACATGCTAGTTTGGATCCCTGAACAATGACTTTTCCTTTAAGGTAGCACTCCACAGTTTCGGGGGAGCGTCTCAGCTTTTTCCGCCAGTCATGTAAATAAACTAAGTTCTGAGCACTTACGCAGTAAGAAATGCAGTGCAATTCTATTTGAGTGAGCTGTTAACATGTCTAAAAATAGTTTCCAGCTATTACAAGCAACTACAAAGTCCATTTTCAAATTTTGCAACACTGACAATTTTACCCCACCCCCCTTTTTTGCCGAGCATTTTTCACCAAAATTTGCCTATTTCTGAAACCTCTGGCCAAGTCCATGCAAATGACTGGCCTATAAACCATGCAGATTCAGTCAGAGGACTTACTTATAAAGACTCTGAGCTACAACTGAATAGCTCCCATCCAGCTACTTTTTCTGATATTTTCTGTCAAAGATAGATACCCGGAAATTTACCTTTCAAAACACGGCGTTCCATTTCCAGTCACAGTTTCGTATAAAATGCAGCTCAGCCATTGGTTCAAATTTGGGATACAAAAAAGTACCTTTCTGGCATCTATAAAGCATGCTCAATCAAATAGATCAGCAAAACATGGTCTCTTAAGGGTCAAACTTATTTTAGGGGCCACAGATCAGCCCTACCCTCTAAAATTCAATATTTTCTCCCACCTCAAAAGTACGAAACTGTGAATGGAACCTTAAAGCAAAATTTTTTTTTTTTTAATTTAAAGAAAAGACCCTTTTTTATGTAAATTGTGACTATTTTATGCAGTATCTAAATGTTTTAGACCATTTCAAAAAGCCAAACTATGGTAATAGTGAGTTGAAACTGCCAGTCAGATCTCCGCGGCCAGGTCCCTATTTTGACACAATTTTTACAAATGGTCCATTTTCAGTTTTGCTGTCATTTTTAAAGGAGACCACTGACACTGATCATTTATTACCCTATTTATACAGTAGTCCTCAGATTTCAAATTATACAAGAAAGAAGCTATATACTATGTCTCATTAAGTCACAAGATGTCTCTGTTTCTGCATACCCCTTGAAACATGTACTATTTCAGTACAATTTGATTTTTTTTGGTCAATATTGACAATATTTGTCACCCTATTTGTGTTTTTATGTTTCATTTATAGTTTCAGCCATTTTGAAAACAAATTTTAGCTGAAACTGTTTAGACTGGATGGGCAGAATGCAAACAACTATTGTCTCTTTACCATTACCCTCAAATTCAAAGGGAGATAATTACAGGATCTCTGAGGACATAACATTTTTGAAATGGTCTCAGCAGCCTGTACTTGATGCCAGTTTCCATTTCTTTGTATTTAATTTTAGAAAATAGGCAAGTAAATAAAAATAATGTGAATTTGTATTGCATAAACTGATTTTCGTTTGTATATTTTGTATATAACTATGTCTCGGGGCAGAAACAAAGACACACAAATGTCAGAAGACTAATGACACCTGAAGGTAGCCTCTAGAAGCAGAAGTGGCAGCAGCAGTTGCACCTGTTATGTAAAATCTGTCTGTTGTCTTGTTCTCACAGCAATTTGATGGTCAGTAGTCTTTCCACAATATCGCCTGGTAAATAGAGACCTAAAAGAATAAGGAGAGAAAAAATTCTATCCATCTTGAATGCTTCTGCAGTATACCCAAATGAAACAAATAAACACTTCTTGGTTACCATGGCAACTGCATCTTATCTACCAAATTAGATAGTATCAGGTCAAAAATATAAACAATGATGATAAGGTGGTGTGTTTCAGTTGTTCTTTGTGAGTTGTATAGTGCAGAAGTTGTTAAAGAAGGAATTTATACATATTGACTATTCACGGCTTAATTTTTATTTGTTGCTGCTGATAACTGTTTTTGCTGTTATTGTTACAATTGTCATCTTGTTTTACACTGCTTTTGTTAATGGAACTTTTGTTCAGTGGCATTTTGCAAGCAAAAGAATTCAGATAAACTAATTGGATTTTACTGACTCTTGTGTTTTTACTTTTGTTACCAAAATGTCTTCCAGAAGGAAAAGTTACAAGCAGAACAAAAAAAGATGGTGTACTCAATTTAAGAAAGGTCATAACTTTAACAAGGAGTATTCTTCAAAGGGTACAGAACTACTTTCTGAACCACAAATAAATACTGCCTGTACTTACCCTGAAATCAAAACTGTTAGGCCAAGTGCTGAGGAATACTTAGACGCTTGTAGAATTGTAGATAGTGATGAGACGGTGAATCATGAACTGCTCTGTCCAACTCGGCTCAGACCTAAAACGAAACAATCAGAACTTGATTACACGAAATCAAATGAGGAGACAAAAGAAGAAAATGTAATAGTGAATTTTGACAAGTTGTCTTCCTTAGTTGCTGGGTTCCAGCATACATGTAAAAGGCCTTTTCCTGTAGTGAAATTGGAGAAAAGAAAGGGTCTCTGTATAACTGCAAGAACATGTTGCAAGAATTGTAAGTTTAATTCACAGCCTTGTGAGTTATTCACTTCCATAAAGAAGAAAAGAGGACCCACAGCAGGCTCTCTAAATGATGCATTGGCAATACCTGTGCTTAAATCTAAAATGGGTGTCACTGACATACGATACTTATTAAGTTGCATAAATGTCCAGTCACCAGCACCAAGTGGACTCCACAGAAAAGTCTGTCAAGCTGCGGATGAGATGGTTAACTTGAACTCGGCTTCCATGTCTGATAATCAACGGTATGTGGAAAGGGTCATGGAAGTGTCTGGAAGAAAGCATGAAGTGAATGTGGAAACTGACTTGTCTTTTAACAACAGGCCACAGTCAGGCTATGAAGCAGCAACACAATCCTTCTGCCCCATGGTGGAGCAAGATACTGACAAGAAGCTTGTTCTTTCAATGGCTACAGCCAATAAACTGTGCAGCAAAAAGAACTGTAACCATCAAAACATTAAGTGCAAAAAGAACTTTGGTACTGCTGAGAGCATTTCCTCAAGTGAGTCTAAACTTGTGCATCAAAACTTAGAAAGTATTGATGGCAGTGGTATAGTAAAAGTAAAGTCCCTGACATCAGATGCAAGCACTCAGATTGATAAAAGTTTGCGCAGCTACGCACAAGTGAAGAGACGAAATATTCCACATTTCAAGTGTTTTGTTCATAAACTACGCACCGTTCAGAAACATGTAAGGTACATAAAATTATCAAGTAGACTTCCAGGTTGTGATAAAGAAATATATTCAATCAGACTTTCTTCAGCAGTTAGAGCTAGAGTCCGCCTTGAGCTAGTAAGAGTAAAAAAGTTTTACAAGACAGCTCCTATGTTTGTCGCATATGCTGAAATTGCAGTCAAAAATATTTTACACTGTTTCTCTGGTAATCACATAAATTGTATAAGAAATTCAATGGTTTGTAATGCACATCTTCTTGACTCATACACCACAAATCATTTACCATATAACAAACATCTTGAACTGAACAAGACGGACATGCTTCAGTTGCAGAGAGTGCTCGATAGTGACTTTTCACGAGAAAATTTGCGGAAGATTTCTCGTCTCTCAACAACTAACCGATCTGAGAGCTTGCACCACAGGGTCTTTACTTACGCACCAAAATGTACAGTGTGGAGTAGAAATTTCACAGGCTTATGTCACTCCGCTGTTCATTCTTCTAGCGTAGGAACTGGACAGTCGTCGCTATCTCTAGCCGCAAGAGTTGGAATCCGCTTTAAATATACTGACCCTCTCTTCAAGCATATGAAGGCCTTAGATGCTACAAACAGTTACCATTTAAAGAGGAAATCCTCTCAGCAGTACAAACTTTCACGACATCTTGCAAGAAAGCGAAGATGCAGCCAAAGAATAAAAGATAACTCAGTATACGCAGGTGCAGATGCAAGTGTGTCCAATGAGCATGCATATGGAATAAACATTAACAAGTGATACTACCTTCAGTGGTGTCACAGTATACAGCTTCTGTAGCCACAATGGCCAATACATTCTCCATTAAGAATGCATGTTTTTCGTTTATTATTAGTGTCATGTGGTTCTAATGACAGATGTTCAAAATTTATACAGCTTTTATTGTGGCATAAATGAGAAACATGCAAATTTTTCAAGTCGATAAATCCACTTCTGATGTAATATACTAGCCGATGAGCCCGAACTTTCACCCTTTTACCCCGAAACTGAAACTGAATCATGCCATAACCGTCCCTATCTTTCGATCCCTTCCAAACATAACAATTTTCAGTAATCAAAGTGTGTCTCCGAATCACTCTATTACAATATTGCACTTCGGTTTCACTAAAACGGGTGCTGAACACCACTTTTGCCATTATAGGGAGAAATGTACTGGCTTATGTGCTTCAGTTTTGTCTGGAAAAAGCAAAAATGCATTTAACCAGTATAAAAAACATCTAAAATGACATAACTTCACTCTACGAAAGAAAAAAATATAAGCAGAGCTTGATGAGAATGGCCAAAATGACTTTAAAAATTGTTCGCAAAAACCGAGAAATTCCAGTTATTTCCCTTGCCAGGGGATGAAAATTTTAAATTTGCAATAGCATACTTATTTACCACTCTATATCCTGGAAACTTCTACACAATCATTGTGAAAGGATCAATTTCAGATTTGAAACATGCTAGTTTGGATCCCTGAACAATGACTTTTCCTTTAAGGTAGCACTCCACAGTTTCGGGGGAGCGTCTCAGCTTTTTCCGCCAGTCATGTAAATAAACTAAGTTCTGAGCACTTACGCAGTAAGAAATGCAGTGCAATTCTATTTGAGTGAGCTGTTAACATGTCTAAAAATAGTTTCCAGCTATTACAAGCAACTACAAAGTCCATTTTCAAATTTTGCAACACTGACAATTTTACCCCACCCCCCTTTTTTGCCGAGCATTTTTCACCAAAATTTGCCTATTTCTGAAACCTCTGGCCAAGTCCATGCAAATGACTGGCCTATAAACCATGCAGATTCAGTCAGAGGACTTACTTATAAAGACTCTGAGCTACAACTGAATAGCTCCCATCCAGCTACTTTTTCTGATATTTTCTGTCAAAGATAGATACCCGGAAATTTACCTTTCAAAACACGGCGTTCCATTTCCAGTCACAGTTTCGTATAAAATGCAGCTCAGCCATTGGTTCAAATTTGGGATACAAAAAAGTACCTTTCTGGCATCTATAAAGCATGCTCAATCAAATAGATCAGCAAAACATGGTCTCTTAAGGGTCAAACTTATTTTAGGGGCCACAGATCAGCCCTACCCTCTAAAATTCAATATTTTCTCCCACCTCAAAAGTACGAAACTGTGAATGGAACCTTAAAGCAAAATTTTTTTTTTTTTAATTTAAAGAAAAGACCCTTTTTTATGTAAATTGTGACTATTTTATGCAGTATCTAAATGTTTTAGACCATTTCAAAAAGCCAAACTATGGTAATAGTGAGTTGAAACTGCCAGTCAGATCTCCGCGGCCAGGTCCCTATTTTGACACAATTTTTACAAATGGTCCATTTTCAGTTTTGCTGTCATTTTTAAAGGAGACCACTGACACTGATCATTTATTACCCTATTTATACAGTAGTCCTCAGATTTCAAATTATACAAGAAAGAAGCTATATACTATGTCTCATTAAGTCACAAGATGTCTCTGTTTCTGCATACCCCTTGAAACATGTACTATTTCAGTACAATTTGATTTTTTTTGGTCAATATTGACAATATTTGTCACCCTATTTGTGTTTTTATGTTTCATTTATAGTTTCAGCCATTTTGAAAACAAATTTTAGCTGAAACTGTTTAGACTGGATGGGCAGAATGCAAACAACTATTGTCTCTTTACCATTACCCTCAAATTCAAAGGGAGATAATTACAGGATCTCTGAGGACATAACATTTTTGAAATGGTCTCAGCAGCCTGTACTTGATGCCAGTTTCCATTTCTTTGTATTTAATTTTAGAAAATAGGCAAGTAAATAAAAATAATGTGAATTTGTATTGCATAAACTGATTTTCGTTTGTATATTTTGTATATAACTATGTCTCGGGGCAGAAACAAAGACACACAAATGTCAGAAGACTAATGACACCTGAAGGTAGCCTCTAGAAGCAGAAGTGGCAGCAGCAGTTGCACCTGTTATGTAAAATCTGTCTGTTGTCTTGTTCTCACAGCAATTTGATGGTCAGTAGTCTTTCCACAATATCGCCTGGTAAATAGAGACCTAAAAGAATAAGGAGAGAAAAAATTCTATCCATCTTGAATGCTTCTGCAGTATACCCAAATGAAACAAATAAACACTTCTTGGTTACCATGGCAACTGCATCTTATCTACCAAATTAGATAGTATCAGGTCAAAAATATAAACAATGATGATAAGGTGGTGTGTTTCAGTTGTTCTTTGTGAGTTGTATAGTGCAGAAGTTGTTAAAGAAGGAATTTATACATATTGACTATTCACGGCTTAATTTTTATTTGTTGCTGCTGATAACTGTTTTTGCTGTTATTGTTACAATTGTCATCTTGTTTTACACTGCTTTTGTTAATGGAACTTTTGTTCAGTGGCATTTTGCAAGCAAAAGAATTCAGATAAACTAATTGGATTTTACTGACTCTTGTGTTTTTACTTTTGTTACCAAAATGTCTTCCAGAAGGAAAAGTTACAAGCAGAACAAAAAAAGATGGTGTACTCAATTTAAGAAAGGTCATAACTTTAACAAGGAGTATTCTTCAAAGGGTACAGAACTACTTTCTGAACCACAAATAAATACTGCCTGTACTTACCCTGAAATCAAAACTGTTAGGCCAAGTGCTGAGGAATACTTAGACGCTTGTAGAATTGTAGATAGTGATGAGACGGTGAATCATGAACTGCTCTGTCCAACTCGGCTCAGACCTAAAACGAAACAATCAGAACTTGATTACACGAAATCAAATGAGGAGACAAAAGAAGAAAATGTAATAGTGAATTTTGACAAGTTGTCTTCCTTAGTTGCTGGGTTCCAGCATACATGTAAAAGGCCTTTTCCTGTAGTGAAATTGGAGAAAAGAAAGGGTCTCTGTATAACTGCAAGAACATGTTGCAAGAATTGTAAGTTTAATTCACAGCCTTGTGAGTTATTCACTTCCATAAAGAAGAAAAGAGGACCCACAGCAGGCTCTCTAAATGATGCATTGGCAATACCTGTGCTTAAATCTAAAATGGGTGTCACTGACATACGATACTTATTAAGTTGCATAAATGTCCAGTCACCAGCACCAAGTGGACTCCACAGAAAAGTCTGTCAAGCTGCGGATGAGATGGTTAACTTGAACTCGGCTTCCATGTCTGATAATCAACGGTATGTGGAAAGGGTCATGGAAGTGTCTGGAAGAAAGCATGAAGTGAATGTGGAAACTGACTTGTCTTTTAACAACAGGCCACAGTCAGGCTATGAAGCAGCAACACAATCCTTCTGCCCCATGGTGGAGCAAGATACTGACAAGAAGCTTGTTCTTTCAATGGCTACAGCCAATAAACTGTGCAGCAAAAAGAACTGTAACCATCAAAACATTAAGTGCAAAAAGAACTTTGGTACTGCTGAGAGCATTTCCTCAAGTGAGTCTAAACTTGTGCATCAAAACTTAGAAAGTATTGATGGCAGTGGTATAGTAAAAGTAAAGTCCCTGACATCAGATGCAAGCACTCAGATTGATAAAAGTTTGCGCAGCTACGCACAAGTGAAGAGACGAAATATTCCACATTTCAAGTGTTTTGTTCATAAACTACGCACCGTTCAGAAACATGTAAGGTACATAAAATTATCAAGTAGACTTCCAGGTTGTGATAAAGAAATATATTCAATCAGACTTTCTTCAGCAGTTAGAGCTAGAGTCCGCCTTGAGCTAGTAAGAGTAAAAAAGTTTTACAAGACAGCTCCTATGTTTGTCGCATATGCTGAAATTGCAGTCAAAAATATTTTACACTGTTTCTCTGGTAATCACATAAATTGTATAAGAAATTCAATGGTTTGTAATGCACATCTTCTTGACTCATACACCACAAATCATTTACCATATAACAAACATCTTGAACTGAACAAGACGGACATGCTTCAGTTGCAGAGAGTGCTCGATAGTGACTTTTCACGAGAAAATTTGCGGAAGATTTCTCGTCTCTCAACAACTAACCGATCTGAGAGCTTGCACCACAGGGTCTTTACTTACGCACCAAAATGTACAGTGTGGAGTAGAAATTTCACAGGCTTATGTCACTCCGCTGTTCATTCTTCTAGCGTAGGAACTGGACAGTCGTCGCTATCTCTAGCCGCAAGAGTTGGAATCCGCTTTAAATATACTGACCCTCTCTTCAAGCATATGAAGGCCTTAGATGCTACAAACAGTTACCATTTAAAGAGGAAATCCTCTCAGCAGTACAAACTTTCACGACATCTTGCAAGAAAGCGAAGATGCAGCCAAAGAATAAAAGATAACTCAGTATACGCAGGTGCAGATGCAAGTGTGTCCAATGAGCATGCATATGGAATAAACATTAACAAGTGATACTACCTTCAGTGGTGTCACAGTATACAGCTTCTGTAGCCACAATGGCCAATACATTCTCCATTAAGAATGCATGTTTTTCGTTTATTATTAGTGTCATGTGGTTCTAATGACAGATGTTCAAAATTTATACAGCTTTTATTGTGGCATAAATGAGAAACATGCAAATTTTTCAAGTCGATAAATCCACTTCTGATGTAATATACTAGCCGATGAGCCCGAACTTTCACCCTTTTACCCCGAAACTGAAACTGAATCATGCCATAACCGTCCCTATCTTTCGATCCCTTCCAAACATAACAATTTTCAGTAATCAAAGTGTGTCTCCGAATCACTCTATTACAATATTGCACTTCGGTTTCACTAAAACGGGTGCTGAACACCACTTTTGCCATTATAGGGAGAAATGTACTGGCTTATGTGCTTCAGTTTTGTCTGGAAAAAGCAAAAATGCATTTAACCAGTATAAAAAACATCTAAAATGACATAACTTCACTCTACGAAAGAAAAAAATATAAGCAGAGCTTGATGAGAATGGCCAAAATGACTTTAAAAATTGTTCGCAAAAACCGAGAAATTCCAGTTATTTCCCTTGCCAGGGGATGAAAATTTTAAATTTGCAATAGCATACTTATTTACCACTCTATATCCTGGAAACTTCTACACAATCATTGTGAAAGGATCAATTTCAGATTTGAAACATGCTAGTTTGGATCCCTGAACAATGACTTTTCCTTTAAGGTAGCACTCCACAGTTTCGGGGGAGCGTCTCAGCTTTTTCCGCCAGTCATGTAAATAAACTAAGTTCTGAGCACTTACGCAGTAAGAAATGCAGTGCAATTCTATTTGAGTGAGCTGTTAACATGTCTAAAAATAGTTTCCAGCTATTACAAGCAACTACAAAGTCCATTTTCAAATTTTGCAACACTGACAATTTTACCCCACCCCCCTTTTTTGCCGAGCATTTTTCACCAAAATTTGCCTATTTCTGAAACCTCTGGCCAAGTCCATGCAAATGACTGGCCTATAAACCATGCAGATTCAGTCAGAGGACTTACTTATAAAGACTCTGAGCTACAACTGAATAGCTCCCATCCAGCTACTTTTTCTGATATTTTCTGTCAAAGATAGATACCCGGAAATTTACCTTTCAAAACACGGCGTTCCATTTCCAGTCACAGTTTCGTATAAAATGCAGCTCAGCCATTGGTTCAAATTTGGGATACAAAAAAGTACCTTTCTGGCATCTATAAAGCATGCTCAATCAAATAGATCAGCAAAACATGGTCTCTTAAGGGTCAAACTTATTTTAGGGGCCACAGATCAGCCCTACCCTCTAAAATTCAATATTTTCTCCCACCTCAAAAGTACGAAACTGTGAATGGAACCTTAAAGCAAAATTTTTTTTTTTTTAATTTAAAGAAAAGACCCTTTTTTATGTAAATTGTGACTATTTTATGCAGTATCTAAATGTTTTAGACCATTTCAAAAAGCCAAACTATGGTAATAGTGAGTTGAAACTGCCAGTCAGATCTCCGCGGCCAGGTCCCTATTTTGACACAATTTTTACAAATGGTCCATTTTCAGTTTTGCTGTCATTTTTAAAGGAGACCACTGACACTGATCATTTATTACCCTATTTATACAGTAGTCCTCAGATTTCAAATTATACAAGAAAGAAGCTATATACTATGTCTCATTAAGTCACAAGATGTCTCTGTTTCTGCATACCCCTTGAAACATGTACTATTTCAGTACAATTTGATTTTTTTTGGTCAATATTGACAATATTTGTCACCCTATTTGTGTTTTTATGTTTCATTTATAGTTTCAGCCATTTTGAAAACAAATTTTAGCTGAAACTGTTTAGACTGGATGGGCAGAATGCAAACAACTATTGTCTCTTTACCATTACCCTCAAATTCAAAGGGAGATAATTACAGGATCTCTGAGGACATAACATTTTTGAAATGGTCTCAGCAGCCTGTACTTGATGCCAGTTTCCATTTCTTTGTATTTAATTTTAGAAAATAGGCAAGTAAATAAAAATAATGTGAATTTGTATTGCATAAACTGATTTTCGTTTGTATATTTTGTATATAACTATGTCTCGGGGCAGAAACAAAGACACACAAATGTCAGAAGACTAATGACACCTGAAGGTAGCCTCTAGAAGCAGAAGTGGCAGCAGCAGTTGCACCTGTTATGTAAAATCTGTCTGTTGTCTTGTTCTCACAGCAATTTGATGGTCAGTAGTCTTTCCACAATATCGCCTGGTAAATAGAGACCTAAAAGAATAAGGAGAGAAAAAATTCTATCCATCTTGAATGCTTCTGCAGTATACCCAAATGAAACAAATAAACACTTCTTGGTTACCATGGCAACTGCATCTTATCTACCAAATTAGATAGTATCAGGTCAAAAATATAAACAATGATGATAAGGTGGTGTGTTTCAGTTGTTCTTTGTGAGTTGTATAGTGCAGAAGTTGTTAAAGAAGGAATTTATACATATTGACTATTCACGGCTTAATTTTTATTTGTTGCTGCTGATAACTGTTTTTGCTGTTATTGTTACAATTGTCATCTTGTTTTACACTGCTTTTGTTAATGGAACTTTTGTTCAGTGGCATTTTGCAAGCAAAAGAATTCAGATAAACTAATTGGATTTTACTGACTCTTGTGTTTTTACTTTTGTTACCAAAATGTCTTCCAGAAGGAAAAGTTACAAGCAGAACAAAAAAAGATGGTGTACTCAATTTAAGAAAGGTCATAACTTTAACAAGGAGTATTCTTCAAAGGGTACAGAACTACTTTCTGAACCACAAATAAATACTGCCTGTACTTACCCTGAAATCAAAACTGTTAGGCCAAGTGCTGAGGAATACTTAGACGCTTGTAGAATTGTAGATAGTGATGAGACGGTGAATCATGAACTGCTCTGTCCAACTCGGCTCAGACCTAAAACGAAACAATCAGAACTTGATTACACGAAATCAAATGAGGAGACAAAAGAAGAAAATGTAATAGTGAATTTTGACAAGTTGTCTTCCTTAGTTGCTGGGTTCCAGCATACATGTAAAAGGCCTTTTCCTGTAGTGAAATTGGAGAAAAGAAAGGGTCTCTGTATAACTGCAAGAACATGTTGCAAGAATTGTAAGTTTAATTCACAGCCTTGTGAGTTATTCACTTCCATAAAGAAGAAAAGAGGACCCACAGCAGGCTCTCTAAATGATGCATTGGCAATACCTGTGCTTAAATCTAAAATGGGTGTCACTGACATACGATACTTATTAAGTTGCATAAATGTCCAGTCACCAGCACCAAGTGGACTCCACAGAAAAGTCTGTCAAGCTGCGGATGAGATGGTTAACTTGAACTCGGCTTCCATGTCTGATAATCAACGGTATGTGGAAAGGGTCATGGAAGTGTCTGGAAGAAAGCATGAAGTGAATGTGGAAACTGACTTGTCTTTTAACAACAGGCCACAGTCAGGCTATGAAGCAGCAACACAATCCTTCTGCCCCATGGTGGAGCAAGATACTGACAAGAAGCTTGTTCTTTCAATGGCTACAGCCAATAAACTGTGCAGCAAAAAGAACTGTAACCATCAAAACATTAAGTGCAAAAAGAACTTTGGTACTGCTGAGAGCATTTCCTCAAGTGAGTCTAAACTTGTGCATCAAAACTTAGAAAGTATTGATGGCAGTGGTATAGTAAAAGTAAAGTCCCTGACATCAGATGCAAGCACTCAGATTGATAAAAGTTTGCGCAGCTACGCACAAGTGAAGAGACGAAATATTCCACATTTCAAGTGTTTTGTTCATAAACTACGCACCGTTCAGAAACATGTAAGGTACATAAAATTATCAAGTAGACTTCCAGGTTGTGATAAAGAAATATATTCAATCAGACTTTCTTCAGCAGTTAGAGCTAGAGTCCGCCTTGAGCTAGTAAGAGTAAAAAAGTTTTACAAGACAGCTCCTATGTTTGTCGCATATGCTGAAATTGCAGTCAAAAATATTTTACACTGTTTCTCTGGTAATCACATAAATTGTATAAGAAATTCAATGGTTTGTAATGCACATCTTCTTGACTCATACACCACAAATCATTTACCATATAACAAACATCTTGAACTGAACAAGACGGACATGCTTCAGTTGCAGAGAGTGCTCGATAGTGACTTTTCACGAGAAAATTTGCGGAAGATTTCTCGTCTCTCAACAACTAACCGATCTGAGAGCTTGCACCACAGGGTCTTTACTTACGCACCAAAATGTACAGTGTGGAGTAGAAATTTCACAGGCTTATGTCACTCCGCTGTTCATTCTTCTAGCGTAGGAACTGGACAGTCGTCGCTATCTCTAGCCGCAAGAGTTGGAATCCGCTTTAAATATACTGACCCTCTCTTCAAGCATATGAAGGCCTTAGATGCTACAAACAGTTACCATTTAAAGAGGAAATCCTCTCAGCAGTACAAACTTTCACGACATCTTGCAAGAAAGCGAAGATGCAGCCAAAGAATAAAAGATAACTCAGTATACGCAGGTGCAGATGCAAGTGTGTCCAATGAGCATGCATATGGAATAAACATTAACAAGTGATACTACCTTCAGTGGTGTCACAGTATACAGCTTCTGTAGCCACAATGGCCAATACATTCTCCATTAAGAATGCATGTTTTTCGTTTATTATTAGTGTCATGTGGTTCTAATGACAGATGTTCAAAATTTATACAGCTTTTATTGTGGCATAAATGAGAAACATGCAAATTTTTCAAGTCGATAAATCCACTTCTGATGTAATATACTAGCCGATGAGCCCGAACTTTCACCCTTTTACCCCGAAACTGAAACTGAATCATGCCATAACCGTCCCTATCTTTCGATCCCTTCCAAACATAACAATTTTCAGTAATCAAAGTGTGTCTCCGAATCACTCTATTACAATATTGCACTTCGGTTTCACTAAAACGGGTGCTGAACACCACTTTTGCCATTATAGGGAGAAATGTACTGGCTTATGTGCTTCAGTTTTGTCTGGAAAAAGCAAAAATGCATTTAACCAGTATAAAAAACATCTAAAATGACATAACTTCACTCTACGAAAGAAAAAAATATAAGCAGAGCTTGATGAGAATGGCCAAAATGACTTTAAAAATTGTTCGCAAAAACCGAGAAATTCCAGTTATTTCCCTTGCCAGGGGATGAAAATTTTAAATTTGCAATAGCATACTTATTTACCACTCTATATCCTGGAAACTTCTACACAATCATTGTGAAAGGATCAATTTCAGATTTGAAACATGCTAGTTTGGATCCCTGAACAATGACTTTTCCTTTAAAGCAAAATTTTTTTTTTTTTAATTTAAAGAAAAGACCCTTTTTTATGTAAATTGTGACTATTTTATGCAGTATCTAAATGTTTTAGACCATTTCAAAAAGCCAAACTATGGTAATAGTGAGTTGAAACTGCCAGTCAGATCTCCGCGGCCAGGTCCCTATTTTGACACAATTTTTACAAATGGTCCATTTTCAGTTTTGCTGTCATTTTTAAAGGAGACCACTGACACTGATCATTTATTACCCTATTTATACAGTAGTCCTCAGATTTCAAATTATACAAGAAAGAAGCTATATACTATGTCTCATTAAGTCACAAGATGTCTCTGTTTCTGCATACCCCTTGAAACATGTACTATTTCAGTACAATTTGATTTTTTTTGGTCAATATTGACAATATTTGTCACCCTATTTGTGTTTTTATGTTTCATTTATAGTTTCAGCCATTTTGAAAACAAATTTTAGCTGAAACTGTTTAGACTGGATGGGCAGAATGCAAACAACTATTGTCTCTTTACCATTACCCTCAAATTCAAAGGGAGATAATTACAGGATCTCTGAGGACATAACATTTTTGAAATGGTCTCAGCAGCCTGTACTTGATGCCAGTTTCCATTTCTTTGTATTTAATTTTAGAAAATAGGCAAGTAAATAAAAATAATGTGAATTTGTATTGCATAAACTGATTTTCGTTTGTATATTTTGTATATAACTATGTCTCGGGGCAGAAACAAAGACACACAAATGTCAGAAGACTAATGACACCTGAAGGTAGCCTCTAGAAGCAGAAGTGGCAGCAGCAGTTGCACCTGTTATGTAAAATCTGTCTGTTGTCTTGTTCTCACAGCAATTTGATGGTCAGTAGTCTTTCCACAATATCGCCTGGTAAATAGAGACCTAAAAGAATAAGGAGAGAAAAAATTCTATCCATCTTGAATGCTTCTGCAGTATACCCAAATGAAACAAATAAACACTTCTTGGTTACCATGGCAACTGCATCTTATCTACCAAATTAGATAGTATCAGGTCAAAAATATAAACAATGATGATAAGGTGGTGTGTTTCAGTTGTTCTTTGTGAGTTGTATAGTGCAGAAGTTGTTAAAGAAGGAATTTATACATATTGACTATTCACGGCTTAATTTTTATTTGTTGCTGCTGATAACTGTTTTTGCTGTTATTGTTACAATTGTCATCTTGTTTTACACTGCTTTTGTTAATGGAACTTTTGTTCAGTGGCATTTTGCAAGCAAAAGAATTCAGATAAACTAATTGGATTTTACTGACTCTTGTGTTTTTACTTTTGTTACCAAAATGTCTTCCAGAAGGAAAAGTTACAAGCAGAACAAAAAAAGATGGTGTACTCAATTTAAGAAAGGTCATAACTTTAACAAGGAGTATTCTTCAAAGGGTACAGAACTACTTTCTGAACCACAAATAAATACTGCCTGTACTTACCCTGAAATCAAAACTGTTAGGCCAAGTGCTGAGGAATACTTAGACGCTTGTAGAATTGTAGATAGTGATGAGACGGTGAATCATGAACTGCTCTGTCCAACTCGGCTCAGACCTAAAACGAAACAATCAGAACTTGATTACACGAAATCAAATGAGGAGACAAAAGAAGAAAATGTAATAGTGAATTTTGACAAGTTGTCTTCCTTAGTTGCTGGGTTCCAGCATACATGTAAAAGGCCTTTTCCTGTAGTGAAATTGGAGAAAAGAAAGGGTCTCTGTATAACTGCAAGAACATGTTGCAAGAATTGTAAGTTTAATTCACAGCCTTGTGAGTTATTCACTTCCATAAAGAAGAAAAGAGGACCCACAGCAGGCTCTCTAAATGATGCATTGGCAATACCTGTGCTTAAATCTAAAATGGGTGTCACTGACATACGATACTTATTAAGTTGCATAAATGTCCAGTCACCAGCACCAAGTGGACTCCACAGAAAAGTCTGTCAAGCTGCGGATGAGATGGTTAACTTGAACTCGGCTTCCATGTCTGATAATCAACGGTATGTGGAAAGGGTCATGGAAGTGTCTGGAAGAAAGCATGAAGTGAATGTGGAAACTGACTTGTCTTTTAACAACAGGCCACAGTCAGGCTATGAAGCAGCAACACAATCCTTCTGCCCCATGGTGGAGCAAGATACTGACAAGAAGCTTGTTCTTTCAATGGCTACAGCCAATAAACTGTGCAGCAAAAAGAACTGTAACCATCAAAACATTAAGTGCAAAAAGAACTTTGGTACTGCTGAGAGCATTTCCTCAAGTGAGTCTAAACTTGTGCATCAAAACTTAGAAAGTATTGATGGCAGTGGTATAGTAAAAG
Organism: Rugalucina vietnamica; assembly: GCA_964017185.1. Classification (NCBI taxonomy): domain Eukaryota; kingdom Metazoa; phylum Mollusca; class Bivalvia; order Lucinida; family Lucinidae; genus Rugalucina; species Rugalucina vietnamica. The sequence continues at coordinate 67,368,468 of OZ024870.1, forward strand.
TAAAGTCCCTGACATCAGATGCAAGCACTCAGATTGATAAAAGTTTGCGCAGCTACGCACAAGTGAAGAGACGAAATATTCCACATTTCAAGTGTTTTGTTCATAAACTACGCACCGTTCAGAAACATGTAAGGTACATAAAATTATCAAGTAGACTTCCAGGTTGTGATAAAGAAATATATTCAATCAGACTTTCTTCAGCAGTTAGAGCTAGAGTCCGCCTTGAGCTAGTAAGAGTAAAAAAGTTTTACAAGACAGCTCCTATGTTTGTCGCATATGCTGAAATTGCAGTCAAAAATATTTTACACTGTTTCTCTGGTAATCACATAAATTGTATAAGAAATTCAATGGTTTGTAATGCACATCTTCTTGACTCATACACCACAAATCATTTACCATATAACAAACATCTTGAACTGAACAAGACGGACATGCTTCAGTTGCAGAGAGTGCTCGATAGTGACTTTTCACGAGAAAATTTGCGGAAGATTTCTCGTCTCTCAACAACTAACCGATCTGAGAGCTTGCACCACAGGGTCTTTACTTACGCACCAAAATGTACAGTGTGGAGTAGAAATTTCACAGGCTTATGTCACTCCGCTGTTCATTCTTCTAGCGTAGGAACTGGACAGTCGTCGCTATCTCTAGCCGCAAGAGTTGGAATCCGCTTTAAATATACTGACCCTCTCTTCAAGCATATGAAGGCCTTAGATGCTACAAACAGTTACCATTTAAAGAGGAAATCCTCTCAGCAGTACAAACTTTCACGACATCTTGCAAGAAAGCGAAGATGCAGCCAAAGAATAAAAGATAACTCAGTATACGCAGGTGCAGATGCAAGTGTGTCCAATGAGCATGCATATGGAATAAACATTAACAAGTGATACTACCTTCAGTGGTGTCACAGTATACAGCTTCTGTAGCCACAATGGCCAATACATTCTCCATTAAGAATGCATGTTTTTCGTTTATTATTAGTGTCATGTGGTTCTAATGACAGATGTTCAAAATTTATACAGCTTTTATTGTGGCATAAATGAGAAACATGCAAATTTTTCAAGTCGATAAATCCACTTCTGATGTAATATACTAGCCGATGAGCCCGAACTTTCACCCTTTTACCCCGAAACTGAAACTGAATCATGCCATAACCGTCCCTATCTTTCGATCCCTTCCAAACATAACAATTTTCAGTAATCAAAGTGTGTCTCCGAATCACTCTATTACAATATTGCACTTCGGTTTCACTAAAACGGGTGCTGAACACCACTTTTGCCATTATAGGGAGAAATGTACTGGCTTATGTGCTTCAGTTTTGTCTGGAAAAAGCAAAAATGCATTTAACCAGTATAAAAAACATCTAAAATGACATAACTTCACTCTACGAAAGAAAAAAATATAAGCAGAGCTTGATGAGAATGGCCAAAATGACTTTAAAAATTGTTCGCAAAAACCGAGAAATTCCAGTTATTTCCCTTGCCAGGGGATGAAAATTTTAAATTTGCAATAGCATACTTATTTACCACTCTATATCCTGGAAACTTCTACACAATCATTGTGAAAGGATCAATTTCAGATTTGAAACATGCTAGTTTGGATCCCTGAACAATGACTTTTCCTTTAAGGTAGCACTCCACAGTTTCGGGGGAGCGTCTCAGCTTTTTCCGCCAGTCATGTAAATAAACTAAGTTCTGAGCACTTACGCAGTAAGAAATGCAGTGCAATTCTATTTGAGTGAGCTGTTAACATGTCTAAAAATAGTTTCCAGCTATTACAAGCAACTACAAAGTCCATTTTCAAATTTTGCAACACTGACAATTTTACCCCACCCCCCTTTTTTGCCGAGCATTTTTCACCAAAATTTGCCTATTTCTGAAACCTCTGGCCAAGTCCATGCAAATGACTGGCCTATAAACCATGCAGATTCAGTCAGAGGACTTACTTATAAAGACTCTGAGCTACAACTGAATAGCTCCCATCCAGCTACTTTTTCTGATATTTTCTGTCAAAGATAGATACCCGGAAATTTACCTTTCAAAACACGGCGTTCCATTTCCAGTCACAGTTTCGTATAAAATGCAGCTCAGCCATTGGTTCAAATTTGGGATACAAAAAAGTACCTTTCTGGCATCTATAAAGCATGCTCAATCAAATAGATCAGCAAAACATGGTCTCTTAAGGGTCAAACTTATTTTAGGGGCCACAGATCAGCCCTACCCTCTAAAATTCAATATTTTCTCCCACCTCAAAAGTACGAAACTGTGAATGGAACCTTAAAGCAAAATTTTTTTTTTTTTAATTTAAAGAAAAGACCCTTTTTTATGTAAATTGTGACTATTTTATGCAGTATCTAAATGTTTTAGACCATTTCAAAAAGCCAAACTATGGTAATAGTGAGTTGAAACTGCCAGTCAGATCTCCGCGGCCAGGTCCCTATTTTGACACAATTTTTACAAATGGTCCATTTTCAGTTTTGCTGTCATTTTTAAAGGAGACCACTGACACTGATCATTTATTACCCTATTTATACAGTAGTCCTCAGATTTCAAATTATACAAGAAAGAAGCTATATACTATGTCTCATTAAGTCACAAGATGTCTCTGTTTCTGCATACCCCTTGAAACATGTACTATTTCAGTACAATTTGATTTTTTTTGGTCAATATTGACAATATTTGTCACCCTATTTGTGTTTTTATGTTTCATTTATAGTTTCAGCCATTTTGAAAACAAATTTTAGCTGAAACTGTTTAGACTGGATGGGCAGAATGCAAACAACTATTGTCTCTTTACCATTACCCTCAAATTCAAAGGGAGATAATTACAGGATCTCTGAGGACATAACATTTTTGAAATGGTCTCAGCAGCCTGTACTTGATGCCAGTTTCCATTTCTTTGTATTTAATTTTAGAAAATAGGCAAGTAAATAAAAATAATGTGAATTTGTATTGCATAAACTGATTTTCGTTTGTATATTTTGTATATAACTATGTCTCGGGGCAGAAACAAAGACACACAAATGTCAGAAGACTAATGACACCTGAAGGTAGCCTCTAGAAGCAGAAGTGGCAGCAGCAGTTGCACCTGTTATGTAAAATCTGTCTGTTGTCTTGTTCTCACAGCAATTTGATGGTCAGTAGTCTTTCCACAATATCGCCTGGTAAATAGAGACCTAAAAGAATAAGGAGAGAAAAAATTCTATCCATCTTGAATGCTTCTGCAGTATACCCAAATGAAACAAATAAACACTTCTTGGTTACCATGGCAACTGCATCTTATCTACCAAATTAGATAGTATCAGGTCAAAAATATAAACAATGATGATAAGGTGGTGTGTTTCAGTTGTTCTTTGTGAGTTGTATAGTGCAGAAGTTGTTAAAGAAGGAATTTATACATATTGACTATTCACGGCTTAATTTTTATTTGTTGCTGCTGATAACTGTTTTTGCTGTTATTGTTACAATTGTCATCTTGTTTTACACTGCTTTTGTTAATGGAACTTTTGTTCAGTGGCATTTTGCAAGCAAAAGAATTCAGATAAACTAATTGGATTTTACTGACTCTTGTGTTTTTACTTTTGTTACCAAAATGTCTTCCAGAAGGAAAAGTTACAAGCAGAACAAAAAAAGATGGTGTACTCAATTTAAGAAAGGTCATAACTTTAACAAGGAGTATTCTTCAAAGGGTACAGAACTACTTTCTGAACCACAAATAAATACTGCCTGTACTTACCCTGAAATCAAAACTGTTAGGCCAAGTGCTGAGGAATACTTAGACGCTTGTAGAATTGTAGATAGTGATGAGACGGTGAATCATGAACTGCTCTGTCCAACTCGGCTCAGACCTAAAACGAAACAATCAGAACTTGATTACACGAAATCAAATGAGGAGACAAAAGAAGAAAATGTAATAGTGAATTTTGACAAGTTGTCTTCCTTAGTTGCTGGGTTCCAGCATACATGTAAAAGGCCTTTTCCTGTAGTGAAATTGGAGAAAAGAAAGGGTCTCTGTATAACTGCAAGAACATGTTGCAAGAATTGTAAGTTTAATTCACAGCCTTGTGAGTTATTCACTTCCATAAAGAAGAAAAGAGGACCCACAGCAGGCTCTCTAAATGATGCATTGGCAATACCTGTGCTTAAATCTAAAATGGGTGTCACTGACATACGATACTTATTAAGTTGCATAAATGTCCAGTCACCAGCACCAAGTGGACTCCACAGAAAAGTCTGTCAAGCTGCGGATGAGATGGTTAACTTGAACTCGGCTTCCATGTCTGATAATCAACGGTATGTGGAAAGGGTCATGGAAGTGTCTGGAAGAAAGCATGAAGTGAATGTGGAAACTGACTTGTCTTTTAACAACAGGCCACAGTCAGGCTATGAAGCAGCAACACAATCCTTCTGCCCCATGGTGGAGCAAGATACTGACAAGAAGCTTGTTCTTTCAATGGCTACAGCCAATAAACTGTGCAGCAAAAAGAACTGTAACCATCAAAACATTAAGTGCAAAAAGAACTTTGGTACTGCTGAGAGCATTTCCTCAAGTGAGTCTAAACTTGTGCATCAAAACTTAGAAAGTATTGATGGCAGTGGTATAGTAAAAGTAAAGTCCCTGACATCAGATGCAAGCACTCAGATTGATAAAAGTTTGCGCAGCTACGCACAAGTGAAGAGACGAAATATTCCACATTTCAAGTGTTTTGTTCATAAACTACGCACCGTTCAGAAACATGTAAGGTACATAAAATTATCAAGTAGACTTCCAGGTTGTGATAAAGAAATATATTCAATCAGACTTTCTTCAGCAGTTAGAGCTAGAGTCCGCCTTGAGCTAGTAAGAGTAAAAAAGTTTTACAAGACAGCTCCTATGTTTGTCGCATATGCTGAAATTGCAGTCAAAAATATTTTACACTGTTTCTCTGGTAATCACATAAATTGTATAAGAAATTCAATGGTTTGTAATGCACATCTTCTTGACTCATACACCACAAATCATTTACCATATAACAAACATCTTGAACTGAACAAGACGGACATGCTTCAGTTGCAGAGAGTGCTCGATAGTGACTTTTCACGAGAAAATTTGCGGAAGATTTCTCGTCTCTCAACAACTAACCGATCTGAGAGCTTGCACCACAGGGTCTTTACTTACGCACCAAAATGTACAGTGTGGAGTAGAAATTTCACAGGCTTATGTCACTCCGCTGTTCATTCTTCTAGCGTAGGAACTGGACAGTCGTCGCTATCTCTAGCCGCAAGAGTTGGAATCCGCTTTAAATATACTGACCCTCTCTTCAAGCATATGAAGGCCTTAGATGCTACAAACAGTTACCATTTAAAGAGGAAATCCTCTCAGCAGTACAAACTTTCACGACATCTTGCAAGAAAGCGAAGATGCAGCCAAAGAATAAAAGATAACTCAGTATACGCAGGTGCAGATGCAAGTGTGTCCAATGAGCATGCATATGGAATAAACATTAACAAGTGATACTACCTTCAGTGGTGTCACAGTATACAGCTTCTGTAGCCACAATGGCCAATACATTCTCCATTAAGAATGCATGTTTTTCGTTTATTATTAGTGTCATGTGGTTCTAATGACAGATGTTCAAAATTTATACAGCTTTTATTGTGGCATAAATGAGAAACATGCAAATTTTTCAAGTCGATAAATCCACTTCTGATGTAATATACTAGCCGATGAGCCCGAACTTTCACCCTTTTACCCCGAAACTGAAACTGAATCATGCCATAACCGTCCCTATCTTTCGATCCCTTCCAAACATAACAATTTTCAGTAATCAAAGTGTGTCTCCGAATCACTCTATTACAATATTGCACTTCGGTTTCACTAAAACGGGTGCTGAACACCACTTTTGCCATTATAGGGAGAAATGTACTGGCTTATGTGCTTCAGTTTTGTCTGGAAAAAGCAAAAATGCATTTAACCAGTATAAAAAACATCTAAAATGACATAACTTCACTCTACGAAAGAAAAAAATATAAGCAGAGCTTGATGAGAATGGCCAAAATGACTTTAAAAATTGTTCGCAAAAACCGAGAAATTCCAGTTATTTCCCTTGCCAGGGGATGAAAATTTTAAATTTGCAATAGCATACTTATTTACCACTCTATATCCTGGAAACTTCTACACAATCATTGTGAAAGGATCAATTTCAGATTTGAAACATGCTAGTTTGGATCCCTGAACAATGACTTTTCCTTTAAGGTAGCACTCCACAGTTTCGGGGGAGCGTCTCAGCTTTTTCCGCCAGTCATGTAAATAAACTAAGTTCTGAGCACTTACGCAGTAAGAAATGCAGTGCAATTCTATTTGAGTGAGCTGTTAACATGTCTAAAAATAGTTTCCAGCTATTACAAGCAACTACAAAGTCCATTTTCAAATTTTGCAACACTGACAATTTTACCCCACCCCCCTTTTTTGCCGAGCATTTTTCACCAAAATTTGCCTATTTCTGAAACCTCTGGCCAAGTCCATGCAAATGACTGGCCTATAAACCATGCAGATTCAGTCAGAGGACTTACTTATAAAGACTCTGAGCTACAACTGAATAGCTCCCATCCAGCTACTTTTTCTGATATTTTCTGTCAAAGATAGATACCCGGAAATTTACCTTTCAAAACACGGCGTTCCATTTCCAGTCACAGTTTCGTATAAAATGCAGCTCAGCCATTGGTTCAAATTTGGGATACAAAAAAGTACCTTTCTGGCATCTATAAAGCATGCTCAATCAAATAGATCAGCAAAACATGGTCTCTTAAGGGTCAAACTTATTTTAGGGGCCACAGATCAGCCCTACCCTCTAAAATTCAATATTTTCTCCCACCTCAAAAGTACGAAACTGTGAATGGAACCTTAAAGCAAAATTTTTTTTTTTTTAATTTAAAGAAAAGACCCTTTTTTATGTAAATTGTGACTATTTTATGCAGTATCTAAATGTTTTAGACCATTTCAAAAAGCCAAACTATGGTAATAGTGAGTTGAAACTGCCAGTCAGATCTCCGCGGCCAGGTCCCTATTTTGACACAATTTTTACAAATGGTCCATTTTCAGTTTTGCTGTCATTTTTAAAGGAGACCACTGACACTGATCATTTATTACCCTATTTATACAGTAGTCCTCAGATTTCAAATTATACAAGAAAGAAGCTATATACTATGTCTCATTAAGTCACAAGATGTCTCTGTTTCTGCATACCCCTTGAAACATGTACTATTTCAGTACAATTTGATTTTTTTTGGTCAATATTGACAATATTTGTCACCCTATTTGTGTTTTTATGTTTCATTTATAGTTTCAGCCATTTTGAAAACAAATTTTAGCTGAAACTGTTTAGACTGGATGGGCAGAATGCAAACAACTATTGTCTCTTTACCATTACCCTCAAATTCAAAGGGAGATAATTACAGGATCTCTGAGGACATAACATTTTTGAAATGGTCTCAGCAGCCTGTACTTGATGCCAGTTTCCATTTCTTTGTATTTAATTTTAGAAAATAGGCAAGTAAATAAAAATAATGTGAATTTGTATTGCATAAACTGATTTTCGTTTGTATATTTTGTATATAACTATGTCTCGGGGCAGAAACAAAGACACACAAATGTCAGAAGACTAATGACACCTGAAGGTAGCCTCTAGAAGCAGAAGTGGCAGCAGCAGTTGCACCTGTTATGTAAAATCTGTCTGTTGTCTTGTTCTCACAGCAATTTGATGGTCAGTAGTCTTTCCACAATATCGCCTGGTAAATAGAGACCTAAAAGAATAAGGAGAGAAAAAATTCTATCCATCTTGAATGCTTCTGCAGTATACCCAAATGAAACAAATAAACACTTCTTGGTTACCATGGCAACTGCATCTTATCTACCAAATTAGATAGTATCAGGTCAAAAATATAAACAATGATGATAAGGTGGTGTGTTTCAGTTGTTCTTTGTGAGTTGTATAGTGCAGAAGTTGTTAAAGAAGGAATTTATACATATTGACTATTCACGGCTTAATTTTTATTTGTTGCTGCTGATAACTGTTTTTGCTGTTATTGTTACAATTGTCATCTTGTTTTACACTGCTTTTGTTAATGGAACTTTTGTTCAGTGGCATTTTGCAAGCAAAAGAATTCAGATAAACTAATTGGATTTTACTGACTCTTGTGTTTTTACTTTTGTTACCAAAATGTCTTCCAGAAGGAAAAGTTACAAGCAGAACAAAAAAAGATGGTGTACTCAATTTAAGAAAGGTCATAACTTTAACAAGGAGTATTCTTCAAAGGGTACAGAACTACTTTCTGAACCACAAATAAATACTGCCTGTACTTACCCTGAAATCAAAACTGTTAGGCCAAGTGCTGAGGAATACTTAGACGCTTGTAGAATTGTAGATAGTGATGAGACGGTGAATCATGAACTGCTCTGTCCAACTCGGCTCAGACCTAAAACGAAACAATCAGAACTTGATTACACGAAATCAAATGAGGAGACAAAAGAAGAAAATGTAATAGTGAATTTTGACAAGTTGTCTTCCTTAGTTGCTGGGTTCCAGCATACATGTAAAAGGCCTTTTCCTGTAGTGAAATTGGAGAAAAGAAAGGGTCTCTGTATAACTGCAAGAACATGTTGCAAGAATTGTAAGTTTAATTCACAGCCTTGTGAGTTATTCACTTCCATAAAGAAGAAAAGAGGACCCACAGCAGGCTCTCTAAATGATGCATTGGCAATACCTGTGCTTAAATCTAAAATGGGTGTCACTGACATACGATACTTATTAAGTTGCATAAATGTCCAGTCACCAGCACCAAGTGGACTCCACAGAAAAGTCTGTCAAGCTGCGGATGAGATGGTTAACTTGAACTCGGCTTCCATGTCTGATAATCAACGGTATGTGGAAAGGGTCATGGAAGTGTCTGGAAGAAAGCATGAAGTGAATGTGGAAACTGACTTGTCTTTTAACAACAGGCCACAGTCAGGCTATGAAGCAGCAACACAATCCTTCTGCCCCATGGTGGAGCAAGATACTGACAAGAAGCTTGTTCTTTCAATGGCTACAGCCAATAAACTGTGCAGCAAAAAGAACTGTAACCATCAAAACATTAAGTGCAAAAAGAACTTTGGTACTGCTGAGAGCATTTCCTCAAGTGAGTCTAAACTTGTGCATCAAAACTTAGAAAGTATTGATGGCAGTGGTATAGTAAAAGTAAAGTCCCTGACATCAGATGCAAGCACTCAGATTGATAAAAGTTTGCGCAGCTACGCACAAGTGAAGAGACGAAATATTCCACATTTCAAGTGTTTTGTTCATAAACTACGCACCGTTCAGAAACATGTAAGGTACATAAAATTATCAAGTAGACTTCCAGGTTGTGATAAAGAAATATATTCAATCAGACTTTCTTCAGCAGTTAGAGCTAGAGTCCGCCTTGAGCTAGTAAGAGTAAAAAAGTTTTACAAGACAGCTCCTATGTTTGTCGCATATGCTGAAATTGCAGTCAAAAATATTTTACACTGTTTCTCTGGTAATCACATAAATTGTATAAGAAATTCAATGGTTTGTAATGCACATCTTCTTGACTCATACACCACAAATCATTTACCATATAACAAACATCTTGAACTGAACAAGACGGACATGCTTCAGTTGCAGAGAGTGCTCGATAGTGACTTTTCACGAGAAAATTTGCGGAAGATTTCTCGTCTCTCAACAACTAACCGATCTGAGAGCTTGCACCACAGGGTCTTTACTTACGCACCAAAATGTACAGTGTGGAGTAGAAATTTCACAGGCTTATGTCACTCCGCTGTTCATTCTTCTAGCGTAGGAACTGGACAGTCGTCGCTATCTCTAGCCGCAAGAGTTGGAATCCGCTTTAAATATACTGACCCTCTCTTCAAGCATATGAAGGCCTTAGATGCTACAAACAGTTACCATTTAAAGAGGAAATCCTCTCAGCAGTACAAACTTTCACGACATCTTGCAAGAAAGCGAAGATGCAGCCAAAGAATAAAAGATAACTCAGTATACGCAGGTGCAGATGCAAGTGTGTCCAATGAGCATGCATATGGAATAAACATTAACAAGTGATACTACCTTCAGTGGTGTCACAGTATACAGCTTCTGTAGCCACAATGGCCAATACATTCTCCATTAAGAATGCATGTTTTTCGTTTATTATTAGTGTCATGTGGTTCTAATGACAGATGTTCAAAATTTATACAGCTTTTATTGTGGCATAAATGAGAAACATGCAAATTTTTCAAGTCGATAAATCCACTTCTGATGTAATATACTAGCCGATGAGCCCGAACTTTCACCCTTTTACCCCGAAACTGAAACTGAATCATGCCATAACCGTCCCTATCTTTCGATCCCTTCCAAACATAACAATTTTCAGTAATCAAAGTGTGTCTCCGAATCACTCTATTACAATATTGCACTTCGGTTTCACTAAAACGGGTGCTGAACACCACTTTTGCCATTATAGGGAGAAATGTACTGGCTTATGTGCTTCAGTTTTGTCTGGAAAAAGCAAAAATGCATTTAACCAGTATAAAAAACATCTAAAATGACATAACTTCACTCTACGAAAGAAAAAAATATAAGCAGAGCTTGATGAGAATGGCCAAAATGACTTTAAAAATTGTTCGCAAAAACCGAGAAATTCCAGTTATTTCCCTTGCCAGGGGATGAAAATTTTAAATTTGCAATAGCATACTTATTTACCACTCTATATCCTGGAAACTTCTACACAATCATTGTGAAAGGATCAATTTCAGATTTGAAACATGCTAGTTTGGATCCCTGAACAATGACTTTTCCTTTAAGGTAGCACTCCACAGTTTCGGGGGAGCGTCTCAGCTTTTTCCGCCAGTCATGTAAATAAACTAAGTTCTGAGCACTTACGCAGTAAGAAATGCAGTGCAATTCTATTTGAGTGAGCTGTTAACATGTCTAAAAATAGTTTCCAGCTATTACAAGCAACTACAAAGTCCATTTTCAAATTTTGCAACACTGACAATTTTACCCCACCCCCCTTTTTTGCCGAGCATTTTTCACCAAAATTTGCCTATTTCTGAAACCTCTGGCCAAGTCCATGCAAATGACTGGCCTATAAACCATGCAGATTCAGTCAGAGGACTTACTTATAAAGACTCTGAGCTACAACTGAATAGCTCCCATCCAGCTACTTTTTCTGATATTTTCTGTCAAAGATAGATACCCGGAAATTTACCTTTCAAAACACGGCGTTCCATTTCCAGTCACAGTTTCGTATAAAATGCAGCTCAGCCATTGGTTCAAATTTGGGATACAAAAAAGTACCTTTCTGGCATCTATAAAGCATGCTCAATCAAATAGATCAGCAAAACATGGTCTCTTAAGGGTCAAACTTATTTTAGGGGCCACAGATCAGCCCTACCCTCTAAAATTCAATATTTTCTCCCACCTCAAAAGTACGAAACTGTGAATGGAACCTTAAAGCAAAATTTTTTTTTTTTTAATTTAAAGAAAAGACCCTTTTTTATGTAAATTGTGACTATTTTATGCAGTATCTAAATGTTTTAGACCATTTCAAAAAGCCAAACTATGGTAATAGTGAGTTGAAACTGCCAGTCAGATCTCCGCGGCCAGGTCCCTATTTTGACACAATTTTTACAAATGGTCCATTTTCAGTTTTGCTGTCATTTTTAAAGGAGACCACTGACACTGATCATTTATTACCCTATTTATACAGTAGTCCTCAGATTTCAAATTATACAAGAAAGAAGCTATATACTATGTCTCATTAAGTCACAAGATGTCTCTGTTTCTGCATACCCCTTGAAACATGTACTATTTCAGTACAATTTGATTTTTTTTGGTCAATATTGACAATATTTGTCACCCTATTTGTGTTTTTATGTTTCATTTATAGTTTCAGCCATTTTGAAAACAAATTTTAGCTGAAACTGTTTAGACTGGATGGGCAGAATGCAAACAACTATTGTCTCTTTACCATTACCCTCAAATTCAAAGGGAGATAATTACAGGATCTCTGAGGACATAACATTTTTGAAATGGTCTCAGCAGCCTGTACTTGATGCCAGTTTCCATTTCTTTGTATTTAATTTTAGAAAATAGGCAAGTAAATAAAAATAATGTGAATTTGTATTGCATAAACTGATTTTCGTTTGTATATTTTGTATATAACTATGTCTCGGGGCAGAAACAAAGACACACAAATGTCAGAAGACTAATGACACCTGAAGGTAGCCTCTAGAAGCAGAAGTGGCAGCAGCAGTTGCACCTGTTATGTAAAATCTGTCTGTTGTCTTGTTCTCACAGCAATTTGATGGTCAGTAGTCTTTCCACAATATCGCCTGGTAAATAGAGACCTAAAAGAATAAGGAGAGAAAAAATTCTATCCATCTTGAATGCTTCTGCAGTATACCCAAATGAAACAAATAAACACTTCTTGGTTACCATGGCAACTGCATCTTATCTACCAAATTAGATAGTATCAGGTCAAAAATATAAACAATGATGATAAGGTGGTGTGTTTCAGTTGTTCTTTGTGAGTTGTATAGTGCAGAAGTTGTTAAAGAAGGAATTTATACATATTGACTATTCACGGCTTAATTTTTATTTGTTGCTGCTGATAACTGTTTTTGCTGTTATTGTTACAATTGTCATCTTGTTTTACACTGCTTTTGTTAATGGAACTTTTGTTCAGTGGCATTTTGCAAGCAAAAGAATTCAGATAAACTAATTGGATTTTACTGACTCTTGTGTTTTTACTTTTGTTACCAAAATGTCTTCCAGAAGGAAAAGTTACAAGCAGAACAAAAAAAGATGGTGTACTCAATTTAAGAAAGGTCATAACTTTAACAAGGAGTATTCTTCAAAGGGTACAGAACTACTTTCTGAACCACAAATAAATACTGCCTGTACTTACCCTGAAATCAAAACTGTTAGGCCAAGTGCTGAGGAATACTTAGACGCTTGTAGAATTGTAGATAGTGATGAGACGGTGAATCATGAACTGCTCTGTCCAACTCGGCTCAGACCTAAAACGAAACAATCAGAACTTGATTACACGAAATCAAATGAGGAGACAAAAGAAGAAAATGTAATAGTGAATTTTGACAAGTTGTCTTCCTTAGTTGCTGGGTTCCAGCATACATGTAAAAGGCCTTTTCCTGTAGTGAAATTGGAGAAAAGAAAGGGTCTCTGTATAACTGCAAGAACATGTTGCAAGAATTGTAAGTTTAATTCACAGCCTTGTGAGTTATTCACTTCCATAAAGAAGAAAAGAGGACCCACAGCAGGCTCTCTAAATGATGCATTGGCAATACCTGTGCTTAAATCTAAAATGGGTGTCACTGACATACGATACTTATTAAGTTGCATAAATGTCCAGTCACCAGCACCAAGTGGACTCCACAGAAAAGTCTGTCAAGCTGCGGATGAGATGGTTAACTTGAACTCGGCTTCCATGTCTGATAATCAACGGTATGTGGAAAGGGTCATGGAAGTGTCTGGAAGAAAGCATGAAGTGAATGTGGAAACTGACTTGTCTTTTAACAACAGGCCACAGTCAGGCTATGAAGCAGCAACACAATCCTTCTGCCCCATGGTGGAGCAAGATACTGACAAGAAGCTTGTTCTTTCAATGGCTACAGCCAATAAACTGTGCAGCAAAAAGAACTGTAACCATCAAAACATTAAGTGCAAAAAGAACTTTGGTACTGCTGAGAGCATTTCCTCAAGTGAGTCTAAACTTGTGCATCAAAACTTAGAAAGTATTGATGGCAGTGGTATAGTAAAAGTAAAGTCCCTGACATCAGATGCAAGCACTCAGATTGATAAAAGTTTGCGCAGCTACGCACAAGTGAAGAGACGAAATATTCCACATTTCAAGTGTTTTGTTCATAAACTACGCACCGTTCAGAAACATGTAAGGTACATAAAATTATCAAGTAGACTTCCAGGTTGTGATAAAGAAATATATTCAATCAGACTTTCTTCAGCAGTTAGAGCTAGAGTCCGCCTTGAGCTAGTAAGAGTAAAAAAGTTTTACAAGACAGCTCCTATGTTTGTCGCATATGCTGAAATTGCAGTCAAAAATATTTTACACTGTTTCTCTGGTAATCACATAAATTGTATAAGAAATTCAATGGTTTGTAATGCACATCTTCTTGACTCATACACCACAAATCATTTACCATATAACAAACATCTTGAACTGAACAAGACGGACATGCTTCAGTTGCAGAGAGTGCTCGATAGTGACTTTTCACGAGAAAATTTGCGGAAGATTTCTCGTCTCTCAACAACTAACCGATCTGAGAGCTTGCACCACAGGGTCTTTACTTACGCACCAAAATGTACAGTGTGGAGTAGAAATTTCACAGGCTTATGTCACTCCGCTGTTCATTCTTCTAGCGTAGGAACTGGACAGTCGTCGCTATCTCTAGCCGCAAGAGTTGGAATCCGCTTTAAATATACTGACCCTCTCTTCAAGCATATGAAGGCCTTAGATGCTACAAACAGTTACCATTTAAAGAGGAAATCCTCTCAGCAGTACAAACTTTCACGACATCTTGCAAGAAAGCGAAGATGCAGCCAAAGAATAAAAGATAACTCAGTATACGCAGGTGCAGATGCAAGTGTGTCCAATGAGCATGCATATGGAATAAACATTAACAAGTGATACTACCTTCAGTGGTGTCACAGTATACAGCTTCTGTAGCCACAATGGCCAATACATTCTCCATTAAGAATGCATGTTTTTCGTTTATTATTAGTGTCATGTGGTTCTAATGACAGATGTTCAAAATTTATACAGCTTTTATTGTGGCATAAATGAGAAACATGCAAATTTTTCAAGTCGATAAATCCACTTCTGATGTAATATACTAGCCGATGAGCCCGAACTTTCACCCTTTTACCCCGAAACTGAAACTGAATCATGCCATAACCGTCCCTATCTTTCGATCCCTTCCAAACATAACAATTTTCAGTAATCAAAGTGTGTCTCCGAATCACTCTATTACAATATTGCACTTCGGTTTCACTAAAACGGGTGCTGAACACCACTTTTGCCATTATAGGGAGAAATGTACTGGCTTATGTGCTTCAGTTTTGTCTGGAAAAAGCAAAAATGCATTTAACCAGTATAAAAAACATCTAAAATGACATAACTTCACTCTACGAAAGAAAAAAATATAAGCAGAGCTTGATGAGAATGGCCAAAATGACTTTAAAAATTGTTCGCAAAAACCGAGAAATTCCAGTTATTTCCCTTGCCAGGGGATGAAAATTTTAAATTTGCAATAGCATACTTATTTACCACTCTATATCCTGGAAACTTCTACACAATCATTGTGAAAGGATCAATTTCAGATTTGAAACATGCTAGTTTGGATCCCTGAACAATGACTTTTCCTTTAAGGTAGCACTCCACAGTTTCGGGGGAGCGTCTCAGCTTTTTCCGCCAGTCATGTAAATAAACTAAGTTCTGAGCACTTACGCAGTAAGAAATGCAGTGCAATTCTATTTGAGTGAGCTGTTAACATGTCTAAAAATAGTTTCCAGCTATTACAAGCAACTACAAAGTCCATTTTCAAATTTTGCAACACTGACAATTTTACCCCACCCCCCTTTTTTGCCGAGCATTTTTCACCAAAATTTGCCTATTTCTGAAACCTCTGGCCAAGTCCATGCAAATGACTGGCCTATAAACCATGCAGATTCAGTCAGAGGACTTACTTATAAAGACTCTGAGCTACAACTGAATAGCTCCCATCCAGCTACTTTTTCTGATATTTTCTGTCAAAGATAGATACCCGGAAATTTACCTTTCAAAACACGGCGTTCCATTTCCAGTCACAGTTTCGTATAAAATGCAGCTCAGCCATTGGTTCAAATTTGGGATACAAAAAAGTACCTTTCTGGCATCTATAAAGCATGCTCAATCAAATAGATCAGCAAAACATGGTCTCTTAAGGGTCAAACTTATTTTAGGGGCCACAGATCAGCCCTACCCTCTAAAATTCAATATTTTCTCCCACCTCAAAAGTACGAAACTGTGAATGGAACCTAAATAAAATTGTAAATATTTTTTTTCATTCACATAAGCGGCAGCAGGTGGCCGCCGTTTTTGAAACAAATCATCACAATTTTTTTCTGTCCTTGTAGAAATCTGTTGGTTAAAACAACTCTTGTCGAGTAGTTTATGATGAAGAAATTCATAATTTACCTTCTTGACCAAATGACAAGCAATACGAATATGTTAATCTGAGCGAAAAAAACGAAATTCTTCAACAGTTTTTGCACCTGTCAAAAACTATTCCCGAATGCTTTGTGTAGTAACCTCATGACGTCATCAACTTTGGTGTACACAGAAAGTGGAACGTTCTATGCAGATGCTGCTGAAGAAGGAAGAGAAAATATTACATTTTCATGTTTCTTTTATTTATATAGTAATATCAGTATAATCAATACTTGTAAAACAATAATTAGAATCTCAAAGAACATTCTGTTTTCAATCATTTATTTAAACACTATCTTTTAAGAGGAAAAAATGAGATTTTTTATTTATTTTTCAGCACCCCACCCACCTCTTCTCACTGTGTAGCAATACTGTTGAATACTGAAATCGGACTGATTCACTGAGCATGAACTATTTAGGGGTGTGTGTGCAGATGTAAATTAATCGGGTGATAGTGTAGTAGTGCTACAGTAGGTATAATACACACTTGTATCGCCTTGCGGTACAAGCCGGCTTTTACAGCGACGCAATAGAGTGTTGGATTAGCACGCAAGAGACCCTGGTTCGATCCTCGGTCGAGGCAAAAAGATTATTTGCATCTTTTTCACCTGTTACATTTGGCGCCCAACGTAAAATGACCCATCCAATGGCTCGGAGCACATCCATGTCGAATTTAGGTTCGTGAACGTCTAATTGAGATTCGGGGACGAATCTAAAATGGAGGGGGAGTATGTAGTAGTGCTAGGTATAATACACACTTGTATCCTTGCGGTACAAGCCGGCTTTTACAGCGACGCAATAGAGTGTTGGATTAGCACGCAAGAGACCCTGGTTGCGGTACAAGCCGGCTTTTACAGCGACGCAATAGAGTGTTGGATTAGCAGGCAAGAGACCCTGGTTCGATCCTCGGTCGGGGCGAAAAGATTATTTGCATCTTTTTCACCTGCTACAATAGCGTTCTCCCTCCCCATTGAGTTATGACCCTCACACTCATTGCCTCCAGGAAGAACTGGAAAAGGTCCAAAATCGTGCGGCAAGGTTTGTGACTGGAAATTATGTCTTTGAAACTGGGAGCATGACTGGCATTTTAGGTCAGCTGAAATGGGAATCTCTTAAGAAAAGGAAGAAGGATAGTAGACTTATACTGCTGTACTAAGGTCTAAAGGGTTAGAGCCAGAATGATGACCTTATCCCGAAGAATATGCGTTGCAGAAATCAACACTCTTTGGCTTTTCAGATACCTTCAGCTAGCAAAGAAGCGTACAAAAGTAGTTTCTTTCCACAGACTATCAGGGATTGGAATGACCTCCCTGATTCTCTGATTTCCTCTGCTGAAATGTCTGATGACTGTGTGTCCAAGTTCATATCTTTTGTGAGAGCCAGGGACTGATTTCCCTCCTGGCTCCCCCCTCCCCCCTTCCATTTTCATTTATATAGTTACTGTGTCTGTTCAGTGGTCGAAATTCAGATTTTTCCCCACTAGCCCAAACAACCCTTATATTTTTAATCATTTGCCAAAATTTTCAACTAGCCCAACCTACATATATATATAGGTATATATAGGTAATGAGTTAAACAGAGACAAACTACTAGCCCGACAACCCTTTAGCTAGTGTCGGGCTATCGGGCTAGTGCTAATTTCGATCACTGCTGTTTTTTGACGGTCTAATGTTGGGATGTTGATGCACTTGGAGAGAATTTTGAGACTAACTTGTTCTTGTCTTCCTTCATGTAGAGGTTTCCAACCCAGCTCATCCATCATCGATGTTACACTGCTTGTATGATTGTAATCAGACTGGTTACAACAAATGTAAAGCAAGCCAGACCAGCAACATCTGTTTTTATTCAGTTTTACATCCCTTTCAAGATTATTTCACTCATATGAGAAAAACCACCTGGCACTTTCACAAATTTGTACAAAACAGCTTGTCATAAATGTGCCTTGTGTCACATTTTAACCCACATTAGGCACAGTGGTGCAAGACTTTTTCTCAATAGAGACAAATCTGGGTCAGGTTTCCGGTCCCAAATTTTTTCCCAATTGGCTGAAAAAAATTCCAATTGGCCTGAAGCATTCCCAATTAGCAGAAAAATCCAAATTTAAAAGGTAAAGTTTTCCAATTTGGCAAAAAATTGCACTATTTTTTTCCTGAAATCGGGCTTTTTTTTTTTTTTTTTTTTTTTTTTTTTTGCTCACCTGAGCCGAAGGCTCGCAGGTGAGCTTATAGTATACCCATGCTCCGTCGTTCGTTGTTGTCGTCATCGTTGTCGTCGTTGTTGTCTTCGTTGTTCACACTTTTCAAACATCTTCTCCTCAGAAACCGCTTGGCCAATCAAAGCCAAACTTCATGTGCAGCATCCGTAGGAAGGGGGAATGAAAATTTATATAAAAGGTCAATGTCACATGACGAAGATGGTCGCCATGGCTATAAACAGCAAAAAACCTTTAAAAATCTTCTTCTCCAGAACCAGAAGGCCTATGATTTTGAAACTTGGCATGAAGCATCAGGCAATAGAGCTCTAGTTATATAGCTAAAGTTTATATAAATCATGACCCTGGGATGACCTTGACCCATTTTATGGCAAGGTCAACTTAAGTCGCATATCCCAGTTTATAGGACCATTGGTCCTCTGGTTCTCTAACTCATACTATTTTTCCCCAATTTCATCGGTACCAAACAATTCCCCAAAATGTCAGCAAAAGCCCTGTGGTGAGATTTGCCACACTGCCACTGGGTTTGCTTTTTTCATTTGACATTTTCATAATTTGAAACTGTACCTGGTATTTTATCATAAGCAACATAACTAAAAATGTCAGAATTACCTGATCTCTCTGATTCTCTCATAGGGAATTATATATTTAAATATATTTGGGTTGGGGTCATTATATCTGAGATTTTTAGTAAACGCTACAAAGACACTGGGGTTTCTTTTGGCACAATTTGACATTGGGGCATTGTCATGTAGGCAAACAAAGGAAGCTGGATGCAAAATCATGGACAGGTTTGCCCTCTGACAGCTTGAGTATGCAGCTCTTACAAATGTATTTCTCTTTTTTCATGTTTATGCTGATTAGGTAGAAATTTCATCTGGTATTTTTGAGGTACATGTAATTTTGAAAATTACGGGATGCTGAAAGGAATATATGTAGCAATTTATACATGTACACAAATACATGATAGTGTTAATCGTGTTAATTTAATGTAAACTACACATCAGCATTTACATCCTTATTAAAATGATTATTTTTATTTGCAGACATATGAAATCCTTGTTTATTGGGCGGATGTTGAAGATATATAGAGACTAGAAAGTAGTAAAGATGAAGTTTGCAGAGCATTTGGGTGCTCACATTACACCGGAGTGGAGGAAACAGTATATTCAATATGAGGTAATCAGTTGAGTTTTCCTAGTTAATGTTTTTTGTCATGAAACACTGCATTCTCTTTATAAAACAATTGTTTGTGTCATTCAAAAGCAATTTGAGCCGCTGCATGGGAAAACCAACAATATGTATAGGCGAAAACAAAGGCGCAGATCAGCTTTGCAGTAACTGTGAAGCTGATCAGCGCCTTTGTTTTCGCTACAGGGGTAGTACAATTCCTCATCTTTATAAATCCGAAATTTCAGGCTTCTAGCCATCTTCTGTGACTGTACAAACCAGTTTGTGTCTGACCTGGTCGGAAACCCAAATTGTTGGTTTTCTCACACACGGGCTCATTTCTGTTTTCGCTTGGTTTGGTTATGGATTTACTTACCAATCATGTTGGGGCATAGCCATTAGCCACCACTTCCTGGGTATTATGGTAAGCTCAAGGAGACTGCATGGCAAAGGTAGATATATGGAACAATATCTGTGTTAGCTAATCAGTTTGTGTATAATGAGATTACAGTATATAGATAAATAGCAAAATTAGTCTTAAGACCATTAGTCTGTGTAATATCCATAAATATTCAACCACCCCGCCACAAAAATATAGCAAAACGATTTTCAACGTACTCCGTAAATGCAGATATACCATCATGTAAATGCTCATAACTTTTGCAATCATTGCACTGGTTCAATTCCCTATCGGAAAATAACCTGAAAACTAATGCCAATGCCAATGCATTATTTTGTCAAATAATGCTAATTAATGCCAATTCATTGTTTTTATAAGCTAATGCCGTT
This sequence comes from Rugalucina vietnamica, assembly GCA_964017185.1. Lineage (NCBI taxonomy): Eukaryota > Metazoa > Mollusca > Bivalvia > Lucinida > Lucinidae > Rugalucina > Rugalucina vietnamica. Next base: position 67,388,901 of record OZ024870.1, read on the forward strand.
GCTAATGCCAATGCTCCAAATCAGTTTTAATGCTAATGACAATGCATTACTTTGCTAACTAATGCTGCCCAAGCCTGTCCAAAATAGAGTTACAAGTGTAAAAAAGAGGTTAAGATATATGTATATTGGGCCCAGGCCAATTCTCAAGTAAGCTATCCAGTTTTCTAGTTGTCTGTGCAACACATATATCCAGGGGGAAATGTTGTAATAGAATCAGTGTCTACAATAGCCATTCAGTGTCCCGTACTTGTCTGGTTTTGTTGATATAAAATGAAACCAATATACGAGGGTGGGTCAGGAAGTTTTGTCATAGGTGTTATATTACAATAAATAGACATGATAGGTTGCTGAATTATATATTGTTAGAAAGGGCAACATATCTCCTTTATAATGATACCAAATCCATGCCCAATAGAAATAAATAGTTTAAATTATCCGTCTTGAAAGACAGGTGGGGTAAAACCACTGGCATGTTTTCTTGAAATTGTGAACCTTTTATTGTGTCTTTCATGTGTTGTATATTTAAAACTACTGGTCATATTTTCTTCAAATTTTAAGTGATAAATTATGTTATATTTAGAAAAGCAATCCGGTCACAAGTCCGGTACTGACTGTATAATGAAGCGATAAAGATGGCATCATCAGAATATGTACCCCTGTAACTGTTCAATACACGTACCACTGTATAATTATAATTGCTGGCATTATTATGCTTTCACTTCAGAGCAGACTAAGATGATACAGTTAAATGGTTTTAAATGCATTTAAAGCTTCGAAGTTCATCCTTAGATGTTATTTTTTCTTTGAATTGAAACTGCAGTTTTAAAAAATACCAGGACAGGCCGATTCCAACATTTCGTTGTGCTATAAAACAATTAAATTAAGCTGAAGAAGTTTGAGTTTTGCAGTATATAATCACTCATATTCGAAGAATATATAGCACTTATGACTTTTTTTGGAAATCAGTTTACTGTTTATTTTTGCATTGTTTTCTTTAAAACATGCCAGTGTCAGGGAGTCACCGCTTTAAAAGTGATTTATTACATTTCATTCATGAAGAGCCACAAACAATTTTTATCACAGGTAATAGCTAGAGAAATGGTCTTTAAGATGTTGCTATTTTAAAATAGTTTGCAATGACAGATACCGAGAAAAATATGGAGTGACAGAACCTTTTGACCAATCCTCGTAAACCGGTTTATCCTCGATGTTTCAGGCCCTCAAAGACATGCTGTATGAAGCACTTGAGCAGGCACCATCTTCAGAAGGTTAGAGCATTAATTGATAATATGAGTAGCTGTATAAGAAAACCAACAAAATGCTTTGGAGAAAACAAAGGCACAGATCAGCTGTGCAGTCACTGCACAGCTGATCAGCGTCTTTGTTTTCACCACAAAGATACTACACTCCCTCTTCCTCTTAATTACAAAATTTCAGGCTTCTAGCCTGCTTCTGTGACTGTACAGACAGGTTTGGGTTGGAACTGGTCGGAACCCACTAATTGCCAATTTCTCATGTGAAGGCTCAATTATGATTATCAGCTGTGCAGCAATTGCACAACTGATCATTGTATCAGCTGTGCAGCAATTGCACAACTGATCATTGCCTTAGTTTTAGATTAAAGAATATAAAAATCCCTCTTCTTGTTAGGTCTGAACTTTAAAGCTTATAGCTTTCTTCTGTGACAGTTCAGACAGGGTTTTATTGGACTTGGTAAGGAACCCCCAAAGACAGTTTGTTTGTTTTTTTTCGTGATGAAGCATTGATTTTTTTCTCATTTGTTGATTCAAAAGACGGAAGATGTCAGTACATAGTTAAACAAATATACCACATATTGGCACTCTACTTACTGGAAGCTGGCCCATAAAAGGGGTGTGTGATTAGGACAACTTGATCCACTAGGCATGATCTCATCTATTATCTCTGCAAGTTACACACTATAAAACAATACCCGTTATTACAGAGAAAGATAAGCTTTTCAAGCTGAATTACCTTTGATTGCATTGTCTGCTTCCAAAAAGCTCTAGTGAACGCTATATTTTTTTTTCAAGCAAAAACTCTAAATGTGTGCAAAGTATATGTTTGATAAAGTATTTGAGCAATGACGGTTGTTCATCAGGAAAACATGTCCGTGCAATATGTACCCCCTTAAACCCCACTTTTATATAGCAAAACTGGGGAATGCAGGGGTATACCTATTTTTCTTATTTTTGCTCCAAAACATAGATTGTGGGTACTCGTTAGAACCGCCTCGCCGTAGAACCGCCTCGGCGAGGCGGTTCTAACGTGTACCCACAATCTATGTTTTGAGCAAAAATAAGAAAAATATCAAAAATTTTCTGATGAAATTTTCAATTTTTGCTACCGAAAAAATTCTCCATATATTACCTGGGCAAGTTTTCATAATGTGTTTATTTTCATTCCACAGTGTCTGATGAAAGAGAGATTCACCGGTTCTTTGCCAGATTTGACGAAAAGTTTTTCCAGTTCTGCGACAAAGAACTATCAAAGATCAACACATTTTTCTTTGGTATGTATTGATCAGTATTTAACTCATGTTGGTGACTTTATGAAATAAACAAAGGTGTTAGTTACTTTGTTAGAAAAAGTGTTTATTTTCGCATGTAATCATAATATCAATAATTCTTCAAAAACTGTAAATTCAGTTACTTTGTCAAACATGAAAAGAATGTTTCTTCCAAAGTCAATACTTTCCTCATTAGTTTGTATTATTATATAAATTTTATTATTAAAGGCAGAAAAAATTAAGCTTTTGCAACCTAAATGATGTTTTCTAATATTGTACATGTATATTGATTATGTTTCCTTTTCACTCTTTGTAAGAACAGAGTATGTGTTGTATCCAGGCAAATTTTTATAATTCACAAATCATAGTTTTGATACAGATGCATGAATTGGTCTTGCAATCCCATGACCATTTCATTTGCAGAATTTCCGTAGGCCTAGATTTTGATGATTTTATGGGTAAATCCAAATTTATTTAGAACAAAATTACCTACACATGTATTTGAACATAATTGAGCCGCCCCATGGGAAAACCAACAATCTGCAAAGGCGAAAACAAAGGCGCAGATCAGCTTCGCGGTAACCGTGAAGCTGATCAGCGCCTTTGTTTTCGCTACTCGGATAGTACTATTCCTCCTCTGCTTAACTCCAAAATTTCAAGCTTCTAGCTGTTTTCTGTGACTGTACAGGTCGGTTTGTGTCGGACCTGTTCGGAAACCACATTGTTGGTTTTCCCACGAGGCGGCTCATATTTCTGCAGAGAAAATATCTGAAGCAACAAGGAAGTATGCCAGTCTGAAAGCAGAACTAGAACTGTACACAGAGCATGAACACAAACCCTCAACCCTACACTTCCGCCGTCGTGGCTCGACCGCATACAAGTTCTTCAAGGACAAAGAGAACACGGACATGAGTCGGACGAGGAAGCATCACGATCTGAAGCTGGCGTTCAGCGAGTTCTACCTCAGTCTGATTCTACTACAGAACTATCAGACTCTCAACTTTACAGGGTTCAGGAAGATACTCAAGAAACATGACAAGGTAATTCTGCCCCAAAAGTTGTACATCTCTATATGAGCCTGTGCAAGAGAAAACCAGCAATTTGAGTTTCCAACCAGGTCCGACACAAATCGGCCTGTACATCTACTGAAGGCAAGGGGGTGGAAATTTTGGATTTAGAAAGTAGAGGAATTGTACTATCCATGTAGCGAAAACAAAGGCGCTGATCAGCTTCGCAGTTACATTCTATAAATAATATCCACTATCCATTTTGAACACTAGAAAGTCACACATTGCAACTAGACAAAAATAAGACAAATCAACAGACAACAAAAATTACAGACCATTAACCCAATTAGATATATTGCAGTGTATAAATATACAGAAAAAGTTAAAATGGCATTTATCAGGTAGCCTTCTTCAAAAACATATACAACTGAACTGTTTTAAATTGCATATTCGTGCAAATTTATTGAGTTACAATATTTTTTACAATTATTCATTCATACATACATAATTTTGATTATACATGCTCATTCGTACATGGTGATGCCACATCTTCACACTTTCATGCTAAAAAAGTAACAATATTGCATGTCTGTGTTACTCTTGTTTTCACCAGTTGATGCAGACAACTAGAGGTGTAGTATGGAGACAGACACATGTAGACACAGCAGCATTCTATACTAACAAAGAAGTAGACCACTTGATAACAGAGACAGAGGTAGGACAATTCATGAAATATGTAAATCATGATTTAACATTACACAACACTGACAAATAAGAATGAATATAAAATTGAAGTTTTTATCCCTTGCTGATAAAACAAGAACGCCGCGGAGGTCGATACCGCACTTGCATTGAGCAAAATCACTAAAAACGTGATCAAGGGCACCAGGTCATGGTAAAATCTGAAAGGGTATGTCAAGGACATTTAATATGTAAAGTTTAACACTCGCAGCTATCACAGGTGCAGAGAAAACCAAACTTCGACGTAAAAAATAACTAAGTCAATGGACCATGAAATATAGGTCAAGGGCACCGGGTCAAGGTGCATGCTTGAAGGGCATGTCAAGGACAATTACTATACAAGCTTTCACACTCACAGCTATGACTGATGCAGAAAAAAAACAAACTTCGACATAAAAATTAACAACGTCAATGGACCGTGAAATATAGGTCAAGGTCAGTGGGTCAAGGTGCATGCTTGAAGGGTATGTCAAGGACAATTACTATGCAAGCTTTCACACTCACAGCTGTCACTGATGCAGAGAAAACCAAACTTCGACATAAAAATTAACCAAGTTAGTGGACCGTAAAATATAGGTCAACAGCACTAGGTCAAGGTGCGTGCTTGAAGGGTATGTCAAGGACCATTACTATGCAAGGTTTAACACTCGCAGCTATCACTGATGCAGAGAAAACGAAACTTCAACGTGAAAATTAACAAAGTCAATGGACCGTGAAATGTAGGTCAAGGTACGTGCTTGAAGGGTATGTCAAGGACAATTACTATGCGAGGTTTCAAACTCCTAGCTTTCACTAATGTAGAGAAAACCAAACTTCGATGTAAATGTTGACGAACGGACGGACAGAAATTTGGACTCCTATATCGCACCCTGCTATAAGCAGGTGCGATAAAAACAATCCTTATAGTGATGACTTTTAATGGATAGATGCTGTATGTTCCGCAAAGTGAGTGAAAAGCCCTGTTGTGGTAGCATATCAATTTCTACCTTGTTTTAGAGAATTTACCTAAAAATATAATAGTTTAACATAATAACATCTTGCACTTTCAGCAAAATTTCACATCTAACCTAGAAGGTGGTAACAGGTCAAAGGCTATGAAGCGTCTCAGAGTGCCACCACTGGGAGATAAGGCAAGTTGTTTTTGTCTTGCTCTTTTTCAGTATAGGGATTAAACATGACATCGGTCATTTCCTTTTCCAGTAAATATTTAAATTGAGAGTCAAAATGTAAATGAGTACTTATTTGCTTCATTTGATGTAAGTTTTGTATCTGTAGAACATGACCATAAAATACATGAGATGGTATTTTGCATGCAAACAATTTATACGCAAGCAGCTCCAAATTCAATTCCCACGTCTGCCAGTTCTTATTAGCACCAATAACTGACATTTATAGCTCACCTGAGCCGAAGGCTCACAAGGTGAGCTTATAGTATGATGAGTCGGTGTCCATGCGTCCGGTGTCTGGCACCCGTTCACACTTTCAAATTATACAAATATCTCTGCAACTAGTCAGCCAATTGCAATCAAATTTTAAGTGAAACGTCATTGGGGTGGGGGAAAGGTTGCATTAGGTTTTGGACGAGGTTGGCGCAGAACACTGGTTTCCATGGCAACAGATAACTTCCATAGACCTACAATGGGAAAAAACATAACACTATCTTTTCTGATACCACAAGGCCCAGAGCTTTTATTTTTGTGTGTGTAGTAATGTATAGTACTCCTGTTTAAAAACCCTGCTTACTGTGCCCCTGGGGTCCATACAGGCCATGCCCCAGGGGCATCATTATCTTCCATAGGCTTATAATGGAAATACATGAAAAAAAAAAAACGCCTTCTGTGAAACCGCAAGACCCAAAGCTTGTATATTTGGTATGCAGGAATGTCATGTGGAGCTCTACATAAATCCTGCCAATCATGTCCCTGGGGTCAAAAATAGCCTCACCCCAGGGGTCATTATAGGACCTTATATGATGATTTTTTCAAATGAACCAAAATAGTGAACCAGAGAATAAACAATTCTTACAAGAGCTGTTGATGTAAGTAGGGTTTCCAGGTCACATAACCAAGATGGCCCCCCATGCCCATATATGGTGAAAACCCCAACCACTTTGTCCAGTGACTGTACTTGTTGACTCTCAGGTGAGCGATCATTGCCCTTGGACTACTTGTGTTTACATAATTATGGTAAGCATCACTGGGGCTTTTGTTAAGAAACCAATGTGAATGCTTATGCAGGGCCCAGGGTTATAAAACTTTTTTCATGCTCAGCTCAGCTGAGACTACAATTTATCCTGCTCATAAATGTTAAAATGCCAACAATTGTTGGCATTTTAACATTTATGAGCAGGATAAATTACTAGTTTTTGAGTTTTGAGCCTGAATTTTCTACTAATTTTGACTATTTCAACATTTATGAGCAGTTGAAATTTCATGCTCAGCTGAGCTGAGCTTGAAAAAAGTTTTATAACCTCGGGGCCAGGTAATGATTGCTTTGTTTCCTCCTTATTTACAGGAAAATCCAATGACAACATTCAGGGTTGGTTTCTATGCAGGTCTGTTTGCTGTTCTGGTTACAGTTGTTATTATCTCAGGTTAGTATACTGAAACCAGTTAGATATAAAAAAAAATCACTATAATGCCTGAAGAATTAGAATGTCATACTGATACACATTGAGCCCTGTGTAGGATTGAACATGCATGATAACATTGGTAACCTCTTGCGAAGTTGTTGAACACATTGATAGTTGGTCCTTATTTATCTTTCTTAGATAAACAAAATATTGCAAATTCTTAAACGAATACACCCGCCAAAGAAACAAGAAGTATACAAATAAATACATGTAAATAGAATAAAGAATGCAAGGTATTAAAGAAAGTGGTTTGACTAATTCATGGACATGGATGTTACATTTATTTATGCTAAGGATTTCTTGAATTTACATCATTTATAGTGGCTGATTTTCTCTTTCAGCTTTCTTTGTAGAGCAAGAAAATCCCTGGGAGCCTGCGTTGAGAATGTATCGAGGCATGTTTATTGTGATTCTGGACATTTTCCTGCTTGGCATCAACACCTACGGCTGGAGGTCGTCCGGGGTCAACCATGTGCTCATATTTGAGATTGATCCTAGGAGACATCTGTCACATCAACAGTTAATGGAGGTAAAATTTCAAATACAATGTTTGTGTTTAAAATTTAAGCAAATACTTGATATCAAATTATTTCCTATAAAGCAATTAATCATTTAATATATTATTTCTAAGACTACAGTATTATTTTTCACTAAAATTTCACAGTTTTTAGTAAAAAAAAACTTGCAAAATGCAAGCTCTGTGTGTTAAAAGTAAAGATGCATTGAAAATTAAAAAAAAAACAAAAAAACAAAAAAACATGGCTACCTGTTTGAACACACAGTAAAGGGAACAAGTTGATTTAAGGACTTAAAATTCTTAAAATTGGAATAGGGTCTCAAACTTAAAAAAAAAAAAATGAGTTGGAAAACCATCTTTAATAAACATGCATTTTCTATCTTCCAGCTGGCTTGTCTGTTAGCAGTGTTCTGGTGTATCAGTGTACTACTGTACATCTTCAGTAGTCTATGGGAGGTACCCAGCTATGTGTTCCCCCTGGGACTGGCTGGATTCATGATCCTCTTCCTCATCAACCCATTCCCTATATTCCACCACAGCAGTAGGATGTGGTTTCTCAGAGTTATGGTGAGTCTTGAATGTGTATGGATGTACATGAAAGAAAAAATCTTATTTTCATTACGAAAACTTGCCCATGCAATATACAGAGGTTTTTTGAGCTTTAAAAATTGAAAATTTCCAGTAGAAAAATTTTCATATTTTTCTTATTTTTGCTCAAAACATAGATTGTAGGTACATGTTAGAACCGCCTCGCCGAGGCGGTTCTAACGAGTACCCACAATCTATGTATTGGAGCAAAAATAAGAAAAATAGGTATACCCCTGCATACCCCAGTTTTGCTATATAAAACTGGGGTTCAAGGGGGTATGTATTGCATGGACATGTTTTCCTGATGTTAGCTCACCTGTTTCGAAGGTTCACAAGATGAGCTTATAGTATACCAATTGTCCGGCGATGATCCTTGGATGACCAGGCCCGGAGGTTATAAAAGTTTTTTCAAGCTCAGCTCAGCTGAGCATGTAATTTCAACTGCTCATAAATGTTGAAATTATCAAAATTAGTGGAAAATTCAGGTTCAAAACTCAAAAACTAGTAATTTATCCTGCTCATACAATTGTTGGCATTTTAACATTTATGAGCAGGATAAATGTTAGTCTTACCTGAGCTGAGCATGAAAAAAGTTTTATAACCTTGAGACCAGATCTCAGGGGAGTGTTCACAAGACCATTGGCCCTCTGGTTCATTGTGCCATACACATATTAATACCAATGTTTAACTTTGATCAGCTTCAGCTCCAGTTTGATCAGGGCCTGTACTGTCTGAATGAAGGAAGCATAATTCCTTTGAATATGGGTCATAAATCTGTGTTAAGTCCATTCTATTGAGTAATTGCTTGGACATTGTGGTTGAACTTTGCTTCAAACATATTTCTTGGTTGATTTCTTGTTTTATGTCCCATTCAACAGCTAAGGTAATATGGAGCCGAGAACTTGATTTATTTAAAGTTTCAACAGCCTGGGAGTGAACCCACAGCCATTGGTTTATAAGACAAGTGTCTTAACCACTATGCCTCGAAGGCTTCTCAAATGTGTTAGTAGGAAATATTTGAATTAATATAGTGATCCAATATGACCTATTTTACAATTGTATTGTAAATCTTTCTGTGGATTTTAAGCTCACCTGAGCCGAAGGCTCACAAGGTGAGCTTATAGGATGGCCATGCTCCGTCGTCCGTCCGTCAGTCGTCCGTCCACAATTTCAAAGATCTTCTCCTCTGAAACTGCTTGGCTGATCAAAGCCAAACTTCATGTGGAGCATCCTTAGGAAGGGGGAACAAAAGTCTATATAAATGGTCCAGGTCACATGACCAAGATGGCCACCATGGCTATAAATAGCAAAAACCTTTAAAAATCTTCTTGTCCAGAACCAGCGGGCCGATTTCCACGAAACTTGGTATGTAGCACCGGGGACGTGGGCCCATCATAGTTTATATAAATCATGACCCTAGGATGACCTTGACCTATTTTACGGCAAGGTCAACTTAGGTCGCCAATGCATTTGAATGGGAAAAAATGGTAAAATGCTATTTAATGGGTAAAACTTACTGGGAATAGGCAAATGGACAAAAGATTAATGTTAATGGAAAATTTTAGCCCCTGGGGGGTTGTCTGCCCCTGCCCCGGGGCTATATACATGTATATTTCCATAATAATGAAACATCTTCTCCCCTAAAACTGCTTGGCCAATCAAAGCCAAACTTCATATGGAGCATCCTTGGGAAGGGGGAAAGAAAGTTTAAATAAATGGTCAAGGTCACATGACCAAGATGGCCACCATGGCTATAAATAGAAAAAAACCTTTAAAAATCTTCTTCTCCAGAACCAGAAGGCCAATGATTTTGAAACTTGGTGTGAAGCATCAGTGACTGGAGCTCTACAAAGTTTATATAAATCATGACCCTGGGATGACCTTGACCTATTTTACGGCAAGGTCAACATAGGTCGCTCATGCATTTGAATGGGGAAAAGTGTCAAAATATCATTTGTAGGGAAAAACTTGCAGGAAATGGGCAAATGGACTTAAGACTGATGATTCTGAAAAAAATTTGGGGGCAATATACATGTATATTACAGTGATATTCAAAGATCTTCTCTGAAACTGCTTGGCCAATCAAAGCCAAACTTTATGAGGAGCATTGTTAGGAAAAAGGAATGAAAGTATATATAAATGGTCAAGGTCACATGACCAAGATGGCTGCCATGGCTATAAATAGCAAAAAACCTTTAAAAATCTTCTTCTCCAGAACCAGAAGACCTATGATTTTGAAACGGCATGAAGCATCAGGCAATGGAGCTCTACAAAGTTTGTATAAATTGTGACCCTTGGATGACCTTGACCTACTTTATGGCAAGGTCAACTTAGGTCGCCCATGGCATGCATTTGAATGGGGAAAATTGTTAAAATTGCAGTAAATTGGCATATGGACTGAAGTTTTATGATTTTGAAAAAGAAATTGACTCCAGGGGTTGCTCTGACCCGGCCCTGGGGTTATATACATGCATATTACCATTCTAGTCAAACAAGTTTATTGGTATATATCTCAGGTTTCAGGTGAGCGTTTACAGGACCATTGGTCCTCTGGTTATTTAATGTTGCATATGAATTACTGTAAATTCGTAAATGTTTGCAAAAATTTAAATTTGGCAAGCATTCACGAACTTTATGCTTCGCATATTCAAGATTCTCACTAATAAAGAATCTCTACTGTCCATAAAGACGACACAAACACTGGTTCGAGAATTCAAAACCCTACAGGTAATCCTGAAATAGAAAATTTGCGAAATAAAGTCAAGTGAAAATTTCCCGACTAAACAGAATCTCGACATTGATTTTCTTGACATATGATTACTTTTACATTTTTACCCTCCACTGTGATTTCAGTTCCGTATCTTCACTGCTCCATTCCACCATGTTGGTTTTGCTGATTTCTGGCTGGCTGATCAGTTGAACAGTCTGGTCATGGTACTGCTGGACTTTGAATACATGATCTGTTTTTACAGCTTTGAAGTCAATTGGTGGGGAGATGATAGTAAGTATTCTGCCATAATCATTTAACCTGTCCCGAGTTAAGGAACAGTCTAGTCATGGTCCTCTTGGACTTTGAATACATTATCTGAAGTCCACTTCTATCAGACCTGTCGACCTCCTGAAAATTCTAAGAGGGAGAGGCATGAAACAGTGATTTTTTTACCAAATTAGCATGCAGCTTCTGCGTGCTTTTTAAGACCTACAACATTTCAAGGAGGGAGATTTTTTCTTCAGGAGGGAGATTTTTTCCAGCTTTTCAAAAAGACAATACTTGTTATTGGCCAAAAGCAGTGTACCGTTGGCATTCACCAATGCAAAACCCTTAAAACAAGGCATGAAGGAGACGGTGTCATACCTTGTATATTAAACATTTGCTTTTGCAAATTTCTATAAAGACTATGATGCCAAAACCGTGAAGAAAAGATTAAATTCAATTGAAAAATCAGTTTCGACATATTTTTCTGACAACAATTTGTTACATGCAATCTGATTGGTAAAGAAATCAACCTAAAAGTTATTGGCCAGTCACAAAGCTTGTTTTATCTTCCACCAGAATTTCACGATATCACACTAATAATATGAGTCAACTTTGAAAAAATGTAATTCATTACTTTTCCTCTTAAACAGGATTAAGCAATATCTGAATGTAGCAACAAGAAAACTCTTTTATAATGCTTACATTCCCCCACATCTGGACTATTGCTGTACAATATGGGGTAATGCTAATTCTACACTCTTGGAAACAGTCGTCAAATTTCAAAAGCGAGCTGCAAGGTCCATTTTAGATAAACCAATAGAAACTCCATCAGCTGAGCTTTTTGTTGAATTAAAATGGATGGAGTTTCCTAAAAGAGTAATGTACCAGAAAGCAATACTGATGTATAAAATCATGCATAACTTAACTCCGCCCTACTTAGCTAGTATTTTTAAGTTCTCAAGAGAAGTGCACGACAGAACACTGAGATCTACATCAGATAATCTTTTGTATGTTCCAAAACATACCTGTCAACTTTTTGAAATTTCAAAGAGTGAGATTGCGCGCGACAACCCTAAAGTGACTAGTTTTTGCGCGTATTTATCGCGCATTATGATTTTACCACAACTTTTAGGAGTGAGATTTTTTTAGTTAAAAATCAAGAACTTGGTCACAGAAATTAGCAATAGTAGTTACAAAACTTTCATATCAACTGGTATATATTTACACTATTTAACATTTATCATGTTTACCATCCTGAGATTTTTTTTTTTTCCAAAATCATGTGCCACTGAGTTTGTTTGTTTTTTGTTTTTTTTTTGTGTGTGTTTTTTTTTTGGCAAAAAAAATCGTGTTTTCACTACTTTTCATGCTTCAAAATACACTATGTTGCATTTTCCAAAAAGCTAATACTTGCTTTGGGGGAGCGATACAAGTCCTAAAATCGCTACGTTTTGTGGATAAACTGCATTAAATCCATCAATGAGCCACCATTTTAGCATTCAAGAGGTCTGTAATAGCGATTTCTTACCAAAATCCCGGTTCAAATGTGTTTTCTAGGCTTAAAAATACAAAAAAAAAAAACATCGATCATTACACAGCATAAATCCATTGGGATGCTTCGGTCATTTCCATTCAGTGTGTATTGAATTCCGCGTATCTAAAAATAGTCACAATTCAGGTATTTTTATCTCGCGAGCGCGTGACTCGCTAAATTAAGAAACTCGCCAGAGGGCGCAGTTTCACAATCATAAACAAAAATAGCGAATGGAAATTCCAAGCGTGAGATAGCTGAAAAATCGTGTTTTTAGCGATTTTAGCCAATTCGTGCGTGTGATGAATTCCTGGACTCGAATTCGTGTCAGACACGATTGATTCGTGTGTGTTGACAGGAAAGTTCCAAAACCAAATTTTGAACTGTACAGAAACAGCCTTGCATATTCAGGATCTAAGATATGGAACTCAATTCCAGACAATATCAGAGATGCATCATCTCTTCACCAGTTCAGAAATGGGTATCTTGATTGGAAAAGAAGTCAAGAAGATTTAATACCTTAGGTATGGAACCCTCTCTTACAGTGTGTAAAATGTAAAAAGTTGTTAAAATTTTCACTTCAATTCTGTATTTTATATGTCTGTATATATTTGTTTGTATGTGTTGTTTTGATAGAGGACCTCAGGGAAGATTGGACTAGTCCAACTGAGCTTCCTCTTTAAATAAAGTCATTCTTATTATTATTATTATTATAGATCGGAGAACAGGAGAATCTTGAATACGAACCGAGATTTGCCGAATAGCGCTAAAAATAGAAATCTGAACTATCGAAAGTTCCCGAACCTAAACCAGAAGTTTGCATTGACCTTGACTTTGTGTAAACACGGAAAAACCGGGATATGTTTACTTTTGTGTTTCGGATGTTAAAATTAATCGGTAGACAGCCCGAAATCCGTTAGTTTGGAGTTTTAATAGAAATCGGACAGAAGGTTGTTAATCCATTGGAAAATCGTTAGAGTAATGGGGAATCTGCGAGAGTTGACAGGTCTGACTTCCATTATGTTTTCACTACTTGGATAGAACAATTCCTTTTTAAATCTGAAAGCTTCTAATTATTATCTTCCTGCGTCATATTGTCTGCTACCACATTTTTAGCTCACCTGAGCCGAAGGCTCACAAGGTGAGCTTATAGGATGGCCATGATCCGGCGTCCGTCCGTCCGTCGTCCGTCGTCCACAATTTCAAAGATCTTCTTCTCTGAAACCGCTTGGCCGATCTAGTTGAAATTTTATGTGGAGCCTCCTTGGGTAGTGGCATTTCAAGTTTGATCGCGAAATCCAGGTCACATGACCAAGATGGCCGCCACGCCCATATATGTTAAAAACCGCTCAAAAATCTTCTTCTCCAGAACCGGTGGGCCGATTTCCACGAAACTTAGTATGTAGCATCGGGGACTTCAGCCCATCATAGTTTGATACAATGATGACCCTTGGATGACCTTGACCTATTTTACGGCAAGGTCAAATTTGGAAACATGGGCTTTTACATGGGAAAAAGTGAAAACTATGGATTTTTTGAAAACTATTGCAGCCTGAGGCCTGAAAAGTGGTAGATGCAAACAACTAATGGAGTAGATGAAGGTATGTGATTAATTTAGGTCGAGCTCATCTCTTGACCTTGGCCAGTCTGTCGTCCATACACACTTTTCAAAGATCTTCTTCTCTGAAACTGCTGGGCCAATCAAAGTGAAATTTTATGTGGAGCATCCATGGGTAGGGGAGACGAAAGTTTGATCGCAACATCCAGGTCACATGACCAAGATGGCTGCCACGCCCATATATGGTAAAAACCACTCAAAAATCTTCTTCTCCAGAACCGGCAGGCCGATTTTCATGAAACTTGGTATGTAGCATTTGGGACTCCAGCCCATCATAGTTTGATAAAATGATGACTCTAGGATGACCTTGACATATTTTACGGCAAGGTCAATTTTGGAAACATAGGCTTTTACATGGGAAAAAGTGAAAACTGGATTTTTTGAAAACTATTGCAGCCTGATGCCTGAAAAGTGGTGGATGCAAACAACTAATGGAGTAGATGAAGGTATGTGATTAATTTAGGTCAAGGTCATCTCTTGACCTTGGCCAGTCTGTCGTCCATACACACTTTTCACAGATCTTCTTCTCTGAAACTGCTGGGCCAATCAAAGTGAAATTTTATGTGGAGCATCCATGGGTAGGGGAGACGAAAGTTTGATCGTGAAATCCAGGTCACATGACCAAGATGGCTGCCACGCCCATATATGGTAAAAACCACTGAAAAATCTTCTTCTCCAGAACCGGCAGGCCAATTTTCGCGAAACTTGGTATGTAGCATTTGGGACTCCAGCCCATCATAGTTTGATCAAATGATGACCATAGGATGACCTTGACATTTTTTACGGCAAGGTCAATTTTGGAAACATAGGCTTTTACATGGGAAAAGGCGAAAACAATGGATATTTTGGAAACTGTTGCAGTCTGAGACCTGAAAGTTGCTAGATGCAGACAACCGATGGAGTCAATGAAGGTAAGTAATTAATGAAGGCCAAGGTCATTTCTTGACCTTGACCCAAGGTCATTTGAATATCAAAATTAAAATTATAGTTTTCTCAGAAATCACTGGGTTTGGAAACTATTGCAGCCTGAGACCTGAATCTTTGCAGATGCAGACAACTTATGAATTCAATAAAGGTGTGTGAGTATTCAAGGTCAAGGTCATTTCATGATGACTTAATACTCCAGGATCAGGCTTCAGGTGAGCGTTCTCAGGACCATTGGTCCTCTGGTTGGTTTTCTCATGACATGGTTCTAATGTAAGAGTCAGTGATAAATTCTTACCATGCATAACAAATCAAATAAAAAATCAGTGAGGCCGCATAGCCATAGAAGCCAATTAGAAGTTATGCACTTGAAATTTCAGATTTTCTGACAAAGGGGTATGTATTGTCTTTTAAGTGAAAACAAACATGTGACTTTGATATATAATTTTGCTTATGACAAATGAGCCGCCTCATGGGAAAACCAACAATCTGCAAAGGCCAAAACAAAGATGCAGATCAGCTTTGCGGTAGCCGCGAAGCTGATCAGCGCCTTTGTTTTCGCTATTCGGATAGTACAATTCCTCTTCTACGTAAAGCCGAAATTTCAAGCTTCTAGCTTTTTTCTGTGCTTGTACAGGCCGGTTTGTTTCGGACCTGTTCGGAAACCACATTGTTGGTTTTCCCACAAGGCAGCTCAAATTTTACTTTATTCAGGACCCAAAGTGTGTACTAGCCAACTGTACGGTATCAGAACCATCGTGGGAATCCTACCAGCTTGGTTCAGGTTTGCACAGTGCCTTAGAAGATATCGTGATACGAAACTTGTCTTCCCACATGTCGTCAACGCTGGCAAATACTCGACGTCATTCTTTACTGCACTGTTTTCTACACTGTATAATGTTCAAAAAGGTAAGGCAGTAGATTAATTAGGCATATTTGAGCAGCGGCATGAGATGCATTATTTGTGTACTTATTTGGTAGCAATTTCATCTAGCATTGTAAGGAATTTTTAAAAAACCTAAGTATTTTCAATAACATTGTGATAGTACATGCATGATGAGTGAATATAATTATCAGATTATTAGCCATTTTGTTGCAATCTTTGAATGGCAAGATCACATATTATATAGTCTCACAGGATTTACAACTTGGGCTTAATCAACCACCACATAAACTGACTAGCAGGCTGAGGTCAGTTTGGTTAGTTCTGAAATTTGGACATTGTCATTCATATTAAATACAGGTCACCTGCGCTATCTCAAACTCGGTTGTCTCGAAAACCCCACTTGTGTCGAAGTGACCTTTCACTCCTGAGCGTCTCTCCCTATATGTTATTGTATTTCAACCTTGCTTGCGTCGAACTCGGTTATGACGAAAACTAGGCTGTGTCGAAGTGATAATTCGCACCCCACAGAAAAAGAACATTAGTTTCACCCTTCCTGTGTCGAAGTTTGAAGTAAAAATCGGTCTTCGCCGATTTGATATCTACACACAACCTTTCATCTCTGGATTTGTTAAAGAACGTTTCGACATCATGTGTCAGGTCGGGGAATATACGTTTGAAATCACTATCGATGTGGTAAACATGGTGGAAAGGAGAACCACTCAGTCCGCAAATGTGAAAGAGATGAGATTTTCTAAATACCTTGGCTGGTCTCAATTTGCTTATCTCGATCTTCGGAAAACTCGAAGTGGTTTCTTCATTCCCCTTGATTTCGAGATAGCGAAGGTGGCCTGTACAACAAGGTGATTTCAGCTGTGAGTCATTTCGATGGTAAATCATTTTGACCTTTCTTGTTGTGGCACGAGTCATTTCCCCCAAAAGTTTTCACCAAATATATAATAGGCTTTACACTGATAATAGTGCTGTAAGATTGCAAGCTTTTTAATTATGCATATACTTTGAAGAACAGCAGCCTCTCTACAAACTTTTATTTTCAGCTAACGGTCATTCTTATACAGAACTTATTGGTATGAAAGGATTGAATTTAGTGTTTGGTTGATTTGTTGATTTACTGTTATTTCTTTGTTTTCATGTTAAAATCATGTTTGCAGTTTATTGAAAAAGATCTAATATTGTGTTATCACAGATGTAAAAAAGCAGTTTTCAGACTTTTCATAATTGAACCGCCTCATGGAAAAACCAACAATGTGGTTTTCAAACAGGTTCGACACAAATCAGGCTGTACAGTCACAGAAGCAGTCTAGAAGCTTGAAATTTTGGATTTAAGAAGAAGAGGGATTGTACTATCTGTGTAGCGAAAACAAAGGCGCTGATCAGCTTCGCGGTTACCGCGAAGCTGATCTGCCTCTTTGTTTTTGCATATGCAGATTGTTGGTTTTCCCACAAGGCGGCTCATATATTGCCACAGGCATCCAAAACTATTTCTACATAGTGCAGTTTCAGTTACATCACCCGTGTTTAGAGAAGCTATGCAGATATCATCAATTACATAGGAGGAGCGAAATATAGCCGTCATATTGCCTACTACATAAAATTACGGTGACACAGAAAATGATGAATTAAGACCTTAAAAAAAAACATGAAAAATGTATGTTGTGCCTATAGGATATCATGCAATTTGTATGGAAAAAAGATATAAAAAGTATCCTACATCTCAACTTTTATGTATTTATTATAAGACATCTTGTAATAAATATCCTATGACCATACATGTAATGACATATTGATAATGACGCATTGCGTCATGGCATAGCGTGATGATGCCATCTGTTACAACAATGTTGAAATAGCTTTAACAGTTTGAACAAAAAGTAGCAAACAGAATCGAACACCTAATGGTAATTTTGCTACAAGCTTGGTTCTTTTTCACATGAAATAAGCATGGATGTTAGATCCTCTATTTACACATCTTTTGACTTTGTTTTTTTGTCTCTAGAATTGTACGGGGATGATGTACGACAAGCCTCAGTATTTTTCTGGCTGTGGATCGTGGCGGCGGTTGTCAGTACGTGTTACACCCTCACCTGGGATATCAAGATGGACTGGGGTTTGTTAGACAAAAATGCAGGAGAAAATAAATTTTTACGAGAAGAAACTGTGTATGCATTTAGGGTAAGTACTTTCTCTGTACTACTAGTCTTAGTAGTCTGTTGATTACCATTTTGCTTCTTTGAGCAAGACACATTAACTCCCCACATTACCGGTTAATACCCAGGAAGCGGTGGCTCCGTCTCAACATGACCGAAAAAATTTTAACTGGAACGTTAAACCTCAATTCAAACAAACAAATAAAAGTCTGTTGATTGATGATTCAAAATTTTTTCAGTACACTGTACATATGAGCCGCCTCGTGGAAAAACCAACAATCTGCATATGCGAAAACAAAGACGCAGATCAGCTTCGAGGTAACCGCGAAGCTGATCAGTGCCTTTGTTTTCGCTACACGGATAGTACAATTCCTCTTCTTTCTAAAACCAAAATTTCAAGTCTCTAGCCATCTTCTGTGCTTGTACAGTCCGGTTTGTGTCAGACCTGTTCGAAAACCACATTGTTGGTTTTCCCACGAGGCGGCTCATATGGTATATTGTCCCTTCTGCTGAATACAGTACATGTACTTATTATAAATGAGCCGCTCCATGGGAAAACCAACAATCTGCATAGGCGAAAACAAAGACGCAGATCAGCTTCGCGGTAACCGCGAAGCTGATCAGCGCCTTTGTTTTCGCTACACGGATAGTACAATTCCTCTTCTTTCTAAAACCAAAATTTCAAGTCTCTAGCCATCTACTGTGCTTGTACAGTCAGGTTTGTGTCAGACCTGTTCGAAAACCACATTGTTGGTTTTCCCACGAGGTGGCTCATATGGTATATTGTCCCTTCTGCTGAATACAGTACATGTACTTATTATAAATGAGCCGCCCCATGGGAAAACCAACAATCTGCATAGGCGAAAACAAAGACGCAGATCAGCTTCGCGGTAACCGCGAAGCTGATCAGCGCCTTTGTTTTCGCTACACGCATAGTACAATTCATCTTCTTTCTAAAACCAAAATTTCAAGTCTCTAGCCATCTACTGTGCTTGTACAGTCCGGTTTGTGTCAGACCTGTTCGAAAACCACATTGTTGGTTTTCCCACGAGGCGGCTCATATGGTATATTGTCCCTTCTGCTGAATACAGTACATGTACTTATTATAAATGAGCCGCCCCATGGGAAAACCAACAATCTGCATAGGCGAAAACAAAGACGCAGATCAGCTTCGCGGTAACCGCGAAGCTGATCAGCGCCTTTGTTTTCGCTACACGGATAGTACAATTCCTCTTCTTTCTAAAACCAAAATTTCAAGTCTCTAGCCATCTACTGTGCTTGTACAGTCCGGTTTGTGTCAGACCTGTTCAAAAACCACATTGTTGGTTTTCCCACGAGGCAGCTCATATGGTATATTGTCCCTTCTGCTGAATACAGTACATGTACTTATTATAAATGAGCCGCCGCATGGGAAAACCAACAATCTGCATAGGCGAAAACAAAGACGCAGATCAGCTTCGTGGTAACCGCGAAGCTGATCAGCGCCTTTGTTTTCGCTACACGGATAGTACAATACTCTTCTACTTAAATCCAAAATTTCAAGCTACTAGCCTGCTTCTATGACTGCCCAGGCCGGTTTGTGTCGGACCTGTTCGGAAACCACATTGTTGGTTTTCCCACGAGGCGGCTCAAATGGAAATGGACATTGCCAGTACCAATCTATAAAACCTTTAGCCACACAGCTCAATTTTTGCCACTCTGTTCAAATTGGTTTTCAGTGATCAATGATACAGCATGAACTAATTTTGCCAAAAAATTGAAGGTAATTTTAAACAACTGAAAAAGTGGCGTACCACAAAAATTGTGTTGAATAAAAAGTATTCAAGAATTTTACAATTCCTTACAGTAAATTTATAATTGCTCTTGTTAAACTTGAGTCTTATTCCTGTATGAAACTTGATTTAGGAATCAGATACCTACAGGCTACTGGGATGGTGGGCTAAAAACTATGATCAGGGATTCAGGGTGTCAATTTCAATTGCACGCTTTTGTGTTTTTTTTTCTAGGGCTATTATTACTTTGCTATGATAGAGGACTTTATCCTACGGTTCATATGGTCCCTGTCAGTTTCAATAGGAGAAGGCTTGTTGCTGCATGGTGAAATTCTTCAAACTTTGTTAGCTTCATTAGAAATATTTAGGTAAGTTTTATACTCATTTTCTATTCCCAAAAGCATGCCTATGCAATCTTGGCTGTAACGATGAAAAATTTCTGATTGAAAAGTCTATTTTTGTTTTAATTCTGGATTGTGGGTACACCTTACAACCGCCTACACGACAATCTTTGTTGTAGATCAAAGACATGAAAGTACATTTACCCCTGTAGTCCTGTACAGCCCAGTTTTTAGCTCACCTGAGCCGAAGGCTCACAAGGTGAGCTTATAGTATGGAAATCCAGCCATTGTCCGTCCGTCCATTCACATTTTCAAACTTTAATATCTCTAAGACAACAAGGTCAATCGTGATCAAATTTTATCTGAAGCATCATTGAGGAGGGGGAAAGGTTGCATTAGGTTTTGGACTAGGTCGGATCAGAACTCTGGTTTCCATGGCAACAGATAGCTCCCATTGAGTTATAATGCGGAAAATGTTGTGGCCAATCTAGCAACTTCATTTTTGATTGGATCTTCTTCATTCTTGGGAATAACAAGGACAACCATAACATCTTGAATGAGTTTTAATTTGGGCAAGATTCGACCTCCGATTGCGGAGTTAGCTGCCCTTGAGTGTCTGGAAAAATCCCCATAGACTTATAATGGGAAAAATGTTGTGGCCACTCTAGCGCCATTATTTTTCAGTGTATCTTCTTCATTCTTGCAGGTAACAAGGACAACTATAATATCTCTGATGGGTTCGAATTTCAGCTAGATTTGACCTCTGACTGTGGAGTTAGCTGCCCTTGAGTGTTTGAAAAATCATTATTTTGTGTTGTGGCCACTTTAGCGCCTTCAATTTTGATCGGATCTTCTTTATATTTGGAAGTAACAATGATAATTATAACATCTCGGATGAGTTTGAATTTCAGCCAGATCCGACCTTTGACTGCAGAGTTATCTGCCCTTGACTGTGTGAAAAATCAATATTTAGTGTTGTGGCCACTCTAGCGCCTTCATTTTTATTGGGATCTTCTTTATTCTTGGAAGTAACAAGGACATCTATAACATCTCGGATGAGTTCAAGTTTCGACCAGATCCGACATCTGACCGCGGAGTTATCTGCCCTTGAGTGTTTGAAAAATCAATATTTAGTGTTGTGGCCACTCTAGCGCCTTCAATTTTGATCGCATCTTCTTCATACTTGGAAGTAACAAGGATAGCTATAACATCTCGGATGCGTTCGAATTTCAGCCAGATCCAGATTCAATCCAGATTGATTACGTGAAAAATCAGTATTTAGTGTTGTGGGCACTCTAGCGCCTTCATTTTTATTCAAATCTTCTTTCTTAATAGTAACAAAGACATCCATAATATCTTGGATGAGTTCGAATTTCGACCAGATCGGACCTCTGACTGTGGAGTTATCTGCCCTTGAGTGTTTGAAAAATCAATATTTTGTGTTGTGGCCACTCTAGCATCTTTGTTTTTCAGTGGATCTTCTTCATTGTTGAAGGTAACAAGGATAGCCATAACATCTCGGATGAGTTAAAATTTCGGCCAGATCCGACCTCTGACTGCGGAGTTAGCTGCCCTTTAGTGTTTGAAAAATCAATATTTTGTGTTGTGGCCACTCTAGCATCTTTGTTTTTCAGTGGATCTTCATCATTCTTGCAAGTAACATGAATAACTACAATATCTCGGATGAGTTCGAATTTTGGCCAGATCCGACCTCTGACTGCGGAGTTAGCTGCCCTTTAATGTTTGAAAAATCAATATTTTGTATTGTGGCCACTCTAGCGCCTTCAATTTTGATTGGATCTTCTTTATTTTTGGAAGAAACAAGGATAACCATAATATCTTGGATGAGTTTGAATTTGAGCCAGATTCGATCCTGGACTGCTGTGTTAGCTGCCCTTGAATGTTTGAAATCAGATCTAAAAAAAAAACAACAAAAAAAAAGAAAAAAAAAGAAAAACACTTTTTCCAGTGACTGTACTTGTTGTCTCTCAGGTGAGCGATCGTTGCCCTTGGGCTACTTGTTCTATATATTAGCCGGATGTAAGGGGTACACATTTCACAGACATATCTTAGTTTTGGCCCAACCAACAGAAATTACTTTCTACTTGAATTTTGTGGCTTAATTTCTATAATGCTACAACAAAGACAATTTTCAAATAAACTTTATGTTAACTTTTTACATTTATTTCTTAGACGATTTGTTTGGAATTTCTTCCGACTTGAGAATGAGCATCTGAACAACTGTGGTCAATTCCGAGCCGTTCGAGACATCTCAATAGCTCCGTTAGAGTCCAATGATCTCACACAACTATTGGAAATGATGGACGAAGAGGATGGTGCCTATAAAAACAGAGCTGATAGAAATAAAACACAAAAGTAAGATGCTTAAGTTTTTGACATCTCTTAAAAAACAAAACGAACAACAAATAAACAACAACAACAACACTTTGTGTCATCTTTTATTTATAAAAATGTGAGGTCCAAATAGATAGCACTGCTAGATTTCAACGATCTCACTCAACTATTGAAGGTGAAAGGAGTGCCACAATGAAAGAACTGCTTGCTTATCCCAAGCATCTAAGAAACAGGCCAAGTCAGACTGCAAATAAAACTAGATTGTTTCTTCTGCTGCTTACAATTCATATGAAATTGTCTAAAAGCATCAGTCTTAAAGCATTATTTTTGATATAAAAGGTTGTCATCATGACTGTTTTGGAAGAATGGCTAACATTGTCAGCTGTTTACTCAAGCTTATCTGTCGAAAAACTTCTGAAAATAGTTTTCGTGGTAACTTTCTAATTCTTGCAGGTCAAAGAAAGGTGACAAAGCATGGCTGTTAGAGGAAAATAAAGAAAAAGATAAGATACCCTGGAAGTTCAAAGGTGTTTGACTGACTAACCCACAGATATAGCATCATTTACTGTGATATATGCCTTACAGAAAACCTAAGACAATCTTGTCAAAATTACAAGTTTAAACAAATTAGGACCTACCTAAATGGCACCACATATATTCTGAACTTTAGTTTAGTCCAAACTGTTAATTTTACTGTGACATGTACACAAATGAAAGCTTATCCTCAGCAGTGTATTTGCCTTTTGACATTGTGTGCAGAGCATTGCACCATGCATGTAGATTCGTTAGTTTGAAGGGCTGGTTCCTTCAATAAATCATGAAAACAGACTTATGTTAAGGGAAGCCAAGAGCATGTGTTTTCACTGCAACATACTGTAAATTGGGAAATGATCACAAGAACTTAATTTTCATGAATTTGATGCCTTATTCAAGGTTCTCGCTAATAATGGATCTCTATAGTCCATAAAGACTATACGAACTCTTGTTCGTGAATTCAAAACCTCGTGAATAATCTGGAAATAGAAGTCATGCCAAAATTTACGAATTTACAGTATTTATTGATAAAAAATGTCAGAAAAAAATACCCTAAGCTACACATAAAAGCTTTGGGTATGCATAAACTTCATCATGAAATTGTTATCGTCAGACTGTTGCTCTACTCAGGACTGAATCTTTCTTGGGCATATGAAATGAGCCTGTGCATGACAAAACCAACAATTTGGGTTTCCTACACAAACCAGCCTGTACAGTCACAGAAGAAACCCAGAATCTTGAAAATTTGGGAATAAGTAGAGGAGGAAATGTACTATCCGTGTAGCGAAAACAAAGACGCTGATCAGCTTCGCGGTTACCGCGAAGCTGATCTGCGTCTTTGTTTTCGCCCAAGCAAATTGTTGGTTTTCTCACGCACAGGCTCAAATTGTTTTTATTGTCATGTTGAATAACCAAGATTCTTTTTTGCATTGAACAGCTGGGTAATATTGCTACCTCCACAATTTGACTGTCTGTATGAGCTGCGTCGTGAGAAAACCAACGTTTTACTTATGCGAAAACAAAGACGCAGATCAGCTTTGGGTTAACCGCGAAGCTATTCAGCGCCTTTGTTTTCGCTACAAGGATAATTCAATTCCTCTTCTTTCTAAATCTAAGATTCCCATACTCTAGCCATCTTCTGTGCTTGTACTGCTCGGTTTGTGCTGGACCTGTTCGGAAACACATTGTTTGTTTTTTCATGAAGCGGCTCATATAAATGTTTGTAAAAATAATAAATGTGTATCATTATTGTGTTAGCCACATTATAGACCTCTTGATAGAAGATGGCAAGAGGTTGTGAAACTTCAGATTCAGAAGGATCTAAATGAAGCAAAAAGAAAAAGACATCATATGAGTGATCTGCATCTTTGTTTTTACATATGAGCTGTGTCACAATAGTATGTTTTTCAGGGTTTCCCACCAAGTCTGACACTTAAGCTTTATGGTCGCAGAAGATCTTATATTTAAGAAGCAGATGGATTGTACTTTCTGTGAGGCTAAAATGTGGTACTGATCAGCTATGTAGTTACTGTAACTGCACAGCTGATCTGTGTCTTTGATTTTGCATATGTAAAAGCAGGTTTATTCATGATGTGGCTGAGTCGTATTCCAGTTAACTGAACTATTATTCCGTGTACATTGTAAACATATTTATTCTGTGTGTGCTTCTTTTTCTACACATATGCCATATGTTAGAGAGTATGTCTGAATTACACCTAGTTACAGAAAATATATTTTATCATCTCCAGATAATGAAGAAATATCTTGAGTACATGCAGCTTACAAATGAGCCGACCCATGGGAAAACCAACAATCTGCATAGGCGAAAACAAAGGCGCAGATCAGCTTCGCGGTAACCGCGAAGCTGATCAGCACCTTTGTTTTCGCTACTCGGATAGTACAATTCCTCTACTTTCTAAATACGAAATTTCATGCTTCTAGCTGTCTTCTGTTACTGTGCAGCCTGATTTGTGTCGGACCTGTTCGGAAACCACATTGTTGGTTCTCCCACGAGGCGGCTCAATTGTAAAATATGTGCTGTGAAATAGTTAATTGCATAATTGATAGTGACAGTAGGTTTTAATTCAAAAATTTGCTTGTTAAGAGAAATTGTGATCAGATTTCTTACAAGGTCTCAGTGATTGATGTATAGCCTTGGTTGTATCAATCAAAGCTTTTTTTTGCGTCTAGTCCGTCTACCGATCTAAGTTCAAGCTTTCTGATATGAGTCAAGCAATTTTTTGGGCCTGATTGTGGAGTATGTGCAATATTGAAACATTTAAAAGTTGTCATGTATGTTTTAAGTGAGACTGTATTTTGACCACCTTGCATAATACATTAGTTGTAGTTTTGGCCATTAGTAGTCTGTTAGTTTTGTAGTACATGTAATATGTATAGTGATGAAATGAGCCGCCTCGTTGGAAAACCAACAATGTGGTTTCCGGACAGGTCCGACACAAACCGGGCTGTACAAGCACAGAAGATGGCTAGAAGCTTGAAATTTCGGATTTAAGTAGAAGAGGAACTGTACTATCCGAGTAGCGAAAACAAAGGCGCTGATCAGCTTCGCGGTTACCGCGAAGCTGATCTGCGCCTTTGTTTTCGCCTATGCAGATTGTTGGTTTTCCCATGAGGTGGCTCATGTATAGTGATGAAATGTTTTAAACCAGAGGACCAATGATCCTGTAAATACTCACCTGATCTGGACTTGTAGCTGAGCTAATGACACCGGCCTATATGGATCTCAGGTGGCAGGATTTATAAAGAGGATTACTGGATATTGCTACACAAATAATATTAAAGCTTTGGGACTCCTGGTTTCTGAGAAGAGGATTTTGTATGTTTTTTTCAAGTACATAAGACGACGGAGCCTAGCTCACCTGATCAGGTGAGCTAAAGACTGAGCACTGATCATGTTTTACAAAATTTCATTAGACACCACATCAATGCATAATTGGAAACCAAGGAACTTGAAATGTATGATGAATGAAAACAATTGTGCAAAATGAATATAATGGAAAAACAAAGAAAATGTTGGTATGCTTAAAAACTCATCACATTTTCTATGCGTGAATGCTTTTGAAAAATGTTTGATACATATGCCAAATAGTACGAATACACTTTGCTATAGCTATGGGGAGCGTTAATGCATAGATTTTGTTCATAAATGAGCCGGCGCATGGGACAACCAACAATCTGCATAGGCAAAAACAAAGGCGCAGATCAGCTTCGCAGTAACTATGAAGCTGATCAGCGCCTTTGTTTTCGCTACTCGTATAGTACAGTTCCTCTTCTACTAAAATCCGAAATTTGAAGCTTCTAACTCTCTTCTGTGACTGTACTGGTCGGTTTGTGTCAGACGTGTTCAGAAACCACATGATTGGTTTTCCCACGAGGCGACTCAAATCTGTGTCTGGTTCTGGGCAGAAGGCATTTGTGTAAATTTATCATCAGACATCCACTTCATCATGCTTTCTTTGTATAATGTTAAGTTGGTATACGGACAAAACACCCCACGGACATAACCCCCCATGTCCATTTTGTTATACGTGGACAAAAACCACCACATGTTTTTTTGAAGGTTAAGTTTGTTTTGTCTATGATCATGCAGATTTTTATATCAAACAATAAAATGTGATTAAACAGAAAAAGACTTTGTCCGTTGTAAGAAAGTCCAGGAAATCACTAACGCTCACAAAATAGCTGAATTGGTTTGTTTGTAATGGTGCTTGACGTCCATGGTCCACAACTATGGTCATGTTGGGACGGTCATTCGACACACTATTACTGGGCAAGCCTATCAAAGGCAGGTTGCCAGTACTTAGTGCACATTTCGTACACCAGAGATGAATACTCTTGAATTAACAGAAGAGGAAGAAGTGTTTGTTTTCATAAAAACAGCTGAACACTACTCACTATTCTGATGAGCTTTACTAACAAAACAGGTGGACCTCGTCTGAGAAGCTTTACTCACAAAAAAGGTGAACACTACTCACTATTCTGGTGAGCTTTACTCATAAAAACAGATGAACACTACTCACTAATCTGGTGAGCTTTAGTCATAAAAACAGGTGAACACTACTCACTAATCTGATGAGCTTTACTCATAAAAACAGGTGAACACTACTCACTAATCTGATGAGCTTTACTCATAAAAACAGGTGAACACTACTCACTAATCTGATGAGCTTTACTCATAAACACAGGTGAACACTACTCACTAATCTGATGAGCTTTACTCATAAACACAGGTGAACACTACTCACTATTCTGGTGAGCTTTATTCACAAAAACAGGTGAACACTACTCACTATTCTAATGAGCTATACTCACAAAAACACAGGTGAACACTACTCACTATTCTGATGAGCTTTACTCACAAAACAGGTGAACACTATTCTAATGAGCTTTACTCACAAAAACAGGTGAACACTACTCACTAGTCTGATGAGCTTTAATCACAAAACAGGTGAACATTACTCACTATTCTGCTGAGCTTTACTCACAAAACAGGTGAACACTACTCACTATTCTGATGAGCTTTACTCACAAAAACAGGTGAACAATACTCAACTGATCTGATGAGCTTTACTCACAAAAACAAGTGAATACTACTCGCTATTCTGGTGAGCTTTACTCACAAAACAGGTGAACACTACTCACTAGTCTGATGAGCTTTACTCACAAAAACAAGTGAATACTACTCACTATTCTGGTGAGCTTTACTCACAAAACAGGTGAACACTACTCACTAGTCTGATGAGCTTTACTCACAAAAACATGTGAACACTACTCACTATTCTGGTGAGCTTTACTCACAAAACAGGTGAACATTACTCACTATTCTGGTGAGCTTTACTCACAAAACAGGTGAACACTACTCACTATTGTAATGAGCTTTACTCACAAAAACAGGTGAACACTACTCACTAGTCTGATGAGCTTTACTCACAAAAACAGGTGAACACTACTCACTAGTCTGATGAGCTTTACTCACAAAAACAGGTGAACACTACTCACTAGTCTGATGAGCTTTACTCACAATATAGGTGAACACAACTCACTATTCTCGTGAGCTTTACTCACAAAATCAGGTGAAATTACTCACTATTCTCGTGAGCTTTACTCACAAAAACAGGTGAACACTTCTCACTTTTCTGATGAGCTTTACTCACAAAACAGGTGAGCAATACTCACTCATCTGATGGGCTTAACTCACAAAACCAGGTGAACACTATTCACTAATGTGGTGAACTTTACTCACAAAATCAACTGAACTTTACTCACAAAATCAAATGGTCAGTGTGGGTTAGCAGGCCTGCAGAAAAGAATACGAATTATGGACAATTCGGACCTTGGCTAATTCGGCCCTAGTCAATTCGGACCCTAAAAATTCGGCCCTAGTCAATTCGGACCTCGACCACTGGTCAATTTGGACCCCGACCACTGGTCAATTCGGACCCTTTTTTATTGGTCAATTCGAACCTCAAAAAGAAAAATTCTTTGGTCGATTTGGACCTTTTCCATTGGTCAATTTGGACCTTTTCTATTGGTCAATTCGGACCTTTTCATTTGGTCAATTCAGACCTTTTCCATTGGTCAATTCGGACCTTTGCATTGTGTATTTTGCATAAAGATTAGAAAACTGCGTTCAGATTAAAAACATCATGCCAGAATGAAACTTCAATCCCTATACGGTCTGGTTTTGATAGAATACTTATTGCTTTCACGGTTGTTGTAAGCAGGCTATACCGATGTCTTGCCGTGCTGTATGACGGTCTCACATTTCATAAAGTAAAATGCG
The DNA here is from genome assembly GCA_964017185.1 of Rugalucina vietnamica. NCBI lineage: Eukaryota > Metazoa > Mollusca > Bivalvia > Lucinida > Lucinidae > Rugalucina > Rugalucina vietnamica. The sequence goes on from OZ024870.1 coordinate 67,417,819, forward strand.
GATTGTGCTGGCTAATGCCATACGTCAGAGAATCGTGAACTACAAAACATAAAGTACCCGTAATAAACAGCTGGACTGCTTGAGTCTACCTGCAAAGTTTATTCACTACTGACTGACCATCTGATCACCGGTTAAACGCTCAGAAGGTATGAGCGTGCCCAGGAAAAGTGGTTAAAGTCAAACCATCCATACATAAAAGCCTTAGTGTTTACTTGCGTGGTTATATTTTCAAGTGCACTTTTGGTGTCATGACATAATGTATGGTAAAAGTCCTACATAATGGAGGCAATGTCTCGATATGGCCATAGCTGTTGACTGAGATGCTAAGCCACAAATCAATCGGTCAATCGATCGATCAACAAAAACAAGTATTTCATTCACTCGCGTATATTGCATGGAATAATGGCACAAGTACTACAATGAACTTTCATATTTTTAGTTAAGTTTAGGTAACTGAGTGGCCACCTATTGGGAAAATAGCTGCCCATTCGGCTTACGATATGTTTTCATGGTATAAGTACCTGATTGTTAATTTAGTTTTTTACCCATCTCGGTTTTTGGAGTGGGAATCTTTTTCTGATTGCGCCTTTTCCTGATCTTTGCCTACTGTACCTTTTTATTTTAATGATTTGAAGACACAGACAGTCCTTTCATCTCGAATCGATTCAAGCATTGGCCGATTCGGACCTTATTTCTGTTTCACGTGGTCAATTCAGACCCTTAACAGATTCTGACTTTGGCTAATTCGGACCTTAATCTGATTCGGACCTTGGCTAATTCGGACCCTATTTCAAAAAAATAATTGGCTAATTCGGACCTCGATTTTGCGGGATCCGAATTGACCAGTGGTCGAGGTCCGAATTAGCCAAGGTCCGAATTAGCCAAGGTCCGAATTGTCCACAGCTCAGGTCCGAATCAGGTCCTAATTAGCCAAGGTCCGAATTAGCCAAGGTCCGAATTGTCCACGTACCAAGAATACTACAGTAAAGCAGCTCATCTATTTCTCACAGCCAAGAGAAACTGGAGTTTGCCATAAAACTAGACAAGGCCCATCAGAAGAAATGAGATTTCTTTCAAAATGTCTCTCATATTTTTGCATCATGGACAATAACCCCGCATGCAGATTTTCAAAGATGAAGCATGGATATACTGAAAGGTTCTACTGTAAGCTCACATTTTGAGCCTTTGCCTCAGGTAAGCTAGAAATGACTTTTGCAAGCGTTCTTGAGTTACAGTAGCTATGAAAACAAAGGTTTAAAGTACAAAATAAGACTGTTTTATAGGATTTATTCTATAGATATTTGACTATATGGTACAACTTAAAAAGTATACAAAACAAAATAAACCATAAATTCCAAAACGGTTCAATTCTTATATGTTTTGCCCAGTCTGTTGACCTATACAAATTGATATGCATTTGTTGATCACTCTACATAGGTAAAGCATTCCTAAATTTGGGGCCATTTGTTCAAAATTAAGACTGTTGTTAGTTATTTCAAATGGCAATGCAATGCAATGCAAAAAATAACTGTATTTGCTTTTGAAGTCGATATATAGTGAACAAATTGAGGGCTTAATGACATTGTTAAGCTAACAAAATTTTGAACAACTGGCCCCTGGACAAATAAGGTGAACAAGACATATTCATCTGCTTCACATTCTATACTATTTGAGCCGCATCGTGAGAAAAAGGGATTATTGCCTATGCGAAAACAAAGGCGCAGATCAGCTTCGCAGTAACTGCGAAGCTGATCAGCGCCTTTGTTTTCCCTACACGGATAGTACAATTTCTCTTCTTCTTAAATCCGAAATTTCAAGCTTCTAGCCTGTTTCTGTGACTGTACAGGCCGGTTTATGTCTGAGCTGGTCGGATATCCCGAAGACCGGTTTTCTCGCGTCGCGGCTCATTTGTGAGACTTGCCTCACAATGAGCCTGGGCATTTCATATAGCATTGATGAAAGATGAAAGAGCTGGTAAATACAACTTAGCCACTGCATAAGAAAACCAACAATGTGCATATGCAAAAACAAATCCTCAGATCAGGCGGGCAGTTACTGCACGGCTGATCAGCCCCTTTGTTTTCGCTCCATAAATAGTGCAATATCTCTTCTTCTTAAATCAGAAATTTCAAGGTTCTAGCCTGCTCCTGAGATTGTACAGTTCGGACCTGGTCGGAAATCTAAATTGTTGGTTTTCTCACGAACAAGCTCAAATATCATGTAATGCCCAGCAACTACTTCTAATTTGACAAAACTTAATATAAATTTTTACCTAGTAAAAATATAAACAAATACATCTGGTATACCATAACTATATATAAACCCACCTACCCCATACAAAAATGTAGTCCCCAAACAAGTACTGTAAAGTAGCACAATAACAGAAGCATGATTATTCATGCTTGACCTGTTTTTTAATCTTTGGTGATGAAAAACAAAAAAGTAACAGCTACTAAAATTTAGGAAGATCACAGACTGGTTGTTTTATCAGATTTAATTTCCCATCTAAAATGAACAAAACAAAAATCCTTCTGAAATCAATACAAATATATCTGACTAGTAAAATGAGTAAAAAAATGTTAATTTCATTCACTGCTCAGCAGTCTGATTTAAAATGATCTGTTTAAATGCACACTCTGATAAAACTAGAGGTGATTCGAATGAGGAAATGTGGACAGTTCAGACCTTCAATTATTTGATTAGGACCTTTTTCATGTGGTCCCAGTTCATCGGACCTCGTTTCAGGACAATAGGGTCCTATCTAATCAAGGTCTGAATCTTCCAGGTCTTAACTGTCAATCCTTATAAGTACCTGAGTAATATGAATGCTTTGATTAACACATTAAAATTGAGCCGCATAATAAGAAAAGCTCTATTTGTGGTTTCCCGAACAAAACCTGGCTGAATAATAAATAGCAAAACAATGTTTAACTGCTTCAAATTTCAAGTCAAGATATACCTATAAGCAGTGAAAGCCTTGATTTTCTGCACCATTATCACAAAGCTTTTCTGCACATCAGTTTTCCCAAGAAGCAGTAAATGCACAGCTCAGTGTCTTTGTTTTTGCCACAAAGATACCATAGTACAATCTGTCTACTTTCTAAGTCTGAAATTTCAAGTCTCTTGCCTTCTGAGATTGTGCAGGTCGGTTTGTGTCGGATCTGTTCGGAAACCCCAAAAAACAGCTTTCTGGATGGCGGCTCAAAAAATTGCTCAAACATGAGGGAGGATTAGAGCCCCGAGGTTATAAAACTTTTTTCATGCTCAGCTCAGCTGAGACTAAAATTTATCCTGCTCATAAATGTTAAAATGCCAACAATTGTTGGCATTTTAACATTTATGAGCAGGATAAATTACAAGTTTTTGAGTTTTGAACCTGAATTTTCCAATAATTTTGACTATTTCAGCATTTATGAGCAGTTGAAATTTCATGCTCAGCCGAGCTGAGCTTGAAAAAAGTTTTATAACCTCGGGAACTGTTGCGTCTCTGTTTATAGTTTTGACTGTCGACTTCTCTGAATGGCTGCATGGATATTGCCCGATGGTTTATCAGTGGCCACATAGACCTAGAATAAATTAAATGAGCCGCCTCGTGGGAAAACAACAATGTGGTTTCCGAACAGGTCTGACACAAACCGTGCTGTACAGCTACAGAAGCAGGCTAGAAGCTTGAAATTTTGGAGTTAAGTAGAGGAGGAATTGTACTATCTGAGTAGCGAAAACAAAGGCGCTGATCAGCTTCGCGGTTACCGCGAAGCTGATCTGCGCCTTTGTTTTCGCCTATGCAGATTGTTGGTTTTCCCATGAGGCGGCTCAAATATAAGGAAAATAATAAGACAAAAAATAACGCTGACTCTTGGTATGGCTTAGTCCTCCAAGAAGACTTCAACCAGCTAGGGCATCCTAAGATCTGCCCAACCAGCTAGGGCATCCTAAGATCTGCCCAACCAGCTAGGGCATCCTAAGATCTGCCCAACCAGCTAGGGCATCCTAAGATCTGACCAATCTTTGCTGTATGTTGTTTGTTCAGTAACACATAATGCCTGTCTATTCTTAAAGTTCATTTATTTTACTTCAATTACACAAAGAGCTAATAGAACTAAAGCGATTGCATTATTGTCGCCTCCCCGTGACCAGCTTTGTCCCGTTTTAACTAAAAAACACTGAACCAAAATGACCTTTGCCACGACATGTTTACAAACTGGCATTATAGAGAGGAGCTTATGGCTTGGAATTTTCACCTTTTCTCTAGCCTTGTTGCGAAACGTTTCGAAACGTTTCAAATTCGTACTTAATCATTTTTGGCTCTGTTTCAAATTGTTTCAGTTGATTCACTTTGTTGCGAAACATTTCGAAACGTTTCAAAGTTTGGACTTAGTCATTTTCTGGTCAGTTTCAATTTGTTTCATTGAAACAAATGGATGACCTGGGATTTTCCAACATTGTTGCACATTGTTTCGAAACATTGCAACAACTGTTTTTGAAACGTTTCGAAACAAGTTGCAACAAAGACATAGTGTGAACTTAGTTAAATTATCTAAGTATTTTGTCCTATATAATCTATATGTTTCAATGTTTCACTGAAACAAATGGATGGCCTGGGATTTCTGCGGGGTTTTTATGCAATATATGAGCCGCCTCGTGGGAAAACCAACAATCTGCATAGGCGAAAACAAAGACGCAGATCAGCTTCGCGGTAACCGCGAAGCTGATCGGCGCCTTTGTTTTCGCTACTCGGATAGCACAATTCCTCTTCTACTTAAATCCAAAATTTCAAGCTTCTGGCTCTTTTCTGTGCTTGTACAGACCGGTTTGTGTCGGACCTGTTCGGAGACCACATTGTTGGTTTTCCCACGAGACGGCTCATATGAACTTAACAACTATGGCCAAATGGAGACAGGACCTAAGTATCATTCAAAAGACTTCAGAGGCCCAAGACCAAACTCACATCCCATGGTTTACAAAGTAAGTGGCATGACCACCATGCCAGAGGCTTGTGATTTATGTTGTATATGAAACTATTAAAATGAAATGAACCCTGTTATTAACTCATATAAGCCTGGCGTCCCTTTTATGGGACATAGGCAAACAGCATAGCCCCAGATGCAATGCCACAGAGTGTGGCGTCCCATCTGGGGATATGCTGATTGCTTAGAGGAATTTCATCCAAAATTGAAAAAAAAATTGAAAATCACTCCTGATTCACCTAAAAATGAAAGTGGACTCATCCAAATGATAAAGATGGGCAAATCCATTCGCCAAAAATGGGTTAATTAAACAGAGGTAGATTTTGAACTAAGTTTCTCTTTACCTGATTATTACAGCCTGTAAACTCTAGCTTAGGAAATCTTGAGTAATCAACATCTATGTAGTGAACATTGGGGAGGGTCATCTGAATCTTATCAATCTGAAACAAACAAACAAAAATGACAACAGGTTGTTTTGTAGATTGACTATCTTACCACTGGTACAGAATTATGCTATTACTGTCATAACATTCTTGATCATTTTGTACTCACAGTTGCACTTTACCGTTTATCATATTCTTGATGAAGCTTTCTTAAAGTTATTATATGAGCCGCATCGTGAGAAAACCGGATTTTTGCCTAGGCGAAAACAAAGGCGCAGATCAGCTTCGCGGTAACCGCGAAGCTGATCAGCGCCTTTGTTTTCGCTACACGGATAGTACAATTCCTCTTCTTCTTAAAGACAGGGTTTTCATGCCGGGGGGTCTGGTTTCCAGCTTAAAGTTAAACAGGTAGCCAGTCCTAGAAGTGGGAGGAGCTTACACACAGGTAACTGGCTAACTTTAGGGGTCATAAAACTGATCATGCGTCATAATTGGATGCAATAAACAACCAGGAGAGATAATACCTGTCAATCATTTTATCAGTCCCTGAGGCCTGAAACTGACAACCAATCAAATCTCTGGTATTGATGTTAACACTTCAGCAGTCAGAGAAAGAATGACACAGGTATACCTGTGTGGCCTTTTATACCCCAGCCCTGTCTTTAAATCCGAAATTTCAAGCTTCTAGCTCTTTTCTGAGCTTGTACAGGCCGGTTTGTGTCGGACCTGGTCGGAAACCCCGAAGACCGGTTTTCTCGCGTCGCGGCTCATATGTCGCTTTTCTACGTTTTGTATGTACACTGTAGGGGAAGGGCCGTAACTAATGTTGGAAAAACTTGTGGCCCAACCCCATGCTTAACAAGAGCAATAAATATGTTTAAACTAAACACTAGCTGTGAAACGAACCTAAATGAGCAAGTTACTGGTCACAGTTAAGAAAAAGATTACAGCGCAACTAGTCATTTTACATGTGATTTTTATTGGCAGTTCACTCCAAAAAATAATTAATCTATGCCTTTTTGCATAGTATTGTAAGCCTTAGATATCAAATTCTCAATTTTCTATCGCCAACCCTTTTTTTTTAAAAAAAAAAAAAAGAAAAATAAAACTGAACTTTTTTTGAAAATTGTTTATATTTTACAGCACATAGGGGAGATCATCATGGTTTGTCATTCGGAGCCCCTTGGGCAATGCTATTGATCTGAAGAGATTGATCAACAGGTAGTGACTTTTACTGGACAATTCATGTGTTAAAAGCAAACCGCACTCTGATGTCGAGGTTAAAAATGGAAGCGCCAAACAATGGTTTCTAGAAACTGCATGCAGTCAGTTTCCTTGTGGCTGACTTTCAGACTCTGAATTGATATGCGCTGCACATGTTATACAGTTTATAGGAGAAGTATCTACAGTGGCATGAATCCATGATTATTAACGAGACATGAAAATTAAAGGCAAGAGCAGCAGACCTGACATTATGAAAACTTGCCCATGCAATATACAGAGATTTTGTCACCTGTAAAAATTGAAAATTTCATGTGATTTTTAAAAATATTTTTCTTATTTTTGCTCAAAACATGAGGCGGTTCTAACGAGTACCCACAATCTATGTTTTGGAGCAAAAATAAGAACTAGAGGACCATTGGTCCTGTAGCTCACCTGAGAGATTATCACATTGTAAGCTCATGAGATTTAAATTAATTGAGAATCGACCAATGAAAGTCTATGCATGGACACTATTGACCCCCGGGGCATGGCCAAATTTGATCCAGGGGCATGACTGGCACAATTTATAATGGGGACTACCAAACATTGCTACATATAATGGGGACTACCAAACATTGCTACATACAAAATATAAGAAGCTCTGGGCCTTTTGGTTTCAGAGAAGAAGATTTTTGTTAGTTTTTCCCATTGTAAGTCTATGGAGACTATCTACCCCCGGGGCGTGGCCAAATTTGACCCCAGGGGCATGGCTGGCACAATTTATGTAGAAGACCATTAGCCATTGCCACATACAAAATATCAAAGCTGTGTGCCCTGTGGTTTCAGAGAAGGAGATTTTTGAATTTTTTTCCCATAGCAAGTCTATTGAGACTATCAACCTCCGGGGCCTGGCCAAATTTGACCCCAGGGGCATGAATGGCATAATTTATGTAGAGGACCATTAGCCATTGCTACATACCAAATATCAAAGCTGTGGGCCTAGTGGTTTCAGAGAAGAAGATTTTTTAATTTTTTTCCCATAGTAAGTCTATGGAGACTATCAACCCCCGGGGCGTGGCCAAATTTGACCCCAGGGGCATGAATGGCACAATTTATGTAGAGGACCATTAGTCATTGCTACATACCAAATATCAAAGCTGTGGGCCCTGTGGTTTCAGAGAAGAAGATTTTTGAATTTTTTTCCCATAGTAAGTCTATGGAGACTATCAACCCCCGGGGCGTGGCCAAATTTGACCCCAGGGGCATGAATGGCACAATTTATGTAGAGAACCATTAAAATATCAAAGCTGTGGGCCTAGTGGTTTCAGAGAAGAAGATTTTTTTAGTTTTTCCCATTGTAAGTCTATGGGACCTATCTGTTGCCATGGAAACCACAATTTCCAAAACCTAATGCCATCAATCCCCCAACCCAATTATGGTTCACATTAAATTTGATCAAGATCGGCCTACTAGCTTCAGAAATATCCTTCTTTGAAATTGTGGACGGACGACGACGGTCGACGGACGACGACGGATGCCTGCCTATCCTATAAGCTCACCTGTGAGCCTTCGGCACAGGTGAGCTAAAAATAGGTATACCCCTGCATACCCCAGGTTTACTATATAAAAGTGGGGTTTAAGGGGGTATTCAATACACGGACATGTTTTCCTGATGAGATGCAGCCCATGAGGATGTCTAAGCAAGCAGAATACATTCTCTGTGATCACCCAAACTGTCAGGTTTAGTTTTGCCAAACTTAAATCATTGCAGAGATTGTCATCTTTGTTTTCGATGGGACAAATTAAATCTTCTTAGATTTCAAGCCTATAGCTGCCATGCTTATATAGCTTGGTTTGGTTTGTGCATTCCAAGTCCGAAGCCCTATACAAATATTTTCTCTCACTTTGTTAAGCAGTTCCTTACCTGAGGTATTTGTGCTAATGCTCCTTTCTCGGCAAGATACAGCGTGTTCTGAACCGAGGGTGAAAATTCTCCCTTATCCGCTGGCCCAGCAAATGTTTTTAAGATTATAGACATCACAGTCTCCCTGGTGGAACAAAAACATAGGTTGTGAACTTGTGATAATAATAATTTATAAAGAGGATCTTACACTCGTGGTCATTTCATATGAAATTTATTATACGAGCCTTTGGCGAGTTTAATAAATTTCATATGAAACAAGCAAATTCAGAGAATTTATGTCCCCCGCCTTAATTGTTTAGTTACACAAATATATCTGACAATAATGTATATCCAAATCACATGCATTTACTTCATGTCACAGTGTCAAACATTAATCTGAGGATTATATTCAAACCACATGCAAATCTTCAAATCATGGTCAGGACATCTGTACAGTTTGAAAAGAATCAGAATAAAACTGAGGGAGGAGTTTGCACACAAGGTACACAATGTCCATTCACTTTCATTGTATAAATGCCTGAAAAACGACTAAGTTCAAATTGCGAAAAAGTGTCAAAAATTAACCTGAGGATTATATCCAAAGCACATGCATATCTTCAAACCATCATCAAGACATCTGTAAAGTTTCAAAAGAATCTGAATTAAAAACTGAAGGAGGAGTTGGGCACACAAGGCACCCACTGTCCATTCACTTTCATTGTCAAAATACCGAAAAACGACTAAGTTCAATTTGCAAAAAAAGTGTCGAAAATTAATCTGAGGATTATATCCAAACCACATGCACATCTTCAAAGTATGATGAAGACATCTGTAAAGTTTCAAAATAATCGGAATAAAACTGTAGGAGGAGTTGCGCACACAAGGTACCCTTTGTCTATTCACTTTCATTATCAAAATGCCCGAAAAATGACTAAGTTCAAATTGCAAAAAAAGTGTCCAAAATTAATCTGAGGATTATATCCAAACCACATGCACATCTTCAAAGCATGATGAAGACATCTGTAAAGTTTCAAAAGAATTGGAATAAAACTGTAGGAGGAGTTGCGCACACAAGGTACCCACTGTCTATTCACTTTCATTATCAAAATGCCCGAAAAAATGACTACGTTCAAATTGCGAAAAAAGTGTCAAAAATTAATCTGAGGATTATATCCAAACCACATGCACATCTTCAAAGCATGATGAAGACATCTGTAAAGTTTCAAAAGAATCGGAATAAAACTGTAGGAGGAGTTGCGCACACAAGGTACATACTCCTATAGGGGGACGGAAGGACGGACGGAAGGACGGACGGACGGAAGGATGGACGGACGGAAGGACTGACGGACGGACGGACGGAAGGACGGACGGAAAGCCAAAAACTATGTCCTTCCGCTTTTCTTCGAAAAGGCGGGGGACAATGACCACGAGTGTAAGATTTGTTCTATCATATGACTTATAAAATAGGATTTTATCGCCTTCGAAGTGGATATATTAGCGCACTGGCTTCTTGTGCTAGAAGTCCCGGGTTCGATCCCGCTGGCGGCGAGGAAAATTTGTTGAGTCCGAACACACTTCCCTTTGTGTCATTTGCAGGAATGACATGATACAGTGCGGCGCCCTTCAGATCGGGACATTAATTGGAGCCCCCTGTGCAGGGACAGTCATCCCCTGTGCAGGTTAAAGATCCCTACACAGGTTCTTCATGCATGTAGGCTCATCCTGTAAACAAACCGGAGTGTACAATGTACACCTCCCATGAATAATCAGAAAACAAAGATACAGCAATGGAACTGAGTAAAGCTTACCACGCTGTATCAAAGTTGAGATTATCTGTACAACTGTACCACCAGTCACAGGAGACCACTGTCGACAGTATCCTGTCGTCGGCGTCTGGCAAAGTGCGGTACTCGTCTCGGTGGAAGTTTGTGAATGATGACTTTGTTGTCTTCAGTACACGCAGATCTCGGATACCGGACTTTATTAGTGGCTTTTCTGTTGAAACAAACACATATGAGCCGCCCCATGGGAAAACCAACAATCTGCATAGGCGAAAACAAAGGCGCAGATCAGCATCGCAGTAACTGCGAAGCTGATCAGCGTCTTGGTTTTTGCTACACGGATAGTACAATTCCTCTGCTATTTATAGCCAAAGTTTCAAGCCTGCTTCTGTGACTGCACAGGCCGATTTGTGTTGCACCTGGTCGGAAACCCCGAAGACCGGTTTTCTAGCATCGCGGCTCATATTGTAGGAAGTAAGTCTGCCTTCATTTTTTAAGTAGATGTATTACAAGTGTTTCTTGCCTTTTTTGAAATGGTTATATTTAAATTTGACATTAGCACTCCCCTTGTCTTTAGCATAACTTTGTGAAAACTGGACTTCCAATTTATAATAAATCTGACATAAAATAAATCAAAGACAACCCATCAATCTAATGCACAAGTCATTTGTAACCACAACTCTCCCCCCAACACACACACACACACCACCACCACCACCACCTTTGGGGCATAGTGGAGATTATGAATTTTCAGTTTTTAGTGCCCTGCTATAAGCCCCACCCCAGGGGACAAATTTAAGGTCAAAAATATGCTCTGCCCTACCCGTCACAATAGAAAATCACACTGGGTTAAGGATCCTTACTGTCAAAACTCTGTCATTTCCCACGCACTACAAGGAGGATCAATAAGTAATTGTCCCACACTTTAACCAGGCTATCCCCAACCCTTCCCCAAACATGGGGGAGGTTGGCGGGGCTGTGGTTATTAATGAATCATGCATAACGCCATCATACCTCCTTTTTTCTGTGTCACCTCACACACGTGCGTAGCATCTCTGTTCATCTGAAAGGCATGTACATGTTTCTCACCGTCCTGAAATAAACAGAAAACACAGTTTGTTTGTGTTTTTTTGTGTGTTTTTTTTTGTTGTTTTTTTTTTTTTTTTGTTAGTTTGTTTATTTTCTATTTTTTTCGGGTTTTTTTTTTTTTTCTTGTTATTGTTTTTTGTTTCCTACAGACTTATCCTTCATATTTGTGCTCAAAGCTTAATTTAATAAGCCATAATATTGTACAACATAGTGGCTTCCAACCAAATAAATGCTTTAAACTAATGTAGAATCTGAGGCCAAGATTGAGTGCCAATTAAACAGTTTTGGTTATTTTCCCCTTGGTATATTGTATTTATGGTGGGAGTTTGGCTCTGACTGTCATTGTAATGCACCAGTCATTGCAATGCACCAGTCATTTGTAACCACTGCTCCCCCACCTGCGGGGAAGGGCGGGGATTATGATTTTTCAGCTTTCAGTGCCCTGCTATGAGCCCCACCCCCAGGGGGCAAACTGGAGGTAAAAAACTGTTCTTTGCACCCACACCCCCCCCACTTCGCATTAGAAAATCTCCCTGGGGTAAGGATCCTAATGTCAAAACCCTGTCATTTCCCCTGCTCTGAAAGAACCAGGCTTGATCCTCAAAATTCAGGATTTAGAAACCACTCTATTTTAGCTGTGTCATGAGAAAACCAGATTTTTGCCTGTGCAAACACAAAGGCGCAGATCAGCTGTGCAGTGACTGATCAGCGCCTTTGTTTTTGCTACACGGATAGTACAATCCCTCTTCTTTGTAAATCAAGCTTCTAGCCATCTTCTGTGACAGCACAGGTTGGTTTGTGTCAGACCTGGTGGGAAACCCCTAATAACATTTTTCTCACATCGCAGCTCATTTGTATGTTGCCGGCTTCATCTGTCATAAAAGACATGTTTGCATAACCTTGACAAATTTATTTTGTCTCATTGAAACACATATGAGCCGCATCGTGAGAAAACCGGATTTTTGCCTAGGCGAAAACAAAGGCGCAGATCAGCTTCGCGGTAACCGCGAAGCTGATCAGCGCCTTTGTTTTCGCTACTCAGATAGTGCAATTCCTCCTCTACTTAAATCCAAAATTTCAAGCTTCTAGCTCTTTTCTGAGCTTGTACAGGCCGGTTTGTGTCGGACCTGGTCTGAAACCCCGAAGACCGGTTTTCTCGCGTCGCGGCTCATATATCAAGAATGGCCAAGGTTCTCTTATCTAGGATAATTTATGAAACATGACAAAGACCTGCATTTTACAAATGCAAAAACAAAGAGGCAGATCAGCTGGGGAGAAAACTGCACAGCTGATCAGCATCTTTGTTTTTGCTTCACAAATAGTTCAATCCCTTTTTCTTTTTAAACCCAATATTTCCAGACTCTACCATTCTTCCGTGACTGTACAGGCTGGTTTGTTTTGGACCTGGTTGAAAACCCTGAAAATACATTTTCTATTGACATGACTCTTTATGCACCAGCACAAAACTGTTTTGACCTGTCGACTAGTAACTAGTTCAGTGATAAGTTCAAAAAGGGCATCAGGAAGCATATCCAAAGGTCTACAAGGGGATAGCCGGGCTAAAGTGCGGGACAATTACTTTTCCAGTGTCCCCGCAGTGAAGGGGAAATGACGGGGTTTTGACATTAGGATCCTTACCCCAGGGAGATTTTCTATTGCTAAGGGCGGGGCAAAGAGCAAAGTTTTGTTCTCCAGTTCACCCCATGGAGGTGGGGCTTATAGCAGGGCACTGAAAGCTGAAAGTCATAATCCCCGCCCTTCCCCGTATGTAGGTAAGCAGTGGTCACAAATTGACTGGTGCATAAGTATCTACATAATTTGTCTTCTTAAGTTATTAATGTCAACTGATGCAGGTACATGAACTAGAGCAATGCAATAATGCACATCATGCACTGAATTATACAACCATAATATACGCCATGTCAAGATAAGTCTTGCCAAATCTGTGATTTAGGCGGCCCCCGTGGCCGAGTGGTTAAGGTCGCTGACTTCAGTGCTCTTGATCATTCGATCATCTCACCGATGTGGGTTCGCACCTCGCACGGGGCACGAATTCATATGTGAGACAAGCCATGTTCTGCTTGCGGGTGTGTCAGGTGGTTTTTCCCCGGGTACTCCGGTTTTCGCCCCACCTACCGATTGATTCGTCTCGATATGAGTGAAAAAGCTTGAAAGGGACGTAAAACTGAATCAAAAAAAAAAAAAAAAAAATCTGTGATTTAGGGACTTTTTACATCTTATGCATAGAGATCCTTATTATTTCAATGACTCAGTAGGTACTGTATCTACATCATTTGACTTCCAAAGTTAATTAATGTCAACTGATGCAGGTACATGAACTTCAGCAATGCAATAATCACCCATTGAATTATACAACCCAAATAGGTACATGTAACAATAAAACAAGAACATGTATCATTTAGTTAGATTTTGGTTTGATAAAATAGTAAGTAGCCACAGTCAATGTTCCCAGGTAAGCCAGAGGAAAATTACCAACAATTACTCTTCTTGAAGCAATAGAGGAGGAAGAATGTTAATAGCTTTGTTTAGTTAAATAGGCACAATGTATGAAAGATCTATCAAATCATTATAGTTGGGACGATGACCCCGATTTCTGAGGGATAAAATACACCCATGATTCTAAAGGACAAACTTGGTCTCAAATCAAAGCTTATTACCTCTTCTATCGATTTCCGGTTGTTGTTGGTTCCAAAAAGTGTAGCGTCATATTGTAAAATGGGGAGATAACTCTATAACAAGCGTATTTTGAATGCAGACAGTATACTAACTAAATCAAGCATATCTCAGCCTACGTTCGTCTTAAATTAATAAATTTGTATCAATGAAAAGGATAGACATTGTGCTTTAAAATGGTGTTTAAATATGCAAATTACCTGATTTGCATATTAATGAATATGCAAATTTAACTCATATATCACTTATTTTACGACAGATGACTCCTATGTTTTACCCATTGAATCAGCTAATATGTCAATTTAAAGAACAAAAAATGTCTTAAATGGAAGCTGAGTACACCTTCAATCGATTTACATTTGTTCTTGGTTCCATGAAGTGTAGAGTCATATTGCAAAATGGGGAGACAACCCAATAGTACATTTTTATACATACAGGCGTTCTACCAACACAATCAAGCATATCTCAGCCTACGTTCGCCTTCAATTTATAGGGTTAGTATCAAAGTAAAGGGTAGGCGATTGTGCTTCAGAATAATGTTTTAATATGCAAATTATCTGATTTGCATATTAACGAATATGCAAATTTTACTTATCTATCACATATTGTTCGATAGATGACTAGAATGTCTTACCCCATTAAATCAGGTGAACTATCGTTTTAAGGAATAGTAAGTGTATTAAATTAAATCTTGGTACCCCTTCCATCTTTTTACATTTGTCCTTACTTCTAAGAAGTGTAGCGTCATATTGCGAAATGGGGAGATAATCCAGTAGTACAGTTTATACATACATGCAGCTTACCAACAAAATCAAACCTATCTCAGCCTACGTTCGTCTTAAATTAATAAAATTAGTATCAAAGTAAAGGATATACACTGTGCTTCAGAATGATGTTTTAATATGCAAATTACCTGATTTGCATATTAATGAATACGCAAATTTTACTCATCTATCACTTATTTTACGATAGATGACTCCTTTGTTTTACCCACTGAATCAGCTAATATGTCGATTTAAAGAACATGTTTGTTTTAAATTTAATCTTAGTACATCTTCTATCGATTTACATTTGTTCTTGTTTCCAAGAAGCGTAGCGTCATATTGCAAAATGGGGAGATAACCCAATAGTACATTTTTATACATACAGGCGATGTACCAACACAATCAAGCATATCTCAGCCTACGTTCGCCTTAAATTTATAGGGTTAGTATCAAAGTAAAGGGTATGCGATTGTGCTCCAGAATAATGTTTTAATATGCAAATTATCTGATTTGCATATTAACAGTATGCAAATTTTACTTATCTAACACATATTATTCGATAGATGACTCCGATGTCTTACCCCATTTAATCAGGTAAAATATCGTTTTAAAGAACAGAAAGTGTTTTAAATTTAACCTTGATACCTCTTCCATCTTTTTGACATTTGTCCTTGCTTCCAAGAAGTGAAGCGTCATATTGCAAAATGGGGAGATAATCCAGTAGAACAGTTTATGCATACATGCAGCTTACCAACAAAATCTAGCCTATCTCAGCCTACGTTCGTCTTAAATTAATAAATTTAGTATCAAAGTAGAGGGTAGGCATTATGCTTCAGAATGATGATTAAACATGCAAATTACCTAATTTGCATATCAATGAATATGCATATTTTACTCATCTATCACTTATTTTACGATAGATGACTTCTATGTTTGACCCGTTGAATCAGATAATATATCGATTTCAAGAACAAAAACTGTCTTAAATTAAATCTTAGTACATCTCATATCGATTTACATTTGTTCTTGGTTCCAAGAAGTGTAGCTTCATATTGCCAAATGGGGAGATAACCCAATAGTATATTTTATACACACGGGCGGTCTATCAGCGCAATCAAGCATATCTCAGCCTATACCCCGTGAGCTAATTTGACCTACCTTGCACCCCAGGACAATTTTTCATCGGTGCCATATCGTTTATTGGGACCCCAGAAATGCAAAGAAATTTTGTCCTCAAAGAACTTATTTGCACTATGAAAAATTTCATGGTTTCCATGGCAACCGTTAGCATGATTTTTTAGCATGGGGGTGTACATATAAAATTGCAGATGTCTCCCCTATTACTTATCCTAGACCACTGCACCTGATCTCATTTTAAAGCTTAGACATTGCCCATTTATCATATTGTAGGTAATGCAAGTTACCTAATTTGCATATTCATGAATTTTAATGAAAACATTAAAAATGACAGACAAATCGTTAAAATCCATAAATAAACTGATTTCAGGCCTAAACTATCATTGTGACACTTTGCTATTGCACCAGTTTATATCGTATAACTAATTTATTGATGTCATGGGCCTAAATGGAAATTATATCATTTGCATATTCATGAATATAAATAAAAATGTCGAAAATAGAGGAAAACCTAAGGAAAAAATATAGTAATTGCAAGGTTTTGGATGGGTTATAAGATCAATCTTGCATCCCTGAAACCAATATTCATGGCTCCCAGTGTGGTCATAGGGACCACCTTAATGTCATAAAATATTGTCCTCAACAGTGAACACATTTGCATGATTTAAAATAACATAGTTTCCACACCAACCCCTAGTGTGATTCTAAAGAATATGGTGCACTCACAAAAATATTCGTATATCAACAATAGCATGCTCTTAAATACTATAATTTGTTTTATAGTGATGCATGGACCTAGCAAGTTAACCTTAATACCTATTATTCAAATCATTGAATTTGCTTATTCGTGAAAATTGATTAAACACACAAGATGTCGGAGGAAAATATTGGAAAAATAGGGGGTATACGTACAAAATAACATGTACCAGAGCTGTTAACAAACTCATGATGCCGAAAGAAGTATCAATTGAATGCTATGGCAATATACTATGACCCTAAAGTTTCATATAAGAATAAGCATGTTAGGGCTTAATTGCCGAGATACAAGTCATTTTGTCGTTTAATTTTTCCACTTTTTCATTCCTGTTTATGAATTTTTCAATACAATTCATGAAATTGATAATTCTTACAAGATACTTTAGGGTCATAGAGGATTGTCATAGCATTCATTTGATACTTCTTTTAACATCCTTGGTTTGTTAACAACTCTGGTACATGTGAGTTTGTACGTATACCCCTATTTTTCCAAGATTTTTCTCCGATTGCTTGTGGGCTGTATTAATTAGCATGAATAAATGAATAAGCAAACTCAACGATTTGCATAATAGGTTAAATCGCTAGGTCCTTGCATCACTATCAGACCAATTATAATATTCCAGAACATGCTATTGTTGGTATATTAATATTTTTGTGAGTACACCCTATTCGTTAGAATCGCACTGAGGGTGGGTGTGGAAACTATGTAATTTTACATCCTGCAAATGTGTCCATTGAGGACAATATTTAATGGCATTAAGGTGGCCCCTCTGACCACACTATTAGTCATGAAAATTGGTGTCAGGGATGCAAGATAGATCTTATAACCCATCCAAAACCTTGCAATGGCCATATCTTTCTCCCTCGTTTTTCCACATTTTCGATATTTTATTAATATTCACGAATATGCAAATGAGATAATCTTAATTTAGGCCCATGACATCAATTTATTTGTTATATGATATTACTGGTTCAATAACAAAGTGTCACAGTCATAGTTTGGGTCTGAAATCAGTTCATGGGTTTTGAACAATTTTTCTGTCATTTTAATGTTTTCATTAAAATTCATGAATATGCAAATTAGGTAACTTGCATTACTTACAAACGGATGAATGTGTAATGTCTAAGCTTTAACACGAAACCAGGTTCAGTGGTCTAGGATAAGTAATAGTGGAGACATTAGCAATTTTGTATATTAACCCCCATGCTCAAGAATCACATCAGCGGTTGCCATGGAAACCATTCGTTTTTATAGTGCAACCAAGTTTATCTTGGAGGACAAAAATTCTTTGCATTTCTGCGGTCCCAATGTACGATTTGGCATCCATGAAAAATTGTCCTGGGGGTGCAAGGTAGGTCAAATTAAGTCCCGTGGTAAAATAGGATAATGTAATAAGCTAATTAGTATGCAAATTAGCTGGTAGTTACGTCAGCAAAAGCACACATATTAGTTTCATTATATATTTTTGACATACTGGAAGAACTTCTTGTTGTATTTGTTGAATATATCCATTGCATTGGCTTCAAACTATGCTTAATTTGAACATTTTTATCAATATTTTGATAAAATCCTCAGTATTTATGAGTATTCATGAATATTCATAGATTCATAATTATGAATGATTTGCATAATTAAATTCAGATGAAGGATAAATGTCTTCACTTTAATTTGGTACCAAGTTTGCTGATCTATCTTGAAGATTGGCTGAGATATATCCATTTTACAACTCATTCTAGCACATATGAAGTGTAGTGCAGTACAGAGTTATCTCCCCATTTTCCAATATGACGCTACACTTTTTTGACCCAACAACAACCGGAAAATGAATGGAGACATAATAACCTTTAATTTGAAACCCAATTTAGCCTTTAGAACCATGGGTGTATTTTACGTCAAAACTAAGCGTCATACGAGTTTCATCGTCCCAACTATTAATTTGTTTTGTCATTCCAGACCACATCAGGAAAACATGTCCGTGTAATGTATACCCCCTTGAACCCCACTTTTATATAGCAAAAATGGGGTATGCAGGGGTATACCTATTTTTCTTATTTTTGCTCCAAAACATAGATTGTGGGTACTCGTTAGAACCGCCTCGGCGAGGCAGTTCTAATGTGTACCCGCAATCTATGTTTTGAGCAAAAATAAGTGAAAAAAAATATCAAAAATTTTCTAATGAATTTTTCAATTTTTACAGTATGCATATTGCATGGGCATGTTTTCGTAATGAGTCGACATTTTTTCAGTCATGCCGAGACAGAGCCACTGTTTCCTAAAGATTAACTAGTAGCATGCCAAGTCGGCATGACTTGTTCAAGGACACAGTCTAGTACAAGTGGAATTTGAACCCCCTACCTCTACATCTGGCATCCAACACTCTAAACACTAGACCACCTTGCTCCCCAGAAAAGGTCTGTCAACAGCTCATACATATCAGGAAAACATGTCCGTGACACGTATACCCCCTTAAAACCCACTGGGGTCTAGTTGTCTTATTTTTGCTACAAAACATAGATTGGGGGTACTTGTTAGAACCCCCTCAGCGCTGAGGTGGTTCTAACATGTACCCACAATCTATGTTTTGAGCGAAAAAAAAGAAAAATATCAAAAAATATCTAGTGAAAATTTTCAATTTTTACAACTTTAAAAATCTCTGTATATTGCATGGGCATGTTTTCGTAATGCACAAATGACTTACTATCTGTATTCTCTTCCAAGGTGCCTCCTCTACGTTGACCTTGGCAGCTATAACATGGTTGTACTTGGTGAGAAAGTGGTTACATAACAGTAACGCAAACTGTTCAGCTGATGTCACCTGCAATTGGTGAAGGCAAAAAACAATATTATTTTATGTCTTGAAAAACAAAACACAATTCAAAAATCTCAAAAATAAATAAAAATTCAAATTCCTTTTATTGACAGTCCTACAGCAAAAGAAGGCATAGCTTTTTTCTTCTTTTTTTTCCATTTATAACATTACATGCTTCAAGAAGGAAAATGTTGGCAAATATATTTGACAAAAAAATTTAATTTTGGAGATTTAAAGTGTCTAATGTTCTTATTTCAACTGCACTGCTAAAACCAAAACTTTTCTTACCCCATATTGCTTTGCTAGCACATAGACGGTGTTTTTCTGTGTATCCGTTGCCACAATATCGGCATTGTCTCCAAACAGATAGTCACGGTGATTGTTCAACGTTATCGCCGTACAAACTTCTAGCTCTTTGATATAGTGCACATTTCCATCTTTTTTAACGTGAAGAAGTTTGACGAAGTTCTTTCCGTAGCGAGATTCTACGATGTCGACTGACATGGCGATTATGTTTTCAGTCCCTCAAAGCTTACATCTGCACAGAGAAATATGGCAAATGATTAATTGATAAATAAAATATTTGTAACCACTGCCCGACCCCCCCATCTCCCCTCAGTGCATGTTCTAAAGCTGATGGTGACCAGAACCACTCTATTGCACACCCTACATGACAGAAAACTGGTATGGATTTAACTGCTAAACACAGGTACCCCCTTTGTGCAGTAGGCAATTGCCATGTACATGTACCTTAAATTGGCTTCCAAGTTTTGATAAATACACTTTAAGATCTTATACTTCTAAACTTTTTATAGTTGCATACATTCATCAAACATTTAGAAATTACAAATTGAAGTGAAATCTCCATAGCATGTGTTTAATTGAATCTCAAATACATGACAAATTGAAGATGACATAAAAGAAATACATGTAGAACCAAAGACAAAAACACTGAAAAAAACAACAACAAAAAAAAAAACTAAAAAAAAAACATAATGGTTACCTATGTTTTCCCCAAGACAACATGCACAACTAACACCAGTGTATTTATCTGCAAATGTCAAAACAGGTAAAATTAACCCATTTCTAACGAATGGACTTTCCCAATGTTATCATTTGGAAGAGTCCACTTTCATTTTGAGGGACATCAGGAGTGAGTTTGATTTTTTATTCCATTTTTCGATGAATTTTCTCTAAGCCCCAGATAGTCCCAGATGGGACGCTGCTTTCTGCGGCGTCACATCTGGGGCTATTCTGTTTGACTATGTCTCACAAATAGGATGCCAAGCTTATATGAGTTAACCTACATAAATCTAAGTCAGTGTTCTATCTAACGGACAACTTAAGATAAAAAGTGTCCAGAGGAAACTCAGATCAGTCACTGCAGAGAGAAACATCAGATCTGAATGGATTGTAAATAGATGTATCACATAAGTTTAAACACAATTTGATATAATACATGTAAAACAATGAAAAATAACATGGACATAATAGCTGTTCCAATTCAAAACAAACACTAGAAAATGTGTTTATAAAACACTATGCCCCAAACTGGTAACTCACTTTCAGGATGTGAAAATGTCCGAAATATGACCAAGCTCAAATTGCTCAAAAAGTGACCAAAATTAATCTGAGGAGTATATCCCAACCACATGCATATCTTCAAAGCATGGTCACAATGTCTGTAAAGTTTCAAAAGTATCTGTATTAAACTGTACCTTAGGAGGAGTTGCGCACACAAAGTACCCACTGTCCATTCACTTTTATTGTCAAAATGCCTGAAAAATGGCTAAGTTCATATTGCGAAAAAAAGTAACAACTAGAAAATGTGTTTATGAAACACTATGCCCCCAAATGGTAAGTCACTTTCAAGATGTAAAAATGTCCAAAAAATGACTCAGTTCAAATTGTAAAAAAAAGTGACAAAAATTAATCTGAGGAGTACATGTATATCCCAACCACATGCATATCTTCAAAGCATGGTCACAATGTCTGCAAAGTTTCAAAAGTATCGGTATTAAATTGTAGGAGGAGTTGCGCACACAAAGTACCCTCTATCCATTCACTAAAAAGCCCGAAAAAATGACTAAGTTCAAATTGTGAAAAAAATGACAAAAAATAATCCCAGGATTATATACAAACCACATGCATATCTTCAGACCATGCCCATAACACATGTAAAGTTTTAAATGAATTGGCATGAAACTGTAGGAGGAGTTGCGCACACAAGGTACCCACTGCCCATTCACTTTCATTGTCAAAATGCCCAAAAAATGGCTAAGTTCAAACTGCTAAAAAAGTGACAAAAATTAATCCAAACCACATGCATATCTTCAAAGCATGGTCACAACATCTGTAAAGTTTCAAGAGAATCGGAATGACTAAGTTAAAAACTGCTAAAAAAGTGACAAAAATTAATCCAAACCACATGCATATCTTCAAAGCATGTCTCAACATCTGTAAAGTTTCAAGAGAATCGGAATATAACTGTAGGAGTTGCGCACAAAAGGTACCCACTATCTATTCACTTTATCAAGAATTAAAAAGGGAAATAACTCTCACAGAATGGATGCCTAGCCCCTTGAATTTACATGAAAGAAAAAATACGGGTCCTCTTAATTTTCATATACAAACTACATACCAAATTTCAAGATCCTAGCTCTAATGGTTCCTGAACGAGTGCTAAGCGTTACTCACGCATCACAGACTGACTGCACTGCACTGCACTCACTGCAGCTCATTACCACTGTGAAAGGTCCAGTCCTTTTATATTGCTATGGATACAAGTTAAATGCACAAAACATAATAAGAGCTGTGCTTTGCCACTAAATCTATTAAAATCTATGACCTTGACCTCAAGCTCTCTCAGGGGGGCTGTGATCGTACAGCATAAAACTTCAGACAAATATCTACCAACATACAAAGTATCATCTTGATCCCTCTTCATATTCAAGAGATATAGACTTTACAAAAACGTTAACCCGAAACTTTTTAACATAAAATTTTTAAGTCTGTGACCTTGACCTCAAGATCACTCAGGTGGGTCAAGATAATACATCATAACCGGAAACTTTTTAACATAAAATTTTTAAGTCTGTGACCTTGACCTCAAGATCACTCAGGTGGGTCAAGATAATACATCATAAAACTTAATAATATCTAACAGCATGCAAAGTATCAACTAGATCCATCCATCTTTCAAGAAATATGCAGTTCTAAAAAACTCTAAGCAAAATTTCAAACTTTAACATAAAATTTCAAAGTCTGTGACCTTGATCTCAAGGTCACTCAGTGGGTCATGATGGTACAGCATAAAACTTCAGACCAATATCTACCAATGTGCAAAGTATCGATTTGATCCATCTACACATTCAAGACATATAGACCTACAAAACCTTTAACCGAAAGCTTTACCACAAAATTTCTAAGTTTGTGACCGTGACCTCAAGGTCACCCAGGTGGATCATGATGGTACCACATAAAACTTCAGACTAATATCCACCAACATGCAAAGTATCAACTTAATCCATCAACACATTAATAAGATACTTATAAAAACTTTAACCAAAAACTTTAACATAAAATTTTGTGCAATGCCGGTGCCAACGCTGACGCTAACACCAATGCTAACACTGACATGACTGCAATAGCTCTTCCTGTACTTTCATACGGGCAAGCTAAAAAGTACTGGTCTTAGGCATGAAGAACAGAGACATAATGAAAAAAGAGTCAATAAGCAATGCTTATTAAATACCCCCCGCAAGGTAACTGTTTACCACAAAAATTATTTTAGCAATATAATTTCCTCATGCAAATATCCAATGGGTGTACATCATGTAGGTATGATATCAAATTGTTCTATCAAAAACTGTGGTAGGAGTTGATCTGCTCGTGAAAGCCCTTACTTGTAAAAAAAACTAAGAAAAATTGTCTAAGTTCTCATAGCCGTCATTTTTGTCAAAAATTAATTTTTCACAATAATATTTATGCATGCAAATTTCCAAAGGATCTGAATCATATAGGCATAATATCAAATTGTTCCTTCAAAAACTGCTGTAGGAGTTTATCGGCCTGTTAATGCCCTCAATAGCTGTCATTTTGTATTTTTTTTTTGTTCGCAATAAAATTTCTTCATGCTGATGTCCAAAGAGTGTAGATCAGGTAGGCATAATATCAAATTATTCCATCAAAAACTGTAGCAGGAGTTGATCCGCCCGTGAAAGCTCTTACCTGTAAAAAACTAAGAAAAAGTTTTCATAGCTGTCATTTTGTCAAAAAATTATTTTTCCGCAACAAAAATTTCTTCATGCAAATGTCCAGTGAGTGTACATAATGTAGGCACGATATCAAATTGTTTCATCAAAAAACTGTGGTAGTAGTTGATCAGGTCGTGAAAGCCCTTACCTGTAAAAAAAAAATTGAGAAAAATTGTCTAAGTTCTAATAGCTGTAATTTTCTTAAAAATTATTTTTTCGAAATAAAATTTCTTCATGCAAATGTCCAATGGGTGTACATCATTTAGGCATGATATCAAATTATTCCTTCAAAAACTGTGGTAGGAGTTGATCGGCCCGTGAAAGCCCTTACCTGTAAAAAAAACTAAGAAAAATTGTCTAAGTTCTCATAGCTGTAATTTTGTCAAAAATTATTTTTTCACAATATAATTTCTTCATGCAAATGTCCAATGGGTGTACATCATGTAGGCATGATATCAGATTGTTCCATCAAAAACTGTGGTAGAAGTTGATTGGCCCGTGAAAGCCCTTACCTGTAAAAAACTAAGAAAAATTGTCTAAGTTCTCATAGCTGTCATTTTGTCAAAAATAATTTTTTTCGCAATAACATTTCTTCATACAAATGTTCAATGGGTGTACATCATGTAGGCATGATATCATATTGTAAAGCTGTAATTTTCTTAAAAACTATTTTTTCGAAATAAAATTTCTTCATGCAAATGTCCAATGGGTGTACATCATTTAGGCATGATATCAAATTATTCCTTCAAAAACTGTGGTAGGAGTTGATCGGCCCGTGAAAGCCCTTACCTGTAAAAAAAACTAAGAATAAGAGCTGTCGCAGGACAGCGTGCTCGACTGCTTCTGACCTTTGTCAAGCATAAGGCCAAACCCGACCAGTAACCCAAAGCATTATGCTCACATCTTTTTGCCTTGATGCAATAAGGCAAAATCACAACCATGAAAGTTAACTATAACTACCTAAGATTTAAAGGTCTCACTCATATTGTGAAAGAAGTGTATTCATATACCAACTGAGTGCCAAGACACAAGGCAAAATCACTGAACCGTGAAAAAAGGTCACACTGACCTATAAGTATTGCAGGGTCAAAGGTCTAGTGATACTTACTCATAATGTGAAAGAAAAATGATCATATACCCATTCAGTGTTGAGATATAAAGCAAAATCACTGAACCATGAAATTAGGTCATATTGACCTGTAAGTATGTTTGGGTTAAAGGTGTGGTCATACTCATTCATAATCAGAAAGAAGTATGAAAAAATACCAACTGAGTGTTGAGATATAAGGCAAAATCACTGAACCATGAAATTAGGTCACAGTGACCCAGGACTACTTTATGGTCAAAGGTCTTGTCATACTCATACATATCGTGAAAGAAGTATGTTCATATACCAATTGAGTGCCCAGATATAAAGGAAAATCACTGAACCGTGAAATTAGGTCATATTGACCTAGGACTACTTTAGGGTCAAAGGTCTTGTCATACGCAAACATAGTGTGAAAGAAGTTTGTTCATAAACCACTTGAGTGCCGAGATATAAGGCAAAGTCACTGAACCGTGAAATTAGGTCACAGTGACCTATAAGTATATTGGGGTCAAAGGTCTGGTCATACTCACTCATAATCTGAAAAAAGTATGAAAATATACTAATTGAGTGTCAAGATATAAGGCAAAATCACTGAACCGTGAAATTAGGTCACAGTGACCTAGGACTACTTCAGGGTTAAAGGTCTTGTCATACGCAAACATACTTTGAAAGAAGTTTGTTCATAAACCATTTGAGTACCGAGATATAAGGCAAAAATCACTGAAGCGAGAAATTAGGTCACAGTGACCTGTAAGTATATTGGGGTCAAAGGTCTGGTCATACTCACTCATAATCTGAAAAAAGTATGAAAATATACTAATCGAGTGTCAAGATATAAGGCAAAATCACTGAACCGTGAAATTAGGTCACAGTGACCTAGGACTACTTCAGGGTCAAAGGTCTTGTCATACGCAAACATACTTTGAAAGAAGTTTGTTCATAAACCATTTGAGTACCGAGATATAAGGCAAAATCACTGAACCGTGAAATTAGGTCACAGTGACCTATAAGTATATTGGGGTCAAAGGTCTGGTCATACTCACTCATAATCTGAAAAAAGTATGAAAATATACTAATTGAGTGTCAAGATATAAGGCAAAATCACTGAACCGTGAAATTAGGTCACAGTGACCTATAAGTATATTGGGGTCAAAGGCCTGGTCGTACTAACTCATAATCTGAAAGAAGTAAGAAAATATACTAATTGAGTGTCAAGATATAAGGCAAAATCACTGAACCATGGAAAGTAGGTCAACCGACCATTACCGTCATGACACACAAGTCAGTGTCACAAAGTCAAAAGATGAATGACCAACCATCCTCCTAAGTTGTTTCTATTAAGAAATAAAAAGAAAAAAAATCGAGGAGTTCTAGATTTTGACCTCTAGCCCCGCCCCCTGACTCCGACCCAGAGGTCCGATGTCATGGAACCTAAAGTGTATGAAGTATGAATGCTTTATGATAAGTTGTTGTCAAGATATGCCTCCTTGTAAAAGTTACACAGCAGTACATCTATTTTTTAGTGTTCTAGTTTTTAACCTCCAGCCCCACCCCACAGGCATGGACCCAGGGGCCCGATGCCATGGAATGAAACTCAACCCTACAGGGTACCTATGGTCCGAGTATGAAAGCCCTCTGATAAAAAGTTTTCAAGATATAGACTTCTAGAATACTATGTCACAGAAAAGCCATTATTATTAATGGTGTTCTAGATTTTAACCTCTAGCCCCACCCCCTGGCATGGACCCAGAGATCTGATGCCATGGAATGAAAGCCGACCCTACAGGGTGTCAATGGCCCAAGTATCAAAGCTTTCTGATGAGTGGTTGTCAAGATATGGACTTCTAGAAAACTTTAACATAAGAATTGCCATTTTTGAAGGTGTTCTAGATTTTAACCTCCAGCCCCACCCCCTGGCCTGGACCCAGGGGCCCGATGCCATGGAATGAAAGCTAACCCTACAGGGTATCTATGGTCCAAGTATGAATGCTTTCTGATGAGTGGTTGTCAAGATATGGACTTCTAGAAAACTTTAACGCAAGTGTGACGCGCACGCGCACGGGAACGCGCACGGGAACGGGAACGGGAACGTGGACGACCGAGGTGACTGCAATAGCTCTATGCACTTCGTGCAGTCGAGCTAAAAATTGTCTAAGTTCTCATAGCTGTAATTTTGTCAAAAATTATTTTTTCACAATATAATTTCTTCATGCAAATGTCCAATGGGTGTACATCATGTAGGCATGATATCAGATTGTTCCATCAAAAACTGTGGTAGAAGTTGATTGGCCCGTGAAAGCCCTTACCTGTAAAAAACTAAGAAAAATTGTCTAAGTTCTCATAGCTGTCATTTTGTCAAAAATAATTTTTTTCGCAATAACATTTCTTCATACAAATGTTCAATGGGTGTACATCATGTAGGCATGATATCATATTGTTCCATCAAAAACTGTGGTAGGAGTTGATCGGCCCGTAAAAGCCCTTACCTGTAAAAAAACCTAAGAAAATTGTCTAAGTTCTCATTGCTGTCATTTTGTCAAAAATTATTTTTTCGCAATAACATTTCTTCATGCAAATGTCCAATGGGTCTACATCATTTAGGCATAATATCAAAAAGTTCCAACAAAAACTGTGGTAGGAGTTGATCGGCCCGTAAATGCACTATCTTCTCTGTATACAAAAGCCATCCAGAACTATAAAGGGAAGTAACTCAAAAGGGACAGGCCCCTAGCCCTTAATTTTTGCATGTACATATTTGCTCCATAGATATGCAGATGCCTGCTAAGTTTCATTAAATTCCATCAATGGGTCTTCAAGATATTAAAGAAACAAAACGTTACGGACGGACGCACGGACGGACACACGGACGCACGGACGGACGCACGGACGGACAACGTGAAAACAGTATACCCCCCTTAAAACTTCGTTTTGGCGGGGGGTATAAAAATGACCTCATAAAGCTCTGTGCAAAGCCGTGCAAAGCCATTCAAGGTCTTCCAAAGTTACAGTAACTTCAATACTCAGATACATAAATGGTTCACAGGAAAGTGCTGATGTGCAGAAGTGACACTGTACATAAGTAAGTACAATAGTACATACATATGTAAGTGCTTTAAGGAGGGTCATTTTACGGAAACATTTACATTTCTTTCTTCTGGTTGTGTGATGTGACACTGTACATACATTTTTAGCGATATTCTGATACTGGTGAAGGATTTCACACAAAACTTTTAAGTTGCTCTCTATTAAATAAACTTTCAGATATTCTATCTGTCTTCTGATACTGAGACGATCAATTTCTGATCATCACCTCAGGTGTGGGGTGGGTGGCTAAATTAAGAATTTAGTCAAGGGGAAAAAACATTTGAGGTAGGCCATTAAAACTATTTACAAGATATAGATCAGAAGCATACTAAAACGCATGCCTCTGGGTCTATGATTTAAATAGAAGCCTTAAATTCCTCAATAGTCATAGATGAGACCACTGAAGAAGGGAGACTATTCCAAACCGGAATAATTCTGGGAATAATGAATTATTCATGGCATCAGTATAGGCAAATTGTCTTGTGTATTGTGATTCGAGCGATGCCCGAGTACGCCTTAGGTTGGGTGCCGGGGTACCAGAGTGTATCTTGTAGAAAAAGGTTAAGGAGGATCATTCCCTGCTGGACTCGACGGATGGCCAATCAAGTTCATCCAGCATATCACCGACACTACTGGTGTTCCTCCATCTCCTGCAGGTCCTTCTTGCTGCAGTCCTCTGCACCTTCTCCACCTTAGCAGTGACAGTCTCAGTATCATCATTATAGGGATGCCAAAGAGAAGCTGCATACTCAAGTTGAGGCCGAACCAGTGATTTGTATACAACTTCCTTAATATGTGTAGGTGCCAGTGCCAAATCGTGCCAAAGAAAACCCAGTCTTAGTTGTCTTGCATGTAATTTCCGAAATATGTTGACCCTAGTTCCATTCATAAAACCTTGGGGTTTTCCCGTTTTTATTGTGATGTTTATATTGAAAACCCCGAGATGGACAACTAACAATATCAGTCCATCCTGGACGATAAACTTGTTGATCTAATGTTGACCCCAATCAAGATTGTCTTAGTGAAACAGTGAAAAAAATTCATTCTTACGCGCCAGACATCTTTAACCGAATACATTGGTGCGCAGAAAAGTCAACAGCAGAGCCCTATTAAAAACAACAACAATACCCCGTACATTATATCTTCATCACCTATGAAAGGTTCAAGGTTAAACATATATATCTTTCCTAAAAGCTGTACTTGTCATGATTTCATCTTTTGTGAAGCCTTGTATTTTGATCCGTCGGACATGACAGTAATGTTTCTGAATCCTGTTCTAACGAAATTATGTTAAACTACTTTCCCATACTAATCTGTCTGTAAAGAGATTCTTATTTAATTATTAATAAATTCAAATCTAATTACATAAGAATTACAAGTATAAGCTTTAACAAAAAGCTTGGTCTACGCTTCGCATATATAAACTAGAATGTCAAAGAATCTGACAGTATTCCCATTTCATCGTGGTTCATGTGACTGAACAGAAATAAAACGCTGCGCGGTCAAAGCATTCATACCTGACAATCGACCGTCACAATACTGTCGATTCATTTCATTCCGTTGTGGCTTGGATAGAATGTAAGTGGCTACATGGCAGGTGGGGCGCGGTCAAAGCTTTCATACCTGACCATATAGCGTCATAATACCGTCAGTTCATTTCATTCCGTTGTTGCTTAGATAGAATGCAACCATGCACCAGTTCCACGAATTTAACAATCTGTCCCATTTTTGGCACCTACTGCATCATTGGTACAAATGTTACCAACCAAAGGGAGGTTTGCATGGGTGTTTTGGGTGTTTACACGGTCCTTAGCGAAACGACCCGGAATCCTACTAACACGATGGTCAAGCCACTAGACTCAAACGTGCAGTTGCAGTTGTAGAGAGGTGTAAGAGTTGTCTTGTAAGTAGGTCAATCTCAAACTTTAGAGTAGTCTACGCGCTGGCGCGTAGACAATAAATTCCTCTCTTGAAAACCTGCGTTATCTCCCCTGAAATGATCGGTTCGGTCCGGCTTCTTGGATTCGGGTAATTTTTTCGATCCGGTCCGTGGAAACACCCGAGACGTATCGCCTTGGAACGATCAGTAATACAAAATAACAGTGAGAGCGGGGGATGGGGGGGGGGGTTACAGGCGCCTAACCTCACCCACATCTTCTGCAGTGGTTCACGACATTTAGTAAGTTGTTCGGTCCTCGTGGCGAATCTCTAACTAGTCAATGAATCATCGAGGACAAAACGAATAAATCATGATAATCACCCTGATGAATAAAAAACGAGGACTCAACAGATTCAGTAAGCTACAATTAAAGAAGGCAGCCATACATGTGATACCTCCCTCATCATCAGGGAGACTCCAGGAAATGAGCGATAAAATGATCTAAAATTTGTCTAAAATACCCCCTTTTTCAAGAAAATTTCAAAACCTCCCTGAAATGAACCAAGAATTTTCCTATATAATCTATACATTTTTCAAAAACCTCCCTGAAATGAGAGAAAAATCTCCCTGATGCCACTTTCAAACTCATCACATGTATGGGCAGCATAGTTATCAACCATGATTGGGTTAAAAACTAATTTAAGCATGCAGAATGTCGCATAACGTTCAAGTTATAACCTATACCTCTGTAACGTGTAATGATTTTTCTGAACTGAAAAGAAAAATCATTCCTTCCTATAAGTTTCTTAAATTTGTAAACAAAGTCACCATGAAATTCCGGTTCCGAAAAGCCCTCACCTAAAAGCGTCTTTACTCCAACATAATATTTGGAAATCAATTCATAGTGTCTACGATAAAATTTAGAAAATGTTTTTCGAAGTTTATGATACCGATAGCCCTGTCGGAGAAGTTTGGTATTTCGAGCGTTGAAGTACAAAATTCAAATTGTTCATGGATTTGCACAAAATGTGACTTTTGTGGCAAGTTGGTATCGACCTCAAGATGGTAAGATAGAGGAACTTGAGTTATTTAAAAACCAAATTGAAAAGGTTAAAACATTACATAAAGGAAACAACCCCCCTCGGTCCATGTCTTGGGTGACTTTAACTTCAGAGATATTGTTTGGCCAGATAGACTCAACAAACAAGGTTTTTCATTGAGCATGTCTGAAGGTGCAAAGTTGGTGGAACTCATTAGCGACCATGAATTGGAACAGGTAGTGCACTTCCCCACAAGAGGACAAAACACATTGGATTTGATTATCACTTCACTTCCCGGACAATTTGTTGATATCCATTCCCCCGACAGGCTTAGTGATCATGACATTGTCTCTGGAACTTTGAAAATAGTTATTCCCCCCATCAAGAAACCTAAGAGAAAGGTGTATAAATATCAGAAAGGTGATTATGAATCTATGAAAGCTGATGCCCTTAAATTTGCAAAGGAGAAATATTTCAACGGTTATTCTGGCACACGGTCGGTTCAAGAAAACTTTAATTTGATCACGTCTTTTGTCCAGGATTCAGTGGATAAACATATCCCATCAAAGGCTAGTCGCTCAGTTTCCTCAGTCCCATGGTTAACTCATGAAATAAGAAGAAAGATTCGCAAAAAATGCAACTCACGCTTCCTCAGTCCCATGGTTAACTCATGAAATAAGAAGAAAGATTCGCAAAAAATGCAACTCACGCTAAAACGAAGAAAACTAGGAGTGCAAAACTTAGAACAAAATTTGAAACTTTGAGAAGAGAAATCAAAGCAGATATCAGAAAACAGCTTGAGTTGTATGTAAATAACTTGGTCGGTGATGTTAAGGCTAATCGAGGCTTTTAATTCCACATCTAGGTACCTCGATGACCTTTTGAACATTGACAACCCTTATTTTGAAGGTATGGTCAATCAAATTTATCCACCTGAACTTCAGTTGAACAAAGCCAATATCTCAGATACCGAAGCCCCCCTTTTAGATCTACATCTTTCTGTTGCAAATGGATTTGTTTCTTCTAAAATTTATGATAAGCGCAATGACTTTGATTTTGATATAGTAAATTTTCCTTTCTTGGATGGTGACGTTCCTCGTCGTGCTTCTTATGGTGTATACATTTCGCAACTTATTAGGTTTGCTAGAGTCTGCAATCATGTTACAGACTTCAACGCGCGAAATAAATGTTTAACGGTAAAACTTCTCCAACAGGGCTATCGGTATCATAAACTTCGAAAAACATTTTCTAAATTTTATCGTAGACACTATGAATTGATTTCCAAATATAATGTTGGGTTAAAGACGCTTTTAAGTGAGGGCCTTTCGGAACCTGAATTTTATGGTGACTTGGTTTACAAATTTAAGTTTAAGAAACTTAAAGGAATTAATGATTTTTCTTTTCAGTTCAGAAAAATCATAACACGTTACAGACGTATAGGTTATAACTTGAATGTTATGCGACAGTCTGCATGCTTAGTTTTTAACCCAATCATGGTTGATAACTATGCTGCCTTCTCTAATTGCACGCCGGTGGGTCTATGATGGCCCCGACTTAACGTTATTCATTTTAGTTGGTTGGGGCCGGGGCTTCTTGTCTGTTGCTTGGCCCACCGGGGTCCAATTGGTGTTTTTCTTTTGCTCCGGAGTTAGTAGGTTATTCGGCGCCCAGGGATCTCCATCGTCGGGCAGCTTACTCAATCTGTGAGTCCTGGCTTTTGATTCATCAGGATGTTTATCGTGATTTATTTATTCGTTCTTGGTGATTCATTGACTAGTTAGAGATTCACCACGAGGACCGAAGAACTAACTAAATGTTATGAACCACTGCTGAAGCTGAGGGTGAGGTTAGGTACCTGTAAAACCGGTTTAAGCCCGCCAGTGACTTTGTGTTACTGATCGTTCCAAGTCGATACTTCTGTGGTGGTTCTTTTTGTTTTATGTCTTGGTGTTAAATTTTTTTGTGCTGTTGGTGCCTTATGTGTGTTTTCGTATTTTTAGTTAAGTTAAGGTAACTGAGTTATAAATAAATAAATAAATAAATAAATAAATAAATAAATAAATAAATAAATAAATAAATAAATAAATTGGGGGCGAAATGACTAGGGTGGAAATTAGAGGGGAAACGTCTTTGGGGCGAAACGTCTTGTGATTTGTTTGGGTATTTTGACGGACTATTGTTTTGTTTTGTTTTGTTTTCTTGTTACTCCCATCAATAAATTTCTGATTATTCTTGGGAGGTGTACATTGTACACTCCGGTGTGTTTGCAGGATGAGCCTACATGCATGAGGATAGAACCTGTGTAGGGATCTTTAACCTGCACAGGGGATGACTGTCCCTGCACAGGGGGCCTCCAGTTAACGTCCCGATCCGAAGGACGGCGCACTGTATCATGTCATTCCTGCAAATGACACGAAGGGAAGCAAGTTCGGACCAACAAATTTTCCTCGCCGCCGGCGGGGATCGAACCCGGGACCTCTAGCACAAGAAGCCAGTGCGCTAACCACTCGGCTACCTCGCTACCTCGTTTTGGTTCGGTTACCCGGCTCGCCTTAGCAATTGGAATCCCTCGGGACTTTCCGTTGTGTTGATGGCAAGTTCTTGCGAAAAATGTCAAATTACGAAATCTGATGCCAAGTTATCTCATTTAACAAGTTGATACGCAAATAATATAATCTGTACGTATAGAATTTAGTGAATAAAATTTTCCTTTTTTCTTATGGACGACATAAGAAAAAAGTTGAACATGTTTTTCATGTTCAACTGTTACTCTGAGTCTGAATCTGCAACTGTCTCATTTGTTCATGTTTGATGTCTTAGATCATTTGATACCCTATTGGTTCCAAAACTTTAATTAATATCTTCACACAACCTGACAGTGCACTTCACAAATGTTTCATTGTTCCGTTCCTTGTTGACAGAGTGACAAAAATGCAATGCCCTTGTATTGCTACTTAATCTGAAGAAAGTCTGCGTTCGGTACCTATCTATATACCTTCGGCTGAGGCTATCCGCACGACGGTCGTGCCGATAAGCGGCGTTATCCGCACGACGGTTGTGCCAATAAGCGGTGTTATCGGCCCGACCGTCGTGCGGATAGCCAATGCTACAGGTATTGGCTATCGGCACGACGGGAGTATAAGATTTTCTAACAAGCTTACGCATGCATTAAACTATTAATTTGTCATTAAATAAATTAATTATATTAAATAAATTAATTATAAGTTTAGCTATAGAAATACATTCGAAATTAACATTTTTGTTAATTATGAATAAGAAAACTAGTCTGATTTGATTAATTCAGTTAATGTAAACTGAATCACAGTAGATTTCTAACAGCCAGCGGAGAAAAATATAACCATTGCAAATTTTCTTTAATTGTGTTACTGAAATGTTTCCATACTCCATTGTTAAAATCAAAGGCTGTTTATTCTTTTGGATTACCACATTATTTTATTATTTAGGTTTCGATAATTACTCTCATTTACGCATACGCATGACTAATTTTTACAGGTAAATTCACAGGTAAGCCAATTTCAGCAAAGTAACAATCTTGTTAATATTATTTAAAAGTAAAAAATCCTGCATGTGTAATATTCTGTTTCAGTTTTGAAGCCAGTGTAATATCATACATGTGATACATTCTTAGGCCCAAATAGGGAGATTGGACATTTTTGGTAGGGAGATTTAGGTCTGAAATAGGGAGGTTTCTTCTCGACAAAATTATAGCCGATTTTACCCCGGAAAATATTTTCAGCAGTCCAGCATTTTGTCAAATGTTTGCACTTCAATATGCATATACAACTGATTCTCACAAATCTATAGATGATTACTTAAAATTAGAATTTTATTATAATTATTGAAAGTAATTTAATTCTGGTTGTAAGACATACTTGCTATGTACCCAATGGATAATGATAGCTTCCTTCAACAGTAGTTCATTGATAAAATAAGTAATTGTGAAATTAGTAAATTATTAAGTTTGTATAGGTTTGAAAAGGAAATTACATGTAGATCTATTTGAAAAAAAAAAATAATAAAAAAAAATCTAAATTGTGCAGATAAGAAAAAGAGAAGTAAACTAATGCAAAAAAAGAGGTTTGAAGGTGAAAAGAGGATAAAAAATATCTTTTTTCAAAAAAAAAAAAAAAATTGCTCCAGCGGAGATTCGAACTCACGACCTCCCGCGTGACAAGCCAACACCTTAACCACTGCACCACTTGGCCATGATGACGTCATAGCACTCCAGCATTTGACCAGACGTAAAAAGCACATGGTTTATGTTTACACAATAAATAATTGCATATAAATGGAAAGCTGTGTAATGTCATTTGTTTACTTCGAGTCTTAGAACAAGTTATTGGAACATGTTGGAATAGTGTTTTGGAGTAATATTATTGGGATTATTGCTTTTTTGAAGGTTGGTGTATTTTTTTTTACCAAACTCAAGACAAACCCCGATGATCACCGATCAATCAACCATGTCAATTGATGATCCTTACGTAAGCTTACCTGACATCCTCAAATCAAGTACGACAATTACCTAGCACCTAATAGCGTTAATCCAATTACCTGAGGCCAATTATCACACCTGTCACTTCACACTACGAAAATCCGTCGAGTAGGCGCTGTAAACATTCTGCTAAACAATCTTTTTGGGGGATAACTAAAAAAATGGTGGCTTGCGGAAAAACACCATAGGAATTTTTCTTCATCGGGTTTTAGGTTTTTATATCGTGAGAGCGTTTTTGGGACCAAAATATCGGGAGATTCACGATCAATCGTTAGATATCACATGTATGTAATATATTTATCAACTTAAAATGTATCCATTTCTAAACATTTTTAACATTTGGATATCGATTTCCCTGTCGTGCGGATAGCCAGTGTCTATACCTTCATATTCTGAGTCGTCAGAGTCGAACAATTTTGTCATCTCAGGTGAATCCCTGATCCCTATAGCATGTGTGTCTCTGTGTCCAGCAATGCAGAATCCTGAGCCTAGCCTTCTTAAAATGGCCAGGGGTCTGAAACTACATTACGCTGTCCTATTACATGTTGGTAAACAAAACATAATAAATTCAATCAATATGACATAAAGAATGTTTTATTTTTCATTTGTTCTCTGCCTTTTTAGTTTTATCATTGTTTAAAGATGAAATTTAAATGAAATGAAAAGGATGTTGCAGTTTGATGGTTGATAAAAACTCAGTCTGAGTCCATTTTACATGGCATCAAATATTTCAAGTTTTAGCCAAGTTGTTCACTTGGAAAAATATCATTGTGTTAAGTGATGCCAATTAGCATGTTTAAGGTAGGCATGCGTCAATCACGAAAACATGTCCGTGCAATGAATACCCCCTTAAACCCCACTTTTATATAGTAAAAGTGGGGTATGCAGGGGTATACCTATTTTTCTTATTTTTGCTCCAAAACATAGATTGTGGGTACTCGTTAGAACCGCCTCGGCGAGGCGGTTCTAACGTGTACCCACAATCTATGTTTTGAGCAAAAATAAGAAAAATATCAACATTTTATGGTGAAATTTTCAATTTTTGGTACTGAAAAAAATCTCTATATATTGCATGGGCAAGTTTTCGTAATGAAATTGTGAACTACAGTCTCTTTTGTTCCATCTGATGTCTGGTAATTCAGCCTAATTGTTTGCCGACAACAAATGGCCATTCTCAAGTAATTAACCAGATTGTCTTAAATTACAAAGCAATTCATCCCATTAGGTGTGCAATGCTTATTAAGTGTTTTATGTTGTATATTTCATATTTCAATCATGGCTCACGACACTGATTAAGTCCAAATCGGGCAACTCTTTTATAAATTTGTGGCTTTGGAAAGTTTCAAAGAATGGTTCCAGACGTATTAACAGAGCACTGCATACATTCAGTTAAAAATCTAATTTATCCGGTGACAAATACAGCATCTGATCTGTTAAATCACATGGATGTGTAACATACTTAACGACACTTCCAAAGCTACCGATAGAGTTTTTGCTGCAATTCCAAAACTACTTTTAAAAGCTATTGAAATGAAATTTGCTGGGACGTTAGAATAATTCTTCAGACGTCTATAGAGGTCAAATCTATGCCTGCAAACCTTTATTATCAAACACCTTGGGCGTTTGAACACACCAAATCCCATTTTCAGAAGTTGCAAAACTAGAGTGTTTGAAAACAACATTATTTCATCGTTTATACGAAACATGCATTGCGATATAATAACCTGTTTTTCTTACATCCATTCTTGGAAAACAAAGTTGAAAACTACAATATCACAGAAAATTATTCATTTGATCAAATTTTTCAAATTATTCTTTCAAGCAGTATTGACGGACTGGTGGCGTCTACGCATCGAAGCCACGACCACATACAAGTACCCTTCGAAATACCATTCCAATTATCCCTTACAAATTGCTCTGACTGTGTAACATTGGCGGGGTTTCATCTCTTCAATACTCTACAGATAATGGCCCAGATATGCTAGTTTGGATATTAGATCAGGCGAGTTTGCAATGATGGCCAAGATAAAAAACAGTCAATCTGATTGCCTGGCAGAAAGTTTACAGTCATGTACGCGGTATGAAACTTTGCACCGTTGTGCATCAAATGCATACCCTTATGATTTCTTGTAGATTTTGTGCAGTCCGTCCATATAATTTTTTCTCTCAGACCTGTTATTCGTTTATGTGTTGTAAAAACAAAAGAAATGAGAACAAATGAAAGTGAAAAACAGAAAAAAAAAACTTTTGTGATGATCAGTAATGGCTTCACTTGATGTTCATGACTTTTGAAATTATGGGTTGTCTAGTATACAAATGTATAATGGCAAAATACCGCAACCATATTCGATAAACTTCACATCAGTGTTTTTGTCACTGGCTGATTAAACAATGGCGAAAATTTCAAGAAAATCGCTTTGTCGGTTTTTGAGATGTTGAAAATTCTTTATCGGTAGCATTGGAAGTGTCGTTAGTGTCGCTAAGTATAGTAGGCTAGGCTAGGCTCGGGATCCGGTACTGGATAGGAAACACTTCCTAATTGATGTCAGCAGTTAAGTCCCAGGTAAAGTTTTGTCATTTTGGCATGTCACTAGTTAACTATTTGGATTTACTGCCACAGGACGGCTGGCTAATTCCTCCAAAACTGGCATAAGCTATCAGCAAAATTGTTGTGACTGTAACATCACATTACCACATGCTGTCATATTGTTAAGACAATAAATGGTCAGATTAATCAATTATCAGATTAATCATGCTAGTCCTATTCTAAATGTGAAATTCTAACACACCTCGCCTATATAGCCAATGGTAAAAAACGTGTTATATTGTGCAACAATTTCACTGGGCGAATAAGCGTGATGTTACTTTGCGGCATTTGTGACATCGGCTATCCCACAAAGCAGCGTTAGACGGTGAAACATTGTTTTAGCGCACAACAAACGTAATAAGTGTGTGTAAATACCAGCATTACAGTCAAATATTTGGCGGGATATCTGCAATGCAATGGCGGAAAGCTGAACAATATTGATGGTTTCAGCAACATTTATTCCATTTATTGTGTGTTAGAATCCAAATAGATCAGCTCAAGTGCGTGAATTGTTGAGTAATAATTAACTGTTTGTCGGTCAGTTGTAAGAAGATAAATCACTCGCACTACGCGCTCGTGATTTGATCTTATTTACAACTGACCTCCAAACAATGAATTATTACTCAACAATTCACTGGTAGAGCTGATCTATTTCTTAATTAACGGTAAGTTACTCTATTTTTCTATCATATGTATCTCTCATTGCCTTCTGAGTATTGAAATATGACTGCATTAAATTTTGTAAAATACACATTTATCCACAACATAACTGCTTTGACGACTGCCCAGAAGATATGCGGTATCTATAAAACAACTCACTTTTTACTATCAATGACAATGGCTATCCACACAAGAGCCACATGCCTATAAATACAGACAGGCAACAGGAAAATGGTGCAGCCAGCTACGCCCTCGGTTTTCAACACTTCCCTCAGGACCTAGCGATTGACGTTAATGAATGGAAAATCATATTTGATCCCAATATTGTAACATTGATTTCATCTGGGTTGGTTGCTGTCTGTCCAGTTATTATGCCCCCAACTTTGAAAAAGTTGGAAGGGCATATTGCTTTCGGCTTGTCTGTCTGTCTGTGTGTGCGTGTGTACGTCTGTTAACTTTTGAATGGTGAATGTTAAGGATTTGAAATTTCATGTGTGTATTCCTCATGAAAAAATAGTTGACCCGTATTTTTTTTCTTGTCTGAGTTATGCCCCTTTTCTGAGTTATTTCCCTTTGAAAACAAAATTTGAAAATCTTGTGTGCAAGATATCTTGAAAAGTATTTAAGCTAGAGCCTTCATATTTGGTATACTGGTTGGGGCTGATGAGTCAATGACCTGATCAACTTTTGAGAACTTTCCGTCAAATTTTGACAAAAATACGGAATTTTGAAATTTTGATTGATTTTTCCACTTTTCGGTGAAATTTGAAACTTTTGAACGGTGAATGCTAGGGTTTTGAAATTTCATATACAGATTCCTCATGAAAAAATAGTTGACCCGTATTTTTTTTCTTGTCTGAGTTATGCCCCTTTTCTGAGTTATTTCCCTTTGAAAACAAAATTTGAAAATCTTGTGTGCAAGATATCTCAAAAAGTATTTAAGCTAGAGCCTTTATATTTGGTATACTGGTTGGGGCTGATGAGTCAATGACCTGATCAACTTTTGAGAACTTTCCGTCAAATTTTGACAAAAATACGGAATTTTGAAATTTTGATTGATTTTTCCACTTTTCGGTGAAATTTGAAACTTTTGAACGGTGAATGCTAGGGTTTTGAAATTTCATATACAGATTCCTCATGAAAAAATAGTTGACCCGTATTTTTTTTCTTGTCTGAGTTATGCCCCTTTTCTGAGTTATTTCCCTTTGAAAACAAAATTTGAAAATCTTGTGTGCAAGATATCTCAAAAAGTATTTAAGCTAGAGCCTTTATATTTGGTATACTGGTTGGGGCTGATGAGTAGATGACCTGATCAACTTTTGAAAACTTTCCGTCAAATTTTGACAAAAATACGGAATTTTGAAATTTTGATTGATTTTTCCACTTTTCGGTGAAATTTGAAACTTTTGAACGGTGAATGTTAGGGTTTTGAAATTTCATATACAAATTCCTCATGAAAAAATAGTTTACACGTATCTTTTTCATGTTCAAGTTATGCGCCTTTTTTGGAGTTATGCCCCTTTTAAAACAAAATTTGAAAATCTTGTGTGCAAGATATCTGAAAAACTATTTAAGCTAGAGACTTTATATTTGGTATACTGGTTGGGGCTGAAAAGAAGATCACCTGATTAATTTTTTAGGACTTTCCGTGAAATTTTGACAAAATAACTCCATTTTGAAATTTTTACTCCATTTCTAACTTGTATGCAAAAAGCTTACATTCTGTTTCTGGATCGAGGTCAAAAACACAGGCAACCGAACAGCTTCTTTAGACCGAACAGCTTCTTTAGGAAATTAAATTTCACATCATTCAAATGAAATAAATGAATCATACAGGCTGCCGGTTTAGGGACAAGCATACAGTTGGGGGCATAGTGTTTTACAAACACACATTTCTAGTTTGATTCTGTATTACAGGTGTGTTATCCTTCATACATTTATAATTTCAGATCTATAATTAATGCATGTCTGAAGTTTTGATGGGAGCTAACTCGGGGAAGCATATCCCGAAGTCTAAATCCAACCTATCTAGTCATGACCTGAACTCCTCTTCCGAGGACGAGACTGACAGTGCCAACCCGAGTCCGTCGAAGAAGAAAGGCTCCCAGAAACGGAAGGGAAAAGATAAACACAAGATGCCTTTGTTTAGAAAACAGAGCGAGAAAGCTAAGAAGAGAAGTGATCATCAAAAATGGCTGGTATGTATGGAGTTGTAATGAAAAAAATTTATTGTGAAGAACAAATTTTTGAATACATGTTTCTTTTGATCTAGGATTTTCAAACTTGCCTCATTAACAAGCTTCATATTTAAAATCTGTGTATTTGCAAATTACAAGGTACATGTATTAGTTCTTTTATTTTGGATTGCGGTAGCCTACTGGTAGGGCGTTGGACTCTGAATCAAACAGTCCTTGCAGGCTGGGTTCGAACTCCGATGGTGCCAGATTTGTCCTTGAGCATGGCTTATTAACTCCCCATAGTACTTGTTAATACCCAGGAAGCCATGATTACTTGCCACCAACCATAGTAATTCTTTTAGCATTATGATTTGCTTGTTTCCTGTTCACTATAAAATTTCTGTTTGTTGTAGGCTCAAGAAAACCCAGAACCAGTGTTTGATATTTCTAACTGTGAACTTAGTGAGGTTAGTATTACGACTTGGAAAGAGGAGGCATTTTTAAAGGGATATTTCCAAAAATCAGTTGTAATGCTATAAATGACCCAGTGCATGTTGTTTACAACATCGCTTATATAGGTTGCTGACTAAATAGTATATGTGTCCTGTTTGGATTAATATAATTATAACATCAAAGATCACAGAAGACAAAGTTGGTATCAAAATTGTTCACATTTCCAGGCAAATGTTGAAGTGAACAAACAAGACAAGACTTATTGCTTTTGGAAGTTGGAACCTTTAAATGTTGAACCATATGAATGGAAAATTATGTTTTATCATTCTTTGTTTGTCATTGTTTTCATTGATTAATTCTTATTTCTAGGTTCCTTCAGGTGTGTTTGCTAATTGCAGAGTGCTACAAAAAGAGGTAAATGATTTTTTATTAATATTTGATATATTATTTTTAAAAATGTATGTACCTAAAACATAGTTGCACAGAAAAGTTCAGGCAAGCCAAGGAAATCATGGGATGAAGTGTTGTTGGACAACAAAAAGAAGCTTGGAATGGATACTGCTGATCCAAAGAATCGCTCAGAGTGGAGAGGTCGTCTAAGAAGGAGCCCTCAGATGAGGACACAGGTCTATAAAGCGAATATGATGATGATGACTAAAATGTTTGATCTGTACAGCTATTTTAATTGCCACTAAAGAGGCTTTTATGAAGAAATCAGCATAATTATCCCTTAATCAGCATCAAATCTACTCTTATCTGTACTTTTGATGCTTGCAGGTGTTGTTGCTCAATGATAACTGGTTGAAGGATCTCCACGAGGCTGGGGGAGGTACACTCTCAGATCTGTCCACTATCAGGGTAGAGATTTACTTACATAC
Source organism: Rugalucina vietnamica (assembly GCA_964017185.1). Classification (NCBI taxonomy): domain Eukaryota; kingdom Metazoa; phylum Mollusca; class Bivalvia; order Lucinida; family Lucinidae; genus Rugalucina; species Rugalucina vietnamica. The sequence continues at coordinate 67,459,923 of OZ024870.1, forward strand.
TTCATGAGCTCAGACTCAAGAAATGCTGTTTTTAAGGTTCCAACCAGATCCGACACAAACTCTGCTGTACAGCCATTAGACAGGTGATGCGCACTTGTTTTTGCTTATCCAAAAGCAGACGGTCTTATGATGCAGCTCTGGTATAAAATCTTTAATATTGTTGATGTAGGTTTCTTTAGAATTCTGAGGTTATATATTTCAAACAGATTGCATATTTTTATCGCACCTGCTTATAGCAGGGTGTGATATAGGAGTCCAAATTTCCGTCCGTCCGTTCGTTCGTTCGTTCGTCCGTCCGTCCGTCAACATTTACGTCGAAGTTGGGTTTTCTCTACATAAGTGATAGCTAGGATTGTGAAACCTTGCATAGTAACTGTCCTTGACATACTCTTCAAGCACGCACCTTGACCCGGTGCCCTTGACCTATATTTCATGGTCCATTGACTTTGTTAATTTTTACGTCGAAGTTCCGTTTTCTCTGTATCAGTGATAGCTGTGAGTGTGAAACCTTGCATAGTAATTGTCCTTGACATACCCTTCAAGCACGCCCCTTGACCCGCTGACCTTGACCTATATTTTACGGTCCATTGACTTTGTTAATTTTTACGTCGAAGTATGGTTTTCTCTGCATCAGTGATAGCTAGGATTGTGAAACCTTGCATAGTAGTTGTCCTTGACATACCCTTCAAGCACGCACCTTGACTTGGTGCCCTTGACCTATATTTCATGGTCCATTGACTTTGTTAATTTTTACGTCGAAGTTCCGTTTTCTCTGCATCAGTGATAGCTAGGATTGTGAAACCTTGCATAGTAATTTTCCTTGACATACCCTTCAACCACGCACCTTGATCCGCTGACCTTGACCTATATTTCAAGGTCCATTAACTTTGTTATTTTTTACGTCGAAGTTCAGTTTTCTCTGTATCAGTGATTGCTGTGAGTGTGAAACCTTGCATAGTAATTGTCCTTGACATACCCTTCAAGCACGCACCTTGACCCACTGACCTTGACGTATATTTCACGGTCCATTGACTTTGTTATTTTTTATGTCGAAGGTTGGTTTTCTCTGTATCAGTGATTGCTGTGAGTGTGAAACCTTGCATAGTAATTGTCCTTGACATACCCTTCAAGCACGCACCTTGACCCACTGACCTTGACGTATATTTCACGGTCCATTGACTTTGTTAATTTTTATGTCGAAGGTTGGTTTTCTCTGTATCAGTGATTGCTGTGAGTGTGAAACCTTGCATAGTAATTGTCCTTGACATACCCTTCAAGCACGCACCTTGACCCACTGACCTTGACGTATATTTCATGGTCCATTGACTTTGTTAATTTTTATGTCGAAGGTTGGTTTTCTCTGCATCAGTGATAGCTGTGAACGTGAAACCTTGCATAGTAGTTGTCCTTGACATACCCTTCAAACGTGCACCTTGACCCGCTCACCTTGACCTATATTTCACGGTCCATTGACTTTGTTAATTTTACGTCAAAGTTTGGTTTTCTCTGCATCAGTGATAGCTGTGAGTGAGAAACCTTGCATAGTAATGTGTATTTTGCCCGATGCAGGTGCGATATCGACCTCCGCGGAGTTCTTGTGTTAGATAATACTATTTGGAAACAGTCTCATTCATTGCTTGCAACTCATTCATTGTGAAAAATGTAATGGCATTTCTCAGAAGTGACATAGATTGTGTAAAACTTTATTTCAGCTAAGGAATCATATGAAGAAATTGTAAGCTCTTTTTATTTTATTTGTTTCATTTTCTTCTAATTTAGGTATTAGACGTTCACAATAATGAAATCAAATCATTACCAGAGGGCATTGGAGAGCTAGAATGCTTACAGGTAGAACATTGCTCTATCATAGGTAGCTTAGATATGCAGCATTGGGAAACAAAGTCTGTGTTTGCTATCATTCGTGTATAGGTCATATGATAGAAAGCGTTTTCGAACTGCACCAGAGTTCAAAAATCATTTAATGCTGTTTCATATTATACAAGAATATTTTACGCATAGCCTGTAATCTGCAGCATATTATGATTATTATTACATGCATAGCAGTTTGTGCTTTCTTTAAAACACCTATAAACATTAAGAACACCTCGTGAATCTTAAGTTCCCAAAGTGTTCTCAGATACCAGATATTGTATAACAACAAAGTTCGAGGGATCCTAAGGGTCTACAACCAAAGAACCTTTACACACATTCTTCATAAAATGCATAAGTAGATGCTTTCATGATGAGACTCATGCAGTTACATGAAGAAAGAAAATTTATTTTGTTTTTACATTTCAACATTTGTTTATTTCAGGTGCTCAATTTAGAGAACAATAAACTATCAAAACTTCCCAACTCAATTGGTAACTTGTACAGACTTCAAACATTGCATTTAAAAGGTAGGTGTTACACTTGATTTTTGTCTCAAACATGTGTTTCTCAAACATGTGTTTTGATCACACATATCCAACCACATACATGTATTACATGTTTTAGACTACACATGTTTTAATGAAGAATATTATGTTTCTAGCAACAAACAATCTTATTTTACTTTAAAACTACACCTATGTTACTAAAACTATACATATGTTACTACACTACACCTTTGTTGCTGTTCAGGTTTGCAAATTGCTTTCTACCCATGTGTTTTGACATGTACCATGATAAAATCTTAATTAAAACAAATTGAAAACTGATTCTGAACTGATATAGTGCTTATATCTACATCAAGGATTTTTATATAGAATATGGTTAACCTTTTGTCTAGTGTCAATAAGTGAGTTGATTCTTATTTGAATGAACATCGGTACAAATAAAAAAATGCCCAAGTAATCTTCAATATGCCCTCCTTAGGGAACAAATACATTCTTTTCGTTTCTTGTCGCTAGGTAACAGGTTAAAAGAGCTACCAACGTCCTTGTGTAGTATGAAATGTTTACGGATGCTGGACGTCAGAGAGAACAGGATCACAACCCTACCCCGACAGCTGTGCAATGTTAGAACACTAGAGACTCTCATGGTGGACGCTGATCAGATGACCTACCCACCCTCAGGTAACATGATGAACTGCCTACATGATATGAGCCACCTCGTGGGAAAACCAACAATGTGGTTTCCGAACAGGTCTGACACAAATCAGGCTGCACAGTCACAGAAGCAGGCTAGAAGCTTGAAATTTCGGCAGAAGAGGAAGTGTACTATCCGTGTAGCGAAAACAAAGGCGCTGATCAGCTTCGCTGTTACCGCATTGGCAAAGAAAAAACTGTTGTCTCACGATGCGGCTCATATGTAGCGATTTCTGCATCTGTAAAAATGATAATTTTCAGTTTAGAATTCTTATTTTCCTTGAATGGAAAATATAGAAAATGACATGTATTCATCATTCTGATAGGCATAGAAATTAATTTCAGTTTTGAAATATGAGCAGCCCCATGGGAAAACCAACAATCTGCATAGGCGAAAACAAAGAGGCAGATCAGCTTCGCGGGAAGCTGATCAGCGCCTTTGTTTTCGCTACTCGGATAGTACAATTCCTCTTCTACTTAACTTCAAAATTTCAAGCTTCTAGCCTGCTTCTGTAGCTGTACAGACCGGTTTGTGTCAGACCTGTTTGGAAACCACATTGTTGGTTTTCCCACGAGACGGCTCATATAACTTTGTCCTGCTATAATCTCAAGTTCAGAGGTTAGCAAGGCCTAGTGGTTATTTTGTCAGATTCTGGATTGTGAGGTTTGTGGTTCATACCCCACTGGCACTGGGTTGTGTTCTTGAGCAAGACACACTAACTGCGTACAGCTCCGTTTCATAAGTTTAGTACATACCGATTTGTTTGATAAGTAATGGCATAGCAGTACCCGTACTTGAAGCTTGGCCAAATGTAATTGGGTGTTTGCAGATTAGAAAGGATTTCGTTATGTCAAACTTAATACATAAAACTATTCACTGGTTGTAACATTTTAGATTTTTAATGGATTGATTTATCAATAGTAACACATTAAAATGACAAGCAAAATATTATAAATTCAGGGATACAAATATCAACTTTAACACTGATTTCATACACTTCAAGAAAGTTTTAACCAAAACCAGAGTATATCGTTAAATTGGCACATAACCCGGCATACTACACCTAACATAATATTTGGTCTACCTTGTGTATATTCAAGTTTATTGAAGCTTGAAATATTGCACCCAAATAGCCGTGGTACACCACATTATACAATCAATCAGCGTTTGTTTTTACAAATGACACTGGTCAAACAGTTCAATATATATATATGATCCAAAGAAAGCCGCTCGAAAAGGTACTGGGACACAAAATGGCGAAACGACAGTCCAAACAAGGTAAGGCAGTCTAGTAGGATGCAAGATTTCAAGCTTCAATAACCTCAACTGTACATAGGGTAGACCAAATATTATGTAAGGTGTAGTCTCCTGGACGCTCTGTCATTTTATTGGAATAATAAAGTTTTAGTTCAAACTGTCCTGTAATGTGAGAAATCAATGTTAACATTGATATTTGTGTCACGGAAGTTATGTTATTTCGTTTATCATATTTTTAGCTCACCTGAGCCAAAGGCTCACATGGTGAGCTTATAGGATGGCCATGCTCCGTTGTCCGTCCGTCGTCTGTTCACAATTTCAAAGATCTACTTCTCTGAAACCGCTTGGCCAATCAAAGTGAAACTTCATGTGGAGCATCCTTAGGAAGTGGGGACAAAAGTTTATATAAATGGTCCAGGTCACATGACCAAAATGGCCGCCATGCCCATATATGGTAAAAACCATAAAAAATTCTTCTTCTCTTGAACCGGTGGACTGATTTCAATGAAACTTGGTATGTAGCATCGGGGACTTTGGCCCATCATAGTTTATATAAATCATGACCTTGGGTTGACCTTGACCTATTTTACGGCAAGGTCAATTTTGGTTACATAGGCTTTTCAATGGAAAAAAGTGAAAACATTGAATTTTTCAGGATGTTTTGTAGCCTGTGACCTGAAAGTTGGTAGATGCAGACAACATGTTGAGCTAATGAAGTGATGTGAGTATTAAAGGTCAAGGTCATTTCTTGACCTTGGCCAAAGGTCATTTACAAATTAAATGTTAAACTTAATTTTCTCAGTAACCGCTCAACCAATCAAAGCCAAATTTTATATGTAGTATCCTTATGCTGAGGGAATGAAAGTTAATATAAATAGTCAAGGTCACATGACCAAGATGGCTGCCATGGCTATAAATAGCAAAAACCTTTAAAAATCTTCTTCTCCAGAACCAAAAGGCCTATGATTTTGAAACCTGGCATGAAGCATCAGGGGGAGGAGCTCTACAAAGTTTATATAAATCATGACTCTTGGATGACCTTGACCAATTTTACGGCAAGGTCAACATAGGTCGCTCATGCATTTGAATTGGAAAAATTGTCAAAATGTCATTTGACAGGAAAAACTTTATGGAAATGGGTAAATGGACTGAATATTTATGATTCTGAAAAGAAAAGGACCCCAGGGGCAGGTCTGCCCCCATCCGGGGGGCAATATACATGTATATATTACCATGATATTCAAAGATCTTTTTCTCTGAAACCGTTTGGCCAATCAAAGCCAAACGTCTTGTTGAGTATTCTTAGGAAGGGAGAATGAAAGTTTATATAAATGGTCATGGTCACATGACCAAGATGGCTGCCATGGCTATAAATAGCAAAAGACCTTTAAAATCTTCTTCTCCAGAACCAGAAGGCCTATGATTTTGAAACTTGGCATGAAGCATCAGGGAGAGGAGCTCTACAAAGTTTATATAAATCATGACCTTGGGATGACCTTGACCTATTTTATATATCCCAGTTCTCAGGTGAGCGTTTACAGGACCATTGGTCCTCTTGTATGTGTTATTATCTATTTATAAATCAATCAAAATCTAAATTGCTATAATCAGTTAATAATTCTATGTATTTAGATTGACTTAGCGAAATCCGTTCAAATCTGCAAGCACCCAATAAAATTTGGCCAAGCTTCAAGTACAGGTACTGCTATGCCATTACTTATGAAACAAATCAGTATGTACTAAACTTACGAAACAGAGCTGTAGTATTGGTTTTCACCTAGGAAATGGTGGCTGCAACACAACATGACTAAAAAATCGTTGTCTGGAACATAAACCACAAAACAAAATGAAACATAGACTCTAAATTTAGAGGCCTTTGTGGGATAGTGGTTAAGCCACTTGCTTTGTAATTCAGGGGTCATTTGAGCCACCTCATGGGAAAACCAACAATGTGGTTTCCAAACAGGTCCGACACAAACCGACCTGTACAAGCACAGAAAAGAGCTAGAAGCTTGAAATTTCGGATTTAAGTAGAAGAGGAATTGTACTATCCGAGTAGCGAAAACAAAGGCGCTGATCAGCTTCGCGGTTACCGCGAAGCTGATCTGCGCCTTTGTTTTTGCATATGCAGATTGTTGGTTTTCCCATGTGGCGGCTCATTTGTTTGATCCCAGGCTTCTCCAGTACTTTAGATGAGGACTTTAAACCAAGGTCTCTTCTCTATATGACCTTAGCTGATGAATGGAAAGAAAAAAAAACACACAATCAACCAATCACATTCTGAAACCATTTCAGATGTGTGTAACTCAGGAACCGAAGAGATTATGAAGTTTTTATGTTCGGAGAGTGGCCAGGAGTATCTACCACCCTCAAACTTCCTCCTGAACGTCCTCGACAACACCAAACCTGGGACCTCGGTCGGCAGTCCGGCCAGTAAGGTGTTTGAAGAGGAAGAAAACTTGATGAGAAAGTTGGAGGGTTATAGTAATATGATGGTAAGTAAAGTTTATAATATGAGCCTGTGCATTAGAATTTCCGACCAGGTCCGACACAAACCTGCCTGTACAGTCACAGAAGCAGGCTAGAAGCTTGAAATTTCAGATTTAAGAAGAAGGATTATACTATCCATGCAGCGAAAACAAAGGCGCTGATCAGCTGTGCAGTTTCTGCACAGCTGATCTGCTGCTTTGTTTTCGCCCATGCAACATGCAAATTGTTGGTTTTCTCATGCAGTGGCTCATATGTAGAAGCAAAAGTACAAAAAAAGCCTTGTTTAAATAGATTCAGATTCATTTAAAATAAAAAAATGTGCATGCTTTTTAAATGCAGCTTTCTGGCTTCTATATTTTAATGAGTCATGTCTAGATTACATTGATCAAAGGGTTACTAAATGTGGCAATTAAGTAACAACCTTAAACATTTTTTTTTTGCTCCAAAGGTTTCTCAAAATAGGGCTCAGCCATTATATGATAATTTAAATGCTTATTTTCATGCAGGAAAAGAAGAGATTAGAGCGTGTTGAGTTAGAGAGAGCGTTAGGTCAATACCAAGAAGAACAGGCTCAACTGGCCCTCAAGGCTGCTCAAAAGAGAGACCAGCTCCTATCTGATATTGCTCAGGTAAATATATTCATGTTTAGGTGCCTCAAATGAGCCAGTATGGACTTTACATTACAAAAACTTGCCCATACAATATACAGAGAAATTTTTCAGCTGAAAAACCTGAAAATTTCATCAGTTTCATTTTTGCTCAAAAATTGATGGTTTGTACACATTAGAACCACCGCGCTGATGCGGTTATAATGAGTACCCACAATCCATGTTTTGGATCACAAATAGGAAAAGTAGATAAACCCCTATTAACCACAGTTCTGCTATATAAAAGTGGGATATGAGGGGGTATTCTGTACATGGACATGTTTGCGTGATGATGTGCCTTTTTGATTGCACATTATCGATCAAGGTACTCTGGATATGTTAGCTTTAATAATTTATAGTTTGTCTGCTTTCTACAATTTCCAACAATTGTTGGCATTTTAACATTTACAGGCTGGATAAATTACAGGCTTTGCTGGTCTAAATCTGCAATTTTAATTTATTTGGACTGTTTTAGTATTTATGAGCATTTTTAATTTCATGCTCAGCTGGGTTGAGCATGAAAAAAGTTTTATAAACTGGGAGCCTGATTGAGATTGTATTTTCACCTATAGGAAGAGAGTAAGATGGACCATGCTCTCGGCCAGTTGGCTCAGATGAAGGAAAGAGATAGACAGAGGCTTGTACACGACCTACGGCAAGGTTGGTATGACATAAGTTTTATAATGAGCCTGTGCGTGAGTAAACCAACAATTTGGGTTCCGACCAGGTCTGACACTAACCGGGCTGTACAGTCACAGAAGTTGATTAGAGGCTGGAAATTTTGGATTTAGAAAGTTGAGGAATTGTACTATCTGTGTAGCAAAAACAAAGACGCTGATCAGCTTCGCGGTCACCGCGAAGCTGATCTGCGTCTTTGTTTTCGCATATGCAAATTGTTTGTTTTCTGATGTGGCGACTCATATTTAGATGGATTGTGTAGTCTCAATTATTGTCCAGTTTGTTGGTTAATTTCATGATTTACATCGCAGTCAACAGCTAATGTCAAATGTAGGCAGGGATGTTTCAGAGAACTTAATTTTTGCGCAAATTTGCATATTTGTTGCCTTGCGAATTAAGTATTTCTGTAAGCCATAAAGACTACACAAACACACCTCCCTGAATTCAAGACCTCAAGAATTAACCAGCAACAGATAAGTAGCAAAATAAAGGTTACACGAAAATTTCTGAATTTAAAGTCTCGCATGAAAAATTGGAAAAGCCTGGTCATTCTAGTTAAGTGGACATGACATCATTGTTGTCCATGGATACAAAATGTCCGATGTTCAAGATATGCATGTTTTCGTTGAGTTTTTGACATTGTTAATGTTATTTTCAATGAGAATTTAGAATAACAGTCACACATGTTCATTTCATGTGTAAACATTTGCCGAGTCTCTCAGAAGTACCTTGAATCCTCAGTTTGGCATTCTTATGTTCAAGCAACTACCTTCTACACCAGCTCTGTTTACACATAAAAAAACAAGTATGATCCCTATAATGCCAAAGGATGGATATGATTTTGCTTTGCGAAGTTATCTATGTGATTGCACTTTGTTCTAGTTGAGAAGAGTGCAGATGACCTTGTAGCCACGCTGCTGGACATAAATGCCAAGGCCAAGAAAACAGAGGAATTGCTAGATGCTATAGAGCAAGAAAGGTAATGTGAACAGCTGAGCTTTAGATAAGAACTTTCTTAAAAGCATACAGTGGCCCCCATGGCCAGATGGTAGAAGTTGCTGATTTCATCATGTCCTAAGGCCGCGCTCCCATGGACAATGTTTCTTTGTCGACGATTCTTTGTCACAGAAACTTTGGTAATGACTTTGTGTTCACACACAGCAAAGATTACTTATACTTCTTAACTCACTTACCTTTGTCACAGATATTTGACATCGACACATAACCAAGATGGCCGCCATCGCTATAAATAGTAAAAACCATTATAAATCTTCTTCTTCAGAAGTGGAAGATCCTATGATTTTGAAACTTGGCCTGAAGCATCAATGAATACAGCTCTACAAAGTTTGTATAAATCATGACCCTGGGATGGTCTTGACTTGTTTTACGGCAAGGTCAGCCTAGGTTGCATATCTCAGTTCTCAGGTGGGCATTTACAGGACCATTGGTCCCTTTGTTACTTTTGGAACATGCTTTTCTATATATTCTTCATAGGATGAAGGAAGATGAATGGTTTGTGGTAAGATGGGAGGAGCTAGAGAACCTTAGAAAGAGAGATGTTTTAAGTAAGTTTTGTCTATGTCAGAGAAATTTAAGCCAATAACGTAATTGGTCAAACAATGGGAACACCTTTGAGATAAGTGCAGTGGTCTAGGAAACATTGGCTCTATCCCGATGTGATTGAAAAATTGTTGACAGGGGTGTTAAGAATAAAATCAAATCCAACTTGTATACAAAGAATATTGCTTCTAATGAAGGCTGCAAATACTTTTTGAGTGAAATGCATTGTATCGCAAATTCTTTGCACAGGATTATTCATCAGTATCATGCAATTCTTCATACCATAAAGCAAAGAAATCCCTTTTGGATGAAGCATTAATAGTTGCTGTTTGTTTAAATTCAAGCTTTACTGAAGCACTTGCCAGGATACATGTATAAGAAAATCTCTTGCATATGTGATAAATGAGCCACCTCGTGGAAAAACCAACAATGTGGTCTCCGAACAGGTCTGACACAAACCGGGCTGTACAGCTACAGAAGCAGGCTAGAAGCTTGAAATTTTGGAGTTAAGTAGAGGAGGAATTGTACTATCCGAGTAGCGAAAACAAAGGCGCTGATCTGCGCCTTTGTTTCCGCCTATGCAGATTGTAGGTTTAGCCATGGGGCGGCTCAAATATGTTTTCAGATGCAATGCAAAAGACGTTGAAAGAATCTGAAGCCTTTGAAGATGTAAGACTGCGATTCATGGGCAGCAAGGAGTCGTCATTGCGACATGCACTGGAAGAGTAAGTGAAGCTTTACAAAAAAAACTTGTGCTAAGGAACCTTATTTGTAGACACAGAATCTTATGAATGTGTTTTGAGTAGAGATAGAAAAACATATCTAGGGTCACTGTTTTAGCATCATAAGGCTTAGGTTTTGATGCCAAATAATGACCTAAGAGATGTCAAGCTTGGCAATTTTGCTTAGTTAGGCAGTTCTGCTTCTTAGATGCCGACTGTCTTTGTAGTGGTGGGGGAAGCCAGGGCAGTTGCCCCCGTTCGGACAGGAAGTACCCTGTGAAACCACTGCGCCTGGAATGTGACAGTCAAACCATTGATACATACTGATACAGGAAGAATTTGTTAGCTTTTCAATAAAAGATGTTTTTACTGGCGTCACCAATGGGCTTCGAACCTGCATTGCAGAGGTATATAGCTACTCAGAAGCCCACAGCACTACGGGCTGAGCTATCCGGGTGCCCCACTTTCACATACAAAACAAACTCAAATCTTTATAGTCAAGAAAATTGAAGGATTAATAATACTCCTGTGATACTTCAAAAGTTTATAGATATAAGAGTTTTATTTATGGCTCTATATTTGAGCCGCCGCATGGGAAAACCAACAATTTGCATATGCGAAAACAAAGGCGCAGATCAGCTTCGCGGGTAACCGCCAAGCTACCCGCGAAGCTGATCAGCGCCTTTGTTTTCGCTACACGGATAGTACAATCCCTCTACTTCCTAAATACGAAATTTCATGCTTCTATCTGTCTTCTGTGACTGTACAGCCTGGTTTGTGTAGAACCTGGTTGGAACCCAAATTGTTGGTTTCCTCATGCACAGGCTCATATATTTTATTCCAGTGATGAGCAGATGTCGAGTGCTCAGATACAGAGTGTGTTAGATCACAATCTACAGCAACAGACACTACTGTTTGATCAACTCTCCAAACAGGTAAACTTTTATCATGGCGCCCCTCATTGCATGGCAGCTAAAACCAAGGTTTTGGTCAGGGTCAGAAATATCTAGATCTGACCCTGGTGTCTGACACTATTGTCACATTTCTGATAAACATTTGGTTGTATAGAAATTGATGTAATTTTGTTGTTAATTGCATACATAGCTATTACATCAAAAGTGCTTGATTTTAAAATGGATGTGAATGCAGTGCTTTTAGCTCGCCTGCACGAAGTGCATAGAGCTATTTTAGTCACCTCGGTCGTGCGCGTTAACGTTTACGTGTGCGTCCGCGTCCGCGTCACACTTTCGGTTAAAGTTTTTTATAAGTCTATATCTCTTGACCATGTAGATGGATCAAGTTGATACTTTGCATGTTGCTAGATATTGGTCTGAAGTTTTACGCAGTACCATCATGACCCACCCTGGGTGACTTTGAGGTCAAGGTCACAGACTTAGAAATTTTGTGTTTAAGTTTTTGGTTAAAGTTTTTGTAAGTCTATATCTATTGACCATATTGATGGATTGAGTTGATACTTTGCATGTTGCTAGATATTGGTCTGAAGTTTTATGCAGTACCATCATGACCCACTCTGGGTGACCTTGAGGTCAAGGTCACAGACTTAGAAATTTTGTGTTTAAGTTTTTGGTTAAAGTTTTTGTAAGTCTATATCTCTTGACCATATTGATGGATTGAGTTGATACTTTGCATGTTGCTAGATATTGGTCTGAAGTTTTATGCAGTACCATCATGACACACTCTTGGTGACCTTGAGGTCAAGGTCACAGACTTAGAAATTTTGTGTTTAAGTTTTTGATTTAAGTTTTTTGTAAGTCTATATCTCTTGACCATGTTGATTGATCGAGTTGATACTTTGCATGTTGGTAGATATTGGGCTGAAGTTTTATGCAGTACCATCATGACCTACCCTGGGTGACCTTGAGGTCAAGGTCTCAGACTTAGAAATTTTGTGTTAAATTTTTTGGTTAAAGTCTAAATCTCTTGAACATGTTGATGGATAAAGTTGATACTTGCATGTTGATAGATATTGGTCTCGGGTTTTATGCTGTACATCACAACTCACCTGGATGACCTTGAGGTCAGGGTCACGGACTTGGAAGTTTTGTGTTTAAGTTTTGGTTAATGTTTTTATAAGTCTATATCTCTTGAACATGTAGACTGATCAAGTTGATACTTTGCATTGGTCTAAAGTTTTATGTTGTACCATCATGACCCACCTGAGTGACCTTGAGGTCAAGGTCATGGGTCATAGATTTTAACAGATGTAGTGACAAAGCACAAGTCAGGGGAGCTACGCTGTCCTGCGACAGCTCTTATTCAAGATGATGCTCAACATCTATGCCTAAAAGGAGCACAGGTAAAAAATCTGACATGAATGTAAGGTACAGATAGACAAAGCTGTTCCTCCTGTCACAGTTTGTCATCACATGGCAGAGTGTTGTGATGACAGACAGTGATTGCCCATCAGATTGTGAATCTGACATTCATGTAAGGTTCTTATATTCTCTTCTTAGGATCAGCTACAGAAGGAAGCATTTGAAGCCTTACAGTTACAGAAAGACACAAAACACCAAAGAATAACAAGTCAGATAGCTCTTATAGAGGATGAGTTGGCAGCACTTACTGTGGTAGAAATAGAGAGGAGGGAGTTGAGACATGGAGAGGAATTGGTGAGTTGGGGGGAGGGGGGAGGGAGGGGCATGGGTTAGTGGTAGGGGGTGGGGTAAAGAAAGACACAAAACACCAGATAATAACCAGTCAGATAGCTCTTATAGAGGATTTGGCAGCACTCACTGTGGTGGAGATAGAGAGGCGGGAGTTGAGACATGGAGAGGAACTGGTGAGTTTTGGGAGTGGGGGTAACATTTTGGATGGAGATTTTGGGTTAGAATGTGGGGGTTAAGAGGAATATGCAGATAGTTCTTATAGGGGACGAGTTGGCTGCACTCGCTGTAGTTGAAGTAGAGAGGAGAGAATTCAGACAGGGAGAGGAACTGGCAGGTTATGTTTTGGGTATGGCCGGCTAAAATAATATTTTACCATGCAAAGTAACAATAGAATGTCCTGGAATTGATATGATTTAATTAAAAACAACAACAACAAAGACACAAAGTGGAAAAGAACCCATATAAAAGCAAACAAACCATATAAAGACTGGACAAACACCATGAACACCCATGCAATATACAAAATAGGATCATTAAATGGATCTCTGTTTTCTTTCAGAATCGTCTAGCTGAGAAGAGGATAGCATTGATAGAGTTGCTGTCCCAGTTGATGTTTGAACAGGACTGTAGACAATCTGAGCTCAAGAAAAGACTGGTAAGACATCACAGATTTGGTATTGCATTTCTTATTTGAGCTTCAACACAATAAAAATGGTATTCAGGTTTCCCAACCAGGTCTCACACAAACTAGCTTGTTCAGTCACAGAAAAAGTCTAAATGTTTGAAATTTTGTATTTGAGAAGAAGTATTGCACTATCCACAGAGATAAATAAATTGTGCATAATGTACATTCTTTCTTAAAAATAATATTTTCTCTCCTGCTGATTCAAGTAGAGCAAGTTGTCAGGTGCTAGCATTGTCAGTTACTTGCAAAAGCATTGACACTTGACACTGGTTAACAGCTTTCAGAAGACATGGTTCAGTAGCTGACCACAATGGTTTATCCTCTGTCTGAAGTGTCATATCAATGATTTATATTAGAATAGGAGAGAAAGTCTCAACAATGTTTTTTTTTTTTGTTTCATAGGAAGAAATGGAGGAACAGCGACAAGATGGTCAGACTGATTACTGGCTGGTCCAGTATCAGAGACTCATGGACCAGAAACCACAGAGGCTTATTGACCAGGTAGGTGTATGCACTGAAGTCAAGTATTTCTCAGATTAAGTCCCTGTATAAGAAGTACATGTATTTTCAAATAAGTGCCTTTGAGTGGCAGGAATTCAGTGTGTCGCCAAGAGGTTATAATTGCCCATCAATAATCGACCATCAAGCATCAATCAGGATGCAATCGACAGACTTCCACAGATAGAGTGCAATGTTCTGTTAGATGAATTTCCTACCGTTACGGAAACAAGAAAAGCAGTTCAACAACTATCATCTGGCAAAGCCCCAGGTGCAGATGCAATTCCTGCCGAAGTTTACAAGGCTGGGGGGTTACCCATGGCAGAGAAACTGACAGAGTTGTTTCACTGTATGTGGAGGAAGGAGGCTATCCCACAAGAATTTAAGGATGCATCCATAATCCACCTATACAAGCGGAAAGGAAATCCTCAAGTCTGTGACAATCACAGAGGCATCTCCCTCCTATCAATTGCTGGAAAGATACTTGCAAAAATTCTGTTGAATCGTCTGAATGCTCATCTTGACCAGACGGGACTTATCCCTGAAAGTCAATGTGGATTCAGAAAAGACAGAGGGACAATAGACATGATCTTCACAGCAAGACAGCTTCAGGAGAAATGCCAAGAACAGAATGTAGATCTATACATGACGTTTGTTGACCTCACCAAAGCTTTTGACACTGTTAGTCGTGATGGACTCTGGAAAATCATGGCCAAGTTTGGCTGTCCACCCAGATTCATAGCTATGGTGCGGCAGTTTCATGATGGCATGCAGGCACGTGTGCAGAATGATGGAGAGTTCTCTGAACCATTTGAAGTAACAAATGGGGTCAAACAAGGCTGTGTTCTGGCACCAACACTGTTCAGCATGATGTTTTCTGCCATGCTTATGGATGCTTTTCAGGACAGTGACACTGGTTTTCCAATCAGGTACCGTTTTGATGGCAACATATTCAACCTCAGAAGGTTGCAAGCCAAAACTAAGGTCCAGACTGATATGCTAGATGAGCTCCTCTATGCAGATGATATGGATAAGAATGCCAACACAGAGGCAAAAATGCAAAGAGCCATGGATCAAGTCTCACAGTCATGTGATAACTATGATCTCACAATCAGCACAAAAAAGACAGAGGTTGTACACCAACCAGCCCCCGGAAAACCATATAATGAACCAACCATCACTGTGAATGGGCAAAAACTGAAAGTTGTTGACAAGTTCACCTACCTGGGAAGCACTCTCTCCAGAGCAGTGCATATTGATGATGAGATCACTGCCAGAATTGCAAAAGCTAGTGTGGCATTCGGAAGACTCCGTGCAATTGTCTGGGAGCGAAATGGAATCAAGCTTGACACCAAGCTGAAAGTCTACAAGGCTGTGGTACTGCCAACCCTCTTGTATGCATGTGAGACCTGGACAGTATACCAACGCCATGCAAAGAGACTTAACCATTTCCACTTAAGCTGTTTGAGAAAGTTGTTAAAAATCAAGTGGCAGGACAAGATTCCAGACACAGAGGTCCTGAGGAAAGCAGGGATGCAAAGCATGCATACAGTCTTAAAGCTAGCACAGCTAAGATGGACTGGCCATGTTATAAGAATGCCTGATGCGCGACTTCCAAAGAAAGTTTTCTATGGAGAACTACAGGAGGGAAAGCGCTCTCAAGGTGGCCAGAAGAAACGCTACAAAGACACCCTCAAAGCCTCTCTGAAGGATTTCGAAATACCAATGGGGTCCTGGGAACAGACTGCACAGGAGCGATCAAAGTGGCGAGGTCTCATCAACAAAGGAGCAGCTCTCTATGAAAAGAAGAGAATCTGTGAAGCTGAAAGAAAGCGAAGAGAGCGCAAAGCCAAAACAAATGTGCCACCAGCAGACTCTATGACATTGACTTGCTCTACTTGCAACCGACAGTTTAGAGCCAGAATTGGCCTAGTCAGCCATCAAAGAACTCACCAACACACATCAGCACTATTCAAGAAATAATGATGGTCTTTCTCATTAGTGAGAGACGAACTATCATAATTGCCAGCGGCAATTATTTTGAGCTCATCTGAGCCACAGGCTCACCAGGTGACCTTGACTTCACACACAATGGTTATGTCCATACACTATGCCATTTGAAGCAAAATTTCATTGGAAAGGGATAGTATGTTTCAATTGAACTCTGATTTATTGACCATATCCACATAAATGGCTGGTTTCCCAACTACGAACATTCCATATCAGGTAACCAGCACTCCCTCCAATTCCGTATTTGTCAATACATGTATTGTGTGTGTGTGTGTGTGTGTGTGTGGGGGGGGGGTTACCTGGTTTTAAGAGATTGATTTTTGGAAAACTAAGAACCACTTTATTCTTCTGGATATGGTCAAAGCCTACAATTTTAATGCTGAAAATGACATGAATATTCATGTCATCTTTATATTAAAACAGTCTTCTATTAAAAGGGATATTTATTGATGCTCCAAATGTTTAAAAACATTGTTGAGTTGCTATCTACATGTAATTCTGTTTCCTATTACAGGAGCACAATCTTGAAATCATCATAGTAGATATTCTGGAGAAGTCAGATGCTCGGGACTACATGCCGCTGTTTGCCCGACACAGAATTAGTATAGAGACACTGCTACAGATGACAGAAGATGACTTAAAACAGGTCTGTGTACACATCAGTTTACGCTACTGTAAACTGGGAAATTTTCACATGATGATTGATCTTTATTTCAAATAATTAGCATTGTCTTTAATGCACCAGACGGTCTTCATACAGTCATTAAAGCAAGAAATTTGAATTCACAGAGCTTCAGATTTGTGAAATTTTGGTCATACTATATCAGCTTACAGAAATTCTCGAGTGTTCATGGAGAATGTTGTGTAAAAAAGTTGAAACAAACACCATGTTTACAAATTATCTAATATAAGACATAATTATCAATAATATTATAGATGGGTATCCATGAGGTTGGTGTTCGTAAAGCTATAATGAGGAATCTGGAAGTCTACAGGTCTGAAGAGATGGCCGCGGCAAAGAAATTGGCAATGGAGGTGAGGGTATACATAAGTGTCATTTCTCGAAATAGGACTGCTATTAGATTGTAACAGAATTGTCTGATTGTTCCATTTGGAGACATTTTTTTTTTCTGCACTAAAATCTAGATTATAGATACTTATTAGAACCACCAGTCCACAATGTTGACAAAAATATCTTAAGTTTTCGAATAAAAAACTTGACTATTATTGGAAGCCAATTTTCCTTTTAGCTATCCAATCAAAGTTATATCATATGTATAACAAAATCAGTCTGTAACTTCCATTTATGGTCCAGCAGTGATCAGTTATATGGAAAGCCACATTCTAAAGAGGTTGAGGTACCTATTAGAAATCTTTACATTTGGACCTGTGCGTGAGAAAACCAACAATTTGGGTTCTGACCTGGTCTGACACAAACCGGGCTGTACTGTCACAGAAGAAGGCCAGAAACTTGAGATTTCAGATTTAGGAAGAAGAGGGATCATACTATCTGTGTGGCGAAAACAAAGGCGCTGATCAGCTTCGCGGTTTACCGCGAAGCTATTCTGCGTCTTTGTTTTCGCATATGCAGATTGTTGGTTTTTCCCATCCGGCGGCTCATTTGGACCTGTGTTATGACACATGATCTTAAAAATCTTTCTTCATAGGACACATCAAGCTGGCCCATGCCCAACCCCTCAGCTCCGCCCCTTGAAGATATTTCACCAACTCGTCAACAGTCTGTCACAGCAAGGGGGATGAACTCTGAATGCTCTATATGTCTGGATAAAACGGTCAGTTTATCATATGATGTCACTCTTTTCCAATGGATAACATCATGTAATAAAAAGTGTTATGACCATGTGTATTAACACCTTGGTGAGAATACGTAATGTGTTACAACAATGTAAATTTTCATTGAAAATATGTCCACTTTGAAGGAGATAGAATTCTATTTTAAAAGTCGTATGTATGATAAAGTGAATCTTACACACATGGTCATTTCATATGAAATTTATTAAACTTGCCACAGGCTCATTTAGTAAATTTCATATGAAATGACCAGGAGTGTAAGATACTCAATTTAAGAATGGACCAGATTTTAGAAACCTTTTTTTTTAAACACTTTATAGAGTCTATAGATCTGGTCTCATTTTGGCTGCCTGTAAATACTGAAAGACCTAAAACTGGTTGAACCTTAGA
Source organism: Rugalucina vietnamica (assembly GCA_964017185.1). Classification (NCBI taxonomy): domain Eukaryota; kingdom Metazoa; phylum Mollusca; class Bivalvia; order Lucinida; family Lucinidae; genus Rugalucina; species Rugalucina vietnamica. Next base: position 67,478,368 of record OZ024870.1, read on the forward strand.
AGACCATGATGTCATAACCATTGACTTCTATTTGTTTCAGTCTGAGGTGATATTCCTGAACTGTGGTCACGTGTGTTGCTGTGTGAAGTGTTCAGACCTCGTGTCACAGTGTCCACTCTGCAGGGAGGAGATCGTACGCAGAATCAAACTCATGGCTACATGATACAACTACTGCAAATAACTTGTCTTGGAAGCCTTGTTGGAGAATCAAACCTATGCTACAAATGAGCTGGCTCATGGGAAAACCAACAATCTGTATATGTGAAAACAAAGACGCAGATCAGCTTCGCGGTACCCGCAAAGCTGATCAGCACCTTTGTTTTTGCTACACGGATAGTGCACTTCCTCTTCTTCTTAAATCCGAAATTTCAAGCTTCTAGCCTGCTTCTGTGCTTGTACAGCTCGGTTTGTGTCGGACCTGTTTGGAAACCACATTCAAGGCCGTCGCCGGACCACTTTTTTGGCTGAAAATGGTTTCGGTCGGACCACAATTTTCGATCATTTAGCCTGATTTGTGTCAGACCCGTTCGGAAACCACATTGTTGGTTTTCCCACAAGGTGGCTCAAATAACATAGTAGCCAAGACACCTGTCTTAGGGGTTTCTGACTTGATGAGACACAAACTGGCCTGTTTAGTCACAGAAGATGGCTAGAAACTTATAAAAAAAAATCATGTTTAAGGATGTTCGCTGCTAACATTTGACATTTCGGAACTTCCGGTTTTTCTTTTGTTGAATATCTCGAAAACGGTTGCAGATATTTTCCTAATATTTTGTATTTGGATACATATTGATGATATGCACTGAATGAGCCATGAAATTTGTCAATCTAAGGAACTTAATTTTTTCACCTCATTTTCTGCAACTTTTCAGAACATTTTAGTTGTCAGTAAAATTTAGGGGGTAGGGTAGATTAAACTTGAATATTATACATCTCTAAATAAATTGCATTAGTTCGATGCTTGTTTTAGCAGCAGTATATGTGTATATGGTCTTCTAAGTCGGTCTTTCTGTCTTTGGTGTGCTAGTTTTAAATTTTTGGGTGGTTTTATGAAATGGGCTTCAAGAAAAACAAAACAGACGAAAAAAGGCTTAAAATGGAGATTTTCAAGTTGTTGGTTCTCTCTTATATGCACACTACCCTATATATTTCTTTCTTTTATTCGAACAATATTACCAAGTTCTATCTTGTGTGAAAATACAAGAAAAAGTTTGAATCTACAAATATGGGTTTGGCACATTTCAAAATATTGATTTTTTCCGACTTTTCAAGTATGGGGGTAGGGTTGGAAAACGACTCGTAAAATTTTGTCATCCACTTCAACTTGCAAATTTTTCTATGCTTTTGGTCCAAAATAGTCTGCATTATGTAAATATTATGACTTTTGAAAGCATTCTAGGTGCATTTTTGTTCAAAACAGGTATGTTTCAAAGAATTGAAAAATAAATTTATTTTACTATATTTAAAACATATAGTGTTCAGAGGTCTCATTCACAGGCCTGTAGCTCGAAAAAATGCACACTACCCTATACTTATTTTGTTTTCAAATGTCTTGTGTTGTAATTTGAAATCGAAAAAGAGTGGTCAGAAAAAAAGTTTGAATACTTTTTCATTGGCAGCGAACATCCTTAAGTGGATGAGGTATTGTACTGCCTTCTTAGCAAAAACTAAGATGCTGATCAGTTGTGCAGTTAAAAGTAAAAAGCCTTTTATGATAATTGAGCCGCTCTGTGAGAAAACCGGTCTTCGGGGTTTCCGACCAGGCCTGACACAAACTGGCCTGTACAGTCAGAGAAGCAGGCTAGAACATCGAAATTTCGGATTTAAGAAGAAGAAGAGAAATTGTACTATCTGTGTAGCAAAAACATAGGCGCTGATCAGCTTCGCAGTTACTTAATTATATCATGCTATATGTATTGCGAAAACAAAGGTGCTTATCAGCTGTGCTGTTATTGCACAGCTGATCTGCGCCTTTGTTTTCGCGTATGCACAATGTTGGTTTCTCGTGACATAGCTCCTTTGTACTGTGCATGCAGCAAAAGAGAAATGAGCTATGATCATAGCAGTTACATTGCAGTTGTTCTATGCCTTTTTGCTTGCATGTTTAAAAGGTAGATTTTACAAAAAGTGTCTTGTGTCATGTTAGTGTCCAGTAATGTTGTGGAATTATATGAGCCACGTCATGAGAAAACCAGATTTTTGCTTAGGCGAAAACAAAGGCGCAGACCAGCTTCACTGTAACTGCCAAGCTTATCAGCGCCTTTGTTTTCGATATTTGGATAGTACAATTCTTCTTAAATCCAAAATCTCAAGCTTCTAGCCTTCTTCTTTGACTTGTGCCAAACCTGATCGGAAACGCCGAAGACTGGTTTTCTTGCGTCGTGGCTCATATGATTGCACACAGATATTGAAGTTTAAGAACTTAATGAAATTATGTTACTGAATGAATTAATCATAAATCTTTGTTTGATTCATGTACAGAAAATACTGTAGAAGCATGTAAAAACTACCCTCCACTTGTCTTCTTTTTACCGTAAGGAGACCTACTTTGACCAAAGTTGTTGTATTTTTTACAACCTTATTGTCTGTGTTATGTAAATAGAACAGTAATTCCTACATGGTAATTATATTAAAATCAAATTATTTCATAGAAGATTATCCCATTCACTTGATATTTTATTGTTGTAAATGCTTTTGTTAATTTATATTTTTGCATTTGTTATTGCCTTTTACATTGTTATTGTATATTTTAATTTCTAAATTGAATGCTTATCAGTTTTAATTTTTAAACTCGGCACACATAGGGAGTGTGTCTGTTAAATTTAAATGCCTAAGGTTTAATTTCTGGTGACTGCCACACTGGCCACCAAATGTCACAGGGGTGAAAAAAGAATGTGGCCCAACCGGGACTTGAACCAGGGTTTTTCGCATACCGTGCAAGCACTTTACCACTGAGCTACCAAGTTGCACGATCGACCACTTACATCCCCCCATAATGGCCACCAAATGTCACAGGGGCGGAAAAGGAATGTGACCAGTCTGGGACTCGAACCCAGGGTCTCTTGCTTACCTTGTGAGCACTCTACCACTGAGCTACTGAGCCACTTTGTTGACCAATTACATTATATAATATGTATTCAATTTCAAATGGTTGTTATATACTCGAGATGTGAAATAAGTCCAATATAGATAGATGCTGATGAGGTGGAACAGGATGTTCCTTTATTGGACTCACAGGTAGAATTAAGTAAGAAATCATGTTGTGAAGTTACTTTTGGATCACTTTCCTGTATTCACATATTTAGCTCACCTGAGCCGTCAGGCTCACAAGGTGAGCTTATAGTATACCCATGCTCCGTCGTCCGTCCGTCCGTCCGTCGTCCACCATTTTCAAAGATCTTCTCTGAAACAGCTTGGCCAATCAAAGCCAAATTTTACATGAAGCATCTATGGGAAGGGGGAACCAATGTGTATATAAATAATCCAGGTCACATGACCAAGATGGCCGCCATGCCCATATATGGTAAAAACCCTTCAAAAATCTTCTTCTCCGGAACCACTGGACCGATTTCAACCAAAGTTGGCATGAAGCATCGATGACTCAAGTACTACAATGTGTATATAAATCATGACCTTGCGGTGACCTTGACCTATTTTACGGCAAGGTCAACATAGGTCGCCTTTGCATTTGAATGGGAAAAATTGTTAAATTGTCATTTAAAGGAAAAATCTTGCAGAAAATGAGCAGTAGGACTGAATATTAATGATTCTGAAAAAAATTGGGCACCAGGGGCTCATCCGCCCCCACCCCGGGGCAATATACATGTATATTATCATAATATTCAAACATCTTCTTCTCTGAAACCGCTTGGCCAATCAAAGCCAAATTTTACATGAAGCATCTATGGGAAGGGGGAACCAATGTGTATATAAATAATCCAGGTCACATGACCAAGATGGCCGCCATGCCCATATATGGTAAAAACCCTTCAAAAATCTTCTTCTCCAGAACCAGTGGACCGATTTCAACAAAACTTGGTATGAAGCATCGATGGCTCAAGCACTACAATGTATATATAATTCATGACCTTTTGATGACCTTGACCTGTTTTACGGCAAGGTCAACATAGGTCGCCAATGCATTTGAATGGGGAAAACTTTAAAAATGTAATTTAAAGTGAAAGTCTTGCAGGAAATGGGAAGTAGGACTAAATATTAATGATTCTGAAAAAAAATGGACCCCAGGGGCTCATGTGCCCCTACCCCGGGGCAATATACATGTATATTTCCATGATATTCAAACCTCTTCTCCTCTGAAATCGCTTGGCCAATCAAAGCCAAATTTTATGTGAAGCATCTATAGAATTGGGGAATCAATGTATATATAAATAATCTAGGTCACATGACAAAGATGGCCGCCATGCCCATGTATGGTAAAAACCCATCAAAAATCTTCTTCTCTGAAACCAATAGACTGATTTCAAGGAAACTTGGCGTGAAGCATCGATGGCTAAAGTACTCCAATGTATATATAAATCATGACCCTGTGATGACCTTGACCAAGTTTATGGCAAGGTCAACATGGGTTGCCTATGCATTTGAATTGGGAAAACTGTTAAAATGTCATTTGAAGGGAAAAGCCAGCAGGAAATTGGCAAATGGACAGAATATTGAAGATTCTGAAAAAAGAAAATGTCCCAAGGGCTTCATCTGCCCCTGCACTGGAGTTAAATACCATAATATTCAAACATGTTTATTGGTATATGCAGCAGATCTCAGGTGAGCATTTACAGGACCATTGGTCCTCTGGTTTTGTTTTTCTTTGACCATGCTCCTTTACCTCTTGTGACGATTGTTTATATGAACAGAGGGGTTTCTACTTTCTTAAGATATTTTTCAAGTGTCACATGCATCATGAAAACATGTCCGTATAATGTATACCCCCTTGAACCCCACTTTTATATAGCAAAACTGGGGTATGGAGGGGTATACCTATTTTTCTTATTTTTGCTCCAAAACATAGATTGTGGGTACTCGTTAGAACCGCCTCGCCGAGGCGGTTCTAACGTGTACCCTCAATCTATGTTTTGAGCAAAAATAAGAAAAATATCAAATTTTTTCAGCTGAAATTTTTCAATTTTTAAAGCTCAAAAAATCTCTGTGTATTGCATGGGCAAGTTTTCGTAATGTGAAGTGTTTGGATGTCTTATGAGCCAGATTACAATGCCATTACATAAAATGTCCGAGTCTGATCAACAAACACATATCTATTATCAAAGGTCAGCTTGCATGGTCAAAGAAATCACACTATAAGAGCCACCTTGTGGGAAAACCAACAATGTGGTTTCCGAACAGGTCTGACACAAATCAGGCTGCACAGTCACAGAAGCAGACTAGAAGCTTGAAATTTTGGATTTAAGAAGACGAGGAAGTGTACTATCCGTGTAGCGAAAACAAAGGCGCTGATCAGTTTCGCGGTTCTGTGTCTTTGTTTTCGCTTATGCAGATTGTTGGTTTTCTCACGAGGCGGCTCGTAAATCAATGGGGCACTGCAATTCACAGGGAAAGACAATAATTGTGTATGTTTTACTCGTATTTCCAGGTACAGTTCAACCTCATTATAACGCGCCTCATTACAGTGCGGTTTTCAATACAACGCGGCCATGTCATGGCTCCCAAATTGATTATTTTGCTATATGTCTATTGTAAATAACCTCATTATAACACGGTTCACTTATAACACGGTCTGTTTTCATGGACCCCAAAGATAGCGTTATAATGAGGTTGACCTGTATATAGTCTGTATATATTTCTGAACTATTCCTTGAAATCCAGATTACTGTCAAAAGCACTATTGCACTATTCCATTACAGTCAGCATGTATTCACTTATTAAGGTCTTAGTCATGACTTGGGACATCTTTGAAGTTTCTGACCACATCTATTCGAGAGCTGCACAGTCAGTGTGCTTTGCACGCAGTCCAATCTATAGTTCGATAATGAGCGGGTGGGAAAAGAATACACCCATTTTAGAGACGGTACTTGCATTTTTACGACAAAAATGTCGTTTTTAAACCCATTCTCTGCTATTTTGATCCAAACGATATAGCGCATACAAACGGTTATATCACACTGCACGTTCTGGTATAAAAATTATGTCGCAGTCATGTCTCATGCAGCACGCAAATATGCGCCAGTATAAATCAGCCTGTGAAAATTGTGGGTTTGAAATCAGTCTACGTCATTATTTTGGCCAGATTGTTTTCCTGAATTTTGCAATCACTTGTGAAGAGGTAAGTGCTATTTGGACTACGTATTATTGTATACTTTAAATTACTATTTTTGTTTAAAGCCCCACACTTTTGAAAATATGTTGGTATAAATCAATTACGTCGTCTCCTACGATGGAGGGGTTGAGTATACGTATACTTTTACGGATGGGCATTCTTGTTTCATGAATGTTATTTTTTCGTCCAAGTCAACAGGTTTTTCAGTCATGTCGGGACGAAACCACTGATTCCTTGATGCTACACAGTTCCATGGAGGAGATTAAAGTGTCTTGTGTATGGGAACAGCACAACGAAGGTAGGTATTTCTCGATCCTGACCCCTGAGCTCTAAATATAAGGCACCCCACTCCCCAGATGCATGTTAAATTCAATGTGAAACGCATAAACACTAACTAAGGATTATCCTTTCTCATTGTAAAAACAACAACAACAAAGGTTCTGATAAAATCATTTGAACTTAGATCAGGAAAGTAAATTTCACTCCGCTCCGCTTCGGTATCTCGTTCTACTACCGTGTGAGGTTCGGGTAATTACGAAACAGCGACGGGAAATAATGAATGAGAAGATCTTGTAGCAATTTGTCATATTTCAGAAATGTGGCATCTTCGTTCGTTTAAATTTTATTATCATACCTCATATAAATTTCCCATGTTAAACTCCCATAGGCCGGAGGGTGAAAATTCTTACTATCACCCTGCGATAATTTCGACTATCACATGCGCATTAAATATGCGTGTACAGTTCGTTTTTCTAAAAGGTTTTATCTCAAAGAAGGTACCTTCAAAACACATAATTTTAATAGCAGTTTGATAAAATTAAGTAAAATAAACACATTAAATTATTTTGGTAACAGAAAATGGGCTAAATTGACGTTAAAAATCGTGAATAACGATCAGTTGTTGTGATGACGTTACATAAATGCGAAATAACGTTACGCAACGTCGCGCCAAAAATGGTATTACGCATTCAAATAAAATGACATTTTTTTTTACAAATGCCACCTACGAAGAAACTATGTATACCTGAAAAAATCAGCCATGTGGCATCCCATCTTAATTTAGGATAGTATAGATCATTATTCGGCTACTGTGAAGGTCAGACATCATCAAAATTTGTACAGGTTAGATGGAATTGCTCGAAACTTGTCATTTCATGATGTCGCATGACAGAACAGGTAAGGCACAAAGCTTCGAATAAAATTTTGGCGCATCTATCACGCTGTTTCTACGAAGTGTTGCAAGGTCATTTTCATATCAGTTTAAAGCTTATGAGATGCACTTTATACTGCGCATACACATATTACAACAACTATCTACAGAGAAATGAGTAACAATGATCTTACCTGGCAGATTCATTTATCCATGGTTTGTTTACACAATTTATTCATCCCACCTATCCGGAAGTACGCTTTAAACCAACCCCTCCGTTCCGTTATTGATTGGACTGCGTGCTTTGATTGATGTTGGAACGAGGACACCATTTCCTAAGATTGTGGGGTGTTAATGTGGGCCATGTCATGAGAAAACCGGATTTTTGCCTATGCGAAAACAAAGTCGCAGATCAGCCGTGCAGTTACTGCATGGCTGATCAGCGCCATTGTTTACGCTACTCGGATAGTACAATATCTCTTCTTCGTAAATCCGAAATTTCAAGCTTCTAGCTATATTCTATTCTTGTACAGCCTGGCTTATGTCAGACTAGGTCGGAATCCCCGAAGACAGGTTTTCTTGCGTCATGGCTCATATGTAGGGATGTCAACCGAAGTCCGAACGTTCGGACTTCGGATCCCGTACCGAAGTTCGGATCCAAATTTTAGCATCCGGATGTTCGCTAAAATATCATGACAAAATACACAATATCTACTCAGCAGATTAGGAAACAGTGTGTTTAATATTTAGTGTCAAAGATCACTAAAGTTTAACTAAACAGGTAAACGAGACAATGCAAGTCACGGGGAAGTGTCAGTAAACAAAAAAAAAAACAAAAAAAAAAAAAAAAAAAAAAAAAGGATTAAAAGTGATAATTGGCCTACCTGATAATTGGCCTACCTATCATAAAGGAATTCGGTTTTAATTTTTATTCTTTTGAAAACGATATGATTCGCACTTGATAATTATCATTATTACACAGACCGCCGCTTAGCAAACTACACTTCAGATGATTAATAGATAAGTTGGGATTAAACAAAACAAGTATGATTACTATGATCTTAATTTGACAAATAAAATATGCGGATTCTTAAGCTGACCTGTTTATACAGAGAAGAAACACATTCAGGATACCAATTTAGATTTTCTACATATAAGATGTGACTAAATTAAATTTTGGTTGCTGACGCGCCAGTTCGACAAAAGGGGAGAACAGTGAATGTTCGTGAATTTTTTTTATAATGGCATAATTTTGCATTGTATGTATTGCTGTTTTAGCATGAAGTTTGTTACTTTTAGTTTCTGCGTCACATCAACGGAAACTACGCCAAGCTCATAAACTCTTGAAAATGTATGTACTTTCAAGAGAACACTCGATTTACAAACATGCAAATGTACATGTAATACTAAAATCTGACCCGAAAAAAATGCGAACGTTCGAACCATCCGGATGTTTGTTTCCGAACGTCCGAACCTTAAATCTGACACCGAATGACATCCCTACTCATATGTATTGCTTAAAGACAACAGGATTGGAACACCAATCTCGCAATCAAGAATCTGACATTCTACCACTATGCCACACTGTAACCCACCTGGCCCAGAGGTTATAAAACTTTTAATGCTCATCTCAGCAGAGACTTAAAATAAATTCATCCTGCTAATTGCTAATAAATGTTAAAATGTCAACAATTGTTGCATTTTAACATTTATTAGCAGGATGATTGACAGGGTTTGATGGTCTAAACCCGAAATTTCAATTTATTTGGGCTATTTCAGTATTTATTATAAGTAGTTTAAATTTCATGCTTAGCTGAGTTGAGCATGAAAAAAGTCGTATAACCTTGGAACCTGGTTCTATCATTGTCAAGGGATTGTAAGTAAACAAGCCAGTCTGTATCATTTCTTTTTTTATCTTTTTATATCGATCAACCAGTACATGTTAGATGAATAATAAAACTTAACAAATTGCAGTAGTTGTAGTTTTGTCTCATAATCCAGACATTACTTCATCATAGCAGTAAGGTTTGTTTGTGTAATTCAGTTTTGCGTCCCTTTCAAGATTATTTCAGCTCATATGAGATGGGCCAATCAGTAGGTGGGGCGAAAATGGGAGAACCCCAAGAAAAACCACTTGGCACACCCGCAAGCAGAACTTGGCTTTTCTCACGTGGCCAGTGCGGGGCTCTAACCCACATCAGACAGCGGTGAGATGATTGAGTGATTAAGAAACAGCGCTCTTAACCGCTGCTTAGTCATGGGGGCCGCTCAGTAAGGTTTGGTATACAGCTGGGTCATGAGAACACAGGATTTTTGCCTATGTGAAAACAAAAAAGCGCAGATCAGTTACTGCACAGCTAACCAGCGCCTTTGTTTTCGCTGCACAGATAGTACAATTCCTCCTTTACTTACACCCAAACATTTCAAGATTCTAGCTTTCTTCTGTGGGTGTATAGGCCGGTTTGTGCCTGACCTGGTCCAAAAACCCGGAAGACAGGGTTACTCATGACGCAGCTCAAATTATTGGCTTTCAAAACTTTGATTTATTGGCCCAATACCCCGTCTAGAGACATATATAATCAGAAATCCACATCAGCAAAGGTCATATGGAAAAGGAACCTTGGTTGAACTTTTCATCTGAAAAACTGAAGAAGCCAGCACTTGAACAACCCCTGGTCTATGAGCAGAGCATTAAATAGAAAAGATTGTCCTGGTTTGTCAGAAATTATTACTAAGACAATACCAAATTCAAGTGACAGGGCTTTACTATCCAACCTTCATCGGACTAGCATTTTAGTAACACCGGTTATAACTGATTATTCATACCTGTAAATAATATATTCAAAAACTTAAACAGAAAACTTAGAAGGTTAATACCCGTTCTCAATAAAAAGTATAAATAGTGAAAAATACCATATAACAAAAATAAGGCACAAACAACTCTCGAAAGGCAACCTCTGATCATTATAAGAGCTGTCGCAGGACAGCCCGCTCGACTGCTTCTGACCTTTGTCAAACATAAGGCCAAACCTGACCTGTAACCCAAAGCATTATGCTCGTACATCTCTGCCTTGATGCAATAAGGCAAAATCACTGAACCATGAAAGTAAACTATAACTACCTAAGACTTGGAGGTCTCACTCATATTGTGAAAGAAGTGTGTTCATATACCAACTGAGTGCCAAGATACAAAGCAAAATCACTGAACCATGAAATTAGGTCACACTGACCTATAAGCACTTCAGGGTCAAAGGTCTAGTCATACTTACTCATAATGTGAAATAAATATGATCATATACCCATTGAGTGTTGAGATATAAAGCAAAATCACTGAACCATGAAATTAGGTCATAGTGACCTATAAGCATGTTTGGGATATAGGTCTAGTCATACTTACTCATAATGTGAAAGAAATATGATTATATACATATTGAGTAATGAGATATAAAGCAAAATCACAGAACCATGAAATTAGGTCATAGTGACCCAGGAATACTTTACGGTCAAAGGTCTTGTCATACGCAAACATATCGTGAAAGAAGTATGTTCATATACCACTTGAGTGCCGAGATATAAGGGAAAATCACTGAACCGTGAAATTAGGTCATAATGGCCTAGGACTACTTTAGGGTCAAAGGTCTTGTCATACACAAACATAGTGTGAAAGAAGTTTGTTCATAAACCCATTGAGTGCCGAGATATAAGGCAAAATCACTGAACCATGAAATTAGGTCATAGTGACCTATAAGTATGTTTGGGTTGAAGGTCTGGTCATACTCATTCATAATCTGAAAGAAGAAAGAAAAAATACCAACTGAGTGTCGAGATATAAGGCAAAATCACTGAACCATGAAATTAGGTCATAATGACCTAGGACTACTTTAGGGTCAAAGGTCTTGTCATACGCAAACATAGTGTGAAGGAAGTTTGTTCATAAACCAATTGAGTGCTGAGATATAAGGCAAAATCACTGAACCGTGAAATTAGGTCACAGTGACCTATAAGTATATTGGGGTCAAAGGTCTGGTCATACTCGCTCATAATCTGAAAAAAGTATGAAAATATACTAATTGAGTGTCAAGATATAAGGCAAAATCACTGAACCATAAAATTAGGTCACAGTGGCCTATAAGTATATTGGGGTCAAAGGCCTGGTCATATTCACTCATAATCTGAAAGAAGTAAGAAAATATATTAATTGAGTGTCAAGATATAAGGCAAAATCACTGAACCATGGAAAGTAGGTCAACCGACCCTTACCGTCATGACACACAAGTCAGTGTCGCAAAGTCAAAAGATGAATGACCAACCATCTTCCTAAGCTGTTTCTATTAAGAAATAAAAAGAAACAAAATTCAGGGAGTTATAGATTTTGACCTCTAGCCCCGCCCCCGACTCCGACCCAGAGGTCCGATGTCATGGAACCTAAAGTGTATAAGTATGAATGCTTTATGATAAGTTGTTGTCAAGATATGGACTCCTTGTAAAAGTTACACAGCAGTACATCTATTTTTACAGTGTTCTAGTTTTTAACCTCTAGCCCCACCCCCAAGGCATGGACCCAGAGATCCGATGCCATGAAATGAAACTCAACCCTACAGGGTACCTATGGTCCAAGTATGAAAGCCCCCTGATAAAAGGTTTTCAAGATATAGACTTCTAGAATACTATATCACAGAAAAGACATTATTATTAATAGTGTTCTAGATTTTAACCTCTAGCCCCACCCCCTGGCATGCACCCAGGAATCTGATGCCATGGAATGAAAGCCGACCCTACAGGGTGTCAATGGCCCAAGTATCAATGCTTTCTGATGAGTGGTGGACTTTACGCAAGAATGGCCATTTTTAAAGGTGTTCTAGATTTTAACCTCCAGCCCCACCCCCTGGCCTGGACCCAGGGGCCCAATGCCATGGAATGAAAGCTAACCCTACAGGGTATCTATGGTCTGTCTAAGTATGAATGCTTTCTAATGAGTGGTACTCAAGATATGGACTTCCAGAAAACTGTAATGCAAGTGTGACGCGAACGCGCACGCGCATGGGAACGGTAACAGGAAGGTGGACGACCAGGGTGCCTGCAATAGCTCTATGCACTTCGTGCAGTCGAGCTAATAATGACTACATAGTAGTCATTTCTAAACTTAAAAACAATAATTTGGATGTTTTTCAATAGAATGGCTTTACAGCATCATTGAAAAAAAAAAGTTGGTCTTATACTCTGTAAAGAAGGTTGTCTTAGGCCAGAGAAAATTAATTTTTAGATTCTTATTCCCTACCCACAAAAAATATATATATTTCAATAAAAAGTCGAGATAATCAGGCCTAGAAAAATCCACGTCCGCTCATATTTACGAGTGAAAGTTCGATACGGGCGAGTGGAAATTTACCCTGGCTCGCCCGACAGGACGAGTAGCATTTTTGAGACTGACTCCAGGCAGTAAATGTCCGTAAATGCAAAATCAGCTGAAGATTTTGTTTCGGATTGTCAACTGGATGTTTGCACTACGTCACTAGTCAGCAGTAAATGAAATTCAATAAAATCCGGTACATGGTCCACATACCGGAATGCATTGGTCATTTTATTCACGGCGCGCCGTACTATCAAGACTTGAAGACGTCCCGGGTTTTATCTCCATTTGATAAAACGGCTTACACCAAAAGTCAAATAATCGAGAATTTCCATTTTGATATCGAAAGTAGACAAAAATGTCGTAGCAGAGCGACATTAGTTTTTGATGATTTTTGTCTCTTTTGAAATCCAGATTTTAAGGACGAGTGCACCAGCAGTAAGGACGAGTGAAAATTGTTTACAACTCGCCCCACAGGACGAGTAGGTCCTCGGAAAAATTTCTAGGCCTGAATTAATGTATAAATTTCATTTACTTAATTATCTGTGTGGCTTTTAATGCAACAGTCACATACAATGTTACAGAAACCACAGGCGCTTGAAGTTATTACCATAAATCATTTAGATATGCCCTAAAACAATAGTGCCTACATAGGATTACCGTACTATTGTTTGATCATTTTGAGAGTATTTTGGGAAATGATCTATCCCTACATATTCTGTGACATTTGCTTATGGCACTTACATGTACATGTACCACAGGCGCTTGAAGTTATTACCATAAATCATTAAAATATGCCCTAAAACAATAGTGTCTACATAGCAATACCGTAGGTATTGCCAGGTATGCAAGTAAAACATGCCAAAATTGGAGGTTCTTTTGTGACCTTACCTGATGCTGTACGGAGGTTTCCTTTGTTTTCCTGAAGAATCAGATCAAGAGCTTCTCGGAGGCAAGGATAATTTTTTCAAATCTGCTCGCTAGCAGACGTAGTGGGAACTAAAATTTCTGTCCAAATTTTCCTAGCCATTCGCTCAGTAAGTTCCGGTTTGGCTCCAGTTCCCGCATGAATGAACACTGCTGCCAGATGTGGCTTAAATTTATTTACGTAATAATCAAGGAAACCAAGAAAAAAAATTCTTTGCTCACTTCTTTATCATTTAAAATGTTATTCCAAAACACTTTCTATTGCTATGTTGACACTTATTTGAAGCATTATTTTTATGATTTATGGCCATAACTTCAAGCGCCTGTGCAGAAACTAGGCCTCGAAGATAGTTAAAGAAGGTGCCCTAAAATAAACATAAACAAGTAGCCCAAGGGCAACAATCGCTCACCTGAGAGTCAACAAGTACAGTCACTAGACAAAGTGTTTTTTTTTTTTTTTTTTTTTTTTTTTTTTTTTTTTTTTTTTTTTTTTTTTTTTTTTGAAGATCTGATCAAAATTGAAGACGCTTGAGTGGCCACAACACTAAAAATTGATTTTTCACACATTCAAGGGTAGCTAACTCCGCAGTTCAGGGTCGAATCTGGCTCAAATTCGAACTCATCCAGGATGTTATGATTATCCTTGTTACTTCCAAGAATGAAGAAGATCCAATCAAAATTGAAGGTGCTAGAGTGGCCACAACACAAAATATTGATTTTTCAAACACAAAAGGGCAGCTAACTCCGCAGTCAGAGGTCGGATCTGGCCTAAATTCGAACTCATCCGAGATATTGTAGTTATCATTGTTACCTGCAAGAATGAAGAAGATCCACTGAAAAACAAAGATGCTAGAGTGGCTACAACACAAAATATTGATTTTTTTTTTCATCCGAGATGCTACAAATGTCCTTGTTACTTCCAAGAATAAAGAAGATCCGAATAAAAATGAAGGCGTTACATCAGGAAAACATGTCCGTGTAGTGTATACCCCCTTAAACCCCACTTTTATATAGCAAAATTGGGGTATGTGGGAGTATACCTATTTTTCTTAATTTTGCTCCAAAACATAGATTGTGGGTACTCGTTAGAACCGCCTCGACGAGGCGGTTCTAACGTGTACCCACAATGTATGTTTTGAGCAATAATAAGAAAAATATCAATCATTTTCTGCTGAAAATTTTCAATTTTCAAAGCTCAAAAAATCTCTGTTTATTGCATGGGGAAGTTTTCGTAATGGAGTGGCCACAACACAAAATATAGATTTTTCACACAGTCAAGGGCAAATAACTCTGCAGTCAAGGGTCGGATCTGGCTGAAATTCAAATCATTCGAGATGTTATGGCTATCCTCGTTACTTCCAAGTATGAAGAAGATCCGATCAAAATTGAAGACGCTAGAGTGGCCACAACACAAAATATTTATTTTTCACACAGTCAAGGGCACGTAACTCTGCAGTCAAGGGACGTATCTGGCTGAAATTCGAACTCATCCGAGATGTTATGGCTATCCTCGTTACTTCTAAGTATGAAGATCCGATTAAAATTGAAGGCGCTAGAGTGGCCACAACATTTTTCTCATTATAAGTCTATGGGAAATTTTCCAGACGCTCAAGGGCAGCTAACTCTGTAATCTGAGGTCGAACCTGGCCAAAATTCGAACTCATCCGAGATATTATGGTTGTCCTTGTTATTCCCAAGAATGAAGAAGATCCAATTAAAAATAAAATTGCTAGAGTGGCCACAACATTTTCCCCATTATAACTCAATGGGAGCTATCTGTTGCTATGGAAACCAGAGTTCCGATCCGATCTGCTTAAAAACCTATGGCAGGCAATCCCCCATCCCAATGCTGCTTCATGTAAAATCTGACTGCAATCGGCCAGCTAGTCTCAGAGATATTCAAGATTGAAAGTGTGAACGGACGGACGGATGGACGACGGCTCGACTACCATACTATAAGCTCACCTTGTGAGCCTTCGGCTCAGGTGAGCTAAAAATTAAAATCCACACACCCATCCCAGAATTTTCTAAAATTTGGATGATAATCTAATTATTAATTTTCTCTGGCCTTAAGCCGAGGATCACTAGTAGAAACTCCATCTGTTACGGGTTTGTCATGGTCACACTTGTTTTTGGCTGTCCATTTCCACCTTCCATTGTTGTAGAATGTCTGCAGCGGCTTCCAAAGTCTCGTCTTTCTGTTAAGAAAATGCACATTTAATACTGCTGAAGTCCACATTTTTTTCTAGAAACCAATCTAAATTTACTTACAAACTGATCTAACTAAAGGCAGTGTCATCAGGATGGTTGTAATACCATCACACTATTACAAATCGATTGATGTATGAACAGTGTATCAAGGTATGAAAGGTATGCTGCATGTACCTTGTACATACACAAGCTTACATGCATTCCTTGAACAAACTATGATTCAGATATTGGTGTGCTTCCTGCTGTTATTGCTTTGTGTTGAACTTAACATATTCTTGTGTATTATCCAATGTGGAGTTAATGTGTCACTCTAAAGGATACAACACAGCACAGTGGGGATTGAGGCCAAGACCTTTCGATTAACATCCTACTCTCTACCACTAGGCCACCCCACTTCCTTAGTACTCAAGTCATATCCTTCATGACTAACTGACAAATTCACTTGTAGAATGCGCAGAAAAAGATAAATGGTCATTGAAATATTCTCATGTCAAAATCTTCATAACAATCACAGGTCTGATTAAATACCAATATCATTCCCGGTGAAACAAAAATGTGTTGTTATTTACCTTGATAAAACAGAATCGGACATATTTTTCTCCCAGATGTTTATGTTCCTCACAGTAAAAGGCTGATGGAGGAATAGCTGATAGTTTCTGGAAAGTAACATGAAACATGAGCCTGTGCGTGAGAAAACCAACAATGTGGGTTTATGACCAGGTCTGACACAAACCGGCCTGTACAGTCACAGAAATAGGCTAGAACCTTGAAATTTCAGATTTAAGTAGAAAAGGGATTGTACTATCTGTGTAGCGAAAACAAAGGCGCTGATCAGCTGTGCAGTTACTGTCTAAGTATTTTGTTGGTTTTCTTATGCAGCGGCTCACAGTGACATTATACAAATAAATAAATAAATAAATATTCTTTATTTCCTCCTGATGGAGAGTTAGAACATACATGTTATACATAGTAGTACAGATGAAATAGGAGAAGAACAACAAACAATCAGAAAACACAAACATAAACATGAAAAAGTGAAAATGGCCACGTCACGAAAACACCAACCACTGAAGTTTCCGACCCAGTGGAACTAAACGAACCTATGCCAGTTACGCAGCCACAAAATAGCTAGAGGTCAATGCCAGACAACTGACGAATAAAAATGACAGTCAGTCCGCACCGACTCGAAAAGAAGGCTGGTTCCTCGCGACTTGGCTAAACAACCATGAAGATTGTCAAAGTAAATAAATGTTAAGTAAGCGAACAAATATACAAATATACAATTATATGTACACAATCACAAGAGGGTGTTTATTCGTAGCAGGCAAGAAACAATTATCTTAGTCTGTTTTTATACATTTTGGACCACATCCTATGAAGACTAACAGCACAAACATCATAAAAACTAGAGGCATCAGTATCAAGGTACGCACGAATCGTTGCATTATTTTCTCCGAGAAGTATCAATGTTTGGGATGTTTTATCTAATCTGCATAAAAAATAGTAGATATTAGCATTAAACAATTGAATAGAAGTTACCATCATCATACGTTCTAAATCAAGATATCCACACTCATGTATGCAATGGATGACTAAATTGCTATACTCCCTTTTACAATATGTACATATGAACGACCCATTAAAATTATTACATAAATAAGTTATTATCTGCATTAGTGACTTGTAACAATGAGAGATCTTCGGGTTTTCTTTAGAGCGGTACCAGAACATATGTGGTTGAAGGACGTCATGAAGCCTAGTAAATAATGAAAAATCAGCAACACTAATTCTATTATGCCATTGTACCGTCTCGTACTGACGAATTTTCTCTTTAACTAGCTTATTCCATGCAGTTTTACAAGGAAAAGTACCATGGTTTCGAAAATTTTCTAGATAAGCAGCTAAGCCGTATTTTTCTAGCAATCTTGTTATATCGCAAAAGAATCCAATCTGTTTATTTCTATTATTAAGGTATGATTCTAATCTGATATGAAATACAGGGGTTATCCAACACTTAGTGTCATTCCGACAAAGTTGCCCAAGTAAATTAAGTTTTTTAAAGTCGATCTCCGATTCCAACGGGAACACACCTAATAATCCAAGGGCGATATCCGTCCGAGTTCTTATACCAAATCCTTGCATATACTTGATGCAGAACCTATGCGCGCGTTCTAACTGCGTAATGCCATTTTCTGATAGGTTGGACCAAGATTCACAACCGTATAGGGCTTTAGGCAGAACCACCGATTTGTATAACTTGATGCAGGATAAAGGATTCAAATCACTGAAAAGACCACAATTAGCAATGCTCATGAACGTCCCTTTCAATTTATCTGTACAGTCTTTTATATTAGCATTCAGTTTTAGGTATTTGTTACAGTTTACCCCCAAATGTTTGTAATTCTCATCCTCCTTTATTTCATTTGGACCTAAGAACCAAGAACGATGATGTTTATGAAAATATGACCTTAACTCGTTGAACACTACCACAAAGCATTTTGGAGCAGAAAACTCTATTCTCCATAAGCAGGAATAACGGTAGCTTATGTTCATAAGAATTTGTAAACCTAGCCGTGATAACGCAAGGAGCAACATATGACACACAGATGTATAACAAAATGTATAATCAAAATGACACACAGATGTATAACATTATTTTGAAAAGTTGATTTATTACAAAATTAGAAAATACTACTTTAAAATAATGAATTAAATTATTAGATAAAATAAATGCACTTGTCCATCACAAAATGCCCAATGCTGCCCGCCATCTTGAGCCCATAAACAGTCAAGTTGTTCAACAATTCCAATTGTCAGAGTTAATATGCAGCATACACAAACAGCCGCTTTGTTTAAGGCACGACTGGATTGCTAAACTGTAACTTGTGTGGATGTAAGCATGTTCAAGCATGCTGCAATTCTATTTTGGCAGTCTTGAAATTTTAAGTCTTTCCATTTTCTTTGGGTGAAATAGGCTAAATGTTCATCAACCATTTTGGAAGTTGAAAAATATACAATAGATATCAACTTACTTTATTTTTGGTCATCCATCGTATAAACTTGAAGTCAAATGGGTCCCCTGAACCATCATCAGGAATTTCAATATCTGTAAAACACGTACAGTTTTAAATAGAATCAAACTTTAATCCAAAACTAATGTGTCTATCCTAACTGCTGAAAATAAGATTTTTAACCATACCATCATACTAGTGTATCTGAAGTACAGGGATATTGCGCATAGTCATTTCATATGAAATTTATTATATTCACATGGCAATTACACAGTTTGTACACCATATCAAAATACATATTATATTTTTTTTTTAATAAATCATCTTTATCTAAAGCAACATGAAAATACCATTAGGAAGCACACATTGCTTACTTAAATTTGAGACATCTGCCAACATGAAGTAGCCACCCTCTGGAATTGTGGGGGTCATCCCGACATCTGCTAGCACCTTCCCCAGGGCATCTCTCTTGGGCTCTAGCTCAGCAGCCAGGGACCGTAGGTAACATTCTTTGGGGTTGTCTAATACTGCAATCTCATGGTCTAACCCACAGGCAATTGTCTCCTGGTAGATGATCAACTCAAATTAAGATGGTTCATGTCAGATGGAGGTGGTATTCATTTTTATGTCCATCTCAAAAGCTATAGCCGTATGGAGATGGGACCTCAACTTAAAGCCTCAACTGAAAAACTAAAGGTTTCTATTTTTTTTTTTTTTTTTTTTTTTTTGTATTTGGAATAAAACAGAGATGATTTTTTTTGTTTGTTTTAAGGATTAATATCCCAGTCAACAATGTTTCAGTCATTATAGGACAAAGCCACAGCTTCTTGGGTATTAAACAGTACTATTGGGAGTAAATATGACTTGCTCAAGACCAAACCCTACCCCAGGGCTGAGGTTCTAACCACTTAGCCAGGACGCTCCCCTTAGCTACTGATACAACTAAAATTTCTTTACCTGTATCGGAGTTGGACAGGTGTATATACAGTTATGATGTAGGACTTTTAAGGCATCGATCAGATTGGCAGGCCCGATCCCCCAGCCCAGTTTCCAGCCTGTGGCACTGAATGTCTTTCCTGCACTACCTACTGTGATAGTTCTCTCCCACATACCAGGGAGGGTGGCTGAAATAGAATGTGATTGATTGATTGATTGATTGATTGATTGATTGATTGATTGATTGATTGATTGATTGATTGATTGATTGATTGATTGATTGATTGATTGATTGATTGATTGATTGACTGATTGATTGACTGACATAACATCTCATTCTGGCTATACTACAGTATTCTCTTAAAACATAATAAGAACATGCACTATTTCTCTCAGGTCACATAACATGACATTTTCAAGGCACTGATACGTAGCATATATACATCACTGCAAAATTAGCGAAAGTGGCAAAGGTTTTTAACATACTACAAGCAGAATCATGTGGCAATGAAAAGAAACAAGAAGTAGGGGGGGAAATGGAGGAAAAGAGGTAAAGAGTTTGGATGGCAGGATACATAGGCATGAAAAAAGGGCAGTACTGACCTACCCATTCTGATCTGTTTACTGTCACTGTAGACTAGCCATTCATAAACATCGTCTGATATACACAGAACATCATACTTTATACACAGATCAGCTATCACTTGTAGCTCTTCTCTACTGAAAACCTGGAAATGTATCATAAAACTGTAGGATTTGCAATGTTCAGAACAATATTTTCACTTTCATGTTCATTTAAAATTCTTATTTATATTGACATTATACTGTCTTATTTATTGGTTACAGTAGTTGATTTTGTGTTTCCGGTACCACTCAACAGCTTGTCAAATGGGAAGTGGGACCCTGACTTAAAGACACATTTGAAATAATTGAGCCGCCTCGTGGGAAAACCAACAATGTGGTTTCCAAACAGGTCCGACACAAACCGAGCTGTACGAGCACAGAAGCAGGCTAGAAGCTTGAAATTTCGGATTTAAGAAGAAGAGAAAGTGTACTATCCGTGTAGCGAAAACAAAGGCGCTGATCAGTTTCCCGGTTACCGCCTGTGACTGAACCCACAAACTCTGGATAACAAAGCATGTGGCCAAACCCCTAGACCACAGAAACCTCTCTAATGTTGATTTGCCTGCAGACCCACTCGCTGCAAGCTCGTGAAATAAAGATCATAAACAAAAATTAGCTCAAGCTTTTATTAAGGCAGCAGCACTCTTTTTTTTTTTTTATATTTTCTTATTTTCAATATTTCGAAATCATGTATAGAGTCGAAACTAAAATAACTAGAAAATGTGTTTATGAAACACTATGCCCCCAACTGGTAAGTCACTTTCAAGATGTAAAAATGTCCAAAAAATGACTAAGTTCAAATTGTAAAAAAAAAGTTACAAAAATTAATCTGATAAGTATTTCCCAACCACATGCATATCTTCAAAGCATGGTCACAATGTGTGCAAAGTTTCAAAAGTATCGGTATTAAGTTGTAGGAAGAGTTGCGCACACAAGGTACCCACTATCCATTCACTAAAATGCCCGAAAAAATGACTAAGTTCAAATTGTGAAGAAAATGACGAAAAAATAATCCAAGGATTACATCCAAACCACATGTATATCTTCAGACCATGCCCATAACACATGTAAAGTTTTAAATGAATTGGCATGAAACTGTAGGAGGAGTTGTGCACACAAGGTAGCCACTGCCCATTCATTTTCATTGTCAAAATGCCCGAAAAATGGCTAAGTTCAAATTGCGAAAAAAGTGACAAAAATTAATCTGAGGATTATATTCAAACCACATGCATATCTTCAAAGCATGGTCACAACATCTGTAAAGTTTCAAGAGAATCGGAATAAAACTGTAGGAGGAGTTGTGCACACAAGGTACCCACTATCTATTCACTTTATCAAGAATTAAAAAGGGAAATAACTCTCACAGAATGGGCCCCTAGCCCCTTGAATATACCGGAAAGACAAAATATGGGTCCTCTTAATTTTCATATACAAACTACATACCAAATTCCAAGATCCTAGCTCTAACGGTTCCTAACCACGTGCTAAGTGTTACTCATGCATCACAGACAGACTCACTGCACTGGACTGGACTGGACAGACAGACCCAAACCAATATGCCCCCTCAACTTCTTCGAAGTTGGGGGCATAAAGACAATTTCACCTTACCTTTCCCAGAGGGTTATTAGGCTGGTTGACTATTATGGCTTTGGTATTACTGTTGAATTTACTGGTTAATTCCTCTGTGTCCAGGTGCCAGTCATGACTAGATAAAACACCTGCCTTCTTCACCTAGAAGAGTATACAACTATTTCATACCTTCCCGTGTAACAGTCAAAACTATCACCCCGAGGTGCTGTGGATGACCCGATGAACTGTTGCCCGAGGCCGAAGGCCGAGGGCAACAGTTCATCGGGTCATCCACAGCTCCGAGGGGTGATAGTTATGACTGTCACACAGGAAGGTTTGAAATAGTTGTTTTATTACCCAACTCAAACTTAAAACCATACGCATACTATATTATGACAAGACTGGTTGTAACATTAAATGTTAAAAGTGAAAATAAGGTTGAAACATGCTCATATCCTGGTTTTGTTGTACAGATCATGTTTGCTTGTTTGATTCTGATTTGCTTGTTTGTTTACTTGCTTGAAGGTTTGGCACTTAAGTTGATTTACTTGTTTGCTTATTTTACTGTTTTTGTTTTGTTTATTCTGTTTGTTTCTTTGGTTCATTTTTTGTTTGTATGATTGTTTGTTTAATGTGTATTATTCCATTTTTGTTTGTTTTGCTTGTTTGTTTTTGTTTGTTTTATTAGTTTTTTGTTTCTGTTTTCTTAGATTATTTCGTGTGCTTATTTGTGATTAATGCTTGGTTTGAATTGTTTGTTTTATGTTTGTTTGTTTGCTTGTTTTTGTTTGTTTGGTCATATGTTTTGTTTGTTTGATTTATTTATTTGTTTGTTGTTTGCTTTTGATTACTTTTTGTTTGACAATATTTGCAGGTATACAGGCAGTATAAAAGCATGCAGTATAAAAGCATGCAAAGCATGTCACTTGACTGGGAAACAGTAAAAACTGTTGCACATGAAACAGTTCGTCACATGACACGAAACAGTTCATTGAAACTGGTTTAAACTGGGTTTAACTAAAATTGTTTAAAAAACAGCCTGAAATGTTTTATTTCTCTTTATATAGTATGTTGGGTAATAAAACAGAATGTATTACTGTTGAATTTACTGGCTAATTCCTCTGTGTCCAGGTGCCAGTTGTGACTAGATAAGAAACCTGCCTTCTTCCCCTAGAGGAGAACAGAATGTATTACTGTTGAATTTACTGGCTAATTCCTCTATGTCCAGGTGCCAGTTGAGACTAGATAAAACACCTGCCTTTTTCATCATTTATGACAATATATAACCAGAGAATAAAA
Source organism: Rugalucina vietnamica (assembly GCA_964017185.1). Lineage (NCBI taxonomy): Eukaryota > Metazoa > Mollusca > Bivalvia > Lucinida > Lucinidae > Rugalucina > Rugalucina vietnamica. Next base: position 67,501,731 of record OZ024870.1, read on the forward strand.
GCAACAACACATTCAGTGTCAAAAACTATAAAGCTTAGTATAAAACTGCTGATTAAAGTTCAATTAACTTTTAGCAAATATCCTATAAGACATAATAAAGACTTCATCTGACTTTGTAAAAGATATGCACACTATGTTCTTTACAGTCGGGATGCGTAGCCAAGGCGCAATGATATAATCAAAATCGTAGCAACCAAAAACGTTCGAAAATTAAGCCATCCACTTTGAAGCGAGAGACAGTGCCTTAAATAATTCCATTCGTGAGTACCAAAGACGAAACTGATTTTCATCAAACACGCAGCCCTTTTTAAGCAATGCTATATCCGCCCTATGAAGCTGCTTCGTTGTCATGACAGTTTGTCGGCGCATTGATTCAGGGGATTTTCCTTCGCGAGTCAACTGTCAAAAATGTCAGTCGTGTTAAATCGTTTATTTAACGAGTATTTGATTTTCTCCCGTGTCGAGACCCATATTTTCTGAAAATTCAATCTTTTGTGAGAATATTGATGTATGAATCACGATATGATCGGTGTGAACAAATTTTTGTTCTAAAAAAGAAAATTGGTACTGACGATGAGAATGGCGTTTATGCCCCAAAATTAGGCCCAAATTGGTTGAACTTTTATGAAAAAATGTCAGCATAATCGCTATTAATCCGTCAAATACGGTTCATTTCAACCGATGTTGTATAAAACATTGTCACTTTCATTCAGATTTCAATTTTATCGAGAAATATTTGAGAAAAGTAAAGCCAAATTGGAAATTGTCGCAGTTTGATACTATTTTTAGAACACAAGTAAAAGCTTTGAGGAAAATATCAATGTTGAAAAAGGTAGCAAAGCTGCTTGAGATTGTCGGTAGATCCTATATAGGGGACAATATGTTAGACTGACACATTTATCATCATTTTCTTTTTATTTTGTACTGAGTTGATAAATATACCTGACTATTACCTTAGGCAAACATATAAATCCAAGCCTCAGGCCATGGAGGTTTTGATGTTCTCCATGCTCAGGCTCAGGAACTGTGTAATGGCTTGTGAGTTGCTCAATGCCACAACTTTTATGGCACTGTCTGTTGTCAATGACCTCAAGGTGATTATGCCCCCTTCTCTGCGATTCTCTATGTACTTATCATTTTTGGAAATGGTTGAGGGACACCAGAGCATAGATATGCTGAATGCTCACCTAGTAAGCCTGAAGGCTCAGATGAGGTAAATATGTTCAGTAATTGCCACACTATTATGACTGATATTGTCCAGTGTTTCTAAAAATCAAGCTTGTGTCATTTCTAATACATGTAGTTTGATTTGTTGTTTTCAGTCTGGTAGTAAACATATGAGACTCTGTCAAGAATCTCAAATGATCAGTCCAGGCCCTGAGGCTATAAAACGTTTTTCAAGCTCAGCGTAGGTGAGCATAAAATTTCAACTGCTTATAAATGTTGAAATGGTAAAAAAATGGGAAAATTCAGGTTCAAAACTCAAAAACTAGTAACTTATTCTGCTAATAAATATTAAAATGCCAACAATTGTTGGCATTTTAACATTTATGAGCAGGATAAATTTTAGTCTCAGCTGAGTTGAGCATGAAAGAAGTTTTATAACCTGGAGCCACTAGTCATACATGTGATGAGTTTAAGATGCATCAGAGATTTTTTTCTTTCATTTGATGGAGGCATTTGAAAAACGTATATAGAATGTAGATTTAAGAAAATCATTGGAAGTATCACATGTATCAAGTATTTCATTTGCGATTTTACAGCTTCAAAATTAATTCAGACGTACACACTACTGATCGAACTGTAATGAGTACTGGGTTCAAAAATTTACAGAACATTTCCTCGTATTCTTCAACTTCATGTATGTAGAAACCTTCTCTGTTTGTAAAACCAGGCTATAAGGTGTTGTGTGAATCTGGCTTGGTTGTGGCTTTGATGAATTAATATATGCATGAAACTTCTATGGTTTAAACTTTTAATTCTGTACATACAACATATAACAAGACAAACAAAGCATTATATACAATAATTGCATATTATAACAAGGGATTCAGAAGGAAAACCTCCTTTGTGTGTAGCTCTGCCTGTGATCAATGTTTTTGACATAAAACATGCGCAGATCCAGAAAATTTTCTCAGGGGGGTCAAAATTCCCAGAAGGGGTCTAACGGAAAATTTCAACATGGCAAAACTAATAATCTGGCAATTCTAGGGGCCGTCCGGACCCCCTGTCCCCCCTCTGAATATTACGCCCATGTTAAATATCAGTCAATTTCTACAACAACGAAGCTCAGATTTCCATACTTAAACTGGTTCATAAGAAATGACTTCTGGATTTCTGAGTTGGCCATTGTTATAATAAAAACACATTTTCTTTTATTTCTCAAGTCAGCTGTGAGCATGTATACTTTAGGCCTAAAATAACCAGAGGACCAATGGTCCTGTAAATGCTCACCTGAAACCCGAGATATATACCAATAAACTTGTTTGACTAGAATGGTACTATACATGTATATAACCCCAGGGCCGGGTCAGAGCAACCCCTGGAGTCAATTTCTTTTTGAAAACATAAAACTGCAGTCCATTTGCCAATTTACTGCAAGTTTTGCCCTTCAAATGACATTTTAACAATTTTCCCCGTTCAAATGCATGGGCGACCTAAGTTGACCTTGCCGTAAAATAGGTCAAGGTCATCCAAGGGTCACGATTTATATAAACTTTGTAGTCTGTAGATGTCCCTTTGCCTGATGCTTCATGCCAAGTTTCAAAATCATAGGCCTTCTGGTTCTGGAGAAAAAGATTTTTAAAGGTTTTTGCTATTTATAGCCATGGCAGCCATCTTGGTCATGTGACCTTGACCATTTATATATACTTTCAATCCCACTTCCTAACAATGCTCCTCATAAAGTTTGGCTTTGATTGGCCAAGCAGTTTCAGAGAAGAAGCTCTTTGAATATCACTGTAATATACATGTATATTGCCACAGGGTGGGGGCAGACAGACCCCTGGGGTCCAAATTTTTTCAGAATCATCAATGTTAAGTCCATTTGCCCATTTCCTGCAAGTTTTTCCCTACAAATGACATTTAAACACTTTTCCCCATTCAAATGCATGAGCGACCTATGTTGACCTTGCCATAAAATAGGTCAAGGTCATCCCAGGGTCATGATTTATATAAACTTTGTAGAGCTCCAGTCACTGATGCTTCACACCAAGTTTCAAAATCATTGGCCTTCTGGTTCTGGACAGGGACAGTATATTTACAGGGACTTGAAACTTCAGTACTGCTATTATCATTTTCCAATGTATACATGTGTGACTTGGAGTCAGGCCAGGTTTTAGAATATGCCCAATAGGTATTTACATGGAGAAAAGTAAGAAAATATGTGTTTATAGTGATCAGTTTCTACGAGCTACTCCTTCTTCTTTATTGCATTTTTATTTAAGCAAAACATGTCGTCTGTTTAAGCACATATTGGGCTGTTTTTTGATGTCAAGTTTGAATACATACACAAAAAATTACACCTATGCCATATGTATAAAAATGAAGAAAAATTGTTTTCTTCCTGAAGAAGTTTTTTTGCCTCTTTTGTAACAGCCTTTTTATATAAAAGTAATCACTCAATCTATTTGAATTTTATATCAAACAACACTGGGACAGTTCATCTTCAGAATGGTATATTTCTTTTTAAGTTATAGTCAATATGCTTGTAGGAGTATTTTGTGAAACACAGGCAGTGTTTGGAATATTTTGCCTTATTAAATTGCATAGTCAATTATTGGAATACCTGTCCAGCCCAGTCCAAGTGGCAAGTCAAGCATATTCTATAAAATAGGGCTAGAGTCCAATCACTTGTATTATAAGATCACTGCTCTGGACATGCTGGAGAAGAAGATTTTTAAAGGTTTTTTTCTATTTATAGCCATGGCGGCCATCTTGGTCATGTGACCTTGACTATTTATATAAACTTTCTTTCCCCCTTCCCAAGGATTCTCCATATGAAGTTTGGCTTTGATTGGCCAAGTGGTTTCAGGGGAGAAGATGTTTCATTATTATGAAAATATGCATGTATATAGCCCCGGGGCAGGGGCAGACAACCCCCCAGGGGCTAAAATTTTCCATTAACATTAATCTTTTGTCCATTTGCCTATTTCCAGTAAGTTTTACCCATTAAATAGTATTTTACCATTTTTTCCCATTTAAATGCATTGGAGACCTAAGTTGACCTTGCTGTAAAATAGGTCAAGGTCATCCTAGGGTCATGATTTATATAAACTATGATGGGCCCGCGTCCCCAATGCTACATACCAAGTTTCGTGAAAATCGGCCCACTGGTTCTGGAGAAGAAGATTTTTAAAGGTTTTTGCTATTTATAGCCATGGCGGCCATCTTGGTCATGTGACCTGGACCATTCATATAAACTTTCGTTCCCCCTTTCTAAGGATGCTCCATATGAAGTTTGGCTTTGATTGGCCAAGGGGTTTCAGAGGAGAAGATCTTTGAAATTGTGAACGACGGACAACGGACGGACGGACGACAGACGGACGCCGACGACAGACGGACGCCGGAGCATGGGTATACTATAAGCTCACCTGTGAGACTTCGGCTCAGGTGAGCTAAAAAGGGAGTGTTTAGGGTAACCTGACCCTACCTAGATTTTTTGGTGAATCCTAATTTTTTTATCTCAATATTTCTAAGAAATTGAAGAAAACAACAGTATTTATGGTAAATTAATGACTTTCAACAGAAAAAATAATAAGAGAATAAAATAAAATTAATAAATAAATATGCACCTTTATAGTAACCCTACCTTGAGTTTTCCAAGATGTTACCCCAAACAAACAAAACCACTTTTTTACAGGCCTTGTTTATCTCGAGTTCATATATGAGCTGCGTCATGAGAGATTCCATTTTAGCCTAGGTGAAAACAAAGGCGCAGATCAGCTGTGCAGTGATCAGTGGCTTTGTTTCCACTACAGGGATAGTACAATTCCTCTTCTTCCAAAATCCAAAACTTCAAGTCTAAATTAAACCATGATACAATACGAAAACACACCCATGAAGATTTTAATTGAAAGATTGCTGTAACCTTTATTGTGGGTACTACATGTTAGAATGGTCTTGGTGAGGTGGGTCTAACAAGTACCCATAGACAAAAACCTTTGGATCAAAAATAAGAAAAATAGCTTAAATAGGTATACCCATGCACACTCCAGTTTTACTATATATATAAAAGTGTGGTATAAATTCCAAGGCCATGTTAGCCTTTTTCTCTACTTTAACAGTTGTTTCTATTATTTATTTCGCAGTGCAGAATTTTCCTGGGTATTCACATCATGTTGTTGACCATGTCAAGGGATCACATCACATTCCTTGCATGCCTCAGACCTCTGAAAGATAATTGAAATCATGTTTAAAAAAGTTGCATGGTATGTAGTAATTCACCAGCCATTTGTATCCACAGTCACTATGGTGCCAGGAAAAAGCAGGGCATAAAAGCCAGACTAGAAAAGTAGTAAAATACAAAAGATACAACTACTAGTTCATTTGAATTAAATGTGACTGTATCCTGTCATATCGTCGACACTCATCGGAGGTTATAACCCAGCACATAAGCCCGCTGTGCCCCTATCCCCGGTCACATAGGGGCTGGGGATACAAATGACTGGTGCGTATGGTAACGCATATATTTTTCCCTAGCCCACAAAAACTGTTTGTTTGAACCCTGTTGGAAGCCATTGACCCCACAAATACTGTCCAAAGAGACAGGGAAAATTGATGTTCCCCAAAATTCTCTAATATTTCCTGTTTCCAGAAGTAAATATAAATCAGCATTGACATCAGGATAACATGTCTGTGTAAAGTATATCCCTTCAAACCCCACTTTTATATACGATAATAAAACTTTGGTATGCAGGGGTATACCTAGTACTTTTCTTATATTTGCTCCAAAGCAAAGCTCCATTGTGGGTACTCGTTAGAACCGCCTTGCCGTGGTGGTTCTTTGTGCACCCACAATCTCTGTTTTGAGCAAAAATAAGACAAATATTAAAAATTTACCGGTGAAAATTTTCAATCTTAACAACATAAGAAAATGTATGTTACAAGGGCATGTTTTCCTAATGTAACAGCAGAGTACTAACACTGCATACCCACAAGAATAGACTGATAATGATTAATACACAGCTTTTCTTCATTAATACACCACACTTGTTAATATGTTAAAAAAAGCCATAAAACAACACACACACACACACACACACACACACACACACACACACACACACACACACACACACACAAGCAAAGACAACAAAAACAGAGAACTAGAACCACAACAGAAGCGGCCTTAAAATGTACAGAGAAGCTTAGACCAGATTTATTAATTTCTCATTTCTGCCGTGGTTCATGGTGGTTCACCTGTTCACACCAATTTATGCACAAGACATTTGTAGCCACTGCTTCGCCACCTACGGTGAAGGGCGGGGATTATGATAAGCTTTCAGTGCCCTGCTATAAGCCCAACCCCCAGGGGGCAAACAATGAGGTCAAAACTTTTCTCTTTGCCCTGCCCTTTGCAGTACAAAATCTCCCTGGGGTTAGGATCCTATTGTCAACCCCGTCATTTCCCCTACACTGCGGGGACACTCGAAAAGTAACTGCCCCACTGGCCCCTGATCCGTTTGTTAGGGTCCAAGAATCTATTTATAAATAGATTCTTGGACCCTAACAAACGGATCAGGGGCCAGTGAACTGCCCTGCACTTTGGCCCAGCTTTCCCCAACCCTTCCCCGTAGGTGGGGGGGAGGGGCCAGTGGTTACAAATGACTGGTGCAATTAGGGTTCCGCAAAGATCTTTTAGAGACCATTGTCACGATTGTGGATAGAGCTATGCTGTTATAAACATATTTGTGGGTACTTACGAGCAGTGCTAGAGTCTCACATGTCTAATCTGCCAGGTGTACACCCCATACATTATCTCAGGAAGGTAGCAGTTTTCAGAGTATTACATGACCTTCCCCCACCCACTCCTCATGTCCATGGAATGATGGTTTGGTAAATCCAGAATTACATGATGAAATTTCACCAAACTGATTAATTAAATCCTTTCCACAAAATGGAGAGAGTTGACAACATTTAAAGTATCACACATTTTGATTTACAGAGAAGAACGTGTCATGATGTGACTGTTTACACCACAGAAATACTTCAAAAACGACCGCCGACTTTACACATGTGGTGTGACGTAAAACGATCTTCTCTAATACACAGAATTAGCCTCAACACGGTCAAATCTATCTTGATGACTTACGTACGGTCAAATACAAGATCCGAGTGTGAACAATTTTTTGTTCTAAAATAAATGGCACCCTCTGAAATGGGAAATTCAGGGGAAAGCTGTGACAGGCAATATTGTTTTGTGTCGTTTTCGTTGAAAAAAGTTTGTCATGTGGCGTCTCAGTGTTACACGGTAACATGAAATCCTGGACAAGGCGGATCTAGCTGTACCGTATAGCCGCTATTGTTTTAAGCACAGCAATAAGCGTGTCATTTTGATCGAAATTTCGACCAAAAAGTGGTCGCCATTTTGTTTCGGATTATTTTGCGTCGAGTAAGGTTTCAAAATAAAATACAATCACCGCATGCACGCTGGCTGCGTCCTCACTGTTAATATGAATCTCCTACAAAGAAAGAAAGAAAGAAAGAAAGAAAGAAAGAAAGAAAGAAAGAAAGAAAGAAAGAAAGAAAGAAAGAAAGAAATTTGTAAACTCACTGGTCTGAGAGGTATAAACACAGGTATGGCTCCAGCCACCTTCACCATACCCTCATAACAGTCAAAGAATGGTTCGATTATGATGACCTAGCAGAAAACAAGACATTATGAAAACAAGTCCATATAATACACAGATTTTTCTTAAGTTGTAAAAGTTGAAAATTTTCAGTTGAAAATTTTTGATATTTTTTCTTATTTTTGCTCAAAACATAGATTATTGTGGCGAGGCGGTTCTAAATCTATGTTTTAGAAGAAAAATAAGAACTAGAAAGTGTGTTTATGAAACACTATGCCCCCAACTGGTAAGCCACTTTCAAGAGGTAAAAATGTACAAAAAATGACTAAGTTCAAATTGTAAAAAAAGTGACAAAAATTAATCTGAGGAGTATATCCCAACCACATGCATATCTTTAAAGCATGGTCACAATGTCTGCAAAGTTTCAAAAGTATCGGTATTAAATTGTAGGAGGAGTTGCGCACACAAGTTACCCTCTATCCATCCACTAAAATGCCCGAAAAAATGACTAAGTTCAAATTGTGAAAAAAATGACAAAAAATAATCCAAGGATTATATCCAAACCACATGCATATCTTCAGACCATGCCCATAACACATGTAAAGTTTTAAATGAATTGGCATGAAACTGTAGGAGGAGTTGCGCACACAAGGTACCCACTGCCCATTCACTTTCGTTGTGAAAATGCCCGAAAAATGGCTAAGATCAAATTGCGAAAAAAGTGACAAAAATTAATCTGAGGATTATATCCAAACCAGATGCATATCTTCAAAGCATGGTCACAACATCTGTAAAGTTTCAAGAGAATCGGAATAAAACTGTAGGAGGAGTTGCGCACACAAGGTATCCACTATCTATTCACTTTATCAAGAATTAAAAAGGGAAATAACTCTCACAGAATGGGCCCCTAGCCCCTTGAATATACCTGAAAGAAAAAATACGGGTCCTCTTAATTTTCATATACAAACTACATACCAAATTTCAAGATCCTAGCTCTAAAGGTTCCTGACCGAGTGCGCACGCATCACAGACTGACTGACTGCACGCACGCACTCACTCACTGCACTGCACGGACAGACCCAAACCAATATGCCCCCTCAACTTCTTCGAAGTTGGGGGCATAAAAATAGGCATACCCCTGCATACCCTGGTTTTCTATATAAAAGTGGGGTATAATCAGAATCAGAATAGTTTACTGGTGAAACATCAAATTGACAATATCACGCCAGGGTATAAGGGGGTATATATTACACGGACATGTTATCCTGATGACTATCACAAAGCAAAGTGGCTCATGAAATCAATGTAATATAAGTTTAAGGTAATGCAGTGTATTCTACTCTTTATAGATTGAATTTCTTTTCTGCTTATATGTGAAAGCAATTTAGTGCCTGTGCTTTCCCTATAGAATAAAGTTGTGTACTTGTCTAATTCAAAAACATGTAAAGGATGTTTCGAATTCCTTGAAAAAAATGTTGAATTAAACATGATCCATGGAATTCTGGAACTTTTATTTGCTTCATTTGAGTATTTTCCACTTTGGGAACACCATTAAAACCAAAGCTAATTTTATAGCAAGACAAATCACAATTTTACCTCTTCTCCTGGATTCACCAGACCCTGTATAGTAGAGAACAGTATACCAAAGGCTCCCACACTGATCATAATCTCATGGTAGGCATCTATCTCTCGACCCAGGATAGGACTGTACAGCTTTGATAGGGTATTCACTAGGTGAGGGTTACCCTACAATAGAAATGAGTCAAACTCTGTATGGTTGAGAACAGTATACTGAAGAACCACACACCAACACACACTAACCATAATTTCATGGCAGGTATCTACCTCTCGGCCCATGATAGGGCTGTACAAGTTCGGCTGTTTACTAGGTGAGGGTTACCCTGCAACAGAAGTGAGTAAGACCATGTATGGTAGAGAACAGTATAAGTAAGTAAGTAAGTAAGTAAGTAAGTAAGTAAGTAAGTAAGTAAGTAAGTAAAGACTTTATTTATAGAGGGTAACATCATTTAGCACATACATAAATACATGTAATAAGCTAATCTTCCATGAGGCCCTCACATATACTGAAGGCTACCACAAGTTGTTCTCCTACAATCTCATTCTCAGGTGGATGGTAGCCAGGAAATCCTATATGAGCCGCAACACCAGAAAACAGTCTTCCTGGTTTCCAACCAGCTCCGACACAAACTCGCCTGTACAGACACAGAAGAAAGCTGTAAGTTTAAAATTTTGAATAATTGTACTATCCATGGTTACTGCACAGCCGATCTGCGTCTTTGTTTTGGCATAAGCAAATAGCCTGTTTTCTGATGTTGTTACTTACATATGACCTGGTGTACTGATGGTGCATGTGATTATCACTGGCCACAATCTCTTTCATCTTGTCAATCACATGTTGGGGTGGGTGGTAGTCAGGGAAACCCTACAAAAACAAATGATCTAGAAAGACTTTTGCAATTTTTATCACAAAAAGAAATGCATGTTTTTGTGGCGAGTTTTTTTCCACAGACTGGCTGATATTTTAATGTCATATGCACAAATGCACGGTACACAGAAAACGAAAACTTTCAATTCCATGGCTTTTTCACAATTCTTATTTCTTGTGAAAAATATCTCGCAAAAATAAATTTGTTTACAGAGCTTGATAAGCATCACAGCTGCAGAAAATAGCATGTGAGCCTGTGCATGAGAAAATCAACAATTTGGGTTTCCGACCAGGTCTGACACAAACCAGGCTGTACAGTCACAGAAGCAGGCTAGAAGCTTGAAATTTCGGATTTAAGAAGAAGAGGAAGTGTACTATCCGTGTAGCGAAAACAAAGGCGCTGATCAGCTTCGCGGTTACCGCGAAGCTGATCTGCGTCTTTGTTTTCGCATATGCAAATTGTTGGTTTTCTCATGCACAGGCTCATGTATTTTTGCAGCTACATAAGCATCTTCATAAGTTCTTGGTCTTCTGTGTGATTTAATGTCACAGTCAACAATTTTTCAGTAACCTAATCCTCTAACCACCAGGCCACTGCACTCCTTCCAGAGGCTTTCTGATCAGGAAAACATGTCCATGAAATGGATACATGTACCTCCTAAAATCATAATTTTACATAGTAAAACGGGGGTATACAGGAGTATACATTTTTCTTATTTTTGCTTCAAAACATGGTGGTTCTAACATGTACTGACAATCAATGTTTTGAGCAAAAATATTGAAAACAATAATAATTTTCTACTTTTTTTTTTTCATTTTCAAGGCCAAAAGATATCTCTGTATATTACATGCACATGTTTTCATATTAAATGTGTAATTTGCCATTCACTCACCTGACCTAGGTTCAAGGCATTACATTCAGTTGCCAGTTTACCAAACTCCACCCTGGAAATAAATACATGTAAGCTATGTGAACCATGGCACAAATCCGGCCTTTGGGATTTCCGGCAAGGTCTGACATAAACTGACCTGTAGTCACAGAAGAAGGCAAGAAGCTTGAAATTTTGGAAAGAAGTAGATGAGCAATTGTACCATCTGTTCAATGAAAACAAATGCACCTTTTTTTTTTTCTTTTTCTTTTTTTTTTTTTTTTTTTTTTTTTTTTTTTTTTTTTTTTTTTTGCATATGCAAAAATCTGGCTGATGACACGGCTCATACATTATATAATATTATACAGGTGAAGCTTTGATTTTGCAATACAGGTAAATGTACTACTAAGTCACTCTTATTTATACTATCGAACTTCAAGCCTTTAATTACAAATGTATGCTGCTGTTGAAACTGTTATATATAACAATTAGCATAATATAAACTGATTTCTATCCGAAAGTAAGCAATTTTGCAAAGGGATCCAATTTTTGACCTTGAACTGCAACCTTTTAAATTTTAATATGAAGTGCCTTGAGAGGCACATATACCCCAGCTGGTAGTGACCCCCCCCCCCCCCCCCCACCTCACTGCCTCCAACCTCCCCCTAGACGTGCTCACCCCCGACACATTGAACCTCAATTCCAGAATCAAAGTGAATAGTGACCCTCAACATCTTTGAAATGTAAATTTGCAGAAAGCACTTTGCCCAAGATATGGACTAACAGAAGAAACATTAAAAGCACATTTTACAGGTGACCTAGATTTTGACCTCTAGCAAAATCCCCGGGCATGGAAACAAAGAAAACCCTACAGGGTACCTATGGTCCAAGTATGAATGGTTTCTGAAGGTTGGTTCATGAGATATACACCACAAGAAAAACTTTACCCAAAACTTTTGTCATAAATTGTATGAACGTTCCAAAATTGCAAACAAACTAACTATTAATAAATTAATAAACATACGAATGGAAAAGCGAAAACTAAATATCTGTCAGCATAAAGGCCGGGAAGGGGTCGAGTAGGGGATAATTACAAAAATTTTGCTAAACACTAAATAAATTACCCCAGGATTTATCTCTAATTATTACATAATTGATCTATTCTTCATATTCATTTTTTTTTTAAATTAATATCCTTAAACTTTAATCTATATACTCACCATACATTCTTCTCAGTGCCACGAAGGCGATCTGCCATTTGTAGTTTGGAAGACATCTTGCGCTGTAATAAAACATATCAATGGTTGGTGCCTTTGAAGGCTATGTAGAACAACCAACTTACTTTTGACATCAGGATAATATGTCTGTGTAATGTATACCCCCATAAATTCCACTTTTATAAAACTAGGGTATAAATATACAATTTTTCTTATATTTGATCCAATATCCAAAACATAGATTGTGGGTACATGTAAGAAGGTGGAGGCGGTTCTAACATATACCCACAATCAATGTTTTGAGAGAGAAATATTGATTTTTTTTTTTTTTTTTTTTTTTTTTTGATTTTTTTTTTTTTTTTAATTTTTAAGGCCAAAAAAAATCTCTGTATATTTTTGTAATGTTGAACAACCAACTTACTTTTGAGATCCAGATTTCAAATTCAATTTCAATCGATGTTATCTGTGCTTCTGGTGATATGGCTAAAACTGGTTGAAAACTGCAATCATGATTTGGCTAATTTATGAAACACTCTCATTTGCATTAAATGTTATTGTAAGGCCACTGACAAAGTAAGAAGTCCAGGTTATATTGAATTACAAAAGATACTTAAGCTATAATATATGTAAATAAATTACTAGTCAAGCAGTTATTGATTCTTTCATGCATAAATGAAACTGATTTCATCGCATGAAGGTTCTAAATTATGACAGCCTTGGTCAGATTGGGGGTTTGAATAAAATAGATTACAAATATAACAAGCAGCTTCCTGTTACAAATTAATTTTAAGCACCAGAAAGATGAAATCTGACAAGCATCAGATATTGTCAAATATCAAAATATATGCTGCATATGTTTGATGATACTTTATGTCAAATATAAACTGAGATAAAATGAATGATTTCTCCACAAAAACTTAAATGCAGCTGCTCAATAGAATTCCTCCAAAAAGCTACCCAGAACAGAAAAAATATGGAAAACTGACAGTAACCTTTTAATACCATCAAATATCATCAATATTAATACACTTTTTCTATTCTTCAATGCAAAGTTAAAGGTAGTACATGTAGTAGAACTGAAGTAAAGGAAGCTTAGGTGGGTTAACAGTTTAACTTTGTATCTTTGTAATTTATTAACTAAAACAATTCTATATGGGATTGGAAAGGTGTCAATTTCTAAGATTCTGGCAGAGTGAAAAGGCAACATAATATTAAATCACCAATAAATATATCTACATATTAGAACCAAAAATAAGAGTTGCACTTTATGTTTGAGTTTTACATCCCCCAAAAGCTAAGGAATGCAGAGAAGGGACCTCAATTTAAAGTCTCATTTAAAAGAAAGACTGGAGAAGCCTGGGAATGACCCTACAACCCCTGGTTTTCAAGGAGAGTGACTTAACCAATAGGCCAAGAGGATAGCAAAAAGAATAGTTAGCTAACTTAAAAGCGAACAGCATAAGTGACGAGGACTGGGGTTTTGCTGGTGGTGATGAATATATTGAAAAATATAATATATACATGACACAGGTATAATTGGTACATTTTTATGGAGAATTCAGTGAAATCATATTTAAATGATTGCAAATCTTCCACATCAATGATGCTGTTTTAATGTAGAACTCACTTGTTGACTGGTTAGTCGTGGGCTTCTAGAAGCATAAAACAGACTGGCTAGCTCAGTCACTCTGGTTATACAACCTATTCTCTTGCCATGTGAAATGAGGATAGGCTTTATCATAACCTAGCAGAAAAAAAGGAAACATAAATTCCATACCTACCTAAGTACCTTTCAAGATGCTGAAGAAAATAAATACACAATTAATATTTAACATGTACAAAATTTGCAAACTATCCGAGGCTGTCAAAGCTTGGACTTCAGGATATAGATGTGGTGCTTCGCTCCAGCAGAATGAGATGGTATGGACATGTAGAGCGCAGCAAAGGCTGGATTGCTCAAGTACGCAAGCTGAACATAGTTGCACAGAAAAGATCTGGCAAGCCAAGGAAATCATGGGATGAAGTGTTGTTAGACGACAGAAAAAAGCTAGGAATGGATACTGCTGATCCTCAGAATCGCTCAGAGTGGAGAGGTCGTCTAAGAAGGAGACTTGTCAAACAAGTCCAACCCTCAGTAGAGGACAACGGACTATAAAACGGATATGATGATGATGATGATGATGTCATCATTTGTTTGCTTTCTTTTTTTAATATCAAAGTCACTAAGTCATTCTGGATGTTTCTACTGCCTTCTATAGGTACTAAACTAGGACAATGGAGAGCTATTTGTCTTGCCCAAGAACCAGCTTGAGCATAACGCACGACAGTCATGCCAATAAGTGGTGTTATCGGCATGACTGTCGTGCAGATAGCCAGTGTCTGTAGGTTACCTCAATACAAATATACTGGCACAGCCTAAATTTCAGAGTAATCCCCTGGTTTGTTTAGATACTGCTCAATGTGCTCATAGCCTTTTTGTTCAACATCATCTTAATATATCACCAATTTCGGCTATCACAACATAAACTATGAAATATAGATCAAAATTCTGTCTTGATGTCGGTCAAAATATGAGCCGCATCGCTAAAAAAGGGGATTTTTGCTTATGCGAAAACAAAGCACAGATCAACTTCGCATTTACTGATCAGCGCCTTTGTTTTCGCTACACGGATAGTACAGTTCCTCTTCTTCCTAAATCTGAAATTTCAAGCTTCTAGCCACCTTCAGTAGGTGCACAGGCCGGTTTGTGTCGGACGTGGTCGGAAACCCAGAAGACCGGTTTTCTCACGTCGCGGCTCATATGACATGTAGTTTGACATTTCTATTGACCATTCTAGGTCATTATTTGGACTGCTGAAACGAAACATCTCTACTTTGTCATCGAGTAAATTCCTTTTCCAAATGTCGGATTTTAATCAGAGATTCAATTTAGTACCTCTATATTGTAAGTTTTCTCTGAAAAGTAGAGTTTATTGGTGTGATTTCTGTCGCAAAATTTGTAAATTTGACAGATTTGACAGTGGCAAGCTGCACTTGTTTGGCGAACAGCGATGAAAAAATCGGTAACCCGTTGAACCTTTCCAGGTCGCGTCGCGCCATTCATAAAATTGTTGCTTTCCCAATGCCAGTCTGCCAAATGATTTTTTTTTATTTTATTTTATTTTATTTTATTTTTTTTTTTTTTTTTTTTCATTTATCATTTCTAAACCCTGA
Organism: Rugalucina vietnamica; assembly: GCA_964017185.1. Classification (NCBI taxonomy): domain Eukaryota; kingdom Metazoa; phylum Mollusca; class Bivalvia; order Lucinida; family Lucinidae; genus Rugalucina; species Rugalucina vietnamica. The sequence continues at coordinate 67,517,266 of OZ024870.1, forward strand.
ATCTGTCTTGGAACCATGTTCTTGCTTCTTCTTCTTTTCTACGTAGTTCCTGCCTTTATAAGGCACACCCGGAAATCCGGTGGAGAGTTGTTTTAAGGGATTATATAATCGTCAATTCTGTACAAACACCAAGTAGACCTTGAGAGATCATCGTGGACCATGGCAGCAAAGACCTCCGCCAATTTATAATAATTGTTTATGTAGGTTAAGTCTTTGTAGGTGTAATTTAAAGCATAATGTCCTGGAGCTAGATTCTATCATATTCAGAGTTTTTACACATGCTGGTAGAATACCCTTCTCCACTAATGTTTGGCAGTCAATGATCAATGACAGCAATACAGTCTCTGAACAGAACTTTTTTGACCATACTTCTTGACCCACTTTCCAATCACCAGGGTTCTAAGATCTTTTATGTGGATTTCTCTAATGTTAGCCAGAGCTTAACCCCTTGTTGACATTGCACAGGGCACAGGATATTGACGTTTGGCGTGTAGAAGCAAAATAAATAGCCACAAATCTCCTAGAAACCCCTTTTCTGAATCGCTGAGCATAGTTCAGAAAAATGGGTTTAGGGCACTTTGGACCTTTTATTTTGTTTGTAGACATTAAACGTCAATAAGTTAATTTTATTCATTTCACCATAAGACTACGTATACCAGCAAAACTGAACCCAAGCGTGAAAAACTGGTCTTGGGGGTTTCCGACAATTCGCAATTCGAAAGGGGTGGTCTCACGGTATATGAAATTTACATAGGGTTCTGCCCAAGCACCGAATTTTATAATATTATTCATATTGCTTGCTTGGTGCATGGCCACTTCATAAGTAATTTAGATTTTCTCTTGACTACTTAAAATTTTTCAATACAACATTTTGTATTAGAGGGGGTCTGAAGATAGGGGTATGTGTGATTAAAGTCGCCCATTTCCATCATAAGAGTCTCTTCCTAGTTCTGTTTGTTTGTAAAATAATCTAGAATGATCACCCATCATTTTTGTATTGCATAATTGTTGATAGCTATAATATTAGATTCAGCTGATTATCATTTGTTTTGCAGATGACCCCAAATTTTAGCTCCATAATGGCGTCACCACATGTTTGATTTTCAATTTTAACATGTTCCAGGTTTTGTCAACCTATAATTTTAACCTCAAATCAGGCTACACATATATAGATTATCTGCTGAAATTTTCGTGAAATTTGAATACCGGTAACATCTTTTTCTAGAACATTGAATGATACGAGTCAGCATTCTGAAAAAACGTAAAATTAATAATGATTTATCCAGTTATAAGTATTTCATGTTATTAACATGTTACAAAGCAAAATTTTTGTAAAAAAAATTTCCAGGTAAACATTTTTGTGTCTTGCTTGACCATCAACGCTAGTATCTATGTTTTAAATATTGATTTAAGTGAGAAAATTGCACCCTGTCTTGGACCTTATAAAGCATATCTGCCAATTATTTTTAGTTTTGATAATAAGATTTTAGAACATGATTCTACCTATAATTTAGCCATTCTCTATGATTTATTCTTGTTTATGATGCAATTGCCTAATTTTTACTGTTTTGATTACTTTTTCCAAAAATTAAGTTGTTTAGGTATTAATTAATTTAATGAACGTACACTGCTATATTGCTGATTTTCACATTCTGTAACTCGTGCCATATGGAAAACCTAAAGGAAGTAGCATTTTGCATGAAATAAGCAGATGAGGCTAAGGACAGTTCATTTCTTGCTGCTTTTATCACGACCTCAGAAAAAACACCCCACCCACCCAAGTATATAATGAATCAAAACCAAAAGGCTGAAGAGAGAAAACGAAATCTCAATAGATAAAATTATATGATATGTTACTAACAAGAGGAATTGGTTAACTACTTGTGTTTTTTTTTCTTCTTCTTTTCTCCTCCATTTAAAGCAATATATACATGTACTTGACAGCAATTTACCAATATATAATAGCATGTTTGAAACAGGTTATACCGTATATCAAATCTGAGATGAAAGCTATTAATCTTATGCACGCATTTAATCATCTAGGCAAACCTATTACTCGAAGTTTAAAACATACTTCCAACACTTCACAACTGGAAACCCTTCATCGAAATGGGGCTTTTGAACTTATAAACTTGAATTTTTACCTAGCATATAATTGACAAAACAGCTAAGATTTTTAACCAAGGATAGGATTAAGGAAGAGTATCTATACAACTATCAGCATGAAATTACAAACATTTTGCTGCATTTATAATTGACTATTTATTAAAATAAGCCCATGAACATTCATGGATTCATAAATGTGTTAAAGGTCTTGAGATTTTTATACATCAAGTTTGGATATTTGTCTGAGTGTTCAGTTGCATTATTCATTACTCTAATATTCATTTCAAAAATAGAAACCACATTTAAATGGTAAACAGATTGTCAATAATGGATATGTTTAATGAAGAATTAAAATAAATCTGATATTTAAAGGGAAAGCTATACCTGAGCATCACACCTGAACACTTCTAGAGTAAAGCCTGTCACATACCTGAATTATGCACTTACTGGATAACTATAAAGATAACAATGATCGAAACGTTAGAAAGTACCACTGTATTTGGTATTCTTGTCAAACTTTTAACTAAAGTTGGCATCAGTAACAATTAAATATGTAAAGTTATGAATAAGTATAATCTTATAAATGACAATACAAAGATGGTGAAACAAATGGCGAAATCAATCAAATGTCTGTTACCACTATGGTGGTCAGTCACAAATTAAATGAATGTTTCTCAAAAAGAATTATCCAAATACATCTAAACCTAAAGAAATATTAAGTGATGAAATTATAGAAACAAAAACACTTCATTAATATATGTAAACCTGAAAGTGTTTTCTGATCATTTGTATTAAAAATTAACAATAATTTTGAGGTAGGTCGCTATAAAATATGTGAAATTGCCAAATCAGATAAGCATCTTTATATTAAGTATTCATATTACTTCTGTGATTTATCATTTCTAATGATAAAATTACGGAATGACATGATTTTACACGAAAAAACAGCTAAAAACATTAAAATTCATTTTTGTCAGAAATTGACCAACATGTATATCATATACATTTCAACAATGTTACCGGTTTTGAAAATTTATAAAACTGTACCAGCATAAAGAGGGTACCGCTGGCCAATTTTATAGACAGTATCATAGGTTGACAAGCACTGGAACATATCCAAATATGAGACACAAATTGTCATTCTCAAAAATATTTTTGATAAAATTTTGACAATTTCAAGTTTAAGTTTCCATAAAAAGTCTATCTGTTTATCTATTTAAGCCAAAATGGTATCAAAATAACCCATATGGAGTCCTTTTTGAATTCCAGTTTTAATTTGTTTAATAAAAGTTAAATAAGTGATAATATATAGGCAAAAATATGACGCAGGTATGGTCACAAAGGTGGAGTAAGTCAGGGTGCTATCCTGAGACTTAAAAATGTTTTTCAAAACAAATAAATGCATTTTTATAGGTGTTAGAATGAATGCATTCACCATGTAAAGCAAGGACAAAATTGGTGCATGGGCGCATATGAGACCCCCCCTTTTACTATCCCTGAATCGAAAACAAAGGCGCTGATCAGCTATGCAGTTACTACACACCAGATCTGCGCCTTTGTTTTCGCACAGACAAAATCCGATTTTCTCATCACGCGGCTCATAAATAAAAAAAAAAAAAAGTAGCAACTGCTATACCAACTTACCAATACGTTATCAGCCCTAGTGTCTACTTTATGACATTTTACTAACTTTAGATATACAATGAATTTATTATTTCTGGTCACTCGTTTGCTCTGAAAACAGAAGGTAAGCTCGAATGCACCCCTTACAATGTGCTGAACATGTCATTGTAAACATTTTATCGTTTTTTCGAGTTACAGCGGAAAATGTAAGTGATGCGTTAGAAGTGACATTCACTGTATGTCACATGGTATTGATACAAGCTTGTTTTTATCTGAGCCGCGACGCGAGAAAACCGGTCTTCGGGGTTTCCGACCAGGTCCGACAAAAACCGGGCTATACAGTCACAGAAAAGAGCTAGAAGCTTGAAATTTCGAATTTAAGTAGAAGAAGAATTGTACTATCCGTGTAGCGAAAACAAAGGCGCTGATCAGCTTCGCGGTTACCGCGAAGCTGATCTGCGCCTTTGTTTTCGCATAGGCAAAAATCCGGTTTTCTCACGATGCGGCTCATTAATTTATTATTATTCTACAGCAGGGAATGATTCGTCTATGCATGTTACAAATACATGTAGTTCAAAGAAGAGTACCCAACTTCGCCATCGGGTTCTGTAATATGATTTTGAAATATTTACTTATTTAGTTATGAATCGTTAGCTGTTCGGTTTGCAAGGTTAGCTGGTTTGATCATTGATTTATGACAATAAGAATGAATAACTGATGATAAGAAAAACACCATGATAAGATGACGACTCGACAGGTACATCGTGTTTTTTTTTTTTTTTTTTTTTTTTTTTTTTTTTTTTTTTTTTTTTTTTTTTTTTTTTATTTGCACTGAATATAGACTCTCTGTATACTTTGTCTCTGGCCTAAACCCGGACATTCTATTTCAGGTAGTTTATTTTAAAATTGCTTCACGACTTTCACGGAGACACCTGGTGCAGTCAACATTTTTTAGTACTGAACTATATATGATGAGAAGTGTGGAATTTATTTTCAACACCATTATTTGATGAAAATGTTTGAAGTCATGTGTCAAACGACGTACATAGTCTGAATTATTAAACGAAATAGCCGTGCCTCCTTAATGAAGAGAGAGCTACAGAGGGACGCAACTACCACCGATTCAGTAAAATGGCGGGAAATTCGATGTGTTTTAGTGACAGTCAGTCCTTCACGCAAACACCTGCTAAAGCTACAATCAACGTGACACCCGGGTGCATTATTGTGGCATCTAAATGGAGAGGTACTGAATTATGTTCTGCGCTTCAAGGAAATGTTCAAGTACTTTATGAAGACAGTCTAGGGTCTATGGACTTTGTGCCAACCAGTCATATGGGTGTTCTATTCGCCTCGGAAATGGATTTGGTGTCACAGAGCTCAGTGCGTAGAAAGCTTGCTAAACTGAGGAAGGAAAATAAGCTGCAGATTCTTGTCATAGCTGAAAAGACGGCAGCTAACAGTCAGTACTACCAGAACTTTCAGAAATTCGTTCTAATGGAACTTGGATTTCAAATTGCTCAGGTGCCTTCACAGAAAGAAGCTGGTGGAATTCTGAATCAAATCGTTCAGACTGAGGGAAGGCAAGAAAATAACCAATTCAACAGAAAGAGAAAGAATGAAAACTTGGATTCCGCTTCACTAGAAACACTGCAGTGTGTGCCAAAATTGGGCAGAGTGAAAGCCAAACAGCTTCTTGATCATTTTTGCACTTTACAGGCAATTGCCGCAGCTTCTTTACAGGATCTTGCTCAGGTTGTTGGCAAAGCAAGTGCACAGAATGTGAAATCGTTTCTGGAAACGTGACATCATGTGGCATATTCAACGATTCTACGGCATTGTTCGTTTCTGAACTTTCATTATACAAATTTACTTTTGATGCTAATGAGGCCACATGTAAGTCTATTTCATGGAAGGGAAGATTTACATGCCTACAGTCATTAGCCTTTTTATGTATTTCTCTAAACTGAATTATTGGGTACATGCAGATTTATCTGACCCGTTGCTGACTGCTTTCAGTTAGCCTAAGAATTAATTATAAACTAGAGCTTAAATCAAACTGGCAGTAGATCTGAAGGGAACAATCAAATTGATTTTTGAAAATTGTATTTTACAAATTTGAATTGCAATTTATTAATGCCTTAGTATAATGTATGTATGCTTAATTGAAATCGGTGTGTAAAATAATCTGTTATTGATGTTGTTTCTGATGCATTACGAAAACGTGCCCATACAATATACATAGATTTTTTTCTGCTGTAAAAATTCAGTACAAATGTTTGACATTTTTCTTATTTTTGCTCAAAACATAGATTGTGGGTACACCGTAGAACCGCCTCAGTTGAGCGAAGTTGAGCTCCGTTAGACCAAGTGACAAACGTAGAGGCTTCTATCACAAACAACTATTTAATCAAAATGAATAAATAACTTTAGGACGGAGCCTTCATGTGACGCAAGACCCACCGGCCTACTCTTATCAGGATAAAATGTCCGTGTATTATATTATACCCCTTATACCCCACTTTTACATAGCAAAACTAGGGTATGCAAGGGTATACCTATTTTTCTTATTTTTGCTCTAAATATAAAACATTTCTACAGAAAATTTTCAGTTTTTACAACTTAAGAGAAATCTGTATGTTACATAGGCGCGTTTTCGTAATACCATTCTGTAACTGAACGATGGCTAACAAATACGTAAAATATAATAACTGTTGTGTGGTTTTACCAAAATCCTATATATCTAGATTTGGTTTTACCAATTTTATTTTCATCTTCCAAATAAAACACAAAACAACATGCATGGCAAAATACAACATATTTCGTTTACTTTGACGTTAGCTACATTAAAACAATATGCGCATTATAATTTTAAAAACAGAAAATTATTCTGTATAACTGTCCTTGAAATAGCTAATTTTAAAGTCTGACATGCCAAAGTTAATCATTTTATTAAAAAAATACATAACAACATAATAGAACAGGACAACACAGCCTCACATCCACACAACTTACGAAGTGGCCACAACACTTACTTCGATCACATAGTTACCCGTTTGTTACAAATGGACTGTCCCATCTTTTTTCATTTTCGGAGAAATCAGGATTTTTTCTTAATTATTTTTGTTATTTTTCAATGACACTTCTATTAGCCCCGGGCCAGACGCCGCAGAACGCAACGTCACATGTTTGCCTATGACCAATGAATAGGACGTCATGTTCAGAAAATTACAGAAGTTCCGTGTCACTGATACAGAAATCATGCAAAAATGCACGCACTGGAACCTGAATGTCTAGAAAAAGATTCTGTTCATAAATTGTTGATGGAATCAATAAACTGTGAACAGGATGAAGTCAATAAATCAAGTGTGAAATTCTTAAAGCTATACTCGACTGCTTTTAAAATGGCCTTGGAGAGGATCTTGTGCATTCTCGATTGCATCTTTCTGTTCAAAACTGCGTTTGCCTGTTTGTCTTCGCCCTCTAAACAGGAAAAACAGCAGCTCCAGTACAAGCTGTAGAACCTCCACGAAACTCAGAAGTGAAGCTCCTAGAAACAACCCCATTGCACCACCAATATCCGACACAAATCGCACCGGCTGGAACGAAAGGATGGAACATTATATCATTGATATTATAGTCAAGCAGCATGTGTCTGTTTTCAAACGTTTTGTGTTGTTTAAGAAGACTCAGGAAGCTACAATACACTCTGACATAGTATCACTATTGTTAGTTTCAGACTCTACGAACTTTTGTTTTTGCTCAGCCCACGTCCTTGGCAATCGGCAATGAAGCCCACAATGCCAACCGCATTGTAATTATAGTAGCTAAAAGCTTACCTCGTATAATGGTGTTTGTGTGATACTTTCAAAATTCAGATCTTCATAGTATACTAGTAGCCGCAGGAAATTGTGCTTGTACCTGAAAATTAATTTGTTTATCGTTTCATAGACGTGTGACTGGTTAAGTACATGTACAGTGCCATAAGCAAATGCCACAGAATATGTAGGGATAGATCATTTTCCAAAATACTCTCAATATGATCAAACAATTGTAGTCATTTTATCATGATTATAAACATTATTATTAGCTGGCTTAGTATCACAAACAAAGGCCTAGGGAGTTTAGGCCTGATTTCGGCCTCAGGTTTTGGTAAATAAAAATGACTTGGAATTGTGATGGGAAAAGTATTGCCAATGGCAGGTATATGTACCTGCATTTAAAATCTAGTATAACTTTTTTTTTATTAAATAGTAAATGTTGCCATGGCAACGCCCAGAAAACATAGAAATAATACTTTTTGCACTTTTTAGTTCTATTTTTCACTGTAAAACTACATTTTCAACACCGACCCGCCGCGCCAAACAATTTCTTAATATGAAATAATTATGAAGTATCATCCAGACATAGTGAATGCAAAAGCATAAATTTTGTTTGTCGCGTGTGTCGGTAGTTCAAAATTAAAGTGTGTTCAGAAATGGCCAAAATGAGCAAAAAAGTGCAAATTGTACTCTATCAATGGTTGTTCTGTGCGTAACCAGTGCAACGGCTGTATGATGAATGAATAGTTCGTTCTGGATTTTATAAGAGGAGACATCTGGTTGCTTGTAGGAATACTTTTCTCATCTAAATTTCAAAATTTATCACTATTGTTTTTTTCCAAAATCTGAGGCCAAAAAAAGGCACTGAACTCCATCTACAGGCCTTACCATTTTTTTTTCAAGATTCTCTTAGTATTTTGTGCGGCTGCTTTCATTCAGAATAGCCATTTAGCTGCAGATATTTTGACCAACCTTTATCAGAAACTTACAGAAAGTTATGTTGTATAACAAACGTACATGAGCTTTGGCCTAGTCACTGGCTTCAAGTGATTTGTTGCCATAGTAGCGAAAGAAACAAAATACAATCATAAAATACCCTTTTAAACCATGCAATACAGGAGGGTTGTAACTCATGTTCCCCTGTTAGTACTTACTGTCCTGGCTCAAAAGTGTCATTCTCGATAGCAGAACAAGCTTTCTTCATAGATGTTATATTGCGGCGGCAAACATCTTTCATCAAAACGTGCTCCTGAAAAACGATTCATGTCCAATCTTAGAATGAAACATAATTGAGCCGCCTCGCGGGAAAACCAACAATGTGGTTTCCGAACAGGTCATACACAAATCGACATGTACCGTCACAGAAGAGAGCTAGAAGCTTGAAATTTCGGATATAAGTTGAAGAGGATTTGTACTATCCGAGTAGCGAAAACAAAGGCGCTGATCAGCTTCGCAGTTACTGCGAAGCTGATCTGCGCCTTTGTTTTCGCCTATGCAGATTGTTGGTTTTCCCATGAGGCGGCTCATATGTTAATTTTTGCCAGGAGACGATGTTGCTTTTGCAGTTGCTGTAGTACGCTATGGTAAAAGATTACATTGTGGCGTATGGTCTTTGCTTAAATGTTGTCCTGTGAAAACAGGAAGGAGAACATCCGAAAATTAAAGACATACATTTTATGTTGAGACCTTTGTAAAAGATTGAATACGCGAACCATGCAAAAAGCCTTACGTATGACTCATGCTGGGTTCCCGCATTTTACATCTTTAATTCGTTTGATTTCTCGTTGAACTTCATTTCCAAATTACGCTTTCACACATTTTAATATTTGTTTTATTAAACCTCTCGGGAAAGCATACACACCAGGTAGTCACTGTTGGGCCATGGTCGACCAGACAGGGTTTTCTGGAAGACGGTTTCTCTGTAACGAAAAAAGAAAACGTATGTTTTAAGTGAGCTTGTGCGTGAGAAAACCAACAAGTAGCCCAAGGGCAACGATCGCTCACCTGAGAGTCAACAAGTACAGTCACTGGACAAAGTGATTTTTTTATGACTCAAAGCTCTTCACTCCATAATCAATTATAGATGTCATTATGTATCGCAAAACTTACTATAGATATTCCTCCGAGAGACAAAATAGTCCGTTTTTGAAAGACTGTTTATTTGTCGAAATTATTATTTTTTGGAAATAAAATTATAACCCTATTAATGAAAATCAATTGTTTGGTCAATTGTGCTACTTAACAATTTAAATGATATTGAAGTTTTGAATTGAAAAGTGAGATTATTGGCCATAATGCGTAAATTGTCCAGCCATTTTAGTTCACGGTCTGTGGGAGACTTATATTTTTCGCCTCAATCTATTTCGATACAGATTGTTGTTTTTGCTTTCTAAAGTATAATTACAGAATGCCCAAAACATTGTTTTTAGCTATTTTATAATGTCTACATTGACTGTCTATTCGTGAGAATAATTATTCATAATGGTTGTTTTTTCGCAATGCACTGTTGGCTTCATTAATTTGTCCTTTTGTGATATTCTTTATTTTATATTGGGTCGAAACGACTCAATATTCTGCTTTAGTACAGATTCGTGGGTTAGTCGATATCTATTTTTAAAACGAGGAATTATGCGTTCATATCTATTTTTAGAACATTACGCCACGGTTATCGATAAAAACCATAACCGGGCCGGGAAGCGACCAAATTTACGAAAATTTCCTAACATATTAGCGGCATCTGGAGTGCTAGTGAAATCACACATTAGCGTGGCCGAGCGTTGTGAAAAAATTGCAAAATTCCAAATACGCCTGACGCCTGTCGGAGACACGTTCAAAACGCGATACGAGTACGTTGAGTATCCTTGGTGTACGTCCGGTGCGCGACGCTGTACGTCGCTAAAAATCGGTGTGTGTTTCGTGCGCGTTTGGGATAAAAAATAAACATGCTTAAAAATTTTCTAGAAGCTCTGCGTGTTTCGGACATCTGACATATACGTTTCGAATAAGTTCCATGCGCGTTCCAGGCGCGTTGAAAAGGTAAAAGTAGGCAAAGATCAGGAAAAGGCGTAATCAGAAAAAGATTCCCACTCAAAAACCCGAGGCGGGAAAAAACCAAACTAACAATAAGGTACTTATACCATGAATACATTTCGTAAGCCGAATGAGCAGCTATTTTCCCAATAGTTGGCCACTCAGTTACCTAAACTTAACTAAAATATGATAACATACATAAGGCGCCAACAGCACAAAAAATTTAAACACCAAGACATAAAACAATAACAACTTGCTTGTTTGGTGCACGCCAGTGTACGCTACATGCGCGTTCCGATTTAATGAGGAATTGCTTCAGTAGCGTGGCCTAAGCGTGTGTGAGACGCGCGTTGAACGGTTTTGCTGCGCGCCTACATCTCTTGCTTAGCGGCGTGTCTGGGACGTAACACAAATGTACTCTAAACCTTTGAGATTTTTGGCTCACCTGAGCTTCTATAAGTTATAAGAGGCCACTTTTCAAACCCATTTTTGGTTTCTTAGCGATGTTCAAAATTGCACGATTCTTTGCCTAAAGACGTGTCTTTCAAGTAAGTATAGTTTCAAAGTTTTCAGAAATACTTTTCTTAAACTAAACGTGTTTTTGGAGTAAAAATGCAAAAAATAATTGTTTTTAAATAAAAAAAAATGGATAAAGCACAACATTTAATGAAATTAGGAACGGGTGTCATCAAAGGGGCACTTGCGGCTTGGAAAAACACCCAAAATTCGAATTTTCTCTACTGGTAGATGTTTAACGCATTTTTAAAAAACCGCTATTTTTGAGATTTTTTTTTGCAGAATTCATCAATGTGCCTCTTAAACATGTTAATCCCTGTTAAATTCACTTTATAAGGCCTGGGAATGAGAGATATAACTAGAATGAGATGTTTAAGACTATTTTCGAGGACAAACAGGTCTCGGCTGCCGCACACTTCCGGTTTCAATGCCAATATTTAACCGTCGGAACAAAATAACAAAATTTGTGGACGATTTTTTTTTAAATTTTCAATGTTAATCAGAGTCTTGTATTAGACTTATATAATCGCTGAAAATTTCAATGGCATGCTGCTGACAAAAACGCAAACGGAGAAGAACAAAGTTCGTATGCAAATTGCATGCAAAAGCTGAATTCCTTTTATTCATGTCTTCTTGAATGTACAAAACAGAAACGAAGATTCTTATTGCAGCAACAAATCTGACTTAATTTTATCTGGCATCATGGCAGTCAGTAGCACTTTCAAGTAAATTCAAATGTGATAATGTTATAAAGTGTGACTTTATGAAAAGAGGGTACCTTTACTCATGCTTCGTCTGTGTGAGATATATTACGCATTTTGAATGCAGAAACTCACAGAGCCACTGTTGGATATTGAATTATTTAAATGATCATGAATTTTAATTGATCGTACATGTATTTTATTTTCCGAACTAGAAGAAAAAATATGAGGCGGCCTTTTTTCAGTGTAGTATACACATGCTCCGTCGTCCGTCGTCGTCGTCGTCCAAACTCAAGAAACCGCTTGGCCAATCAATGCCAAACTTCATGTGGCGCATCCTTAGGAAGATGGAATGAAAGTTTGTATAAATGGTCCAGGTCACATGAACAAGATGGCCGTCATGGCTATGAATAGCAAAAGCCAATACCAAGTATAGACTACTACAAATTATCACATTTGAACAAAAATTTAAAATTTTTATTTGAGCCATAAGATGAGGGGCGGTTAAAACAGAATGATGAGGGAGGTGCATTTTTTAGAAACATTTTTCGGCCTTGTAAAAGAGTAACTGCAGCAACATCTTCTTCATAATTGAGTCAAATGATATGACACTTTGTGTCATATCTTTTCTTGTTTCATTTTGTTTACCCTAAAGGGGTATGACGGCCATCTTGGTAATGTTTCAGGTCTATGGCTGCAATAGTTATACCATAGGATCATTGGTCCTGTAAACTAGTTGTCACTTTTCCCCATGTTTCCATGTTTGCCTTTGTTTCCAAAATTGAGCCTTTGTTTCCAAAATTGACCTTGACCTAAATTAATCACATACCTTCATCTACTCTATTAGTTGTTTGCATCTACCACTTTTCAAGTCTCAGGCTGCATTTAGTTTACAAAATATCCATTGTTTTCACTTTTTCCCATGTAAAAGTCTATGTTTCAAAAATTGACCTTGCCGTAAAATAGGTCAAGGTCATCCTAGGGTCATCATTTTATCAAACTATGATGGGCTGGAGTCCCAAATGCTACATACCAAGTTTCGTGAAAATCGGATTGCCGGTTCTGGAGAAGAAGATTTTTGAGTGGTTTTTACCATATATGGGCAAGGTGGCCATCTTGGTCATGTGACCTAGATTTCGGGATCAAACTTTCGTTACCCCTACCCAGGGATGCTCCACATAAAATTTCAGTTTGATTGGTCAGGCGGTTTCAGAGAAGAAAATCTTTGAAAAGTGTGTATGGACGACAGATCGGCCACGGTCAAGAGATGACATTGACCTAAATTAATCACATACTTTTATTAGTTGCTTTGCATCTACCACTTTTCAGGTCTCCGGCTGCATTAGTTTTCAAAAAATCCATATTTTTCACTTTTTCCCATGTAAAAGCCTATGTTTCCAAAATTGACCTTGACGTAAAATAGGTCAAGGCCATCCTAGGGTCATTATTTGATCAAACTACGATGGACTGGAATCCCAAATGCTACATACCAAGTTTCGTGAAAGTCGGCCAGCCCGTTCTGGAGAAGAAGATTTTTGAGTGGTTTTTACCATATATGGAAGTGGCGGCCATCTTGGGCATGTGACCCAGATTTTGTGATCAAATTTTCGTCCCCACTACCCAGGGATGCTCCACATAAAATTTCACTTTGATTGGCCAAGCGATTTCAGACAAGAAGATCTTTGAAAAGTGTGTATGGATGACAGACCCTTCAAGGTCAAGAGATGACCTTGGCCTAAATTAATCACATAATTTCATCTACTCCATTAGTTGATTGCATCTACCACTTTTCAGGTCTCAGGCTGCAATAGTTTAAAAAAAAAATGAATTTTTCCGCTTTTCGTCTCATAAGTAAATGGAAACTTTAAGTTGCCATAGCAACCAAAGTAGTGGGACAAGGACATTAAAAACACAAACTTTGTAGAGGCTAATATCATAAGCATGTATGCAAAGTTTCAGCTTCATCCGTCTTACAGCTTCTGAGAAGAAAATTTTTGAATATTTTTTCGAAAATTTACCCTTTACGTTGCTATAAAAACCAAACGAATAAAGCGATTTTGACAAAAGTTGCCTAAAACGGGGAGGACTACTCAATAAACATTTATGTAAAAATAAAATTTCAATATCCTCAATGAAACGGCAGAAATTGCAAATTTCCACTTTTTGCATTATAAGTCAATGGAAACTACAAGTTACCATAGCAACCAAAGTAGCTGGACAAAGACAATAAAAACACAAACTTTGTACAGGCTAATGTCATAAGCATGTATGCTAAATTTCAGCTTCATCCCCCATACGGCTTCTGAGAAGAAGATTTTTGAATATTTTTTTCGAAAATTTACCCTTTATGTTACTATAGCAACCAAACGAATTAAGTCATTTTTACCAAAGTTGCCTTAAACGTGAAGGACTACTCATTAACAATAAACATTTATGTAAAACAAAATTCAAATATCCCCAGCCTGACAACGGAAAATGCCAATTTCTACTTTTCTCCATACAAGTCAATGGAAACTTCAAGTTGCCATAGCAACCAGAGTTCTTATCCGATCGAAATGAAAAACACAAATATTCGTTCCCCCCACCTGTAGATGCTATATGTGAAATATGAAAAGATTCAGCCTGGCAGCTTCAGAGGAGAAGTCGTTTGAAAATGTTGACGACGACGGACGACGACGACGGACGACGCACGGACGACGGCTCGACTACCATACTATAAGCTCACCTTGTGAGCCTTTGGCTCAAGTGAGCTAACAATTTGGGTTCCGACCAGGTCCGACACAAACCGGGCTGTACACTCACAGAAGATGGTTAGAGGCTGGAAGTTTTGGATTTAGAAAGTAGAGACATTGTACTATCCGTTTAGCGAAAACAAAGGCACTGATCAGCTTCGCGGCTACCGCGAAGCTGATCTGCATCTTTGTTATCGCCTATGCAGATTGTTTGTTTTCCCATGCAGCGGCTCAAGTCTTTTCTTTGTTAAGTCGAAATCTTGCATACGTGCGTGCCTGTGTGTGCGATTCTGTCATTGTCTCGTATCTTATGGTGTTATGTTCGAAAGAATTTACAATTTAACGAGTTTTATACTCCTTGAAAGTGAATGGCATCGTACCTGCAAGGGCTTATACACTTGCATTTGTCGTTAGTCTTTCCCTCGTCAAACGAAACCTCGACTGTGAGCTGACAGCGAAAATCTGGAAAGCAATAATATATCATGCTATTATGCTCAATGCAATTCAAGTATCGTAAACCACTTGCGAATTTCAATACAACAAATTGCTACTACCAGTCATTGAACATGAAAATGAGACATGAAAATATGCTCTTGTAAACGTAAATTGAAACGGAAAGATACCAAATAATGCATTAATAAATTTTAGGGTGCGGGGGTGGAGGCACATTTAAACTAAAGGACCAATGGTCCTGTAAGGACCAATGGTCCTGTAAACGCTCATCTGAGATCTGGGATATATACCAATAAAATTGACTATTATGGTCATATACATGTATATAGCCCCAGAGCAGGGGCAGATGAACCCCTGGAGTCAATTTTATTTTCAGAATCATAAATAGTCTGTCTATTTGCCCATTTCCTGGACGTTTTTCCCTTCAATGACAACAATTTACTGCATGTGTGACCTTGCTGTGAAATAGGTCAAGGTCATCACACGGTCGTAATCTATGTACATATTGTAGTACTCTACTAGTCTATAATGCTACACGCCAAGTTTGTTGAAATTGGTCCACCGGTTCCGGAGAAGATTTTGAAGGATTTTTTACCATATATGGGCATGGCGGCCATCTTGGTCATGTGACCTAAATTATTTATGTACACATTGGTTTCCCCTTCATATAGATGCTTTATATCAACTTTGGCTTTGATTGGCCAATCAGTTACAGAGAAGAAGATCTTTGATTATTATGGTAATATACACGTATATTTCCCTGGGGTGGGGGAGGACCAGCCCCTGGGGTCCAATGTTTTTCATAATCATAAATCTTCAGTCAATTCGCCCATTCCCTTCAAGTTTTTCTCTGCAAATGACATATTGATAATTGATAAGTTTCCCCATTCAAATGCATGGGCGACCTATGTTGACATTGCAGTAAAATAGGTCAAGGTCACCTCAGGTTCATGATTGATAAAAAACTTTGTAGAGCTCTTCTCCCTGATGCTTCTTGCCAAGTTTCAAAATCATAGTAGTGAAGGTGCCAGATGTGAAAAGCCACCAAAAATGCACTTTAGGTGGCCACCTGTATAGCAAAAATTTCCTTTGTATAGTTGTTTAGTACTGTCTTTGGAAAGTATGAAAACCAATGTTTTAATTTTTTTCGGTCTTGCAAAAGTACTTTTATTGTGGCGTACCCTAGCTTATTTGATCCGTGACTTCTAGTACAGCCAACAGATTCCCAAACCCTAAATATATTACCTATTTTCATGTTCATGCAATATGTTTTCATTGCAGCTGCTAGTAATTACATATAGTTGCTAGTGAGACTTGAATATGCTTTTTAAAACAAAAATAAAGTTACATACGTTACGCTTTAAGGACGTAACTACGCCATCTTTAAGAGATGTCTACAATTTTATTTTGAATTGTAAATTATAGTGTTTTTGTTATTTGGTTCACTTTGCCTAATTGTTTGATTCTGCATTAAACTTTAGAAAGTAATAGACTATTTTAAGATAATGGAAGGCTGTAGATCCTTACAGTATAATTAATTGTCCATAGTGTAACATTATAACAGAATAAACCCCTATATTTGCGTCATTCTATAGTGACCCGTCAACTTGAAAATTCATTTAAAAAAAAAACAAAAAAACTTAAAGCCAACATCTTCGAAAATGAAGCTAGCAATTTTTTTTTATTATTTATTTATTTATTTTTTTTTTTTTATTTTTTTTTACAAAATTTATGTGTTTGACAATTTTTTTTAGCTTTTTGTGACATGTAACGTATGTAACAGAGTTAATTTGTCAATAGGTAAGGCTCAAAACAAAGAAATAGCTTCATAATATCACTTTGGTTAGTCAATTTTTTGCTGGAACAGGTGTTGAGTTCTGTCTTTGGACAATATAAAAGCATTTATCTAAGAGAAAACTCAAGCTTGGTTGAATAAGAGAAGTTTGCACTCTGAGCATCGGGGCATTATCATGCAATAGGCTGTTACATACATTACAGGTAAAAATGAAAATATGATATGACTGTTTGAGCTACAGAAAAATGAAAATACTTTATCATTTTACTCAAGTTACTCTGCATGTCTATGTTACATACTCTTATTAAAGCTGTTTGAACAAACTTCTGACCTCCACTGACTGTAGTGTTTACATGTTATGTAAATTAAAATATCCTTTGAAAAACACAATTTTAAATGGCGTCATTCACTTTTGCGGATGTTCTATGCATTTTGCCAAAAACAAGATATTTATTTCCATTTATACCATGTTCAAATGACACGCACGATTTAATTTTTCTTTCTTATATGCAATCATCAGGAAAACAAGTCCGTGCAATATATACCCCTTAAACCCCATTTTTATATAGTAAAACTGGGGTTTGCATTTTTCTCATTTTTGCTCCAAAACATAGATTGTGGGTACTCGTTAGAACCGCCTCGGCTAGGCGGTTCTAACGTGTACCCACAATCTATGTTTTGAGCAAAAAAAAAATAAGAAAACTATCCAATTCTTTCCGCTGAAAATTTTCAATTTTTAAAGGTTAAAAAAATCCCTGTTTATTGCATGGGCGAGTTTTCGTAATGGTCTAAAATGAAGTATTTAGCAGCCTAACCCCAGTCTTATATGCCAAATGATGTATTACTATTTACCTTATACATGATATTTCTTTGGAATAGTGGTTATATCTTATGATTTTGATGCTTCCTTGATAGTTGAGTAACAAAGCTTTGAACAACTGTTGCGACTGTTACCAAGAACCTAGGCTCAGAGATCTTACTGAATAATGTAACGCATGTAACATTACATGTTATGAATAAAGAAGGTCGCTGTCTACATGTAATATTTCAGAACAAGGCGAAGACTTTATGTTTCCTATGAGTAATTGAAAGTCTTTAATGTAAATAAAACAACCGATATTACTTATTCATTTCTAAAAATCATGCCCATGAATCTATGTATAGAATAAAGGGTATTTAAATACTGCCTTTCTAATGCTGAGCAGAGAAGACTAATCTAAAACTAATCTTCATCAAAGGCATCCATGGGCGCAGCACTTTTTCCTTAATACCAAATAAGCAAACCATTTAATTTGCATACTCATTAATACGAATAACCAGAGGACCAATGGTCCTGTAAACGCTCACCTGAAACCTGAGATATATACCACTAAACTTGTTTGACTACAATGGTAATATACATATATATAACCCCAGGGCCAGGTCAGAGCAACCCCTGGAGTCAATACATGTATTCCTTTCTGAAAACATAAAACTTCAGTCCATTTGCCAATTGACTCCTCCGCCAGCAAGGTATAGCCACGCCTACCCATATTTCCTTAGACAAACATTGTGTTTTTGCACCTGTATTTACCTGTAAAAAGCACGTGTTGGTTTGTTTGTCTAACCCACGTGTTGTCTACCGTCATTGACCGTTAGTTAATGTGCAGATTTGAATGGTCAATATAAAATGAATATTAATGATGGGTGGTTTTACGGAGGACTCAATTTACTGCAAGTTTAGCCCTTCAAATGACATTTTAACAATTTTCCCCATTCAAATGCATGGGCGACCTAAGTTGACCTTGCCGTAAAATAGGTCAAGGTCATCCAAGGGTCACGATTTATATAAACTTTGTAGAGCTCCATTGCCTGATGCTTCAT
The DNA here is from genome assembly GCA_964017185.1 of Rugalucina vietnamica. Taxonomy (NCBI): domain Eukaryota; kingdom Metazoa; phylum Mollusca; class Bivalvia; order Lucinida; family Lucinidae; genus Rugalucina; species Rugalucina vietnamica. The sequence continues at coordinate 67,535,903 of OZ024870.1, forward strand.
GCCAAGTTTCAAAATCATCGGCCTTCTGGTTCTGGAGAAAAAGATTTTCAAAGGTTTTTGCTATTTATAGCCATGGCAGCCATCTTGGTCATGTGACCTTGACCATTTATATGCATATACTTTCATTCCCACTTCCTAACAATGCTCCTCATAAAGTTTGGCTTTGATGGGCCAAGCAGTTTCAGAGAAGAAGATCTTTGAATATCACTGTAATATACATGTATATTGCCCCGGGGTGGGGGCAGACAGATCCCTGGGGTCCAAAGTTTTTCAGAATCATCAATCTTAAGTCCATTTGCCCATTTCCTGCAAGTTTGTCCCTACAAATGACATTTTAACACTTTTTCCCATTCAAATGCATAAGCGACCATGTTGACCTTGCCGTAAAATAGGTCAAGGTCATCCCAGGGTCATGATTTATATAAACTTTGTAGAGCTCCAGTCACTGATGCTTCACACCAAGTTTCAAAATCATTGGCCTTCTGGTTCTGGAGAAGAAGATTTTTAAAGTTTTTTTTCTATTGATAGCCATGGCAGCCATCTTGGTCATGTGACCTTGACCATTTATATAAACTTTCTTTCCCCCTTCCCAAGGATGCTCCATATGAAGTTTGGCTTTGATTGGCCAAGAGGTTTCAGGGCCCTGGAGAAAATATGTTTCATTATTATGGAGATATACATGTATATAGCCCCAGGGTAGGGGCAGACAACCCCTCAGGGACTAAAATTTTCCATTAACATAAATCTTTTGTCCATTTGCCTATTCCCAGTAAGTTTTACCCATTAAATAGCATTTTACCATTTTTTCCCATTCAAATGCATTGGCGACCTTAGTTGACCTTGCCGTAAAATAGGTCAAGGTCATCCCAGGGTCATGATTTATATAAACTTTGTAGAGCTCCAGTCACTGATGCTTCACACCAAGTTTCAAAATCATTGGCCTTCTGGTTCTCGAGAAGAAGATTTTTAAAGGTTTTTTCTATTTATAGCCATGGCGGCCATCTTGGTCATGTGACCTTGACCATTTATATAAACTTTCTTTCCCCCTTCCCAAGGATGCTCCATATGAAGTTTGGCTTTGATTAGCCAAGCGGTTTCAGGGGAGAAGATGTTTCATTATTATGGAAATATACATGTATATAGCCCCAGGGCAGGGGCAGACAACCCCCCAGGGGCTAAAATTTTCCATTAACATTAATCTTCTGTCCATTTGCCTATTCCCAGTAAGTTTTACCCACTAAATAGCACTTTACCATTTTTTCCCATTCAAATGCATTGGCGACCTTAGTTGACCTTGCCGTAAAATAGGTCAAGGTCATCCCAGGGTCATGATTTAAATAAACTTTGTAGAGCTTCCGTCACTGATGCTTCACACCAAGTTTCAAAATCATTGGCCTTCTGGTTCTCGAGAAGAAGATTTTTAAAGTTTTTTTTTCTATTTATAACTATGGCGGCCATCTTGGTCATGTGACCTTGACCATTTATATAAACTTTCTTTCCCCCTTCCCAAGGATGCTCCATATGATGTTTGGCTTTGATTGGCCAAGCGGTTTCAGAGGAGAAGATGTTTCATTATTATGGAAATATACATGTATATAGCCCCGGGGCAGGGGCAGACAACCCCCCAGGGGCTAAAATTTTCCAATAACATTAATCTTCTGTCCATTTGCCTATTCCCCATAAGTTTTACCCATTAAATAGCATTTTACCATTTTTCCCATTCAAATGCATTTGCAACCTAAGTTGACCTTGCCGTAAAATAGGTCAAGGTCATCCTAGGGTCATGATTTATATAAACTATGATGGGCCCACATCCCCGATGCTACATACCAAGTTTCGTGGAAATTGGCCCACTGGTTCTGGAGAAGAAGATTTTTAAAGGTTTTTGCTATTTATAGCCATGGCGGCCATCTTGGTCATGTGACCTGGACCATTTATATAAACTTTCGTTCATTCCCCCTTCCTAAGGATGCTCCACATGAAGTTTGGCTTTGATTGGCCAAGCGGTTTCAGAGAAGAAGATCTTTGAAATTGTGAACGACGGACGGACGGACGGACGACGGGGCATGGGTATACTATAAGCTCACCTGTGAGCCTTCGGCTCAGGTGAGCTAAAAACTAAAGAAATCGCAGAAAACTTTAGAAAATAAAGGATATGCATTTACACGTACTTACAAAATAACAAAGTTTTGTGCCTCGGCTGTTTATAGACCTAGATTGCTTATAGTGGTATCAGACATGATTAATGCAATGTACTGTTGCCTTCTAGCTTTATAGAAATATAATCTCCATGATTATGTTTGAAAATTAAAAATGGAGAAAACACCACAGAAGAATTAAGCGAATATACCTGCAAAATGACATAGAACTCAAGAATTAGAATCCTTACTGTGCTGAAAATGGTACCAAACAACTGCTAGGGCAGTTTTCAATAAGCATGTACTACCAGAGGACCCATGGTCCTGTAAACGCTCACCTGAAACCCGAGATATATACCAATAAACTTGTTTGACTAGAATGGTAATATACATGTATATAACCCCAGGGCCGGGTCAGAGCAACCCCTGGAGTCAATTTCTTTTTGAAAACATAAAACTTCAGTCCATTTGCCAATTTACTGCAAGTTTTGCCCTTCAAATGACATTTTCAGCGATTTCCCCCATTCAAATGCATGGGCGACCTAAGTTGACCTTGCTGTAAAATAGGTCAAGGTCATCCAAGGGTCACGATTTATACAAACTTTGTATAGCTCCATTGCCTGATGGTTCATGCCAAGTTTCAAAATCATAGGCCTTCTGGTTCTGGAGAAAAATATTTTTAAAGGTTTTTGCTATTTATAGCGATGGCAGCCATCTTGGTCATGTGATCTTGACCATTTATATATACTCTCATTCCCACTTCCTAACAATGCTCCTCATAAACTTTGGCTTTGATTGGCCAAGCAGTTTCAGAGAAGAAGATCTTTGAATATCACTGTAATATGCATGTATATTGCCCCGGGGTGGGGGCAGACAGACCCCTGGGGTCCAATCTTTTTCAGAATCATCAGTCGTAAGTCCATCTGCCCATTTCCTGCAAGTTTTTCCCTACAAATGACATTTTAACACTTTTCCCCATTCAAATGCATGAGCGACCTATGTTGACCTTGCCGTAAAATAAGTCAAGGTCATCCCAGGGTCATGATTTATATAAACTTTGTAGAGCTCTAGTCACTGATGCTTCACACCAAGTTTCAAAATCATTGGCCTTCTGGTTCTGGAGAAGAAGATTTTTAAAGTTTTTTTTTCTTCTGTTTATAGCCATGGCGGCCATCTTGGTCATGTGACCTTGACCATTTATATAAATTTCTTTCCCCCTTCCAAACAATGCTTCATATGAAGTTTGGCTTTGATTGGTCAAGCGGTTTAAGGGGAGAAGATGTTTCATTATTATGGAAATATACATGTATATAGCCCTGGGGCAGGGGCAGACAACCCCCCCCCCCCCAGGGGCTAAAATTTTCCATTAACATTAATCTTCTGTCCATTTGCCTATTCCCAGTAAGTTTTACCCATAGCATTTTACCATTTTTTCCCATTCAAATGCATTGGCGACCTAAGTTGACCTTGCAGTAAAATAGGTCAAGGTCATCCTAGGGTCATGATTTATATAAACTATGATGGGCCCGCGTCCCCGATGCTACATACCAAGTTTCGTGGAAATCGGCCCACTGGTTCTGGAGAAGAAGATTTTTAAAGGTTTTTGCTATTTATAGCCATGGCGGCCATCTTGGTCATGTGACCTGGACCATTTATATAAACTTTCGTTCCCGCTTCCTAAGGATGCTCCACATGAAGTTTGGCTTTGATCGGCCAAGCGGTTTCAGAGGAAAAGATCTTTGAAATTGTGGACGGACGACGGACGGACGACGTAGCATGGCCATGCTATAAGCTCACCTTGTGAGCCTTCGGCTCAGGTGAGCTAATAATATGCAAGTCATTTGACTTTTTGGATTTCATGAGTATTAATGAAATCTTTAGATACTGGAGAAAAATTGTGGAAGAATAAAGTGGGGGTATACCTACTTAACTACTATGTATATTGGCTACTGATAGCCATATGGAGCTGAAATTGGTATAAACTGATTGCCAGGACCAATACTCTTTAACCATGTAATCTTACTATTAAATCATATAAATGTTTGTTTCATGAATTTTAATGAGAACTCCAGAAATGAGAGAAACAATGCGGAAATGTAAATTGGATAACCCAACAAAATCGCCTATTTCTCTGATGGCAATGACCTTTGAGAGCTCAAAATAGCATCAGCTAATTGCTATAAGAAGGTTATATTGCCAAGTTGTGAGATATACCACAAAACGTATGAGTAAGCAACCAAAATACAAGCTTTTTGTGGATGGACATTCTTTACTAGTCTGGCATTTTCTATTTGTATAAATGTTTTACTTAATATCAATGAAACCAAATCTCAAAGAATTCGTATAAGAGACCACATGGCAATAATAAATTGTCCTAGCTACCCTTTGATGTTATTTTCAGCATTCAAAGGCAATGGTCATCCGAGATATCAGTGATGTAATTGGTATATCCGTTCATTTTTCAAACCTTTTCTCTTACTTCTGAAGTTTTCATTAATATTCATGAGACATAAGATCAGAAAATCAGATCACACAGTTAAGGTACATTCTCAAAGCAACCATTTGCTACCAATTTCTGCACTCTTATGCTATCAGAAGTGAAGATACAAATTATTTTGATGGTGTACCTTTTTAGATTTTCTGTGATTTTAACCAATATTCTTACCTTACATTAATATTCTTGAAAGTGAAAAGCAAATGATTCATATTTTTTTACTTTAAGGCAATAGTTTATAGTCTAAGCATTCATTCAATACTACTTTCAGCATCCAATGTCAATTAAAAGATCAGATACAAGTGATTTAGTAAGTTTACTCTTTAAGTTTTTAGCATTTTTTTCTCAATTTTTCTCAAGTTTTTATGAATAATAATCATGAATATGCAAATGAGATTATTCTAATATCAGGACTTTGATATCTGTTAAGTTGCCAAATGGCATCAGTAGTGCAACAACAGTGTGTCATGATGATAGCTTGGGCCTGGAATGAGTTTATTTTTGGGCTTTAATGATTTTTGTGATTTTATTGATATTTACCATTAAATAAATTCATCATAAATATACAAGGTACTAGTAAATATTTGCATTATTCACAACCGGAAAGACAGCTCTATATCCATGCATTCCTGTGGTTTCAATTTTAGTCATCTTCACAACAAGTGTCTGCTCAGATGTGAGCGTTTCTGTAGGTAGGCACTCATTCTTTTTCATATTGTTGGTCACCAAGGACACATTTTTTCATTAATATTCATGAAAATACAGATGTGATGATCTTTATACATATGTGGCCCTATTACATTAAAGAAATTGTGAAATTGTATCACTGAGCTATAACACCAGTCAAATTTTGATCCAGAATGATGGAATGAGTCAGAAAATAGTTTATAATGGAAGTGAAATTATTGATATTCCTTATATTTGATATTCCATGAATATGCATGAATGATGCAAGTGAGTTTATTGTCATTTCTTACTACTGAATGAAAGGAGAGTATCTAAGCTGTAACAGGATAGCAAATTCATTGGTCTATGATAAGTATTAGTTGTGATATGGGCTGATTTGTATGTACACCCCCATCCTCGAATACCATGTTTTAGAATGTCATGTGTTGCGTTATACATCCGTTAATTTCAACACTTTTGCAAGACTTAAAATTGACCAAAAATTGGTTTTCAAGCTTCCAGTGGGGTCCTCTGCCAGGGGGTATGAATTAGATTTTTGCTACTCTCCGACCACCTATTACCATTTTTCTGATGGCTGGCACCCTTACTATAGGCCTTCTGGTTCTGGAGAAGATTTTTAAAGGTTTTTGCTATTTATAGCCATGGCAGCCATCTTGGTCTTGTGACATGGACCAAATATATAAACGTTCGTTCCGCCTTTCTAAAGATGCTACACATGAAGTTTGACTTTGATTGGCCAAGCGGTTTCAGAGAAGAAGATCCTTGAACATTAAGGTAATATACATGTATATTGCCCCTTGGTGGGGACAGACTAGTCCCTGGGGTCCAATTTATTTTCAGAATCACAAATCTTCAGTCCATTTGCCCTTTTCCTTCAAGTTTTCCCCTTCAAATGACATTTTGACAATTTTACCCATTTAAATGCATGGGCGACCTATGTTGACCTTGCCGTAAAATAGTCAAGGTCATCACAGGGTCATGATTTATATTCACTTTGTAGAGCTCCTCTCTCTGATGCTTCGTGCCAAGTTTCAAAATCATAGGCCTTCTGGTTCTGGAGAAGAAGATTTTTAAAGGTTTTTGCTATTTGTAGCTATGGCGACCATCTTGGTCATGTGACCTGGACTATTTATATAAACTTTCGTTCCGCCTTCCTAAGGATGCTCCACACGAAGTTTGACTTTGATTGGACGACGTGGACGACGACGGACGGACGCCGGAGCATGGTCATCCCATAAGCTTACCTTGTGAGCCTTCGGCTCAGGTGAGCTAACTTATGTACTGTTTTATACCATCTTTTGAGCATACGGGAACATTCCAAGAAGAGATATTCAGGTCTGGAGCATCGGCAGGTATACACCCACAGCTTTCAATGGTGCTCTCTATACGGCATAGGTGCATACAAACCTGAAACCAAACGCTCAGCATGCTGAAAATCATTAAAACTAATAAACTATTTTTTTGCTGCTTCACATAGAGATTACAGTACATGTAATCGGTATTATAGTGATAGGAAGGGGTGCGTTTTAATCAATCAATAAATCAATCAATCAAATTTATTAGCAAAATCAGCAAAATGCCTTTGGCTATAAACAGTTAACCAGTTTTGCTTTTATCATGTACACTAAGATATTTTTGTTCATGAAGGATGCTGCTGATTGTTTTGCTATCAGATTGTTTTACTTTTGTACACGTATTTGCATCTGATTGTTTTGTTACGTGAAGTAACTTTAACTTGGTGCCTTCGACAACATGAACTTGGTGCCTTCGACAACCCTTTCAAGACAATCCATTTCTACATTTCAAAAATGATATGCGAACAGAATTTATTTTTTTAAAAATCTTACCGTGATGCTATATCTCAGCCTGTATTTGTTGTAAAAATCTTTTCCTGACGTACAGTTTCCGTACGGTAGACCGAGCCGTCTCAATCGAATCTACAGTTAACAGCGAGGGACAGAAAAGAATAAAATATAAAACTTTGTTTGATCCTTTCGAATCAGTGAAAAAGTTAAAAGGGAGGTAGTTATATTAGATGTTGATGGGTATAATACGGATTTACGGCTTGTTCATATATAGTTCGACATATGTTTGCAAATATAACGAATTCGCCATTAAAGTATTTGGTTTAACCTCTAATTTGTATATTAATGTATTTGAGCCGCCTCATGGGAAAACCAATAATCTGCATAGGCGAAAACAAAGACGCAGATCAGCTTCGCGGTAACTGATCAGCGCCTTTGTTTTCGCTACTCGGATAATACAATTCCTCTTCTACTGTGAGTACTCTATTTTTCTTGTAAGCTAATATTAACTTATTGACACGCCATTTTGCATGCCATTTTGGTACATACAGCTTTTAGCCCAACACTAGTCTCGTATCCTGGAGACAGAGTCATGCCTTCTTCTGCGGGCAGAGGGAAGGTCCCAGGCTCGTGAAACACCACACGTACACCGTACCCAGAGGCAAAATTCTTGACGTATTCCTCGATTTCCAGGTTCAGAGTCAGCTTTATACCTAGAAAATGAAACAGGGATACAGCCATATAATCCAAAACTAGCGATGGTTTGCCAAGTGAATACTTATAATATACTCGCCTCCGTCATAATTTTTGTTTGTATTGAGACTTACCGTCCCAGTCAACATTTTTTTCAGTCATGTCGGGACGCAGCCATCAGCTCCTGGGTTTAACCAGTACTGTATGGAGTTAATGTGTCTTGTTCAAGGACGCCTGTTGGGATCGAACCCAGGACCTATCGATTAGCCACCGTGTTCCCTCCGTCATAATTGTAATCATAAATGCCAATATTATCATAGTTGTAAATGCAATCCAGAAATTCAACAAATAAACAAGGAAGATCCTTTAGAACCAGTGATAATATTCAGGAGAAAGAGGGTGGGTCATTTCGAATAATGAATCAGAGCCCATATCAGTAACCCTTTATACAATCTGGCGACGAAGTCATGACGATTGTGCAGTCATTTCTAAAGCTTACAATTAAATCTAAGGAGTAAAATATTGATTAGAGCATGGTTCTTGATATACAATCTGAGGTAAAGGATTTTGAGACCTGAGGAGATAAGGCCTAACAGAATGTCAAATATAGTCTCGAGGTTATAAAACTTTTATGCTCAGCTCAGTTGAGACTAAAATTTATCCTGCTCATAATGTTAAAATGCCAACAATTTTAAAATGCCAACAATTGTTGGCATTTTAACATTTATAAGCAGGATAAATTACAGGATATAGTTATCGAAACCTGAAATTTCAATTTATTTGGGCTATTTCAGCATAAATGAGCATTTGAAATTTTAAGCTCAGCTGAGTTGAGCACGAAAAAAAGTTTTATAACCTCGGGACTTATATAAATTGCAGAACAACTACCATGCGCCATCCCACTCCTCATGGCAGTATACTTTGGTGACGTCATCGTGTAACAGTTGCCGTACTCAGTAGTTGTTGCTCGCTCAAACTTGCTGAAAACATAAAGAAGGGGACACTTCCATTTACACCATGCCAAACGAAGCAGATTGTCACCTTCCTCCTTTGAAATGATATCACTGCCTTAGCCATACTTTCTCCTTTACTACAACCAATAATGGATTTAGAGAAAATCAAGCTGTAAAAAAAGGTCATTTAACGCAACGATGTTGAAAAGTTGCTTATTTATAAATGATAGACCTGTAAACTAAAGATGGGTAAACCAACATTGTGGTTTCCGAACAGGTCTAGCACAAACCGTACAAGCTCAGAAGATGGCTAGAGATTGGAAATTTTGGATTTAGAAAGTAGAGGAATTGTACTATCCGTGTAGCGAAAACAAAGGCGCTGATCAACTTCGCAGTTACTGTTTTCGCATATGCGAAATGTTGGTTTTCTCATGATGCGGCTCATATGTTGGGAAAAAAAAAAAAAAAATAGATTTGAAAAAATATGCTCGTTTAGCATAATAAGTTGTTTAATTTGTTTTTTGATTAATTATACATGTGTATTCAAAACTTTTTCGCGATTGATGTGATCAAATAAGTTTACCTAATATTTTGAAGACTTCTGGCAAAGGAAGCAGACACAACCATATCTTCAAGGCTGTGGCCCATGTCTATTCGGCTTTGTCTTCCAACAATGAACAAAAATACTTATTATAAAGAACTACAGTTTTGTACCATTTGTTTCGACCATTTTATTGGTTGGCTAATATCAGCTTTTAAATTAGAACACTTTAAGAATAAAAATGTTATTTAACACAACTACAAAATCCCGACAGATTGCAAACCATATAACATTTTAACAATAAATACATGGAATGCGCCCATAAAAGGTGGAATTGTTGTAAATAAAGTCCACAGATACTTTATTTCATAAGATTTACAACAATTTTCATGTTGACCGCTTAACACACACACACACACACACACACACACACACACACACACACACGAGAGAGAGAGAGAGAGAGAGAGAGAGAGAGAGAGAGAGAGAGAGAGAGAGAGAGAGAGAATGGTGCAATGTATTACAGCATTTATCATAATGTCGATTTCTGGAAGTTACAACAAAATGAATAATAAAACTGCATACAGCGATTCATTCTTATATTTAGCCCTAAAGATGACACGCCTTTCATCCCATTTGTCTTTAGGGGAGCTCATTTGTTCTCTAATAAAGCTGTCGATTACTTGCTGCATATGACCGTCGTCATACGATTCGTCGTAGTCATCGTAAACGTTATAATCAAAGTCGTCCCTGTAAGAAAATCAGCATTAATTCTGAATAGGTTCTACATAAACCGGCCTGTACAGTCACAGAAGATGGGTCAGTAGTAGATGCTTGAAATTCCGGATTTATTAAGGAGAAAAGAGATTGTACTTTCTGTGTAGCGAAAACAAAGGCGCTGATCAGTTACAAGTGCAGTTACTGCACAGCTGCTCTGCGCCTTTGTTTTCGCCTATGCATGTTGTTGGATTTCGTATGCGGCGGCTCACTCGATTTTGGAATTGCTGATGTTAATGACATTATTAAAATAATCTAAATTATGTTTGTTCTCTCGGGTATACATGTTATGTTCGAATACATTTGTGATGTTATTATATTCTTTCTTTCTTTTTTTTTTTTTTTTTTTTTTTTTTTTTTTTTTTTTTTTTTTTTTGAACTGTGAAAAATAGATCATAGGTTACAAGACAAAACACAGAACTATGCAACGGCGACTGGCACTGACAATAGTAAATGGCGTAATTTATATTCAAATTTAAATTTTATGGATCACTTATGGACCTATTTAATATGGAAATCCTATGTCCCTTGAGATCAACATATTTTATTGCCTTATCAAGTTGAAGCGAGCCATGTCACGAGAAAACCAACATTTTGCCTATGCGAAAATAAGCCGCGAGTCAGTGATCAGCGTCTTTGTTTTCGCTTCATGGATGGTGCAATTCCTCTGGTTTCTAAATCCAAAATTTCCATCTTCTAGCCACCTTTTGTGCAATCAAGTTATCGATGCCGAAAAAGTCAGAAAATAGGCTTCCTCATTTAAAATGACAAATGCATTTCCACGGTTGGGATACACCGTCCGTATTATTATGACAAAATAAAGAACCAATGAGTAAAATATGGACAAAATACTCACCAATAGTCAAAGAAATCGTCATATGTGCGGTCTGCATCATCATAATCTGAGTATTCATCATAATGTCCCCAGTAATCTGTTTCATAGACATCGTTGTCATTGTCATTGCTGTAATTATTGATATAGTCTGTTTCACCATTTTCAGTGTCATTTCTGTTATGATCAGTATAGTCTTTTTCATCAAAATCATCGCCATAACTGTCATAATCAGTATCATCATAATAATTCTTTTTGCTGATATCGGTCGACAGTTCTTCTTCCCCTGGTGCGGGTGTGTTAGCAATCGATGCAGGTAGGGTAGATGTTTCACGTGTTGTTCCAGCCTGTCTTTTGTTCCGTTCGTTAGGGTTCTTACTCTAAAGTAAAAAAAAAAAGACAGCATACCCATGACCAACTATTACATGATGTGAATCAAAACAATGAAGTATTAAATACGTACATATAATGTTTTATTTTGTTACCTCTTTTAGGACACTGAGAAATGCAGAGACAAAGAAATTATAACATAATGATGACTTAATAAAACTAAAAAAATCCTTTGTTTCAAATGGAAACCGTTTATTATTCAGAGATAGCTCTCAAACTAATGAAGAAAGAAAGAAAGTAAGTAAAACTTGGAAAATATGTCCGTGCAATGAATACCCCCTCAAACCCCACTTTTATATAGAAAAACTGGGGTTGCAGGGGTAAACCTATTTTTCTTGCTCCAAAACATATATTGTAGGTACTCGTTAGAACCACCTTGGCGAGGCGGTTCTAACGTGTACCCACAATCAATGTTTTGAGCACAATTATTAAAAATATCAAAATTTTGCCAATGAAATTTTCATTTTTTGCTGTTGAAAAAAATTCTCTATACGTTGCATGGACAAGTGAAAGAAAGAAACTGACCTTTTTGGCGTGTATTATCTCCTCCAGCTTCGGATATTTGTTCACGTGTGACAATTTTACTGGGTTCATGTTGCAAAATGTGATGGCAGGGAACGGCAGTGGGCTGAATTTAAGTGATACCGTTGTTTTTATGGGATGGGATAAAAACTCCGAAAATAAACTATACATTTGCATTGTCAAAACAGTCACTGCTACTGCAAACAATATACACCAGAGAACTTTAATGGGTCTCTGTTTCGATGACACAATTTTAGGGATTCCATGAAGCGAGCTACCCTCGGCGAGGTCTTTTAGAATATCCGTGACTGTCGTTCTGTCCTTCATTATGATGTCACGATGCCAGAAGATCTGCAATCCAAAACAAACACGCAAGGCAAGTTATTTTTAAAAGCTATCCAGAGAACTGAGTCTAACCTCGTCGATGTCTTTTACATAGTCTGCTATTTTCCTTCATATTGGTGTCATGATGAGATAAATACTGCCAAATATCTGCAAGCAAAACAAGAACATGTGATTATTATGTGCTCCAACTTCGGCAGATCTTAAAACAAATAGATATAAACATAACATAGTTTATAATACACTTGGGATGATTAATTCTATAAAATTGGAATTATCAAAAATGTACAAGCAAACGCTTATAAATATCATCACGGTTTTATTTATTTCTTTATTTATTTATTTCCCGTAAACGCTATGTACCAAAACGACAACACTATGTACCATGATGATATAACACTCTCACCATTCAATATCATTTTCATATTGGTCCAGTGAACTGGAAAGCATGGTATTTTCATCTGCTTTTGTCCTGCTATAAGCTGATGCATAATTCAATTGGATCATTAGTAATAAGTATAATTGGATACTTGACATTTTTCACCAATATCGCTAAAATAGCGTTACATCTAAATGGAGAAAAAAGGGTCACAATGGAACGGATCTTGAGCAGATTATTAATTTATCAATTATAGGGTAGGCATCCACATTGCAGAGCACATCAGGGAAACATGTCCGTGCAATGTATACCCCCTTGAACCCCACTTTTATATAGCAAAACTGGGGTATGCAGGAGTATACCTATTTTTCTTATTTTTGCTCTAAAACATAGATTGTGGGTACTCGTTAGAACCGCCTCGCCGAGGCGATTCTAACGTGTACCCACAATCTATTTTTGAGCAAAAATAAGAAAAATATCAACGATTTTCTACTGAACATTTTCATTTTAACATATGAAAATAATTCTGTATATTGCATGAGCAAGTTTTCGTAATGAACAGAAGATAAATAACCGAGCATTTACTGTAGAACATGATAAACCATTTAGTAGTTGTAAGCACGTGTCACGTGTGGCTTACATTTTGACAAGGTATATAACAGGTGGGACGTTGACCTTGACGTTTTTTTTTTTTTTTTTTTTTTTTTCAGCAAATTGATAATTTTTCTCATCATGTGGTTATTACGTGAATATAATTGCACGTTGTGAACCGAAGATATTTCCATAAGTACACCGAATCACCTCTGCGACCCTCTGTTTCCTAATAAATCGACAGTATCATGAGTATGGCGAGACGGACATACCGAACTAAGCTGGAGGGTTTATGCGCAGTTCTATTTGTTTTTAAACCATATCAATTTAGTCAAATTGGCATTTCTAAAGAGAGAGAGAGAGAGAGAGAGAGAGAGAGAGAGAGAGAGAGGGAACGACCAGCCAAATTTTTTTAATATAGATCTAGGAGACTACAATTTGAGCCATCGCATAAGAAAACCAACAATTTGGGTTTCCGACCAGGTCTGACACAACTCGGTCTGTACCGTCACAGAAGTTAAGCTATAAACTTGAAACTTTGGATGTAAGTAGAAGAGGAATTGTTCTATTCGTGTAGCGAAAACAAAGGCGCTGATCAGCTATGCAGTTACTGCACAGCTGATCTGCGGCTTTGTTTTCGCATATGCAAATTGCTGGTTTTCTCAATTCTTATACACTAGAGTATCAGGGGTTACCCGTAGTGAAATTTTCCTTCAGTATTTTCCAGAATTATTGCGATATCATATTCATGATTGTCCATTCCGATTTGTGCCCATCCCAATCTGAATGATCCAAGACAAATTTTGGTGGAGTTATAATAGCTCTTTGTAGCAATGTAATAAATGTCAAAAGTTTATATAGTTTTAATGAACTTCTGGAATTGTAATTATACAAAAAATACAAACGAATTTTATTTAGCATCAACACATTCTAATTAAACATGTAAATATAATCATTTCATAGACTGAGCGATCTCTCTTTATCCGATGATAACAGGATCAACAGTGGAACTGCAGGTGCTCGCTGGTGCTTGGTATGGGTTGGCGGGCTCTCTCTCCACAAAATTTACATCTGAGGACTGAAACAGAATCAAGATACACTTTCTGAACATTGACCGCACACAATAAAACATGAAATTGTCCATGTACGGGTAAAAATACTACTTTTAACCAAGACAAGTGCGGTCTGAGTATAGTAACACCTAAGCGATAATGCAGCCTACTCTAGTCGTACACCCATGTGAAATTTTCTTCTACTGTTAAAAATATGCACTGAACAAGGATTTGTCTAGTTATACACCAAATATATTTGTTTCCAAAGAGCGGCTCTTAAAAGTAATTATACAAGTTCATGTGAAAATCCATCTTTAGACTAAAGAAAATTTGCAATATATTGGCACGTAAACGTATTGAATAGAGGCTTACCGAACCAAGTGTGGCTCCCATGCATGAGTGGTGAACTGTCGAGTTGAAATGCATGCGTTGAAAGTTCGCAACCACAGCAGGGTCCCTCCAATCTAAGCCTCGCAAGTAATTCATGAACTGAAACAAAATACAGCATCATGATTTTATTGCAAACCGTCGGAAATTTAAACGCGCAGCATGGGAGCTGAACGTTTTAAATGACTGGATAGAAATAAAATGTAGAGAATATTTGGGTATAATGAGAAATTAGACAGACAAACTACTGAATAAAAGAAAGCCTAAAACAAAAGTGTATACTTGGCTCATTTTAAGCCTGGCATCCCTTTTATGGGACATAGGCAAACAGAATAGCCCCAGATGTGACGCCGCAGAACGCGGCGTCCCATCTGAGGATATTCTGTTTGCTTAGAGAATTTTCATCGAAAAATTGAATAAAATTTAAAAATCACACTTAATGCCCCTAAGAACTGAAGTGGACTCACCCAAACGATAATGATGGGAAAATCCATTCGTCAAATATGGGTTAAGAACAAAAATATGATTTGCCTGAGTTTGGTTTGCTCCAGAGACAGGAAAAGAGTCTTCTAACGATTCACTGAGACAGAATTGAGATTCCATCCAAGGATAATAGTAAAGAAACGTGTTGCACATCTCCTCATCTGTACCCCACCCACTCTGGAAATAGAAGCAAGCGCATATGCATAATTCTATATTGATTGTTTAATCCTGCATAGGTTCAGTTTTAAAGTTTTTATTTTGACACTTTTTTAAAGGGATCGAATTCGAGTATAAAGAATTTTGGTTTTAGGCTCAGACTGATGGTAAATAGTGTAAAATGAAAGCATAAAACAGGCCCAATCTGTATTAACTCATTTAAGCCTGGCGTCCTTTTTGTGGGACATAGGCAAACAGAATATATAGCCCCAAATGTGCATGAGCAACTTTTTATGACCGATATACCTTTATGCAAGAGAGATAATAGACTTCTTTAATCCGCTTAGCGAGTTGTCTCCCTGGGATCATCTCAGGTAAACTGACCAGGTAACTCAAAGTTTTGTGTAGCCAGCGTGTTTGCTGACATTGTTAAGCCCTGCGGGTGTCAAGATATAACACGCCAGCCAGGTAAACTGGGTTATCAAATAACATCGGAATTCTCATATTGTTATAATGTATAGCCTAGGCGATATGGATAAATTTTAAAAATTTTAGATTTTCACTGAGAATATATGAAATTATCGGAAAATAAGAAATATTAAATTTAAATAAGTCATTGCATTTTTTACTTAGCAGAAAGACATTTACTAGGGAATTCTTAATCCATTCTTCAATACTTATACAAAAAAAGAAAAAAAGATGCGATCTCAATTCTCATAATATTATTATAGTCCTATTATTTTGGATTATTAATCTATATCTTGATTCGCTCAGCCATATTATTTTCCATACGTAACGCTTGTCTAGATAATTTGCCGAATCGTCTCACAATATAAAGTCTGTACACTTTAATTCTGCTTAAACAATGCAGAGCTAAAATGTGCAGTCTTAATGAGAATGAAAAGGAAACGAAACTGGGTGCAAGCTGGTTAGAGGTTTTGCTTAATGGAGAAAACAAATATAATTGCCTTATATAACTGATTCGAGGCGATGTACAACAAGCTGGACATCTACCCGCATCTTCCACTGATGCGCAGACCTGATCTGACCAAATGTTTTTTTCATGACACGGCCTTTACCATCATCATCGCTTGATTGCACATTTAAGCTGCTCAGTATGATTTAACAAAATATTGACTTTGGAATGTGATATCTGTCACCTATAGAAGAGAACACTGAGATGCCTCATGAGAAAACCAACGATCTGTATATGAAAAAAAAAAACAAAGGCGCAGATCAGCATCGCAGTAACTGCAAAGTTGATCATCATCTTTGTTTTCGCTACACCGATAGAACTATTCCTTTACTTTCTAAATCCAAAATTTCCAGTCTCTAGCCATCTTCTGTGATTGTACAGCCCGGTTTGTGTTGGACCTGTTCGGAAACCACATTGTTGGTTTTCCCAAGAGGTGGCTCAATATTGACAGGCTTTACGATTTTTAAGTATCATATAATTGAAAGCAGTCTTTAGTATTTAAACATAGATGGTCAGTCATTCATTTATGTGGCTTATCTAAATCAGCGATCATGTGATCATGTCCTACTAACAACTTTCAGTCAAGTCGGGACTATGACAAAAAAGGCAGCGCAAAAGAAAGAAGAAACACATTAAATAATAACTAATACACCATATATTATATCTCATTTATTTACTAGATGATAGTTGTACATAAAAGATAATCAAATGTGCTATATAAAAAAATAATGCATAAAAGAACATATTATAACAACACAAATAAACTTTTTTTTTTAAAACAAACAATTTATCACAGCATTTAAAAGGAAAAAAGCACACATACATAAAAGTAGAAAAACTCGATGCATGACAATTTAAGATGAATAAAATAATGATAATGCGACTATTAAAATCTTGATGTTTGTAGATTGTTATAATGGACCTTCTTGTATACATTATCTTGTTATATAACCCAATTTACATAATGACTGTGCTTAATTTGTATAGTTCTATAGGCTTGAAAGGTTACTGTATGAAATTAAGAAACAGCTGAAAATAAGATGAATTTAAGATTCATTCTATGCCCCATAGAGACATAAATAAATACAACAACGTAAATTCAAATGTCACGGTTATGACACAATGGAAGCAGATTTTACCGTTTGTATGTTAATGTCATGTAAATAAAAATAAAACTTAGATCCTTATGTAGCACTATATCTTAAATTGAGCACACTTACCATTAATATGTTTCTGACAGGTGAAGTAGTTTAAGTAGCACTTAATCTTAATTTGAGCACACTTAATTTAAGGCTTAAATTAATTTGAATATCAGAGGTGTTGTATTCAACAGGTGTTAAATAAACATAACTTATCTTATAAACATCAGCAATTGATACCGTATTTCACATGAACTACCACTACACTGTGATGCGTTTTAGAAACGACGTTCTTTTGTTGATAATTCTGTCTACCAAAAACGTTTCTGGTAGACGTTCTCTGGTTCGTCTGACCGACTGGCCTTTGGGTAAAGGTTCCCCAACATGTAGACGCTTATAATCTACGTTTTGTCTATGACGTAATTTCGAAGCCATGTTTGCTTACAGAATGACAAAGGTTAAAAGATGCGTAATATATAATTAAAGAAGGTGAATATAACCATGAACCGTGGACACAAACAAATGATTTGTTCAAATGATTTGTTTTGAAAACAATTATCAAAATGTCGCCTTCAGAATCTTGAGTAATCCGAAACCGGTAATCTTGGTAATCTGTCTACTTTGAAACCACCTTGCCGACAAATCTTCTTCAATTATGAATTAAATAGTTAATGATAATGTGATAATTGAACAGATGTCTAATTGCTTTAAACATAATTTAGTTGTTTGAGCTTGAATTTTATCGTAAACTGATTGCCGTTCAAACGTTATTTAAATTTTACCGCCCGAAAATAAATGATAATTAAATGCAATGATATTTTACGAAAAATTGCTTAATTAAGTTTCATTATTTTATAAAGTCTAATTATTTTTGTTTTATGCGGCATATTTCATAATTCTTTGCTCAAATGACTTTTCCTGACTTTTATGTCACTCATCTATTTGTACACACACAACTACACGCAGCGTGTAAAATTGCAAGCGAATAATTGTGGACACTGTTGAATAAAAACATTTTGACAAAAGTAAACATTTTCACAGACTTATAAAAATTATACCAAAATGTACGTAATTAATCCAGCTACACTGTGATATGAGGACAAATATTGCAAATACAAATTAAAGGCTTATTTTGATGTGTCAAAGTAGCCAAGGTATAACCAAATTTGTAACTTTTTCGCTATCAATCGCTATATATCTTATACATTTTGATACAAAATTGATATGGCTTGCAAGTAACTCAAAAGTGACAAAGTGAAAAATTATTCAATTTTCTTATAAAATATATCATTGGAAAGCTAATGAAAGCAGCTTTGTAAAAATATGAGGACAAAATATCCAACTTTATTAATAAACTTTAATTAGGACAATTAGTCTGCCTCTCCGTTAAACTTCCATATTAAAAATTAATACTGCGGTAGCCAGGTAATGTCGCGGCCGCTTCACGGATAAAGGCAGAAATCCAGGTAAGGTCTGTAGTGAAATGTCAGATATAGTTGCGAATGACGCCGCAGAACGCGGCGTCCCATCTGGGGCTAATCTGTTTGCACACAGAAATGTCATCGAAAAATGAGATAAAAAATAAAAATCACTCCTAACACCCCTAAAAATGAAAGTGGACTCGTCCTATTGATAACGATGGGAGAATCCATTCGTCAAATATGGATTCATCCGTAAATCCGACCAAAACAAATGGAGGAAGGAGAAGAAAAGAAAACAAAAGATTCGGCGAGGGAAAGAAACAGTAAAGAATTTATCAAACAGAAAGCTAACAGACAGTGACTATATTCTCCTCGGAAAAGGTTTGAAATTTTGTCCAAAACCAAAATCACATGACAAAATCAAACTTGCTGCAGAAACATTTAATTACACTCGTAGACTAAGACTCAAGGAATATTTTTATGAAAAAAATACTGATATAGATGGTGTCTCAGAATCAAACATGTATAAACAAATGCCATTTTTTAATAAGAAAGTATCAACATTTATTCCACCGAGCGGCCGCGATACCTATTTGGATTTCTACATTGAAGCAGTTACACAAGAAATTCTCCAAGCAAGCCCTAAACAAACAGTCTACAGTAATATTTCAAAAGAGGAGATGAATTCACTGCGCTCACTTAGCCAAGATGATTCAATTGTGATAAAAAAAAGGCTGACAAGTCAAATATGATTATAATAATGAACAAAACAGACTATATCAAGGAGGTTGAACGTCAATTAACTGATGAAAAATATTATACTGAATTAGATGAAAATCCATCTAAAGCAATTGAACTGAACATTTTTGACTGTATCAATAAGATCAGTGAAACAAACAGTGCTGTAGAGCGTGAATTTGATCCCATTCCAAACCATGTACGTGTTCCACAATTCTACATACTACCTAAAACTCATAAACAGTATCAGGACCATTTACCAATTGGATATCCGGGACGCCCTATTGTATCAGCGTGTAACAGCTACACAGAAAATATTTCTAAATACATTGATTACATTTTGCAACCATATATGAAATCTTTACCATCATTTGTTAAAGATACTACAGACTTTATTTGCAAAATAAAATCTGTCCCCAAGTTAAAACCAAATTCATTGCTCGTCACACTTGATGTTACCTCCCTATATACAAACATTCCCCATGAGGATGGAATAGAAGCTTGTAAATACTTTTTAAACCAAGATAAAAGCATCAGTCGACTATCACCTGATGAAATCTGTAGTCTTATTAAACTGACACTTGAGAATAACCATTTTCAATTCAATGATAAAAACTACATTCAGAAGCTTGGAACAGCAATGGGAAGTTCTATGGCTCCAGCGTACGCATCACTCTTCATGGGTAAACTTGAAAAAGACTTCATAGAACAGTGTTCATTGACACCAACAGTATGGCTTCGTTTCTTGGATGACATCTTCATGATCTGGGACCATTCATTAGCTGAACTGGAAGATTTTATAAACCGCTTGAACAGTTTTCATCCAACTATCAAATTCACACACACAGTATCTGATACAAGTGTGAGTTTTCTGGATGTTAACATATCCAAAAATGTGGACAGTACATTATCTACAGATATTCACATCAAATCAACGGACGTTCACCAGTACTAGCATTTTTCTTCGTGTCACCCGAGAAAATGTAAGGAAAGTATACCATACAGTCAAGCAAAACGGTACCGGCGAATAATATCTGATGATAACAGCTTCCAAGGATCACTAGATGAACTCAAGGGACATTTCCTTAAGAGGCAGTATCCAGAAAAGGTCATTGACTCGGCATTCCAAAAGATATCATCACAGACACAGGATGAAGCCTTAGTGAATTCTGATGTGAAAGATAAAGCTAAGAACATTATTCCATTTGTTGTAACATACAACATTTCACTGCCAAATCTTGGTTTAACAATAAACAAGTACTGGGACCTATTTAATTTATCAAGTAAAGAAAGTCTAAACTTTCTTCACAATCATACGCCAGTTATAGCCTTTAAAAGAGCTAAAAATCTTCAAGACTGTTTAACACATTCAATTTTGAATAAGCCCAATGAAAGTAGCCAGTCTACAAAATGTAATAGACGCCGATGCACACACTGTAGTTCCATTATAGAAAGTACTCATTTTACCAGTACAAACACTAATGAAACATTTAACTTACATTTTAGCAGTGACTGTAGATCAAAGGACGTTATTTACATGATAACGTGCAAAAAGTGCAAAAAACAGTATATTGGTCAAACGCATCAGTTAGTGTCTAACCGTATGAACAGTCATAAATTTGACATTAGAAATATGAGTGATCCAAGTTTCTCAACAAATGTTGCGATTCACTTCAATTCTAATGGACATTCAATTGAAGATTTTTCTTTTATGCCAATTGATTATGTTTCTAATAACATGAATAGACTGCTCAAAGAGACGTATTGGATTCACAAACTAGATACTTTATATCCTAAAGGTCTAAATGCTAAAGTGCTTTACAAAATATAATTCAACTTTTTATTGGTACTTTACTGTTGTTTCCATTTTACATGTTTTATATTATAGGATCTAATTTCTATGGAAATAATTGCATCATTGTATTACTGTAGTTTCCATAAATGAATAAATGCCCCCCCCCCCTTTTATCCATTATATTATTTACTTAACTATCTATTTATTTTATTTATACAAATTATTATTATTATTTTTTATAATTATTTTATTTATTTATTTATTCATTTATTTATTTTTTATTTTTTATTTTTTACTTATTCATTCATTTTTTATTTATTTTTATTTATTTTTATTTTATTTTATTTATTTATTTTTTTATTTTTTTTTATTTATTTATTTATTTTTATTTATTTATTTATTTATTTATTTATTTATTTATTTATTTATTTATTATTTATTTATTTATTTATTTTTATTTATTTATTTATTTATTTATTTATTTATTTATTTATTTGTGGAAGGTATGGTAATACTTTTTGATCCAGTTATGGTATCAATGTACTTTCAAAACTTTAGCATTTACTGTGTTCCATAACGTCAACGTCATTTTGGCGTTTTCCAATAACGTCAATGTCATTTTGGCGTTTTTACATCACTTCCTGCTAAATTCACCTAATTTTGGCGTTTTTGCTGTCATTTCCTGTTATTTCTATCTGATGAAGGGAGTAATCCCGAAACATGTTATAGAAAGAAAAATACTGTGTTGATTTTGATTTGATCCCAGCTATCAAATATGGGTTAAAATCATGCTGACACACAAAACGCTAGATCTACTCTACAATATAACGTTGACGTTGAGTCCCTATTTGTATTTTGTAGGTACAAATAGTTGTATCATTAGCTTTGCAA
This sequence comes from Rugalucina vietnamica, assembly GCA_964017185.1. Classification (NCBI taxonomy): domain Eukaryota; kingdom Metazoa; phylum Mollusca; class Bivalvia; order Lucinida; family Lucinidae; genus Rugalucina; species Rugalucina vietnamica. The sequence continues at coordinate 67,558,085 of OZ024870.1, forward strand.
ATCAAATGAAATGCGTTCCATTATCAATGACAACATTATTTGGTACACCGTATCATGCTAAATGACTTTAATCAGAAAACATAGCACTGCCTTCAAAACATTATATAGTCAATGAAAGTAATTGTACAGCTCGATTTATGACCCAAAGAGCTAAACAAATATCATGACCGAACATACATCAAATACTTACATAGATTTCTTTTGATTTTCCAGTCGAATCGTAAGAACATTCAACACTAACGCTGTCACCCTGAAGCCACAAGAATTCATGTTATGTTAGTAGGCTGTACTGTTCATTTACAGAAACAAATGCCATTTCAAATACCACCAAATTCAGTTTTGACATTAAAATGCGAACATATTTTAAAACAGGTAATGACATACTTGAATGACTAAAATCCGATTATTGTTTAAATTAGGGAGTTCATGTTGATTACACTAATTTTCTATTTGATGTTAGCAACTATGCAAAATTAAATGGAATAAAATCGCGCTGTCGATGTCTTGATAATAAACCAACGTACTGGCTTAACGACTCGTTGCTTCGGTAACATTGTCAATTCTTGGAAGTTGAAGTCATAATGAGGCTCGTTCATCAGGGGCGGCAACTCCGTTCCATTGCGAAAATGTCTCGTTTTTATCGCCCTTCCTAATAGGTGGGAGTGTTGTAGAACAGCAAAAACATTGATTTCGCTAATGTTGGTGGCTTCCATTCCCTGAAAAAGGAGCCCTGCTCATTGACGGAGTGGTTCAATTTTAGTTACAGTACATTTCTACTTTGATTTGTTCTAAATACCCGTTTTTACGCACTAGTTGCTGTTTATGTAATTATGCCAAATTGTTTTTAAGTCTGTACTTAAATGTATGACTGGCGATATGTGTTCTATGAATCATACTTGCATGTAAATCATGACCACGGATTCAGCTTATCTAAAGCTTGACAAACGCTTAAATTCTATAAAATATTGTGAGTGAATTCCGATTCATTTTGTCATTTTCCATGTCGCTTTTGAAGTCACGGTTTTGGTGGCGGCTGAAACATGGAACATCATATACCCATGATAATGACAAATGTCACGTGAATCATAGTGAGAAAACTTTACCCGCCGGAAGCAGTCTGAAGGACAATAGCCCTTGACGAGGAAGTTTGGAACATGTGGTGGTATGATTGGCTTTAAAGTGATATCATGTCCCAAAAGAAGAATTCCAGCATCATGTGTTCTCAGGGTCTTGGTTATTGTCACTCGAATCCCAGAGCTATCTATACGACCTGAATAGCCAATCAAGGTGAGGTTAGAATATAAAACAGATGCATGCACACTTAGTGTTCTGCCATTACCCTCAATAATCCAAGACTTCCATTGTTAAAAAAATGTTTATTTCAAATGCACAGTCAATGTCAAGAATGAGTTTGAAAATAACACAGTGCAGTCTATATAGCGCTCTATTGAAGTTTCTCGTGTGTAAGACAAATAAGGAACTCATGAGTCGAAGATCGAAAAATGATAGATAGTGTGTATATATGGAGACAGATAGAAACATGAACCTTTATCTGTGTATTATTATCATAAAGAGAAAGAGACAAAATGAAAGCTTTTACAAAGCTACAAAGCCACCATATCATATTTGTAAATTTCAGCAATACATATGAAGGTTCCTCTTACCGACTTTATGGCTCGGATTATCATAATGCGTTTCCAAAATATAAAATGATGCATCGTTTGGAGCTCCGACAGAGAAGCCAACATTTGATGGGAAGTAGAATGGCTAGAAATACAGAAAAAAATGAGCCGCCTCATGGGAAAACCAACAATGTGGTTTCCGAAAAGGTCTGACACAAACCGGCCTGTATAAGCACAGAAAAGAGCTAGAAGCTTGAAATTTCGGATTTAAGTAGAAGAGGAATTGTACTATCCGAGTAGCGAAAACAAAGGCGCTGATCAGCTTCGCGGTTACCACGAAGCTGATCTGCGTCTTTGTTTTCGCCTATGCAGATTGTTGGTTTTCCCATGTGGCGGCTCAAATGGTAATAATTGGTATGGGATAGATTACAGTCGTCTTATAAAATCCATTTTGAATTACCTCTATTTCCGGCAACGCGTTTCCAACTTACGCCTTGCATGATGAGTATTTAGTTTTTGAAAGTATCAAATTTGAGACAACTGTATTATGATCGCACAATTCTATGTGAATGAATTTAAATGCTTTTCTATAAAGATCAGGAGAGTGAGTTAACTTTACAAATGACCTTGACCATACCTTCCCTCCAACGACCCAGGCGACAACCATATTGAAACAGCTCGGCAGTGGCCTGTCCCTGGCATAGCAATTTCCCTGTACCCCGTCCATACTTGTATTAATGCCCTTGCAGCGATACAGAATAAGATGATGTATCATGTTCTCGTTCCCCGGTGTTATAACGGGCTCGTACTGGAAACAAGAAATGTCTTTAAAAAGATTAGCATCGAAGATTAAATGAGATTTAGTGGGCATTATAGTAGCAGTTCCCCTGGACTCCGTCCATGGTGCCATTAATGCCCTTGCATCGACACAGGTCTAGAATGAGATGGTCAATCATGTTCACATTGCCCGGTGTAATTACAGGTTCAAACTAAGGTATAAAACAGATTTTCTGATCCTTAAACTTACAACGAAACAAACTGACAAGTTACCAAGAATCTTAAAGAAGGTTCTGGTACTACCATTTTCAGTCCCATGTGAGTGATAAAGGTTCATATGAAAACATTTATATTTTGTTCATTGTACGTGCAGGCAACACTGAGTCTTCTTCACTACTTCATGTATTTCAAGGATTCAGCTGGTTCGTGTTGTGCCAGTCGCTGACCATTCGTGTTTTCTGAAGTATTGAAAATAAAAAAAAAATAAAACTGAGAATTTGAAAGTTCAATTTGAAAGTTAATAATTAAAGGCAAGTGGACAAAAACAACAACATAACCACCCGAATTACCCCGCATCTCAAAACCAATGATTTATTTTATAATTTTACAACATGTTATAAAATATGCAGTACCTGTATCATATGATGTTTTCCTCCGAGGTCTGGAAGCTGAAATCCCATACAGTTGTAGGTCGTACTGGCGTTTGGTACTATAAACTAAAACATACGGTAAAATCAAAATTAATGCTTTCTTTATCTTTTTTTTTTTTTTTTTTTTTTTTTTTTTTTTTTTTTTTTTTTTTTTTTTTTGTAAAACATACAATCTTTCTTAATCCTTCTTA